>CM050895.1:4728750-6010000 GCA_027726005.1 Juncus effusus
TTGTGCGCTCATTTTATAAAAAAATAACACTGCTAGATTTTTCGTAAATTCTAAATTATTCAAATGCAAACCAAAATTTATTTTTACTTTAAAATATTTCACCACGATCTTTGTTTGCACCTCAAACTCATGTTTCATGCCTTTGTTCGCTCGTTTCATGAAATAAAAACTCGGCTAGATTTTTCGTAAAGAATATACTATATTATTCAAATGCAAACCAAAATTTGTAAATGCAAACCAAATTTTGTTTTCATTTTAAAATATTTCTCCACAATCTTTGTTTGCACCTCAATATCTTGTTTCATTCGTTTGTTTGCTCGTTTCATGAAAAAAAAACTCGGCTAGATTTTTCGTAAAGAATATACTAAATTATTTAAATGCAAACCAAAATTTGTTTTCATTTTATAATATTTCTCCACAATCTTTGTTTGCCCCTCAATCTCATGTTTCATGCGTTTGTTCGCTCGTTTCATGAAATAAAAACTCGGCTAGATTTTTCGTAACGAATATACTAAATTATTCAAATGCAAACGAAAATTTGTTTTCATTTTAAAATATTTCTCGACAATCTTTGTTTCCATCTAAAACTCATGTTTCATGTATTTGTGCGCTCATTTCATATAAAAATAACACTGCTAGATTTTTCGTAAATACTAAATTATTCAAATGCAAACCAAAATTTATTTTTACTTTAAAATATTTCTCCACGATCTTTGTTTGCACCTCAAACTCATGTTTCATGCCTATGTTCGCTCGTTTCATGAAATGAAAACTCGGCTTGATTTTCGTAAAGAATATACTAAATTATTCAAATGCAAACCAAAATTTGTCTTCATTTTAAAATATTTCCCCCAAATCTTTGTTTGCACCTCAAACTCTTGTTTCATTCGTTTGTTCCCTAGTTAAATGCAAGAAAAACTCGGCTAGATTTTTTGTAAAAAATATACTAAATTTTTCAAATGCAAACCAAAATTTGTTTTCAGTTTACAATGTTTCTCGACAATCTTTGTTTGCTTCTCAAACTCATGTTTCATGCGTTTGTTCGCTCATTTTATATAAAAATAACACTGCTAGATTTTCCGTAAATACTATATTATTTAAATGCAAACCAAAATTTATTTTTACTTTAAAATATTTCTCCACGATCTTTGTTTGCACCTCAAACTCATGTTTCATGCCTTTGTTCACTTGTTTCATGAAATAAAAACTCGGCTAGATTTTTCGTAAAGAATATACTAAAATATTTAAATGCAAACCAAAATTTGTTTTCGTTTTAAAATATGTCTCCACAATCTTTGTTTGCACCTCAATCTCATGTTTCATGCGTTTGTTCGTTCGTTTCATGAAATAAAAACTCGGCTAGATTTTTCGTAACGAATATACTAAATTATTCAAATGCAAACGAAAATTTGTTTTCAGTTTAAAATATTTCTCCACAATCTTTGTTTCCATCTAAAACTCATGTTTCATGCATTTGTGCGCTCATTTTATATAAAAATAACACTGCTAGATTTTTCGTAAATACAAAATTATTCAAATGCAAACCAAAATTTGTTTTCAGTTTACAATGCTTCTTGACAATCTTTGTTTGCTCCTCAAACTCATGTTTCATGCGTTTGTTCGCTCGTTTCATGAAATAAAAACTCGGCTAGATTTTTCGTAAAGAATATACTATATTATTCAAATGCAAACCAATTTTAAAATATTTCTCCACAATCTTTGTTTCCATCTAAAACTCATGTTTCATGCATTTGTTCGCTCATTTTATATAAAAATAACACTGCTAGATTTTTCGTAAATACTATATTATTCAAATGCAGACCAAAATTTATTTTTACTTTAAAATATATCTCCACGATCTTTGTTTGCACCTCAATCTCATGTTTCATGCGTTTGTTCGCTCGTTTCATGAAATAAAAACTCGGCTAGATTTTTCGTAACAAATATACAAAACTATTCAAATGCAAACGAAAATTTGTTTTCATTTTAAAATATTTCTCCACAATCTTTGTTTCCATCTAAAACTCATGTTTCATGCATTTGTGCGCTCATTTTATATAAAAATAACACTGCTAGATTTTTCGTAAATACTAAATTATTCAAATGCAAACCAAAATTTATTTTTACATTAAAATATTTCTCCACGATCTTTGTTTGCACCTCAAACTCATGTTTCATGCCTTTGTTCGCTCGTTTCATGAAATAAAAACTCGGCTAGATTTTTCGTAAAGAATACACTAAATTATTCAAATGCAAACCAAAATTTGTCTTCATTTTAAAATATTTCTCCCAAATCTTTCTTTGCACCTCAAACTCTTGTTTCATTCGTTTGTTCCCTAGTTACATGCAAGAAAAACTCGGCTAGATTTTTTGTAAAAAATATACTAAATTTTTCAAATGCAAACCAAAATTTGTTTTCAGTTTACAATGCTTCTCGACAATCTTTGTTTGCGTCTCAAACTCATGTTTCATGCGTTTGTTCGCTCGTTTCATGAAATAAAAACTCGGCTAGATTTTTCGTAAGGAATATACTATGTTATTCAAATGCAAACCAAAATTTGTTTTCATTTTAAAATATTTCTCCACAATCTTTGTTTCCATCTAAAACTCATGTTTCATGCATTTGTTCGCTCATTTTATACAAAAATAACACTGCTAGATTTTTCGTAAATACTATATTATTTAAATGCAAACCAAAATTTATTTTTACTTTAAAATATTTCTCCACGATCTTTGTTTGCACCTCAAACTCATGTTTCATGCCTTTGTTCCCTCGTTTCATGAAATAAAAACTCGGCTAGATTTTTCGTAAAGAATATACTATATTATTCAAATGCAAACCAAAATTTGTTTTCATTTTAAAATATTTCTCCACAATCTTTGTTTCCATCTAAAACTCATGTTTCATGCATTTGTTCGCTCATTTTATATAAAAATAACACTGCTAGATTTTTCGTAAATACTATATTATTCAAATGCAAACCAAAATTTATTTTTACTTTAAAATATTTCTCCACGATCTTTGTTTGTACCTCAAACTCATGTTTCAAGCCTTTGTTCGCTCGTTTCATGAAGTAAAAACTCGGTCAGATTTTTCATAAGGAATATACTATATTATTCAAATGCAAACCAAATTTTGTTTTCATTTTAAAATATTTCTCCACAATCTTTGTTTGCACCTCAATCTCATGTTTCGTGCGTTTGTTTGCTCGTTTCATGAAATAAAAACTCGGCTAGATTTTTCGTAAAGAATATACTAAATTATTTAAATGCAAACCAAAATTTGTTTTCATTTTATAATATTTCTCCACAATCTTTGTTTGCCCCGCAATCTCATGTTTCGTGCGTTTGTTCGCTCGTTTCATGAAATAAAAACTCGGCTAGATTTTTCGTAAAGAATATACTATGTTATTCAAATGCAAACCAAAATTTGTTTTCATTTTAAAATATTTCTCCACAATCTTTGTTTCCATCTAAAACTCATGTTTCATGCATTTGTTCGCTCATTTTATATAAAAATAACACTTCTAGATTGTTGCTTCTCAAACTCATGTTTCATGCGTTTGTTCGCTCGTTTCATGAAATAAAAACTCGGCTAGATTTTTCGTAAAGAATATACTATGTTATTCAAAGGCAAACCAAAATTTGTTTTCATTTTAAAATATTTGTCCACAGTCTTTGTTCCCATCTAAAACTCATGTTTCATGCATTTGTTCGCTCATTTTATATAAAAATAACACTGCTAGATTTTCCGTAAATACTATATTATTTAAATGCAAACCAAAATTTATTTTTACTTTAAAATATTTCTCCACGATCTTTGTTTGCACCTCAAACTCATGTTTCATGCCTTTGTTCACTCGTTTCATGACATAAAAACTCGGATAGATTTTTCGTAAAGAATATACAATATTATTCAAATGTAAACCAAAATTTGTTTTCATTTTAAAATATTTCTCCACAATCTTTGTTTCCATCTAAAACTCATGTTTCATGCATTTGTTCGCTCATTTTATATAAAAATAACATTGCTAGATTTTTCGTAAATACTATATTATTCAAATACAAACCAAAATTTATTTTTACTTTAAAATATTTCTCCACGATCTTTGTTTGTACCTCAAACTCATGTTTCATGCCTTTGTTCGCTCGTTTCATGAAGTAAAAACTCGGTCAGATTTTTCATAAAGAATATACTATATTATTCAAATGCAAACCAAACTTTGTTTTCATTTTAAAATATTTCTCCACAATCTTTGTTTGCACCTCAATCTCATGTTTCATGCGTTTGTTCGCTCGTTTCATGAAATAAAAACTCGGCTAGATTTTTCGTAAAGAATATACTAAATTATTTAAATGCAAACCAAAATTTGTTTTCATTTTATAATATTTCTCCACACTGCCCCTCAATCTCATGTTTCATGCGTTTGCTCGCTCGTTTCATGAAATAAAAACTCGGCTAGATTTTTCGTAACGAATATACTAAATTATTCAAATGCAAACGAAAATTTGTTTTCATTTTAAAATATTTCTCGACAATCTTTGTTTCCATCTAAAACTCATGTTTCATGTATTTGTGCGCTCATTTCATATAAAAATAACACTGCTAGATTTTTCGTAAATACTAAATTATTCAAATGCAAACCAAAATTTATTTTTACTTTAAAATATTTCTCCACGATCTTTGTTTGCACCTCAAACTCATGTTTCATGCCTTTGTTCGCTCGTTTCATGAAATAAAAACTCGGCTAGATTTTCGTAAAGAATATACTAAATTATTCAAATGCAAACCAAAATTTGTCTTCATTTTAAAATAGTTCTCCCAAATCTTTGTTTGCACCTCAAACTCTTGTTTCATTCGTTTGTTCCCTAGTTACATGCAAGAAAAACTCGGCTAGATTTTTTGTAAAAAATATACTAAATTTTTCAAATGCAAACCAAAATTTGTTTTCAGTTTACAATGTTTCTCGACAATCTTTGTTTGCTTCTCAATCTCATGTTTCATGCGTTTGTTCGCTCGTTTCATGAAATAAAAACTCGGCTAGATTTTTCGTAAAGAATATACTATGTTATTCAAATGCAAACCAAAATTTCTTTTCATTTTGAAATATTTGTCCACAATCTTTGTTTCCATCTAAAACTCATCTTTCATGCATTTGTTCGCTCATTTTATATAAAAATAACACTGCTAGATTTTCCGTAAATACTATATTATTTAAATGCAAACCAAAATTTATTTTTACTTTAAAATATTTCTCCACGATCTTTGTTTGCACTTCAAACTCATGTTTCATGCCTTTTTTCCCTCGTTTCATGAAATAAAAACTCGGCTAGATTTTTCGTAAAGAATATACTATATTATTCAAATGCAAACCAAAATTTGTTTTCATTTTAAAATATTTCTCCACAATCTTTGTTTCCATCTAAAACTCATGTTTCATGCATTTGTTCGCTCATTTTATATAAAAATAACACTGCTAGATTTTTCGTAAATACTATATTATTCAAATGCAAACCAAAATTTATTTTTACTTTAAAATATTTCTCCACGATCTTTGTTTGTACCTCAAACTCATGTTTCATGCCTTTGTTCGCTCGTTTCATGAAGTAAAAACTCGGTCAGATTTTTCATAGAGAATATACTATATTATTCAAATGCAAACCAAATTTTGTTCTCATTTTAAAATATTTCTCCACAATCTTTGTTTGCACCTCAATCTCATGTTTCATGCGTTTGTTCGCTCGTTTCATGAAATAAAAACTCGGCTAGATTTTTCGTAAAGAATATACTAAATTATTTAAATGCAAACCAAAATTTGTTTTCATTTTAAAATATTTCTCCACAATCTTTGTTTGCCCCTCAATCTCATGTTTCATGCGTTTGTTCGCTCGTTTCATGAAATAAAAACTCGGCTAGATTTTTCATAACGAATATACTAAATTATTCAAATGCAAATGAAAATTTGTTTTCATTTTAAAATATTTCTCCACAATCTTTGTTTCCATCTAAAACTCATGTTTCATGTATTTGTGCGCTCATTTCATATAAAAATAACACTGCTAGATTTTTCGTAAATACTAAATTATTCAAATGCAAACCAAAATTTATTTTTACTTTAAAATATTTCTCCCAAATCTTTGTTTGCACCTCAGACTCTTGTTTCATTTGTTTGTTCCCTAGTTACATGCAAGAAAAACTCGGCTAGATTTTTTGTAAAAAATATACTAAATTTTTCAAATGCAAACCAAAATTTGTTTTCAGTTTACAATGTTTCTCGACAATCTTTGTTTGCTTCTCAAACTCATGTTTCATGCGTTTGTTCGCTCGTTTCATGAAATAAAAACTCGGCTAGATTTTTCGTAAAAATATACTATGTTATTCAAATGCAAACCAAAATTTGTTTTCATTTTAAAATATTTGTCCACAATCTTTGTTTCCATCTAAAACACATGTTTCATGCATTTGTTCGCTCATTTTATATAAAAATAACACTGCTAGATTTTCCGTAAATACTATATTATTTAAATGCAAACCAAAATTTATTTTTACTTTAAAATATTTCTCCACGATCTTTGTTTGCACCTCAAACTCATGTTTCATGCCTTTGTTCACTCGTTTCATGAAATAAAAACTCGGCTAGATTTTTCGTAAAGAATATGCTATATTATTCAAATGCAAACCAAAATTTGTTTTCATTTTAAAATATTTCTCCACAATCTTTGTTTCCATCTAAAACTCATGTTTCATGCATTTGTTCGCTCATTTTATATAAAAATAACACTGCTAGATTTTTCGTAAATACTATATTATTCAAATGCAAACCAAAATTTATTTTTACTTTAAAATATTTCTCCACGATCTTTGTTTGTACCTCAAACTCATGTTTCATGCCGTTGTTCGCTCGTTTCATGAAGTGAAAACTCGGTCAGATTTTTCATAGGGAATATACTATATTATTCAAATGCAAACCAAATTTTGTTTTCATTTTAAAATATTTCTCCACAATCTTTGTTTGCACCTCAATCTCATGTTTCATGCGTTTGTTCGCTCGTTTCATGAAATAAAAACTAGGCTAGATTTTTCGTAAAGAATATACTAAATTATTTTAAATGCAAACCAAAATTTGTTTTCATTTTTAAATATTTCTCCACAATCTTTGTTTGCCCCTCAATCTCATGTTTCATGCGTTTGTTCGCTCGTTTCATGAAATAAAAACTCGGCTAGATTTTTCGTAACGAATATACTAAATTATTCAAATGCAAACGAAAATTTGTTTTCATTTTAAAATATTTCTCCACAATCTTTGTTTCCATCTAAAACTCATGTTTCATGTATTTGTGCGCTCATTTTATATAAAAATAACACTGCTAGATTTTTCGTAAATACTAAATTATTCAAATGCAGACCAAAATTTATTTTTACTTTAAAATATTTCTCCACGATCTTTGTTTGCACCTCAAACTCATGTTTCATGCCTTTGTTCGCTCGTTTCATGAAATAAAAACTCGGCTAGATTTTTCGTAAAGAATATACTAAATTATTCAAATGCAAACCAAAATTTGTTTTCATTTTAAAATATTTCTCCACAATCTTTGTTTCCATCTAAAACTCATGTTTCATGCATTTGTTCGCTCATTTTATATAAAAATAACACTGCTAGATTTTTCGTAAATACTATATTATTCAAATGCAAACCAAAATTTATTTTTACTTTAAAATATTTCTCCACGATCTTTGTTTGTACCTCAAACTCATGTTTCATGCCTTTGTTCGCTCGTTTCATGAAGTAAAAACTCGGTCGGATTTTTCATAAAGAATATACTATATTATTCAAATGCAAACCAAATTTTGTTTTCATTTTAAAATATTTCTCCACAATCTTTGTTTGCACCTCAATCTCATGTTTCATGCGTTTGTTCGCTCGTTTCATGAAATAAAAACTCGGCTTGATTTTTTGTAAAGAATATACTAAATTATTTAAATGCAAACCAAAATGTGTTTTCATTTTAAAATATTTCTCCACAATCTTTGTTTGCCCCTCAATCTCATGTTTCATGCGTTTGTTCGCTCGTTTCATGAAATAAAAACGCGGCTAGATTTTTCGTAAAGAATATACTATGTTATTCAAATGCAAACGAATATTTGTTTTCATTTTAAAATATTTCTCCACAATCTTTGTTTCCATCTAAAACTGATGTTTCATGCATTTGTGCGCTCATTTTATATGAAAATAACACTGCTAGATTTTTCGTAAATACTAAATTATTCAAATGCAAACAAAAATTTATTTTTACTTTAAAATATTTCTCCACGATCTTTGTTTGCACCTCAAACTCATGTTTCATGCCTTTGTTCGCTCGTTTCATGAAATAAAAACTCGGCTAGATCTTTCGTAAAGAATATACTAAATTATTCAAATGCAAACAAAAATTTTTCTTCATTTTAAAATATTTCTCCCAAATCTTTGTTTGCACCTCAAACTCTTGTTTCATTCGTTTGTTCCCTAGTTACATGCAAGAAAAACTCGGCTAGATTTTTTGTAAAAAATATACTAAATTTTTCAAATGCAAACCAAAATTTGTTTTCAGTTTACAATGTTTCTCGACAATCTTTGTTTGCTTCTCAAACTCATGTTTCATGCGTTTGTTCGCTCGTTTCATGAAATAAAAACTCGGCTAGATTTTTCGTAAAGAATATACTATGTTATTCAAAGGCAAACCAAAATTTGTTTTCATTTTAAAATATTTGTCCACAGTCTTTGTTTCCATCTAAAACTCATGTTTCTTGCATTTGTTCGCTCATTTTATATAAAAATAACACTGCTAGATTTTCCGTAAATACTATATTATTTAAATGCAAACCAAAATTTATATTTACTTTAAAATATTTCTCCACGATCTTTGTTTGCACCTCAAACTCATGTTTCATGCCTTTGTTCACTCGTTTCATAAAATAAAAACTCGGCTAGATTTTTCGTAAAGAATATACTATATTATTCAAATGCAAACCAAAATTTGTTTTCATTTTAAAATATTTCTCCACAATCTTTGTTTCCATCTAAAACTCATGTTTCATGCATTTGTTCGCTCATTTTATATAAAAATAACACTACTAGATTTTTCGTAAATACTATATTATTCAAATGCAAACCAAAATTTATTTTTACTTTAAAATATTTCTCCACGATCTTTGTTTGTACCTCAAACTCATGTTTCATGCCTTTGTTCGCTCGTTTCATGAAGTAAAAACTCGGTCAGATTTTTCATAAAGAATATACTATATTATTCAAATGCAGACCAAATTTTGTTTTCATTTTAAAATATTTCTCCACAATCTTTGTCTGCACCTCAATCTCATGTTTCATGCGTTTGTTCGCTCGTTTCATGAAATAAAAACTCGGCTTGATTTTTCGTAAAGAATATACTAAATTATTTAAATGCAAACCAAAATGTGTTTTCATTTTAAAATATTTCTCCACAATCTTTGTTTGCCCCTCAATCTCATGTTTCATGCGTTTGTTCGCTCGTTTCATGAAATAAAAACTCGGCTAGATTTTTCGTAAAGAATATACTATGTTATTCAAATGCAAACGAAAATTTGTTTTCATTTTAAAATATTTCTCCACAATCTTTGTTTCCATCTAAAACTCATGTTTCATGCATTTGTGCGCTCATTTTATATAAAAATAACACTGCTAGATTTTTCGTAAATACTAAATTATTCAAATGCAAACCAAAATTTATTTTTACTTTAAAATATTTCTCCACGATCTTTGTTTGCACCTCAAACTCATGTTTCATGCCTTTGTTCGCTCGTTTCATGAAATAAAAACTAGGCTAGATTTTTCGTAAAGAATATACTAAATTATTCAAATGCAAACCAAAATTTGTCTTCATTTTAAAATATTTCTCCAAAATCTTTGTTTGCACCTCAAACTCTTGTTTCATTCGTTTGTTCCATAGTTACATGCAAGAAAAACTCGGTCAGATTTTTCATAAAGAATATACTATATTATTCAAATGCAAACCAAATTTTGTTTTCATTTTAAAATATTTCTCCACAATCTTTGTTTGCACCTCAATCTCATGTTTCATGCGTTTGTTCGCTCCTTTCATGAAATAAAAACTCGGCTTGATTTTTCGTAAAGAATATACTAAATTATTTAAATGCAAACCAAAATGTGTTTTCATTTTAAAATATTTCTCCACAATCTTTGTTTGCCCCTCAATCTCATGTTTCATGCGTTTGTTCGCTCGTTTCATGAAATAAAAACTCGGCTAGATTTTTCGTAAAGAATATACTATGTTATTCAAATGCAAACGAAAATTTGTTTTCATTTTAAAATATTTCTCCACAATCTTTGTTTCCATCTAAAACTCATGTTTCATGCATTTGTGCGCTCATTTTATATAAAAATAACACTGCTAGATTTTTCATAAATACTAAATTATTCAAATGCAAACACAAATTTATTTTTACTTTAAAATATCTCTCCACGATCTTTGTTTGCACCTCAAACTCATGTTTCATGCCTTTGTTCGCTCGTTTCTTGAAATAAAAACTCGGCTAGATTTTTCGTAAAGAATATACTAAATTATTCAAATGCAAACCAAAATTTGTCGTCATTTTAAAATATTTCTCCCAAATCTTTGTTTGCACCTCAAACTCTTGTTTCATTCGTTTGTTCCATAGTTACATGCAAGAAAAACTCGGTCAGATTTTTCATAAAGAATATACTATATTATTCAAATGCAAACCAAATTTTGTTTTCATTTTAAAATATTTCTCCACAATCTTTGTTTGCACCTCAAACTCATGTTTCATGCCTTTGTTCACTCGTTTCATAAAATAAAAACTCGGCTAGATTTTTCGTAAAGAATATACTATATTATTCAAATGCAAACCAAAATTTGTTTTCATTTTAAAATATTTCTCCACAATCTTTGTTTCCTTCTAAAACTCATGTTTCATGCATTTGTTCGCTCATTTTATATAAAAATAACACTGCTAGATTTTTCGTAAATACTATATTATTCAAATGCAAACCAAAATTTATTTTTACTTTAAAATATTTCTCCACGATCTTTGTTTGTACCTCAAACTCATGTTTCATGCCTTTGTTCGCTCGTTTCATGAAGTAAAAACTCGGTCAGATTTTTCATAAAGAATATACTATATTATTCAAATGCAAACCAAATTTTGTTTTCATTTTAAAATATTTCTCCACAATCTTTGTCTGCACCTCAATCTCATGTTTCATGCGTTTGTTCGCTCGTTTCATGAAATAAAAACTCGGCTTGATTTTTCGTAAAGAATATACTAAATTATTTAAATGCAAACCAAAATGTGTTTTCATTTTAAAATATTTCTCCACAATCTTTGTTTGCCCCTCAATCTCATGTTTCATGCGTTTGTTCGCTCGTTTCATGAAATAAAAACTCGGCTAGATTTTTCGTAAAGAATATACTATGTTATTCAAATGCAAACGAAAATTTGTTTTCATTTTAAAATATTTCTCCACAATCTTTGTTTCCATCTAAAACTCATGTTTCATGCATTTGTGCGCTCATTTTATATAAAAATAACACTGCTAGATTTTTCGTAAATACTAAATTATTCAAATGCAAACCAAAATTTATTTTTACTTTAAAATATTTCTCCACGATCTTTGTTTGCACCTCAAACTCATGTTTCATGTCTTTGTTCGCTCGTTTCATGAAATAAAAACTAGGCTAGATTTTTCGTAAAGAATATACTAAATTATTCAAATGCAAACCAAAATTTGTCTTCATTTTAAAATATTTCTCCAAAATCTTTGTTTGCACCTCAAACTCTTGTTTCATTCGTTTGTTCCATAGTTACATGCAAGAAAAACTCGGTCAGATTTTTCATAAAGAATATACTATATTATTCAAATGCAAACCAAATTTTGTTTTCATTTTAAAATATTTCTCCACAATCTTTGTTTGCACCTCAATCTCATGTTTCACGCGTTTGTTCGCTCCTTTCATGAAATAAAAACTCGGCTTGATTTTTCGTAAATAATATACTAAATTATTTAAATGCAAACCAAAATGTGTTTTCATTTTAAAATATTTCTCCACAATCTTTGTTTGCCCCTCAATCTCATGTTTCATGCGTTTGTTCGCTCGTTTCATGAAATAAAAACTCGGCTAGATTTTTCGTAAAGAATATACTATGTTATTGAAATGCAAACGAAAATTTGTTTTCATTTTAAAATATTTCTCCACAATCTTTGTTTCCATCTAAAACTCATGTTTCATGCATTTGTGCGCTCATTTTATATAAAAATAACACTGCTAGATTTTTCATAAATACTAAATTATTCAAATGCAAACACAAATTTATTTTTACTTTAAAATATCTCTCCACGTGCACCTCAAACTCATGTTTCATGCCTTTGTTCGCTCGTTTCTTGAAATAAAAACTCGGCTAGATTTTTCGTAAAGAATATACTAAATTATTCAAATGCAAACCAAAATTTGTCTTCATTTTAAAATATTTCTCCCAAATCTTTGTTTGCACCTCAAACTCTTGTTTCATTCGTTTGTTCCATAGTTACATGCAAGAAAAACTCGGTCAGATTTTTCATAAAGAATATACTATATTATTCAAATGCAAACCAAATTTTGTTTTCATTTTAAAATATTTCTCCACAATCTTTGTTTGCACCTCAATCTCATGTTTCATGCGTTTGTTCGCTCGTTTCATGATATAAAAACTCGGCTTGATTTTTCGTAAAGAATATACTAAATTATTTAAATGCAAACCAAAATGTGTTTTCATTTTAAAATATTTCTCCACAATCCTTGTTTGCCCCTCAATCTCATGTTTCATGCGTTTGTTCGCTCGTTTCATGAAATAAAAACTCGGCTAGATTTTTCGTAAAGAATATACTATGTTATTCAAATGCAAACGAAAATTTGTTTTCATTTTAAAATATTTCTCCACAATCTTTGTTTCCATCTAAAACTCATGTTTCATGCATTTGTGCGCTCATTTTATATAAAAATAACACTGCAAGATTTTTCGTTAATACTAAATTATTCAAATGCAAACCAAAATTTATTTTTACTTTAAAATATTTCTCCACGATCTTTGTTTGCATCTCAAACTCATGTTTCATGCCTTTGTTCGCTCGTTTCATGAAATAAAAACTCGGCTAGATTTTTCGTAAAGAATATACTAAATTATTCAAATGCAAACCAAAATTTGTCTTCATTTTAAAATATTTCTCCCAAATCTTTGTTTGCACCTCAAACTCTTGTTTCATTCGTTTGTTCCCTAGTTACATGCAAGAAAAACTCGACTAGATTTTTGGTAAAAAATATACTAAATTTTTCAAATGCAAACCAAAATTTGTTTTCAGTTTACAATGTTTCTCGACAATCTTTGTTTGCTTCTCAAACTCATGTTTCATGCGTTTGTTCGCTCATTTCATGAAATAAAAACTCGGCTAGATTTTTCGTAAAGAATATACTATGTTATTCAAAGGCAGACCAAAATTTGTTTTCATTTTAAAATATTTGTCCACAGTCTTTGTTTCCATCTAAAACTCATGTTTCATGCATTTGTTCGCTCATTTTATATAAAAATAAAACTGCTAGATTTTCCGTAAATACTATATTATTTAAATGCAAACCAAAATTTATTTTTACTTTAAAATATTTCTCCACGATCTTTGTTTGCACCTCAAACTCATGTTTCATGCCTTTGTTCACGCGTTTCATGACATAAAAACTCGGCTAGATTTTTCGTAAAGAATATACTATATTATTCAAATGCAAACCAAAATTTGTTTTCATTTTAAAATATTTCTCCACAATCTTTGTTTCCATCTAAAACTCATGTTTCAAGCATTTGTTCGCTCAGTTTATATAAAAATAACTCTGCTAGATTTTTCGTAAATACTATATTATTCAAATGCAAACCAAAATTTATTTTTACTTTAAAATATTTCTCCACGATCTTTGTTTGTACCTCAAACTCATGTTTCATGCCTTTGTTCGCTCGTTTCATGAAGTAAAAACTCGGTCAGATTTTTCATAAGGAATATACTATATTATTCAAATGCAAACCAAATTTTGTTTTCATTTTAAAATATTTCTCCACAATCTTTGTTTGCACCTCAATCTCATGTTTCATGCGTTTGTTCATGTAACTAGGGAACAAACGAATGAAACAAGAGTTTGAGGTGCAAACAAAGATTTGGGAGAAATATTTTAAAATGAAGACAAATTTTGGTTTGCATTTGAATAATTTAGTATATTCTTTACGAAAAATCTAGCCGAGTTTTTATTTCACGAAACGAGCGAACAAATGCATGAAACATGAGTTTGAGGTGCAAACAAAGATAGTGGAGAAATATTTTATAGTAAAAATAAATTTTGGTTTGCATTTGAATAATTTAGTATTTACGAAAAATCTAGCAGTGTTATTTCTATATAAAATGAGCGCACAAATACATGAAACATGAGTTTTAGATGGAAACAAAGATTGTGGAGAAATATTTTAAAATGAAAACAAATTTTCGTTTGCATTTGAATAATTTAGTATATTCTTTACGAAAAATCTAGCCGAGTTTTTATTTCATGAAAAGAGCGAACAAACGCATGAAACATGAGCTTGAGGTGCAAACAAAGATTGTGGAGAAATATTTTAAAATGAAAACAAAATTTGGTTTGCATTTGAATAATATAGTATATTCTTTATGAAAAATCTGGCCGAGTTTTTACTTCATGAAACGAGCGAACCAAGGCATGAAACATGAGTTTGTGGTACAAACAAAGATCGTGGAGAAATATTTTAAAGTAAAAATAAATTTTGGTTTGCATTTGAATAATATAGTATTTACGAAAAATCTAGCAGTGTTATTTCTATATAAAATGAGCGAACAAATGCATGAAACATGAGTTTTAGATGGAAACAAAGATTGTGGAGAAATATTTTAAAATAAAAACAAATTTTGGTTTGCATTTGAATAATATAGTATATTCTTTACGAAAAATCTAGCCGAGTTTTTATTTCATGAAACGAGTGAACAAAGGCATGAAACATGAGTTTGAGGTGCAAACAAAGATCGTGGAGAAATATTTTAAAGTAAAAATAAATTTTGGTTTGCATTTGAATAATATAGTATTTACGGAAAATCTAGCAGTGTTATTTTTATATAAAATGAGCGAACAAATGCATGAAACATGAGTTTTAGACGGAAACAAAGATTGTGGACAAATATTTTAAAATGAAAACAAATTTTGGTTTGCATTTGAATAATATAGTATATTCTTTACGAAAAATCTAGCCGAGTTTTTATTTCATGAAACGAGCGAACAAAGGCATGAAACATGAGTTTGAGGTGCAAACAAAGATCGTGGTGAAATATTTTAAAGTAAAAATAAATTTTGGTTTGCATTTGAATAATTTAGTATTTACGAAAAATCTAGCAGTATTATTTTTTTATAAAATGAGCGCACAACTACATGAAACATGAGTTTTAGATGGAAACAAAGATTGTGGAGAAATATTTTAGAATGAAAACAAATTTTCGTTTGCATTTGAATAATTCAGTATATTCGTTACGAAAAATCAAGCCGAGTTTTTATTTCATGAAACGAGCGAACAAGCGCATGAAACATGAGATTTAGGTGCAAACAAAGATTGTGGAGAAATATTTTAAAATGAAAACAAATTTTGGTTTGCATTTGAATAATATAGTATATTCTTTATGAAAAATCTAACCGAGTTTTTACTTCATGAAACGAGCGAACAAAGGCATGAAACATGAGTTTGAGGTACAAACAAAGATCGTGGAGAAATATTTTAAAGTAAAAATAAATTTTGGTTTGCATTTGAATAATATAGTATTTACGAAAAATCTAGCAGTGTTATTTCTATATAAAATGAGCGAACAAATGCATGAAACATGAGTTTTAGATGGAAACAAAGATTGTGGAGAAATATTTTAAAATGAAAACAAATTTTGGTTTGCATTTGAATAATATAGTATATTCTTTACGAAAAATCTAGCCGAGTTTTTATTTCATGAAACGAGTGAACAAAGGCATGAAACATGAGTTTGAGGTGCAAACAAAGATCGTGGAGAAATATTTTAAAGTAAAAATAAATTTTGGTTTGCATTTGAATAATATAGTATTTACGGAAAATCTAGCAGTGTTATTTTTATATAAAATGAGCGAACAAATGCATGAAACATGAGTTTTAGACGGAAACAAAGATTGTGGACAAATATTTTAAAATGTGAAAAATCTAGCCGAGTTTTTATTTCATGAAACGAGCGAACAAACGCATGAAACATGAGATTGAGGTGCAATCAAAGATTGTGGAGAAATATTTTAAAATGAAAACAAAATTTGGTTTACATTTAAATAATTTAGTATATTCTTTACGAAAAATCTAGCCGAGTTTTTATTTCAAGAAACGAGCGAACAAACACATGAAACATGAGATTGAGGTGCAAACAAAGATTGTGGAGAAATATTTTAAAATGAAAACAAATTTTGGTTTACATTTAAATAATTTAGTATATTCTTTACGAAAAATCTAGCCGAGTTTTTATTTCATGAAACGAGCGAACAAGCGCATGAAACATGAGATTGAGGTGCAAACAAAGATTGTGGAGAAATATTTTAAAATGAAAACAAATTTTGGTTTGCATTTAAATAATTTAGTATATTCTTTACGAAAAATCTAGCCGAGTTTTTATTTCATGAAACGAGCGAACAAGCGCATGAAACATGAGATTGAGGTGCAAACAAAGATTGTGGAGAAATATTTTAAAATGAAAACAAATTTTGGTTTGCATTTAAATAATTTAGTATATTCTTTACGAAAAATCTAGCCGAGTTTTTATTTCATGAAACGAGCGAACAAACGCATGAAACATGAGATTGAGGTGCAAACAAAGATTGTGGAGAAATATTTTAAAATGAAAACAAAATTTGGTTTGCATTTGAATAATATAGTATATTCTTTATGAAAAATCTGGCCGAGTTTTTACTTCATGAAACGAGCGAACAAAGGCATGAAACATGAGTTTGAGAGGCAAACAAAGATTGTCGAGAAACATTGTAAACTGAAAACAAATTTTGGTTTGCATTTGAAAAATTTAGTATATTTTTTACGAAAAATCTAGCCGAGTTTTTCTTGCATGTAACTAGGGAACAAACGAATGAAACAAGAGTTTGAGGTGCAAACAATGATTTGGGAGAAATATTTTAAAATGAAGACAAATTTTGGTTTGCATTTGAATAATTTAGTATATTCTTTACGAAAAATCTAGCCGAGTTTTTATTTCACGAAACGAGCGAACAAATGCATGAAACATGAGTTTGAGGTGCAAACAAAGATAGTGGAGAAATATTTTATAGTAAAAATAAATTTTGGTTTGCATTTGAATAATTTAGTATTTACGAAAAATCTAGCAGTGTTATTTTTATATAAAATGAGCGCACAAATACATGAAACATGAGTTTTAGATGGAAACAAAGATTGTGGAGAAATATTTTAAAATGAAAACAAATTTTCGTTTGCATTTGAATAATTTAGTATATTCTTTACGAAAAATCTAGCCGAGTTTTTATTTCATGAAAAGAGCGAACAAACGCATGAAACATAAGATTGAGGTGCAAACAAAGATTGTGGAGAAATATTTTAAAATGAAAACAAATTTTTGTTTGCATTTGAATAACATAGTATATTCTTTACGAAAAATCTAGCCGAGTTTTTATTTCATGAAACGAGCGAACAAAGGCATGAAACATGAGTTTGAGGTGCAAACAAAGATCGTGGAGAAATATTTTAAAGTAAAAATAAATTTTGGTTTGCATTTGAATAATATAGTATTTACGGAAAATCTAGCAGTGTTATTTTTATATAAAATGAGCGAACAAATGCATGAAACATGAGTTTTAGACGGAAACAAAGATTGTGGACAAATATTTTAAAATGAAAACAAATTTGTTTGCATTTGAATAATATAGTATATTCTTTACGAAAAATCTAGCCGAGTTTTTATTTCATGAAACGAGTGAACAAAGGCATGAAACATGAGTTTGAGGTGCAAACAAAGATCGTGGAGAAATATTTTAAAGTAAAAATAAATTTTGGTTTGCATTTGAATAATATAGTATTTACGGAAAATCTAGCAGTGTTATTTTTATATAAAATGAGCGAACAAATGCATGAAACATGAGTTTTAGACGGAAACAAAGATTGTGGACAAATATTTTAAAATGAAAACAAATTTTGGTTTGCATTTGAATAATATAGTATATTCTTTACGAAAAATCTAGCCGAGTTTTTATTTCATGAAACGAGCGAACAAAGGCATGAAACATGAGTTTGAGGTGCAAACAAAGATCGTGGTGAAATATTTTAAAGTAAAAATAAATTTTGGTTTGCATTTGAATAATTTAGTATTTACGAAAAATCTAGCAGTGTTATTTTTTTATAAAATGAGCGCACAAATACATGAAACATGAGTTTTAGATGGAAACAAAGATTGTGGAGAAATATTTTAAAATGAAAACAAATTTTCGTTTGCATTTGAATAATTTAGTATATTCTTTACGAAAAATCTAGCCGAGTTTTTATTTCATGAAAAGAGCGAACAAACGCATGAAACATAAGATTGAGGTGCAAACAAAGATTGTGGAGAAATATTTTAAAATGAAAACAAATTTTTGTTTGCATTTGAATAACATAGTATATTCTTTACGAAAAATCTAGCCGAGTTTTTATTTCATAAAACGAGCGAACAAAGGCATGAAACATGAGTTTGAGGTGCAAACAAAGATCGTGGAGAAATATTTTAAAGTAAAAATAAATTTTGGTTTGCATTTGAATAATATAGTATTTACGGAAAATCTAGCAGTGTTATTTTTATATAAAATGAGCGAACAAATGCATGAAACATGAGTTTTAGACGGAAACAAAGATTGTGGACAAATATTTTAAAATGAAAACAAATTTTTGTTTGCATTTGAATAATATAGTATATTCTTTACGAAAAATCTAGCCGAGTTTTTATTTCATGAAACGAGTGAACAAAGGCATGAAACATGAGTTTGAGGTGCAAACAAAGATCGTGGAGAAATATTTTAAAGTAAAAATAAATTTTGGTTTGCATTTGAATAATATAGTAAACCAAAATTTATTTTTACTTTAAAATATTTCTCCACGATCTTTGTTTGCACCTCAAACTCATGTTTCATGCCTTTGTTCGCTCGTTTCATGAAATAAAAACTCGGCTAGATTTTTCGTAAAGAATATACTATGTTATTCAAATGCAAACAAAAATTTGTTTTCATTTTAAAATATTTCTCCACAATCTTTGTTTGCACCTCAATCTTATGTTTCATGCGTTTGTTCGCTCTTTTCATGAAATAAAAACTCGGCTAGATTTTTCGTAAAGAATATACTAAATTATTCAAATGCAAACGAAAATTTGTTTTCATTTTAAAATATTTCTCCACAATCTTTGTTTCCATCTAAAACTCATGTTTCATGTATTTGTGCGCTCATTTTATATAAAAATAACACTGCTAGATTTTTCGTAAATACTAAATTATTCAAATGCAAACCAAAATTTATTTTTACTATAAAATATTTCTCCACTATCTTTGTTTGCACCTCAAACTCATGTTTCATGCATTTGTTCGCTCGTTTCGTGAAATAAAAACTCGGCTAGATTTTTCGTAAAGAATATACTAAATTATTCAAATGCAAACCAAAATTTGTCTTCATTTTAAAATATTTCTCCCAAATCATTGTTTGCACCTCAAACTCTTGTTTCATTCGTTTGTTCCCTAGTTACATGCAAGAAAAACTCGGCTAGATTTTTCGTAAAAAATATACTAAATTTTTCAAATGCAAACCAAAATTTGTTTTCAGTTTACAATGTTTCTCGACAATCTTTGTTTGCCTCTCAAACTCATGTTTCATGCCTTTGTTCGCTCGTTTCATGAAGTAAAAACTCGGCCAGATTTTTCATAAAGAATATACTATATTATTCAAATGCAAACCAAATTTTGTTTTCATTTTAAAATATTTCTCCACAATCTTTGATTGCACCTCAATCTCATGTTTCATGCGTTTGTTCGCTCGTTTCATGAAATAAAAACTCGGCTAGATTTTTCGTAAAGAATATACTAATATACTAAATTATTCAAATGCAAACGAAAATTTGTTTTCATTTTAAAATATTTCTCCACAATCTTTATTTCCACCTAAAACTCATGTTTCATGCATTTGTTCGCTCATTTTCTACAAAAATAATACGGCCATATTTTCGTAAAGAATGAAAGTAAATACTAAATTATTCAAATGCAAACCAAAATTTATTTTTACTTTAGAATATTTCTCCACGATCATTGTTTGCACCTCAAACTCGTGTTTCATGCCTTTGTTCGCTCGTTTCATGAGATAAAAACTCGGCTAGATTTTTCGTAAAGAATATACTAAATTATTCCAATGCAAACCAAAATTCGTCTTCATTTTAAAATATTTCTCAAAAATCATTATTTGCACCTCAAACTCTTGTTTCATTCGATTGTTCACTTACTATATTATTCAAATGCAAACCAAATTATGTTTTCATTTTAAAATATTTCTCTACAATCTTTGTTTGCACCTCAATCTCATGTTTCATGCGTTTGTTCGCTCATTTTATATAAAAATGACACTGCTAGATTTTTCGTAAATACTAAATTATTCAAATGCAAAACAAAATTTATTTTTACTTTAAAAAATTTCTCCACGATCTTTGTTTGCACCTCAAACTCATGTTTCATGCCTTTGTTCGCTCGTTTCATGAAATAAAAACTCGGCTAGATTTTTCGTAAAGAATATACTATATTATTCAAATGGAAACCAAATTTTGTTTTGATTTTAAAATATTTCTCCACAATCTTTGTTTCCATCTAAAACTCATGTTTCATGCATTTGTTCGCTCATTTTAAATAAAAATAACACTGCTAGATTTTTCGTAAATACTAAATTATTCAAATGCAAACCAAAATTCGTCTTCATTTTAAAATATTTCTCAAAAATCTTTGTTTGCACCTCAAACTCTTGTTTCATTCGATTGTTCCCTAGCTACATGCAAGAAAAACTCGGCTAGATTTTTTGTAAAAAATATACAAAATTTTTCAAATGCAAACCAAAATTTATTTTTACTTTAAAATATTTCTCCACGATCTTTGTTTGCACCTCAAACTCGTGTTTCATGCCTTTGTAGGCTCGTTTCATGAGATAAAAACTCGGCTAGATTTTTCGTAAAGAATATACTAAATTATTCCAATGCAAACCAAAATTCGTCTTTATTTTAAAATATTTCTCAAAAATCTTTGTTTGCACCTCGAACTCTTGTTTCATTCGATTGTTCCCTAGCTACATGCAAGAAAAATTCGGCTAGATTTTTTGTAAAAAATATACAAAATTTTTCAAATGCAAACCAAAATTTGTTGTCAGTTTACAATGTTTCTCGACAATCTTTGTTTGCACCTCAAACTCATCTTTCATGCGTTTGTTCGCTCGTTTCATGAAATAAAAACTCGGCTAGATTTTTCGTAAAGAATATACTAAATTATTCAAATGCAAACGAAAATTTGTTTTCATTTTAAAATATTTCTCCACAATCTTTATTTCCACCTAAAACTCATGTTTCATGCATTTGTTCGCTCATTTTATAAAAAAATGACACTGCTAGATTTTTCGTAAATACTATATTATTCAAATGCAAACAATAATTTATTTTTACTTTAAAATATTTCTCCACGATATTTGTTTGCACCTCAAACTCATATTTCATGCCTCTGTTCGCTCGTTTCATGAAATAAAAACTCGGCTAGATTTTTCGTAAAGAATATACTATATTATTCAAATGGAAACCAAATTTTGTTTTCATTTTAAAATATTTCTCCACAATCTTTGTTTCCATCTAAAACTCATGTTTCAAGCATTTGTTCGCTCATTTTAAATAAAAATAACACTGCTAGATTTTTCGTAAATACTAAATTATTCAAATGCAAACCAAAATTTATTTTTACTTTAAAATATTTCTCCACGATCTTTGTTTGCACCTCAAACTCATGTTTCATGCCTTTGTTCGCTCGTTTCATGAAATAAAAACTCGGATAGATTTTTCGTAACGAATATACTAAATTATTCAAATGCAAACGAAAATTTGTTTTCATTTTAAAATATTTCTCCACAATCTTTGTTTCCATCTAAAACTCATGTTTCATGCATTTGTACGCTCATTTTATATAAAAATAACACTGCTAGATTTTTCGTAAATACTAAATTATTCAAATGCAAACCAAAATTTATTTTTACTTTAGAATATTTCTCCACGATCTTTGTTTGCACCTCAAACACATGTTTCATGCCTTTGTTCGCTCGTTTAATGAAATAAAAACTCGGCTAGATTTTTCGTTAAGAATATACTATATTATTCAAATGCAAACCAAAATTTGTTTTCATTTTAAAATATTTCTCCACAATCTTTGTTTCCATCTAAAACTCATGTTTCATGCATTTGTTCGCTCATTTTATATAAAAATGACACTGCTAGATTTTTCGTAAATACTATAATATTCAAATGCAAACAATAATTTATTTTTACTTTAAAAAATTTTCTCCACGATCTTTGTTTGCACCTCAAACTCATGTTTCAATTCTTTGTTTGGTCGTTTCATGAAATAAAAACTCGGCTAGATTATTCGTAAAGAATATACTAAATTATTCAAATGCAAACCAAAATTTATTTTTACTTTAGAATATTTCTCCACGAGCATTGTTTGCACCTCAAACTCGTGTTTCATGCCTTTGTTCGCTCGTTTCATGAAATAAAAACTCGGCTAGATTTTTCGTAAAGAATATACTAAATTATTCCAATGCAAACCAAAATTCGTCTTCATTTTAAAATATTTCTCAAAAATCTTTGTTTGCACCTCGAACTCTTGTTTCATTCGATTGTTCCCTAGCTACATGCAAGAAAAATTCGGCTAGATTTTTTGTAAAAAATATACAAAATTTTTCAAATGCAAACCAAAATTTGTTGTCAGTTTACAATGTTTCTCGACAATCTTTGTTTGCACCTCAAACTCATCTTTCATGCGTTTGTTCGCTCGTTTCATGAAATAAAAACTCGGCTAGATTTTTCGTAAAGAATATACTATATTATTCAAATGCAAACGAAAATTTGTTTTCATTTTAAAATATTTCTCCACAATCTTTATTTCCACCTAAAACTCATGTTTCATGCATTTGTTCGCTCATTTTATAAAAAAATGACACTGCTAGATTTTTCGTAAATACTATATTATTCAAATGCAAACAATAATTTATTTTTACTTTAAAATATTTCTCCACGATCTTTGTTTGCACCTCAAACTCATATTTCATGCCTTTGTTCGCTCTTTTCATGAAATAAAAACTCGGCTAGATTTTTCGTAAAGAATATACTATATTATTCAAATGCAAACCAAATTTTGTTTTCATTTTAAAATATTTCTCCACAATCTTTGTTTCCGTCTAAAACTCATGTTTCATGCATTTGTTCGCTCATTTTATATAAAAATAACACTGCTAGATTTTTCGTAAATACTAAATTATTCAAATGCAAACCAAAATTTATTTTTTGTTTAAAATATTTCTCCACGATCTTTGTTTGCACCTCAAACTCATGTTTCATGCCTTTGTTCGCTCGTTTCGTGAAATAAAAACTCGGCTAGATTTTTCATAAAGAATATACTATATTATTCAAATGCAAACAAAAATTTGTTTAGTAAAAATAAAATATTTCTCCACAATCTTTGTTTGCACCTCCATCTCATGTTTCATGCGTTTTGTTTGCTCGTTTCATGAAATAAAAACTCGGCTAGATTTTTCGTAAAGAATATACTAAATTATTCAAATGCAAACGAAAATTTGTTTTCATTTTAAAATATTTCTCCACAATCTTTATTTCCACCTAAAACTCATGTTTCATGCATTTGTTCGCTCATTTTCTACAAAAATAATACGGCCATATTTTCGTAAAGAATGAAAGTAAATACTAAATTATTCAAATGCAAACCAAAATTTATTTTTACTTTAGAATATTTCTCCACGATCATTGTTTGCACCTCAAACTCGTGTTTCATGCCTTTGTTCGCTCGTTTCATGAGATAAAAACTCGGCTAGATTTTTCGTAAAGAATATACTAAATTATTCCAATGCAAACCAAAATTCGTCTTCATTTTAAAATATTTCTCAAAAATCATTATTTGCACCTCAAACTCTTGTTTCATTCGATTGTTCACTTACTATATTATTCAAATGCAAACCAAATTATGTTTTCATTTTAAAATATTTCTCTACAATCTTTGTTTGCACCTCAATCTCATGTTTCATGCGTTTGTTCGCTCATTTTATATAAAAATAACACTGCTAGATTTTTCGTAAATACTAAATTATTCAAATGCAAAACAAAATTTATTTTTACTTTAAAAAATTTCTCCACGATCTTTGTTTGCACCTCAAACTCATGTTTCATGCCTTTGTTCGCTCGTTTCATGAAATAAAAACTCGGCTAGATTTTTCGTAAAGAATATACTATATTATTCAAATGGAAACCAAATTTTGTTTTCATTTTAAAATATTTCTCCACAATCTTTGTTTCCATCTAAAACTCATGTTTCATGCATTTGTTCGCTCATTTTAAATAAAAATAACACTGCTAGATTTTTCGTAAATACTAAATTATTCAAATGCAAACCAAAATTTATTTTTACTTTAAAATATTTCTCCACGATCTTTGTTTGCACCTCAAACTCATGTTTCATGCCTTTGTTCGCTCGTTTCGTGAAATAAAAACTCGGCTAGATTTTTCGTAAAGAATATACTAAATTATTCAAATGCAAACCTAAATTTGTCTTCATTTTAAAATATTTCTCCACAATCTTTGTTTGCACCTCAATCTCATGTTTCATGCGTTTGTTTGCTCGTTTCATGAAATAAAAACTCGGCTAGATTTTTCGTAAAGAATATACTAAATTATTCAAATGCAAACGAAAATTTGTTTTCATTTTAAAATATTTCTCCACAATCTTTATTTCCACCTAAAACTCATGTTTCATGCATTTGTTCGCTCATTTTATATAAAAATGACACTGCTAGATTTTTCGTAAATACTATATTATTCAAATGCAAACAATAATTTATTTTTACTTTAAAATATTTCTCCACGATCTTTGTTTGCACCTCAAACTCATATTTCATGCCTTTGTTCGCTCTTTTCATGAAATAAAAACTCGGCTAGATTTTTCGTAAAGAATATACTATATTATTCAAATGCAAACCAAATTTTGTTTTCATTTTAAAATATTTCTCCACAATCTTTGTTTCCGTCTAAAACTCATGTTTCATGCATTTGTTCGCTCATTTTATATAAAAATAACACTGCTAGATTTTTCGTAAATACTAAATTATTCAAATGCAAACCAAAGTTTATTTTTTCTTTAAAATATTTCTACACGATCTTTGTTTGCACCTCAAACTCATGTTTCATGCCTTTGTTCGCTCGTTTCGTGAAATAAAAACTCGGCTAGATTTTTCGTAAAGAATATACTATATTATTCAAATGCAAACAAAAATTTGTTTAGTAAAAATAAAATATTTCTCCACAATCTTTGTTTGCACCTCCATCTCATGTTTCATGCGTTTTGTTTGCTCGTTTCATGAAAAAAAAACTCGGCTAGATTTTTCGTAAAGAATATACTAAATTATTCAAATGCAAACGAAAATTTGTTTTCATTTTAAAATATTTCTCCACAATCTTTATTTCCACCTAAAACTCATGTTTCATGCATTTGTTCGCTCATTTTCTACAAAAATAATACGGCCATATTTTCGTAAAGAATGAAAGTAAATACTAAATTATTCAAATGCAAACCAAAATTTATTTTTACTTTAGAATATTTCTCCACGATCATTGTTTGCACCTCAAACTCGTGTTTCATGCCTTTATTCGCTCGTTTCATGAGATAAAAACTCGGCTAGATTTTTCGTAAAGAATATACTAAATTATTCCAATGCAAACCAAAATTCGTCTTCATTTTAAAATATTTCTCAAAAATCTTTGTTTGCACCTCAAACTCTTGTTTCATTCGATTGTTCCCTAGATACATGCAAGAAAAATTCGGCTAGATTTTTTGTAAAAAATATACAAAATTTTTCAAATGCAAACCAAAATTTGTTGTCAGTTTACAATGTTTCTCGACAATCTTTGTTTGCACCTCAAACTCATCTTTCATGCGTTTGTTGTAAATCGCGTAAAACCGTCGTTGAATTTCGCACAATTTAACAAAACAATTTATAATTCCCTATTAATCAATTACGAGTATGAGTGGTAACGAGTTTTAGGAGTCGAACACAAGGAGGTGTGGCCTCAAGAATTAACTAATCTCAATGATTTATTTCTAGTGCAAAATCTTTTAATTCAAGGTTTATTAGGTAAATTTCTAAGTTCAAATTCAAATATCAGTTTTGTTTCAAAAATTCAGCACGTCACACTTTAGTGATTTAATTTGTAACTAGTCAAAATAAACTCCGAATCCAACACACAAAATACCGTTGGAAACTAGAAAGAGAGATCTATGATGTGGTCTTTTACTGGTATTATTAGTTTATTCAAGAATTTCGAGATATTTGCAGTTCAGTCCAGAACTTATTTCAAATTTAAAATCGGTTGAGCAGCAAGTTCAGAAATTTATAGAAAATTCACGAAAGCTTAAAAAATCCCAAAATTTGTACAGAAATTCAATTATCGAGTTTTGGATTAGTTGTTAAATTTTTGTAGAATTGTGCTTTGTAGGTTGAGATTTATAATGAAATTTCAGATCTGGATCAGAAACTGATTCTGACAGACCAACACTCACAAAATGTTATATCTTCTAATCTGCTTTAACAACTACTCATTTAAAATTCATATTTGGATTCTACACTTCAAAATACTTTAAGTAGGACTATTTTTGGATTTTTATTATTTATTTTTATATTTTTAAAAATTCAGAAGAAAAGAAACAGTTAATCTGGACAGAAAATTCAAAAACAGAAATATTACAAACTTAGAAAATTAATATCTCACAAATTATAAATCGGAATTGGGCAAAATTTGATTTGAAAATTATCTACTAAATGAGATCGGAATTTTAAAAATGTTTATTTAATTTTTCTGGTTTGAAAAGGATACGAAATTAAGGAAAATTTACTGAAAAAGAGAGAAAGAACAATAGCAAGACAGAAACTGGATTAGGGTTTGATTTTCGGTTTAAAAATAGGGATTTATAGGAAATTTATGATGTGTAACAATCATTAATCACTAATTGTATAATTTCTCAGATTTAGATGATGGATTTGAGCAATCTAAGCTAAGATCTACTCAAGAAATTGACTCAAAAACTAGTTTATTCTAAAACAGCCATTTCAAAACAAAACTTGATTTAAATCAATCACAACTCCAAATTAATCACACAAAATACTAAGCTAAGTGTTTCAGATGATTAACAAGCCAATAACCTCTAGATTCAATAGATTAATTGAAGAAAAATACTAAGCTAAGCAATTTTCCCCCAATTCATTCAAAAATATGTGTGTTTATGACTATTCATCAAAATTCAGCAAAATTACAAGTTTATAAAGCAAGATTTCATGTATACAAATCACAAATTCCCCTCCCTATCTAGATTTACTCACACATATTCACAAGAACAAGAGTTTGACAAAATTTCATCATGATTATTACAAAATTGAGCTCTTGTGATCTAAAATTCAAATCTAATTATTCAAAGAGAATTGGACTAAACCGAGAGTTGGAGATCCAGCCGGTAGCTCCCTCGAGTCGATTTGAAGCTCCAATTGCGCCTCGATCCAAGCTAGAATCGACCGATTCGAATTTACCCTAAATCAGCCCCAAATTGCGCGTTTTCACTCAAAAACGAAAATTAGAGCTCAAGAAAGCTTGAAACTCATTAATGGAGATTCTAGAGGTTAGAGAAGATGAATGGAGAGTGGTGTGTTCATTGAAGAGGCTTGAGACGTGTTTTATAGACTGAATTGGACTTGAGAGTCCAATGGCCTGTTTTGAATGGAGAAGATGATAGGGACTGAACCGAGGCTTGTGATTGGTTCAGGCGGATCAAGGTTTGTGTACTGAAGATCTGGTCGAAATTTCGTTGAATTTGGTTGAGGTTTGATCCGGTTTTGGGCGGTTGAATTTTTCACTCTGTTTTTGGCGGTTGAATTTTTCACTCTGTTTTTGGCGGAACGATCAGATTTCGATCTGAAGTTTAAACGCGATTTCGATCTGAAGTTTAAACGCGCGAGCGGTTGAATTCGTTGAGTCACTGACAGTAGTCCCTACTGGATTTGCTGCGCTGAAACGGGTCACAAATCGCGTGAAACGAGTCGCGTGCTGTTCTTCAGAATAGCGCTGAGTTTTTGAACGTCTTTTGATCTTTTACGGCGGAACGGGTCGAACGCGCGTGAAACGGGTCATTCTGAGCGAGAATGGCGCTGAATTCATTTTGAACGAAGATTGCTTGATCTTCTGTGGATCGCGAGCTACAGTCGGTCGTAAAACGAAGCTCTGACAGACTAGTGTGAAGCGAATATGTATTTTGGATCCAATTTCGCATTGATTTTCAGACCCGTATTCGCTTCTTCTTCAATCCGTGAGTTGAGCTCGCACGGTTCTTCACTTCTGCTCACGTTCTCACTCCACATGGCTTCCTCTCATTGCCACGAATCTACAGAGCTTTGAAACGCAGAAATTGGTTGAGAGTTCATCGAGTTTTCCTCATTTTTCTCCCGTTTCAGTTCGTTTCCGCCATTGATGGCTGTTCGAGCTTAAAGCTCGATCTTTGAGTAGCGGCAGCTCAATCCAGAGCTCAGGCTTCCTTCCTCACTTCCTCACGATGCTCTGCGTTGCGTTTTATGCGTCAATTCTACCCTTAATTCATGAATTTCCGCCATTAACCGAACTCAGCGAAAATAACCCATCAGAACACAAAATCGTGAATCAAAACGAGATTTCAAGTTGTTTTTCTACCGAATTGAGGCTTCGGAATCCATTAAGAGACCCCACTGAAGCTATTCGACTCGTCGAACATCATCACTGTGTGAGAAAAATGCGAGAAGACCGATCGAATTCATCACACTGCCGAAATTCCGACCGTTGGATCATCCAGTTTGAAAAGTTCATTGAGGATTTCGTCGAACAGATTACGCAAACACGGAGTTCTCGCTCGATTTTGCATCATTCAATGAGTTCTTCATATGGTTAGAAAGGGTAGACGATGGAGAAGAGAATGAGATCGGTTTTGGCTCGAATGGATGATGGTGGATGGCATGGCAGATCAACCATGGTTTCGGTCTGTTTTTGGCACTTGTTTTGGCCGAATTCCGGCGATCGCCGGAACTTCCAAGACCGGAGAATGGCACCGGCATGTTCGTCTCGTCATGCTGAATCCATGGCAGGCTTGTTTGTTCGATTTCGAGTAGAATTGTGAATTATGAGGTTTGAAGAAGATGGGTTTGACCTGGTCAATTCGTTGACTTTGACCAATTTTGACCTGATTTTCAATTGGTGATTCTGAGAGTTCTAGAAGGTTTCTGATCGCGAGGATTGTACCGTTGGGTTCATTTCGTCGAGCTCTTCGTTTTGGTATACCGTTCGACCCATTTTGGAGAAGTTGACTTTTGGTCAACTTTGCAATTTTTGGCGTTTGGCTCGGTTTGACTTGGTTGTAGAAGGTTTTTGAATTGTCGTAAAAGTTTGGGGAATTTTTTGTAGAGTGTTTGAGGTTTTTAGTTGGCCATCTTTGGCCCATTATTTGCGTTTTGGTCCAATTCTTCATTTTATGGCCTTTTCACCTGTAAAATCACACAAAAATGTATTAAGAGGTTTCAAATTATGTTTTATGAATTATGAGTATTTTTCATACATTTGATGTGAATTATGATTTAATTTGAGATGATAAAAACTCAAAAAATGTGTATAAAAATACACATTACAAATTCCACCACACTTAAACCAAGCTTGCCCTCAAGCGTAAATAAAATCAAGTTTTAGGGTTTTTAGAATCAGTTTAAAGCACTTTGAAAAGAGATTTAGTTATTGCCATGAATGTTATATATAATATTCGATTATTATAATAATACACGAAGGTCGATGAATATCCATTAATAATTTCAAATTCATATTTATTTAAAATTCCTCAATCCTTCAAATACGAACCATTTTTCCAAAAAGCAATGCCCTAATTTTATTTTTGATACTTTCTCCCCCTAATTTTAAAATGGTGAATTTATAAAATTACCCCAAAAGTTTCAACTAACTCAACTTTTTCTTTTATAAACACGTAAAGGTTGGTATGCTATCCACTCATGTTATCAAAAGACAAGCTGTGCTTTGCACGTACAAAAAATCCTTCATTTTCTATTGCGGATATGTAAAATTTTTCTTTTTTAAGGGTTTAAAAATAATTTTTCACATTTTTTGAATTCTTTTTGTGAAGGGATAACAGGTTACGATTTCGGTCACTTGCTTTTAGTGCGAAAATTAGAGATGGACATACGAGTCATTAGCTATGCCATGAAAGATAGGTTGAGTTAGAAAAATTTTGCGAAGCTAGTGGTATTAAAAGTAAGGTTTGATTTTTCAAAAATTTTAATTACAGCATTACTTTAAAGAAAAACGATTTATAAATTCATTAAAGGGGCAAGTGAAATATTTATGAATTTTCGAAACGCTTAATGGATTTTAAATGGATATTATAGATGGGATGAGGTGCAAAATATGGCATTCATGATGATAATTAATCGCTTTTTGAATTTTCAAATCTTTTCATCATTTTCCAAAACCCTAAGTGATTTCAAAATTTTGCCTGAGAGGGCTTAGTTTTAAAATGTTTTCCATTTCAAAAAACCTTTTACTTTTCATTTTAAAGTTATCGCTTTTATAACATACAAAATTTTATTTATTTATTTTTTTTTTTATTTTAAAAACAAACAAAAATGAAAGAAGGAAAGTAAAATTTAAATTTTTATGGTATTTATGAGTTTTGTTGTTGTTTTTGAAATTTTTTTAATTTTTTCAGTTTTTATGAATTTTTACATTTTTACAAGAAAACAAAACTTGGTTTTGCACAAAACCACCCCACCACACTTAAACCTTTGTTTGTCCTCAAACAAAAAGTTCAAAAATGAGACATTTGTGGAAATTGGAAAAATTGTTGGAGTTTTATGCAAAACCTCCCCCACCACACTTAAACTTTTGCGTAGCAAATGTTTAAGTGTGAAAGAGAGTTTTGTAAAAAGAAGAAAAATAAAATAAAGAAAGGAAAAATACGACCTGACACGACGAGTTGCCTCTCGCCAGCGCCCTTGTTTAACGTCTTGAGCTCGACGCGTGTTTTCTTATTTGTTCGTACCTTCCCCGCTCGGGTACTCGCCGAACTCTTGCTCGTCTAGCCACCTGGTGTCGTGATTTTCGTAAAACGCCTTGAGTCGGTGCCCATTGACTTTGAACGCGCCATTCTTGTTACTAAAAATTTCAAAGACTCCAAAGGGCAAAATATTTGTTATTTCAAAAGGCCCTATCCACCTACTCTTTAATTTCCCGGGATGTAATTTCAATCGAGAATTGAATAACAAGACTTTATCTCCCACTTTGAATTCTTTTCTCTTAATTATCTTGTCATGATAGGTGACTAATTTTTCTTTATAAATTCGAGAGTTGTCGTATGCTTCAATTCTAATTTCCTCCAACTCTTGAATTTGTAATTTACGCATTCCCGCGTCTTTTGGGTATTCACAATTTACATTTTTAATTGCCCAATATGCTTTATGCTCTATTTCAACAGGTAGGTGACAACTTTTACCATACACAAGTTTAAATGGTGTCATACCTATTGGTGTTTTGTACGCGGTCCTGTAGGCCCAAAGTGCATCCCCAAGCCTTTGACTCCAATCCTTGCGAGAGGGATTAACCACTTTCTCAAGGATTGATTTTATTTCTTTGTTTGAGATTTCGGCTTGTCCATTCGTTTGGGGATGGTAAGCGGTAGACATACGGTGTTGTACATGGTAATTTTTCAACAGGTTTTCCATGTATTTGTTGTTAAAATGGGAGCCCCTATCACTTATGATGGCTTTAGGGACTCCAAAACGCTGAAAGATATTCTTTTTGAGAAACTCTATCACCGTTTTGGAGTTGGCATCCCTTGTAGGAACTTCCTCCACCCATTTTGACACGTAATAACACACCAATATGTAAAGATAACCATTGGATTGGGGAAAAGGACCCATGAAATCTATCCCCCAAACATCAAAAAGGTCACAAAACAATAAAGTTTTGAGAGGCATTTCATTTTTGCGGGTTAGATTTCCTGTCTTTTGGCAATTTTCGCAACTCTTTACAAAGGAATGAGCATCTTTGTAAAGAGTTGGCCAGTACAAGCCACTTTGAAGCACCTTGTGGCTTGTACGTTGCCCCCCAAAATGACCCCCACATTCCAAAGTATGGCAAAAAGAGAGTACCGACTGTTTTTCGTGGTCAGGCACGCATTTGCGCACCATTTGGTCAGAGCAAATCTTGTAGAGATGAGGGTCCTCCCAAAAATAATAGCGCGCGTCGCTTTTTATCTTATCCTTCTGAGCTCGAGAGAGAGTGTTAGGGAGCTCCTGAGTCTCCAAGTAGTTGACGATGTCGGCGTACCAAGGCGTCACTCCATGGATGGCGTAAAGTTGTTCGTCAGGGAAGAGCTCGTTTATGGGAAGTATATCGCCTGCTTTTGTCGGGAGTCGGCTGAGATGATCGGCCACCAAGTTTTCGGCGCCTTTCTTGTCCCGAATCTCCACGTTGAACTCTTGCAGGAGAAGGATCCATCGGAGAAGTCGAGGTTTGCACTCCTTCTTTTTCATCAGGTGTATGAGCGCCGCATGATCTGAAAACACAACAACCTTCGTCCCGACCAAATATGATCGGAACTTTTCCAATGCAAAAACAATTGCTAATAATTCTTTTTCAGTTGTGGTGTAATTTCTTTGGGCTTCGTCTAGGGTCCTAGAGGCATAGTATATTACATGAGGATCCTTACCAACGCGTTGGCCCAAGACGGCGCCAACGCACAAGTCGCTAGCGTCACACATGATTTCGAAAGGAAGATTCCAGTCGGGAGGCTTGATGATTGGAGCCTCGCACAATTTCCCTTTTAAGATGTTGAATGCCTCCTTGCACGCGTCATTGAATTCGAATTTTACTTCTTTTTGGAGGAGGCGACACATGGGTTGGGCGATCTTGGAGAAATCTCGAATGAATCGCCTATAGAAACCCGCATGGCCGAGAAAGGAGCGTACGTCTTTCACATTGCGAGGATATGGAAGCGTCTTTATTACGTCAATCTTTGCCTTGTCGACCTCCAGGCCTTTTTCTGATATTAAATGCCCTAAAACAATTCCTTGGCTCACCATAAAGTGGCATTTCTCAAAATTCAAGACAAGATTAGCTTCCACACACTTTTCCATTATTAGGCCCAAATTATGGAGACACTCGTCAAAAGAGTTGCCATAAATGGAAAAGTCATCCATAAACACCTCAATGAATTTAGAAATATATTCAGAAAAAATAGAGATCATACACCTTTGAAATGTACCAGGTGCGTTGCACAACCCGAACAGCATCCTTCGATAGGCGAATGTACCAAAGGGACACGTGAAGGTTGTCTTCTTTTGGTCGTCGGGGTCGATGGCGATTTGAAAATATCCCGAATAGCCATCCAAGAAGCAATAGTAAGGTCGCCCTGCTAATCGTTCGAGCATTTGATCGATGAAGGGAAGAGGGAAGTGGTCCTTCTTTGTTGCCGCGTTGAGTTTTCGATAGTCGATGCACACTCTCCATCCGTTTTGCACTCGTGTCGGCACCTTTTCTCCTTCGGCATTCTCCACAATCGTGATTCCCGTCTTCTTGGGAACTACATGGATTGGAGATACCCATTCCGAATCGGCCACCGCATAAATGATCCCCGCATCAAGAAGCTTGAGAAGCTCCTTTTTCACCACCTCCATCATGACGGGATTCAGTCTCCTTTGAGCTTCCCTCGAGGGTTTGGAGCCTTCCTCGAGCGAAATCTTATGCATGTAGGTTGAAGGACTAATCCCAGGCATGTCGGCTAGGGTCCACCCAATCGCCTTCTTGTGTTGTTTCAGAACGACGACCAAGCGATCTTCTTGCTCGGGTGTTAGGTTGGAGGCAATGATGACAGGTAGGGTCTCCTTAGGTCCAAGGTAGGCATATTTGAGATGGTCGGGTAGCGTTTTGAGCTCAAGGTCGGGTGCCGTTTCGATTGATGGAGGCATTCTTTTTCCTGAAATCTTAAGTTCGCTTGAAGTTGGACCTGAAAAAGAATAAACCTCTTCTTTTCTACAAATGTCAAGATTAGGCAAGTTTTCATTTTGTATTTCTTCTATTACTACATCACTTTTAATTGGATTTGTATCTTGTAGTAATTCATTTTCATTCACATTTTCTAATGCATTTACATGTTCTAAATCATCCCAAAAGTTATCAAAATCTGAATTAAGTGAATTTAAAGAATTTAAATACTCCCCTTCGAGATGCTCTTCCACTAACTCGTCGATTTCGTCAATGACACAAATGCTAGAGACATTGTAATCGTCGGGGTATTTGATTGTGTCAAAAATGTTGAAGGTGATCTTCTCGTTGTCGAATTCCATGGATAATGTGCCCGAGTGGCAGTCAATCCTTGTGCGAGCTGTTCTTAGAAAGGGTCTTCCCAAGAGAATGGCGGATGAGTCGGCGTTGTCGCCCATTTCGAGTATATAGAAATCCGCCGGGAATACCAACCCGTTCACTTTAACCAGCACATCTTCCGCAACACCCAAGACTGGGGCTACAGAGCGATTGGCGAATTGAACCATCACACGCGTATCTTTGAGCTCGCCTAAACCCAAGGTTTCATAAACGGACCTAGGCATTACGTTGATTGAAGCGCCCAAGTCAAGCATACACTTCGCGAGTTGTTGGAGGCCGATGGTGCAAGGAATGGCAAAGACTCCGGGGTCCTTCTCTTTTTGGGCCACTCGTGTGTTGATGCTCATCACCGAGGGTAAGTTTATCGTTTCGTTTCCCTTTAACTTCCTCTTGTTTGTACATAGGTCCTTGAAAAACTTCGCATATGGAGGGTGCATTCGGATTGCGTCGATGATAGGGATATTCACCTCCACTTTCTTGAACACTTCAAGAATATCCTTGTCGAGTTCATCCTTCTTGGTATTTACCGTCAAGCGATGCGGAAAGGGTGCTTTTGGCGTATGAGATTTCTCTTTTGGTACCTCTTTTTCTTTCTCTTGAACCTTTTCCTTGGCACCTTTTCCTCTTTCCCTCCCCTCATTAATATTTCCACATTCAACATCGTGTACCTCCTTTGTGCTCGACTCGTCCTCTTTTGACCTTTGTACCACCACTTCCTCTTCTTCTCTCGGAAATTCCACCTGCTTTCCACTTCTCAATTGAATCGCGTTGATGGGCTTGAGATTTGTAGGGTCTGATCCTTGAGAAGGTAACTTATTTTCTACTCGCCCCTTCAACACATTGACTTCACTTGCAATTTGTTTCATTTGAATCTCAATGTTTTGCACTTGTCGATTCGTGGTTGCGTGGCCTTGAGCAAGGATGTTCATGTCACTCCTTACCGCTCCCAATTCCGTTGAAAAACTCGAAAAGTTGGTCGTCATCATGGCCATCATTTTGTCAAATTTTTCATCGAGAGATGGAGGTTGAGGGTTTGATGAAGAGGGTTGAAGTGGTTGTTGTTGAGGATGGTGTTGAGTTTGCGCGTTAGGATGAACATACACTCCAGATTTTTGGTAACCTTGTTGGGGTTGTTGAAATTGAGGGTTGTCGCGCCAACGGAGGTTAGGGTTTTTCTTCCAAGGTTCATATGCGTATTGAGGGCGTTGGTAACCATCCACATGGTTTACATCCTGAAGGGTGTCACACTCATCGGTTGCATGATCCGTGCTTGCGCAAAACTCGCATGGTGTGGGTTCCATTTTTGCCCCGACCGCCTTAAGCACTTTGTTGAACTTCGACTCGAAATTCGCCGTGATGCGAGATTCCATTGCTTTGAGATCCACTGTGCTTGTTGTGTTTACTTGCCCTAAAATTCCATCACGACCTAAGTTTCCTTCGGCCATGGTCTCGATGAGTGTACGCACTTCGGCAGGAGTTTTATCGTTGAAGGATCCACCAGCCGAACATTGGAGAAGACGAGCTTCTAGCGCATTCATCCCTTGAATAAATTGATCGAGTAACGAGGTTTCGGTGAGGTTATGGTTAGGACAAGAGGCGCACAATCGTACGAAGCGCTCGTAGTATTCTTGAAGTGTTTCGTCGCCTCGTTGTTGAATGTTGGTAATCTCTTTGCGTAATTTAGCGGTAAGCGTGCTTGGAAAGTATCGCTTAAGAAATCGCTTCGCCACGTCGTCGAATGTCTCGAATGGCCCACCCTGTAAATGATTAAGCCAATCCCTAGGGGCAGCTCCTAATGTATGAGGAAAAAGGATCAACTTAATGTTGTCCAGATTGTCAGTTTTACCAAATAATGCAGTACATTTCATATGGAATTCATCTAAATGTGCATATGGATTGTCATTTTTATGCCCTTCAAAAATTGGTAAAGCACTTAACATGGATGGACTTATCTTGAAGTTTGGTACCCTAGGTATAACAATGTTTCCAGGATTTTCTTGAATCTTGTGCTCTAAAAATTCCCCTAATGTTCTTTGTTGAGCCATTTGTACGTTTATTAATGTTTCTTTAAATTCTTTTTCAACTTCTTGATTTTTAAAATGAGATGAAAAAGATGATGATGTTGGTGAAATAGAATGAGAAATAGAATGAGATGGAGAAACGAATCTTGGATGTGATGATGAAGACGGAATGGTGAGAGGTTGACTTTGAGCTTCTTCTTGTGGCTTTTCCACTTGGTATAACTCTTCTTGTCGTACTTGAGGCCCTTGCGTGAAAGGAGAAGCCTCTTCTTGTTGCGTTCCTTTGTTTGACGAAGTTGCGCCTTGCTCGCTTTTCGCCTTGTTCCTCTTAATCTCTCTTAAATGCTTGTTGATGTCCTTCTTGCGAGGAGTATGTACTTCACCTTGTGATCTTGTCTTTCTCATAAACCTTCAAAATTTCAAGAGACAAAAAACACTAGAGAAAAATATGAGATGGGTTAGTTAAAAACTTGATGCAAGCCGCCTCCCCGGCAACGGCGCCATTTGTAAATCGCGTAAAACCGTCGTTGAATTTCGCACAATTTAACAAAACAATTTATAATTCCCTATTAATCAATTACGAGTATGAGTGGTAACGAGTTTTAGGAGTCGAACACAAGGAGGTGTGGCCTCAAGAATTAACTAATCTCAATGATTTATTTCTAGTGCAAAATCTTTTAATTCAAGGTTTATTAGGTAAATTTCTAAGTTCAAATTCAAATATCAGTTTTGTTTCAAAAATTCAGCACGTCACACTTTAGTGATTTAATTCGTAACTAGTCAAAATAAACTCCGAATCCAACACACAAAATACCGTTGGAAACTAGAAAGAGAGATCTATGATGTGGTCTTTTACTGGTATTATTAGTTTATTCAAGAATTTCTAGATATTTGCAGTTCAGTCCAGAACTTATTTCAAATTTAAAATCGGTTGAGCAGCAAGTTCAGAAATTTATAGAAAATTCACCAAAGCTTAAAAAATCCCAAAATTTGTACAGAAATTCAATTATCAAGTTTTGGATTAGTTGTTAAATTTTTGTAGAATTGTGCTTTGTAGGTTGAGATTTATAATGAAATTTCAGATCTGGATCAGAAACTGATTCTGACAGACCAATACTCACAAAAACTGTTATATCTTCTAATCTGCTTTAACAACTACTCATTTAAAATTCATATTTGGATTCTAAACTTCAAAATACTTCAAGTAGGACTATTTTTGGATTTTTATTATTTATTTTTATATTTTTAAAAATTCAGAAGAAAAGAAACAGTGAATCTGGACAGAAAATTCAAAAACAGAAATATTACAAACTTAGAAAATTAATATCTCACAAATTATAAATCGGAATTGGGCAAAATTTGATTTGAAAATTATCTACTAAATGAGATCGGAATTTTAAAAATGTTTATTTAATTTTTCTGGTTTGAAAAGGATACGAAATTAAGGAAAATTTACTGAAAAAGAGAGAAAGAACAATAGCAAGACAGAAACTGGATTAGGGTTTGATTTTCGGTTTAAAAATAGGGATTTATAGGAAATTTATGATGTGTAACAATCATTAATCACTAATTGTATAATTTCTCAGATTTAGATGATGGATTTGAGCAATCTAAGCTAAGATCTACTCAAGAAATTGACTCAAAAACTAGTTTATTCTAAAACAGCCATTTCAAAACAAAACTTGATTTAAATCAATCACAACTCCAAATTAATCACACAAAATACTAAGCTAAGTGTTTCAGATGATTAACAAGCCAATAACCTCTAGATTCAATAGATTAATTGAAGAAAAATACTAAGCTAAGCAATTTTCCCCCAATTCATTCAAAAATATGTGTGTTTATGACTATTCATCAAAATTCAGCAAAATTACAAGATTATAAAGCAAGATTTCATGTATACAAATCACAAATTCCCCTCCCTATCTAGATTTACTCACACATATTCACAAGAACAAGAGTTTGACAAAATTTCATCATGATTATTACAAAATTGAGCTCTTGTGATCTAAAATTCAAATCTAATTATTCAAAGAGAATTGGACTAAACCGAGAGTTGGAGATCCAGCCGGTAGCTCCCTCGAGTCGATTTGAAGCTCCAATTGCGCCTCGATCCAAGCTAGAATCGACCGATTCGAATTTTCCCTAAATCAGCCCCAAATTGCGCGTTTTCACTCAAAAACGAAAATTAGAGCTCAAGAAAGCTTGAAACTCATTAATGGAGATTCTAGAGGTTAGAGAAGATGAATGGAGAGTGGTGTGTTGATTGAAGAGGCTTGAGACGTGTTTTATAGACTGAATTGGACTTGAGAGTCCAATGGCCTGTTTTGAATGGAGAAGATGATAGGGACTGAACCGAGGCTTGTGATTGGTTCAGGCGGATCAAGGGTTGTGTACTGAAGATCTGGTCGAAATTTCGTTGAATTTGGTTGAGGTTTGATCCGGTTTTGGGCGGTTGAATTTTTCACTCTGTTTTTGGCGGAACGATCAGATTTCGATCTGAAGTTTAAACGCGCGAGCGGTTGAATTCGTTGAGTCACTGACAGTAGTCCCTACTGGATTTGCTGCGCTGAAACGGGTCACAAATCGCGTGAAACGAGTCGCGTGCTGTTCTTCAGAATAGCGCTGAGTTTTTGAACGTCTTTTGATCTTTTACGGCGGAACGGGTCGAACGCGCGTGAAACGGGTCATTCTGAGCGAGAATGGCGCTGAATTCATTTTGAACGAAGATTGCTTGATCTTCTGTGGATCGCGAGCTACAGTCGGTCCTAAAACGAAGCTCTGACAGACTAGTGTGAAGCGAATATGTATTTTGGATCCAATTTCGCATTGATTTTCAGACCCGTATTCGCTTCTTCTTCAATCCGTGAGTTGAGCTCGCACGGTTCTTCACTTCTGCTCACGTTCTCACTCCACATGGCTTCCTCTCATTGCCACGAATCTACAGAGCTTTGAAACGCAGAAATTGGTTGAGAGTTCATCGAGTTTTCCTCATTTTTCTCCCGTTTCAGTTCGTTTCCGCCATTGATGGCTGTTCGAGCTTAAAGCTCGATCTTTGAGTAGCGGCAGCTCAATCCAGAGCTCAGGCTTCCTTCCTCACTTCCTCACGATGCTCTGCGTTGCGTTTTATGCGTCAATTCTACCCTTAATTCATGAATTTCCGCCATTAACCGAACTCAGCGAAAATAACCCATCAGAACACAAAATCGTGAATCAAAACGAGATTTCAAGTTGTTTTTCTACCGAATTGAGGCTTCGGAATCCATTAAGAGACCCCACTGAAGCTATTCGACTCGTCGAACATCATCACTGTGTGAGAAAAATGCGAGAAGACAGATCGAATTCATCACACTGCCGAAATTCCGACCGTTGGATCATCCAGTTTGAAAAGTTCATTGAGGATTTCGTCGAACAGATTACGCAAACACGGATTTCTCGCTCGATTTTGCATCATTCAATGAGTTCTTCATATGGTTAGAAAGGGTAGACGATGGAGAAGAGAATGAGATCGGTTTTGGCTCGAATGGATGATGGTGGAAGGCACGGCAGATCAACCATGGTTTCGGTCCGTTTTTGGCACTTGTTTTGGCCGAATTCCGGCGATCGCCGGAACTTCCAAGACCGGAGAATGGCACCGGCATGTTCGTCTCGTCATGCTGAATCCATGGCTGGCTTGTTTGTTCGATTTCGAGCAGAATTGTGAATTATGATGTTTGAAGAAGATGGGTTTGACCTGGTCAATTCGTTGACTTTGACCAATTTTGACCTGATTTTCAATTGGTGATTCTGAGAGTTCTAGAAGGTTTCTGATCGCGAGGATTGTACCGTTGGGTTCGTTTCGTCGAGCTCTTCGTTTTGGTATACCGTTCGACCCATTTTGGAGAAGTTGACTTTTGGTCAACTTGGCGATTTTTGGCGTTTGGCTCGGTTTGACTTGGTTGTAGAAGGTTTTTGAATTGTCGTAAAAGTTTGGGGAATTTTTTGTAGAGTGTTTGAGGTTTTTAGTTGGCCATCTTTGGCCCATTATTTGCGTTTTGGTCCAATTCTTCATTTTATGGCCTTTTCACCTGTAAAATCACACAAAAATGTATTTAGAGGTTTCAAATTATGTTTTATGAATTATGAGTATTTTTCATACATTTGATGTGAATTATGATTTAATTTGAGATGATAAAAACCCAAAAAATTTGTATAAAAATACACATTACATTTGTTCGCTCGTTTTATATAAAAATAACACTGCTAGATTTTTCGTAAATACTAAATTATTCAAATGCAAAACAAAATTTATTTTTACTTTAAAAAATTTCTCCACGATCTTTGTTTGCACCTCAAACTCATGTTTCATGCCTTTGTTCGCTCGTTTCATGAAATAAAAACTCGGCTAGATTTTTCGTAAAGAATATACTATATTATTCAAATGCAAACGAAAATTTGTTTTCATTTTAAAATATTTCTCCACAATCATTGTTTCCATCTAAAACTCATGTTTCATGCTTTTGTTCACTCATTTTATATAAAAATAACAATGCTAGATTTTTCGTAAATACTAAATTATTCAAATGCAAACCAAAATTTATTTTTACTTTAAAATATTTCTCCACGATCTTCGTTTGCACCTCAAACTCATGTTTCATGCCTTTGTTCGCCCGTTTCATGAAATAAAAACTCGGCTAGATTTTTCGTAAAGAATATACTATATTATTCAAATGGAAACCAAATTTTGTTTTCATTTTAAAATATTTCTCCACAATCATTGTTTCCATCTAAAACTCATGTTTCATGCATTTGTTCGCTCATTTTAAATAAAAATAACACTGCTAGATTTTTCGTAAATACTAAATTATTCAAATGCAAACCAAAATTTATTTTTACTTTAAAATATTTCTCCACGATCTTTGTTTGCACCTCAAACTCATGTTTCATGCCTTTGTTCGCTCGTTTCATGAAATAAAAACTCGGATAGATTTTTCGTAACGAATATACTAAATTATTCAAATGCAAACGAAAATTTGTTTTCATTTTAAAATATTTCTCCACAATCTTTGTTTCCATCTAAAACTCATGTTTCATGCATTTGTACGCTCATTTTATATAAAAATAACACTGCTAGATTTTTCGTAAATACTAAATTATTCAAATGCAAACCAAAATTTATTTTTACTTTAAAATATTTCTCCACGATCTTTGTTTGCACCTCAAACACATGTTTCATGCCTTTGTTCGCTCGTTTCATGAAATAAAAACTCGGCTAGATTTTTCGTTAAGAATATACTATATTATTCAAATGCAAACCAAAATTTGTTTTCATTTTAATATATTTCTCCACAATCTTTGTTTCCGTCTAAAACTCATGTTTCATGCATTTGTTCGCTCATTTTATATAAAAATGACACTGCTAGATTTTTCGTAAATACTATATTATTCAAATGCAAACAATAATTTATTTTTACTTTAAAAAATTTCTCCACGATCTTTGTTTGTACCTCAAACTCATGTTTCATGCCTTTGTTTGGTCGTTTCATGAAATAAAAACTCGGCTAGATTATTCGTAAAGAATATATTAAATTATTCAAATGCAAACCTAAATTTGTCTTCATTTTAAAATATTTCTCCACAATCTTTGTTTGCACGTCAATCTCATGTTTCATGCGTTTGTTTGCTCGTTTCATGAAATAAAAACTCGGCTAGATTTTTCGTAAAGAATATACTAAATTATTCAAATGCAAACGAAAATTTGTTTTCATTTTAAAATATTTCTCCACAATCTTTATTTCCACCTAAAACTCATGTTTCATGCATTTGTTCGCTCATTTTATATAAAAATGACACTGCTAGATTTTTCGTAAATACTATATTATTCAAATGCAAACAATAATTTATTTTTACTTTAAAATATTTCTCAACGATATTTGTTTGCACCTCAAACTCATTTTTCATGCCTTTGTTCGCTCGTTAAATGAAATAAAAACTCAGCTAGATTTTTCGTAAAGAATATACTATATTATTCAAATGCAAACGAAAATTTGTTTTCATTTTAAAATATTTCTCCACAATCATTGTTTCCATCTAAAACTCATGTTTCATGCATTTGTTCACTCATTTTATATAAAAATAACACTGCTAGATTTTTCGTAAATACTAAATTATTCAAATGCAAACCAAAATTTATTTTTACTTTAAAATATTTCTCCTCGATCTTTGTTTGCACCTCAAACTCATGTTTCATGCCTTTGTTCGCCCGTTTCATGAAATAAAAACTCGGCTATATTTTTCGTAAAAAATATACTATATTATTCAAATGGAAACCAAATTTTGTTTTCATTTTAAAATATTTCTCCACAATCATTGTTTCCATCTAAAACTCATGTTTCATGCATTTGTTCGCTCATTTTAAATAAAAATAACACTGCTAGATTTTTCGTAAATACTAAATTATTCAAATGCAAACCAAAATTTATTTTTACTTTAAAATATTTCTCCACGATCTTTGTTTGCACCTCAAACTCATGTTTCATGCCTTTGTTCGCTCGTTTCATGAAATAAAAACTCGGATAGATTTTTCGTAATGAATATACTAAATTATTCAAATGCAAACGAAAATTTGTTTTCATTTTAAAATATTTCTCCACAATCTTTGTTTCCATCTAAAACTCATGTTTCATGCATTTGTACGCTCATTTTATATAAAAATAACACTGCTAGATTTTTCGTAAATACTAAATTATTCAAATGCAAACCAAAATTTATTTTTACTTTAAAATATTTCTCCACGATCTTTGTTTGCACCTCAAACACATGTTTCATGCCTTTGTTCGCTCGTTTCATGAAATAAAAACTCGGCTAGATTTTTCGTTAAGAATATACTATATTATTCAAATGCAAACCAAAATTTGTTTTCATTTTAAAATATTTCTCCACAATCTTTGTTTCCGTCTAAAACTCATGTTTCATGCATTTGTTCGCTCATTTTATATAAAAATGACACTGCTAGATTTTTCGTAAATACTATATTATTCAAATGCAAACTATAATTTATTTTTACTTTAAAAAATTTCTCCACGATCTTTGTTTGTACCTCAAACTCATGTTTCATGCCTTTGTTTGGTCGTTTCATGAAATAAAAACTCGGCTAGATTATTCGTAAAGAATATATTAAATTATTCAAATGCAAACCTAAATTTGTCTTCATTTTAAAATATTTCTCCACAATCTTTGTTTGCACCTCAATCTCATGTTTCATGCGTTTGTTTGCTCGTTTCATGAAATAAAAACTCGGCTAGATTTTTCGTAAAGAATATACTAAATTATTCAAATGCAAACGAAAATTTGTTTTCATTTTAAAATATTTCTCCACAATCTTTATTTCCACCTAAAACTCATGTTTCATGCATTTGTTCGCTCATTTTATATAAAAATGACACTGCTAGATTTTTCGTAAATACTATATTATTCAAATGCAAACAATAATTTATTTTTACTTTAAAATATTTCTCAACGATATTTGTTTGCACCTCAAACTCATATTTCATGCCTTTGTTCGCTCGTTTCATGAAATAAAAACTCAGCTAGATTTTTCGTAAAGAATATACTATATTATTCAAATGCAAACGAAAATTTGTTTTCATTTTAAAATATTTCTCCACAATCATTGTTTCCATCTAAAACTCATGTTTCATGCATTTGTTCACTCATTTTATATAAAAATAACACTGCTAGATTTTTCGTAAATACTAAATTATTCAAATGCAAACCAAAATTTATTTTTACTTTAAAATATTTCTCCACGATCTTTGTTTGCACCTCAAACTCATGTTTCATGCCTTTGTTCGCCCGTTTCATGAAATAAAAACTCGGCTATATTTTTCGTAAAGAATATACTATATTATTCAAATGGAAACCAAATTTTGTTTTCATTTTAAAATATTTCTCCACAATCATTGTTTCCATCTAAAACTCATGTTTCATGCATTTGTTCGCTCATTTTAAATAAAAATAACACTGCTAGATTTTTCGTAAATACTAAATTATTCAAATGCAAACCAAAATTTATTTTTACTTTAAAATATTTCTCCACGATCTTTGTTTGCACCTCAAACTCATGTTTCATGCCTTTGTTCGCTCGTTTCATGAAATAAAAACTCGGATAGATTTTTCGTAATGAATATACTAAATTATTCAAATGCAAACGAAAATTTGTTTTCATTTTAAAATATTTCTCCACAATCTTTGTTTCCATCTAAAACTCATGTTTCATGCATTTGTACGCTCATTTTATATAAAAATAACACTGCTAGATTTTTCGTAAATACTAAATTATTCAAATGCAAACCAAAATTTATTTTTACTTTAAAATATTTCTCCACGATCTTTGTTTGCACCTCAAACACATGTTTCATGCCTTTGTTCGCTCGTTTCATGAAATAAAAACTCGGCTAGATTTTTCGTTAAGAATATACTATATTATTCAAATGCAAACCAAAATTTGTTTTCATTTTAAAATATTTCTCCACAATCTTTGTTTCCGTCTAAAACTCATGTTTCATGCATTTGTTCGCTCATTTTATATAAAAATGACACTGCTAGATTTTTCGTAAATACTATATTATTCAAATGCAAACTATAATTTATTTTTACTTTAAAAAATTTCTCCACGATCTTTGTTTGTACCTCAAACTCATGTTTCATGCCTTTGTTTGGTCGTTTCATGAAATAAAAACTCGGCTAGATTATTCGTAAAGAATATATTAAATTATTCAAATGCAAACCTAAATTTGTCTTCATTTTAAAATATTTCTCCACAATCTTTGTTTGCACGTCAATCTCATGTTTCATGCGTTTGTTTGCTCGTTTCATGAAATAAAAACTCGGCTAGATTTTTCGTAAAGAATATACTAAATTATTCAAATGCAAACGAAAATTTGTTTTCATTTTAAAATATTTCTCCACAATCTTTATTTCCACCTAAAACTCATGTTTCATGCATTTGTTCGCTCATTTTATATAAAAATGACACTGCTAGATTTTTCGTAAATACTATATTATTCAAATGCAAACAATAATTTATTTTTACTTTAAAATATTTCTCAACGATATTTGTTTGCACCTCAAACTCATATTTCATGCCTTTGTTCGCTCGTTTCATGAAATAAAAACTCAGCTAGATTTTTCGTAAAGAATATACTATATTATTCAAATGCAAACGAAAATTTGTTTTCATTTTAAAATATTTCTCCACGATCATTGTTTCCATCTAAAACTCATGTTTCATGCATTTGTTCACTCATTTTATATAAAAATAACACTGCTAGATTTTTCGTAAATACTAAATTATTCAAATGCAAACCAAAATTTATTTTTACTTTAAAATATTTCTCCACGATCTTTGTTTGCACCTCAAACTCATGTTTCATGCCTTTGTTCGCCCGTTTCATGAAATAAAAACTCGGCTATATTTTTCGTAAAGAATATACTATATTATTCAAATGGAAACCAAATTTTGTTTTCATTTTAAAATATTTCTCCACAATCGTTGTTTCCATCTAAAACTCATGTTTCATGCATTTGTTCGCTCATTTTAAATAAAAATAACACTGCTAGATTTTTCGTAAATACTAAATTATTCAAATGCAAACCAAAATTTATTTTTACTTTAAAATATTTCTCCACGATCTTTGTTTGCACCTCAAACTCATGTTTCATGCCTTTGTTCGCTCGTTTCATGAAATAAAAACTCGGATAGATTTTTCGTAATGAATATACTAAATTATTCAAATGCAAACGAAAATTTGTTTTCATTTTAAAATATTTCTCCACAATCTTTGTTTCCATCTAAAACTCATGTTTCATGCATTTGTACGCTCATTTTATATAAAAATAACACTGCTAGATTTTTCGTAAATACTAAATTATTCAAATGCAAACCAAAATTTATTTTTACTTTAAAATATTTCTCCACGATCTTTGTTTGCACCTCAAACACATGTTTCATGCCTTTGTTCGCTCGTTTCATGAAATAAAAACTCGGCTAGATTTTTCGTAAAGAATATACTATATTATTCAAATGCAAACCAAAATTTGTTTTCATTTTAAAATATTTCTCCACAATCTTTGTTTCCGTCTAAAACTCATGTTTCATGCATTTGTTCGCTCATTTTATATAAAAATGACACTGCTAGATTTTTCGTAAATACTATATTATTCAAATGCAAACAATAATTTATTTTTACTTTAAAAAATTTCTCCACGATCTTTGTTTGTACCTCAAACTCATGTTTCATGCCTTTGTTTGGTCGTTTCATGAAATAAAAACTCGGCTAGATTATTCGTAAAGAATATATTAAATTATTCAAATGCAAACCTAAATTTGTCTTCATTTTAAAATATTTCTCCACAATCTTTGTTTGCACGTCAATCTCATGTTTCATGCGTTTGTTTGCTCGTTTCATGAAATAAAAACTCGGCTAGATTTTTCGTAAAGAATATACTAAATTATTCAAATGCAAACGAAAATTTGTTTTCATTTTAAAATATTTCTCCACAATCTTTATTTCCACCTAAAACTCATGTTTCATGCATTTGTTCGCTCATTTTATATAAAAATGACACTGCTAGATTTTTCGTAAATATTATATTATTCAAATGCAAACAATAATTTATTTTTACTTTAAAATATTTCTCAACGATATTTGTTTGCACCTCAAACTCATATTTCATGCCTTTGTTCGCTCGTTTCATGAAATAAAAACTCAGCTAGATTTTTCATAAAGAATATACTATATTATTCAAATGCAAACCAAATTTTGTTTTCATTTTAATATATTTCTCCACAATCTTTGTTTCCGTCTAAAACTCATGTTTCATGCATTTGTTCGCTCATTTTATACAAAAATAACACTGCTAGATTTTTCGTAAATACTAAATTATTCAAACGCAGACCAAAATTTATTTTTTCTTTAAAATATTTCTCCACGATCTTTGTTTGCACCTCAAACTCATGTTTCATGCATTTGTTCGCTCGTTTCGTGAAATAAAAACTCGGCTAGATTTTTCGTAAAGAATATACTATATTATTCAAATGCAAACAAAAATTTGTTTAGTAAAAATAAAATATTTCTCCACAATCTTTGTTTGCACCTCCATCTCATGTTTCATGCGTTTTCTTTGCTCGTTTCATGAAATAAAAACTCGGCTAGATTTTTCGTAAAGAATATACTAAATTATTCCAATGCAAACCAAAATTCGTCTTCATTTTAAAATATTTCTGAAAAATCTTTGTTTGCACCTCAAACTCTTGTTTCATTCGATTGTTCCCTAGCTACATGCAAGAAAAACTCGGCTAGATTTTTTGTAAAAAATATACAAAATTTTTCAAATGCAAACCAAAATTTGTTTTTAGTTTACAATGTTTCTCGACAATCTTTGTTTGCACCTCAAACTCATCTTTCATGCGTTTGTTCGCTCGTTTCATGAAATAAAAACTCGGCTAGATTTTTCGTTAAGAATATACTACATTATTCAAATGCAAACCAAAATTTGTTTTCATTTTAAAATATTTCTCCACAATCTTTGTTTCCATCTAAAACTCATGTTTCATGCATTTGTTCGCTCATTTTATATAAAAATGACACTGCTAGATTTTTCGTAAATACTATATTATTCAAATGCAAACAATAATTTATTTTTACTTTAAAAAATTTCTCCACGATCTTTGTTTGCACCTCAAACTCATGTTTCATGCCTTTGTTTGGTCGTTTCATGAAATAAAAACTCGGCTAGATTATTCGTAAAGAATATACTAAATTATTCAAATGCAAACCTAAATTTGTCTTCATTTTAAAATATTTCTCCACAATCTTTGTTTGCACCTCAATCTCATGTTTCATGCGTTTGTTTGCTCGTTTCATGAAATAAAAACTCGTCTAGATTTCTCGTTAAGAATATACTATATTATTCAAATGCAAACCAAATTATGTTTTCATTTTAAAATATTTCTCCACAATCTTTGTTTGCACCTCAATCTCATGTTTCATGCGTTTGTTCGCTCGTTTCATGAGATAAAAACTCGGCTAGATTTTTCGTAAAGAATATACTAAATTATTCCAATGCAAACCAAAATTCGTCTTCATTTTAAAATATTTCTCAAAAATCTTTGTTTGCACCTCAAACTCTTGTTTCATTCGATTGTTCCCTAGCTACATGCAAGATAAACTCGGCTAGATTTTTTGTAAAAACTATACAAAATTTTTCAAATGCAAACCAAAATTTGTTTTTAGTTTACAATGTTTCTCGACAATCTTTGTTTGCACCTCAAACTCATCTTTCATGCGTTTGTTCGCTCGTTTCATGAAATAAAAACTCGGCTAGATTTTTCGTAAAGAATATACTAAATTATTCAAATGCAAACGAAAATTTGTTTTCATTTTAAAATATTCCTCCACAATCTTTGTTTCCGTCTAAAACTCATGTTTCATGCATTTGTTCGCTCATTTTATATAAAAATGACGCTGCTAGATTTTTCGTAAATACTAAATTATTCAATTGCAAACCAAAATTTATTTTTACTTTAAAATATTTCTCCACGATCTTTGTTTGCACCTCAAACTCATGTTTCATGCCTTTGTTCGCTCGTTTCGTGAAATAAAAACTCGGCTAGATTTTTCGTAAAGAATATACTATATTATTCAAATGCAAACAAAAATTTGTTTAGTAAAAATAAAATATTTCTCCACAATCTTTGTTTGCACCTCCATCTCATGTTTCATGCGTTTTCTTTGCTCGTTTCATGAAATAAAAACTCGGCTAGATTTTTCGTAAAGAATATACTAAATTATTCCAATGCAAACCAAAATTCGTCTTCATTTTAAAATATTTCTCAAAAATCTTTGTTTGCACCTCAAACTCTTGTTTCATTCGATTGTTCCCTAGCTACATGCAAGAAAAACTCGGCTAGATTTTTTGTAAAAAATATACAAAATTTTTCAAATGCAAACCAAAATTTGTTTTTAGTTTACAATGTTTCTCGACAATCTATGTTTGCACCTCAAACTCATCTTTCATGCGTTTGTTCGCTCGTTTCATGAAATAAAAACTCGGCTAGATTTTTCGTTAAGAATATACTATATTATTCAAATGCAAACCAAAATTTGTTTTCATTTTAAAATATTTCTCCACAATCTTTGTTTCCATCTAAAACTCATGTTTCATGCATTTGTTCGCTCATTTTATATAAAAATGACACTGCTAGATTTTTCGTAAATACTATATTATTCAAATGCAAAACAATAATTTATTTTTACTTTAAAAAATTTCTCCACGATCTTTGTTTGCACCTCAAACTCATGTTTCATGCCTTTGTTTGGTCGTTTCATGAAATAAAAACTCGGCTAGATTATTCGTAAGGAATATACTAAATTATTCAAATGCAAACCTAAATTTGTCTTCATTTTAAAATATTTCGCCACAATCTTTGTTTGCACCTCAATCTCATGTTTCATGCGTATGTTTGGTCGTTTCATGAAATAAAAACTCGTCTAGATTTCTCGTAAAGAATATACTATATTATTCAAATGCAAACCAAATTATGTTTTCATTTTAAAATATTTCTCCACAATATTTGTTTGCACCTCAATCTCATGTTTCATGCGTTTGTTCGCTCGTTTCATGAGATAAAAACTCGGCTAGATTTTTCGTAAAGAATATACTAAATTATTCCAATGCAAACCAAAATTCGTCTTCATTTTAAAATATTTCTCAAAAATCTTTGTTTGCACCTCAAACTCTTGTTTCATTCGATTTTTCCCTAGCTACATGCAAGAAAAACTCGGCTAGATTTTTTGTAAAAAATATACAAAATTTTTCAAATGCAAACCAAAATTTGTTTTTAGTTTACAATGTTTCTCGACAATCTTTGTTTGCACCTCAAACTCATCTTTCATGCGTTTGTTCGCTCGTTTCATGAAATAAAAACTCGGCTAGATTTTTCGTAAAGAATATACTAAATTATTCAAATGCAAACGAAAATTTGTTTTCATTTTAAAATATTCCTCCACAATCTTTGTTTCCATCTAAAACTCATGTTTCATGCATTTGTTCGCTCATTTTATATAAAAATAACGCTGCTAGATTTTTCGTAAATACTAAATTATTCAATTGCAAACCAAAATTTATTTTTACTTTAAAATATTTCTCCACGATCTTTGTTTGCACCTCAAACTCATGTTTCGTGCCTTTGTTCGCTCGTTTCATGAAATAAAAACTCGGCTAGATTTCTCGTAAAGAATATACTATATTATTCAAATGCAAACCAAATTATGTTTTCATTTTAAAATATTTCTCTACAATCTTTGTTTGCACCTCAATCTCATGTTTCATGCGTTCGTTCGCTCATTTTATATAAAAATAACACTGCTAGATTTTTCGTAAATACTAAATTATTCAAATGCACAACAAAATTTATTTTTACTTTGAAAACTTTCTCCACGATCTTTGTTTGCACCTCAAACTCATGTTTCATGCCTTTGTTCGCTCGTTTCATGAAATAAAAACTCGGCTAGATTTTTCGTAAAGAATATACTATATTATTCAAATGGAAACCAAATTTTGTTTTCATTTTAAAATATTTCTCCACAATCTTTGTTTCCATCTAAAACTCATGTTTCATGCATTTGTTCGCTCATTTTATATAAAAATAACACTGCTAGATTTTTCGTAAATACTAAATTATTCAAATGCAGACCAAAAATTATTTTTACTTTAAAATATTTCTCCACGATCTTTGTTTGCACCTCAAACTCATGTTTCATGCCTTTGTTCGCTCGTTTCATGAAATAAAAACTCGGCTAGATTTCTTGTAAAGAATATACTATATTATTCAAATGCAAACCAAATTATGTTTTCATTTTAAAATATTTCTCCACAATCTTTGTTTCCATCTAAAACTCATGTTTCATGCATTTGTTCGCTCATTTTATATAAAAATAACACTGCTAGATTTTTCGTAAATACTAAATTATTCAAATGCAAACCAAAATTTATTTTTACTTTAAAATATTTCTCCACGATCTTTGTTTGCACCTCAAACTCATGTTTCATGCCTTTGTTCGCTCGTTTCATGAAATAAAAACTCGGCTAGATTTCTCGTAAAGAATATACTATATTATTCAAATGCAAACCAAATTATGTTTTCATTTTAAAATATTTCTCTACAATCTTGTTTGCACCTCAATCTCATGTTTCATGCGTTTGTTCGCTCATTTTATATAAAAATAACACTGCTAGATTTTTCGTAAATACTAAATTATTCAAATGCAAAACAAAATTTATTTTTACTTTAAAAAATTTCTCCACGATCTTTGTTTGCACCTCAAACTCATGTTTCATGCCTTTGTTCGATCGTTTCATGAAATAAAAACTCGGCTAGATTTTTCGTAAAGAATATACTATATTATTCAAATGGAAACCAAATTTTGTTTTCATTTTAAAATATTTCTCCACAATCTTTGTTTCCATCTAAAACTCATGTTTCATGCATTTGTTCGCTCATTTTATATAAAAATGACACTGCTAGATTTTTCGTAAATACTATATTATTCAAATGCAAACAATAATTTATTTTTACTTTAAAAAATTTCTCCACGATCTTTGTTTGCACCTCAAACTCATGTTTCATGCCTTTGTTTGGTCGTTTCATGAAATAAAAACTCGGCTAGATTATTCGTAAAGAATATACTAAATTATTCAAATGCAAACCTAAATTTGTCTTCATTTTAAAATATTTCGCCACAATCTTTGTTTGCACCTCAATCTCATGTTTCATGCGTTTGTTTGCTCGTTTCATGAAATAAAAACTCGTCTAGATTTCTCGTAAAGAATATACTATATTATTCAAATGCAAACCAAATTATGTTTTCATTTTAAAATATTTCTCCACAATCTTTGTTTGCACCTCAATCTCATGTTTCATGCGTTTGTTCGCTCGTTTCATGAGATAAAAACTCGGCTAGATTTTTCGTAACGAATATACTAAATTATTCAAGTACAAACGAAAATTTGTTTTAATTTTAAAATATTTCTCCACAATCTTTGTTTCCATCTAAAACTCATGTTTCATGTATTTGTTCGCTCATTTTATATAAAAATGACACTGCTAGATTTTTCGTAAATACTAAATTATTCAAATGCAAACCAAAATTTTTTTTTACTTTAAAACATTTCTCCACGATCTTTGTTTGCACCTCAAACTCATGTTTCATGCCTTTGTTCGCTCGTTTCATGAAATAAAAACTCGGCTAGATTTCTCGTAAAGAATATACTATATTATTCAAATGCAAACCAAATTATGTTTTCATTTTAAAATATTTCTCCACAATCTTTGTTTGCACCTCAATCTCATGTTTCATGCGTTTGTTCGCTCGTTTCATGAGATAAAAACTCGGCTAGATTATTCGTAAAGAATATACTAAATTATTCCAATGCAAACCAAAATTCGTCTTCATTTTAAAATATTTCTCAAAAATCTTTGTTTGCACCTCAAACTCTTGTTTCATTCGATTGTTCCCTAGCTACATGCAAGAAAAACTCGGCTAGATTTTTTGTAAAAAATATACAAAATTTTTCAAATGCAAACCAAAATTTGTTTTTAGTTTACAATGTTTCTCGACAATCTTTGTTTGCACCTCAAACTCATCTTTCATGCGTTTGTTCGCTCGTTTCATGAAATAAAAACTCGGCTAGATTTTTCGTAAAGAATATATACTAAATTATTCAAATGCAAACGAAAATTTGTTTTCATTTTAAAATATTCCTCCACAATCTTTGTTTCCATCTAAAACTCATGTTTCATGCATTTGTTCGCTCATTTTATATAAAAATAACGCTGCTAGATTTTTCGTAAATACTAAATTATTCAATTGCAAACCAAAATTTATTTTTACTTTAAAATATTTCTCCACGATCTTTGGTTGCATCTCAAACTCATGTTTCATGCCTTTGTTCGCTCGTTTCATGAAATAAAAACTCGCCTAGGTTTCTCGTAAAGAATATACTATATTATTCAAATGCAAACCAAATTATGTTTTCATTTTAAAATATTTCTCTACAATCTTTGTTTGCCCCTCAATCTCATGTTTCATGCGTTTGTTCGCTCATTTTATATAAAAATAACACTGCTAGATTTTTCGTAAATACTAAATTATTCAAATGCAAAACAAAATTTATTTTTACTTTAAAAAATTTCTCCACGATCTTTGTTTGCACCTCAAACTCATCTTTCATGCGTTTGTTCGCTCGTTTCATGAAATAAAAACTCGGCTAGATTTTTCGTGAAGAATAGACTAAATTATTCAAATGCAAACGAAAATTTGTTTTCATTTTAAAATATTCCTCCACAATCTTTGTTTCCATCTAAAACTCATGTTTCATGCATTTGTTCGCTCATTTTATATAAAAATAACGCTGCTAGATTTTTCGTAAATACTAAATTATTCAAATGCAAACCAAAATTTATTTTTACTTTAAAATATTTCTCCACGATCTTTGTTTGCACCTCAAACTCATGTTTCATGCCTTTGTTCGCTCGTTTCATAAAATAAAAACTCGGCTAGATTTCTCATAAAGAATATACTATATTATTCAAATGCAAACCAAATTATGTTTTCATTTTAAAATATTTCTCCACAATCTTTGTTTGCACCTCAATCTCATGTTTCATGCGTTTGTTCGCTCGTTTCATGAAATAAAAACTCGGCTAGATTTTTCGTAACGAATATACTAAATTATTCAAGTACAAACGAAAATTTGTTTCCATTTTAAAATATTCCTCCACAATCTTTGTTTCCATCTAAAACTCATGTTTCATGCATTTGTTCGCTCATTTTATATAAAAATGACACTGCTAGATTTTTCGTAAATACTAAATTATTCAAATGCAAACCAAAATTTATTTTTACTTTAAAAAATTTCTCCACGATCTTTGTTTGCACCTCAAACTCATGTTTCATGCCTTTGTTCGCTCGTTTCATGAAATAAAAACTCGGCTAGATTTTTCGTAAAGAATATACTATATTATTCAAATGCAAACCAAAATTTGTTTTCATTTTAAAATCTTTCTCCACAATCTTTGTTTCCATCTAAAACTCATGTTTCATGCATTTGTGCGCTCATTTTATATAAAAATAACACTGCTAGATTTTCGTAAATACTAAATTATTCAAATGCAAACCAAAATTTATTTTTACTTTAAAATATTTCTCCACGATCTTTGTTTGCACCTCAAACGCATGTTTCATGCCTTTGTTCGCTCGTTTCATGAAGTAAAAACTCTGCTAGATTTTTCGTAAAGAATATACTAAATTATTCAAATGCAAACCAAAATTTGTCTTCATTTTAAAATATTTCTCCACAATCTTTGTTTCCATCTAAAACTCATGTTTCATGCATTTGTACGCTCATCTTATATAAAAATAACACTGCTAGATTTTTCGTAAATTTATTTTTACTTTAGAATATTTCTCCACGATCATTGTTTGCACCTCAAACTCGTGTTTCATGCATTTGTTCGCTCGTTTCATGAGATAAAAACTCGGCTAGATTTTTCGAAAAGAATATACTAAATTATTCCAATGCAAACCAAAATTCGTCTTCATTTTAAAATATTTCTCAAAAATCTTTGTTTGCACCTCAAACTCTTGTTTCATTCGATTGTTCCCTACCTACATGCAAGAAAAACTCGGCTAGATTTTTTGTAAAAAATATACAAAATTTTTCAAATGCAAACCAAAATTTGTTTTCAGTTTACAATGTTTCTCGACAATCTTTGTTTGCACCTCAAACTCATCTTTCATGCGTTTGTTCGCTCGTTTCATGAAATAAAAACTCGGCTAGATTTTTCGTGAAGAATAGACTAAATTATTCAAATGCAAACAAAAATTTGTCTTCATTTTAAAATATTCCTCCACAATCTTTGTTTCCATCTAAAACTCATGTTTCATGCATTTGTTGGCTCATTTTATATAAAAATGACACTGCTAGATTTTTCGTAAATACTAAATTATTCAAATGCAAACCAAAATTTATTTTTCCTTTAAAATTTTCTCCACGATCTTTGTTTGCACCTCAAACTCATGTTTCATGCCTTTGTTCGCTCGTTTCATGAAATAAAAACTCGGCTAGATTTTTCGTAAAGAATATACTATATTATTGAAATGCAAACCAAAATTTGTTTTCATTTTAAAATCTTTCTCCACAATCTTTGTTTCCATCTAAAACTAATGTTTCATGCATTTGTGCGCTCATTTTATATAAAAATAACACTGCTAGATTTTCGTAAATACTAAATTATTCAAATGCAAACCAAAATTTATTTTTACTTTAAAATATTTCTCCACGATCTTTGTTTGCACCTCAAACGCATGTTTCATGCCTTTGTTCGCTCGTTTCATGAAATAAAAACTCTGCTAGATTTTTCGTAAAGAATATACTAAATTATTCAAATGCAGACCAAAATTTGTCTTCATTTTAAAATATTTCTCCACAATCTTTGTTTCCATCTAAAACTCATGTTTCATGCATTTGTACGCTCATCTTATATAAAAATAACACTGCTAGATTTTTCGTAAATTTATTTTTACTTTAGAATATTTCTCCACGATCATTGTTTGCACCTCAAACTCGTGTTTCATGCCTTTGTTCGCTCGTTTCATGAGATAAAAACTCGGCTAGATTTTTCGAAAAGAATATACTAAATTATTCCAATGCAAACCAAAATTCGTCTTCATTTTAAAATATTTCTCAAAAATCTTTGTTTGCACCTCAAACTCTTGTTTCATTCGATTGTTCCCTACCTACATGCAAGAAAAACTCGGCTAGATTTTTTGTAAAAAATATACAAAATTTTTCAAATGCAAACCAAAATTTGTTTTCAGTTTACAATGTTTCTCGACAATCTTTGTTTGCACCTCAAACTCATCTTTCATGCGTTTGTTCGCTCGTTTCATGAAATAAAAACTCGGCTAGATTTTTCGTGAAGAATAGACTAAATTATTCAAATGCAAAGGAAAATTTGTTTTCATTTTAAAATATTCCTCCACAATCTTTGTTTCCATCTAAAACTCATGTTTCATGCATTTGTTCGCTCATTTTATATAAAAATGACACTGCTAGATTTTCGTAAATACTAAATTATTCAAATGCAAACCAAAATTTATTTTTACTTTAAAATATTTCTCCACGATCTTTGTTTGCACCTCAAACGCATGTTTCATGCCTTTGTTCGCTCGTTTCATGAAATAAAAACTCTGCTAGATTTTTCGTAAAGAATATACTAAATTATTCAAATGCATACCAAAATTTGTCTTCATTTTAAAATATTTCTCCACAATCTTTGTTTCCATCTAAAACTCATGTTTCATGCATTTGTACGCTCATCTTATATAAAAATAACACTGCTAGATTTTTCGTAAATTTATTTTTACTTTAGAATATTTCTCCACGATCATTGTTTGCACCTCAGACTCGTGTTTCATGCCTTTGTTCGCTCGTTTCATGAGATAAAAACTCGGCTAGATTTTTCGAAAAGAATATACTAAATTAATCCAATGCAAACCAAAATTCGTCTTCATTTTAAAATATTTCTCAAAAATCTTTGTTTGCACCTCAAACTCTTGTTTCATTAGATTGTTCCCTACCTTCATGAAATAAAAACTCGGCTAGATTTCTCGTAAAGAATATACTATATTATTCAAATGCAAACCAAATTATGTTTTCATTTTAAAATATTTCTCCACAATCTTTGTTTGCACCTCAATCTCATGTTTCATGCGTTTGTTCGCTCGTTTCATGAAATAAAAACTCGGCTAGATTTTTCGTGAAGAATAGACTAAATTATTCAAATGCAAACGAAAATTTGTTTTCATTTTAAAATATTCCTCCACAATCTTTGTTTCCATCTAAAACTCATGTTTCATGCATTTGTTCACTCATTTTATATAAAAATGACACTGCTAGATTTTTCGTAAATACTAAATTATTCAAATGCAAACCAAAATTTATTTTTACTTTAAAAAATTTCTCCACGATCTTTGTTTGCACCTCAAACTCATGTTTCATGCCTTTGTTCGCTCGTTTCATGAAATAATAACTCGGCTAGATTTTTCGTAAAGAATATACTATATTATTCAAATGCAAACCAAAATTTGTTTTCATTTTAAAATCTTTCTCCACAATCTTTGTTTCCATCTAAAACTCATGTTTCATGCATTTGTGCGCTCATTTTATATAAAAATAACACTGCTAGATTTTCGTAAATATTAAATTATTCAAATGCAAACGAAAATTTGTTTTCATTTTAAAATATTTCTCCACGATCTTTGTTTGCACCTCAAACGCATGTTTCATGCCTTTGTTCGCTCGTTTTATATAAAAATGACAATGCTAGATTTTTCGTAAATACTAAATTATTCAAATGCAAACCAAAATTTATTTTTACTTTAAAATATTTCTCCACGATCTTTGTTTGCACCTCAAACTCATGTTCCATGCCTTTGTTCGCTCGTTTCATGAAATAAAAACTCGGCTAGATTTCTCGTACAGAATATACTATATTATTCAAATGCAAACCAAATTATGTTTTCATTTTAAAATATTTCTCAACAATCTTTGTTTGCACCTCAATCTCATGTTTCATGCGTTTGTTCGCTCGTTTCATGAAATAAAAACTCGGCTAGATTTTTCGTAACGAATATACTAAATTATTCAAGTACAAACGAAAATTTGTTTCCATTTTAAAATATTTCTCCACAATCTTTTTTTCCATCTAAAACTCATGTTTCATGCATTTGTTCGCTCATTTTATATAAAAATGACACTGCTAGATTTTTCGTAAATACTAAATTATTCAAATGCAATCCAAAATTTATTTTTAGTTTAAAAAATTTCTCCACGATCTTTGTTTGCACCTCAAACTCTTGTTTCATGCCTTTGTTCGCTCGTTTCATGAAATAAAAACTCGGCTAGATTTCTCGTAAAGAATATACTATATTACTCAAATGCAAACCAAATTATGTTTTCATTTTAAAATATTTCTCAACAATCTTTGTTTGCACCTCAATCTCATGTTTCATTCGTTTGTTCGCTCGTTTCATGAAATAAAAACTCGGCTAGATTTTTCGTAACGAATATACTAAATTATTCAAGTACAAACGAAAATTTGTTTTCATTTTAAAATATTTCTCCACAATCTTTGTTTCCGTCTAAAACTCATGTTTCATGCATTTGTTCGCTCATTTTATATAAAAATGACACTGCTAGATTTTTCGTAAATACTAAATTATTCAAATGCAAACCAAAATTTATTTTTACTTTAAAAAATTTCTCCACGATCTTTGTTTGCACCTCAAACTCATGTTTCATGCCTTTGTTCGCTCGTTTCATGAAATAAAAACTCGGCTAGATTTTTCGTAAAGAATATACTATATTATTCAAATGCAAACCAAAATTTGTTTTCATTTTAAAATCTTTCTCCACAATCTTTGTTTCCATCTAAAACTCATGTTTCATGCATTCGTGCGCTCATTTTATATAAAAATAACACTGCTAGATTTTCGTAAATACTAAATTATTCAAATGCAAACCAAAATTTATTTTTACTTTAAAATATTTCTCCACGATCTTTGTTTGCACCTCAAACTCATGTTTCATGCCTTTGTTAGCTCGTTTCTTGAAATAAAAACTCTGCTAGATTTTTCGTAAAGAATATACTAAATTATTCAAATGCAAACCAAAATTTGTCTTCATTTTAAAATATTTCTCCACAATCTTTGTTTCCATCTAAAACTCATGTTTCATGCATTTGTACGCTCATCTTATATAAAAATAACACTCCTAGATTTTTCGGAAATTTATTTTTACTTTAGAATATTTCTCCACGATCATTGTTTGCACCTCAAACTCGTGTTTCATGCCTTTGTTCGCTCGTTTCATGAGATAAAAACTCGGCTAGATTTTTCGTAAAGAATATACTAAATTATTCCAATGCAATCCAAAATTCGTCTTCATTTTAAAATATTTCTCAAAAATATTTGTTTGCACCTCAAACTCTTGTTTCATTCGATTGTTCCCTACCTACATGCAAGAAAAACTCGTCTAGATTTTTTGTAAAAAATATACAAAATTTTTCAAATGCAAACCAAAATTTGTTTTCAGTTTACAATGTTTCTCGACAATCTTTGTTTGCACCTCAAACTCATCTTTCATGCGTTTGTTCGCTCGTTTCATGAAATAAAGACTCGGCTAGATTTTTCGTGAAGAATAGACTAAATTATTCAAATGCAAACGAAAATTTGTTTTCATTTTAAAATATTCCTCCACAATCTTTGTTTCCATCTAAAACTCATGTTTCATGCATTTGTTCGCTCATTTTATATAAAAATAACGCTGCTAGATTTTTCGTAAATACTAAATTATTCAAATGCAAACCAAAATTTATTTTTACTTTAAAATATTTCTCCACGATCTTTGTTTGCACCTCAAACTCATCTTTCATGCCTTTGTTCGCTCGTTTCATAAAATAAAAACTCGGCTAGATTTCTCATAAAGAATATACTATATTATTCAAGTGCAAACCAAATTATGTTTTCATTTTAAAATATTTCTCCACAATCTTTGTTTGCACCTCAATCTCATGTTTCATGCGTTTGTTCGCTCGTTTCATGAAATAAAAACTCGGCTAGATTTTTCGTAACGAATATACTAAATTATTCAAGTACAAACGAAAATTTGTTTTCATTTTAAAATATTTCTCCACAATCTGTGTTTCCATCTAAAACTCATGTTTCATGCATTTGTTCGCTCATTTTATATAAAAATGACACTGCTAGATTTTTCGTAAATACTAAATTATTCAAATGCAAACCAAAATTTATTTTTACTTTAAAAAATTTCTCCACGATCTTTGTTTGCACCTCAAACTCATGTTTCATGCCTTTGTTCGCTCGTTTCATGAAATAAAAACTCGGCTAGATTTTTCGTAAAGAATATACTATATTATTCAAATGCAAACGAAAATTTGTTTTCATTTTAAAATCTTTCTCCACAATCTTTGTTTCCATCTAAAACTCATGTTTCATGCATTTGTGCGCTCATTTTATATAAAGAAAACAGTGCTAGATTTTCGTAAATACTAAATTATTCAAATGCAAACCAAAATTTATTTTTACTTTAAAATATTTCTCCACGATCTTTGTTTGCACCTCAAACTCATGTTTCATGCCTTTGTTCGCTCGTTTCATGAAATAAAAACTCTGCTAGATTTTTCGTAAAGAATATACTAAATTATTCAAATGCAAACCAAAATTTGTCTTCATTTTAAAATATTTCTCCACAATCTTTGTTTCCATCTAAAACTCATGTTTCATGCATTTGTACGCTCATCTTATATAAAAATAACACTGCTAGATTTTTCGGAAATTTATTTTTACTTTAGAATATTTCTCCACGATCATTGTTTGCACCTCAAACTCGTGTTTCATGCCTTTGTTCGCTCGTTTCATGAGATAAAAACTCGGCTAGATTTTTCGTAAAGAATATACTAAATTATTCCAATGCAATCCAAAATTCGTCTTCATTTTAAAATATTTCTCAAAAATCTTTGTTTGCACCTCAAACTCTTGTTTCATTCGATTGTTCCCTACCTACATGCAAGAAAAACTCGGCTAGATTTTTTGTAAAAAATATACAAAATTTTTCAAATGCAAACCAAAATTTGTTTTCAGTTTACAATGTTTCTCGACAATCTTTGTTTGCACCTCAAACTCATCTTTCATGCGTTTGTTCGCTCGTTTCATGAAATAAAAACTCGGCTAGATTTTTCGTGAAGAATAGACTAAATTATTCAAATGCAAACGAAAATTTGTTTTCATTTTAAAATATTCCTCCACAATCTTTGTTTCCATCTAAAACTCATGTTTCATGCATTTGTTCGCTCATTTTATATAAAAATAATGCTGCTAGATTTTTCGTAAATACTAAATTATTCAAATTCAAACCAAAATTTATTTTTACTTTAAAATATTTCTCCACGATCTTTGTTTGCACCTCAAACTCATGTTTCATGCCTTTGTTCGCTCGTTTCATAAAATAAAAACTCGGCTAGATTTCTCATAAAGAATATACTATATTATTCAAATGCAAACCAAATTATGTTTTTATTTTAAAATATTTCTCCACAATATTTGTTTGCACCTCAATCTCATGTTTCATGCGTTTGTTCGCTCGTTTCATGAAATAAAAACTCGGCTAGATTTTTCGTAACGAATATACTAAATTATTCAAGTACAAACGAAAATTTGTTTTCATTTTAAAATATTTCTCCACAATCTTTGTTTCCATCTAAAACTCATGTTTCATGCATTTGTTCGCTCATTTTATATAAAAATGACACTGCTAGATTTTTCGTAAATACTAAATTATTCAAATGCAAACCAAAATTTATTTTTACTTTAAAAAATTTCTCCACGATCTTTGTTTGCACCTCAAACTCTTGTTTCATGCCTTTGTTCGCTCGTTTCATGAAATAAAAACTCGGCAAGATTTCTCGTAAAGAATATACTATATTATTCAAATGCAAACCAAATTATGTTTTCATTTTAAAATATTTCTCCACAATCTTTGTTTGCACCTCAATCTCATGTTTCATGCGTTTGTTCGCTCGTTTCATGAAATAAAAACTCGGCTAGATTTTTCGTAACGAATATACTAAATTATTCAAGTACAAACGAAAATTTGTTTTCATTTTAAAATATTTCTCCACAATCTTTGTTTCCGTCTAAAACTCTTGTTTCATGCATTTGTTCGCTCATTTTATATAAAAATGACACTGCTAGATTTTTCGTAAATACTAAATTATTCAAATGCAAACCAAAATTTATTTTTACTTTAAAATATTTCTCCACGATCTTTGTTTGCACCTCAAACTCATGTTTCATGCCTTTGTTCGCTCGTTTCATGAAATAAAAACTCGGCTAGATTTTTCGTAAAGAATATACTATATTATTCAAATGCAAACCAAAATTTGTTTTCATTTTAAAATCTATCTCCACAATCTTTGTTTCCATCTAAAATTCATGTTTCATGCATTTGTGCGCTCATTTTATATAAAAATAACAATGCTAGATTTTCGTAAATTCTAAATTATTCAAATGCAAACCAAAATTTATTTTTACTTTAAAATATTTCTCCACGATCTTTGTTTGCACCTCAAACTCTTGTTTCATGCCTTTGTTCGCTCGTTTCATGAGATAAAAACTCGGCTAGATTTTTCGTAAAGAATATACTAAATTATTCCAATGCAAACCAAAATTCGTCTTCATTTTAAAATATTTCTCAAAAATCTTTGTTTGCACCTCAAACTCTTGTTTCATTCGATTGTTCCCTACCTACATGCAAGAAAAACTCGGCTAGATTTTTTGTAAAAAATATACAAAATTTTTCAAATGCAAACCAAAATTTGTTTTCAGTTTACAATGTTTCTCGACAATCTTTGTTTGCACCTCAAACTCATCTTTCATGCGTTTGTTCGCTCGTTTCATGAAATAAAAACTCGGCTAGATTTTTCGTGAAGAATAGACTAAATTATTCAAATGCAAACGAAAATTTGTTTCATTTTAAAATATTCCTCCACAATCTTTGTTTCCATCTAAAACTCATGTTTCATGCATTTGTTCGCTCATTTTATATAAAAATAACGCTGCTAGATTTTTCGTAAATACTAAATTATTTAAATGCAAACCAAAATTTATTTTTACTTTAAAATATTTCTCCACGATCTTTGTTTGCACCTCAAACTCATGCTTCATGCCTTTGTTCGCTCGTTTCATAAAATAAAAACTCGGCTAGATTTCTCATAAAGAATATACTATATTATTCAAATGCAAACCAAATTATGTTTTCATTTTAAAATATTTCTCCACAATCTTTGTTTGCACCTCAATCTCATGTTTCATGCGTTTGTTCGCTCCTTTCATGAAATAAAAACTCGGCTAGATTTTTCGTAACGAATATACTAAATTATTCAAGTACAAACGAAAATTTGTTTTCATTTTAAAATATTTCTACACAATCTTTGTTTCCATCTAAAACTCATGTTTCATGCATTTGTTCGCTCATTTTATATAAAAATGACACTGCTAGATTTTTCGTAAATACTAAATTATTCAAATGCAAACCAAAATTTATTTTTACTTTAAAAAATTTCTCCACGATCTTTGTTTGCACCTCAAACTCTTGTTTCATGCCTTTGTTCGCTCGTTTCATGAGATAAAAACTCGGCTAGATTTTTCGTAAAGAATATACTAAATTATTCCAATGCAAACCAAAATTCGTCTTCATTTTAAAATATTTCTCAAAAATCTTTGTTTGCACCTCAAACTCTTGTTTCATTCGATTGTTCCCTACCTACATGCAAGAAAAACTCGGCTAGATTTTTTGTAAAAAATATACAAAATTTTTCAAATGCAAACCAAAATTTGTTTTCAGTTTACAATGTTGCTCGACAATCTTTGTTTGCACCTCAAACTCATCTTTCATGCGTTTGTTCGCTCGTTTCATGAAATAAAAACTCGGCTAGATTTTTCGTGAAGAATAGACTAAATTATTCAAATGCAAACGAAAATTTGTTTCATTTTAAAATATTCCTCCACAATCTTTGTTTCCATCTAAAACTCATGTTTCATGCATTTGTTCGCTCATTTTATATAAAAATAACGCTGCTAGATTTTTCGTAAATACTAAATTATTCAAATGCAAACCAAAATTTATTTTTACTTTAAAATATTTCTCCACGATCTTTGTTTGCACCTCAAACTCATGCTTCATGCCTTTGTTCGCTCGTTTCATAAAATAAAAACTCGGCTAGATTTCTCATAAAGAATATACTATATTATTCAAATGCAAACCAAATTATGTTTTCATTTTAAAATATTTCTCCACAATCTTTGTTTGCACCTCAATCTCATGTTTCATGCGTTTGTTCGCCCGTTTCATGAAATAAAAACTCGGCTAGATTTTTCGTAACGAATATACTAAATTATTCAAGTACAAACGAAAATTTGTTTTCATTTTAAAATATTTCTCCACAATCTTTGTTTCCATCTAAAACTCAAGTTTCATGCATTTGTTCGCTCATTTTATATAAAAATGACACTGCTAGATTTTTCGTAAATACTAAATTATTCAAATGCAAACCAAAATTTATTTTTACTTTAAAATATTTCTTCACGATCTTTGTTTGCACCTCAAACTCATGTTTCATGCCTTTGTTCGCTCGTTTCATGAAATAAAAACTCTGCTAGATTTTTCGTAAAGAATATACTAAATTATTCAAATGCAAACCAAAATTTGTCTTCATTTTAAAATATTTCTCCACAATCTTTGTTTCCATCTAAAACTCATGTTTCCTGCATTTGTACGCTCATCTTATATAAAAATAACACTGCTAGATTTTTCGTAAATTTATTTTTACTTTAGAATATTTCTCCACGATCATTGTTTGCACCTCAAACTCGTGTTTCATGCCTTTGTTCGCTCGTTTCATGAGATAAAAACTCGGCTAGATTTTTCGTAAAGAATATACTAAATTATTCCAATGCAAACCAAAATTCGTCTTCATTTTAAAATATTTCTCAAAAATCTTTGTTTGCACCTCAAACTCTTGTTTCATTCGATTGTTCCCTACCTACATGCAAGAAAAACTCGGCTCGATTTTTTGTAAAAAATATACAAAATTTTTCAAATGCAAACCAAAATTTGTTTTCAGTTTACAATGTTTCTCGACAATCTTTGTTTGCACCTCAAACTCATCTTTCATGCGTTTGTTCGCTCGTTTCATGAAATAAAAACTCGGCTAGATTTTTCGTGACGAATAGACTAAATTATTCAAATGCAAACGAAAATTTGTTTTCATTTTAAAATATTCCTCCACAATCTTTGTTTCCATCTAAAACTCATGTTTCATGCATTTGTTCGCTCATTTTATATAAAAATAACGCTGCTAGATTTTTCGTAAATACTAAATTATTCAAATGCAAACCAAAATTTATTTTTACTTTAAAATATTTCTCCACGATCTTTGTTTGCACCTCAAACTCATGTTTCATGCCTTTGTTCGCTCGTTTCATAAAATAAAAACTCGGCTAGATTTCTCATAAAGAATATACTATATTATTCAAATGCAAACCAAATTATGTTTTCATTTTAAAATATTTCTCCACAATCTTTGTTTGCACCTCAATCTCATCTTTCATGCGTTTGTTCGCTCGTTTCATGAAATAAAAACTCGGCTAGATTTTTCGTAACGAATATACTAAATTATTCAAGTACAAACAAAAATTTGTTTTCATTTTAAAATATTTCTCCTCAATCTTTGTTTCCATCTAAAACTCATGTTTCATGCATTTGTTCGCTCATTTTATATAAAAATGACACTACTAGAATTTTCGTAAATACTAAATTATTCAAATGCAAACCAAAATTTATTTTTACTTTAAAAAATTTATCCACGATCTTTGTTTGCACCTCAAACTCTTGTTTCATGCCTTTGTTCGCTCGTTTCATGAAATAAAAACTCGGCTAGATTTCTCGTAAAGAATATACTATATTATTCAAATGCAAACCAAATTATGTTTTCATTTTAAAATATTTCTCCACAATCTTTGTTTGCACCTCAATCTCATGTTTCATGCGTTTGTTCGCTCGTTTCATGAAATAAAAACTCGGCTAGATTTTTCGTAACGAATATACTAAATTATTCAAGTACAAACGAAAATTTGTTTTCATTTTAAAATATTTCTCCACAATCTTTGTTTCCATCTAAAACTCATGTTTCGTGCATTTGTTCGCTCATTTTATATAAAAATGACACTGCTAGATTTTTCGTAAATACTAAATTATTCAAATGCAAACCAAAATTTATTTTTACTTTAAAAAATTTCTCCACGATCTTTGTTTGCACCTCAAACTCATATTTCATGCCTTTGTTCGCTCGTTTCATGAAATAAAAACTCGGCTAGATTTTTCGTAAAGAATATACTATATTATTCAAATGCAAACCAAAATTTGTTTTCATTTTAAAATCTTTCTCCACAATCTTTGTTTCCATCTAAAACTCATGTTTCATGCATTTGTGCGCTCCTTTTATATAAAAATAACACTGCTAGATTTTCGTAAATACTAAATTATTCAAATGCAAACCAAAATTTATTTTTACTTTAAAAAATTTCTCCACGATCTTTGTTTGCACCTCAAACTCATGTTTCATGCCTTTGTTCGCTCGTTTCGTGAAATAAAAACTCGGCTAGATTTTTCGTAAAGAATATACTATATTATTCAAATGCAAACAAAAATTTGTTTTCATTTTAAAATATTTCTCCACGGTCTTTGTTTGCACCTCAATCTCATGTTTCATGCGTTTGTTTGCTCGTTTCATGAAATAAAAACTCGGCTAGATTTTTCGTAAAGAATATACTAAATTATTCAAATGCAAACGAAAATTTGTTTTCATTTTAAAATATTTCTCCACAATCGTTATTTCCACCTAAAACTCATGTTTCATGCATTTGTTCGCTCATTTTCTACAAAAATAATACGGCCATATGTTCGTAAAGAATGAAAGTAAATACTAAATTATTCAAATGCAAACCAAAATTTATTTTTACTTTAAAATATTTCTCCACGATCATTGTTTGCACCTCAAACTCGTGTTTCATGCCTTTGTTCGCTCGTTTCATGAAATAAAAACTCGGCCAGATTTTTCGGAAAGAATATACTAAATTATTCAAATGCAAACCAAAATTTGTCTTCATTTTAAAATATTTCTCAAAAATCTTTATTTGCACCTCAAACTCTTGTTTCATTCGATTGTTCCCTAGTTACATGCAAGAAAAACTCGGCTAGACTTTTTGTAAAAAATATACAAAATTTTTCAAATGCAAACCAAAATTTGTTTTCAGTTTACAATGTTTCTCGACAATCTTTGTTTGCACCTCAAACTCATCTTTCATGCGTTTGTTCGCTCGTTTCATGAAATAAAAACTCGGCTAGATTTCTCGTAAAGAATATACTATATTATTCAAATGCAAACCAAATTATGTTTTCATTTTAAAATATTTCTCCACAATCTTTGTTTGCACCTCAATCTCATGTTTCATGCGTTTGTTCGCTCGTTTCATGAAATAAAAACTCGGCTAGATTTTTCGTAACGAATATACTAAATTATTCAAGTACAAACGAAAATTTGTTTTCATTTTAAAATATTTCTCCACAATCTTTGTTTCCATCTAAAACTCATGTTTCGTGCATTTGTTCGCTCATTTTATATAAAAATGACACTGCTAGATTTTTCGTAAATACTAAATTATTCAAATGCAAACCAAAATTTATTTTTACTTTAAAAAATTTCTCCACGATCTTTGTTTGCACCTCAAACTCATATTTCATGCCTTTGTTCGCTCGTTTCATGAAATAAAAACTCGGCTAGATTTTTCGTAAAGAATATACTATATTATTCAAATGCAAACCAAAATTTGTTTTCATTTTAAAATCTTTCTCCACAATCTTTGTTTCCATCTAAAACTCATGTTTCATGCATTTGTGCGCTCCTTTTATATAAAAATAACACTGCTAGATTTTCGTAAATACTAAATTATTCAAATGCAAACCAAAATTTATTTTTACTTTAAAAAATTTCTCCACGATCTTTGTTTGCACCTCAAACTCATGTTTCATGCCTTTGTTCGCTCGTTTCGTGAAATAAAAACTCGGCTAGATTTTTCGTAAAGAATATACTATATTATTCAAATGCAAACAAAAATTTGTTTTCATTTTAAAATATTTCTCCACGGTCTTTGTTTGCTCCTCAATCTCATGTTTCATGCGTTTGTTTGCTCGTTTCATGAAATAAAAACTCGGCTAGATTTTTCGTAAAGAATATACTAAATTATTCAAATGCAAACGAAAATTTGTTTTCATTTTAAAATATTTCTCCACAATCGTTATTTCCACCTAAAACTCATGTTTCATGCATTTGTTCGCTCATTTTCTACAAAAATAATACGGCCATATGTTCGTAAAGAATGAAAGTAAATACTAAATTATTCAAATGCAAACCAAAATTTATTTTTACTCTAAAATATTTCTCCACGATCATTGTTTGCACCTCAAACTCGTGTTTCATGCCTTTGTTCGCTCGTTTCATGAAATAAAAACTCGGCCAGATTTTTCGGAAAGAATATACTAAATTATTCAAATGCAAACCAAAATTTGTCTTCATTTTAAAATATTTCTCAAAAATCTTTATTTGCACCTCAAACTCTTGTTTCATTCGATTGTTCCCTAGTTACATGCAAGAAAAACTCGGCTAGACTTTTTGTAAAAAATATACAAAATTTTTCAAATGCAAACCAAAATTTGTTTTCAGTTTACAATGTTTCTCGACAATCTTTGTTTGCACCTCAAACTCATCTTTCATGCGTTTGTTCGCTCGTTTCATGAAATAAAAACTCGGCTAGATTTTTCGTAAAGAATATACTAAATTATTCAAATACAAACGAAAATTTGTTTTCATTTTAAAATATTCCTCCACAATCTTTGTTTCCATCTAAAACTCATGTTTCATGCATTTGTACGCTCATCTTATATAAAAATAACACTGCTAGATTTTTCGTAAATTTATTTTTAGTTTAGAATATTTCTCCACGATCATTGTTTGCACCTCAAACTCGTGTTTCATGCCTTTGTTCGCTCGTTTCATGAGATAAAAACTCGGCTAGATTTTTCGTAAAGAATATACTAAATTATTCCAATGCAAACCAAAATTCGTCTTCATTTTAAAATATTTCTCAAAAATCTTTGTTTGCACCTCAAACTCTTGTTTCATTCGATTGTTCCCTACCTACATGCAAGAAAAACTCGGCTAGATTTTTTGTAAAAAATATACAAAATTTTTCAAATGCAAACCAAAATTTGTTTTCAGTTTACAATGTTTCTCGACAATCTTTGTTTGCACCTCAAACTCATCTTTCATGCGTTTGTTCGCTCGTTTCATGAAATAAAAACTCGGCTAGATTTTTCGTGAAGAATAGACTAAATTATTCAAATGCAAACGAAAATTTGTTTCATTTTAAAATATTCCTCCACAATCTTTGTTTCCATCTAAAACTCATGTTTCATGCATTTGTTCGCTCATTTTATATAAAAATAACGCTGCTAGATTTTTCGTAAATACTAAATTATTCAAATGCAAACCAAAATTTATTTTTACTTTAAAATATTTCTCCACGATCTTTGTTTGCACCTCAAACTCATGTTTCATGCCTTTGTTCGCTCGTTTCATAAAATAAAAACTCGGCTAGATTTCTCATAAAGAATATACTACATTATTCAAATGCAAACCAAATTATGTTTTCATTTTAAAATATTTCTCCACAATCTTTGTTTGCACCTCAATCTCATGTTTCATGCGTTTGTTCGCTCGTTTCATGAAATAAAAACTCGGCTAGATTTTTCGTAACGAATATACTAAATTATTCAAGTACAAACGAAAATTTGTTTTCATTTTAAAATATTTCTCCACAATCTTTGTTTCCATCTAAAACTCGTGTTTCATGCATTTGTTCGCTCATTTTATATAAAAATGACACTGCTAGATTTTTCGTAAATACTAAATTATTCAAATGCAAACCAAAATTTATTTTTACTTTAAAAAATTTCTCCACGATCTTTGTTTGCACCTCAAACTCTTGTTTCATGCCTTTGTTCGCTCGTTTCGTGAAATAAAAACTCGGCTAGATTTCTCGTAAAGAATATACTATATTATTCAAATGCAAACCAAAATTTGTTTTCATTTTAAAATCTTTCTCCACAATCTTTGTTTCCATCTAAAACTCATGTTTCATGCATTTGTGCGCTCCTTTTATATAAAAATAACACTGCTAGATTTTCGTAAATACTAAATTATTCAAATGCAAACCAAAATTTATTTTTACTTTAAAATATTTCTCCACGATCTTTGTTTGCACCTCAAACTCATGTTTCATGCCTTTGTTCGCTCGTTTCATGAAATAAAAACTCTGCTAGATTTTTCGTAAAGAATATACTAAATTATTCAAATGCAAACCAAAATTTGTCTTCATTTTAAAATATTTCTCCACAATCTTTGTTTCCATCTAAAACTCATGTTTCCTGCATTTGTACGCTCATCTTATATAAAAATAACACTGCTAGATTTTTCGTAAATTTATTTTTACTTTAGAATATTTCTCCACGATCATTGTTTGCACCTCAAACTCGTGTTTCATGCCTTTGTTCGCTCGTTTCATGAGATAAAAACTCGGCTAGATTTTTCGTAAAGAATATACTAAATTATTCCAATGCAAACCAAAATTCGTCTTCATTTTAAAATATTTCTCAAAAATCTTTGTTTGCACCTCAAACTCATGTTTCATGCCTTTGTTCGCTCGTTTCATAAAATAAAAACTCGGCTAGATTTCTCATAAAGAATATACTATATTATTCAAATGCAAACCAAATTATGTTTTCATTTTAAAATATTTCTCCACAATCTTTGTTTGCACCTCAATCTCATGTTTCATGCGTTTGTTCGCTCGTTTCATGAAATAAAAACTCGGCTAGATTTTTCGTAACGAATATACTAAATTATTCAAGTACAAACGAAAATTTGTTTTCATTTTAAAATATTTCTCCACAATCTTTGTTTCCATCTAAAACTCATGTTTCGTGCATTTGTTCGCTCATTTTATATAAAAATGACACTGCTAGATTTTTCGTAAATACTAAATTATTCAAATGCAAACCAAAATTTATTTTTACTTTAAAAAATTTCTCCACGATCTTTGTTTGCACCTCAAACTCATATTTCATGCCTTTGTTCGCTCGTTTCATGAAATAAAAACTCGGCTAGATTTTTCGTAAAGAATATACTAAATTATTCAAATGCAAACGAAAATTTGTTTTCATTTTAAAATATTTCTCCACAATCTTTATTTCCACCTAAAACCCATGTTTCATGCATTTGTTCGCTCATTTTCTACAAAAATAATACGGCCATATGTTCGTAAAGAATGAAAGTAAATACTAAATTATTCAAATGCAAACCAAAATTTATTTGTACTTTAAAATATTTCTCCACGATCATTGTTTGCACCTCAAACTCGTGTTTCATGCCTTTGTTCGCTCGTTTCATGAAATAAAAACTCGGCCAGATTTTTCGGAAAGAATATACTAAATTATTCAAATGCAAACCAAAATTTGTCTTCATTTTAAAATATTTCTCAAAAATCTTTATTTGCACCTCAAACTCTTGTTTCATTCGATTGTTCCCTAGTTACATGCAAGAAAAACTCGGCTAGACTTTTTGTAAAAAATATACAAAATTTTTCAAATGCAAACCAAAATTTGTTTTCAGTTTACAATGTTTCTCGACAATCTTTGTTTGCACCTCAAACTCATCTTTCATGCGTTTGTTCGCTCGTTTCATGAAATAAAAACTCGGCTAGATTTTTCGTAAAGAATATACTAAATTATTCAAATACAAACGAAAATTTGTTTTCATTTTAAAATATTCCTCCACAATCTTTGTTTCCATCTAAAACTCATGTTTCATGCATTTGTTCGCTCATTTTATATAAAAATAACTTTGCTAGATTTTTCGTAAATACTAAATTATTCAAATGCAAACCAAAATTTATTTTTACTTTAAAATATTTCTCCACGATCTTTGTTTGCACCTCAAACTCATGTTTCATGCCTTTGTTCGCTCGTTTCATGAAATAAAAACTCGGCTAGATTTTTCGTAAAGAATATACTATATTATTCAAATGCAAACCAAAATTTGTTTTCATTTTAAAATCTTTCTCCACAATCTTTGTTTCCATCTAAAACTCAGGTTTCATGCATTTGTGCGCTCATTTTATATAAAAATAACACTGCTAGATTTTCGTAAATACTAAATTATTCAAATGCAAACCAAAATTTATTTTTACTTTAAAATATTTCTCCACGATCTTTGTTTGCACCTCAAACTCATGTTTCATGCCTTTGTTCGCTCGTTTCATGAAATAAAAACTCTGCTAGATTTTTCGTAAAGAATATACTAAATTATTCAAATGCAAACCAAAATTTGTCTTCATTTTAAAATATTTCTCCACAATCTTTGTTTCCATCTAAAACTCATGTTTCATGCATTTGTACGCTCATCTTATATAAAAATAACACTGCTAGATTTTTCGTAAATTTATTTTTAGTTTAGAATATTTCTCCACGATCATTGTTTGCACCTCAAACTCGTGTTTCATGCCTTTGTTCGCTCGTTTCATGAGATAAAAACTCGGCTAGATTTTTCGTAAAGAATATACTAAATTATTCCAATGCAAACCAAAATTCGTCTTCATTTTAAAATATTTCTCAAAAATCTTTGTTTGCACCTCAAACTCTTGTTTCATTCGATTGTTCCCTACCTACATGCAAGAAAAACTCGGCTAGATTTTTTGTAAAAAATATACAAAATTTTTCAAATGCAAACCAAAATTTGTTTTCAGTTTACAATGTTTCTCGACAATCTTTGTTTGCACCTCAAACTCATCTTTCATGCGTTTGTTCGCTCGTTTCATGAAATAAAAACTCGGCTAGATTTTTCGTGAAGAATAGACTAAATTATTCAAATGCAAACGAAAATTTGTTTCATTTTAAAATATTCCTCCACAATCTTTGTTTCCATCTAAAACTCATGTTTCATGCATTTGTTCGCTCATTTTATATAAAAATAACGCTGCTAGATTTTTCGTAAATACTAAATTATTCAAATGCAAACCAAAATTTATTTTTACTTTAAAATATTTCTCCACGATCTTTGTTTGCACCTCAAACTCATGTTTCATGCCTTTGTTCGCTCGTTTCATAAAATAAAAACTCGGCTAGATTTCTCATAAAGAATATACTACATTATTCAAATGCAAACCAAATTATGTTTTCATTTTAAAATATTTCTCCACAATCTTTGTTTGCACCTCAATCTCATGTTTCATGCGTTTGTTCGCTCGTTTCATGAAATAAAAACTCGGCTAGATTTTTCGTAACGAATATACTAAATTATTCAAGTACAAACGAAAATTTGTTTTCATTTTAAAATATTTCTCCACAATCTTTGTTTCCATCTAAAACTCGTGTTTCATGCATTTGTTCGCTCATTTTATATAAAAATGACACTGCTAGATTTTTCGTAAATACTAAATTATTCAAATGCAAACCAAAATTTATTTTTACTTTAAAAAATTTCTCCACGATCTTTGTTTGCACCTCAAACTCTTGTTTCATGCCTTTGTTCGCTCGTTTCGTGAAATAAAAACTCGGCTAGATTTCTCGTAAAGAATATACTATATTATTCAAATGCAAACCAAAATTTGTTTTCATTTTAAAATCTTTCTCCACAATCTTTGTTTCCATCTAAAACTCATGTTTCATGCATTTGTGCGCTCCTTTTATATAAAAATAACACTGCTAGATTTTCGTAAATACTAAATTATTCAAATGCAAACCAAAATTTATTTTTACTTTAAAATATTTCTCCACGATCTTTGTTTGCACCTCAAACTCATGTTTCATGCCTTTGTTCGCTCGTTTCATGAAATAAAAACTCTGCTAGATTTTTCGTAAAGAATATACTAAATTATTCAAATGCAAACCAAAATTTGTCTTCATTTTAAAATATTTCTCCACAATCTTTGTTTCCATCTAAAACTCATGTTTCCTGCATTTGTACGCTCATCTTATATAAAAATAACACTGCTAGATTTTTCGTAAATTTATTTTTACTTTAGAATATTTCTCCACGATCATTGTTTGCACCTCAAACTCGTGTTTCATGCCTTTGTTCGCTCGTTTCATGAGATAAAAACTCGGCTAGATTTTTCGTAAAGAATATACTAAATTATTCCAATGCAAACCAAAATTCGTCTTCATTTTAAAATATTTCTCAAAAATCTTTGTTTGCACCTCAAACTCATGTTTCATGCCTTTGTTCGCTCGTTTCATAAAATAAAAACTCGGCTAGATTTCTCATAAAGAATATACTATATTATTCAAATGCAAACCAAATTATGTTTTCATTTTAAAATATTTCTCCACAATCTTTGTTTGCACCTCAATCTCATGTTTCATGCGTTTGTTCGCTCGTTTCATGAAATAAAAACTCGGCTAGATTTTTCGTAACGAATATACTAAATTATTCAAGTACAAACGAAAATTTGTTTTCATTTTAAAATATTTCTCCACAATCTTTGTTTCCATCTAAAACTCATGTTTCGTGCATTTGTTCGCTCATTTTATATAAAAATGACACTGCTAGATTTTTCGTAAATACTAAATTATTCAAATGCAAACCAAAATTTATTTTTACTTTAAAAAATTTCTCCACGATCTTTGTTTGCACCTCAAACTCATATTTCATGCCTTTGTTCGCTCGTTTCATGAAATAAAAACTCGGCTAGATTTTTCGTAAAGAATATACTATATTTTTCAAATGCAAACCAAAATTTGTTTTCATTTTAAAATCTTTCTCCACAATCTTTGTTTCCATCTAAAACTCATGTTTCATGCATTTGTGCGCTCCTTTTATATAAAAATAACACTGCTAGATTTTTCGTAAATACTAAATTATTCAAATGCAAAACAAAATTTATTTTTACTTTAAAAAATTTCTCCACGATCTTTGTTTGCACCTCAAACTCATGTTTCATGCCTTTGTTCGCTCGTTTCGTGAAATAAAAACTCGGCTAGATTTTTCGTAAAGAATATACTATATTATTCAAATGCAAACAAAAATTTGTTTTCATTTTAAAATATTTCTCCACAGTCTTTGTTTGCACCTCAATCTCATGTTTCATGCGTTTGTTTGCTCGTTTCATGAAATAAAAACTCGGCTAGATTTTTCGTAAAGAATATACTAAATTATTCAAATGCAAACGAAAATTTGTTTTCATTTTAAAATATTTCTCCACAATCTTTATTTCCACCTAAAACCCATGTTTCATGCATTTGTTCGCTCATTTTCTACAAAAATAATACGGCCATATGTTCGTAAAGAATGAAAGTAAATACTAAATTATTCAAATGCAAACCAAAATTTATTTGTACTTTAAAATATTTCTCCACGATCATTGTTTGCACCTCAAACTCGTGTTTCATGCCTTTGTTCGCTCGTTTCATGAAATAAAAACTCGGCCAGATTTTTCGGAAAGAATATACTAAATTATTCAAATGCAAACCAAAATTTGTCTTCATTTTAAAATATTTCTCAAAAATCTTTATTTGCACCTCAAACTCTTGTTTCATTCGATTGTTCCCTAGTTACATGCAAGAAAAACTCGGCTAGACTTTTTGTAAAAAATATACAAAATTTTTCAAATGCAAACCAAAATTTGTTTTCAGTTTACAATGTTTCTCGACAATCTTTGTTTGCACCTCAAACTCATCTTTCATGCGTTTGTTCGCTCGTTTCATGAAATAAAAACTCGGCTAGATTTTTCGTAAAGAATATACTAAATTATTCAAATACAAACGAAAATTTGTTTTCATTTTAAAATATTCCTCCACAATCTTTGTTTCCATCTAAAACTCATGTTTCATGCATTTGTTCGCTCATTTTATATAAAAATAACTTTGCTAGATTTTTCGTAAATACTAAATTATTCAAATGCAAACCAAAATTTATTTTTACTTTAAAATATTTCTCCACGATCTTTGTTTGCACCTCAAACTCATGTTTCATGCCTTTGTTCGCTCGTTTCATGAAATAAAAACTCGGCTAGATTTTTCGTAAAGAATATACTATATTATTCAAATGCAAACCAAAATTTGTTTTCATTTTAAAATCTTTCTCCACAATCTTTGTTTCCATCTAAAACTCAGGTTTCATGCATTTGTGCGCTCATTTTATATAAAAATAACACTGCTAGATTTTCGTAAATACTAAATTATTCAAATGCAAACCAAAATTTATTTTTACTTTAAAATATTTCTCCACGATCTTTGTTTGCACCTCAAACTCATGTTTCATGCCTTTGTTCGCTCGTTTCATGAAATAAAAACTCTGCTAGATTTTTCGTAAAGAATATACTAAATTATTCAAATGCAAACCAAAATTTGTCTTCATTTTAAAATATTTCTCCACAATCTTTGTTTCCATCTAAAACTCATGTTTCATGCATTTGTACGCTCATCTTATATAAAAATAACACTGCTAGATTTTTCGTAAATTTATTTTTAGTTTAGAATATTTCTCCACGATCATTGTTTGCACCTCAAACTCGTGTTTCATGCCTTTGTTCGCTCGTTTCATGAGATAAAAACTCGGCTAGATTTTTCGTAAAGAATATACTAAATTATTCCAATGCAAACCAAAATTCGTCTTCATTTTAAAATATTTCTCAAAAATCTTTGTTTGCACCTCAAACTCTTGTTTCATTCGATTGTTCCCTACCTACATGCAAGAAAAACTCGGCTAGATTTTTTGTAAAAAATATACAAAATTTTTCAAATGCAAACCAAAATTTGTTTTCAGTTTACAATGTTTCTCGACAATCTTTGTTTGCACCTCAAACTCATCTTTCATGCGTTTGTTCGCTCGTTTCATGAAATAAAAACTCGGCTAGATTTTTCGTGAAGAATAGACTAAATTATTCAAATGCAAACGAAAATTTGTTTCATTTTAAAATATTCCTCCACAATCTTTGTTTCCATCTAAAACTCATGTTTCATGCATTTGTTCGCTCATTTTATATAAAAATAACGCTGCTAGATTTTTCGTAAATACTAAATTATTCAAATGCAAACCAAAATTTATTTTTACTTTAAAATATTTCTCCACGATCTTTGTTTGCACCTCAAACTCATGTTTCATGCCTTTGTTCGCTCGTTTCATAAAATAAAAACTCGGCTAGATTTCTCATAAAGAATATACTACATTATTCAAATGCAAACCAAATTATGTTTTCATTTTAAAATATTTCTCCACAATCTTTGTTTGCACCTCAATCTCATGTTTCATGCGTTTGTTCGCTCGTTTCATGAAATAAAAACTCGGCTAGATTTTTCGTAACGAATATACTAAATTATTCAAGTACAAACGAAAATTTGTTTTCATTTTAAAATATTTCTCCACAATCTTTGTTTCCATCTAAAACTCGTGTTTCATGCATTTGTTCGCTCATTTTATATAAAAATGACACTGCTAGATTTTTCGTAAATACTAAATTATTCAAATGCAAACCAAAATTTATTTTTACTTTAAAAAATTTCTCCACGATCTTTGTTTGCACCTCAAACTCTTGTTTCATGCCTTTGTTCGCTCGTTTCGTGAAATAAAAACTCGGCTAGATTTCTCGTAAAGAATATACTATATTATTCAAATGCAAACCAAAATTTGTTTTCATTTTAAAATCTTTCTCCACAATCTTTGTTTCCATCTAAAACTCATGTTTCATGCATTTGTGCGCTCCTTTTATATAAAAATAACACTGCTAGATTTTCGTAAATACTAAATTATTCAAATGCAAACCAAAATTTATTTTTACTTTAAAATATTTCTCCACGATCTTTGTTTGCACCTCAAACTCATGTTTCATGCCTTTGTTCGCTCGTTTCATGAAATAAAAACTCTGCTAGATTTTTCGTAAAGAATATACTAAATTATTCAAATGCAAACCAAAATTTGTCTTCATTTTAAAATATTTCTCCACAATCTTTGTTTCCATCTAAAACTCATGTTTCCTGCATTTGTACGCTCATCTTATATAAAAATAACACTGCTAGATTTTTCGTAAATTTATTTTTACTTTAGAATATTTCTCCACGATCATTGTTTGCACCTCAAACTCGTGTTTCATGCCTTTGTTCGCTCGTTTCATGAGATAAAAACTAGGCTAGATTTTTCGTAAAGAATATACTAAATTATTCCAATGCAAACCAAAATTCGTCTTCATTTTAAAATATTTCTCAAAAATCTTTGTTTGCACCTCAAACTCTTGTTTCATTCGATTGTTCCCTACCTACATGCAAGAAAAACTCGGCTAGATTTTTTGTAAAAAATATACAAAATTTTTCAAATGCAAACCAAAATTTGTTTTCAGTTTACAATGTTTCTCGACAATCTTTGTTTGCACCTCAAACTCATCTTTCATGCGTTTGTTCGCTCGTTTCATGAAATAAAAACTCGGCTAGATTTTTCGTGAAGAATAGACTAAATTATTCAAATGCAAACGAAAATTTGTTTTCATTTTAAAATATTCCTCCACAATCTTTGTTTCCATCTAAAACTCATGTTTCATGCATTTGTTCGCTCATTTTATATAAAAATAACGCTGCTAGATTTTTCGTAAATACTAAATTATTCAAATGCAAACCAAAATTTATTTTTACTTTAAAATATTTCTCCACGATCTTTGTTTGCACCTCAAACTCATGTTTCATGCCTTTGTTCGCTCGTTTCATAAAATAAAAACTCGGCTAGATTTCTCATAGAGAATATACTATATTATTCAAATGCAAACCAAATTATGTTTTCATTTTAAAATATTTCTCCACAATCTTTGTTTGCACCTCAATCTCATGTTTCATGCGTTTGTTCGCTCGTTTCATGAAATAAAAACTCGGCTAGATTTTTCGTAACGAATATACTAAATTATTCAAGTACAAACGAAAATTTGTTTTCATTTTAAAATATTTCTCCACAATCTTTGTTTCCATCTAAAACTCATGTTTCGTGCATTTGTTCGCTCATTTTATATAAAAATGACACTGCTAGATTTTTCGTAAATACTAAATTATTCAAATGCAAACCAAAATTTATTTTTACTTTAAAAAATTTCTCCACGATCTTTGTTTGCACCTCAAACTCATATTTCATGCCTTTGTTCGCTCGTTTCATGAAATAAAAACTCGGCTAGATTTTTCGTAAAGAATATACTATATTTTTCAAATGCAAACCAAAATTTGTTTTCATTTTAAAATCTTTCTCCACAATCTTTGTTTCCATCTAAAACTCATGTTTCATGCATTTGTGCGCTCCTTTTATATAAAAATAACACTGCTAGATTTTTCGTAAATACTAAATTATTCAAATGCAAAACAAAATTTATTTTTACTTTAAAAAATTTCTCCACGATCTTTGTTTGCACCTCAAACTCATGTTTCATACCTTTGTTCGCTCGTTTCGTGAAATAAAAACTCGGCTAGATTTTTCGTAAAGAATATACTATATTATTCAAATGCAAACAAAAATTTGTTTTCATTTTAAAATATTTCTCCACAGTCTTTGTTTGCACCTCAATCTCATGTTTCATGCGTTTGTTTGCTCGTTTCATGAAATAAAAACTCGGCTAGATTTTTCGTAAAGAATATACTAAATTATTCAAATGCAAACGAAAATTTGTTTTCATTTTAAAATATTTCTCCACAATCTTTATTTCCACCTAAAACTCATGTTTCATGCATTTGTTCGCTCATTTTCTACAAAAATAATACGGCCATATGTTCGTAAAGAATGAAAGTAAATACTAAATTATTCAAATGCAAACCAAAATTTATTTGTACTTTAAAATATTTCTCCACGATCATTGTTTGCACCTCAAACTCGTGTTTCATGCCTTTGTTCGCTCGTTTCATGAAATAAAAACTCGGCCAGATTTTTCGGAAAGAATATACTAAATTATTCAAATGCAAACCAAAATTTGTCTTCATTTTAAAATATTTCTCAAAAATCTTTATTTGCACCTCAAACTCTTGTTTCATTCGATTGTTCCCTAGTTACATGCAAGAAAAACTCGGCTAGACTTTTTGTAAAAAATATACAAAATTTTTCAAATGCAAACCAAATTTTGTTTTCAGTTTACAATGTTTCTCGACAATCTTTGTTTGCACCTCAAACTCATCTTTCATGCGTTTGTTCGCTCGTTTCATGAAATAAAAACTCGGCTAAATTATTCAAATACAAACGAAAATTTGTTTTCATTTTAAAATATTCCTCCACAATCTTTGTTTCCATCTAAAACTCATGTTTCATGCATTTGTTCGCTCATTTTATATAAAAATAACTTTGCTAGATTTTTCGTAAATACTAAATTATTCAAATGCAAACCAAAATTTATTTTTACTTTAAAATATTTCTCCACGATCTTTGTTTGCACCTCAAACTCATGTTTCATGCCTTTGTTCGCTCGTTTCATGAAATAAAAACTCGGCTAGATTTTTCGTAAAGAATATACTATATTATTCAAATGCAAACCAAAATTTGTTTTCATTTTAAAATCTTTCTCCACAATCTTTGTTTCCATCTAAAACTCATGTTTCATGCATTTGTGCGCTCATTTTATATAAAAATAACACTGCTAGATTTTCGTAAATACTAAATTATTCAAATGCAAACCAAAATTTATTTTTACTTTAAAATATTTCTCCACGATCTTTGTTTGCACCTCAAACTCATGTTTCATGCCTTTGTTCGCTCGTTTCATGAAATAAAAACTCGGCTAGATTTTTCGTAAAGAATATACTAAATTATTCAAATGCAAACGAAAATTTGTTTTCATTTTAAAATATTTCTCCACAATCTTTGTTTCCATCTAAAACTCATGTTTCATGCATTTGTACGCTCATCTTATATAAAAATAACACTGCTAGATTTTTCGTAAATTTATTTTTAGTTTAGAATATTTCTCCACGATCATTGTTTGCACCTCAAACTCGTGTTTCATGCCTTTGTTCGCTCGTTTCATGAGATAAAAACTCGGCTAGATTTTTCGTAAAGAATATACTAAATTATTCCAATGCAAACCAAAATTCGTCTTCATTTTAAAATATTTCTCAAAAATCTTTGTTTGCACCTCAAACTCTTGTTTCATTCGATTGTTCCCTACCTACATGCAAGAAAAACTCGGCTAGATTTTTTGTAAAAAATATACAAAATTTTTCAAATGCAAACCTAAATTTGTTTTCAGTTTACAATGTTTCTCGACAATCTTTGTTTGCACCTCAAACTCATCTTTCATGCGTTTGTTCGCTCGTTTCATGAAATAAAAACTCGGCTAGATTTTTCGTGAAGAATAGACTAAATTATTCAAATGCAAACGAAAATTTGTTTCATTTTAAAATATTCCTCCACAATCTTTGTTTCCATCTAAAACTCATGTTTCATGCATTTGTTCGCTCATTTTATATAAAAATAACGCTGCTAGATTTTTCGTAAATACTAAATTATTCAAATGAAAACCAAAATTTATTTTTACTTTAAAATATTTCTCCACGATCTTTGTTTGCACCTCAAACTCATGTTTCATGCCTTTGTTCGCTCGTTTCATAAAATAAAAACTCGGCTAGATTTCTCATAAAGAATATACTATATTATTCAAATGCAAACCAAATTATGTTTTCATTTTAAAATATTTCTCCACAATCTTTGTATGCACCTCAATCTCATGTTTCATGCGTTTGTTCGCTCGTTTCATGAAATAAAAACTCGGCTAGATTTTTCGTAACGAATATACTAAATTATTCAAGTACAAACGAAAATTTGTTTTCATTTTAAAATATTTCTCCACAATCTTTGTTTCCATCTAAAACTCATGTTTCATGCATTTGTTCGCTCATTTTATATAAAAATGACACTGCTAGATTTTTCGTAAATACTAAATTATTCAAATGCAAACCAAAATTTATTTTTACTTTAAAAAATTTCTCCACGATCTTTGTTTGCCACTCAAACTCTTGTTTCATGCCTTTGTTCGCTCGTTTCATGAAATAAAAACTCGGCTAGATTTCTCGTAAAGAATATACTATATTATTCAAATGCAAACCAAATTATGTTTTCATTTTAAAATATTTCTCCACAATCTTTGTTTGCACCTCAATCTCATGTTTCATGCGTTTGTTCGCCCGTTTCATGAAATAAAAACTCGGCTAGATTTTTCGTAACGAATATACTAAATTATTCAAGTACAAACGAATATTTGTTTTCATTTTAAAATATTTCTCCACAATCTTTGTTTCCATCTAAAACTCATGTTTCATGCATTTGTTCGCTCATTTTATATAAAAATGACACTGCTAGATTTTTCGTAAATACTAAATTATTCAAATGCAAACCAAAATTTATTTTTACTTTAAAAAATTTCTCCACGATCTTTGTTTGCACCTCAAACTCATATTTCATGCCTTTGTTCGCTCGTTTCATGAAATAAAAACTCGGCTAGATTTTTCGTAAAGAATATACTATATTATTCAAATGCAAACCAAAATTTGTTTTCATTTTAAAATCTTTCTCCACAATCTTTGTTTCCATCTAAAACTCATGTTTCATGCATTTGTGCGCTCCTTTTATATAAAAATAACACTGCTAGATTTTCGTAAATACTAAATTATTCAAATGCAAACCAAAATTTATTTTTACTTTAAAATATTTCTCCACGATCTTTGTTTGCACCTCAAACTCATGTTTCATGCCTTTGTTCGCTCGTTTCATGAAATAAAAACTCTGCTAGATTTTTCGTAAAGAATATACTTAATTATTCAAATGCAAACCAAAATTTGTCTTCATTTTAAAATATTCCTCCACAATCTTTGTTTCCATCTAAAACTCATGTTTCATGCATTTGTTCGCTCATTTTATATAAAAATAACGCTGCTAGATTTTTCGTAAATACTAAATTATTCAATTGCAAACCAAAATTTATTTTTACTTTAAAATATTTCTCCACGATCTTTGTTTGCACCTCAAACTCATGTTTCATGCCTTTGTTCGCTCGTTTCATGAAATAAAAACTCGGCTAGATTTCTCGTAAAGAATATACTATATTATTCAAATGCAAACCAAATTATGTTTTCATTTTAAAATATTTCTCTACAATCTTTGTTTGCACCTCAATCTCATGTTTCATGCATTTGTGCGCTCATTTTGTATAAAAATAACACTGCTAGATTTTTCGTAAATACTAAATTATTCAAATGCAAAACAAAATTTATTTTTCCTTTAAAAAATTTCTCCGCGATCTTTGTTTGCACCTCAAACTCATGTTTCATGCCTTTGTTCGCTCGTTTCGTGAAATAAAAACTCGGCTAGATTTTTCGTAAAGAATATACTATATTATTCAAATGCAAACAAAAATTTGTTTTCATTTTAAAATATTTCTCCACAATCTTTGTTTGCACCTCAATGTCATGTTTCATGCGTTTGTTTGCTCGTTTCATGAAATAAAAACTCGGCTAGATTTTTCGTAAAGAATATACTAAATTATTCAAATGCAAACGAAAATTTGTTTTCATTTTAAAATATTTCTCCACAATCTTTATTTCCACCTAAAACTCGTGTTTCATGCATTTGTTCGCTCATTTTCTACAAAAATAATACGGCCATATGTTCGTAAAGAATGAAAGTAAATACTAAATTATTCAAATGCAAACCAAAATTTATTTTTACTTTAAAATATTTCTCCACGATCATTGTTTGCACCTCAAACTCGTGTTTCATGCCTTTGTTCGCTCGTTTCATGAAAAAAAAACTCGGCCAGATTTTTCGGAAAGAATATACTAAATTATTCAAATGCAAACCAAAATTTGTCTTCATTTTAAAATATTTCTCAAAAATCTTTATTTGCACCTCAAACTCTTGTTTCATTCGATTGTTCCCTAGTTACATGCAAGAAAAACTCGGCTAGACTTTTTGTACAAAATATACAAAAATTTTCAAATGCAAACCAAAATTTGTTTTCAGTTTACAATGTTTCTCGACAAACTTTGTTTGCACCTCAAACTCATCTTTCATGCGTTTGTTCGCTCGTTTCATGAAATAAAAACTCGGCTAGATTTTTCGTAAAGAATATACTAAATTATTCAAATACAAACGAAAATTTGTTTTCATTTTAAAATATTCCTCCACAATCTTTGTTTCCATCTAAAACTCATGTTTCATGCATTTGTTCGCTCATTTTATATAAAAATAACTTTGCTAGATTTTTCGTAAATACTAAATTATTCAAATGCAAACCAAAATTTATTTTTACTTCAAAATATTTCTCCACGATCTTTGTTTGCACCTCAAACTCATGTTTCATGCCTTTGTTCGCTCCTTTCATGAAATAAAAACTCGGCTAGATTTTTCGTAAAGAATATACTAAATTATTTAAATGCAAACCAAATTTGTTTTCATTTTAAAATATTTCTCGACAATCTTTGTTTGCTCCTCAATCTCATGTTTCATGCGTTTGTTCACTCATTTCATGAAATAAAAACTAGGCTAGATTTTTCGTAAAGAATATACTAAATTATTGAAATGCAAACCAAATTTGTTTTCATTTTGAAATATTTCTCCACAATCTTTGTTTGCACCTCAAACTCATCTTTCATGCGTTTGTTCGCTCGTTTCATGAAATAAAAACTCGGATAGATTTTTCGTAAAGAATATACTAAATTATTCAAATGCAAACGAAAATTTGTTTTCATTTTAAAATATTTCTCCACAATCTTTATTTCCACCTAAAACTCATGTTTCATGCATTTGTTCGCTCATTTTCTACAAAAATAATACGGCCAAATTTTTCGTAAAGAATGAAAGTAAGTACTAAATTATTCAAATGCAAACCAAAATTTATTTTTACTTTAAAAAATTTCTCCACGATCTTTGTTTGCACCTCAAACTCATGTTTCATGCCTTTGTTCGCTCGTTTCAGGAAATAAAAACTCGGCTAGATTTTTCGTAAAGAATATACTAAATTATTCAAATGCAAACGAAAATTTGTTTTCATTTTAAAATATGTCTCCACAATCTTTATTTCCACCTAAAACTCATGTTTCATGCATTTGTTCGCTCATTTTCTACAAAAATAATACGGCCATATTTTCGTAAAGAATGAAAGTAAATACTAAATTATTCAAATGCAAACCAAAATTTATTTTTACTTTAGAATATTTCTCCACGATCATTGTCTGCACCTCAAACTCGTGTTTCATGCCTTTGTTCGCTCGTTTCATGAGATAAAAACTCGGCTAGATTTTTCGTAAAGAATATACTAAATTATTCCAATGCAAACCAAAATTCGTCTTCATTTTAAAATATTTCTCAAAAATCTTTGTTTGCACCTCAAACTCTTGTTTCATTCGATTGTTCCCTAGCTACATGCAAGAAAAACTCGGCTAGATTTATTGTAAAAAATATACAAAATTTTTCAAATGCAAACCAAAATTTGTTTTCAGTTTACAATGTTTCTCGACAATCTTTGTGTGCACCTCAAACTCATCTTTCATGCGTTTGTTCGCTCGTTTCATGAAATAAAAACTCGGCTAGATTTTTCGTAAAGAATATACTAAATTATTCAAATGCAAACGAAAATTTGTTTTCATTTTAAAATATTCCTCCACAATCTTTGTTTCCATCTAAAACTCATGTTTCATGCATTTGTTCGCTAATTTTATATAAAAATAACGCTGCTACATTTTTCGTAAATACTAAATTATTCAATTTTAAACCAAAATTTATTTTTACTTTAAAATATTTCTCCACGATCTTTGTTTGCACCTCAAACTCATGTTTCATGCCTTTGTTCGCTCGTTTCGTGAAATAAAAACTCGGCTAGATTTTTCGTAAAGAATATACTATATTATTCAAATGCAAACAAAAATTTGTTTTCATTTTAAAATATTTCTCCACAGTCTTTGTTTGCACCTCAATCTCATGTTTCATGCGTTTGTTTGCTCCTTTCATGAAATAAAAACTCGGCTAGATTTTTCGTAAAGAATATACTAAATTATTCAAATGCAAACGAAAATTTGTTTTCATTTTAAAATATTTCTCCACAATCTTTATTTCCACCTAAAACTCATGTTTCATGCATTTGTTCGCTCATTTTCTACAAAAATAATACGGCCATATTTTCGTAAAGAATGAAAGTAAATACTAAATTATTCAAATGCAAACCAAAATTTATTTTTACTTTAAAATATTTCTCCACGATCATTGTTTGCACCTCAAACTCGTGTTTCATGCCTTTGTTCGCTCGTTTCATGAAATAAAAACTCGGCCAGATTTTTCGTAAAGAATATACTAAATTATTCAAATGCAAACCAAAATTTGTCTTCATTTTAAAATATTTCTCAAAAATCTTTATTTGCACCTCAAACTCTTGTTTCATTCGATTGTTCCCTAGTTACATGCAAGAAAAACTCGGCTAGACTTTTTGTAAAAAATATACAAAATTTTTCAAATGCAAACCAAAATTTGTTTTCAGTTTACAATGTTTCTCGACAATCTTTGTTTGCACCTCAAACTCATCTTTCATGCGTTTGTTCGCTCGTTTCATGAAATAAAAACTCGGCTAGATTTTTCGTAAAGAATATACTAAATTATTCAAATACAAACGAAAATTTGTTTTCATTTTAAAATATTCCTCCACAATCTTTGTTTCCATCTAAAACTCATGTTTCATGCATTTGTTCGCTCATTTTATATAAAAATAACTTTGCTAGATTTTTCGTAAATACTAAATTATTCAAATGCAAACCAAAATTTATTTTTACTTCAAAATATTTCTCCACGATCTTTGTTTGCACCTCAAACTCATGTTTCATGCCTTTGTTCGCTCCTTTCATGAAATAAAAACTCGGCTAGATTTTTCGTAAAGAATATACTAAATTATTTAAATGCAAACCAAATTTGTTTTCATTTTAAAATATTTCTTGACAATCTTAGTTTGCTCCTCAATCTCATGTTTCATGCGTTTGTTCACTCGTTTCATGAAATAAAAACTCGGCTAGATTTTTCGTAAAGAATATACTAAATTAATGAAATGCAAATCAAATTTGTTTTCATTTTAAAATATTTCTCCACAATCTTTGTTTGCACCTCAAACTCATCTTTCATGCGTTTGTTCGCTCGTTTCATGAAATAAAAACTCGGATAGATTTTTCGTAAAGAATATACTAAATTATTCAAATGCAAACGAAAATTTGTTTTCATTTTAAAATATTTCTCCACAATCTTTATTTCCACCTAAAACTCATGTTTCATGCATTTGTTCGCTCATTTTCTACAAAAATAATACGGCCAGATTTTTCGTAAAGAATGAAAGTAAGTACTAAATTATTCAAATGCAAACCAAAATTTATTTTTACTTTAAAAAATTTCTCCACGATCTTTGTTTGCACCTCAAACTCATGTTTCATGCCTTTGTTCGCTCGTTTCAGGAAATAAAAACTCGGTTAGATTTTTCGTAAAGAATATACTAAATTATTCAAATGCAAACGAAAATTTGTTTTCATTTTAAAATATTTCTCCACAATCTTTATTTCCACCTATTGTTCGCTCATTTTCTACAAAAATAATACGGCCATATTTTCGTAAAGAATGAAACTAAATACTAAATTATTCAAATGCAAACCAAAATTTATTTTTACTTGAGAATATTTCTCCACGATCATTGTTTGCACCTCAAACTCGTGTTTCATGCCTTTGTTCGCTCGTTTCATGAGATAAAAACTCGGCTAGATTTTTCGTAAAGAATATACTAAATTATTCCAATGCAAACCAAAATTAGTCTTCATTTTAAAATATTTCTCAAAAATCTTTGTTTGCACCTCAAACTCTTGTTTCATTCGATTGTTCCCTAGCTACATGCAAGAAAAACTCGGCTAGATTTTTTGTAAAAAATATACAAAATTTTTCAAATGCAAACCAAAATTTGTTTTCAGTTTACAATGTTTCTCGACAATCTTTGTTTGCACCTCAAACTCATCTTTCATGCGTTTGTTCGCTCGTTTCATGAAATAAAAACTCGGCTAGATTTTTCGTAAAGAATATACTATATTATTCAAATGCAAACCAAAATTTGTATTCATTTTAAAATATTTCTCCCAAATCTTTGTTTCCGTCTAAAACTCATGTTTCATGCATTTGTTCGCTCATTTTATATAAAAATGACACTGCTAGATTTTTCGTAAATACTATATTATTCAAATGCAAACAATAATTTATTTTTACTTTAAAATATTTCTCCACGATATTTGTCTGCACCTCAAACTCATGATTCATGCCTTTGTTCGCTCGTTTCATGAAATAAAAACTCGGCTAGATTTTTCGTAAAGAATATACTATATTATTCAAATGCAAACCAAAATTTGTTTTCATTTTAAAATATTTCTCCACAATCTTTGTTTCCGTCTAAAACTCATGTTTCATGCATTTGTTCGCTCATTTTATATAAAAATAACACTGCTAGATTTTTCGTAAATACTAAATTATTCAAATGCAAACCAAAATTTATTTTTTCTTTAAAAAATTTCTCCACGATCTTTGTTTGCACCTCAAACTCATGTTTCATGCCTTTGTTCGCTCGTTTCGTGAAATAAAAACTCGGCTAGATTTTTCATAAAGAATATACTATATTATTCAAATGCAAACAAAAATTTGTTTTCATTTTAAAATATTTCTCCACAGTCTTTGTTTGCACCTCAATCTCATGTTTCATGCGTTTGTTTGCTCGTTTCATGAAATAAAAACTCGGCTAGATTTTTCGTAAAGAATATACTAAATTATTGAAATGCAAACCAAATTTGTTTTCATTTTAAAATATTTCTCCACAATCTTTGTTTGCACCTCAAACTCATCTTTCATGCGTTTGTTCGCTCGTTTCATGAAATAAAAACTCGGATAGATTTTTCGTAAAGAATATACTAAATTATTGAAATGCAAACCAAATTTGTTTTCATTCTAAAATATTTCTCCACAATCTTTGTTTGCACCTCAAACTCATCTTTCATGCGTTTGTTCGCTCGTTTCATGAAATAAAAACTCGAATAGATTTTTCGTAAAGAATATACTAAATTATTCAAATGCAAACGAAAATTTGTTTTCATTTTAAAATATTTCTCCACAATCTTTATTTCCACCTAAAACTCATGTTTCATGCATTTGTTCGCTCATTTTCTACAAAAATAATACGGCCAGATTTTTCGTAAAGAATGAAAGTAAGTACTAAATTATTCAAATGCAAACCAAAATTTATTTTTACTTTAAGAAATTTCTCCACGATCTTTGTTTGCAACTCAAACTCATGTTTCATGCCTTTGTTCGCTTGTTTCAGGAAATAAAAACTCGGCTAGATTTTTCGTAAAGAATATACTAAATTATTCCAACGCAAACCAAAATTCGTCTTCATTTTAAAATATTTCTCAAAAATCTTTGTTTGCACCTCAAACTCTTGTTTCATTCGATTGTTCCCTAGCTACATGCAAGAAAAACTCGGCTAGATTTCTTGTAAAAAATATACAAAATTTTTCAAATGCAAACCAAAATTTGTTTTCAGTTTACAATGTTTCTCGACAATCTTTGTTTGCACCTCAAACTCATCTTTCATGCGTTTGTTCGCTCGTTTCATGAAATAAAAACTCAGCTAGATTTTTCGTAAAGAATATACTATATTATTCAAATGCAAACCAAAATTTGTTTTCATTTTAAAATATTTCTCCCAAATCTTTGTTTCCGTCTAAAACTCATGTTTCATGCATTTGTTCGCTCATTTTATATAAAAATGACACTGCTAGATTTTTCGTAAATACTATATTATTCAAATGCAAACAATAATTTATTTTTACTTTAAAATATTTCTCCACGATATTTGTTTGCACCTCAAACTCATGATTCATGCCTTTGTTCGCTCGTTTCATGAAATAAAAACTCGGCTAGATTTTTCGTAAAGAATATACTATATTATTCAAATGCAAACCAAATTTTGTTTTCATTTTAAAATATTTCTCCACAATCTTTGTTTCCGTCTAAAACTCATGTTTCATGCATTTGTTCGCTCATTTTATATAAAAATAACACTGCTAGATTTTTCGTAAATACTAAATTATTCAAATGCAAACCAAAATTTATTTTTTCTTTAAAATATTTCTCCACGATCTTTGTTTGCACCTCAAACTCATGTTTCATGCCTTTGTTCGCTCGTTTCATGAAATAAAAACTCGGCTAGATTTTTCGTAAAGAATATACTAAATTATTCAAATGCAAACGAAAATTTGTTTTCAATTTAAAATATTTCTCCACAATCTTTGTTTCCACCTCAATCTCATGTTTCATGCGTTTGTTCGCTCGTTTCATGAAATAAAAACTCGGCTAGATTTTTCGTAAAGAATACACTAAATTATTCAAATGCAAACGAAAATTTGTTTTCAATTTAAAATATTTCTCCACAATCTTTGTTTCCATCTAAAACTCATGTTTCATGCATTTGTTCGCTCATTTTATATAAAAATAACACTGCTTGATTTTTCGTAAATACTAAATTATTCAAATGCAAACCAAAATTTATTTTTTCTTTTAAAAATTTCTCCACGATCTTTGTTTGCACCTCAAACTCATGTTTCATGCCTTTGTTCGCTCGTTTCGTGAAATAAAAACTCGGCAAGATTTTTCGTAAAGAATATACTATATTATTCAAATGCAAACAAAAATTTGTTTTCATTTTAAAATATTTCTCCACAGTCTTTGTTTGCACCTCAATCTCATGTTTCATGCGTTTGTTTGCTCGTTTCATGAAATAAAAACTCGGCTAGATTTTTCGTAAAGAATATACTAAATTATTCAAATGCAAACGAAAATTTGTTTTCATTTTAAAATATTTCTCCACAATCTTTATTTCCACCTAAAACTCATGTTTCATGCATTTGTTCGCTCATTTTCTACAAAAATAATACGGCCATATTTTCGTAAAGAATGAAAGTAAATACTAAATTATTCAAATGCAAACCAAAATTTATTTTTACTTTAGACTATTTCTCCACGATCATTGTTTGCACCTCAAACTCGTGTTTCATGCCTTTGTTCGCTCGTTTCATGAGATAAAAACTCGGCTAGATTTTTCGTAAAGAATATACTAAATTATTCCAACGCAAACCAAAATTCGTCTTCATTTTAAAATATTTCTCAAAAATCTTTGTTTGCACCTCAAACTCTTGTTTCATTCGATTGTTCCCTAGCTACATGCAAGAAAAACTCGGCTAGATTTTTTGTGAAAAATATACAAAATTTTTCAAATGCAAACCAAAATTTGTTTTCAGTTTACAATGTTTCTCGACAATCTTTGTTTGCACCTCAAACTCATCTTTCATGCGTTTGTTCGCTCGTTTCATGAAATAAAAACTCAGCTAGATTTTTCGTAAAGAATATACTATATTATTCAAATGCAAACCAAAATTTGTTTTCATTTGAAAATATTTCTCCCAAATCTTTGTTTCCGTCTAAAACTCATGTTTCATGCATTTGTTCGCTCATTTTATATAAAAATGACACTGCTAGATTTTTCGTAAATACTATATTATTCAAATGCAAACAATAATTTATTTTTACTTTAAAATATTTCTCCACGATATTTGTTTGCACCTCAAACTCATGATTCATGCCTTTGTTCGCTCGTTTCATGAAATAAAAACTCGGCTAGATTTTTCGTAAAAAATATACTATATTATTCAAATGCAAACCAAATTTTGTTTTCATTTTAAAATATTTCTCCACAATCTTTGTTTCCGTCTAAAACTCATGTTTCATGCATTTGTTCGCTCATTTTATATAAAAATAACACTGCTAGATTTTTCGTAAATACTAAATTATTCAAATGCAAACCAAAATTTATTTTTTCTTTAAAATATTTCTCCACGATCTTTGTTTGCACCTCAAACTCATGTTTCATGCCTTTGTTCGCTCGTTTCATGAAATAAAAACTCGGCTAGATTTTTCGTAAAGAATATACTAAATTATTCAAATGCAAATGAAAATTTGTTTTCAATTTAAAATATTTCTCCACAATCTTTGTTTCCACCTCAATCTCATGTTTCATGCGTTTGTTCGCTCGTTTCATGAAATAAAAACTCGGCTAGATTTTTCGTAAAGAATATACTAAATTATTCAAATGCAAACGAAAATTTGTTTTCAATTTAAAATATTTCTCCACAATCTTTGTTTCCATCTAAAACTCATGTTTCATGCATTTGTTCGCTCATTTTATATAAAAATAACACTGCTAGATTTTTCGTAAATACTAAATTATTCAAATGCAAACCAAAATTTATTTTTTCTTTAAAATATTTCTCCACGATCTTTGTTTGCACCTCAAACTCATGTTTCATGCCTTTGTTCGCTCGTTTCGTGAAATAAAAACTCGGCTAGATTTTTCGTAAAGAATATACTATATTATTCAAATGCAAACAAAAATTTGTTTTCATTTTAAAATATTTCTCCACAATCTTTGTTTGCACCTCCATCTCATGTTTCATGCGTTTTGTTTGCTGGTTTCATGAAATAAAAACTCGGCTAGATTTTTGGTAAAGAATATACTAAATTATTCAAATGCAAACGAAAATTTGTTTTCATTTTAAAATATTTCTCCACAATCTTTATTTCCACCTAAAACTCATGTTTCATGCATTTGTTCGCTCATTTTCTACAAAAATAATACGGCCATATTTTCGTAAAGAATGAAAGTAAATACTAAATTATTAAATTGCAAACCAAAATTTATTTTTACTTTAGAATATTTCTCCACGATCATTGTTTGCACCTCAAACTCGTGTTTCATGCCTTTATTCGCTCGTTTCATGAGATAAAAACTCGGCTAGATTTTTCGTAAAGAATATACTAAATTATTCCAACGCAAACCAAAATTCGTCTTCATTTTAAAATATTTCTCAAAAATCTTTGTTTGCACCTCAAACTCTTGTTTCATTCGATTGTTCCCTAGCTACATGCAAGAAAAACTCGGCTAGATTTTTTGTAAAAAATATACAAAATTTTTCAAATGCAAACCAAAATTTGTTTTCAGTTTACAATGTTTCTCGACAATCTTTGTTTGCACCTCAAACTCATCTTTCATGCGTTTGTTCGCTCGTTTCATGAAATAAAAACTCGGCTAGATTTTTCGTAAAGAATATACTATATTATTCAAATGCAAACCAAAATTTGTTTTCATTTTAAAATATTTCTCCCAAATCTTTGTTTCCGTCTAAAACTCATGTTTCATGCATTTGTTCGCTCATTTTATATAAAAATGACACTGCTAGATTTTTCGTAAATACTATATTATTCAAATGCAAACAATAATTTATTTTTACTTTAAAATATTTCACCACGATATTTGTTTGCACCTCAAACTCATGATTCATGCCTTTGTTCGCTCGTTTCATGAAATAAAAACTCGGCTAGATTTTTCGTAAAGAATATACTATATTATTCAAATGCAAACCAAATTTTGTTTTCATTTTAAAATATTTCTCCACAATCTTTGTTTCCGTCTAAAACTCATGTTTCATGCATTTGTTCGCTCATTTTATATAAAAATAACACTGCTAGATTTTTCGTAAATACTAAATTATTCAAATGCAAACCAAAATTTATTTTTTCTTTAAAATATTTCTCCACGATCTTTGTTTGCACCTCAAACTCATGTTTCATGCCTTTGTTCGCTCGTTTCATGAAATAAAAACTCGGCTAGATTTTTCGTAAAGAATATACTAAATTATTCAAATGCAAACGAAAATTTGTTTTCAATTTAAAATATTTCTCCACAATCTTTGTTTCCACCTCAATCTCATGTTTCATGCGTTTGTTCGCTCGTTTCATGAAATAAAAACTCGGCTAGATTTTTCGTAAAGAATATACTAAATTATTCAAATGCAAACGAAAATTTGTTTTCAATTTAAAATATTTCTCCACAATCTTTGTTTCCATCTAAAACTCAAGTTTCATGCATTTGTTCGCTCATTTTATATAAAAATAACACTGCTAGATTTTTCGTAAATACTAAATTATTCAAATGCAAACCAAAATTTATTTTTTCTTTAAAATATTTCTCCACGATCTTTGTTTGCACCTCAAACTCATGTTTCATGCCTTTGTTCGCTCGTTTCGTGAAATAAAAACTCGGCTAGATTTTTCGTAAAGAATATACTATATTATTCAAATGCAAACAAAAATTTGTTTTCATTTTAAAATATTTCTCCACAATCTTTGTTTGCACCTCCATCTCATGTTTCATCCATTTTGTTTGCTCGTTTCATGAAATAAAAACTCGGCTAGATTTTTGGTAAAGAATATACTAAATTATTCAAATGGAAACGAAAATTTGTTTTCATTTTAAAATATTTCTCCACAATCTTTATTTCCACCTAAAACTCATGTTTCATGCATTTGTTCGCTCATTTTCTACAAAAATAATACGGCCATATTTTCGTAAAGAATGAAAGTAAATACTAAATTATTCAAATGCAAACCAAAATTTATTTTTACTTTAGAATATTTCTCCACGATCATTGTTTGCACCTCAAACTCGTGTTTCATGCCTTTGTTCGCTCGTTTCATGAGATAAAAACTCGGCTCGATTTTTCGTAAAGAATATACTAAATTATTCCAATGCAAACCAAAATTCGTCTTCATTTTAAAATATTTCTCAAAAATCTTTGTTTGCACCTCAAACTCTTGTTTCATTCGATTGTTCCCTAGCTACATGCAAGAAAAACTCGGCTAGATTGTTTGTAAAAAATATACAAAATTTTTCAAATGCAAACCAAAATTTGTTTTCAGTTTACAATGTTTCTCGACAATCTTTGTTTGCACCTCAAACTCATCTTTCATGCGTTTGTTCGCTCGTTTCATGAAATAAAAACTCGGCTAGATTTTTCGTAAAGAATATACTATATTATTCAAATGCAAACCAAAATTTGTTTTCATTTTAAAATATTTCTCCCAAATCTTTGTTTCCATCTAAAACTCATGTTTCATGCATTTGTTCGCTCATTTTATATAAAAATGACACTGCTAGATTTTTCATAAATACTATATTATTCAAATGCAAACAATAATTTATTTTTACTTTAAAATATTTCACCACGATATTTGTTTGCACCTCAAACTCATGATTCATGCCTTTGTTCGCTCGTTTCATGAAATAAAAACTCGGCTAGATTTTTCGTAAAGAATATACTATATTATTCAAATGCAAACCAAATTTTGTTTTCATTTTAAAATATTTCTCCACAATCTTTGTTTCCGTCTAAAACTCATGTTTCATGCATTTGTTCGCTCATTTTATATAAAAATAACACTGCTAGATTTTTCGTAAATACTAAATTATTCAAATGCAAACCAAAATTTATTTTTTCTTTAAAATATTTCTCCACGATCTTTGTTTGCACCTCAAACTCATGTTTCATGCCTTTGTTCGCTCGTTTCATGAAATAAAAACTCGGCTAGATTTTTCGTAAAGAATATACTAAATTATTCAAATGCAAACGAAAATTTGTTTTCAATTTAAAATATTTCTCCACAATCTTTGTTTCCACCTCAATCTCATGTTTCATGCGTTTGTTCGCTCGTTTCATGAAATAAAAACTCGGCTAGATTTTTCGTAAAGAATATACAAAATTATTCAAATGCAAACGAAAATTTGTTTTCAATTTAAAATATTTCTCCACAATCTTTGCTTCCGGCTAAAACTCATGTTTCATGCATTTGTTCGCTCATTTTATATAAAAATAACACTGCTAGATTTTCCGTAAATACTAAATTATTCAAATGCAAACCAAAATTTATTTTTTCTTTAAAATATTTCTCCACGATCTTTGTTTGCACCTCAAACTCATGTTTCATGCCTTTGTTCGCGCGTTTCGTGAAATAAAAACTCGGCTAGATTTTTCGTAAAGAATATACTATATTATTCAAATGCAAACAAAAATTTGTTTTCATTTTAAAATATTTCTCCACAATCTTTGTTTGCACCTCGATCTCATGTTTCATCCATTTTGTTTGCTCGTTTCATGAAATAAAAACTCGGCTAGATTTTTGGTAAAGAATATACTAAATTATTCAAATGCAAACGAAAATTTGTTTTCATTTTAAAATATTTCTCCACAATCTTTATTTCCACCTAAAACTCATGTTTCATGCATTTGTTCGCTCATTTTCTACAAAAATAATACGGCCATATTTTCGTAAAGAATGAAAGTAAATACTAAATTATTCAAATGCAAACCAAAATTTATTTTTACTTCAGAATATTTCTCCACGATCATTGTTTGCACCTCATACTCGTGTTTCATGCCTTTGTTCGCTCGTTTCATGAGATAAAAACTCGGCTAGATTTTTCGTAAAGAATATACTAAATTATTCCAATGCAAACCAAAATTCGCCTTCATTTTAAAATATTTCTCAAAAATCTTTGTTTGCACCTCAAACTCTTGTTTCATTCGATTGTTCCCTAGCTACATGCAAGAAAAACTCGGCTAGATTTTTTGTAAAAAATATACAAAATTTTTCAAATGCAAACCAAAATTTGTATTCAGTTTACAATGTTTCTCGACAATCTTTGTTTGCACCTCAAACTCATCTTTCATGCGTTTGTTCGCTCGTTTCATGAAATAAAAACTCGGCTAGATTTTTCGTAAAGAATATACTATATTATTCAAATGCAAACCAAAATTTGTTTTCATTTTAAAATATTTCTCCCAAATCTTTGTTTCCATCTAAAACTCATGTTTCATGCATTTGTTCGCTCATTTTATATAAAAATGACACTGCTAGATTTTTCGTAAATACTATATTATTCAAATGCAAACAATAATTTATTTTTACTTTAAAATATTTCACCACGATATTTGTTTGCACCTCAAACTCATGATTCATGCCTTTGTTCGCTCGTTTCATGAAATAAAAACTCGGCTAGATTTTTCGTAAAGAATATACTATATTATTCAAATGCAAACCAAATTTTGTTTTCATTTTAAAATATTTCTCCACAATCTTTGTTTCCGTCTAAAACTCATGTTTCATGCATTTGTTCGCTCATTTTATATAAAAATAACACTGCTAGATTTTTCGTAAATACTAAATTATTCAAATGCAAACCAAAATTTATTTTTTCTTTAAAATATTTCTCCACGATCTTTGTTTGCACCTCAAACTCATGTTTCATGCCTTTGTTCGCTCGTTTCATGAAATAAAAACTCGGCTAGATTTTTCGTAAAGAATATACTAAATTATTCAAATGCAAACGAAAATTTGTTTTCAATTTAAAATATTTCTCCACAATCTTTGTTTCCACCTCAATCTCATGTTTCATGCGTTTGTTCGCTCGTTTCATGAAATAAAAACTCGGCTAGATTTTTCGTAAAGGATATACTAAATTATTCAAATGCAAACGAAAATTTGTTTTCAATTTAAAATATTTCTCCACAATCTTTGTTTCCACCTCAATCTCATGTTTCATGCGTTTGTTCGCTCGTTTCATGAAATAAAAACTCGGCTAGATTTTTCGTAAAGGATATACTAAATTATTCAAATGCAAACGAAAATTTGTTTTCAATTTAAAATATTTCTCCACAATCTTTGCTTCCATCTAAAACTCATGTTTCATGCATTTGTTCGCTCATTTTATATAAAAATAACACTGCTAGATTTTTCGTAAATACTAAATTATTCAAATGCAAACCAAAATTTATTTTTTCTTTAAAATATTTCTCCACGATCTTTGTTTGCACCTCAAACTCATGTTTCATGCCTTTGTTCGCTCGTTTCGTGAAATGAAAACTCGGCTAGATTTTTCGTAAAGAATATACTATATTATTCAAATGCAAACAAAAATTTGTTTTCATTTTAAAATATTTCTCCACAATCTTTGTTTGCACCTCGATCTCATGTTTCATCCATTTTGTTTGCTCGTTTCATGAAATAAAAACTCGGCTAGATTTTTGGTAAAGAATATACTAAATTATTCAAATGCAAACGAAAATTTGTTTTCATTTTAAAATATTTCTCCACAATCTTTATTTCCACCTAAAACTCATGTTTCATGCATTTGTTCGCTCATTTTCTACAAAAATAATACGGCCATATTTTCGTAAAGAATGAAAGTAAATACTAAATTATTCAAATGCAAACCAAAATTTATTTTTACTTTAGAATATTTCTCCACGATCATTGTTTGCACCTCAAACTCGTGTTTCATGCCTTTGTTCGCTCGTTTCATGAGATAAAAACTCGGCTAGATTTTTCGTAAAGAATATACTAAATTATTCCAATGCAAACCAAAATTCGTCTTCATTTTAAAATATTTCTCAAAAATCTTTGTTTGCACCTCAAACTCTTGTTTCATTCGATTGTTCCCTAGCTACATGCAAGAAAAACTCGGCTAGATTTTTTGTAAAAAATATACAAAATTTTTCAAATGCAAACCAAAATTTGTTTTCAGTTTACAATGTTTCTCGACAATCTTTGTTTGCACCTCAAACTCATCTTTCATGCGTTTGTTCGCTCGTTTCATGAAATAAAAACTCGGCTAGATTTTTCGTAAAGAATATACTATATTATTCAAATGCAAACCAAAATTTGTTTTCATTTTAAAATATTTCTCCCAAATCTTTGTTTCCATCTAAAACTCATGTTTCATGCATTTGTTCGCTCATTTTATATAAGAATGACACTGCTAGATTTTTCGTAAATACTATATTATTCAAATGCAAACAATAATTTATTTTTACTTTAAAATATTTCACCACGATATTTGTTTGCACCTCAAACTCATGATTCATGCCTTTGTTCGCTCGTTTCATGAAATAAAAACTCGGCTAGATTTTTCGTAAAGAATATACTATATTATTCAAATGCAAACCAAATTTTGTTTTCATTTTAAAATATTTCTTCACAATCTTTGTTTCCGTCTAAAACTCATGTTTCATGCATTTGTTCGCTCATTTTATATAAAAATAACACTGCTAGATTTTTCGTAAATACTAAATTATTCAAATGCAAACCAAAATTTATTTTTTCTTTAAAATATTTCTCCACGATCTTTGTTTGCACCTCAAACTCATGTTTCATGCCTTTGTTCGCTCGTTTCATGAAATAAAAACTCGGCTAGATTTTTCGTAAAGAATATACTAAATTATTCAAATGCAAACGAAATTTGTTTTCAATTTAAAATATTTCTCCACAATCTTTGTTTCCACCTCAATCTCATGTTTCATGCGTTTGTTCGCTCGTTTCATGAAATAAAAACTCGGCTAGATTTTTCGTAAAGAATATACTAAATTATTCAAATGCAAACGAAAATTTGTTTTCAATTTAAAATATTTCTCCACAATCTTTGCTTCCATCTAAAACTCATGTTTCATGCATTTGTTCGCTCATTTTATATAAAAATAACACTGCTAGATTTTTCGTAAATACTAAATTTTTCAAATGCAAACCAAAATTTATTTTTTCTTTAAAATATTTCTCCACGATCTTTGTTTGCACCTCAAACTCATGTTTCATGCCTTTGTTCGCTCGTTTCGTGAAATAAAAACTCGGCTAGATTTTTCGTAAAGAATATACTATATTATTCAAATGCAAACAAAAATTTGTTTTCATTTTAAAATATTTCTCCACAATCTTTGTTTGCACCTCCATCTCATGTTTCATCCATTTTGTTTGCTCGTTTCATGAAATAAAAACTCGGCTAGATTTTTGGTAAAGAATATACTAAATTATTCAAATGCAAACGAAAATTTGTTTTCATTTTAAAATATTTCTCCACAATCTTTATTTCCACCTAAAGCTCATGTTTCATGCATTTGTTCGCTCATTTTCTACAAAAATAATACGGCCATATTTTCGTAAAGAATGAAAGTAAATACTAAATTATTCAAATGCAAACCAAAATTTATTTTTACTTTAGAATATTTCTCCACGATCATTGTTTGCAGCTCAAACTCGTGTTTCATGCCTTTGTTCGCTCGTTTCATGAGATAAAAACTCGGCTAGATTTTTCGTAAAGAATATACTAAATTATTCCAATGCAAACCAAAATTCGTCTTCATTTTAAAATATTTCTCAAAAATCTTTGTTTGCACCTCAAACTCTTGTTTCATTCGATTGTTCCCTAGCTACATGCAAGAAAAACTCGGCTCGATTTTTTGTAAAAAATATACAAAATTTTTCAAATGCAAACCAAAATTTGTTTTCAGTTTACAATGTTTCTCGACAATCTTTGTTTGCACCTCAAACTCATCTTTCATGCGTTTGTTCGCTCGTTTCATGAAATAAAAACTCGGCTAGATTTTTCGTAAAGAATATACTATATTATTCAAATGCAAACCAAAATTTGTTTTCATTTTAAAATATTTCTCCCAAATCTTTGTTTCCATCTAAAACTCATGTTTCATGCATTTGTTCGCTCATTTTATATAAAAATGACACTGCTACATTTTTCGTAAATACTATATTATTCAAATGCAAACAATAATTTATTTTTACTTTAAAATATTTCACCACGATATTTGTTTGCACCTCAAACTCATGATTCATGCCTTTGTTCGCTCGTTTCATGAAATAAAAACTCGGCTAGATTTTTCGTAAAGAATATACTATATTATTCAAATGCAAACCAAATTTTGTTTTAATTTTAAAATATTTCTCCACAATCTTTGTTTCCGTCTAAAACTCATGTTTCATGCATTTGTTCGCTCATTTTATATAAAAATAACACTGCTAGATTTTTCGTGAATACTAAATTATTCAAATGCAAACCAAAATTTATTTTTTCTTTAAAATATTTCTCCACGATCTTTGTTTGCACCTCAAACTCATGTTTCATGCCTTTGTTCGCTCGTTTCATGAAATAAAAACTCGGCTAGATTTTTCGTAAAGAATATACTAAATTATTCAAATGCAAACGAAAATTTGTTTTCAATTTAAAATATTTCTCCACAATCTTTGTTTCCACCTCAATCTCATGTTTCATGCGTTTGTTCGCTCGTTTCATGAAATAAAAACTCGGCTAGATTTTTCGTAAAGAATATACTAAATTATTCAAATGCAAACGAAAATTTGTTTTCAATTTAAAATATTTCTCCACAATCTTTGCTTCCATCTAAAACTCATGTTTCATGCATTTGTTCGCTCATTTTATATAAAAATAACACTGCTAGATTTTTCGTAAATACTAAATTATTCAAATGCAAACCAAAATTTATTTTTTCTTTAAAATATTTCTCCACGATCTTTGTTTGCACCTCAAACTCATGTTTCATGCCTTTGTTCGCTCGTTTCGTGAAATAAAAACTCGGCTAGATTTTTCGTAAAGAATATACTATATTATTCAAATGCAAACAAAAATTTGTTTTCATTTTAAAATATTTCTCCACAATCTTTGTTTGCACCTCCATCTCATGTTTCATCCATTTTGTTTGCTCGTTTCATGAAATAAAAACTCGGCTAGATTTTTGGTAAAGAATATACTAAATTATTCAAATGCAAACGAAAATTTGTTTTCATTTTAAAATATTTCTCCACAATCTTTATTTCCACCTAAAACTCATGTTTCATGCATTTGTTCGCTCATTTTCTACAAAAATAATACGGCCATATTTTCGTAAAGAATGAAAGTAAATACTAAATTATTCAAATGCAAACCAAAATTTATTTTTACTTTAGAATATTTCTCCACGATCATTGTTTTTACTCGTGTTTCATGCCTTTGTTCGCACATTTCATGAGATAAAAACTCGGCTAGATTTTTCGTAAAGAATATACTAAATTATTCCAATGCAAACCAAAATTCGTCTTCATTTTAAAATATTTCTCAAAAATCTTTGTTTGCACCTCAAACTCTTGTTTCATTCGATTGTTCCCTAGCTACATGCAAGAAAAACTCGGCTAGATTTTTTGTAAAAAATATACAAAATTTTTCAAATGCAAACCAAAATTTGTTTTCAGTTTACAATGTTTCTCGACAATCTTTGTCTGCACCTCAAACTCATCTTTCATGCGTTTGTTCGCTCGTTTCATGAAATAAAAACTCGGCTAGATTTTTCGTAAAGAATATACTAAATTATTCAAATGCAAACGAAAATTTGTTTTCATTTTAAAATATTCCTCCACAATATTTGTTTCCATCTAAAACTTATGTTTCATGCATTTGTTCGCTCATTTTATATAAAAATAACTTTGCTAGATTTTTTGTAAATACTAAATTATTCAAATGCAAACCAAAATTTATTTTTACTTCAAAATATTTCTCAACGATCTTTGTTTGCACCTCAAACTCATGTTTCATGCCTTTGTTCGCTCGTTTCATGAAATAAAAATTCGGCTAGATTTTTCGTAAAGAATATACTAAATTATTTAAATGCAAACCAAATTTGTTTTCATTTTAAAATATTTCTCGACAATCTTTGTTTGCTCCTCAATCTCATGTTTCATGCGTTTGTTCACTCGTTTCATGAAATAAAAACTCGGCTAGATTTTTCGTAAAGAATATACTAAATTATTGAAATGCAAACCAAATTTGTTTTCATTTTAAAATATTTCTCCACAATCTTTGTTTGCACCTCCATCTCATGTTTCATCCGTTTTGTTTGCTCGTTTCATGAAATAAAAACTCGGCTAGATTTTTGGTAAAGAATATACTAAATTATTCAAATGCAAACGAAAATTTGTTTTCATTTTAAAATATTTCTCCACAATCTTTATTTCCACCTAAAACTGATGTTTCATGCATTTGTTCGCTCATTTTCTACAAAAATAATACGGCCATATTTTCGTAAAGAATGAAAGTAAATACTAAATTATTCAAATGCAAACCAAAAGTTATTTTTACTTTAGAATATTTCTCCACGATCATTGTTTCCACCTCAAACTCGTGTTTCATGCCTTTGTTCGCTCGTTTCATGAGATAAAAACTCGGCTAGATTTTTCGTAAAGAATATACTAAATTATTCCAATGCAAACCAAAATTCGTCTTCATTTTAAAATATTTCTCAAAAATCTTTGTTTGCACCTCAAACTCTTGTTTCATTCGATTGTTCCCTAGCTACATGCAAGAAAAACTCGGCTAGATTTTTTGTAAAAAATATACAAAATTTTTCAAATGCAAACCAAAATTTGTTTTCAGTTTACAATGTTTCTCGACAATCTTTGTTTGCACCTCAAACTCATCTTTCATGCGTTTGTTTGCTCGTTTCATGAAATAAAAACTCGGCTAGATTTTTCGTAAAGAATATACTATATTATTCAAATGCAAACCAAAATTTGTTTTCATTTTAAAATATTTCTCCCAAATCTTTGTTTCCATCTAAAACTCATGTTTCATGCATTTGTTCGCTCATTTTATATAAAAATGACACTGCTAGATTTTTCGTAAATACTATATTATTCAAATGCAAACAATAATTTATTTTTACTTTAAAATATTTCACCACGATATTTGTTTGCACCTCAAACTCATGATTCATGCCTTTGTTCGCTCGTTTCATGAAATAAAAACTCGGCTAGATTTTTCGTAAAGAATATACTATATTATTCAAATGCAAACCAAATTTTGTTTTCATTTTAAAATATTTCTCCACAATCTTTGTTTTCGTCTAAAACTCATGTTTCATGCATTTGTTCGCTCATTTTATATAAAAATAACACTGCTAGATTTTTCGTAAATACGAAATTATTCAAATGCAAACCAAAATTTATTTTTTCTTTAAAATATTTCTCCACGATCTTTGTTTGCACCTCAAACTCATGTTTCATGCCTTTGTTCGCTTGTTTCATGAAATAAAAACTCGGCTAGATTTTTCGTAAAGAATATACTAAATTATTCAAATGCAAACGAAAATTTGTTTTCAATTTAAAATATTTCTCCACAATCTTTGTTTCCACCTCAATCTCATGTTTCATGCGTTTGTTCGCTCGTTTCATGAAATAAAAACTCGGCTAGATTTTTCGTAAAGAATATACTATATTATTCAAATGCAAACCAAATTTTGTTTTCATTTTAAAATATTTCTCCACAATCTTTGTTTCCGTCTAAAACTCATGTTTCATGCATTTGTTCGCTCATTTTATATAAAAATAACACTGCTAGATTTTTCGTAAATACGAAATTATTCAAATGCAAACAAAAATTTATTTTTTCTTTAAAATATTTCTCCACGATCTTTGTTTGCACCTCAAACTCATGTTTCATGCCTTTGTTCGCTCCTTTCATGAAATAAAAACTCGGCTAGATTTTTCGTAAAGAATATACTAAATTATTTAAATGCAAACCAAATTTGTTTTCATTTTAAAATATTTCTCGACAATCTTTGTTTGCTCCTCAATCTCATGTTTCATGCGATTGTTCACTCGTTTCATGAAATAGAAACTCGGCTAGATTTTTCGTAAAGAATATACTAAATTATTGAAATGCAAACCAAATTTGTTTTCATTTTAAAATATTTCTCCACAATCTTTGTTTGCACCTCCATCTCATGTTTCATCCGTTTTGTTTGCTCGTTTCATGAAATAAAAACTCGGCTAGATTTTTGGTAAAGAATATACTAAATTATTCAAATGCAAACGAAAATTTGTTTTCATTTTAAAATATTTCTCCACAATCTTTATTTCCACCTAAAACTCATGTTTCATGCATTTGTTCGCTCATTTTCTACAAAAATAATACGGCCATATTTTCGTAAAGAATGAAAGTAAATACTAAATTATTCAAATGCAAACCAAAATTTATTTTTACTTTAGAATATTTCTCCACGATCATTGTTTTTACTCGTGTTTCATGCCTTTGTTCGCTCGTTTCATGAGATAAAAACTCGGCTAGATTTTTCGTAAAGAATATACTAAATTATTCCAATGCAAACCAAAATTCGTCTTCATTTTAAAATATTTCTCAAAAATCTTTGTTTGCACCTCAAACTCTTGTTTCATTCGATTGTTCCCTAGCTACAATCAAGAAAAACTCGGCTAGATTTTTTGTAAAAAATATACAAAATTTTTCAAATGCAAACCAAAATTTGTTTTCAGTTTACAATGTTTCTCGACAATCTTTGTTTGCACCTCAAACTCATCTTTCATGCGTTTGTTCGCTCGTTTCATGAAATAAAAACTCGGCTAGATTTTTCGTAAAGAATATACTATATTATTCAAATGCAAACAAAAATTTGTTTTCATTTTAAAATATTTCTCCACAATATTTGTTTGCACCTCCATCTCATGTTTCATCCGTTTTGTTTGCTCGTTTCATGAAATAAAAACTCGGCTAGATTTTTGGTAAAGAATATACTAAATTATTCAAATGCAAACGAAAATTTGTTTTCATTTTAAAATATTTCTCCACAATCTTTATTTCCACCTAAAACTCATGTTTTATGCATTTGTTCGCTCATTTTCTACAAAAATAATACGGCCATATTTTCGTAAAGAATGAAAGTAAATACTAAATTATTCAAATGCAAACCAAAATTTATTTTTACTTTAGAATATTTCTCCACGATCATTGTTTGCACCTCAAACTCGTGTTTCATGCCTTTGTTCGCTCGTTTCATGACATAAAAACTCGGCTAGATTTTTCGTAAAGAATATACTAAATTATTCCAATGCAAACCAAAATTCGTCTTCATTTTAAAATATTTCTCAAAAATCTTTGTTTGCACCTCAAACTCTGGTTTAATTCGATTGTTCCCTAGCTACATGCAAGAAAAACTCGGCAAGATTTTTTGTAAAAAATATACAAAATTTTTCAAATGCAAACCAAAATTTGTTTTCAGTTTACAATGTTTCTCGACAATCTTTGTTTGCACCTCAAACTCATCTTTCATGCGTTTGTTCGCTCGTTTCATGAAATAAAAACTCGGCTAGATTTTTCGTAAAGAATATACTAAATTATTCAAATACAAACGAAAATTTGTTTTCATTTTAAAATATTCCTCCAAAATCTTTGTTTCCATCTAAAACTTATGTTTCATGCATTTGTTCGCTCATTTTATATAAAAATAACTTTGCTAGATTTTTCGTAAATACTAAATTATTCAAATGCAAACCAAAATTTATTTTTACTTCAAAATTTTCTCCACGATCTTTGTTTGCACCTCAAACTCATGTTTCATGCCTTTGTTCGCTCCTTTCATGAAATAAAAACTCGGCTAGATTTTTCGTAAAGAATATACTAAATTATTTAAATGCAAACCAAATTTGTTTTCATTTTAAAATATTTCTCGACAATCTTTGTTTGCTCCTCAATCTCATGTTTCATGCGTTTGTTCACTCGTTTCATGAAATAAAAACTCGGCTAGATTTTTCGTAAAGAATATACTAAATTATTGAAATGCAAACCAAATTTGTTTTCATTTTAAAATATTTCTCCCCAATCTTTGTTTGCACCTCAAACTCATCTTTCATGCGTTTGTTCGCTCGTTTCATGAAATAAAAACTCGGATAGATTTTTCGTAAAGAATATACTAAATTATTCAAATGCAAACGAAAATTTGTTTTCATTTTAAAATATTTCTCCACAATCTTTATGTCCACCTAAAACTCATGTTTCATCCATTTGTTCGCTCATTTTCTACAAAAATAATACGGCCAGATTTTTCGTAAAGAATGAAAGTAAGTACTAAATTATTCAAATGCAAACCAAAATTTATTTTTACTTTAAAAAATTTCTCCACGATCTTTGTCTGCACCTCAAACTCATGTTTCATGCCTTTGTTCGCTCGTTTCAGGAAATAAAAACTCGGCTAGATTTTTCGTAAAGAATATACTAAATTATTCAAATGCAAACGAAAATTTGTTTTCATTTTAAAATATTTCTCCACAATCTTTATTTCCACCTAAAACTCATGTTTCATGCATTTGTTCGCTCATTTTCTACAAAAATAATACGGCCATATTTTCGTAAAGAATGAAAGTAAATACTAAATTATTCAAATGCAAACCAAAATTTATTTTTACTTTAGAATATTTCTCCACGATCATTGTTTGCACCTCAAACTCGTGTTTCATGCCTTTGTTCGCTCGTTTCATGAGATAAAAACTCGGCTAGATTTTTCGTAAAGAATATACTAAATTATTCCAATGCAAACCAAAATTCGTCTTCATTTTAAAATATTTCTCAAAAATCTTTGTTTGCACCTCAAACTCTTGTTTCATTCGATTGTTCCCTAGCTACATGCAAGAAAAACTCGGCTAGATTTTTTGTAAAAAATATACAAAATTTTTCAAATGCAAACCAAAATTTGTTTTCAGTTTACAATGTTTCTCGACAATCTTTGTCTGCACCTCAAACTCATCTTTCATGCGTTTGTTCGCTCGTTTCATGAAATAAAAACTCGGCTAGATTTTTCGTAAAGAATATACTAAATTATTCAAATGCAAACGAAAATTTGTTTTCATTTTAAAATATTCCTCCACAATCTTTGTTTCCATCTAAAACTCATGTTTCATGCATTTGTTCGCTCATTTTATATAAAAATAACGCTGCTAGATTTTTCGTAAATACTAAATTATTCAATTGCAAACCAAAATTTATTTTTACTTTAAAATATTTCTCCACGATCTTTGTTTGCACCTCAAACTCATGTTTCATGCCTTTGTTCGCTCGTTTCATGAAATAAAAACTCGGCTAGATTTCTCGTAAAGAATATACTATATTATTCAAATGCAAACCAAATTATGTTTTCATTTTAAAATATTTCTCTACAATCTTTGTTTGCACCTCAATCTCATGTTTCATGCATTTGTGCGCTCATTTTATATAAAAATAACACTGCTAGATTTTTCGTAAATACTAAATTATTCAAATGCAAAACAAAATTTATTTTTACTTTAAAAAATTTCTCCACGATCTTTGTTTGCACCTCAAACTCATGTTTCATGCCTTTGTTCGCTCGTTTCGTGAAATAAAAACTCGGCTAGATTTTTCGTAAAGAATATACTAAATTATTCAACTGCAAACGAAAATTTGTTTTCATTTTAAAATATTTCTCCACAATCTTTGTTTGCACCTCAATCTCATGTTTCATGCGTTTGTTTGCTCGTTTCATGAAATAAAAACTCGGCTAGATTTTTCGTAAAGAATATACTAAATTATTCAAATGCAAACGAAAATTTGTTTTCATTTTAAAATATTTCTCCACAATCTTTATTTCCACCTAAAACTCATGTTTCATGCATTTGTTCGCTCATTTTCTACAAAAATAATACGGCCATATTTTCGTAAAGAATGAAAGTAAATACTAAATTATTCAAATGCAAACCAAAATTTATTTTTACTTTAAAATATTTCTCCACGATCATTGTTTGCACCTCAAACTCGTGTTTCATGCCTTTGTTCGCTCGTTTCATGAAATAAAAACTCGGCCAGATTTTTCGTAAATACTATATTATTCAAATGCAAACAATAATTTATTTTTACTTTAAAATATTTCTCCAAGATATTTGTTTGCACCTCAAACTCATGTTTCTTGCCTTTGTTCGCTCGTTTCATGAAATAAAAACTCGGCTAGATTTTTCGTAAAGAATATACTATATTATTCAAATGCAAACCAAATTTTGTTTTCATTTTAAAATATTTCTCCACAATCTTTGCTTTCGTCTAAAACTCATGTTTCATGCATTTGTTCGCTCATTTTATATAAAAATAACACTGCTAGATTTTTCGTAAATACTAAATTATTCAAATGCAAACCAAAATTTATTTTTTCTTTAAAATATTTCTCCACGATCTTTGTTTGCACCTAAAACTCATGTTTCATGCCTTTGTTCGCTCGTTTCAAGAAATAAAAACTCGGCTAGATTTCTCGTAAAGAATATACTATATTATTCAAATGCAAACCAAATTATGTTTTCATTTTAAAATATTTCTCTACAATCTTTGTTTGCACCTCAATCTCATGTTTCATGCATTTGTGCGCTCATTTTATATAAAAATAACACTGCTAGATTTTTCGTAAATACTAAATTATTCAAATGCAAAACAAAATTTATTTGTACTTTAAAAATTTTCTCCACGATCTTTGTTTGCACCTCAAACTAATGTTTCATGCCTTTGTTCGCTCGTTTCATGAAATAAAAACTCGGCTAGATTTTGCGTAAAGAATATACTATATTATTCAAATGCAAACAAAAATTTGTTTTCATTTTAAAATATTTCTCCACAGTCTTTGTTTGCACCTCAATCTCATGTTTCATGCGTTTGTTTGCTCGTTTCATGAAATAAAAACTCGGCTAGATTTTTCGTAAAGAATATACTAAATTATTCAAATGCAAACGAAAATTTGTTTTCATTTTAAAATATTTCTCCACAATCTTTATTTCCACCTAAAACTCATGTTTCATGCATTTGTTCGCTCATTTTCTACAAAAATAATACGGCCATATTTTCGTAAAGAATGAAAGTAAATACTAAATTATTCAAATGCAAACCAAAATTTATTTTTACTTTAGAATATTTCTCCACGATCATTGTTTGCACCTCAAACTCGTGTTTCATGCCTTTGTTCGCTCGTTTCATGAGATAAAAACTCGGCTAGATTTTTCGTAAAGAATATACTAAATTATTCCAATGCAAACCAAAATTCGTCTTCATTTTAAAATATTTCTCAAAAATCTTTGTTTGCACCTCAAACTCTTCTTTCATTCGATTGTTCCCTAGCTACATGCAAGAAAAACTCGGCTAGATTTTTTGTAAAAAATATACAAAATTTTTCAAATGCAAACCAAAATTTGTTTTCAGTTTACAATGTTTCTCGACAATCTTTGTTTGCACCTCAAACTCATCTTTCATGCTTTTGTTCGCTCGTTTCATGAAATAAAAACTCGGCTAGCTTTTTCGTAAAGAATATACTAAATTATTCAAATGCAAACGAAAATTTGTTTTCATTTTAAAATATTCCTCCACAATCTTTGTTTCCATCTAAAACTCATGCTTCATGCATTTGTTCGCTCATTTTATATATAAATAAAGCTGCTAGATTTTTCGTAAATACTAAATTATTCAAATGCAAACCAAAATTTGTTTTTAGTTTAAAATATTTCTCCACGATCTTTGTTTGCACCTCAAACTCATGTTTCATGCCTTTGTTCGATCGTTTCATGAAATAAAAACTCGGCTAGATTTTTCGTAAAGAATATACTAAATTATTCAAGTACAAACGAAAATTTATTTTCATTTTAAAATATTTCTCCACAATCTTTGTGTCCATCTAAAACTCATGTTTCATGCATTTGTTCGCTCATTTTATATAAAAATGACACTGCTAGATTTTTCGTAAATACTAAATTATTCAAATGCAAACCAAAATTTATTTTTACTTTAAAAAATTTCTCCACGATCTTTGTTTGCACCTCAAACTCATCTTTCATGCCTTTGTTCGCTCGTTTCATGAAATAAAAACTCGGCTAGATTTTTCGTAACGAATATACTAAATTATTCAAGTACAAACGAAAATTTGTTTTCATTTTAAAATATTTCTCCACAATCTTTGTTTCCATCTAAAACTCATGTTTCATGCATTTGTTCGCTCATTTTATATAAAAATGACACTGCTAGATTTTTCGTAAATCCTAAATTATTCAAATGCAAACCAATATTTATTTTTACTTTAAAAAATTTCTCCACGATCTTTGTTTGCACCTCAAACTCATGTTTCATGCCTTTGTTCGCTCGTTTCATGAAATAAAAACTCGGCTAGATTTCTCGTAAAGAATATACTATATTATTCAAATGCAAACAAAATTTTGTTTTCATTTTAAAATATTTCTCCACAATCTTTGTTTCCATCTAAAACTCATGTTTCATGCATTTGTTCGCTCATTTTATATAAGAATAACACTGCTAGATTTTTCGTAAATACTAAATTATTCAAATGCAAACCAAAATTTATTTTTACTTTAAAATATTTCTCCACGATCTTTGTTTGCACCTCGAACTCATGTTTCATGCCTTTGTTCGCTCGTTTCATGAAATAAAAACTCGGCTAGATTTCTCGTAAAGAATATACTATATTATTCAAATGCAAACCAAATTATGTTTTCATTTTAAAATATTTCTCCACAATCTTTGTTTGCACCTTAATCTCATGATTCATGCGTTTGTTCGCTCGTTTCATGAAATAAAAACTCGGCTAGATTTTTCGTAACGAATATACTAAATTATTCAAGTACAAACGAAAATTTATTTTCATTTTAAAATATTTCTCCACAATCTTTGTGTCCATCTAAAACTCATGTTTCATGCATTTGTTCGCTCATTTTATATAAAAATGACACTGCTAGATTTTTCGTAAATACTAAATTATTCAAATGCAAACCAAAATTTATTTTTACTTTAAAAAATTTCTCCACGATCTTTGTTTGCACCTCAAACTCATCTTTCATGCCTTTGTTCGCTCGTTTCATGAAATAAAAACTCGGCTAGATTTTTCGTAACGAATATACTAAATTATTCAAGTACAAACGAAAATTTGTTTTCATTTTAAAATATTTCTCCACAATCTTTGTTTCCATCTAAAACTCATGTTTCATGCATTTGTTCGCTCATTTTATATAAAAATGACACTGCTAGATTTTTCGTAAATCCTAAATTATTCAAATGCAAACCAATATTTATTTTTACTTTAAAAAATTTCTCCACGATCTTTGTTTGCACCTCAAACTCATGTTTCATGCCTTTGTTCGCTCGTTTCATGAAATAAAAACTCGGCTAGATTTCTCGTAAAGAATATACTATATTATTCAAATGCAAACAAAATTTTGTTTTCATTTTAAAATATTTCTCCACAATCTTTGTTTCCATCTAAAACTCATGTTTCATGCATTTGTTCGCTCATTTTATATAAGAATAACACTGCTAGATTTTTCGTAAATACTAAATTATTCAAATGCAAACCAAAATTTATTTTTACTTTAAAATATTTCTCCACGATCTTTGTTTGCACCTCGAACTCATGTTTCATGCCTTTGTTCGCTCGTTTCATGAAATAAAAACTCGGCTAGATTTCTCGTAAAGAATATACTATATTATTCAAATGCAAACCAAATTATGTTTTCATTTTAAAATATTTCTCCACAATCTTTGTTTGCACCTTAATCTCATGATTCATGCGTTTGTTCGCTCGTTTCATGAAATAAAAACTCGGCTAGATTTTTCGTAACGAATATACTAAATTATTCAAGTACAAACGAAAATTTATTTTCATTTTAAAATATTTCTCCACAATCTTTGTTTCCATCTAAAACTCATGTTTCATGCATTTGTTCGCTCATTTTATATAAAAATGACACTGCTAGATTTTTCGTAAATACTAAATTATTCAAATGCAAACCAAAATTTATTTTTACTTTAAAAAATTTCTCCACGATCTTTGTTTGCACCTCAAACTCATCTTTCATGCCTTTGTTCGCTCGTTTCATGAAATAAAAACTCGGCTAGATTTTTCGTAACGAATATACTAAATTATTCAAGTACAAACGAAAATTTGTTTTCATTTTAAAATATTTCTCCACAATCTTTGTTTCCATCTAAAACTCATGTTTCATGCATTTGTTCGCTCATTTTATATAAAAATGACACTGCTAGATTTTTCGTAAATCCTAAATTATTCAAATGCAGACCAATATTTATTTTTACTTTAAAAAATTTCTCCACGATCTTTGTTTGCACCTCAAACTCATGTTTCATGCCTTTGTTCGCTCGTTTCATGAAATAAAAACTCGGCTAGATTTCTCGTAATGAATATACTATATTATTCAAATGCAAACCAAATTATGTTTTCATTTTAAAATATTTCTCCACAATATTTGTTTGCACCTCAATCTCATGTTTCATGCGTTTGTTCGCTCGTTTCATGAAATAAAAACTCGGCTAGATTTTTCGTAAAGAATATACTGTATTATTCAAATGCAAACCAAAATTTGTTTTCATTTTAAAATCTTTCTCCACAATCTTTGTTTCCATCTAAAACTCATGTTTCATGCATTTGTGCGCTCATTTTATATAAAAATAACACTGCTAGATTTTCGTAAATACTAAATTATTCAAATGCAAACCAAAATTTATTTTTACTTTAAAATATTTCTCCACGATCTTTGTTTGCACCTCAAACTCATGTTTCATGCCTTTGTTCGCTCGTTTCATGAAATAAAAACTCTGCTAGATTTTTCGTAAAGAATATACTAAATTATTCAAATGCAAACCAAAATTTGTCTTCATTTTAAAATATTTCTCCAGATTCTTTGTTTCCATCTAAAACTCATGTTTCATGCATTTGTACGCTCATCTTATATAAAAATAACACTGCTAGATTTTTCGTAAATACTAAATTATTCAAATGCAAGCCAAAATTTATTTTTACTTTAAAATATTTCTCCACGATCGTTGTTTGCACCTCAAACACATGTTTCATGCCTTTGTTCGCTCGTTTCATGAAATAAAAACTCGGCTAGATTTTTCGTAAAGAATATACTATATTATTCAAATGCAAACAAAAATTTGTTTTCATTTTAAAATATTTCTCCCAAATCTTTGTTTCCATCTAAAACTCATGTTTCATGCATTTTTTCGCTCATTTTATATAAAAATGACACTGCTAGATTTTTTGTAAATACTATATTATTCAAATGCAAACAATAATTTATTTTTACTTTAAAAAATCTCTCCACGATCTTTGTTTGCACCTCAAACTCATGTTTCATGCCTTTGTTTGGTCGTTTCATGAAATAAAAACTCGGCTAGATTATTCCTAAAGAATATACTAAATTATTCAAATGCAAACCTAAATTTGTCTTCATTTTAAAATATTTCTCCACAATCTTTGTTTGCACCTCAATCTCATGTGTCATGCGTTTGTTTGCTCGTTTCATGAAATAAAAACTCGGCTAGATTTTTCGTAAAGAATATACTAAATTATTCAAATGCAAACGAAAATTTGTTTTCATTTTAAAATATTTCTCCACAATCTTTATTTCCACCTAAAACTCATGTTTCATGCATTTGTAAGCTCATTTTATATAAAAATGACTCTGCTAGATTTTTCGTAAATACTACATTATTCAAATGCAAACAATAATTTATTTTTACTTTAAAATATTTCTCCACGATATTTGTTTGCACCTCAAACTCATGTTTCATGCCTTTGTTCGCTCGTTTCATGAAATAAAAACTCGGCTAGATTTTTCGTAAAGAATATACTATATTATTCAAATGCAAACCAAATTTTGTTTTCATTTAAAAATATTTCTCCACAATCTTTGTTTCCGTCTAAAACTCATGTTTCATGCATTTGTTCGCTAATTTTATATAAAAATAACACTGCTAGATTTTTCGTAAATACTAAATTATTCAAATGCAAACCAAAATTTATTTTTTCTTTAAAATATTTCTCCACGATCATTGTTTGCACCTCAAACTCGTGTTTCATGCCTTTGTTTGCTCGTTTCATGAGATAAAAACTCGGCTAGATTTTTCGTAAAGAATATACTAAATTATTCCAATGCAAACCAAAATTCGTCTTCATTTTAAAATATTTCTCAAAAATCTTTGTTTGCACCTCAAACTTTTGTTTCATTCGATTGTTCCCTAGCTACATGCAAGAAAAACTCAGCTAGATTTTTTGTAAAAAATATACAAAATTTTTCAAATGCAAACCAAAATTTGTTTTCAGTTTACAATGTTTCTCGACAATCTTTGTTTGCACCTCAAACTCATTTTTCATGCGTTTGTTCGCTCGTTTCATGAAATAAAAACTCGGCTAGATTTTTCGTGAAGAATATACTAAATTATTCAAATGGAAACGAAAATTTGTTTTCATTTTAAAATATTCCTCCACAATCTTTGTTTCCATCTAAAACTCATGTTTCATGCATTTGTTCGCTCATGTTATATAAAAATAACGCTGCTAGATTTTTCGTAAATACTAAATTATTCAAATGCAAACAAAAATTTATTTTTACTTTAAAATATTTCTCCACGATCTTTGTTTGCACCTCAAACTCATGTTTCATGCCTTTGTTCGCTCGTTTCTTGAAATAAAAACTCGGCTAGATTTCTCATAAAGAATATACTATATTATTCAAATGTAAACCAAATTATGTTTTCATTTTAAAATATTTCTCCACAATCTTTGTTTGCACCTCAATCTCATGTTTCATGCGTTTGTTCGCTCGTTTCATGAAATAAAAACTCGGCTAGATTTTTCGTAACGAATATACTAAATTATTCAAGTACAAACGAAAATTTGTTTTCATTTTAAAATATTTCTCCACAATCTTTGTTTCCATCTAAAACTCATGTTTCATGCATTTGTTCGCTCATTTTATATAAAAATGACACTGCTAGATTTTTCGTAAATACTAATTTATTCCAATGCAAACCAAAATTTATTTTTACTTTAAAAAATTTCTCCACGATCTTTGTTTGCACCTCAAACTCTTGTTTCATGCCTTTGTTCGCTCGTTTCATGAAATAAAAACTCGGCTAGATTTTTCGTAAAGAATATACTATATTATTCAAATGCAAACCAAAATTTGTTTTCATTTTAAAATCTTTCTCCACAATCTTTGTTTCCATCTAAAACTCATGTTTCATGCATTTGTTCGCTCATTTTATATAAAAATAACACTGCTAGATTTTCGTAAATACTAAATTATTCAAATGCAAACCAAAATTTATTTTTACTTTAAAATATTTCTCCACGATCTTTGTTTGCACCTCAAACTCATGTTTCACGCCTTTGTTCGCTCGTTTCATGAAATACAAACTCTGCTAGATTTTTCGTAAAGAATATACTAAATTATTCAAATGCAAAACAAAATTTGTCTTCATTTTAAAATATTTCTCCACAATCTTTGTTTCCATCTAAAACTCATGTTTCATGCATTTGTACGCTCATCTTATATAAAAATAACACTGCTAGATTTTTCGTAAATACTAAATTATTCAAATGCAAGCCAAAATTTATTTTTACTTTAAAATATTTCTCCACGATCTTTGTTTGCACCTCAAACACATGTTTCATGCCTTTGTTCGCTCGTTTCATGAAATAAAAACTCGGCTAGATTTTTCGTAAAGAATATACTATATTATTCAAATGCAAACCAAAATTTGTTTTCATTTTAAAATATTTCTCCCAAATCTTTGTTTCCATCTAAAACTCATGTTTCATGCATTTGTTCGCTCATTTTATATAAAAATAAAACTGCTAGATTTTTCGTAAATACTATATTATTCAAATGCAAACAATAATTTATTTTTACTTTAAAAAATTTCTCCACGATCTTTGTTTGCACCTCAAACTCATGTTTCATGCCTTTGTTTGGTCGTTTCATGAAATAAAAACTCGGCTAGATTATTCGTAAAGAATATACTAAATTATTCAAATGCAAACCTAAATTTGTCTTCATTTTAAAATATTTCTCCACAATCTTTGTTTGCACCTCAATCTCATGTTTCATGCGTTTGTTTGCTCGTTTCATGAAATAAAAACTCGGCTAGATTTTTCGTAAAGAATATACTAAATTATTCAAATGCAAACGAAAATTTGTTTTCATTTTAAAATATTTCTCCACAATCTTTATTTCCACCTAAAACTCATGTTTCATACATTTGTAAGCTCATTTTATATAAAAATGACACTGGTAAATTTTTCGTAAATACTATATTATTCGAATGCAAACAATAATTTATTTTTACTTTAAAATATTTCTCCACAATATTTGTTTGCACCTCAAACTCATGTTTCATGCCTTTGTTCGCTCGTTTCATGAAATAAAAACTCGGCTAGATTTTTCGTAAAGAATATACTATATTATTGAAATGCAAACCAAATTTTGTTTTCATTTTAAAATATTTCACCACAATCTTTGTTTCCGTCTAAAACTCATGTTTCATGCATTTGTTCGCTCATTTTATATAAAAATAACACTGCTAGATTTTTCGTAAATACTAAATTATTCAAATGCATACCAAAATTTATTTTTTCTTTAAAATATTTCTCCACGATCTTTGTTTGCACCTCAAACTCATGTTTCATGCCTTTGTTTGCTCGTTTCGTGAAATAAAAACTCGGCTAGATTTTTCGTAAAGAATATACTAAATTATTCAAATTCAAACGAAAATTTGTTTTCATTTTAAAATATTTCTCCACAATCTTTATTTCCACCTAAAACTCATGTTTCATGCATTTGTTCGCTCATTTTCTACAAAAATAATACGGCCATATTTTCGTAAAGAATGAAAGTAAATACTAAATTATTCAAATGCAAACCAAAATTTATTTTTACTTTAGAATATTTCTCCACGATCATTGTTTGCACCTCAAACTCGTGTTTCATGGCTTTGTTTGCTCGTTTCATGAGATAAAAACTCGGCTAGATTTTTCGTAAAGAATATACAAAATTATTCCAATGCAAACCAAAATTCGTCTTCATTTTAAAATATTTCTCAAAAATCTTTGTTTGCACCTCAAACTTTTGTTTCATTCGATTGTTCCCTAGCTACATGCAAGAAAAACTCAGCTAGATTTTTTGTAAAAAATATACAAAATTTTTCAAATGCAAACCAAAATTTGTTTTCAGTTTACAATGTTTCTCGACAATCTTTGTTAGCACCTCAAACTCATCTTTCATGCGTTTGTTCGCTCGTTTCATGAAATAAAAACTCGGCTAGATTTTTCGTGAAGAATATACTAAATTATTCAAATGGAAACGAAAATTTGTTTTCATTTTAAAATATTCCTCCACAATCTTTGTTTCCATCTAAAACTCATGTTTCATGCATTTGTTCGCTCATGTTATATAAAAATAACGCTGCTAGATTTTTCGTAAATACTAAATTATTCAAATGCAAACAAAAATTTATTTTTACTTTAAAATATTTCTCCACGATCTTTGTTTGCACCTCAAACTCATGTTTCATGCCTTTGTTCGCTCGTTTCATGAAATAAAAACTCGGCTAGATTTCTCATAAAGAATATACTATATTATTCAAATGTAAACCAAATGATGTTTTCATTTTAAAATATTTCTCCACAATCTTTGTTTGCACCTCAATCTCATGTTTCATGCGTTTGTTCGCTCGTTTCATGAAATAAAAACTCGGCTAGATTTTTCGTAACAAATATACTAAATTATTCAAGTACAAACGAAAATTTGTTTTCATTTTAAAATATTTCTCCACAATCTTTGTTTCCATCTAAAACTCATGTTTCATGCATTTGTTCGCTCATTTTATATAAAAATGACACTGCTAGATTTTTCGTAAATACTAATTTATTCCAATGCAAACCAAAATTTATTTTTACTTTAAAAAATTTCTCCACGATCTTTGTTTGCACCACAAACTCTTGTTTCATGCCTTTGTTCGCTCGTTTCATGAAATAAAAACTCGGCTAGATTTTTCGTAAAGAATATACTATATTATTCAAATGCAAACCAAAATTTGTTTTCATTTTAAAATCTTTCTCCACAATCTTTGTTTCCATCTAAAACTCATGTTTCATGCATTTGTTCGCTCATTTTATATAAAAATAACACTGCTAGATTTTCGTAAATACTAAATTATTCAAATGCAAACCAAAATTTATTTTTACTTTAAAATATTTCTCCACGATCTTTGTTTGCACCTCAAACTCATGTTTCATGCCTTTGTTCGCTCGTTTCATGAAATACAAACTATGCTAGATTTTTCGTAAAGAATATACTAAATTATTCAAATGCAAACCAAAATTTGTCTTCATTTTAAAATATTTCTCCACAATCTTTGTTTCCATCTAAAACTCATGTTTCATGCATTTGTACGCTCATCTTATATAAAAATAACACTGCTAGATTTTTCGTAAATACTAAATTATTCAAATGCAAGCCAAAATTTATTTTTACTTTAAAATATTTCTCCACGATCTTTGTTTGCACCTCAAACACATGTTTCATGCCTTTGTTCGCTCGTTTCATGAAATAAAAACTCGGCTAGATTTTTCGTAAAGAATATACTATATTATTCAAATGCAAACCAAAATTTGTTTTCATTTTAAAATATTTCTCCCAAATCTTTGTTTCCATCTAAAACTCATGTTTCATGCATTTGTTCGCTCATTTTATATAAAAATAAAACTGCTAGCTTTTCGTAAATACTATATTATTCAAATGCAAACAATAATTTATTTTTACTTTAAAAAATTTCTCCACGATCTTTGTTTGCACCTCAAACTCATGTTTCATGCCTTTGTTTGGTCGTTTCATGAAATAAAAACTCGGCTAGATTATTCGTAAAGAATATACTAAATTATTCAAATGCAAACCTAAATTTGTCTTCATTTTAAAATATTTCTCCACAATCTTTGTTTGCACCTCAATCTCATGTTTCATGCGTTTGTTTGCTCGTTTCATGAAATAAAAACTCGGCTAGATTTTTCGTAAAGAATATACTAAATTATTCAAATGCAAACGAAAATTTGTTTTCATTTTAAAATATTTCTCCACAATCTTTATTTCCACCTAAAACTCATGTTTCATGCATTTGTAAGCTCATTTTATATAAAAATGACACTGGTAAATTTTTCGTAAATACTATATTATTCAAATGCAAACAATAATTTATTTTTACTTTAAAATATTTCTCCACGATATTTGTTTGCACCTCAAACTCATGTTTCATGCCTTTGTTCGCTCGTTTCATGAAATAAAAACTCGGCTAGATTTTTCGTAAAGAATATACTATATTATTCAAATGCAAACCAAATTTTGTTTTCATTTTAAAATATTTCTCCACAATCTTTGTTTCCGTCTAAAACTCATGTTTCATGCATTTGTTCGCTCATTTTATATAAAAATAACACTGCTAGATTTTTCGTAAATACTAAATTATTCAAATGCATACCAAAATTTATTTTTTCTTTAAAATATTTCTCCACGATCTTTGTTTGCACCTCAAACTCATGTTTCATGCCTTTGTTTGCTCGTTTCGTGAAATAAAAACTCGGCTAGATTTTTCGTAAAGAATGTACTATATTATTCAAATGCAAACAAAAATTTGTTTTCATTTTAAAATATTTCTCCACAATCTTTGTTTGCACCTCCATCTCATGTTTCATGCGTTTTGTTTGCTCGTTTCATGAAATAAAAACTCGGCTAGATTTTTCGTAAAGAATATACTAAATTATTCAAATGCAAACGAAAATTTGTTTTCATTTTAAAATATTTCTCAACAATCTTTATTTCCACCTAAAACTCATGTTTCATGCATTTGTTCGCTCATTTTCTACAAAAATAATACGGCCATATTTTCGTAAAGAATGAAAGTAAATACTAAATTATTCAAATGCAATACAAAATTTATTTTTACTTTAGAATATTTCTCCACGATCATTGTTTGCACCTCAAACTCGTGTTTCATGCCTTTGTTCGCTCGTTTCATGAGATAAAAACTCGGCTAGATTTTTCGTAAAGAATATACAAAATTATTCCAATGCAAACCAAAATTCGTCTTCATTTTAAAATATTTCTCAAAAATCTTTGTTTGCACCTCAAACTTTTGTTTCATTCGATTGTTCCCTAGCTACATGCAAGTAAAACTCGGCTAGATTTTTTGTAAAAAATATACAAAATTTTTCAAATGCAAACCAAAATTTGTTTTCAGTTTACAATGTTTCTCGACAATCTTTGTTTGCACCTCAAACTCATCTTTCATGCGTTTGTTCACTCCTTTCATTAAAAATAAAAACTCGGCTAGATTTTTCGTGAAGAATATACTAAATTATTAAAATGCAAACGAAAATTTGTTTTCATTTTAAAATATTCCTCCACAATCTTTGTTTCCATCTAAAACTCATATTTCATGCATTTGTTCGCTCATGTTATATAAAAATAACGCTGCTAGATTTTTCGTAAATACTAAATTATTCAAATGCAAACCAAAATTTATTTTTACTTTAAAATATTTCTCCACGATCTTTGTTTGCACCTCAAACACATGTTTCATGCCTTTGTTCGCTCGTTTCATGAAATAAAAACTCGGCTAGATTTTTCGTAAAGAATATACTATATTATTCAAATGCAAACCAAAATTTGTTTTCATTTTAAAATATTTCTCCCAAATCTTTGTTTCCATCTAAAACTCATGTTTCATGCATTTGTTCGCTCATTTTAAATAAAAATGACACTGCTGGATTTTTTGTAAATACTATATTATTCAAATGCAAACAATAATTTATTTTTACTTTAAAAAATTTCTCCACGATCTTTGTTTGCACCTCAAACTCATGTTTCATGCCTTTGTTTGGTCGTTTCATGAAATAAAAACTCGGTTAGATTATTCGTAAAGAATATACTAAATTATTCAAATGCAAACCTAAATTTGTCTTCATTTTAAAATATTTCTCCACAATCTTTGTATGTACCTCAATCTCATGTGTCATGCGTTTGTTTGCTCGTTTCATGAAATAAAAACTCGGCTAGATTTTTCGTAAAGAATATACTAAATTATTCAAATGCAAACGAAAATTTGTTTTCATTTTAAAATATTTCTCCACAATCTTTATTTCCACCTAAAACTCATGTTTCATGCATTTGTAAGCTCATTTTATATAAAAATGACACTGCTAGATTTTTCGTAAATACTATATTATTCAAATGCAAACAATAATTTATTTTTACTTTAAAATATTTCTCCACGATATTTGTTTGCACCTCAAACTCATGTTTCATGCCTTTGTTCGCTCGTTTCATGAAATAAAAACTCGGCTAGATTTTTCGTAAAGAATATACTATATTATTCAAATGCAAACCAAATTTTGTTTTCATTCTAAAATATTTCTCCACAATCTTTGTTTCCGTCTAAAACTCATTTCATGCTTTTGTTCGCTCATTTTATATAAAAATAACACTGCTAGATTTTTCGTAAATACTAAATTATTCAAATGCAAACCAAAATTTATTTTTTCTTTAAAGTATTTCTCCACGATCTTTGTTTGCACCTCAAACTCATGTTTCATGCCTTTGTTCGCTCGTTTCGTGAAATAAAAACTCGGCTAGATTTTTCGTAAAGAATATACTATATTATTCAAATGCAAACAAAAATTTGTTTTCATTTTAAAATATTTCTCCACAATCTTTGTTTGCACCTCCATCTCATGTTTCATGCGTTTTGTTTGCTCGTTTCATGAAATAAAAACTCGGCTAGATTTTTCGTAAAGAATATACTAAATTATTCAAATGCAAACGAAAATTTGTTTTCATTTTAAAATATTTCTCCACAATCTTTATTTCCACCTAAAACTCATGTTTCATGCATTTGTTCGCTCATTTTCTACAAAAATAATACGGCCATATTTTCGTAAAGAATGAAAGTAAATACTAAATTATTCAAATGCAAACCAAAATTTATTTTTACTTTAGAATATTTCTCCACGATCATTGTTTGCACCTTAAACTCGTGTTTCATGCCTTTGTTTGCTCGTTTCATGAGATAAAAACTCGGCTAGATTTTTCGTAAAGAATATACAAAATTATTCCAATGCAAACCAAAATTCGTCTTCATTTTAAAATATTTCTCAAAAATCTTTGTTTGCACCTCAAACTTTTGTTTCATTCGATTGTTCCCTAGCTACATGCAAGAAAAACTCGGCTAGATTTTTTGTAAAAAATATACAAAATTTTTCAAATGCAAACCAAAATTTGTTTTCAGTTTACAATGTTTCTCGACAATCTTTGTTTGCACCTCAAACTCATCTTTCATTCGTTTGTTCGCTCGTTTCATGAAATAAAAACTCGGCTAGATTTTTCGTGAAGAATATACTAAATTATTCAAATGGAAACGAAAATTTGTTTTCATTTTAAAATATTCCTCCACAATCTTTGTTTCCATCCAAAACTCATGTTTCATGCATTTGTTCGCTCATGTTATATAAAAATAACGCAGCTAGATTTTTCATAAATACTAAATTATTCAAATGCAAACCAAAATTTATTTTTACTTTAAAATATTTCTCCACGATCTTTGTTTGCACCTCAAACTCATGTTTCATGCCTTTGTTCGCTCGTTTCATGAAATAAAAACTCGGCTAGATTTCTCATAAAGAATATACTATATTATTCAAATGTAAACCAAATTATGTTTTCATTTTAAAATATTTCTCCACAATCTTTGTTTGCACCTCAATCTCATGTTTCATGCGTTTGTTCGCTCGTTTCATGAAATAAAAACTCGGCTAGATTTTTCGTAACGAATATACTAAATTATTCAAGTACAAACGAAAATTTGTTTTTATTTTAAAATATTTCTCCACAATCTTTGTTTCCATCTAAAACTCATGTTTCATGCATTTGTTCGCTCATTTTATATAAAAATGACACTGCTAGATTTTTCGTAAATACTAAATTATTCAAATGCAAGCCAAAATTTATTTTTACTTTAAAATATTTCTCCACGATCTTTGTTTGCACCTCAAACTCATGTTTCATGCCTTTGTTTGGTCGTTTCATGAAATAAAAACTCGGCTAGATTATTCGTAAAGAATATACTAAATTATTCAAATGCAAACCTAAATTTGTCTTCATTTTAAAATATTTCTCCACAATCTTTGTTTGCACCTCAATCTCATGTTTCATGCGTTTGTTTGCTCGTTTCATGAAATAAAAACTCGGCTAGATTTTTCGTAAAGAATATACTAAATTATTCAAATGCAAACGAAAATTTGTTTTCATTTCAAAATATTTTTCCACAATCTTTATTTCCACCGAAAACTCATGTTTCATGCATTTGTAAGCTCATTTTATATAAAAATGACACTGGTAAATTTTTCGTAAATACTATATTATTCAAATGCAAACAATAATTTATTTTTACTTTAAAATATTTCTCCACAATCTTTGTTTGCACCTCAATCTCATGTTTCATGCCTTTGTTCGCTCGTTTCATGAAATAAAAACTCGGCTAGATTTTTTGTAAAGAATATACTATATTATTCAAATGCAAACCAAATTTTGTTTTCATTCTAAAATATTTCTCCACAATCTTTGTTTCCGTCTAAAACTCATGTTTCATGCATTTGTTCGCTCATTTTATATAAAAATAACACTGCTAGATTTTTCGTAAATACTAAATTATTCAAATGCATACCAAAATTTATTTTTTCTTTAAAATATTTCTCCACGATCTTTGTTTGCACCTCAAACTCATGTTTCATGCCTTTGTTCGCTCGTTTCGTGAAATAAAAACTCGGCTAGATTTTTCTTAAAGAATGTACTATATTATTCAAATGCAAACAAAAATTTGTTTTCATTTTAAAATATTTCTCCACAATCTTTGTTTGCACCTCCATCTCATGTTTCATGCGTTTTGTTTGCTCGTTTCATGAAATAAAAACTCGGCTAGATTTTTCGTAAAGAATATACTAAATTATTCAAATGCAAACGAAAATTTGATTTCATTTTAAAATATTTCTCAACAATCTTTATTTCCCCCTAAAACTCATGTTTCATGCATTTGTTCGCTCATTTTCTACAAAAATAATACGGCCATATTTTCGTAAAGAATGAAAGTAAATACTAAATTATTCAAATGCAATACAAAATTTATTTTTACTTTAGAATATTTCTCCACGATCATTGTTTGCACCTCAAACTCGTGTTTCATGCCTTTGTTCGCTCGTTTGATGAGATAAAAACTCGGCTAGATTTTTCGTAAAGAATATACTAAATTATTCCAATGCAAACCAAAATTCGTCTTCATTTTAAAATATTTCTCAAAAATCTTTGTTTGCACCTCAAACTCTTGTTTCATTCGATTGTTCCCTAGCTACATGCAAGTAAAACTCGGCTAGATTTTTTGTAAAAAATATACAAAATTTTTTAAATGCAAACCAAAATTTGTTTTCAGTTTACAATGTTTCTCGACAATCTTTGTTTGCACCTCAAACTCATCTTTCATGCGTTTGTTCGCTCGTTTCATGAAATAAAAACTCGGCTAGATTTTTCGTAAAGAATATACTAAATTATTCAAATGCAAACGAAAATTTGTTTTCATTTTAAAATATTCCTCCACAATCTTTGTTTCCATCTAAAACTCATGTTTCATGCATTTGTACGCTCATCTTATATAAAAATAACACTGCTAAATTTTTCGTAAATACTAAATTATTCAAATGCAAGCCAAAATTTATTTTTACTTTAAAATATTTCTCCACGATCGTTGTTTGCACCTCAAACACATGTTTCATGCCTTTGTTCGTTCGTTTCATGAAATAAAAACTCGGCTAGATTTTTCGTAAAGAATATACTATATTATTCAAATGCAAACCAAAATTTGTTTCCATTTTAAAATATTTCTCCCAAATCTTTGTTTCCATCTAAAACTCATGTTTCATGCATTTGTTCGCTCATTTTATATAAAAATAAAACTGCTAGATTTTTCGTAAATACTATATTATTCAAATGCAAACAATAATTTATTTTTACTTTAAAAAATTTCTCCACGATCTTTGTTTGCACCTCAAACTCATGTTTCATGCCTTTGTTTGGTCGTTTCATGAAATAAAAACTCGGCTAGATTATTCGTAAAGAATATACTAAATTATTCAAATGCAAACCTAAATTTGTCTTCATTTTAAAATATTTCTCCACAATCTTTGTTTGCACCTCAATCTCATGTTTCATGCGTTTGTTTGCTCGTTTCATGAAATAAAAACTCGGCTAGATTTTTCGTAAAGAATATACTAAATTATTCAAATGCAAACGAAAATTTGTTTTCATTTTAAAATATTTCTCCACAATCTTTATTTCCACCTAAAACTCATGTTTCATGCATTTGTAAGCTCATTTTATATAAAAATGACACTGGTAAATTTTTCGTAAATACTATATTATTCAAATGCAAACAATAATTTATTTTTACTTTAAAATATTTCTCCACGATATTTGTTTGCACCTCAAACTCATGTTTCATGCCTTTGTTCGCTCGTTTCATGAAATAAAAACTCGGCTAGATTTTTCGTAAAGAATATACTATATTATTCAAATGCAAACCAAATTTTGTTTTCATTTTAAAATATTTCTCCACAATCTTTGTTTCCGTCTAAAACTCATGTTTCATGCATTTGTTCGCTCATTTTATATAAAAATAACACTGCTAGATTTTTCGTAAATACTAAATTATTCAAATGCATACCAAAATTTATTTTTTCTTTAAAATATTTCTCCACGATCTTTGTTTGCACCTCAAACTCATGTTTCATGCCTTTGTTCGCTCGTTTCGTGAAATAAAAACTCGGCTAGATTTTTCGTAAAGAATGTACTATATTATTCAAATGCAAACAAAAATTTGTTTTCATTTTAAAATATTTCTCCACAATCTTTGTTTGCACCTCCATCTCATGTTTCATGCGTTTTGTTTGCTCGTTTCATGAAATAAAAACTCGGCTAGATTTTTCGTAAGGAATATACTAAATTATTCAAATGCAAACGAAAATTTGTTTTCATTTTAAAATATTTCTCAACAATCTTTATTTCCACCTAAAACTCATGTTTCATGCATTTGTTCGCTCATTTTCTACAAAAATAATACGGCCATATTTTCGTAAAGAATGAAAGTAAATACTAAATTATTCAAATGCAATACAAAATTTATTTTTACTTTAGAATATTTCTCCACGATCATTGTTTGCACCTCAAACTCGTGTTTCATGCCTTTGTTCGCTCGTTTGATGAGATAAAAACTCGGCTAGATTTTTCGTAAAGAATATACTAAATTATTCCAATGCAAACCAAAATTCGTCTTCATTTTAAAATATTTCTCAAAAATCTTTGTTTGCACCTCAAACTCTTGTTTCATTCGATTGTTCCCTAGCTACATGCAAGTAAAACTCGGCTAGATTTTTTGTAAAAAATATACAAAATTTTTTAAATGCAAACCAAAATTTGTTTTCAGTTTACAATGTTTCTCGACAATCTTTGTTTGCACCTCAAACTCGTCTTTCATGCGTTTGTTCGCTCGTTTCATGAAATAAAAACTCGGCTAGATTTTTCGTAAAGAATATACTAAATTATTCAAATGCAAACGAAAATTTGTTTTCATTTTAAAATATTCCTCCACAATCTTTGTTTCCATCTAAAACTCATGTTTCATGCATTTGTACGCTCATCTTATATAAAAATAACACTGCTAGATTTTTCGTAAATACTAAATTATTCAAATGCAAGCCAAAATTTATTTTTACTTTAAAATATTTCTCCACGATCTTTGTTTGCACCTCAAACACATGTTTCATGCCTTTGTTCGCTCGTTTCATGAAATAAAAACTCGGCTAGATTTTTCGTAAAGAATATACTATATTATTCAAATGCAAACCAAAATTTGTTTTCATTTTAAAATATTTCTCCCAAATCTTTGTTTCCATTTAAAACTCATGTTTCATGCATTTGTTCGCTCATTTTATATAAAAATAAAACTGCTAGATTTTTCGTAAATACTATATTATTCAAATGCAAACAATAATTTATTCTTACTTTAAAAAATTTCTCCACGATCTTTGTTTGCACCTCAAACTCATGTTTCATGCCTTTGTTTGGTCGTTTCATGAAATAAAAACTCGGCTAGATTATTCGTAAAGAATATACTAAATTATTCAAATGCAAACCTAAATTTGTCTTCATTTTAAAATATTTCTCCACAATCTTTGTTTGCACCTCAATCTCATGTTTCATGCGTTTGTTTGCTCGTTTCATGAAATAAAAACTCGGCTAGATTTTTCGTAAAGAATATACTAAATTATTCAAATGCAAACGAAAATTTGTTTTCATTTTAAAATATTTCTCCACAATCTTTATTTCCACCTAAAACTCATGTTTCATGCATTTGTAAGCTCATTTTATATAAAAATGACACTGGTAAATTTTTCGTAAATACTATATTATTCAAATGCAAACAATAATTTATTTTTACTTTAAAATATTTCTCCACGATATTTGTTTGCACCTCAGACTCATGTTTCATGCCTTTGTTCGCTCGTTTCATGAAATAAAAACTCGGCTAGATTTTTCGTAAAGAATATACTATATTATTCAAATGCAAACCAAATTTTGTTTTCATTTTAAAATATTTCTCCACAATCTTTGTTTCCGTCTAAAACTCATGTTTCATGCATTTGTTCGCTCATTTTATATAAAAATAACACTGCTAGATTTTTCGTAAATACTAAATTATTCAAATGCATACCAAAATTTATTTTTTCTTTAAAATATTTTTCCACGATCTTTGTTTGCACCTCAAACTCATGTTTCATGCCTTTGTTCGCTCGTTTCGTGAAATAAAAACTCGGTTAGATTTTTCGTAAAGAATGTACTATATTATTCAAATGCAAACAAAAATTTGTTTTCATTTTAAAATATTTCTCCACAATCTTTGTTTGCACCTCCATCTCATGGTTCATGCGTTTTGTTTGCTCGTTTCATGAAATAAAAACTCGGCTAGATTTTTCGTAAAGAATATACTAAATTATTCAAATGCAAACGAAAATTTGTTTTCATTTTAAAATATTTCTCAACAATCTTTATTTCCACCTAAAACTCATGTTTCATGCATTTGTTCGCTCATTTTCTACAAAAATAATACGGCCATATTTTCGTAAAGAATGAAAGTAAATACTAAATTATTCAAATGCAATACAAAATTTATTTTTACTTTAGAATATTTCTCCACGATCATTGTTTGCACCTCAAACTCGTGTTTCATGTCTTTGTTCGCTCGTTTCATGAGATAAAAACTCGGCAAGATTTTTCGTAAAGAATATACTAAATTATTCCAATGCAAACAAAAATTCGTCTTCATTTTAAAATATTTCTCAAAAATCTTTGTTTGCACCTCAAACTCTCGTTTCATTCGATTGTTCCCTAGCTACATGCAAGTAAAACTCGGCTAGATTTTTTGTAAAAAATATACAAAATTTTTTAAATGCAAACCAAAATTTGTTTTCAGTTTACAATGTTTCTCGACAATCTTTGTTTGCACCTCAAACTCATCTTTCATGCGTTTGTTCGCTCGTTTCATGAAATAAAAACTCGGCTAGATTTTTCGTAAAGAATATACTAAATTATTCAAATGCAAACGAAAATTTGTTTTCATTTTAAAATATTCCTCCACAATCTTTGTTTCCATCTAAAACTCATGTTTCATGCATTTGTACGCTCATCTTATATAAAAATAACACTGCTAGATTTTTCGTAAATACTAAATTATTCAAATGTAAGCCAAAATTTATTTTTACTTTAAAATATTTCTCCACGATCTTTTTTTGCACCTCAAACACATGTTTCATGCCTTTGTTCGCTCGTTTCATGAAATAAAAACTCGGCTAGATTTTTCGTAAAGAATATACTATATTATTCAAATGCAAACCAAAATTTGTTTTCATTTTAAAATATTTCTCCCAAATGTTTGTTTCCATCTAAAACTCATGTTTCATGCATTTGTTCGCTCATTTTATATAAAAATAAAGCTGCTAGATTTTTCGTCAATACTATATTATTCAAATGCAAACAATAATTTATTTTTACTTTAAAAAATTTCTCCACGATCTTTGTTTGCATCTCAAACTCATGTTTCATGCCTTTGTTTGGTCGTTTCATGAAATAAAAACTCGGCTAGATTATTCGTAAAGAATATACTAAATTATTCAAATGCAAACCTAAATTTGTCTTCATTTTAAAATATTTCTCCACAATCTTTGTTTGCACCTCAATCTCATGTTTCATGCGTTTATTTGCTCGTTTCATGAAATAAAAACTCGGCTAGATTTTTCATAAAAAATATACTAAATTATTCAAATGCAAACGAAAATTTGTTTTCATTTTAAAATATTTCTCCACAATCTTTATTTCCACCTAAAACTCATGTTTCATGCATTTGTAAGCTCATTTTATATAAAAATGACACTGGTAAATTTTTCGTAAATACTATATTATTCAAATGCAAACAATAATTTATTTTTACTTTAAAATATTTCTCCACGATATTTGTTTGCACCTCAAACTCATGTTTCATGGCTTTGTTCGCTCGTTTCATGAAATAAAAACTCGGCTAGATTTTTCGTAAAGAATATACTATATTATTCAAATGCAAACCAAATTTTGTTTTCATTTTAAAATATTTCTCCACAATCTTTGTTTCTGTCTAAAACTCATGTTTCATGCATTTGTTCGCTCATTTTATATAAAAATAACACTGCTAGATTTTTCGTAAATACTAAATTATTCAAATGCATACCAAAATTTATTTTTTCTTTAAAATATTTCTCCACGATCTTTGTTTGCACCTCAAACTCATGTTTCATGCCTTTGTTCGCTCGTTTCGTGAAATAAAAACTCGGCTAGATTTTTCGTAAAGAATTTAATATATTATTCAAATGCAAACAAAAATTTGTTTTCATTTTAAAATATTTCTCCACAATCTTTGTTTGCACCTCCATCTCATGTTTCATGCGTTTTGTTTGCTCGTTTCATGAAATAAAAACTCGGCTAGATTTTTCGTAAAGAATATACTAAATTATTCAAATGCAAACGAAAATTTGTTTTCATTTTAAAATATTTCTCCACAATCTTTATTTCCACCTAAAACTCATGTCTCAAGCATTTGTTCGCTCATTTTCTACAAAAATAATACGGCCATATTTTCGTAAAGAATGAAAGTAAATACTAAATTATTCAAATGCAAACCAAAATTTATTTTTACTTTCAAATATTTCTCCACGATCATTGTTTGCACCTCAAACTCGTGTTTCATGCCTTTGTTCGCTCGTTTCATGAGATAAAAACTCGGCTAGATTTTTCGTAAAGAATATACTAAATTATTCCAATCCAAACCAAAATTCGTCTTCATTTTAAAATATTTCTCAAAAATCTTTGTTTGCACCTCAAACTCTTGTTTCATTCGATTGTTCCCTAGCTACATGCAAGAAAAACTCGGCTAGATTTTTTGTAAAAAATATACAAAATTTTTTAAATGCAAACCAAAATTTGTTTTCAGTTTACAATGTTTCTCGACAATCTTTGTTTGCACCTCAAACTCATCTTTCATGCGTTTGTTCGCTCGTTTCATGAAATAAAAACTCGGCTAGATTTTTCGTAAAGAATATACTAAATTATTCAAATGCAAACGAAAATTTGTTTTCATTTTAAAATATTCCTCCACAATCTTTGTTTCCATCTAAAACTCATGTTTCATGCATTTGTTCGCTCATTTTATATAAAAATAACGCTGCTAGATTTTTCGTAAATACTAAATTATTCAAATGCAAACCAAAATTTATTTTTACTTTAAAATATTTCTCCACGATCTTTGTTTGCACCTCAAACTCTTGTTTCATGCCTTTGTTCGCTCGTTTCATGAAATAAAAACTCGGCTAGATTTCTCATAAAGAATATACTATATTATTCAAATGCAAACCAAATTATGTTTTCATTTTAAAATATTTCTCTACAATCTTTGTTTGCACCTCAATCTCATGTTTCAAGCGTTTGTTCGCTCATTTTATATAAAAATAACACTGCTAGATTTTTCGTAAATACTAAATTATTCAAATGCAAAACAAAATTTATTTTTACTTTAAAAAATTTCTCCACGATCTTTGTTTGCACCTCAAACTCATGTTTCATGCCTTTGTTCGCTCGTTTCATGAAATAAAAACTCGGCTAGATTTTTCGTAAAGAATATACTATATTATTTAAATGGAAACCAAATTTTGTTTTCATTTTAAAATATTTCTCCACAATCTCTGTTTCCATCTAAAACTCATGTTTCATGCATTTGTTCGCTCATTTTATGTAAAAATAACACTGCTAGATTTTTCGTAAATACTAAATTATTCTAATGCAAACCAAAATTTATTTTTACTTTAAAATATTTCTCCACGATCTTTGTTTGCACCTCAAACTCTTGTTTCATGCCTTTGTTCGCTCGTTTCATGAAATAAAAACTCGGCTAGATTTCTCATAAAGAATATACTATATTATTCAAATGCAATCCAAATTATGTTTTCATTTTAAAATATTTCTCCACAATCTTTGTTTGCACCTCAATCTCATGTTTCAAGCGTTTGTTCGCTCGTTTCATGAAATAAAAACTCGGCTAGATTTTTCGTAACGAATATACTAAATTATTCAAGTACAAACGAAAATTTGTTTTCATTTTAAAATATTTCTCCACAATCTTTGTTTCCATCTAAAACTCATGTTTCATGCATTTGTTCGCTCATTTTATATAAAAATGACACTGCTAGATTTTTCGTAAATACTAAATTATTCAAATGCAAACCAAAATTTATTTTTACTTTAAAACATTTCTCCACGATCTTTGTTTGCACCTCAAACTCATGTTTCATGCCTTTGTTCGCTCGTTTCATGAAATAAAAACTCGGCTAGATTTCTCGTAAAGAATATACTATATTATTCAAATGCAAACCAAATTATGTTTTCATTTTAAAATATTTCTCCACAATCTTTGTTTGCACCTCAATCTCATGTTTCATGCGTTTGTTCGCTCGTTTCATGAAATAAAAACTCGGCTAGATTTTTCGTAACGAATATACTAAATTATTCAAGTACAAACGAAAATTTGTTTTCATTTTAAAATATTTCTCCACAATCTTTGTTTCCATCTAAAACTCATGTTTCATGCATTTGTTCGCTCATTTTATATAAAAATGACACTGCTAGATTTTTCGTAAATACTAAATTATTCAAATGCAAACCAAAATTTATTTTTACTTTAAAAAATTTCTCCACGATCTTTGTTTGCACCTCAAACTCATGTTTCATGCCTTTGTTCGCTCGTTTCATGAAATAAAAACTCGGCTAGATTTTTCGTAAAAAATATACTATATTAGTCAAATGCAAACCAAAATTTGTTTTCATTTTAAAATCTTTCTCCACAATCTTTGTTTCCGTCTAAAACTCATGTTTCATGCATTTGTGCGCTCATTTTATATAAAAATAAGACTGCTAGATTTTCGTAAATACTAAATTATTCAAATGCAAACCAAAATTTATTTTTACTTTAAAATATTTCTCCACGATCTTTGTTTGCACCTCAAACTCATGTTTCATGCCTTTGAAATGGGCGACAACGCCGATTCGTCCGCCATCCTTTTAGGGAGACCCTTTTTGAGAACCGCGCGAACATGCATAGACTGCCACTCAGGAACGATGTCCATGGAATTCGACGACGAGAAAATCACCTTCAACATATTTGACACCATCAAGTACCCGAACGACTACAATGTATCGAGCTTAACCATTATTGACGAGATCGATGAAATGGTTGAAGAACACTTGGAAGAAGAGTACTCGAAGGGATACGATGCGATTTTTGAGGATGTTTGGGGGGAGATCGAACAAACGAATGAGAAGCAAGAAATAGAGCAAGAACATAATGAAGAAATTAAGTTCATTTCGGGTTCCCCTCACGACAAACTCCAAATATCGCAAGAACGCATTAAACCATCAATCGAAGAAGCTCCTACTCTCGAACTCAAACCTCTTCCCGATCACCTTAAATACGCGTACCTCGGGCCAAACAACACATTACCCGTCATCATCGCATCGAACCTAACTCTTGACCAAGAAACCCGATTGGTGGAAACTCTTGGAAAACACAAGAAGGCGATCGGATGGACCTTGGCCGATATGCCAGGTATAAGCCCCTCGACATGTATGCACAAAATTGTGTTGGAGGAGGGATCGAAACCGTCAAGAGAAGCACAAAGAAGGTTAAATCCAGTCATGATGGAGGTAGTGAAAAAGGAGCTTCTCAAGCTTCTTGATGCGGGGATTATTTACGCGGTGGCCGATTCGGAATGGGTATCTCCAATCCATGTAGTTCCCAAGAAGACGGGAATCACGATTGTGGAAAATGCCGAAGGAGAGAAAGTGCCAACACGAGTGCAAAACGGATGGAGAGTTTGCATCGACTATCGCAAACTCAATGCGGCGACAAAGAAGGATCACTTTCCTCTTCCCTTCATCGATCAATTGCTCGAAAGATTAGCGGGGCGACCCTACTATTGCTTTTTGGATGGGTACTCGGGTTATTTTCAAATCGCCATCGATCCAGAAGATCAGAGGAAGACGACATTCACTTGCCCCTTTGGAACTTTCGCATATCGAAGAATGCCGTTTGGACTATGCAATGCGCCTGGAACTTTTTAAAGGTGTATGATTTCTATCTTTTCTGAGTATATTTCTAAATTTATTGAAGTATTCATGGACGACTTTTCCATTTATGGCAACTCGTTCGATGAGTGCCTCCATAACTTGAGCCTAATAATGGAAAAGTGCGTTGAAGCTAACCTTGTCTTAAATTTTGAGAAGTGCCACTTTATGGTGAGCCAAGGAATTGTATTAGGTCATTTAATTTCAGAAAAGGGGTTGGAAGTCGACAAAGCGAAGATCGACGTTATCAAGACACTTCCATACCCTCGCAATGTGAAAGATGTCCGCTCATTCCTTGGACACGCCGGCTTCTATCGGCGTTTCATTCAAGACTTCTCAAAAATCGCGCAACCAATGTGCAGGCTTCTCCAAAAAGAGATCAAATTCGAGTTCAACGATGCGTGCAAGGCGGCATTCGACGAATTAAAGGGGAAACTGTGCGAAGCGCCCATTATTCAACCACCGGATTGGAATCTCCCCTTTGAGATCATGTGCGACGCAAGCGATCTAAGTGTCGGGGCGGTTTTGGGGCAACGCATCGGGAAGGTACCCCACGTAATTTACTATGCCTCTAGGACCTTAGACGACGCCCAACGGAATTACACAACAACGGAAAAAGAATTATTGGCCATTGTCTTTGCATTGGAAAGGTTCCGATCATACTTGGTCGGGACAAAAGTTGTTGTATTTTCAGATCATGCCGCGCTCAAGCACTTAATGAAGAAGAAGGAATGCAAGCCGCGCCTCCTCCGATGGATCCTTCTCCTTCAAGAGTTTAACGTGGAGATTCGGGATAAAAAGGGAGCTGAAAACTTGGTGGCCGATCATCTTAGCCGACTCCCAACAAATGAAGGCGATATCATTCCAATCAACGAACTCTTTCCTGACGAGCAACTCTACGCGATCCATGGCATGGCGCCTTGGTACGCCGACATCGTCAACTACCTTGAAACTCGCGAATTGCCAAACACTCTCTCTCGAGCTCAAAAGGACAAAATTAAAAACGACTCACGCTATTACCTCTGGGAAGACCCCTACCTCTACAAGATTTGTTCCGATCAAATGGGTGGTTCGATGAGCATGATTTAGAAGCGGTGCCACAAAGCGAGGGAAGGAAAGAATGAAGCATAAATGCGTCGGGCTCGAGACGTAAAACGGGAGCGCTTGGCGAGAGGCAACTCGTCGTGTCAGGTCGTATTTTTCCTTTCTTTATTTTATCTTTCTTCTTTTTACAAAACTCTCTTTCACACTTAAACATTTGCTACGCAAAAGATTAAGTGTGGTGGGGGAGGTTTTGCATAAAACCCCAATAATTTTCCAATCTCCACAAATTTTCTCATTTTTATACTTTTTGTTTAAGGACAAACAAAGGTTTAAGTGTGGTGGGGTGGTTTTATGTAAAACCAAGTTTTGTTTTCTTGTAAAAATGTGAAATTCATATAAAAAATTCAAAATTTCAAAAACAACAACAAAACTCATAAATACCATAAAATTTAAATTTTTTACTTGTTTTTCTTTCATTTTCGTTTGTTTTTGTGAATAAATTTTGTGTGTTTAAAAGAAAAAGATTTTAAATGAAAAGTAAATAAAAGGTTTTGTAAAAACAAATTTTAAACCTAAGCCCTCTCAAGCAAATTTTGAAAACACTTAGGGTTTTGGAAAATGATGAAAAAAATTTGAAAATTCAAAAAGAGATTAATTATCATCATGAATGCCATATTTTCCACCTCATCTCATCTATAATATCCATTTAAAATCCATTAAACGTTTCGAAAATTCATAAATATTTCACTTGCCCCTTTAATGAAATTATAAATCGTTTTCTTTAAAGTAATGTTGTGATTAAAACTTTTGAGAAATCAAACCTTACTTTTAATACCACTAGTTTCGCAAAATTTTTCTAACTCAACCTATCTTTCATGACATAGCTAATGACTCGTATGCCCATCTCTAATTTTCGCACTAAAAGCATGTGACCGAAATCGTAACCTGTTATCCCTTCACAAAAAAAAAGAATTCAAAAATGTGAAAATTATTTTAAAAACCCTTGAAAAAGAAAAAAATTTTACATATCCGCAATAGAAAATGAAGGATTTTTTGTACGTGCAAAGCACAGCTTGTCTTTTGATAACATGAGTGGATCACATACCAACCTTTACGTGTTTATAAAAGAGAAAGTTGAGTTAGTTGAAACTTTTCGGGTAAATTTTATAAATTCACCATTTTAAATTTAGGGGGAGAAAATATCAAAAACAAAATTAGGGCATTACTTTTTGGAAAAAGGTTCGTATTTGAAGGATTGGGGGATTTTAAATAAATTTGAATTTGAAATTATTAATGGATATTCATCGACCTTCGTGTATTATTATAATAATCAAATATTAGTATATAACATTCATGGCAATAACTAAATCTCTTTTCAAAACGCTTTAACTGATTCCTAAAACTTGATTTTATTTACGCTTGAGGGCAAGCTTGGTTTAAGTGTGGTGGAATTTGTAATGCGTATTTTTATACACATTTTTAGGGTTTTTATCATCTCAAATTCAATCATAATTCACATAAAATGTATGAAAAACAGTCATAATTCACAAAATATAATTTGAAACCTCTTAATACATTTTGTGTGATTTTACAGGCAAAAAGGCCATAAAATGAAGAATTGGACCAAAACGCAAATAATGGGCCAAAGATGGCCAACTAAAAACCTCAAAAACTCTACAAAAAATTCCCCAAACTTTTACGACAATTCAAAAACCTTCTACAACCAAGTCAAACCGAGCCAAACGCCAAAAATTGCCAAGTTGACCAAAAGTCAACTTCTCCAAAATGGGTCAAACGGTATACCAAAACGAAGAGCTCGACGAAACGAACCCAACGGTACAACCCTCGCGATCAGAAACCTTCTAGAACTCTCAGAATCACCAATTGAAAATCAGGTCAAAATGGGTCAAAGTCAACGAATTGACCAGGTCAAACCCATCTTCTTCAAACCTCATAATTCACAATTCTGCTCGAAATCGAACAAACAAGCCAGCCATGGATTCAGCATGACGAGACGAACATGCCGGTACCATTCTCCGGTCTTGGAAGTTACGGCGATCGCCGGAATTCGGCCAAAACAAGTGCCAAAAACGGACCGAAACCATGGTTGATCTGCCGTGCCCTCCACCATCATCCATTCGAGCCAAAACCGATCTCACTCTCTTCTCCATCGTCTGCTCTTTCTAACCGTATGAATAACTCATCGAATGATGCGAAATCGAGCGAGAAATCCGTGTTTCCGTAATCTGTTCGACGAAATCCTCAATGAACTTTTCAAACTGGATGAACCAACGGTCGAGATTCGAACAGTGAATGAATTCGATCAACCATTTCCGTTTTTCTCAAGCAAAGATGATTATTTTCGTGTCGTAAAGCTTTATTGAAGGCTCACAATGAATTAAGAAGCCTCAATTCGATGGAAAAACAACTCAAAATCATAGTTTGATTCACGAGTTCAGCAGATTTTGGTTATTTTCGCGAAACTGAAACCGAGTTGGTTAATGGCGGAAATTCAGGAATTAAGGGAAGAATTGACGCATGAAACGCAACGCAGAGCATCGTGAGGAAGTGAGGAAGGAAGCCTGAGCTCTGGTTTGAGTTGCCGCTGCTCAAAGAGCGAGCTTGAAGCTCGAACAGCCATCCATGGCGGACTGAACGGGAGAAAAATGAGGAAAACTCGATGAACTGTCAACCATTTTCTGCGTTTCAAAGCCCTGCAGGTTCGTGATGATGAGAGGAAGCAATCTGGATCGAACAATCGAGCTGAAACGAAGCAAAATGGCGAGTTTGATCACTGAGTTCAGAAACGGGTAAAATGGAGTCAGAATCCGATCAGGAATTGGATCCAAAATCCATCATTCGCGAAACCAAAACCCATCAGAAGATTGTTTTAGGATGGATCGCACGCTCGCACGCCACAGAAAACCGAAACAACCGTTATTCAAACTCAGCTCCAACGTTCATCAGAAGACGACTCGTTTCACGCGCGTTCGACCCGTTCCGCCATAAAAGATCAAACGAACATTCAAAAACTCAGCGCCTTATGAAGAGCAGCACGCGACTCGTTTCACGCGATTTATGACCCGTTTCTGCGCAGCAAATCCAGTGGGGCCCGTCAGTCAGTGACTCAACAGATTAAGCGCGCGTTTTCGAATCTCAGATTCGATCTCAATTCTTCCGCCCAAAAACCACTCAAATCTCAACGGAATTCAACGAAACTTGGTCCAGGTCTTCAGTACAATTCCTTGATCTACCTGAGCCAATCACAAGCCCCGAAATTTCTCTGAACTCTCTATATAAAGAACCGTATTTCAATCCCTCAACACACACCCTTCCATCCAATCTCTCACAATCATTCTTCCATTCTCCAAATTCTTTCAACACACCCTTCCATCCAATCTCTCACAATCATTCTTCCATTCTCCAAATTCTTTCAACACACCACTCTCCAATCATCTTCTTTAAGTTTCAGTAACTCCATTACTGAATCTCAGAGCTTTTCGAGCTTCAATTTTCGAGTTTGAGTGAAAATTCACCAATTCGGGCTGATTTTGGTGAAAAAGGCTATTGAGCGGTTCCGGCTGGATCGAGCATCAATTGGAGGTTCAAATCGGCTCAAGGAAGCTTCTGGTTGATCTTCTACGTCTCGGTTTGATTCAATTTTCATTTAATCTCTTGTATCCAATTTTAGATCACAAGATCCAATTTGTAAAAAAATATGATGAACACATGCCTAATTTCGGTTGATCTTATCATGTGTGAGTAGAATTTTGTAGGGATAGGCTTTTTGTGATAGAATTGTTTGAAATCTTGCTTTAATTTGAATTAAATTGACTGATTTGGTTACTGTTCATAATATGCTGTTAAATCTGGTTTTTTTGGTTTAATCGATTTGGTTGAATTAATTAGGTCATTTAGAACTGAATTTTCCTGCATGTTAGTCCATTTTATCATCTTGAATCTTGGTTGAGGTTTTTGCTTGATTTAGTGAAGTTTTTAGTTCAAAAATTTGAGATCAAACACTAGTTGGTTGACTGGTGTTTGATCTGAAATTTTGATCTATTTGCTGAGTTTTTCTGGTTGGAAATAATTCAAACTTGTTCCAAATATGAATAATTGAATATTTTGTGATTAATGATACAATTCTTGATCAAATTGCCTTAAAAATCCCTACTTTTATCCTCTAAATTCAAAAATACATTTTTCTATAATTTGTTTCTGTCAGTTTCAGTAAAAAAATTGTTTGACTTCAGATCTGATCTAAGAAAATTATAAAAAAAATATTTTGTGTTTCTTTAGATATTTTAGAACAACTTTCATATAATATATGCCCAAAGCTTTTATGTTAAATTTGTAAGATAAAATCTGTGCAAAGTTTTGATTTTTTAAATCTTCTGTTCTTGATTTTGAATCTGACTGTTTTTCTACAATTTTTAGAAATTAGTAAAAAAAATCCTATAAATAAAAAATCTAAGTCTCTGGAAATCATTTTGAAGTGTAGTTTCTCAATCTGAATTTTAATTGAATTATTGTTTGGATAAAATTTGAATTACACCCTCTTTTAGCAACACTTATCATTCTCTGTCTAAATCTGTCATATGTTCTGAGTTTTGGCCATAACTTTTGGAATATTAATCTTTGTGATCTGAGATTTTTACCACACAATCGGAACTTGCTTTTCTAATTTCTGTTATATTTTCGTGATTTTCGAAGTAATTTTCGATTTTCTATGATTTTATGAAAAACTCTGTTGATTGATTATGAAAAGTGTGGAGTAAAACGAAAATTTACATAAAAATATGAATAAAAGTGAATATTGATTTGCCTTATATTGTGAAGGTCTCATTCTCTAGTTTTTAATGACATATCATTTGCAACTTTTGGACATTACAAAATATTATTAAAAAAAATTCAAAAGAATTGTGCATGAATTTGATTAAAATCCATCTAATACACCATTACCCTTCTTAAACAATCTACATCATTTGAACAAAACAAGACCTACTTTTGAAAAGCATTGTAATATCTCAAGGCCATTCTCCTTGTGTTCGACCCCTAAAACTCAAAAGACCACATATACACTTAAGAGTAAATCTAGGGAAATTATAAATATTTTTGCTAAATTGTGTGAAATTTAACGACGGTTTTGCGCGGTTTACAGTTTGTTCGCTCGTTTCATGAAATAAAAACTCGGCTAGATTTTTCGTAAAGAATATAATATATTATTCAAATGCAAACCAAAATTTATATTCATTTTAAAATATTTCTCCACAATCTTTGTTTCCATCTAAAACTCATATTTCATGCATTTGTTCGCTCATTTTATATAAAAATAACACTGCTAGATTTTTCGTAAATACTATATTATTCAAATGCAAACCAAAATTTATTTTTACTTTAAAATATTTCTCGACGATCTTTGTTTGCACCTCAAACTCATGTTTCATGCCTTTGTTCGCTCGTTTCATGAAATAAAAACTCAGGTAGATTTTTCGTAAAGAATATACTATATTATTCAAATGCAAACCAAAATTTTTTTCATTTTAAAATATTTCTCCACAATCTTTGTTTCCATCTAAAACTCATGTTTCATGCATTTGTTCGCTCATTTTATATAAAAATAAGACTACTAGATTTTTCGTAAATACTATATTATTCAAATGCAAACCAAAATTTATTTTTACTTTAAAATATTTCTGCACGATCTTTGCTTCCACCTCAAACTCGTGTTTCATGCCTTTGTTCGCTCGTTTCATGAAATAAAAACTCGGGTAGATTTTTCGTAAAGAATATACTATATTATTCAAATGCAAACCAAAAATTTTTTCATTTTAAAATATTTCTCCACAATCTTTGTTTGCACCTCAATCTCATGTTTCATGCGTTTGTTCGCTCGTTTCATGAAATAAAAACTCGGCTAGATTTTTCGTAAAGAATATACTAAATTATTGAAATGCAAACCAAAATTTGTTTTCATTTTAAAATATTTCTCCACAATCTTTGTTTGCACCTCAATCTCATGTTTCATGCGTTTGTTCGCTCGTTTCATGAAATAAAAACTCGGCTAGATTTTTCGTAAAGAATATAATATATTATTCAAATGCAAACGAAAATTTGTTTTCATTTTAAAATATTTCTCCACAATCTTTGTTTCCATCTAAAACTCATGTTTCATGCATTTATTTGTTCGCTCATTTTATATAAAAATAACACTGCTAGATTTTTCGTAAATACTATATTATTCAAATGCAAACCAAAATTTATTTTTAATTTAAAATATTTCTCGACGATCTTTGTTTGCACCTCAAACTCATGTTTCATGCCTTTGTTCGCTCGTTTCATGAAATAAAAACTCAGGTAGATTTTTCGTAAAGAATATACTATATTATTCAAATGCAAACCAAAATTTGTTTTCATTTTAAAATATTTCTCCACAATCTTTGTTTCCATCTAAAACTCATGTTTCATGCATTTGTTCGCTCATTTTATATAAAAATAACACTGCTAGATTTTTCGTAAATACTATATTATTCAAATGCAAACCAAAATTTATTTTTACTTTAAAATATTTCTGCACGATCTATGTTTCCACCTCAAACTCATGTTTCATGCCTTTGTTCGCTTGTTTCATGAAATAAAAACTCGGGTAGATTTTTCGTAAAGAATATACTATATTATTAAAATGCAAACCAAAATTTTTTTCATTTTAAAATATTTCTCCACAATCTTTGTTTGCACCTCAATCTCATGTTTCATGCGTTTGTTCACTCGTTTCATGAAATAAAAACTCGGCTAGATTTTTCGTAAAGAATATACTAAATTATTTAAATGCAAAGAAAAATTTGTTTTCATTTTAAAATATTTCTCCACAATCTTTGTTTGCACCTCAATCTCATGCTTCATGCTTTTGTTCGCTCGTTTCATGAAATAAAAACTCTGCTAGATTTTTCGTAAAGAATATTCTAAATTATTCAAATGCAAACCAAAATTTGTCTTCATTTTAAAATATTTCTCCAAAATCTTTGTTTGCACCTCAAACTATTGTTTCATTCGTTTCTTCCCTAGTTACATGCAAGAAAAACTCGGCTAGATTTTTTGTAAAAAATATACTAAATTTTTCAAATGCAAACCAAAATTTGTTTCAGTTTACAATGTTTCTCGACAATCTTTGTTTGCTCCTCAAACTCATGTTTCATGCGTTTGTTCGCTCGTTTCATGAAATAAAAACTCGGCTAGATTTTTCGTAAAAAATATACTATATTATTCAAATGCAAACCAAAATTCGTTTTCATTTTAAAATATTTCTCCACAATCTTTGTTTCCATCTAAAACTCATGTTTCATGCATTTGTTCGCTCATTTTATATAAAAATAACACTGCTAGATTTTTCGTAAATACTATATTATTCAAATGCAAACCAAAATTTATTTTTACTTTAAAATATTTCTCCACGATCTTTGTTTCCACCTCAAACTCATGTTTCATGCCTTTGTTCGCTCGTTTCATGAAATAAAAACTCGGGTAGATTTTTCGTAAAGAATATACTATATTATTCAAATGCAAACCAAAATTTTTTTCATTTTAAAATATTTCTCCACAATCTTTGTTTGCACCTCAATCTCATGTTTCATGCGTTTGTTCGCTCGTTTCATGAAATAAAAACTCGGCTAGATTTTTCGTAAAGAATATACTAAATTATTGAAATGCAAACCAAAATTTGTTTTCATTTTAAAATATTTCTCCACAATCTTTGTTTGCACCTCAATCTCATGTTTCATGCCTTTGTTCGCTCGTTTCATGAAATAAAAACTCGGCTAGATTTTTCGTAAAGAATATAATATATTATTCAAATGCAAACGAAAATTTGTTTTCATTTTAAAATATTTCTCCACAATCTTTGTTTCCATCTAAAACTCATGTTTCATGCATTTATTTGTTCGCTCATTTTATATAAAAATAACACTGCTAGATTTTTCGTAAATACTATATTATTCAAATGCAAACCAAAATTTATTTTTAATTTAAAATATTTCTCGACGATCTTTGTTTGCACCTCAAACTCATGTTTCATGCCTTTGTTCGCTCGTTTCATGAAATAAAAACTCAGGTAGATTTTTCGTAAAGAATATACTATATTATTCAAATGCAAACCAAAATTTGTTTTCATTTTAAAATATTTCTCCACAATCTTTGTTTCCATCTAAAACTCATGTTTCATGCATTTGTTCGCTCATTTTATATAAAAATAACACTGCTAGATTTTTCGTAAATACTATATTATTCAAATGCAAACCAAAATTTATTTTTACTTTAAAATATTTCTGCACGATCTATGTTTCCACCTCAAACTCATGTTTCATGCCTTTGTTCGCTTGTTTCATGAAATAAAAACTCGGGTAGATTTTTCGTAAAGAATATACTATATTATTCAAATGCAAACCAAAATTTTTTTCATTTTAAAATATTTCTCCACAATCTTTGTTTGCACCTCAATCTCATGTTTCATGCGTTTGTTCACTCGTTTCATGAAATAAAAACTCGGCTAGATTTTTCGTAAAGAATATACTAAATTATTTAAATGCAAACAAAAATTTGTTTTCATTTTAAAATATTTCTCCACAATCTTTGTTTGCACCTCAATCTCATGTTTCATGCCTTTGTTCGCTCGTTTCATGAAATAAAAACTCTGCTAGATTTTTCGTAAAGAATATTCTAAATTATTCAAATGCAAACCAAAATTTGTCTTCATTTTAAAATATTTCTCCAAAATCTTTGTTTGCACCTCAAACTATTGTTTCATTCCTTTCTTCCCTAGTTACATGCAAGAAAAACTCGGCTAGATTTTTTGTAAAAAATATACTAAATTTTTCAAATGCAAACCAAAATTTGTTTCAGTTTACAATGTTTCTCGACAATCTTTGTTTGCTCCTCAAACTCATGTTTCATGCGTTTGTTCGCTCGTTTCATGAAATAAAAACTTGGCTAGATTTTTCGTAAAAAATATACTATATTATTCAAATGCAAACCAAAATTTGTTTTCATTTTAAAATATTTCTCCACAATCTTTGTTTCCATCTAAAACTCATGTTTCATGCATTTGTTCTCTCATTTTATATAAAAATAACACTGCTAGATTTTTCGTAAATACTATATTATTCAAATGCAAACCAAAATTTATTTTTACTTTAAAATATTTCTCCACGATCTTTGTTTCCACCTCAAACTCATGTTTCATGCCTTTGTTCGCTCGTTTCATGAAATAAAAACTCGGGCAGATTTTTCATAAAGAAAATACTATATTATTCAAATGCAAACCAAATTTTTTTTCATTTTAAAATATTTCTCCACAATCTTTGTTTGTACCTCAATCTCATGTTTCATGCGTTTGTTCGCTCGTTTCATGAAATAAAAACTCGGCTAGATTTTTCGTAAAGAATATACTAAATTATTTAAATGCAAACCAAAATTTGTTTTCATTTTAAAATATTTCTCCACAATCTTTGTTTGCACCTCAATCTCATGTTTCATGCGTTTGTTCGCTCGTTTCATGAAATAAAAACTCGGCTAGATTTTTCGTAAAGAATATACTAAATTATTCAAATGCAAACGAAAATTTGTTTTCATTTTAAAATATTCCTCCACAATCTTTGTTTCCATCTAAAACTCATGTTTCATGCATTTGTTCGCTCATTTTATACAAAAATAACTCTGCTAGATTTTTCGTAAATACTAAATTATTCAAATGCAAACCAAAATTTATTTTTACTTTAAAATATTTCTCCACGATCTTTGTTTGCACCTCAAACTCTTGTTTCATGCCTTTGTTCGCTCGTTTCGTGAAATAAAAATTCGGCTAGATTTTTCGTAAAGAATATACTATATTATTCAAATGCAAACAAAAATTTGTTTTCATTTTAAAATATTTCTCCACAATCTTTGTTTGCACCTCAATCTCATGTTTCATGCGTTTGTTTGCTCGTTTCATGAAATAAAAACTCTGCTAGATTTTTCGTAAAGAATATACTAAATTATTCAAATGCAAACGAAAATTTGTTTTCATTTTAAAATATTTCTCCACAATCTTTATTTCCACCTAAAACTCATGTTTCATGCATTTGTTCGCTCATTTTATATAAAAATGACACTGCTAGATTTTTCGTAAATACTAAATTATTCAAATGCAAACCAAAATTTATTTTTACTTTAAAATATTTCTCCACGATCTTTGTTTGCACCTCAAACTCATCTTTCATTCCTTTGTTCGCTCGTTTCGTAAATAAAAACTCGGCTAGATTTTTCGTAAAGAATATACTATATTATTCAAATGCAAACAAAAATTTGTTTTCATTTTAAAATATTTCTCCACAATCTTTGTTTGCACCTCAATCTCATGTTTCATGCGTTTGTTTGCTCGTTTCATGAAATAAAAACTCGGATAGATTTTTCGTAAAGAATATACTAAATTATTCAAATGCAAACGTAAATTTGTTATCATTTTAAAATATTTCTCCACAATCTCTTTTTCCACCTAAAACTCATGTTTCATGCATTTGTTCGCTCATTTTCTACAAAAATAATACGGCCATATTTTCGTAAAGAATGAAAGTAAATACTAAATTATTCAAATGCAAACCAAAATTTATTTTTACTTTAAAATATTTCTCCACGATCATTGTTTGCACCTCAAACTCGTGTTTCATGCCTTTGTTCGCTCGTTTCATGAAATAAAAACTCGGCCAGATTTTTCGTAAAGAATATACTAAATTATTCAAATGCAAACCTAAATTTCTCTTCATTTTAAAATATTTCTCCACAATCTTTGTTTGCACCTCAATCTCATGTTTCATGCGTTTGTTTGCTCGTTTCATGAAATAAAAACTCAGCTAGATTTTTCGTAAAGAATATACTAAATTATTCAAATGCAAACGAAAATTTGTTTTCATTTTAAAATATTTCTCCACAATCTTTATTTCCACCTAAAACTCATGTTTCATGCATTTGTTCGCTCATTTTATATAAAAATGACACTGCTAGATTTTTCGTAAATACTATATTATTCAAATGCAAACAATAATTTATTTTTACTTTAAAAAATTTCTCCACGATATTTGTTTGCACCTCAAACTCATGTTTCATGCCTTTGTTCGCTCGTTTCATGAAATAAAAACTCGGCTAGATTTTTCGTAAAGAATATACTATATTATTCAAATGCAAACCAAATTTTGTTTTCATTTTAAAATATTTCTCCACAATCTTTGTTTCCATCTAAAAATCATGTTTCATGCATTTGTTCGCTCATTTTATATAAAAATAACACTGCTAGATTTTTCGTAAATACTAAATTATTCAAATGCAAACCAAAATTTATTTTTACTTCAAAATATTTCTCCACGATCTTTGTTTGCACCTCAAACTCATGTTTCATGCCTTTGTTCGATCGTTTCGTGAAATAAAAACTCGGCTAGATTTTTCGCAAAGAATATACTATATTATTCAAATGCAAACAAAAATTTGTTTTCGTTTTAAAATATTTCTCCACAATCTTTGTTTGCACCTCAATCTCATGTTTCATGCGTTTGTTTGCTCGTTTCATGAAATAAAAACTCTGCTAGATTTTTCGTAAAGAATATACTAAATTATTCAAATGCAAACGAAAATTTGTTTTCATTTTAAAATATTTCTCCACAATCTTTATTTCCACCTAAAACTCATGTTTCATGCATTTGTTCGCTCATTTTATATAAAAATGACACTGCTAGATTTTTCGTAAATACTAAATTATTCAAATGCAAACCAAAATTTATTTTTACTTTAAAATATTTCTCCACGATCTTTGTTTGCACCTCAAACTCATCTTTCATTCCTTTGTTCGCTCGTTTCGTAAATAAAAACTCGGCTAGATTTTTCGTAAAGAATATACTATATTATTCAAATGCAAACAAAAATTTGTTTTCATTTTAAAATATTTCTCCACAATCTTTGTTTGCACCTCAATCTCATGTTTCATGCGTTTGTTTGCTCGTTTCATGAAATAAAAACTCGGATAGATTTTTCGTAAAGAATATACTAAATTATTCAAATGCAAACGTAAATTTGTTATCATTTTAAAATATTTCTCCACAATCTCTTTTTCCACCTAAAACTCATGTTTCATGCATTTGTTCGCTCATTTTCTACAAAAATAATACGGCCATATTTTCGTAAAGAATGAAAGTAAATACTAAATTATTCAAATGCAAACCAAAATTTATTTTTACTTTAAAATATTTCTCCACGATCATTGTTTGCACCTCAAACTCGTGTTTCATGCCTTTGTTCGCTCGTTTCATGAAATAAAAACTCGGCCAGATTTTTCGTAAAGAATATACTAAATTATTCAAATGCAAACCTAAATTTCTCTTCATTTTAAAATATTTCTCCACAATCTTTGTTTGCACCTCAATCTCATGTTTCATGCGTTTGTTTGCTCGTTTCATGAAATAAAAACTCAGCTAGATTTTTCGTAAAGAATATACTAAATTATTCAAATGCAAACGAAAATTTGTTTTCATTTTAAAATATTTCTCCACAATCTTTATTTCCACCTAAAACTCATGTTTCATGCATTTGTTCGCTCATTTTATATAAAAATGACACTGCTAGATTTTTCGTAAATACTATATTATTCAAATGCAAACAATAATTTATTTTTACTTTAAAAAATTTCTCCACGATATTTGTTTGCACCTCAAACTCATGTTTCATGCCTTTGTTCGCTCGTTTCATGAAATAAAAACTCGGCTAGATTTTTCGTAAAGAATATACTATATTATTCAAATGCAAACCAAATTTTGTTTTCATTTTAAAATATTTCTCCACAATCTTTGTTTCCATCTAAAAATCATGTTTCATGCATTTGTTCGCTCATTTTATATAAAAATAACACTGCTAGATTTTTCGTAAATACTAAATTATTCAAATGCAAACCAAAATTTATTTTTACTTTAAAATATTTCTCCACGATCTTTGTTTGCACCTCAAACTCATGTTTCATGCCTTTGTTCGATCGTTTCGTGAAATAAAAACTCGGCTAGATTTTTCGCAAAGAATATACTATATTATTCAAATGCAAACAAAAATTTGTTTTCATTTTAAAATATTTCTCCACAATCTTTGTTTGCACCTCAATCTCATGTTTCATGCGTTTGTTTGCTCGTTTCATGAAATAAAAACTCTGCTAGATTTTTCGTAAAGAATATACTAAATTATTCAAATGCAAACGAAAATTTGTTTTCATTTTAAAATATTTCTCCACAATCTTTATTTCCACCTAAAACTCATGTTTCATGCATTTGTTCGCTCATTTTATATAAAAATGACACTGCTAGATTTTTCGTAAATACTAAATTATTCAAATGCAAACCAAAATTTATTTTTACTTTAAAATATTTCTCCACGATCTTTGTTTGCACCTCAAACTCATGTTTCATGCCTTTGTTCGCTCGTTTCGTGAAATAAAAACTCGGCTAGATTTTTCGTAAAGAATATACTATATTATTCAAATGCAAACAAAAATTTGTTTTCATTTGAAAATATTTCTCCACAATCTTTGTTTGCACCTCAATCTCATGTTTCATGCGTTTGTTTGCTCGTTTCATGAAATAAAAACTGGGCTAGATTTTTCGTAAAGAATATACTAAATTATTCAAATGCAAATGTAAATTTGTTATCATTTTAAAATATTTCTCCACAATCTTTTTTTCCACCTAAAACTCATGTTTCATGCATTTGTTCGCTCATTTTCTACAAAAATAATACGGCCATATTTTCGTAAAGAATGAAAGTAAATACTAAATTATTCAAATGCAAACCAAAATTTATTTTTACTTTAAAATATTTCTCCACGATCATTGTTTGCACCTCAAACTCGTGTTTCATGCCTTTGTTCGCTCGTTTCATGAAATAAAAACTCCGCCAGATTTTTCGTAAAGAATATACTAAATTATTCAAATGCAAACCAAATTTTGTTTTCATTTTAAAATATTTCTCCATAATCTTTGTTTCCATCTAAAAATCATGTTTCATGCATTCGTTCGCTCATTTTATATAAAAATAACACTGCTAGATTTTTCGTAAATACTAAATTATTCAAATGCAAACCAAAATTTATTTTTACTTTAAAATATTTCTCCACGATCTTTGTTTGCACCTCAAACTCATGTTTCATGCCTTTGTTCGCTCGTTTCGTGAAATAAAAACTCGGCTAGATTTTTCGCAAAGAATATACTATATTATTCAAATGCAAACAAAAATTTGTTTTCATTTTAAAATTTTTCTCCACAATCTTTGTTTGCACCTCAATCTCATGTTTCATGCGTTTGTTTGCTCGTTTCATGAAATAAAAACTCTGCTAGATTTTTCGTAAAGAATATACTAAATTATTCAAATGCAAACGAAAATTTGTTTTCATTTTAAAATATTTCTCCACAATCTTTATTTCCACCTAAAACTCATGTTTCATGCATTTGTTCGCTCATTTTATATAAAAATGACACTGCTAGATTTTTCGTAAATACTATATTATTCAAATGCAAACAATAATTTATTTTTACTTTAAAAAATTTCTCCACGATATTTGTTTGCACCTCAAACTCATGTTTCATGCCTTTGTTCGCTCGTTTCTTGAAATAAAAACTCGGCTAGATTTTTCGTAAAGAATATACTATATTATTCAAATGCAAACCAAATTTTGTTTTCATTTTAAAATATTTCTCCACAATCTTTGTTTCCATCTAAAAATCATGTTTCATCCATTTGTTCGCTCATTTTATATAAAAATAACACTGCTAGATTTTTCGTAAATACTAAATTATTCAAATGCAAACAAAAATTTATTTTTACTTTAAAATATTTCTCCACGATCTTTGTTTGCACCTCAAACTCATGTTTCATGCCTTTGTTCGCTCGTTTCGTGAAATAAAAACTCGGCTAGATTTTTCGTAAAGAATATACTATATTATTCAAATGCAAACAAAAATTTGTTTTCATTTGAAAATATTTCTCCACAATCTTTGTTTGCACCTCAATCTCATGTTTCATGCGTTTGTTTGCTCGTTTCATGAAATAAAAACTCGGCTAGATTTTTCGTAAAGAATATACTAAATTATTCAAATGCAAACGTAAATTTGTTTTCATTTTAAAATATTTCTCCACAATCTTTTTTTCCACCTAAAACTCATGTTTCATGCATTTGTTCGCTCATTTTATATAAAAATAACACTGCTAGATTTTGCGTAAATACAAAATTATTCAAATGCAAACCAAAATTTATTTTTACTTTAAAATATTTCTCCACGATCTTTGTTTGCACCTCAAACTCATGTTTCATGCCTTTGTTCGCTCGTTTCGTGAAATAAAAACTCGGCTAGATTTTTCGTAGAGAATATACTATATTATTCAAATGCAAACAAAAATTTATTTTCATTTTAAAAGACTTCTCCACAATCTTTGTTTGCACCTCAATCTGATGTTTCATGCGTTTGTTTGCTCGTTTCATGAAATAAAAACTCGGCTAGATTTTTCGTAAAGAATATACTAAATTATTCAAATGCAAACGAAAATTTGTTTTCATTTTAAAATATTTCTCCACAATCTTTATTTCCACCTAAAACTCATGTTTCATGCATTTGTTCGCTCATTTTATATAAAAATGACACTGCTAGATTTTTCGTAAATACTATATTATTCAAATGCAAACAATAATTTATTTTTACTTTAAAAAATTTCTCCACGATATTTGTTTGCACCTCAAACTCATGTTTCATGCCTTTGTTCGCTCGTTTCTTGAAATAAAAACTCGGCTAGATTTTTCGTAAAGAATATACTATATTATTCAAATGCAAACCAAATTTTGTTTTCATTTTAAAATATTTCTCCACAATCTTTGTTTCCATCTAAAAATCATGTTTCATCCATTTGTTCGCTCATTTTATATAAAAATAACACTGCTAGATTTTTCGTAAATACTAAATTATTCAAATGCAAACCAAAATTTATTTTTACTTTAAAATATTTCTCCACGATCTTTGTTTGCACCTCAAACTCATGTTTCATGCCTTTGTTCGCTCGTTTCGTGAAATAAAAACTCGGCTAGATTTTTCGTAAAGAATATACTATATTATTCAAATGCAAACAAAAATTTGTTTTCATTTGAAAATATTTCTCCACAATCTTTGTTTGCACCTCAATCTCATGTTTCATGCGTTTGTTTGCTCGTTTCATGAAATAAAAACTCGGCTAGATTTTTCGTAAAGAATATACTAAATTATTCAAATGCAAACGTAAATTTGTTTTCATTTTAAAATATTTCTCCACAATCTTTTTTTCCACCTAAAACTCATGTTTCATGCATTTGTTCGCTCATTTTATATAAAAATAACACTGCTAGATTTTGCGTAAATACAAAATTATTCAAATGCAAACCAAAATTTATTTTTACTTTAAAATATTTCTCCACGATCTTTGTTTGCACCTCAAACTCATGTTTCATGCCTTTGTTCGCTCGTTTCGTGAAATAAAAACTCGGCTAGATTTTTCGTAGAGAATATACTATATTATTCAAATGCAAACAAAAATTTATTTTCATTTTAAAATACTTCTCCACAATCTTTGTTTGCACCTCAATCTGATGTTTCATGCGTTTGTTTGCTCGTTTCATGAAATAAAAACTCTGCTAGATTTTTCGTAAAGAATATACTAAATTATTCAAATGCAAACGAAAATTTGTTTTCATTTTAAAATATTCCTCCACAATCTTTATTTCCACCTAAAACTCATGTTTCATGCATTTGTTCGCTCATTTTATATAAAAATGACACTGCTAGATTTTTCGTAAGTACTAAATTATTCAAATGCAAACCAAAATTTATTTTTACTTTAAAATATTTCTCCACGATCTTTGTTTGCACCTCAAACTCATGTTTCATGCCTTTGTTCGCTCGTTTCGTGAAATAAAAACTCGGCTAGATTTTTCGTAAAAAATATAATATATTATTCAAATGCAAACAAAAATTTGTTTTCATTTTAAAATATTTCTCCACAATCTTTGTTTGCACCTCAATCTCATGTTTCATGCGTTTGTTTGCTCGTTTCATGAAATAAAAACTCGGCTAGATTTTTCGTAAAGAATAGACTAAATTATTCAAATGCAAACGTAAATTTGTTTTCATTTTAAAATATTTCTCCACAATCTTTTTTTCCACCTAAAACTCATGTTTCATGCATTTGTTCGCTCATTTTCTACAAAAATAATACGGCCATATTTTCGTAAAGAATGAAAGTAAATACTAAATTATTCAAATGCAAACCAAAATTTATTTTTACTTTAAAATATTTCTCCACGATCATTGTTTGCACCTCAAACTCGTGTTTCATGCCTTTGTTCGCTCGTTTCATGAAATAAAAACTCGGCCAGATTTTTCGTGAAGAATATACTAAATTATTCAAATGCAAACCAAAATTTGTATTCATTTTAAAATATTTCTCAAAAATCTTTATTTGCACCTCAAACTCTTGTTTCATTCGATTGTTCCCTAGTTACATGCAAGAAAAACTCGGCTAGATTTTTTGTAAAAAATATACAAAATTTTTCTAATGCAAACCAAAATTTGTTTTCAGTTTACAATGTTTCTCGACAATCTTTGTTTGCACCTCAAACTCATCTTTCATCCGTTTGTTCGCTCGTTTCATGAAATAAAAACTCGGCTAGATTTTTCGTAAAGAATATACTAAATTATTCAAATGCAGACCAAAATTTATTTTTACTTTAAAATATTTCTCCACGATCTTTGTTTGCACCTCAAACTCATGTTTCATGCCTTTGTTCGCTCGTTTCGTGAAATAAAAACTCGGCTAGATTTTTCGTAAAGAATATACTAAATTATTCAAATGCAAACGTAAATTTGTTTTCATTTTAAAATATTTCTCCACAATCTTTTTTTCCACCTAAAACTCATGTTTCATGCATTTGTTCGCTCATTTTCTACAAAAATAATACGGCCATATTTTCGTAAAGAATGAAAGTAAATACTAAATTATTCAAATGCAAACCAAAATTTATTTTTACTTTAAAATATTTCTCCACGATCATTGTTTGCACCTCAAACTCGTGTTTCATGCCTTTGTTCGCTCGTTTCATGAAATAAAAACTCGGCCAGATTTTCGTAAAAAATATACTAAATTATTCAAATGCAAACCTAAATTTCTCTTCATTTTAAAATATTTCTCCACAATCTTTGTTTGCACCTCAATCTCATGTTTGATGCGTTTGTTTGCTCGTTTCATGAAATAAAAACTCAGCTAGATTTTTCGTAAAGAATATACTAAATTATTAAAATGCAAACGAAAATTTGTTTTCATTTTAAAATATTTCTCCACAATCTTTATTTCCACCTTAAACTCATATTTCATGCATTTGTTCGCCCATTTTATATAAAAATGACACTGCTAGATTTTTCGTTAATACTATATTATTCAAATGCAAACAATAATTTATTTTTACTTTAAAAAATTTCTCCACGATCTTTGTTTGCACCTCAAACTCATGTTTCATGCCTTTGTTCGCTCGTTTCGTGAAATAAAAACTCGGCTAGATTTTTCGTAAAGAATATACTATAATATTCAAATGCAAACCAAATTTTGTTTTCATTTTAAAATATTTCTCCACAATCTTTGTTTCCATCTAAAAATCATGTTTCATGCATTTGTTCGCTCATTTTATATAAAAATAACACTGCTAGATTTTTCGTAAATACTAAATTATTCAAATGCAAACCAAAATTTATTTTTACTTTAAAATATTTCTCCACGATCTTTGTTTGCACCTCAAACTCATGTTTCATGCCTTTGTTCGCTTGTTTCGTGAAATAAAAACTCGGCTAGATTTTTCGTAAAGAATATACTATATTATTCAAATGCAAACAAAAATTTGTTTTCATTTTAAAATATTTCTCCACAATCTTTGTTTGCACCTCAATCTCATGTTTCATGCGTTTGTTTGCTCGTTTCATGAAATAAAAACTCTGCTAGATTTTTCGTAAAGAATATACTAAATTATTCAAATGCAAACGAAAATTTGTTTTCATTTTAAAATATTTCTCCACAATCTTTATTTCCACCTAAAACTCATGTTTCATGCATTTGTTCGCTCATTTTATATAAAAATGACACTGCTAGATTTTTCGTAAATACTATATTATTCAAATGCAAACAATAATTTATTTTTACTTTAAAAAATTTCTCCACGATATTTGTTTGCACCTCAAACTCATGTTTCATGCCTTTGTTCGCTCGTTTCATGAAATAAAAACTCGGCTAGATTTTTCGTAAAGAATAAACTATATTATTCAAATGCAAACCAAATTTTGTTTTCATTTTAAAATATTTCTCCACCATCTTTGTTTCCATCTAAAAATCATGTTTCATGCATTTGTTCGCTCATTTTATATAAAAATAACACTGCTAGATTTTTCGTAAATACTAAATTATTCAAATGCAAACCAAAATTTATTTTTACTTTAAAATATTTCTCCACGATCTTTGTTTGCACCTCAAACTCATGTTTCATGCCTTTGTTCGCTCGTTTCGTGAAATAAAAACTCGGCTAGATTTTTCGTAAAGAATATACTATATTATTCAAATGCAAACAAAAATTTGTTTTCATTTTAAAATATTTCTCCACAATCTTTGTTTGCACCTCAATCTGATGTTTCATGCGTTTGTTTGCTCGTTTCATGAAATAAAAACTCTGCTAGATTTTTCGTAAAGAATATACTAAATTATTCAAATGCAAACGAAAATTTGTTTTCATTTTAAAATATTCCTCCACAATCTTTGTTTCCATCTAAAACTCATGTTTCATGCATTTGTTCGCTCATTTTATACAAAAATAACTCTGCTAGATTTTTCGTAAATACTAAATTATTCAAATGCAAACCAAAATTTATTTTTACTTTAAAATATTTCTCCACGATCTTTGTTTGCACCTCAAACTCATGTTTCATGCCTTTGTTCGCTCGTTTCGTGAAATAAAAACTCGGCTAGATTTTTCGTAAAGAATATACTATATTATTCAAATGCAAACAAAAATTTGTTTTCATTTTAAAATATTTCTCCACAATCTTTGTTTGCACCTCAATCTCATGTTTCATGCGTTTGTTTGCTCGTTTCATGAAATAAAAACTCGGCTAGATTTTTCGTAAGGAATATACTAAATTATTCAAATGCAAACGAAAATTTGTTTTCATTTTAAAATATTCCTCCACAATCTTTGTTTCCGTCTAAAACTCATGTTTCATGCATTTGTTCGCTCATTTTATACAAAAATAACTCTGCTAGATTTTTCGTAAATAGTAAATTATTCAAATGCAAACCAAAATTTACTTTTACTTTAAAATATTTCTCCACGATCTTTGTTTGCACCTCAAACTCATGTTTCATGCCTTTGTTCGCTAGTTTCGTGAAATAAAAACTCGGCTAGATTTTTTGTAAAGAATATACTATATTATTCAAATGCAAACAAAAATTTGTTTTCATTTTAAAATATTTCTCCACAATCTTTGTTTGCACCTCAATCTGATGTTTCATGCGTTTGTTCGCTCGTTTCATGAAATAAAAACTCTGCTAGATTTTTCGTAAAGAATAGACTAAATTATTCAAATGCAAACGTAAATTTGTTTTCATTTTAAAATATTTCTCCACAATCTTTTTTTCCACCTAAAACTCATGTTTCATGCATTTGTTCGCTCATTTTCTACAAAAATAATACGGCCATATTTTGTAAAGAATGAAAGTAAATACTAAATTATTCAAATGCAAACCAAAATTTATTTTTACTTTAAAATATTTCTCCACGATCATTGTTTGCACCTCAAACTCGTGTTTCATGCCTTTGTTCGCTCGTTTCATGAAATAAAAACTCGGCCAGATTTTTCGTAAAGAATATACTAAATTATTCAAATGCAAACCAAAATTTGTATTCATTTTAAAATATTTCTCAAAAATCTTTATTTGCACCTCAAACTCTTGTTCCATTCGATTGTTCCCTAGTTACATGCAAGAAAAACTCGGCTAGATTTTTTGTAAAAAATATACAAAATTTTTCAAATGCAAACCAAAATTTGTTTTCAGTTTACAATGTTTCTCGACAATCTTTGTTTGCACCTCAAACTCATCTTTCATCCGTTTGTTCGCTCGTTTCATGAAATAAAAACTCGGCTAGATTTTTCGTAAAGAATATACTAAATTATTCAAATGCAAACGAAAATTTGTTTTCATTTTAAAATATTCCTCCACAATCTTTGTTTCCATCTAAAACTCATGTTTCATGCATTTGTTCGCTCATTTTATACAAAAATAACTCTGCTAGATTTTTCGTAAATACTAAATTATTCAAATGCAAACCAAAATTTATTTTTACTCTAAAATATTTCTCCACGATCTTTGTTTGCACCTCAAACTCATGTTTCATGCCTTTGTTCGCTCGTTTCGTGAAATAAAAACTCGGCTAGATTTTTCGTAAAGAATATACTATATTATTCAAATGCAAACAAAAATTTGTTTTCATTTTAAAATATTTCTCCACAATCTTTGTTTGCACCTCAATCTCATGTTTCATGCGTTTGTTTGCTCGTTTCATGAAATAAAAACTCGGCTAGATTTTTCGAAAAGAATAGACTAAATTATTCAAATGCAAACGTAAATTTGTTGTCATTTTAAAATATTTCTCCACAATCTTTTTTTCCACCTAAAACTCATGTTTCATGCATTTGTTCGCTCATTTTCTACAAAAATAATACGGCCATATTTTCGTAAAGAATGAAAGTAAATACTAAATTATTCAAATGCAAACCAAAATTTATTTTTACTTTAAAATATTTCTCCACGATCATTGTTTGCACCTCAAACTCGTGTTTCATGCCTTTGTTCGCTCGTTTCATGAAATAAAAACTCGGCCAGATTTTTCGTAAAGAATATACTAAATTATTCAAATGCAAACCAAAATTTGTATTCATTTTAAAATATTTCTCAAAAATCTTTATTTGCACCTCAAACTCTTGTTTCATTCGATTGTTCCCAAGTTACATGCAAGAAAAACTCGGCTAGATTTTTTGTAAAAAATATACAAAATTTTTCAAATGCAAACCAAAATTTGTTTTCAGTTTACAATGTTTCTCGACAATCTTTGTTTGCACCTCAAACTCATCTTTCATCCGTTTGTTCGCTCGTTTCATGAAATAAAAACTCGGCTAGATTTTTCGTAAAGAATATACTAAATTATTCAAATGCAAACGAAAATTTGTTTTCATTTTAAAATATTCCTCCACAATCTTTGTTTCCATCTAAAACTCATGTTTCATGCATTTGTTCGCTCATTTTATACAAAAATAACTCTGCTAGATTTTTCGTAAATACTAAATTATTCAAATGCAAACCAAAATTTATTTTTACTTTAAAATATTTCTCCACGATCTTTGTTTGCACCTCAAACTCATGTTTCATGCCTTTGTTCGCTCGTTTCGTGAAATAAAAACTCGGCTAGATTTTTCGTAAAGAATATACTATATTATTCAAATGCAAATAAAAATTTGTTTTCATTTTAAAATATTTCTCCACAATCTTTGTTTGCACCTCAATCTCATGTTTCATGCGTTTGTTTGCTCGTTTCATGAAATAAAAACTCGGCTAGATTTTTCGTAAAGAATAGACTAAATTATTCAAATGCAAACGTAAATTTGTTTTCATTTTAAAATATTTCTCCACAATCTTTTTTTCCACCTAAAACTCATGTTTCATGCATTTGTTCGCTCATTTTCTACAAAAATAATACGGCCATATTTTCGTAAAGAATGAAAGTAAATACTAAATTATTCAAATGCAAACCAAAATTTATTTTTACTTTAAAATATTTCTCCACGATCATTGTTTGCACCTCAAACTCGTGTTTCATGCCTTTGTTCGCTCGTTTCATGAAATAAAAACTCGGCCAGATTTTTCGTAAAAAATATACTAAATTATTCAAATGCAAACCTAAATTTCTCTTCATTTTAAAATATTTCTCCACAATCTTTGTTTGCACCTCAATCTCATGTTTGATGTGTTTGTTTGCTCGTTTCATGAAATAAAAATCAGCTAGATTTTTCGTAAAGAATATACTAAATTATTCAAATGCAAACGAAAATTTATTTTCATTTTAAAATATTTCTCCACAATCTTTATTTCCACCTAAAACTCATGTTTCATGCATTTGTTCGCTCATTTTATATAAAAACGACACTGCTAGATTTTTCGTAAATACTATATTATTCAAATGCAAACAATAATTTATTTTTACTTTAAAAAATTTCTCCACGATATTTGTTTGCACCTCAAACTCATGTTTCATGCCTTTGTTCGCTCGTTTCATGAAATAAAAACTCGGCTAGATTTTTCGTAAAGAATATATTATATTATTCAAATGCAAACCAAATTTTGTTTTCATTTTAAAATATTTTTCCACAATCTTTGTTTCCATCTAAAAATCATGTTTCATGCATTTGTTCGCTCATTTTATATAAAAATAACACTGCTAGATTTTTCGTAAATACTAAATTATTCAAATGCAAACCAAAATTTATTTTTACTTTAAAATATTTCTCCACGATCTTTGTTTGCACCTCAAACTCATGTTTCATGCCTTTGTTCGCTCGTTTCGTGAAATAAAAACTCGGCTAGATTTTTCGTAAAGAATATACTATATTATTCAAATGCAAACAAAAATTTGTTTTCATTTTAAAATATTTCTCCACAATCTTTGTTTGCACCTCAATCTCATGTTTCATGCGTTTGTTTGCTCGTTTCATGAAATAAAAACTCTGCTAGATTTTTCGTAAAGAATATACTAAATTATTCAAATGCAAACGAAAATTTGTTTTCATTTTAAAATATTTCTCCACAATCTTTATTTCCACCTAAAACTCATGTTTCATGCATTTGTTCGCTCATTTTATATAAAAATGACACTGCTAGATTTTTCGTAAATACTAAATTATTCAAATGCAAACCAAAATTTATTTTTACTTTAAAATATTTCTCCACGATCTTTGTTTGCACCTCAAACTCATGTTTCATGCCTTTGTTCGCTCGTTTCGTGAAATAAATACTCGGCTAGATTTTTCGTAAAGAATATTCTAAATTATTCAAATGCAAACGAAAATTTGTTTTCATTTTAAAATATTCCTCCACAATCTTTGTTTCCATCTAAAACTCATGTTTCATGCATTTGTTCGCTCATTTTATACAAAAATAACTCTGCTAGATTTTTCGTAAATACTAAATTATTCAAATGCAAACCAAAATTTATTTTTACTTTAAAATATTTCTCCACGATCTTTGTTTCCACCTCAAACTCATGTTTCATGCCTTTGTTCGCTCGTTTCGTGAAATAAAAACTCGGCTAGATTTTTCGTAAAGAATATACTATATTATTCAAATGCAAACAAAAATTTGTTTTCATTTTAAAATATTTCTCCACAATCTTTGTTTGCACCTCAATCTCATGTTTCATGCGTTTGTTTGCTCGTTTCATGAAATAAAAACTCTGCTAGATTTTTCGTAAAGAATATACTAAATTATTCAAATGCAAACGTAAATTTATTTTCATTTTAAAATATTTCTCCACAATCTTTATTTCCACCTAAAACTCATGTTTCATGCATTTGTTCGCTCATTTTATATAAAAATGACACTGCTAGATTTTTCGTAAATACTATATTATTCAAATGCAAACAATAATTTATTTTTACTTTAAAAATTTTCTCCACGATATTTGTTTGCACCTCAAACTCATGTTTCATGCCTTTGTTCGCTCGTTTCATGAAATAAAAACTCGGCTAGATTTTTCGTAAAGAATATATTATATTATTCAAATGCAAACCAAATTTTGTTTTCATTTTAAAATATTTTTCCACAATCTTTGTTTCCATCTAAAAATCATGTTTCATGCATTTGTTCGCTCATTTTATATAAAAATAACACTGCTAGATTTTTCGTAAATACTAAATTATTCAAATGCAAACCAAAATTTATTTTTACTTTAAAATATTTCTCCACGATCTTTGTTTGCACCTCAAACTCATGTTTCATGCCTTTGTTCGCTCGTTTCGTGAAATAAAAACTCGGCTAGATTTTTCGTAAAGAATATACTATATTATTCAAATGCAAACAAAAATTTGTTTTCATTTTAAAATATTTCTCCACAATCTTTGTTTGCACCTCAATCTCATGTTTCATGCGTTTGTTTGCTCGTTTCATGAAATAAAAACTCTGCTAGATTTTTCGTAAAGAATATACTAAATTATTCAAATGCAAACGAAAATTTGTTTTCATTTTAAAATATTTCTCCACAATCTTTATTTCCACCTAAAACTCATGTTTCATGCATTTGTTCGCTCATTTTATATAAAAATGACACTGCTAGATTTTTCGTAAATACTAAATTATTCAAATGCAAACCAAAATTTATTTTTACTTTAAAATATTTCTCCACGATCTTTGTTTGCACCTCAAACTCATGTTTCATGCCTTTGTTCGCTCGTTTCGTGAAATAAATACTCGGCTAGATTTTTCGTAAAGAATATTCTAAATTATTCAAATGCAAACGAAAATTTGTTTTCATTTTAAAATATTCCTCCACAATCTTTGTTTCCATCTAAAACTCATGTTTCATGCATTTGTTCGCTCATTTTATACAAAAATAACTCTGCTAGATTTTTCGTAAATACTAAATTATTCAAATGCAAACCAAAATTTATTTTTACTTTAAAATATTTCTCCACGATCTTTGTTTCCACCTCAAACTCATGTTTCATGCCTTTGTTCGCTCGTTTCGTGAAATAAAAACTCGGCTAGATTTTTCGTAAAGAATATACTATATTATTCAAATGCAAACAAAAATTTGTTTTCATTTTAAAATATTTCTCCACAATCTTTGTTTGCACCTCAATCTCATGTTTCATGCGTTTGTTTGCTCGTTTCATGAAATAAAAACTCGGCTAGATTTTTCGTAAAGAATATACTAAATTATTCAAATGCAAACGTAAATTTGTTTTCATTTTAAAATATTTCTCCACAATCTTTTTTTCCACCTAAAACTCATGTTTCATGCATTTGTTCGCTCATTTTCTACAAAAATAATACGGCCATATTTTCGTAAAGAACGAAAGTAAATACTAAATTATTCAAATGCAAACCAAAATTTATTTTTACTTTAAAATATTTCTCCACGATCATTGTTTGTACCTCAAACTCGTGTTTCATGCCTTTGTTCGCTCGTTTCATGAAATAAAAACTCGGCTAGATTTTTCGTAAAGAATATACTAAATTATTCAAATGCAAACCAAAATTTGTATTCATTTTAAAATATTTCTCCACAATCTTTTTTTCCACCTAAAACTCATGTTTCATGCATTTGTTCGCTCATTTTCTACAAAAATAATACGGCCATATTTTCGTAAAGAATGAAAGTAAATACTAAATTATTCAAATGCAAACCAAAATTTATTTTTACTTTAAAATATTTCTCCACGATCATTGTTTGCACCTCAAACTCGTGTTTCATGCCTTTGTTCGCTCGTTTCAAGAAATAAAAACTCGGCCAGATTTTTCGTAAAAAATATACTAAATTATTCAAATGCAAACCTAAATTTCTCTTCATTTTAAAATATTTCTCCACAATCTTTGTTTGCACCTCAATCTCATGTTTGATGCGTTTGTTTGCTCGTTTCATGAAATAAAAACTCAGCTAGATTTTTCGTAAAGAATATACTAAATTATTCAAATGCAAACGAAAATTTGTTTTCATTTTAAAATATTTCTCCACAATCTTTATTTCCACCTAAAACTCATGTTTCATGCATTTGTTCGCTCATTTTATATAAAAATGACACTGCTAGATTTTTCGTAAATACTATATTATTCAAATGCAAACAATAATTTATTTTTACTTTAAAAAATTTCTCCACGATATTTGTTTGCACCTCAAACTCATGTTTCATGCCTTTGTTCGCTCGTTTCATGAAATAAAAACTCGGCTAGATTTTTCGTAAAGAATATACTATATTATTCAAATGCAAACCAAATTTTGTTTTCATTTTAAAATATTTCTCCACAATCTTTGTTTCTATCTAAAAATCATGTTTCATGCATTTGTTCGCTCATTTTATATAAAAATAACACTGCTAGATTTTTCGTAAATACTAAATTATTCAAATGCAAACCAAAATTTATTTTTACTTTAAAATATTTCTCCACGATCTTTGTTTGCACCCCAAACTCATGTTTCATGCCTTTGTTCGCTCGTTTCGTGAAATAAAAACTCGGCTAGATTTTTCGTAAAGAATATACTATATTATTCAAATGCAAACAAAAATTTGTTTTCATTTTAAAATATTTCTCCACAATCTTTGTTTGCACCTCAATCTCATGTTTCATGCGTTTGTTTGCTCGTTTCATGAAATAAAAACTCTGCTAGATTTTTCGTAAAGAAGATACTAAATTATTCATATGCAAACGAAAATTTGTTTTCATTTTAAAATATTTCTCCACAATCTTTATTTCCACCTAAAACTCATGTTTCATGCATTTGTTCGCTCATTTTATATAAAAATGACACTGCTAGATTTTTCGTAAATACTAAATTATTCAAATGCAAACCAAAATTTATTTTTACTTTAAAATATTTATCCACGATCTTTGTTTGCACCTCAAACTCATGTTTCATGCCTTTGTTCGCTCGTTTCGTGAAATAAAAACTCGGCTAGATTTTTCGTAAAGAATATACTATATTATTCAAATGCAAACAAAAATTTGTTTTCATTTTAAAATATTTCTCCACAATCTTTGTTTGCACCTCAATCTCATGTTTCATGCGTTTGTTTGCTCGTTTCATGAAATAAAAACTCGGCTAGATTTTTCGTAAGGAATATACTAAATTATTCAAATGCAAACGTAAATTTGTTTTCATTTTAAAATATTTCTCCACAATCTTTTTTTCCACCTAAAACTCATGTTTCATGCATTTGTTCGCTCATTTTCTACAAAAATAATACGGCCATATTTTCGTAAAGAATGAAAGTAAATACTAAATTATTCAAATGCAAACCAAAATTTATTTTTACTTTAAAATATTTCTCCACGATCATTGTTTGCACCTCAAATTCGTGTTTCATGCCTTTGTTCGCTCGTTTCATGAAATAAAAACTCGGCCAGATTTTTCGTAAAGAATATACTAAATTATTCAAATGCAAACCAAAATTTGTATTCATTTTAAAATATTTCTCAAAAATCTTTATTCGCACCTCAAACTCTTGTTTCATTCGATTGTTCCCTAGTTACATGCAAGAAAAACTCGGCTAGATTTTTTGTAAAAAATATACAAAATTTTTCAAATGCAAACCAAAATTTGTTTTCAGTTTACAATGTTTCTCGACAATCTTTGTTTGCACCTCAAACTCATATTTCGTGCGTTTGTTCGCTCGTTTCATGAAATGAAAACTCGGCTAGATTTTTCGTAAAGAATATACTAAATTATTCAAATGCAAACGAAAATTTGTTTTCATTTTAAAATATTCCTCCACAATCTTTGTCTCCATCTAAAACTCATGTTTCATGCATTTGTTCGCTCATTTTATACAAAAATGACTCTGCTAGATTTTTCGTAAATACTAAATTATTCAAATGCAAACCAAAATTTATTTTTACTTCAAAATATTTCTCCACGATCTTTGTTTGCACCTCAAACTCATGTTTCATGCCTTTGTTCGCTCGTTTCGTGAAATAAAAACTCGGCTAGATTTTTCGTAAAGAATATACTATATTATTCAAATGCAAACAAAAATTTGTTTTCATTTTAAAATATTTCTCCACAATCTTTGTTTGCACCTCAATCTCATGTTTCATGCGTTTGTTTGCTCGTTTCATGAAATAAAAACTCTGCTAGATTTTTCGTAAAGAAGATACTAAATTATTCATATGCAAACGAAAATTTGTTTTCATTTTAAAATATTTCTCCACAATCTTTATTTCCACCTAAAACTCATGTTTCATGCATTTGTTCGCTCATTTTATATAAAAATGACACTGCTAGATTTTTCGTAAATACTAAATTATTCAAATGCAAACCAAAATTTATTTTTACTTTAAAATATTTCTCCACGATCTTTGTTTGCACCTCAAACACATGTTTCATGCCTTTGTTCGCTCGTTTCGTGAAATAAAAACTCGGCTAGATTTTTCGTAAAGAATATACTATATTATTCAAATGCAAACAAAAATTTGTTTTCATTTTAAAATATTTCTCCACAATCTTTGTTTGCACCTCAATCTCATGTTTCATGCGTTTGTTTGCTCGTTTCATGAAATAAAAACTCGGCTAGATTTTTCGTAAGGAATATACTAAATTATTCAAATGCAAACGTAAATTTGTTTTCATTTTAAAATATTTCTGCACAATCTTTTTTTCCACCTAAAACTCATGTTTCATGCATTTGTTCGCTCATTTTCTACAAAAATAATACGGCCATATTTTCGTAAAGAATGAAAGTAAATACTAAATTATTCAAATGCAAACCAAAATTTATTTTTACTTTAAAATATTTCTCCACGATCATTGTTTGCACCTCAAATTCGTGTTTCATGCCTTTGTTCGCTCGTTTCATGAAATAAAAACTCGGCCAGATTTTTCGTAAAGAATATACTAAATTATTCAAATGCAAACCAAAATTTGTATTCATTTTAAAATATTTCTCAAAAATCTTTATTTGCACCTCAAACTCTTGTTTCATTCGATTGTTCCCTAGTTACATGCAAGAAAAACTCGGCTAGATTTTTTGTAAAAAATATACAAAATTTTTCAAATGCAAACCAAAATTTGTTTTCAGTTTACAATGTTTCTCGACGATCTTTGTTTGCACCTCAAACTCATATTTCGTGCGTTTGTTCGCTCGTTTCATGAAATGAAAACTCGGCTAGATTTTCCGTAAAGAATATACTAAATTATTCAAATGCAAACGAAAATTTGTTTTCATTTTAAAATATTCCTCCACAATCTTTGTCTCCATCTAAAACTCATGTTTCATGCATTTGTTCGCTCATTTTATACAAAAATGACTCTGCTAGATTTTTCGTAAATACTAAATTATTCAAATGCAAACCAAAATTTATTTTTACTTCAAAATATTTCTCCACGATCTTTGTTTGCACCTCATACTCATGTTTCATGCCTTTGTTCGCTCGTTTCGTGAAATAAAAACTCGGCTAGATTTTTCGTAAAGAATATACTATATTATTCAAATGCAAACAAAAATTTGTTTTCATTTTAAAATATTTCTCCACAATCTTTGTTTGCACCTCAATCTCATGTTTCATGCGTTTGTTTGCTCGTTTCATGAAATAAAAACTCGGCTAGATTTTTCGTAAAGAATATACTAAATTATTCAAATGCAAACGAAAATTTGTTTTCATTTTAAAATATTCCTCCACAATCTTTGTCTCCATCTAAAACTCATGTTTCATGCATTTGTTCGCTCATTTTATACAAAAATGACACTGCTAGATTTTTCGTAAATACTAAATTATTCAAATGCAAACCAAAATTTATTTTTACTTTAAAATATTTCTCCACGATCTTTGTTTGCACCTCAAACTCATGTTTCATGCCTTTGTTCGCTCGTTTCGTGAAATAAAAACTCGGCTAGATTTTTCTTAAAGAATATACTAAATTATTCAAATGCAAACGAAAATTTGTTTTCATTTTAAAATATTTCTCCACAATCTTTATTTCCACCTAAAACTCATGTTTCATGCATTTGTTCGCTCATTTTCTACAAAAATAATACGGCCATATTTTCGTAAAGAATGAAAGTAAATACTAAATTATTCAAATGCAAACCAAAATTTATTTTTAATTTAAAATATTTCTCCACGATCATTGTTTGCACCTCAAACTCGTGTTTCATGCCTTTGTTCGCTCGTTTCATGAAATAAAAACTCGGCCAGATTTTTCGTAAAGAATATACTAAATTATTCAAATGCAAACCAAAATTTGTATTCGTTTTAAAATATTTCTCAAAAATCTTTATTTGCACCTCAAACTCTTGTTTCATTCGATTGTTCCCTAGTTACATGCAAGAAAAACTCGGCTAGATTTTTTGTAAAAAATATACAAAATTTTTCAAATGCAAACCAAAATTTGTTTTCAGTTTACAATGTTTCTCGACGATCTTTGTTTGCACCTCAAACTCATATTTCGTGCGTTTGTTCGCTCGTTTCATGAAATGAAAACTCGGCTAGATTTTCCGTAAAGAATATACTAAATTATTCAAATGCAAATGAAAATTTGTTTTCATTTTAAAATATTCCTCCACAATCTTTGTCTCCGTCTAAAACTCATGTTTCATGCATTTGTTCGCTCATTTTATACAAAAATGACTCTGCTAGATTTTTCGTAAATACTAAATTATTCAAATGCAAACCAAAATTTATTTTTACTTCAAAATATTTCTCCACGATCTTTGTTTGCACCTCAAACTCATGTTTCATGCCTTTGTTCGCTCGTTTCGTGAAATAAAAACTCGGCTAGATTTTTCGTAAAGAATATACTATATTATTCAAATGCAAACAAAAATTTGTTTTCATTTTAAAATATTTCTCCACAATCTTTGTTTGCACCTCAATCTCATGTTTCATGCGTTTGTTTGCTCGTTTCATGAAATAAAAACTCGGCTAGATTTTTCGTAAAGAATATACTAAATTATTCAAATGCAAACGAAAATTTGTTTTCATTTTAAAATATTCCTCCACAATCTTTGTCTCCATCTAAAACTCATGTTTCATGCATTTGTTCGCTCATTTTATACAAAAATGACACTGCTAGATTTTTCGTAAATACTAAATTATTCAAATGCAAACCAAAATTTATTTTTACTTTAAAATATTTCTCCACGATCTTTGTTTGCACCTCAAACTCATGTTTCATGCCTTTGTTCGCTCGTTTCGTGAAATAAAAACTCGGCTAGATTTTTCTTAAAGAATATACTAAATTATTCAAATGCAAACGAAAATTTGTTTTCATTTTAAAATATTTCTCCACAATCTTTATTTCCACCTAAAACTCATGTTTCATGCATTTGTTCGCTCATTTTCTACAAAAATAATACGGCCATATTTTCGTAAAGAATGAAAGTAAATACTAAATTATTCAAATGCAAACCAAAATTTATTTTTAATTTAAAATATTTCTCCACGATCATTGTTTGCACCTCAAACTCGTGTTTCATGCCTTTGTTCGCTCGTTTCATGAAATAAAAACTCGGCCAGATTTTTCGTAAAGAATATACTAAATTATTCAAATGCAAACCAAAATTTGTATTCGTTTTAAAATATTTCTCAAAAATCTTTATTTGCACCTCAAACTCTTGTTACATTCGATTGTTCCCTAGTTACATGCAAGAAAAACTCGGCTAGATTTTTTGTAAAAAATATACAAAATTTTTCAAATGCAAACCAAAATTTGTTTTCAGTTTACAATGTTTCTCGACAATCTTTGTTTGCACCTCAAACTCATATTTCATGCGTTTGTTCGCTCGTTTCATGAAATGAAAACTCGGCTAGATTTTTCGTAAAGAAAATACTAAATTATTCAAATGCAAACGAAAATTTGTTTTCATTTTAAAATATTCCTCCACAATCTTTGTCTCCATCTAAAACTCATGTTTCATGCATTTGTTCGCTCATTTTATACAAAAATGACTCTGCTAGATTTTTCGTAAATACTAAATTATTCAAATGCAAACCAAAATTTATTTTTACTTCAAAATATTTCTCCACGATCTTTGTTTGCACCTCAAACTCGTGTTTCATGCCTTTGTTCGCTCGTTTCGTGAAATAAAAACTCGGCTAGATTTTTCGTAAAGAATATACTATATTATTCAAATGCAAACAAAAATTTGTTTTCATTTTAAAATATTTCTCCACAATCTTTGTTTGCACCTCAATCTCATGTTTCATGCGTTTGTTTGCTCGTTTCATGAAATAAAAACTCGGCTAGATTTTTCGTAAAGAATATACTAAATTATTCAAATGCAAACGAAAATTTGTTTTCATTTTAAAATATTCCTCCACAATCTTTGTCTCCATCTAAAACTCATGTTTCATGCATTTGTTCGCTCATTTTATACAAAAATGACACTGCTAGATTTTTCGTAAATACTAAATTATTCAAATGCAAACCAAAATTTATTTTTACTTTAAAATATTTCTCCACGATCTTTGTTTGCACCTCAAACTCATGTTTCATGCCTTTGTTCGCTCGTTTCGTGAAATAAAAACTCGGCTAGATTTTTCTTAAAGAATATACTAAATTATTCAAATGCAAACGAAAATTTGTTTTCATTTTAAAATATTTCTCCACAATCTTTATTTCCACCTAAAACTCATGTTTCATGCATTTGTTCGCTCATTTTCTACAAAAATAATACGGCCATATTTTCGTAAAGAATGAAAGTAAATACTAAATTATTCAAATGCAAACCAAAATTTATTTTTAATTTAAAATATTTCTCCACGATCATTGTTTGCACCTCAAACTCGTGTTTCATGCCTTTGTTCGCTCGTTTCATGAAATAAAAACTCGGCCAGATTTTTCGTAAAGAATATACTAAATTATTCAAATGCAAACCAAAATTTGTATTCGTTTTAAAATATTTCTCAAAAATCTTTATTTGCACCTCAAACTCTTGTTTCATTCGATTGTTCCCTACTTACATGCAAGAAAAACTCGGCTAGATTTTTTGTAAAAAATATACAAAATTTTTCAAATGCAAACCAAAATTTGTTTTCAGTTTACAATGTTTCTCGACAATCTTTGTTTGCACCTCAAACTCATCTTTCATGCGTTTGTTCGCTCGTTTCATGAAATAAAAACTCGGCTAGATTTTTCGTAAAGAATATACTAAATTATTCAAATGCAAACGAAAATTTGTTTTCATTTTAAAATATTCCTCCACAATCTTTGTTTCCATCTAAAACTCATGTTTCATGCATTTGTTCGCTCATTTTATACAAAAATGACTCTGCTAGATTTTTCGTAAATACTAAATTATTCAAATGCAAACCAAAATTTATTTTTACTTCAAAATATTTCTCCACGATCTTTGTTTGCACCTCAAACTCATGTTTCATGCCTTTGTTCGCTCGTTTCGTGAAATAAAAACTCGGCTAGATTTCTCGTAAAGAATATACTATATTATTCAAATGCAAACAAAAATTTGTTTTCATTTTAAAATATTTCTCCACAATCTTTGTTTGCGCCTCAATCTCATGTTTCATGCGTTTGTTTGCTCGTTTCATGAAATAAAAACTCGGCTAGATTTTTCGTAAAGAATATACTAAATTATTCAAATGCAAACGTAAATTTGTTTTCATTTTAAAATATTTCTCCACAATCTTTTTTTCCACCTAAAACTCATGTTTCATGCATTTGTTCGCTCATTTTCTACAAAAATAATACGGCCATATTTTCGTAAAGAATGAAAGTAAATACTAAATTATTCAAATGCAAACCAAAATTTATTTTTACTTTAAAATATTTCTCCACGATCATTGTTTGCACCTCAAACTCGTGTTTGATGCCTTTGTTCGCTCGTTTCATGAAATAAAAACTCGGCCAGATTTTTCGTAAAGAATATACTAAATTATTCAAATGCAAACCAAAATTTGTATTCATTTTAAAATATTTCTCAAAAATCTTTATTTGCACCTCAAACTCTTGTTTCATTCGATTGTTCCCTAGTTACATGCAAGAAAAACTCGGCTAGATTTTTTGTAAAAAATATACAAAATTTTTCAAATGCAAACCAAAATTTGTTTTCAGTTTACAATGTTTCTCGACAATCTTTGTTTGCACCTCAAACTCATCTTTCATGCGTTTATTCGCTCGTTTCATGAAATAAAAACTCGACTAGATTTTTCGTAAAGAATATACTAAATTATTCAAATGCAAACGAAAATTTGTTTCATTTTAAAATATTCCTCCACAATCTTTGTTTCCATCTAAAACTCATGTTTCATGCATTTGTTCGCTCATTTTATACAAAAATAACTCTGCTAGATTTTTCGTAAATACTAAATTATTCAAATGCAAACCAAAATTTATTTTTACTTCAAAATATTTCTCCAGGATCTTTGTTTGCACCTCAAACTCATGTTTCATGCCTTTGTTCGCTCCTTTCATGAAATAAAAACTCGGCTAGATTTTTCGTTAAGAAAATACTAAATTATTTAAATGCAAACCAAATTTGTTTTCATTTTAAAATATTTCTCCACAATCTTTGTTTGCACCTCAATCTCATGTTTCATGCGTTTGTTCACTCGTTTCGTGAAATAAAAACTCGGCTAGATTTTTCGTAAAGAATATTCTAAATTATTTAAATGCAAACCAAATTTGTTTTCATTTTAAAATATTTCTCCACAATCTTTGTTTGCACCTCAAACTCATCTTTCATGCGTTTGTTCGCTCGTTTCATGAAATAAAAACTCGGATAGATTTTTCGTAACGAATATACTGAATTATTCAAATGCAAACGAAAATTTGTTTTCATTTTAAAATATTTCTCCACAATCTTTGTTTCCATCTAAAACTCATGTTTCATGCATTTGTACGCTCATTTTATATAAAAATAACACTTCTAGATTTTTCGTAAATACTAAATTATTCAAATGCAAACCAAAATTTATTTTTACTTTAAAATATTTCTCCACGATCTTTGTTTGCACCTCAAACACATGTTTCATGCCTTTGTTCGCTCGTTTCATGAAATAAAAACTCGGCTAGATTTTTCGTAAAGAATATACTATATTATTCAAATGCAAACCAAAATTTGTTTTCATTTTAAAATATTTCTCCACAATCTTTGTTTCCATCTAAAACTCATGTTTCATGCATTTGTTCGCTCATTTTATATAAAAATGACACTGCTAGATTTTTCGTAAATACTATATTATTCAAATGCAAACAATAATTTATTTTTACGTTAAAAAATTTCTCCACGATCTTTGTTTGCACCTCAAACTCATGTTTCATGCCTTTGTTTGGTCGTTTCATGAAATAAAAAGTCGGCTAGATTTTTCGTAAAGAATATACTAAATTATTCAAATGCAAACCTAAATTTGTCTTCATTTTAAAATATTTCTCCACAATCTTTGTTTGCACCTCAATCTCATGTTTCATGCGTTTGTTTGCTAGTTTCATGAAATAAAAACTCGGCTAGATTATTCGTAAAGAATATACTAAATTATTCAAATGCAAACGAAAATTTGTTTTCATTTTAAAATATTTCTCCACAATCTTTATTTCCACCTAAAACTCATGTTTCATGCATTTGTTCGCTTATTTTATATAAAAATGACACTGCTAGATTTTTCGTAAATACTATATTATTCAAATGCAAACAATAATTTATTTTTACTTTAAAAAATTTCTCCACGATATTTGTTTGCGCCTCAAACTCATGTTTCATGCCTTTGTTCGCTCGTTTCATGAAATAAAAACTCGGCTAGATTTTTCGTAAAGAATATACTATATTATTCAAATGCAAACGAAAATTTGTTTTCATTTTAAAATATTTCTCCACAATCTTTGTTTGCACCTCCATCTCATGTTTCATGCGTTTTGTTTGCTCGTTTCATGAAATAAAAACTCGGCTAGATTTTTCGTAAAGAATATACTAAATTATTCAAATCCAAACGAAAATTTGTTTTCATTTTAAAATATTTCTCCACAATCTTTATTTCCACCTAAAACTCATGTTTCATGCATTTGTTCGCTCATTTTATATAAAAATGACACTGCTAGATTTTTCGTAAATACTAAATTATTCAAATGCAAACCAAAATTTATTTTTACTTTAAAATATTTCTCCACGATCTTTGTTTGCACCTCAAACTCATCTTTCATGCCTTTGTTCGCTCGTTTCGTGAAATAAAAACTCGGCTAGATTTTTCGTAAAGAATATACTAAATTATTTAAATGCAAACCAAATTTGTTTTCATTTTAAAATATTTCTCCACAATCTTTGTTTGCACCTCAATCTCATGTTTCATGCGTTTGTTCACTCGTTTCATGAAATAAAAACTCGGCTAGATTTTTCGTAAAGAATATACTAAATTATTTAAATGCAAACCAAATTTGTTTTCATTTTAAAATATTTCTCCACAATCTTTGTTTCCATCTAAAACTCATGTTTCATGCATTTGTACGCTCATTTTATATAACAATAACACTTCTAGATTTTTCGTAAATACTATATTATTCAAATGCAAACAATAATTTAATTTTACTTAAAAAAATTTCTCCACGATATTTGTTTGCACCTCAAACTCATGTTTCATGCCTTTGTTCGCTCGTTTCATGAAATAAAAACTCGGCTAGATTTTTCGTAAAGAATATACTAAATTATTCAAATGCAAACCTAAATTTGTCTTCATTTTAAAATATTTCTCCACAATCTTTGTTTGCACCTGAATCTCATGTTTCATGCGTTTGTTTGCTCGTTTCATGAAATAAAAACTCGGCTAGATTATTCGTAAAGAATATACTAAATTATTCAAATGCAAACGAAAATTTGTTTTCATTTTAAAATATTTCTCCACAATCTTTATTTCCACCTAAAACTCATGTTTCATGCATTTGTTCGCTTATTATTTATAAAAATGACACTGCTAGATTTTTCGTAAATACTATATTATTCAAATGCAAACAATAATTTATTTTTACTTTAAAAAATTTCTCCACGATATTTGTTTGCACCTCAAACTCATGTTTCATGCCTTTGTTCGCTCGTTTCATGAAATAAAAACTCGGCTAGATTTTTCGTAAAGAATATACTATATTATTCAGATGCAAACCAAATTTTGTTTTCATTTTAAAATATGTCTCCACAATCTTTGTTTCCGTCTAAAACTCATGTTTCATGCATTTGTTCGCTCATTTTATATAAAAATAACACTGCTAGATTTTTCGTAAATACTAAATTATTCAAATGCAAACCAAAATTTATTTTTTCTTTAAAATATTTCTCCACGATCTTTGTTTGCACCTCAAACTCATGTTTCATGCCTTTGTTCGCTCGTTTCGTGAAATAAAAACTCGGCTAGATTTTTCGTAAAGAATATACTATATTATTCAAATGCAAACAAAAATTTGTTTTCATTTTAAAATATTTCTCCACAATCTTTGTTTGCACCACCATCTCATGTTTCATGCGTTTTGTTTGCTCGTTTCATGAAATAAAAACTCGGCTAGATTTTTCGTAAAGAGTATACTAAATTATTCAAATCCAAACGAAAATTTGTTTTCATTTTAAAATATTTCTCCACAATCTTTATTTCCACCTAAAACTCATGTTTCATGCATTTGTTCGCTCATTTTATATAAAAATGACACTGCTAGATTTTTCGTAAATACTATATTATTCAAATGCAAACAATAATTTACTTTTACTTTAAAAAATTTCTCCACGATATTTGTTTGCACCTCAAACTCATGTTTCATGCCTTTGTTCGCTCGTTTCATGAAATAAAAACTCGGCTAGATTTTTCGTAAAGAATATACTAAATTATTCAAATGCAAACCTAAATTTGTCTTCATTTTAAAATATTTCTCCACAATCTTTGTTTGCACCTGAATCTCATGTTTCATGCGTTTGTTTGCTCGTTTCATGAAATAAAAACTCGGCTAGATTATTCGTAAAGAATATACTAAATTATTCAAATGCAAACGAAAATTTGTTTTCATTTTAAAATATTTCTCCACAATCTTTATTTCCACCTAAAACTCATGTTTCATGCATTTGTTCGCTTATTTTATATAAAAATGACACTGCTAGATTTTTCGTAAATACTATATTATTCGAATGCAAACAATAATTTATTTTTACTTTAAAAAATTTCTCCACGATATTTGTTTGCACCTCAAACTCATGTTTCATGCCTTTGTTCGCCCGTTTCATGAAATAAAAACTCGGCTAGATTTTTCGTAAAGAATATACTATATTATTCAAATGCAAACCAAATTTTGTTTTCATTTTAAAATATGTCTCCACAATCTTTGTTTCCGTCTAAAACTCATGTTTCATGCATTTGTTCGCTCATTTTATATAAAAATAACACTGCTAGATTTTTCGTAAATACTAAATTATTCAAATGCAAACCAAAATTTATTTTTTCTTTAAAATATTTCTCCACGATCTTTGTTTGCACCTCAAACTCATGTTTCATGCCTTTGTTCGCTCGTTTCGTGAAATAAAAACTCGGCTAGATTTTTCGTAAAGAATATACTATATTATTCAAATGCAAACAAAAATTTGTTTTCATTTTAAAATATTTCTCCACAATCTTTGTTTGCACCACCATCTCATGTTTCATGCGTTTTGTTTGCTCGTTTCATGAAATAAAAACTCGGCTAGATTTTTCGTAAAGAGTATACTAAATTATTCAAATCCAAACGAAAATTTGTTTTCATTTTAAAATATTTCTCCTTAATCTTTATTTCCACCTAAAACTCATGTTTCATGCATTTGTTCGCTCATTTTATATAAAAATGACACTGCTAGATTTTTCGTAAATACTATATTATTCAAATGCAAACAATAATTTATTTTTACTTTAAAAAATTTCTCCACGATATTTGTTTGCACCTCAAACTCATGTTTCATGCCTTTGTTCGCTCGTTTCATGAAATAAAAACTCGGCTAGATTTTTCGTAAAGAATATACTAAATTATTCAAATGCAAACCTAAATTTGTCTTCATTTTAAAATATTTCTCCACAATCTTTGTTTGCACCTGAATCTCATGTTTCATGCGTTTGTTTGCTCGTTTCATGAAATAAAAACTCGGCTAGATTATTCGTAAAGAATATACTAAATTATTCAAATGCAAACGAAAATTTGTTTTCATTTTAAAATATTTCTCCACAATCTTTATTTCCACCTAAAACTCATGTTTCATGCATTTGTTCGCTTATTTTATATAAAAATGACACTGCTAGATTTTTCGTAAATACTATATTATTCAAATGCAAACAATAATTTATTTTTACTTTAAAAAATTTCTCCACGATATTTGTTTGCGCCTCAAACTCATGTTTCATGCCTTTGTTCGCTCGTTTCATGAAATAAAAACTCGGCTAGATTTTTCGTAAAGAATATACTATATTATTCAAATGCAAACGAAAATTTGTTTTCATTTTAAAATATTTCTCCACAATCTTTGTTTGCACCTCCATCTCATGTTTCATGCGTTTTGTTTGCTCGTTTCATGAAATAAAAACTCGGCTAGATTTTTCGTAAAGAATATACTAAATTATTCAAATCCAAACGAAAATTTGTTTTCATTTTAAAATATTTCTCCACAATCTTTATTTCCACCTAAAACTCATGTTTCATGCATTTGTTCGCTCATTTTATATAAAAATGACACTGCTAGATTTTTCGTAAATACTAAATTATTCAAATGCAAACCAAAATTTATTTTTACTTTAAAATATTTCTCCATGATCTTTGTTTGCACCTCAAACTCATCTTTCATGCCTTTGTTCGCTCGTTTCGTGAAATAAAAACTCGGCTAGATTTTTCGTAAAGAATATACTAAATTATTTAAATGCAAACCAAATTTGTTTTCATTTTAAAATATTTCTCCACAATCTTTGTTTGCACCTCAATCTCATGTTTCATGCGTTTGTTCACTCGTTTCATGAAATAAAAACTCGGCTAGATTTTTCGTAAAGAATATACTAAATTATTTAAATGCAAACAAAATTTGTTTTCATTTTAAAATATTTCTCCACAATCTTTGTTTCCATCTAAAACTCATGTTTCATGCATTTGTACGCTCATTTTATATAACAATAACACTTCTAGATTTTTCGTAAATACTATATTATTCAAATGCAAACAATAATTTATTTTTACTTAAAAAAATTTCTCCACGATATTTGTTTGCACCTCAAACTCATGTTTCATGCCTTTGTTCGCTCGTTTCATGAAATAAAAACTCGGCTAGATTTTTCGTAAAGAATATACTAAATTATTCAAATGCAAACCTAAATTTGTCTTCATTTTAAAATATTTCTCCACAATCTTTGTTTGCACCTGAATCTCATGTTTCATGCGTTTGTTTGCTCGTTTCATGAAATAAAAACTCGGCTAGATTATTCGTAAAGAATATACTAAATTATTCAAATGCAAACGAAAATTTGTTTTCATTTTAAAATATTTCTCCACAATCTTTATTTCCACCTAAAACTCATGTTTCATGCATTTGTTCGCTTATTATATATAAAAATGACACTGCTAGATTTTTCGTAAATACTATATTATTCAAATGCAAACAATAATTTATTTTTACTTTAAAAAATTTCTCCACGATATTTGTTTGCACCTCAAACTCATGTTTCATGCCTTTGTTCGCTCGTTTCATGAAATAAAAACTCGGCTAGATTTTTCGTAAAGAATATACTATATTATTCAGATGCAAACCAAATTTTGTTTTCATTTTAAAATATGTCTCCACAATCTTTGTTTCCGTCTAAAACTCATGTTTCATGCATTTGTTCGCTCATTTTATATAAAAATAACACTGCTAGATTTTTCGTAAATACTAAATTATTCAAATGCAAACCAAAATTTATTTTTTCTTTAAAATATTTCTCCACGATCTTTGTTTGCACCTCAAACTCATGTTTCATGCCTTTGTTCGCTCGTTTCGTGAAATAAAAACTCGGCTAGATTTTTCGTAAAGAATATACTATATTATTCAAATGCAAACAAAAATTTGTTTTCATTTTAAAATATTTCTCCACAATCTTTGTTTGCACCACCATCTCATGTTTCATGCGTTTTGTTTGCTCGTTTCATGAAATAAAAACTCGGCTAGATTTTTCGTAAAGAGTATACTAAATTATTCAAATCCAAACGAAAATTTGTTTTCATTTTAAAATATTTCTCCACAATCTTTATTTCCACCTAAAACTCATGTTTCATGCATTTGTTCGCTCATTTTATATAAAAATGACACTGCTAGATTTTTCGTAAATACTATATTATTCAAATGCAAACAATAATTTATTTTTACTTTAAAAAATTTCTCCACGATATTTGTTTGCACCTCAAACTCATGTTTCATGCCTTTGTTCGCTCGTTTCATGAAATAAAAACTCGGCTAGATTTTTCGTAAAGAATATACTAAATTATTCAAATGCAAACCTAAATTTGTCTTCATTTTAAAATATTTCTCCACAATCTTTGTTTGCACCTGAATCTCATGTTTCATGCGTTTGTTTGCTCGTTTCATGAAATAAAAACTCGGCTAGATTATTCGTAAAGAATATACTAAATTATTCAAATGCAAACGAAAATTTGTTTTCATTTTAAAATATTTCTCCACAATCTTTATTTCCACCTAAAACTCATGTTTCATGCATTTGTTCGCTTATTTTATATAAAAATGACACTGCTAGATTTTTCGTAAATACTATATTATTCGAATGCAAACAATAATTTATTTTTACTTTAAAAAATTTCTCCACGATATTTGTTTGCACCTCAAACTCATGTTTCATGCCTTTGTTCGCTCGTTTCATGAAATAAAAACTCGGCTAGATTTTTCGTAAAGAATATACTATATTATTCAAATGCAAACCAAATTTTGTTTTCATTTTAAAATATGTCTCCACAATCTTTGTTTCCGTCTAAAACTCATGTTTCATGCATTTGTTCGCTCATTTTATATAAAAATAACACTGCTAGATTTTTCGTAAATACTAAATTATTCAAATGCAAACCAAAATTTATTTTTTCTTTAAAATATTTCTCCACGATCTTTGTTTGCACCTCAAACTCATGTTTCATGCCTTTGTTCGCTCGTTTCGTGAAATAAAAACTCGGCTAGATTTTTCGTAAAGAATATACTATATTATTCAAATGCAAACAAAAATTTGTTTTCATTTTAAAATATTTCTCCACAATCTTTGTTTGCACCACCATCTCATGTTTCATGCGTTTTGTTTGCTCGTTTCATGAAATAAAAACTCGGCTAGATTTTTCGTAAAGAGTATACTAAATTATTCAAATCCAAACGAAAATTTGTTTTCATTTTAAAATATTTCTCCTTAATCTTTATTTCCACCTAAAACTCATGTTTCATGCATTTGTTCGCTCATTTTATATAAAAATGACACTGCTAGATTTTTCGTAAATACTATATTATTCAAATGCAAACAATAATTTATTTTTACTTTAAAAAATTTCTCCACGATATTTGTTTGCACCTCAAACTCATGTTTCATGCCTTTGTTCGCTCGTTTCATGAAATAAAAACTCGGCTAGATTTTTCGTAAAGAATATACTAAATTATTCAAATGCAAACCTAAATTTGTCTTCATTTTAAAATATTTCTCCACAATCTTTGTTTGCACCTGAATCTCATGTTTCATGCGTTTGTTTGCTCGTTTCATGAAATAAAAACTCGGCTAGATTATTCGTAAAGATTATACTAAATTATTCAAATGCAAACGAAAATTTGTTTTCATTTTAAAATATTTCTCCACAATCTTTATTTCCACCTAAAACTCATGTTTCATGCATTTGTTCGCTTATTTTATATAAAAATGACACTGCTAGATTTTTCGTAAATACTATATTATTCGAATGCAAACAATAATTTATTTTTACTTTAAAAAATTTCTCCACGATATTTGTTTGCACCTCAAACTCATGTTTCATGCCTTTGTTCGCTCGTTTCATGAAATAAAAACTCGGCTAGATTTTTCGTAAAGAATATACTATATTATTCAAATGCAAACCAAATTTTGTTTTCATTTTAAAATATGTCTCCACAATCTTTGTGTCCGTCTAAAACTCATGTTTCATGCATTTGTTCGCTCATTTTATATAAAAATAACACTGCTAGATTTTTCGTAAATACTAAATTATTCAAATGCAAACCAAAATTTATTTTTTCTTTAAAATATTTCTCCACGATCTTTGTTTGCACCTCAAACTCATGTTTCATGCCTTTGTTCGCTCGTTTCGTGAAATAAAAACTCGGCTAGATTTTTCGTAAAGAATATACTATATTATTCAAATGCAAACAAAAATTTGTTTTCATTTTAAAATATTTATCCACAATCTTTGTTTGCACCACCATCTCATGTTTCATGCGTTTTGTTTGCTCGTTTCATGAAATAAAAACTCGGCTAGATTTTTCGTAAAGAGTATACTAAATTATTCAAATCCAAACGAAAATTTGTTTTCATTTTAAAATATTTCTCCACAATCTTTATTTCCACCTAAAACTCATGTTTCATGCATTTGTTCGCTTATTTTATATAAAAATGACACTGCTAGATTTTTCGTAAATACTATATTATTCGAATGCAAACAATAATTTATTTTTACTTTAAAAAATTTCTCCACGATATTTGTTTGCACCTCAAACTCATGTTTCATGCCTTTTTTCGCTCGTTTCATGAAATAAAAACTCGGCTAGATTTTTCGTAAAGAATATACTATATTATTCAAATGCAAACCAAATTTTGTTTTCATTTTAAAATATGTCTCCACAATCTTTGTTTCCGTCTAAAACTCATGTTTCATGCATTTGTTCGCTCATTTTATATAAAAATAACACTGCTAGATTTTTCGTAAATACTAAATTATTCAAATGCAAACCAAAATTTATTTTTTCTTTAAAATATTTCTCCACGATCTTTGTTTGCACCTCAAACTCATGTTTCATGCCTTTGTTCGCTCGTTTCGTGAAATAAAAACTCGGCTAGATTTTTCGTAAAGAATATACTATATTATTCAAATGCAAACAAAAATTTGTTTTCATTTTAAAATATTTATCCACAATCTTTGTTTGCACCACCATCTCATGTTTCATGCGTTTTGTTTGCTCGTTTCATGAAATAAAAACTCGGCTAGATTTTTCGTAAAGAGTATACTAAATTATTCAAATCCAAACGAAAATTTGTTTTCATTTTAAAATATTTCTCCACAATCTTTATTTCCACCTAAAACTCATGTTTCATGCATTTGTTCGCTCATTTTATATAAAAATGACACTGCTAGATTTTTCGTAAATACTATATTATTCAAATGCAAACAATAATTTATTTTTACTTTAAAAAATTTCTCCACGATATTTGTTTGCACCTCAAACTCATGTTTCATGCCTTTGTTCGCTCGTTTCATGAAATAAAAACTCGGCTAGATTTTTCGTAAAGAATATACTAAATTATTCAAATGCAAACCTAAATTTGTCTTCATTTTAAAATATTTCTCCACAATCTTTGTTTGCACCTGAATCTCATGTTTCATGCGTTTGTTTGCTCGTTTCATGAAAAAAAAACTCGGCTAGATTATTCGTAAAGAATATACTAAATTATTCAAATGCAAACGAAAATTTGTTTTCATTTTCAAATATTTCTCCACAATCTTTATTTCCACCTAAAACTCATGTTTCATGCATTTGTTCGCTTATTTTATATAAAAATGACACTGCTAGATTTTTCGTAAATACTATATTATTCGAATGCAAACAATAATTTATTTTTACTTTAAAAAATTTCTCCACGATATTTGTTTGCACCTCAAACTCATGTTTCATGCCTTTGTTCGCTCGTTTCATGAAATAAAAACTCGGCTAGATTTTTCGTAAAGAATATACTATATTATTCAAATGCAAACCAAATTTTGTTTTCATTTTAAAATATGTCTCCACAATCTTTGTTTCCGTCTAAAACTCATGTTTCATGCATTTGTTCGCTCATTTTATATAAAAATAACACTGCTAGATTTTTCGTAAATACTAAATTATTCAAATGCAAACCAAAATTTATTTTTTCTTTAAAATATTTCTCCACGATCTTTGTTTGCACCTCAAACTCATGTTTCATGCCTTTGTTCGCTCGTTTCGTGAAATAAAAACTCGGCTAGATTTTTCGTAAAGAATATACTATATTATTCAAATGCAAACAAAAATTTGTTTTCATTTTAAAATATTTCTCCACAATCTTTGTTTGCACCACCATCTCATGTTTCATGCGTTTTGTTTGCTCGTTTCATGAAATAAAAACTCGGCTAGATTTTTCGTAAAGAGTATACTAAATTATTCAAATCCAAACGAAAATTTGTTTTCATTTTAAAATATTTCTCCACAATCTTTATTTCCACCTAAAACTCATGTTTCATGCATTTGTTCGCTCATTTTATATAAAAATGACACTGCTAGATTTTTCGTAAATACTATATTATTCAAATGCAAACAATAATTTATTTTTACTTTAAAAAATTTCTCCACGATATTTGTTTGCACCTCAAACTCATGTTTCATGCCTTTGTTCGCTCGTTTCATGAAATAAAAACTCGGCTAGATTTTTCGTAAAGAATATACTAAATTATTCAAATGCAAACCTAAATTTGTCTTCATTTTAAAATATTTCTCCACAATCTTTGTTTGCACCTGAATCTCATGTTTCATGCGTTTGTTTGCTCGTTTCATGAAATAAAAACTCGGCTAGATTATTCGTAAAGAATATACTAAATTATTCAAATGCAAACGAAAATTTGTTTTCATTTTAAAATATTTCTCCACAATCTTTATTTCCACCTAAAACTCATGTTTCATGCATTCGTTCGCTTATTTTATATAAAAATGACACTGCTAGATTTTTCGTAAATACTATATTATTCGAATGCAAACAATAATTTATTTTTACTTTAAAAAATTTCTCCACGATATTTGTTTGCACCTCAAACTCATGTTTCATGCCTTTGTTCGCTCGTTTCATGAAATAAAAACTCGGCTAGATTTTTCGTAAAGAATATACTATATTATTCAAATGCAAACCAAATTTTGTTTTCATTTTAAAATATGTCTCCACAATCTTTGTTTCCGTCTAAAACTCATGTTTCATGCATTTGTTCGCTCATTTTATATAAAAATAACACTGCTAGATTTTTCGTAAATACTAAATTATTCAAATGCAAACCAAAATTTATTTTTTCTTTAAAATATTTCTCCACGATCTTTGTTTGCACCTCAAACTCATGTTTCATGCCTTTGTTCGCTCGTTTCGTGAAATAAAAACTCGGCTAGATTTTTCGTAAAGAATATACTATATTATTCAAATGCAAACAAAAATTTGTTTTCATTTTAAAATATTTCTCCACAATCTTTGTTTGCACCACCATCTCATGTTTCATGCGTTTTGTTTGCTCGTTTCATGAAATAAAAACTCGGCTAGATTTTTCGTAAAGAGTATACTAAATTATTCAAATCCAAACGAAAATTTGTTTTCATTTTAAAATATTTCTCCACAATCTTTATTTCCACCTAAAACTCATGTTTCATGCATTTGTTCGCTCATTTTATATAAAAATGACACTGCTAGATTTTTCGTAAATACTATATTATTCAAATGCAAACAATAATTTATTTTTACTTTAAAAAATTTCTCCACGATATTTGTTTGCACCTCAAACTCATGTTTCATGCCTTTGTTCGCTCGTTTCATGAAATAAAAACTCGGCTAGATTTTTCGTAAAGAATATACTAAATTATTCAAATGCAAACCTAAATTTGTCTTCATTTTAAAATATTTCTCCACAATCTTTGTTTGCACCTGAATCTCATGTTTCATGCGTTTGTTTGCTCGTTTCATGAAATAAAAACTCGGCTAGATTATTCGTAAAGAATATACTAAATTATTCAAATGCAAACGAAAATTTGTTTTCATTTTAAAATATTTCTCCACAATCTTTATTTCCACCTAAAACTCATGTTTCATGCATTTGTTCGCTTATTTTATATAAAAATGACACTGCTAGATTTTTCGTAAATACTATATTATTCGAATGCAAACAATAATTTATTTTTACTTTAAAAAATTTCTCCACGATATTTGTTTGCACCTCAAACTCATGTTTCATGCCTTTGTTCGCTCGTTTGATGAAATAAAAACTCGGCTAGATTTTTCGTAAAGAATATACTATATTATTCAAATGCAAACCAAATTTTGTTTTCATTTTAAAATATGTCTCCACAATCTTTGTTTCCGTCTAAAACTCATGTTTCATGCATTTGTTCGCTCATTTTATATAAAAATAACACTGCTAGATTTTTCGTAAATACTAAATTATTCAAATGCAAACCAAAATTTATTTTTTCTTTAAAATATTTCTCCACGATCTTTGTTTGCACCTCAAACTCATGTTTCATGCCTTTGTTCGCTCGTTTCGTGAAATAAAAACTCGGCTATATTTTTCGTAAAGAATATACTATATTATTCAAATGCAAACAAAAATTTGTTTTCATTTTAAAATATTTCTCCACAATCTTTGTTTGCACCACCATCTCATGTTTCATGCGTTTTGTTTGCTCGTTTCATGAAATAAAAACTCGGCTAGATTTTTCGTAAAGAATACACTAAATTATTCAAATGCAAACGAAAATTTGTTTTCATTTTAAAATATTTCTCCACAATCTTTATTTCCACCTAAAACTCATGTTTCATGCATTTGTTCGCTTATTTTATATAAAAATGACACTGCTAGATTTTTCGTAAATACTATATTATTCGAATGCAAACAATAATTTATTTTTACTTTAAAAAATTTCTCCTCGATATTTGTTTGCACCTCAAACTCATGTTTCATGCCTTTGTTCGCTCGTTTCATGAAATAAAAACTCGGCTAGATTTTTCGTAAAGAATATACTATATTATTCAAATGCAAACCAAATTTTGTTTTCATTTTAAAATATGTCTCCACAATCTTTGTTTCCGTCTAAAACTCATGTTTCATGCATTTGTTCGCTCATTTTATATAAAAATAACACTGCTAGATTTTTCGTAAATACTAAATTATTCAAATGCAAACCAAAATTTATTTTTTCTTTAAAATATTTCTCCACGATCTTTGTTTGCACCTCAAACTCATGTTTCATGCCTTTGTTCGCTCGTTTCGTGAAATAAAAACTCGGCTAGATTTTTCGTAAAGAATATACTATATTATTCAAATGCAAACAAAAATTTGTTTTCATTTTAAAATATTTCTCCACAATCTTTGTTTGCACCACCATCTCATGTTTCATGCGTTTTGTTTGCTCGTTTCATGAAATAAAAACTCGGCTAGATTTTTCGTAAAGAGTATACTAAATTATTCAAATCCAAACGAAAATTTGTTTTCATTTTAAAATATTCCTCCACAATCTTTATTTCCACCTAAAACTCATGTTTCATGCATTTGTTCGCTCATTTTATATAAAAATGACACTGCTAGATTTTTCGTAAATACTATATTATTCAAATGCAAACAATAATTTATTTTTACTTTAAAAAATTTCTCCACGATATTTGTTTGCACCTCAAACTCATGTTTCATGCCTTTGTTCGCTCGTTTCATGAAATAAAAACTCGGCTAGATTTTTCGTAAAGAATATACTAAATTATTCAAATGCAAACCTAAATTTGTCTTCATTTTAAAATATTTCTCCACAATCTTTGTTTGCACCTGAATCTCATGTTTCATGCGTTTGTTTGCTCGTTTCATGAAATAAAAACTCGGCTAGATTATTCGTAAAGAATATACTAAATTATTCAAATGCAAACGAAAATTTGTTTTCATTTTAAAATATTTCTCCACAATCTTTATTTCCACCTAAAACTCATGTTTCATGCATTTGTTCGCTTATTTTATATAAAAATGACACTGCTAGATTTTTCGTAAATACTATATTATTCGAATGCAAACAATAATTTATTTTTACTTTAAAAAATTTCTCCACGATATTTGTTTGCACCTCAAACTCATGTTTCATGCCTTTGTTCGCTCGTTTCATGAAATAAAAACTCGGCTAGATTTTTCGTAAAGAATATACTATATTATTCAAATGCAAACCAAATTTTGTTTTCATTTTAAAATATGTCTCCACAATCTTTGTTTCCGTCTAAAACTCATGTTTCATGCATTTGTTCGCTCATTTTATATAAAAATAACACTGCTAGATTTTTCGTAAATACTAAATTATTCAAATGCAAACCAAAATTTATTTTTTCTTTAAAATATGTCTCCACGATCTTTGTTTGCACCTCAAACTCATGTTTCATGCCTTTGTTCGCTCGTTTCGTGAAATAAAAACTCGGCTATATTTTTCGTAAAGAATATACTATATTATTCAAATGCAAACAAAAATTTGTTTTCATTTTAAAATATTTCTCCACAATCTTTGTTTGCACCACCATCTCATGTTTCATGCGTTTTGTTTGCTCGTTTCATGAAATAAAAACTTGGCTAGATTTTTCGTAAAGAATACACTAAATTATTCAAATGCAAACGAAAATTTGTTTTCATTTTAAAATATTTCTCCACAATCTTTATTTCCACCTAAAACTCATGTTTCATGCATTTGTTCGCTTATTTTATATAAAAATGACACTGCTAGATTTTTCGTAAATACTATATTATTCAAATGCAAACAATAATTTATTTTTACTTTAAAAAATTTCTCCACGATATTTGTTTGCACCTCAAACTCATGTTTCATGCCTTTGTTCGCTCGTTTCATGAAATAAAAACTCGGCTAGATTTTTCGTAAAGAATATACTATATTATTCAAATGCAAACCAAATTTTGTTTTCATTTTAAAATATGTCTCCACAATCTTTGTTTCCGTCTAAAACTCATGTTTCATGCATTTGTTCGCTCATTTTATATAAAAATAACACTGCTAGATTTTTCGTAAATACTAAATTATTCAAATGCAAACCAAAATTTATTTTTTCTTTAAAATATTTCTCCACGATCTTTGTTTGCACCTCAACCTCATGTTTCATGCCTTTGTTCGCTCGTTTCGTGAAATAAAAACTCGGCTAGATTTTTCGTAAAGAATATACTATATTATTCAAATGCAAACAAAAATTTGTTTTCATTTTAAAATATTTCTCCACAATCTTTGTTTGCACCACCATCTCATGTTTCATGCGTTTTGTTTGCTCGTTTCATGAAATAAAAACTCGGCTAGATTTTTCGTAAAGAATATACTAAATTATTCAAATGCAAACGAAAATTTGTTTCCATTTTAAAATATTTCTCCACAATCTTTATTTCCACCTAAAACTCATGTTTCATGCATTTGTTCGCTTATTTTATATAAAAATGACACTGCTAGATTTTTCGTAAATACTATATTATTCAAATGCAAACAATAATTTATTTTTACTTTAAAAAATTTCTCCACGATATTTGTTTGCACCTCAAACTCATGTTTCATGCCTTTTTTCGCTCGTTTCATGAAATAAAAACTCGGCTAGATTTTTCGTAAAGAATATACTATATTATTCAAATGCAAACCAAATTTTGTTTTCATTTTAAAATATGTCTCCACAATCTTTGTTTCCGTCTAAAACTCATGTTTCATGCATTTGTTCGCTCATTTTATATAAAAATAACACTGCTAGATTTTTCGTAAATACTAAATTATTCAAATGCAAACCAAAATTTATTTTTTCTTTAAAATATTTCTCCACGATCTTTGTTTGCACCTCAACCTCATGTTTCATGCCTTTGTTCGCTCGTTTCGTGAAATAAAAACTCGGCTAGATTTTTCGTAAAGAATATACTATATTATTCAAATGCAAACAAAAATTTGTTTTCATTTTAAAATATTTCTCCACAATCTTTGTTTGCACCACCATCTCATGTTTCATGCGTTTTGTTTGCTCGTTTCATGAAATAAAAACTCGGCTAGATTTTTCGTAAAGAATATACTAAATTATTCAAATCGAAACGAAAATTTGTTTTCATTTTAAAATATTTCTCCACAATCTTTATTTCCACCTAAAACTCATGTTTCATGCATTTGTTCGCTCATTTTATATAAAAATGACACTGCTAGATTTTTCGTAAATACTATATTATTCAAATGCAAACAATAATTTATTTTTACTTTAAAAAATTTCTCCACGATATTTGTTTGCACCTCAAACTCATGTTTCATGCCTTTGTTCGCTCGTTTCATGAAATAAAAACTCGGCTAGATTTTTCGTAAAGAATATACTATATTATTCAAATGCAAACCAAATTTTGTTTTCATTTTAAAATATGTCTCCACAATCTTTGTTTCCATCTAAAACTCATGTTTCATGCATTTGTTCGCTCATTTTATATAAAAATAACACTGCTAGATTTTTCGTAAATACTAAATTATTCAAATGCAAACCAAAATTTATTTTTACTTTAAAATATTTCTCCACGATCTTTGTTTGCACCTCAAACTCATGTTTCATGCCTTTGTTCGCTCGTTTCGTGAGATAAAAACTCGGCTAGATTTTTCGTAAAGAATATACTAAATTATTCAAATGCAAACGAAAATTTGTTTTCATTTTAAAATATTTCTCCACAATCTTTATTTCCACCTAAAACTCATGTTTCATGCATTTGTTCGCTCATTTTCTACAAAAATAATACGGCCATATTTTCGTAAAGAATGAAAGTAAATACTAAATTATTCAAATGCAAACCAAAATTTATTTTTACTTTAAAATATTTCTCCACGATCATTGTTTGCACCTCAAACTCGTGTTTCATGCCTTTGTTCGCTCGTTTCATGAAATAAAAACTCGGCCAGATTTTTCGTAAAGAATATACTATATTATTCAAATGCAAACCAAAATTTGTATTCATTTTAAAATATTTCTCAAAAATCTTTGTTTCCATCTAAAACTCATGTTTCATGCATTTGTACGCTCATTTTATATAAAAATAACACTGCTATATTTTTCGTAAATACTAAATTATTCAAATGCAAACCAAAATTTATTTTTACTTTAAAATATTTCTCCACGATCTTTGTTTGCACCTCAAACACATGTTCCATGCCTTTGTTCGCTCGTTTCGTGAAATAAAAACTCGGCTAGATTTTTCGTAAAGAATATACTACATTATTCAAATGCAAACCGAATTTTGTTTTCATTTTAAAATATGTCTCCACAATCTTTGTTTCCATCTAAAACTCATGTTTCATGCACTTGTTCGCTCATTTTATATAAAAATAACACTGCTAGATTTTTCGTAAATACTAAATTATTCAAATGCAAACCAAAATTTATTTTTACTTTAAAATATTTCTCCACGATCTTTGTTTGCACCTCAAACTCATGTTTCATGCCTTTGTTCGCTCGTTTCGTGAAATAAAAACTCGGCTAGATTTTTCGTAAAGAATATACTATATTATTCAAATGCAAACAAAAATTTGTTTTCATTTTAAAATATTTCTCCACAATCCTTGTTTGCACCTCAATCTCATGTTTCATGCGTTTGTTTGCTCGTTTCATGAAATAAAAACTCGGCTAGATTTTTCGTAAAGAATATACTAAATTATTCAAATGCAAACGTAAATTTGTTTTCATTTTAAAATATTTCTCCACAATCTTTTTTTCCACCTAAAACTCATGTTTCATGCATTTGTTCGCTCATTTTCTACAAAAATAATACGGCCATATTTTCGTAAAGAATGAAAGTAAATACTAAATTATTCAAATGCAAACCAAAATTTATTTTTACTTTAAAATATTTCTCCACGATCATTGTTTGCACCTCAAACTCGTGTTTCATGCCTTTGTTCGCTCGTTTCATGAAATAAAAACTCAGCCAGATTTTTCGTAAATAATATACTAAATTATTCAAATGCAAACCAAAATTTGTATTCATTTTAAAATATTTCTCAAAAATCTTTATTTGCACCTCAAACACTTGTTTCATTCGATTGTTCCCTAGTTACATGCAAGAAAAACTCGGCTAGATTTTTTGTAAAAAATATACAAAATTTTTCAAATGCAAACCAAAATTTGTTTTCAGTTTACAATGTTTCTCGACAATCTTTGTTTGCACCTCAAACTCATCTTTCATGCGTTTGTTCGCTCGTTTCATGAAATAAAAACTCGGCTAGATTTTTCGTAAAGAATATACTAAATTATTCAAATGCAAACGAAAATTTGTTTTCATTTTAAAATATTCCTCCACAATCTTTGTTTCCATCTAAAACTCATGTTTCATGCATTCGTTCGCTCATTTTATATAAAAATGACACTGCTAGATTTTTCGTAAATACTAAATTTTGTCAAATGCAAACCAAAATTTATTTTTACTTTAAAATATTTCTCCACGATCTTTGTTTGCACCTCAAACTCATGTTTCATGCCTTTGTTCGCTCGTTTCGTGAAATAAAAACTCGACTAGATTTTTCGTAAAGAATATACTATATTATTCAAATGCAAACCGAATTTTGTTTTCATTTTAAAATATGTCTCCACAATCTTTGTTTCCATCTAAAACTCATGTTTCATGCGTTTGTTTGCTCGTTTCATGAAATAAAAACTCGGCTAGATTTTTCGTAAAGAATATACTAAATTATTCAAATGCAAACGAAAATTTGTTTTCATTTTAAAATATTTCTCCACAATCTTTATTTCCACCTAAAACTCATATTTCATGCATTTGTTCGCTCATATTCTACAAAAATAATACGGCCATATTTTCGTAAAGAATGAAAGTAAATACTAAATTATTCAAATGCAAACCAAAATTTATTTTTACTTCCAAATATTTCTCCACGATCTTTGTTTGCACCTCAAACTCATGTTTCATGCCTTTGTTCGCTCCTTTCATGAAATAAAAACTCGGCTAGTTTTTTCGTAAAGAAAATACTAAATTATTTAAATGCAAACCAAATTTGTTTTCATTTTAAAATATTTCTCCACAATCTTTGTTTGCACCTCAATCTCATGTTTCATGCGTTTGTTCACTCGTTTCATGAAATAAAAACTCGGCTAGATTTTTCGTAAAGAATATACTAAATTATTTAAATGCAAACCAAATTTGTTTTCATTTTACAATGTTTCTCGACAATCTTTGTTTGCACCTCAAACTCATCTTTCATGCGTTTGTTCGCTCGTTTCATGAAATAAAAACTCGGATAGATTTTTCGTAACGAATATACTGAATTATTCAAATGCAAACGAAAATTTGTTTTCATTTTAAAATATTTCTCCACAATCTTTGTTTCCATCTAAAACTCATGTTTCATGCATTTGTACGCTCATTTTATATAAAAATAACACTTCTAGATTTTTCGTAAATACTAAATTATTCAAATGCAAACCAAAATTTATTTTTACTTTAAAATATTTCTCCACGATCTTTGTTTGCACCTCAAACACATGTTTCATGCCTTTGTTCGCTCGTTTCATGAAATAAAAACTCGGCTAGATTTTTCGTAAAGAATATACTATATTATTCAAATGCGAACCAAAATTTGTTTTCATTTTAAAATATTTCTCCACAATCTTTGTTTCCATCTAAAACTCATGTTTCATGCATTTGTTCGCTCATTTTATATAAAAATGACACTGCTAGATTTTTCGTAAATACTATATTATTCAAATGCAAACAATAATTTATTTTTAGTTTAAAAAATTTCTCCACGATCTTTGTTTGCACCTCAAACTCATGTTTCATGCCTTTGTTTGGTCGTTTCATGAAATAAAAACTCGGCTAGATTTTTCGTAAAGAATATACTAAATTATTCGAATGCAAACCTAAATTTATCTTCATTTTAAAATATTTCTCCACAATCTTTGTTTGCACCTCAATCTCATGTTTCATGCGTTTGTTTGCTCGTTTCATGAAATAAAAACTCGGCTAGATTATTCGTAAAGAATATACTAAATTATTCAAATGCAAACGAAAATTTGTTTTCATTTTAAAATATTTCTCCACAATCTTTATTTCCACCTAAAACTCATGTTTCATGCATTTGTTCGCTTATTTTATATAAAAATGACACTGCTAGATTTTTCGTAAATACTATATTATTCAAATGCAAACAATAATTTATTTTTACTTTAAAAAATTTCTCCACGATATTTGTTTGCGCCTCAAACTCATGTTTCATGCCTTTGTTCGCTCGTTTCATGAAATAAAAACTCGGCTAGATTTTTCGTAAAGAATATACTATATTATTCAAATGCAAACCAAATTTTGTTTTCATTTTAAAATATGTCTCCACAATCTTTGTTTCCGTCTAAAACTCATGTTTCATGCATTTGTTCGCTCATTTTATATAAAAATAACACTGCTAGATTTTTCGTAAATACTAAATTATTCAAATGCAAATCAAAATTTATTTTTTCTTTAAAATATTTCTCCACGATCTTTGTTTGCACCTCAAACTCATGTTTCATGACTTTGTTCGCTCGTTTCGTGAAATAAAAACTCGGCTAGATTTTTCGTAAAGAATATACTATATTATTCAAATGCAAACAAAAATTTGTTTTCATTTTAAAATATTTCTCCACAATCTTTGTTTGCACCTCAATCTCATGTTTCATGCGTTTGTTCGCTCGTTTCATGAAATAAAAACTCAGCTAGATTTTTCGTAAAGAAAATACTATATTATTCAAATGCAAACCAAATTTGTTTTCATTTTTAAATATGTCTCCACAATCTTTGTTTCCATCTAAAACTCATGTTGCATTTGTTCGCTCATTTTATATAAAAATAACACTGCTAAATTTTTCGTAAATACTAAATTATTCAAATGCAAACCAAAATTTATTTTTACTTTAAAAAATTTCTCCACGATATTTGTTTGCACCTCAAACACATGTTTCATGCCTTTGTTCGCTCGTTTCATGAAATAAAAACTCGGCTAGATTTTTCGTAAAGAATATACTATATTATTCAAATGCAAACCAAAATTTGTTTTCATTTTAAAATATTCCTGCACAATCTTTGTTTCCATCTAAAACTCATGTTTCATGCATTTGTTCGCTCATTTTATATGAAAATAGCACTGCTAGAATTTTCGTAAATACTAAATTTTTCAAATGCAAACCAAAATTTATTTTTACTTTAAAATATTTCTCCACGATCTTTGTTTGCACCTCAAACTCATGTTTCATGCCTTTGTTCGCTCGTTTTGTGAAATAAAAACTCGGCTAGATTTTTCGTAAAGAATATACTATATTATTCAAATGCAAACGAAAATTTGTTTTCATTTTAAAATATTTCTCCACAATCTTTGTTTGCACCTCCATCTCATGTTTCATGCGTTTTGTTTGCTCGTTTCATGAAATAAAAACTCGGCTAGATTTTTCGTAAAGAATATACTAAATTATTCAAATCCAAACGAAAATTTGTTTTCATTTTAAAATATTTCTCCACAATCTTTATTTCCACCTAAAACTCATGTTTCATGCATTTGTTCGCTCATTTTATATAAAAATGACACTGCTAGATTTTTCGTAAATACTAAATTATTCAAATGCAAACCAAAATTTATTTTTACTTTAAAATATTTCTCCACGATCTTTGTTTGCACCTCAAACTCATGTTTCATGCCTTTGTTCGCTCGTTTCGTGAAATAAAAACTCGGCTAGATTTTTCGTAAAGAATATACTATATTATTCAAATGCAAACAAAAATTTGTTTTCATTTTAAAATATTTCTCCACAATCTTTGTTTGCACCTCAATCTCATGTTTCATGCGTTTGTTTGCTCATTTCATGAAATAAAAACTCGGCTAGATTTTTCGTAAAGAATATACTAAATTATTCAAATGCAACCGAAAATTTGTTTTCATTTTAAAATATTTCTCCACAATCTTTATTTCCACCTAAAACTCATGTTTCATGCATTTGTTCGCTCATTTTCTACAAAAATAATACGGCCATATTTTCGTAAAGAATGAAAGTAAATACTAAATTATTCAAATGCAAACCAAAATTTATTTTTACTTTAAAATATTTCTCCACGATCATTGTTTGCACCTCAAACTCGTGTTTCATGCCTTTGTTCGCTCGTTTCATGAAATAAAAACTCGGCCAGATTTTTCGTAAAGAATATACTATATTATTCAAATGCAAACCAAAATTTGTATTCATTTTAAAATATTTCTCAAAAATCTTTGTTTCCATCTAAAACTCATGTTTCATGCATTTGTACGCTCATTTTATATAAAAATAACACTGCTAGATTTTTCGTAAATACTAAATTATTCAAATGCAAACCAAAATTTATTTTTACTTTAAAATATTTCTCCACGATCTTTGTTTGCACCTCAAACACATGTTTCATGCCTTTGTTACTCGTTTCATGAAATAAAAACTCGGCTAGATTTTTCGTAAAGAATATACTATATTATTCAAATGCATACCGAATTTTGTTTTCATTTTAAAATATGTCTCCACAATCTTTGTTTCCATCTAAAACTCATGTTTCATGCACTTGTTCCCTCATTTTATATAAAAATAACACTGCTAGATTTTTCGTAAATACTAAACTATTCAAATGCAAACCAAAATTTATTTTTACTTTAAAATATTTCTCCACGATCTTTGTTTGCACCTCAAACACATGTTTCATGCCTTTGTTCGCTCGTTTCATGAAATAAAAACTCGGCTAGATTTTTCGTAAAGAATATACTATATTATTCAAATGCAAACCAAAATTTGTTTTCATTTTAAAATATTCCTCCACAATCTTTGTTTCCATCTAAAACTCATGTTTCATGCATTTGTTCGCTCATTTTATATAAAAATGACACTGCTAGAATTTTCGTAAATACTAAATTTTTCAAATGCAAACCAAAATTTATTTTTACTTTAAAATATTTCTCCACGATCTTTGTTTGCACCTCATACTCATGTTTCATGCCTTTGTTCGCTCGTTTCGTGAAATAAAAACTCGGCTAGATTTTTCGTAAAGAATATACTATATTATTCAAATGCAAACGAAAATTTGTTTTCATTTTAAAATATTTCTCCACAATCTTTGTTTGCACCTCCATCTCATGTTTCATGCGTTTTGTTTGCTCGTTTCATGAAATAAAAACTCGGCTAGATTTTTCGTAAAGAATATACTAAATTATTCAAATCCAAACGAAAATTTGTTTTCATTTTAAAATATTTCTCCACAATCTTTATTTCCACCTAAAACTCATGTTTCATGCATTTGTTCGCTCATTTTATATAAAAATGACACTGCTAGATTTTTCGTAAATACTAAATTATTCAAATGCAAACCAAAATTTATTCTTACTTTAAAATATTTCTCCACGATCTTTGTTTGCACCTCAAACTCATGTTTCATGCCTTTGTTCGCTCGTTTCGTGAAATAAAAACTCGGCTAGATTTTTCGTAAAGAATATACTATATTATTCAAATGCAAACAAAAATTTGTTTTCATTTTAAAATATTTCTCCACAATCTTTGTTTGCACCTCAATCTCATGTTTCATGCGTTTGTTTGCTCGTTTCATGAAATAAAAACTCGGCTAGATTTTTCGTAAAGAATATACTAAATTATTCAAATGTATATAAAAATGACACTGCTAGAATTTTCGTAAATACTAAATTTTTCAAATGCAAACCAAAATTTATTTTTACTTTAAAATATTTCTCCACGATCTTTGTTTGCACCTCATACTCATGTTTCATGCCTTTGTTCGCTCGTTTCGTGAAATAAAAACTCGGCTAGATTTTTCGTAAAGAATATACTATATTATTCAAATGCAAACGAAAATTTGTTTTCATTTTAAAATATTTCTCCACAATCTTTGTTTGCACCTCCATCTCATGTTTCATGCGTTTTGTTTGCTCGTTTCATGAAATAAAAACTCGGCTAGATTTTTCGTAAAGAATATACTAAATTATTCAAATCCAAACGAAAATTTGTTTTCATTTTAAAATATTTCTCCACAATCTTTATTTCCACCTAAAACTCATGTTTCATGCATTTGTTCGCTCATTTTATATAAAAATGACACTGCTAGATTTTTCGTAAATACTAAATTATTCAAATGCAAACCAAAATTTATTCTTACTTTAAAATATTTCTCCACGATCTTTGTTTGCACCTCAAACTCATGTTTCATGCCTTTGTTCGCTCGTTTCGTGAAATAAAAACTCGGCTAGATTTTTTGTAAAGAATATACTATATTATTCAAATGCAAACAAAAATTTGTTTTCATTTTAAAATATTTCTCCACAATCTTTGTTTGCACCTCAATCTCATGTTTCATGCGTTTGTTTGCTCGTTTCATGAAATAAAAACTCGGCTAGATTTTTCGTAAAGAATATACTAAATTATTCAAATGCAAACGAAAATTTGATTTCATTTTAAAATATTTCTCCACAATCTTTATTTCCACCTAAAACTCATGTTTCATGCATTTGTTCGCTCATTTTCTACAAAAATAATACGGCCATATTTTCGTAAAGAATGAAAGTAAATACTAAATTATTCAAATGCAAACCAAAATTTATTTTTACTTTAAAATATTTCTCCACGATCATTGTTTGCACCTCAAACTCGTGTTTCATGCCTTTGTTCGCTCGTTTCATGAAATAAAAACTCGGCCAGATTTTTCGTAAAGAATATACTATATTATTCAAATGCAAACCAAAATTTGTATTCATTTTAAAATATTTCTCAAAAATCTTTGTTTCCATCTAAAACTCATGTTTCATGCATTTGTACGCTCATTTTATATAAAAATACCACTGCTAGATTTTTCGTAAATACTAAATTATTCAAATGCAAACCAAAATTTATTTTTACTTTAAAATATTTCTCCACGATCATTGTTTGCACCTCAAACACATGTTTCATGCCTTTGTTACTCGTTTCATGAAATAACGAAAATTTGATTTCATTTTAAAATATTTCTCCACAATCTTTATTTCCACCTAAAACTCATGTTTCATGCATTTGTTCGCTCATTTTCTACAAAAATAATACGGCCATATTTTCGTAAAGAATGAAAGTAAATACTAAATTATTCAAATGCAAACCAAAATTTATTTTTACTTTAAAATATTTCTCCACGATCATTGTTTGCACCTCAAACTCGTGTTTCATGCCTTTGTTCGCTCGTTTCATGAAATAAAAACTCGGCCAGATTTTTCGTAAAGAATATACTATATTATTCAAATGCAAACCAAAATTTGTATTCATTTTAAAATATTTCTCAAAAATCTTTGTTTCCATCTAAAACTCATGTTTCATGCATTTGTACGCTCATTTTATATAAAAATAACACTGCTAGATTTTTCGTAAATACTAAATTATTCAAATGCAAACCAAAATTTATTTTTACTTTAAAATATTTCTCCACGATCTTTGTTTGCACCTCAAAAACATGTTTCATGCCTTTGTTACTCGTTTCATGAAATAAAAACTCGGCTAGATTTTTCGTAAAGAATATACTATATTATTCAAATGCAAACCGAATTTTGTTTTCATTTTAAAATATGTCTCCACAATCTTTGTTTCCATCTAAAACTCATGTTTCATGCACTTGTTCGCTCATTTTATATAAAAATAACACTGCTAGATTATTCGTAAATACTAAATTATTCAAATGCAAACCAAAATTTATTTTTACTTTAAAATATTTCTCCACGATCTTTGTTTGCACCTCAAACACATGTTTCATGCCTTTGTTCGCTCGTTTCATGAAATAAAAACTCGGCTAGATTTTTCGTAAAGAATATACTATATTCTCTCGATTACAAGGAAATTCAGGTTTCAGCTCCTGCTGACACCTGTCCTGTCTGGGCGAGTTCATTAACCTATTTTGATACAATGAACTACAAAAAATGCATTGGTCGGATGGTTTGAATGTCTGCCTTTAATTGAAGGGTCTCGTGTTCGATTCCCAGTGATAGCACTTTTTTCTCTTTATTTTGTTAACTATGTCCTGTCTGGGCGAGTTCATTAATCTATTTTGATACAATGAACCACAAAAAATGCATTGGTCGAATGGTTTGAATGTCTGCCTTTAATTGAAGGGTCGCGTGTTCGATTCATAGTGACAGCACTTTTTTCTCTTTATTTTGTTATAATAGTTAACATAAAAGCAAAATATTTTCTTCTGGAGCCGACACGTGTTCAATCTTGAAATCGCATATTTCAGTTATTTTTAATGTATTCAATCAATTATGAAGTTTAGTATAGTGGTAATGCCCCCCCATTTTCTGCCCAAAAGGTGTTCAGTGCGAACCCTCTTCTTTCATAATAGTTTTGTTGGTCTTTTACTTCTGAAAATTTTGCATTCACACCTAAATGAACATAATAAGATACGTCCAATTCGATTTACTCTTCATTTTCAGAACTTGATAGTGTGACTATTAAGCTTAAGACATTCTCAAATAAATATATTAGTAGTTCGGAATAGTTTTAAATATCGTCAAACTGAGGACAACACTAATTTTGTAAAATGTGATTCTTTTACATAATATTCTTTTTATTTACATATTAACATAGTTCTTCAGATATTCAATTGAGAGAAAAATTAAATAGGAGCAAGTTATACTGATATGGAGATGAATATAAATAGAAAATTCAAAAAAAATCTATATAAAGTTTTTAATTAGAAAAAAATTATCCAAATAATGATTGTTAAAAATTTCTTGAGAAAGAGAAGAAAGAAGAAAAGAACTACAAAAAAGAATTTTAAAATAGTTTATTTTTGTTGAAAAATATTTTAAGATGTTTATTTACATAAAAAAAAATTGTGTATTTTTTTAATCTTTAATAAATTCTCAGTACAAAAAGTGTGAGAAGTATTAAATATATTAATTTTAATTTAAAATATCTATTGATCAAAAAACATTTTAGGAGAAGTAAGCTATGATGAGGTTTTTAAAATTTATTATTAATTAAAAATTAAAATAATTGATACATTAAATTTTAATAGCTTTTTTATTTAACATTAATATTATAAGTACATATATTCTCTTGCATAATTTTGTCTCATATTTTTCCACATATTCAATATATATAAACATAGTTAAGTAAAAGAAAAATTAATTTGGAACCATATCAATGGAGTTAAAAACAAAGAGGATATTCAAATGAATCTACTTAAAATATTTTAACTAGAGAAATATTATATTTAATTAAGAATTATTATTTTTGTTAGGAAAAAAATATATATTTGTGCTTGATATGTGAACTCTTCATCTTCAATTTATATTATTTAATTCCAAATGACATATATTAAATTGGGTGAAATCGGTTCATGAACCCAACGAATGACAATAACAGTGATGTGACTTTCTAGAAATGAACAAAATAAAATGTAAAATATTGATACATAAAAGTCTACAAACACATCTCACCCTAAAGAATAACAATAATACTTGTCATTGATGCAAGATGATGTGACCTTCTAAAAATATATAAAGCTAGTTGTAAAATAACAATACATAAAAAGATACAAATAAATAAGAATTATAGAAAATCAATAATTAATCAATGGCTAAGATTTGTTCATACCTTATTATCTGACGGTTGAAATAAATTTTAATCGCAACCATAATAATATGGATTTCAAAATAAAGAGAAATTCAAACAAATTTAGATTTAAAGATTTTAACTTGAGAAGTATAATGTTTCTTTATGAATTACTATTTTTTAAAGAAGAAAAGAAAACCTAAGTATGGTTTAAATATGTGAACTCTTTATATTTTTTTTGTATTAATCTTTGAACATAATTATATATCATGATTTGTTAAAACCATTTGATTCAAATCTAACAATAAAAAATAAATTTAACCGTTACCACCTAACCGGACACAAAATAGCAAACACCAAAGACACCAATATTAATATGATATATAAACAATGTCATTAGAAATCGAAGTAAAATATTCAATGATGTAGATGCAACCATATTATTTAATCCAAGGGATAAAATAATTGAGATGATGTGACATCTTAAGAATGCTTAAAAAGCTTTGAAAAAAAGGGGAATTTCATATTTACCCTTCCAAAATCTCAAAATATCATATTTACCCTTCCAAAATTTAAAATATCATATTTACTCTTCCAAAAAACTAGAAAATATCAAATTTGCCCAAATAGTTACATCCGTTAAATCTAACGACACAAACACTGTTAAATCATGTTAACATAAATTAAGTTAATAACTCTAAATTTAAAAGGCCAAAATGCCCTTCCCCATCTCTTTCTATCACACTAATCCCTTCTCAATTCATCTTTCCATTCCTAGTCACAGGAAAATCAATTTTGCCTCTCTTTTTTCCTTCAACTGACATGATAATTTGATGTTCATAACCTATTGGATCGGCCATCTGATGTTTGTCAAAATCAGAAGTCTCGGCAATACAAAGACTCTTCCTCTCCTATTTCGCCCATCACTCAATCCTCACGGACTGTCACCATGGTTTCCTCTTATCCGCCCTACTCGTCTTCATCTTCCTTAGCGTGACTTCCTTGCGAGATTAATCCGCCATTTAAGACCATAGGTAGCTAGCAAAACCAGTATTGCAAATAGCGGTCTGTAGCGGCGCAATAGCGGCGCTATAGTAGTTTTGGAAGCTAAATGCGTGTGTGTGTTGCGGCGGTATAACGTTTTTCGACGATTTAGCGGTGAAGCGATCCGCAATATCGGTGTTGCGTGTGTGTGTTGCGGCGTAACGTTCTGAATAGCGTTTTTGATGGATTTTTTTTTAATTGATTTTTTAATTGATTTTTTATAATGGATAGATGTGTTGTATTTTAATATTAATAATATTTTGATTTTGGACATGTAATTTTTGACAAGAACATTTCAAACTTTTATTGTTAATATTTTAATATTAATCATATTTTAGTGTTGCATATTTCTTCTTTTAAATTTTGTAGTGCATATATTACGTAGTGGTATATAGGAAAAAAACTATTTACACATATTATCCGCTATAAAAATGTATCTCCGTAACATCTACGCTATACGCTGCGCTATACGTAATTCGCTACATTAAAATCCTAAACGCAACACACGACTAAACGCTATTTGCTACCTTGAGCAAAACCAAACCCAAACCATCAGAACAAAGTCAAGAGATTAGGGAACAACATAATTTATGGCAGCAATACATTCAGCAAATCCTACTACTGAATGTTCATTTTGGAGAGGTCCCAAAAATCGTGCTGGTGAGGAGGAGTTCGAAGGTCTTTTTTGGGCATTTGGTCCATCACTTAAAGGATTTGAGTTTTGCAAACCTATCATAACAGTAAATAGAACATTTCTAACCGGAAAATATCAAGGATGCTTATTGATGGCGGTCGCCAGCGATGCAAATGGTCAATTATTTCCCTTAGCTTTGCTTTAGTTGATAAGGAGACGATAAAAACGTGGGGTTGGTTTTTTGGGTGTTTGGGGACTTTGATCGGCTATCGCAAAAGTTTATGTGTGATTTCGGATAGGCATGCCGGAATAATTCGTGCAATGAAGGACGACATATTGAAATGGAAGGAACCTAACGGCTATCATCGTTATTGCATGCAGCATTTAGAAGCAAATTTTATTAGCGCTGTAACAGACAAAACATTGGTTCCATTGATTGTACCACTAGTTAAGGCGTCCACAAAATTTAAATTTAAGAAGTTGTATAAAGTACTAAAGGATAAAAATAATGATGCATGGGAATGGTTAAATAAGAAAGATAAAATGGGCGTTCGCGTATGATGCGGAAGGTCGCCGGTGGGGCATTCCTACTAGTAATCATGCAGAAGTGATGAATTATGTTTTCAAGGGTATGAGGAAGCTGCCTATTACAAGAAAGAAAGAAAGAAATTGATTAAATTTTACTCATTGTAGGTGCATATGAAATTTGATCTCACAATCTTTTGTTATCAACCAAGATACTCAATTATTAAGCTATAAAATCATTTATATATCCTATCATTATTACTTTTTAGAATTTCTTTTATTTAATAGACATTCGGCAATCTCTTATTAGAACTTCAAAAAAACAACATTGCTCATAATAACATGGTAATTTATTTTAATAAAAGTTGGAAGCGGATTTATGAGCCTGCTCTAAATATTCAAAAAAAAAAGATAACGTGATAATTTAACTATAATATTCATACAATCCATAGTACGATGAACAAGTACATAGACCTTAAATAATAAATTCTAAACCCTAAATCCTAAAATTCATACGTGGTTCTTTAAATGTGAAATAAATTCTAATTAATGATGCTTCACCGACAGTCAACTATAGTCAAAATATTAATAATGCATGTGATTATTGCGTTCAACCAGCATTACGTAATACGTAGTCATGTTGAGAGTTGTTAGATAAATTTATATGAGACCCCGCACTTAATTAATTTTGTTTTATATGACTAAATAAAATAATCACCAAAATTTACAGATGACAATAAGCCTCTCAAATCAAACTTTACTAAATTTTTGTCATGATTGTACTATCACAAAATTCAAATAATGTAATGGATGGTCATTGTTTTTACACTGTTTGTTTGATATTGCATATTCAATAGGAAATGACAGGTTTTAATCTGGAAATTGGGAACCATATATATTTGTAATGTTTTTACATGTACAAGAATTTCATTTTTTGTTTATATATTTTACATATTTCATGAGATTTAGAATTTTTTGGTTCATAAAGTATTTTATATATAAGAAAGCTCCAAGAATATTTTATATATAATTTTTTACTGAATTAAAAAAATGAGAGAGAACTATATGGATATCAGATGGGAGATGTTTTATGTTTTTTGGAGACGAACTGGAGGAAAGGGAAATGGAGAGGATGTGGGAGAGAAAGAGGGAGCTATTGTGAGGAATAAGTAATGACAGAGAATTGATTTGTCATACAATTAATCAGATGGAGAGGGAAGAGAGGGGCCATGAAAGAAATTGATAGAGAAGAGAGGGTATAAAAGTACTTTTTGTGTTTAATGTTAATTTTAACGGAAATGTTAAGTATTGGATAAATTTGATATTTTCTAGTTTTTGGAAGGGTAAATATGAAATTTTAAATTTTGGAAGGATAAATTTGATATTTTGAGATTTTGGAAGGGTAAATATGAAACTTCCCCGAAAAAAAGGGATGGGGAAATTATACTATAATACATAAAATATGACGTGTTTTTAAGGAATGTGTAGTCAAGTACTAACACATGTCAGCTTAAAGATTTTCTGTGACAATTGTGTTGGTCCAACATATAATTCGGGTCATTCTAAAGCATAGTTAAAACCCACCTCACATTCCGCCACACAAACATCATCACATTTAGTCTCTATTTTGCTCAGAGTATACCAGAATACGACACCTATCGCAGTTCACATGACCCAACCGGTTAAACAGCATAGTTACTATTGACACACTAGAGTTCAACTTATGAGGGATTATAAACATTGTGGTTTCCGGTTTTATTGGGGTGGTGGAATTAAAAGAAATACCAAGTCAAAACCGCAAAATTGTACACTAAGAAAAATAGGTAAGTATCAAGTAATGGGCCCACGAGCCCAATGAATTTTTTTGAATAGTAGCACTATTTTGAAGAATAATTAATCAGATAGCATGATTTTCAAAATATTTGGGCAGGTAGCACTTCCGCCAGACCGTCTGGCGGAACAAGGGAATTTTTTTTTTTTGCTAATCTCGGCTATTTGGCACCCTTAAACAGCCTTAATTAATGAAAAATGCTAGTTCCGCCACCGGGTCTGGCGGAACTAGGTAAAATTTAGTTTTGGCCCAATTTAGACGGTGAAATTGGCCTATAGTTCCGCCAGTGGGTCTGGCGGAACTAGACCATTTTCCCAACTTACAATCTGACCCAAAAAGTCCAAAAATATGGTCTAGTTCCGCCAGACCCTCTGGCGGAACTAGCTATTAAGCTAGTTCCGCCAGACCCTTTGGCGGAACTAGTCAGACCCGGGTCTGGCGGAACTAGACCATTTTCCCAACATACAATCTGACCCAAAAAGTCCCAAAAAATCGTCTAGTTCCGCCAGACCCTCTGGCGGAACTAGCTAGAAATAGCTAGTTCCGCCAGTGGGTCTGGCGGAACTACCCACTGTGTTTTTTTAAACCCGAATTTAAACCCGTCCGACCCTCATTTTAACCCTACCCGTCCGTTCGAAAAAAGAAGAGCTAATTTTGGGGCGAAATTTCAGGCGATTTTAGAAGAAATTGAAGGAGAAAGAGGGGAGAAAAGAGAAGGAGAAGTTAGAAAGAAGAAGAAATATGTAAGTTATTTTGTTTGATTTTGAGTTTTGATTACTTATTTTTGTTGATTTGGTTGAATTGAAATAAGTTTTGATTGAGTGAAATTAGTGCGAAATAGGTATGGATTTAGTGAGATTAGTTTGAAATTGGTTTAAATAGGTTGATAGTATTGAAATTTGTTTGAATTTTTGTTGATTTCTTTAGAGAAAAATTAGAAGAAGAAAAAGGAGGAGAAGGAGAAGAAGAAGAAGAAGAAGGAGAAGAAGAAGAAGAAGAAGGAGTAAATTTTTTGTCAAATTTATTCGGTATGAAAAAAATTTATAATTATTTTTTATTACGTAGTTATTTTAAAGAAAAATATAATATAAATTTATTTAGTAATATATTTATTTATAGTAATTGTGTATGGTTTTTTTTAATATATACAATTTTTTGTATTAAAAAAATAGAATGAAGCAATTTGTTTAGTTTTGTGTTAAATAGTATGTTTATTTAGTTATGTAAAAATATATTGTTTAGTTATTATTTATATAGGGATATTTTTATCAATTTTATTCGGTATGAAAATATTTAATAATTAATTTTCAATATGTAGTTATTTTAAGAAAAAAATATAATATATATTTGTTTAGTAATATATTTATTTATAGTAATTGTGTATGATTTTTTGTAATATATACAATTTTTTGTATTAAAAAAAATAGAATGAAAGAATTTGTTTATTTTCGTGTTAAATAGTATGTTTATTTACTAATGTAAAAATATATTGTTTAGTTATTATTTATATAGGGATATTTTTATTAATTTTATTCGGTATGAAAATATTTAATAATTAATTTTCAATATGTAGTTATTTTAAGAAAAAATATAATATATATTTGTTTAGTAATATATTTATTTATAGTGATTTGTTAGGTTTTTATTTTTGACTATATAGTATTATTCCTATTAAAAAAAAGAGTGAAGTAATTTGTTTATATTAAAAAAAATTGAAGTAATTTATTTATAGTAATTGTTTAATTATTATTTATATTTTAAAAATAAAATTTATATAGGGATGTCATCTAGGGGCGGATCTAGTGGGGGCGGATCTAGTCGTGCGGATCGGGGGAAGGCTCCTATAGTTGAGCCAGAAGGTCCGGTATATCGTCCGCCGAACGAATTCCAGGATGATCACAGAACCGTATGTTTCAGCCAACCGGACAACACCAAGGCTAAAGCGAAAGAGGGTTTCCGATACAGGCAGCAACATATTAATGTATTGTATATAAAATTATTTCTATATATCTATTTATTTAATTATGTAAAAATAATGTACTTATATGTTTCGTTTCCGCAGGTGCCATGGAATGTTCAGTTCGAGCCATATTTTGCGAGTGCGTGTTTGTTACAAACGCAGAGAATCGGTTATATACCAATCGATGGCATACTGATAACCGCTCTGCAGGAACGGTGGAGAAAAGAAACACATACGTTCCACATGCCGCACAGAGAAATGACCATAACGTTAGAGGATGTTTCATGCTTGTTGGGGTTGCGGGTGGATGGCAAGCCGCTTTGTGTGAAGAACAACGGTATTAATTGGGCAAATAAAGCCGGGGAACTACTCGGAAAAACACCCCCCCAAGAGATGTTCAGAGGATCAGGATATAAGAAAAGCAACGTGTTGGTAAAAAAAAAATGGTTCATGGAGAATTTTGCCGATTTGGAGTGTGATGCCCCCATATTACGAGTCGAGCAATATTGTAGAGCTTACATTATCGGATTTTTTTCCGACATTTTATTTACGGATCCGAATGGGGACAGTTATTCGCTCATGCCCCTGGTACTTTTACAAGAAATGAATAATTTGCATGAGTGGGCATTTGGGAGTGGGGTACTTGCATACCTGTACAGAGAGCTGTGCAAAAGTACAGGCCCCGATCGGAAAAATATGGGAGGTTGTATCTTATTATTACAATTATGGGCTTGGCAACATTTTGCGACCGGAAGACCGAGAGTTTCATTGAACCCGGCAAGATTGAATATCTACGACGATCCGGATTACAATGATACGGTCGGCATGCTCTGGAGAGATGCAAGAGTTAAAGAGGAGCCGTCAATTACTCATTTGTGGGCGAACCGCGACATGTTAGACAGCATCCCTCAAAGTGATATCTTTTGGGCACCTTACGAACCATACCGCGATCGGCTACCGCCCATTTGTCAGGAAGAAAGAACTACGGCACTACTCAGTGTGCCGTAGATTTATTTCTGGATCGTCGAGCGTTATCGTCCTGAGAGGGTGATGTGACAGTTCGGGTATCGGCAAAAAATACCCCCGGAAATACCTGAAGCCGACAAAATTGCCGACAAAAAATTACGCGACCTGACGAATTTTAAGGGAAACGATTGGCGTAAGATTCACAAGAATTGGATTACACGTTGGAACGATAAATGGTATTGGTATTCGCAAATGGATCCCCTGGAGCCGTATACCCCTCTGGATTATGATGGTTACATGAGCTGGTATTGGCAGAATTCTGATCCTTTGGTGCAGAGCACCATTTCGCACGGTTCGAGCACATACCGCCCCATGGTCCCCGAAAAAAGATTAGCAGTAAATTTTTGTAATATTTTTAAAGTTAAATTTAGAATTATAAATTTTTAATTTCTTTTAATATTTTAAGGCACAAACTGCCATGGAGGGAGTTCGCATAGGTTTCAGAATGCTCCGAGAATTTGGTGCAAATATGAGGGCGGAAGTAAGGGACGGCGTCAGAAAATGGTTGGGATACCAAAAACTAATTTGTACTCAGCTTAATGAGTATCCCGGCGATACTGAGTGGGAGGTGCTCAACGAACCGAGAGCAGATGCGGGAGGAGAGGAAGGAGGAGAAGACGTCAGTCAGCTCACTCAGATGCAGACTCGGTACCAGGCGAGAGGGAGAGGAAGAGGACGCGGCCGTGGTGCACGTGGCCGTGGTGCACGCGGCGGAGATGTTTAGGGTTCATGTTAGTGTTTTAGGGTTTATGTTTTGAGTTTGGGGTTTAGGGGTTATGTTTATGTTTAGGGTTTATGTTTATGTTATATTTTATGTGTTGGGGGTTTAGGGGTTATGTTTATGTTTAGGGTTTATGTTTATGTTATATTTTATGTGTTTGGGGTTCAGGGGTTATGTTTGGGGTTTAGGGTTTTGTTGTGAATTGTTTGTTTGATTTTTTAGGGTTTATGGTTTATTGAGATTGTTTTAACTTAAGCATTACAACTACTCAACAATAAATAAAACAAACTAAATAAAATAAACAAAATGAAAACAAACTAAATAAACCAAACTACGGTCCATTGTAACGGTCTCCACCCATTTGTGTGCACTTTCGTTTAGTGTGTCCTGGTAATTTGCAGACGCTGCAATTCATGACACGCTTTTCTTTGTTCATGGTGTCCATACTGTTTTGGATTCGCAACTCCTGCCTTCTTCCACGTTTCATCCTTCCGTTAGCATTTGTCCTTATAAGTTTATCACCAGGAAATAAATTGAAATTACAAATTTCTGCTCGTGGCGTCCATTGTGATTTTTTCTTTTACAGGATAGAAACTTTTTTCATACGTACGTTTCAAATTATCCAAGGAATAACACGGATGAATGAAAACTTCGCTAGATATAACTTTGCGTATACAAACTGCTATGACGTGCGAACACGGGTAGTGGTATATCATAGGTTTCTGACACTCGCATTTTCCTTCGTTGATATCCACTCGCCATTTCTTTCTCGGAATTCCGATACCACTCGTCGAACGCCGGGCTTGCGTAAGCACCTGATAAATACCTTGCTCTAAGTTGTAGCAAGTGACTTCATGCCTAGCAGCCTTAATGCGTCTACGTTCCATTTTTAACATCACTATATCCGACCAATTCTTTTCCCTCATATCAGCAGCCGCCCGATATCTCACGTGATAACAATTTAACTTATAAAATGTCGCTTCCACAATTGCCGTAACAGGTAGTTTTCTTATACCTTTGAAAACATAATTCATCACTTCGGCGTTATTGCTAATTGGTATGCCCCACCGACGACCTTCAGTATCATACGAAATCGCCCAATTTGATTTATTTATCTTTTGTAACCAATCGGTGGCTGAACTATCTTTTTTTTCCATTTTTTCCCATATCTTATTAAATTTATATTTGTTGTGCGCACGTACTAATCCTTGAATCATTGGAACCACTGTTTTGTCTGTTACAGCATTACTGAAATTTGCTTGAAGATGCCGCATACAATAACGATGATAACCATACGGTGGCAGCCACCTTCTCACTCTCATTACGCTAATTATGCCAGCATGCCTATCCGAAATAATGCAATACATATTTTCTTCTCCGAGAACATCACGCAAACAATTAAAAAACCACCCCCATGTCTCATTCTTCTCCCTATCAACTAAAGCAAAAGCTAAAGGAAATAACTGACCATTTGCGTCGGTACCAATCGCCGTCAGTAAAGTTCCTTGGTATTTTCCGGTTAGAAATGTTCCATCTACTGTTATGACGGGCTTGCAAAATTGAAAACCATGTAGTGATGGGCCAAATGCCCAAAATAAACCTTCGAACTCCAACTCACCATCTCTATTTGGGGCACCAGTTTTAAATGTATACAAAGTACCAGGATTTGTTGAGGTTATTACCGCCATCAACTCAGGGAGCAAATTATAAGCCTCCCTCCAACCCCCAAATAAGAATCGAAACGCGTGTTGTTTTGCGTGCCAAGCCTTCCAATACGATATGGTATATTCAACCTTTAATTTAACGGCTTCTATTATGGTTACAGGTTTAACATCTAAATCCGCTCTTACGATATTAGAATTAGCCCCCCAACAAGCGCACTCGTTAACTGTTTGTGGTCTCTTCTAGGTGTTTGGTTAATACATACGTGTGGTTGTTTAAATGTTTTAATCTCCCATAAATTATTCTTTTTATTAATCGAAGCGTGTATCCTCCAACTACATCCTCTAGGACCTTCATCTTTAAGCTTGCATATCACAATATATCTCGTTTTATTCGAGTGGTCTACTTCTATTTCTCGGTGATGCTTCACACTGTATGCTCTTACAGCCGATTGTAGTTCTGATTTCGTTTCAAATGTACGTCCCTTATATAATATTTCATCATCATTTTCATTCACATTCATGCCAAATAAGACATCATTTCTCGCATATTCCCACATTGAACTATCTTCGAATTCAGCGGCCGGCGCATCACCGAAAGTACCTACACTAACCATCTCACCCTCTTCCGTATATATAAATCCCGTCTGATGGTTCACTCCCTCCATTTCTTCATCGCCATCTCCATAAATTTCTTCCTCGTCCTCTGACTCCATTTCGGGTTCCTCATCTAATTCATTTTCATCATCCTCTATTTCGGGAAGTACATTATTGCTCACACGTGCCATATCAAAGGTCGCAAACGGGTCCTCATTCGCATTTTCAATATTTATTTCATTTTCAACGGGTTCTAATATCTCATTTTCATCTGCATTTGGAATTACATTTGATCTACTACTAGTTCCTATCTGATATTCTTTATTTTGGACGCGATCAACATATATTTCTAATTCCTCCATCCCAACCCTTATGACGCGCTCCACAAAATTAATCAATTATGTATTATTCATAATTTTTACTAACCTATAATGCCAAATTCCTTTCTTAAGGGAAGGAAGCCTACCTCGGATTAAAAGAATATCATTATACGACCAACCGAGATTCTCATAAATTTCGTTACACAGTTGGTCATAATCCCTATTTGTGGTTGTACTTTCTGGGATATAAGCCGGTTCGTCCGGGTCGTAATTGCATCCGTTTGGTAGATTCACAATAAGACCATCATAATATACAAGAATTTGAGAGTTTTGTGCCATTTTCTTCTTACTAAAATCACCTCAAATAATATTTCAACAAATTAACAACAAATATATAATAAAATCAATTAATTATTTAATGAAAAAACAATCTATAATACAATACCTAATTTCCGTCTTTCTTTTCTTCTATTTATTTGGGTCAAAATCACCTCAAATACACTTCAAAATCGCCTGAATAGTGGTTTTATTTTTTGGGGGCGGATTTTAGGTTAGATTGGGGGAGAGAGAGAAAGATTTCCCTTTTATAACAGCCTCCAATGATTGAACAAGTTCCGCGAAAGGGTCTGGCGGAACTAGGCTATTTCTCAATTTTTTGGGGTCGGACCTGTCCGGAAGACACGCTGATACAGGTTCCGCCAGACCCACTGGCGGAACTAGCTATTTCTAGCTAGTTCCGCCAGAGGGTCTGGCGGAACTAGACCATTTTTGGGACTTTTTCGGTCAGATTGTAAGTTGGGAAACTAGTCTAGTTCCGCCAGACCCACTGGCGGAACTAGCGAGTTCCGCCAAAGGGTCCGGCGGAACTAGCTAGAAAATAGCTAGTTCCGCCAGAGGGTCTGGCGGAACTAGACCATTTTTTGGGACTTTCTGGGTCAGAAAATAGCTAGTTCCCAACTTACAATCTGACCCAAAAAGTCCCAAAAAATGGTCTAGTTCCGCCAGACCCTCTGGCGGAACTAGCTATTTTCTAGCTAGTTCCGCCAGACCCACTGGCGGAACTAGCTAGTTCCGCCAAAGGGTCTGGCGGAACTAGACCATTTTCCCAACTTACAATCTGACCCAAAAAGTCCCAAAAAATGGTCTAGTTCCGCCAGACCCATCTGGCGGAACTAGCTAGTTCAGCCAAAGGGTCTGGCGGAACTAGCTAAAAAATAGCTAGTTCCGCCAGAGGGTCTGGCGGAACTAGACCATTTTTTGGGACTTTTTGGGTCAGAAAATAGCTAGTTCCCAACTTACAATCTGACCCAAAAAGTCCCAAAAAATGGTCTAGTTCCGCCAGACCCTCTGGCGGAACTAGCTATTTTCTAGCTAGTTCCGCCAGACCCACTGGCGGAACTAGCTAGTTCCGCCAAAGGGTCTGGCGGAACTAGACCATTTTCCCAACTTACAATCTGACCCAAAAAGTCCCAAAAAATGGTCTAGTTCCGCCAGACCCACTGGCGGAACTAGCTAGAAAATAGCTAGTTCCGCCAGAGGGTCTGGCGGAACTAGACCATATTTTTGGACTTTTTGGGTCAGATTGTAAGTTGGGAAAATGGTCTAGTTCCGCTAGACCCGCTGGCGGAACTAGCTAAAAAATAGCTAGTTCCGCCAGAGGGTCTGGCGGAACTAGACCATATTTTTGGACTTTTTGAGTCAGATTGTAAGTTGGGAAAATGGTCTAGTTCCGCCAGACCCACTGGCGGAACCTATATTTTCGTCATTTTTGGGCCAATTTCACCGTCTAAATTGGGCCAAAACTAAATTTTACCTAGTTCCGCCAGACCCGGTGGTGGAACTAGCATTTTTCATTAATTAAGGCTGTTTAAGGGTGCCAAATGGCCGAGATTAGCAAAAAAAAAACTTCCCTAGTTCCGCCAGACCCTCTGGCGGAACTAGTTTAGTTCCGCCAGACGGTCTGGCGGAAGTGCTACCTGCCCAAATATTTTGAAAATCATGTTATCTGATTAATTATTCTTCAAAATAGTGCTACTATTCAAAAAAATTCCCCAGATTTCATGTGTACCCCATGTATATCAGAAATTTTGTTCTTATATAACCATTGTAACAAATTATATTTCACCCTATTATTTAACTCACTACATTAATTCAAGTATCACATGAGAAACAAAAGATCAAAGAAATCTCCAATTTTTCATCATCTTTCTCTCTCATCTCGCTGATATCAATTTTTTGTTCTCTCATTCTCTTTGATATTTTCATACATACCCATCAAAAAAATTATATCACTAAATTTATTTCCAATAGCCCTCATAAAAAAAATAGCATATTTTGAAGGAAAAAATATTTTTTTTATATGTTTTACTTTTATATTATTTCTATCTATTGACTTGATTATATATGAGGAATCAGTTTTTTATATTTTGTTCACCAAAAAATAAAAGCAACACCATAATTAAAATTTTAACATCTTTTTTAAGTATAATAAAATAACAACGCATAAATTATATACTGAAGCGGAGTGAGATACGCTCTAGTATAATATAAGCACAAAAAATATTCCATATTCCAGTGAATTCATACGTGTCTAAAATTTCAATCCTCTAAAAAATACGTGAACCGTATGGCCCAAAGACTGTACAAAAGCCCATCATAGTGAATTCATAAAATTCTCTTCTATTAATTACATAAAAAACATTCAAGTTCAAGTACAAAATAAATAATTTCCATGGAAGTACATATTAGATAATTTTCACATCTAAAACATTTCCAAGTATTTTCATGTAAAATTACTTATATCATACAATAATAACTCTTGTTAGAAATAATCTAATTTTATATGGAAAAGATTCAAAAGACTCATCGTCAGGTTTAAAAAAAGCAAGTAAAGCTAAACCATAATTTTAAAACCAATAAAGATATTAACATTCAAGCTTAGTGATCCAGCAGTTTTGTCATGTAATTTATCCTCTCATAATATTTTTAGAACAAGGAAAATTTTCCTCTCATCATTTTTACTAGAGGTTTGTTTTTACACATGAATTCATAAAATTATCTCTTCTATTAATTTTACATAAAAAACATTCAAGTTCAAGTACAAAATAAATATTTTTCATGTAAGTACAAATTAGATAATTTTCACATGCAAGACATTTCCAAGTATTTTCATGTAAAATTGCTTATATCATGAATTCATATAATAAAATAATCTAATTTTTTTATGGAAATGACTCATCATCAGGTTAGAAAAAGCAAGTAAAAAATGACCTAAATGTAGCTTTCGAACATTAAAAATGACCTAAATGTAGCTTTAGAAAATATAAGTGATAAATTTTATTAGTAAAAAGTGTATTCTCAATCCGAACCGGAGCGAGGTCACCCTAATTAAATTAATCAAAATTCACCAGTTCAAACAACTGCCAAATAAACTGCACCACATTGTCACATGTAGACATCACATGCTAGCTTTTCTTTTATTCCACAACTAGGATAACACCCGCGCTACGCTGTTGATAAATTAAGTATTTATTTTCATTTTTATATAATTTACATTAGATATTTTTATTAAATACAGTCACATCAAAATAACACAAACTGAATGCAAATTGTTCTAAGCAAAAATCACACTATATGGCTATCTAAATCATAGAACAATAATTTCTAGCATCACTGCCAAGCATTAGATATTGCACAATATCTAAAATTTCCTAAATACTCTGCATATCCTATTTGAACTTCTTCAATGTGGAAATAAGTTTTTATAATATTTTTTGTTTCCAGAGTTGGAAAATTTTAACATTCATCAAAATTGTTTATGTTTGTACAAAAGAAATGAGATCCAAAGAGATAAGATTGCAATAGCGTATAATGATTGGCCCATGATGCGATTGTGTTAGCATCCAACTTATCATTGTTTGAACATCCGTCTTCACAGTGAGCATTCTTAACTTTAAGGGCCGTATGCATTTTTCAATGCAAAATAAGCAAATAAAATAAATGAGTATTCAACATTGACTCGAAAATTAACCTCAATCCTTTCTTTTTCATCTACTTTTGAGCCTTTTTAAAAGACCACATCAGCACTTTTATTTCGACCGTTCGATCAATTTTTTTGTTAAATATTAATCTTTTATTTTCTCAAATTTATTGATATTTTATGGCAATATGTGTATAGTCATTAAAACATAATTATATGATTGGTTGAATTGGTGCGTTGTATTCCATCTCCGATTTAGTAAGAACCTTTGTTTCTGACCATCAGATCTTAAACATAAAATATTTCTCCACAATCTTTGCTTGCCCCTAAAACTCATGTTTGGTATGTTTGTTTGCTCCTTTCATACAAAAATAACACGGTTAGATTTTTCGTAAATAATGATGGTAAATATTAAATTATTCAAATGCAAACCATATGTGTTCATTTTAAAATATTTCTCCACAATGTTTGTTTGCACATAAAACTCATGTTTCGTCCGTTTGTTTTCTAATTTCATTCAAAAAAAACTCTGATAGATTATTCGTAAAGAATGATAGTAAATACTAAATTATTCAAACGCAAACCAAAATTTGTTTTCACTTTAAAATATTTGTCCACAATCTTTGTTTGCACATAAAACTCGTGTTTCATGCGTTTGTTTGCTCGTTTCATCCAAAAAAACTCGAATAGATTTTTCGTAAAGAATGATAGTAAATACTAAATTATTCAAACGCAAACCAAAATTTGTTCTCACTTTAAAATATTTCTTCACAATCTTTGTTTGCACATCTCATGTTTCGTGCGTTTGTTTGCTTGTTTCATTCAAAAAAAAACTCGGATAGATTTTTCGTAAATTATGATCGTAAATACTAAATTATTCAAATGCAAACCAAAATTTGTATTCATTTTAAAATATATCTCCACAAACATTTTTTGCACCTAAAACTCATGTTTCATGCGTTTGTTTGCACATTTCATATAAAAAAACTCGGATATATTTTTCGTAAAGAATGATAGTAAATACTAAATTATTCAAATGCAAATCAAAATTTTTTTTCATTTTAAAATATTTCTCCACAATCTTTGTTTCCACATAAAACTCATGTTTCATTTGTTTGTTTGCTCGTTTCATCCAAAAAAAACTCGGATAGATTTTTCGTAAAAAATGATAGTAAATACGAAATTATTCACACGCAAACCAAAATTTGTTCTCACTTTAAAATATTTCTTCACAATCTTTGTTTGCACAACTCATGTTTCGTGCGTTTGTTTGCTTGTTTCATTCAAAAAAAAACTCGGATAGGTTTTCTTAAATTATGATCGTAAATACTAAATTATTCAAATGCAAACCAAAATTTGTATTCATTTTAAAATATATCTCCACAAACTTTTTTTGCACCTAAAACTCATGTTTCATGTGTTTGTTTGCACACTTCATATAAAAAAACTCGGATAGATTTTTCGTAAAGAATGACAGTAAAAACTAAATTATTCAAATGCAAACCAAAATTTGTTTTCACTTTAAAATATGTCTCCACAATCTTTGTTTGCACATAAAACTCATGTTTCGCGCGTTTGTTGACTCGTTGCTAATACAATCCTCTCAATACCTTCTGAAACAACAAAATTCTTCTTAGTGAACTGTTTGGAGTACCATATGCTAAATACGCCTGCATAAAAAGTAAAATACATATAATCAATAAACAATATGAAGTTTATTTTATCCAATTAAGGCTTAATTGCACAATTGAGGTATTATCTGAATTGTAACTGGAGCTGAATTGCACAGTTGAGGGTTTTGTTACCATACATGTCAGGTTCAAAACCAAAATTAAATTTGTTTGCTTATTAGATTATTACATGCATAACAAGTGAATTGTAGATATTTAACCAAAACGCGCATTTGGTGCCCCATTCCATATCACTTGGATCAACTCTTTCAAGCTGCTCAACTAACAACCTAGTTATTAAAAATATATTACATAAAAAATAATGTACAAGATGCAAGAAGATGAATAAATAACATAGTAAAACATTAATCTAGTTTTAGATAATTAAATCTTGCTTCTGAACCTATAATTCTTTATAGCAGAAGAAGCATCTGAAACGTGGAACTTCTCGGCCAAAACTGAAGAAATTTCAACTGCTTTTATACTACAAAACAGATTTTCATCTTAACAGTTGGATCTCCTTGGAAAAATTGTTGGAGAACCCGTAACCATGTACGTTACATGCGCAGCGGAACCTACAGGTTCAACCCGCCCTAGGATCATCGTTAAGGGAATAAAAGTACGAGATTAACTATTAAACTTTATACCTCGGATCTTCCTGATCCACGAGACGAATAAACGGATGTAGGTCTGAACTATTCTGACTTGCAACCTTCTCCTTCCTGAAGCTCGACTCCACGAACCTCCTTGCTCTTTCTAGGGATGAAGAACTAGATCGCTCGCTAATCTCCAAAGTAGGAGACCTCTACTCGTATCCACGCGAACTTCAGACAGACGGAATTACAGGACTCGCCTAGACGAGTCCGGAAATACTTTCCGAAATAACCCTCACAAGACTCTCTCTCTCTTGGTATTACGGTTGCCTCTAAGGCTTCTAATTATGTGTTTAATAGAGGGGGCATGCCCCTCTATTTATACTAGAGAGAGGGGTGAAAGAATGACAAGTTTTGATAAGGAAACCCTTCCAGCCGCCAGAGTTCCGGTCGGCCGGAACAATTTCAGCCTTTGTAAAATTTAGTTCCGGTCGACCGGAACCTGTGTTCCGGCTTTATTCTTTCACCAATTTATACATCATATATATAAATGTTTCTGAGGTATTTTCTTCCCGTCCGAATGGAGTTCATTGTGTGACCGTGTATGTTACATTTAACGCTGGCAACGATCTTCTAAAGATCATAAGTCATGAGTAACCTCTAGACTGATGTCATGACTACCCATGTTAAATGAAATGATCAGCGATCATAAACCTATCTGAATAGACATTTGCTTATTCCATTTGTTCTACGATATATGTCTTGATCACAAGGCATGGAAGTATGTCATCCTTGAGTTTGATCAAAGTCTCTTTCCTGATCGAGAATTAGACTGAACAAATACAAAATGATATTAACAATACATGTTAATGCATTTTGAGCATGGCCATGCATTTCCTTCAATCCTATTTCATCAGGGGGCCCACAGATATCTCCCTCTTGACGAGACGAACAAATTACATCTTGGTCACTCATATTCCTCGTCATGATTCAATGCATACCTAACGATGACCCTAATGATCATCCCGTTACGGATGACGTAGGATCATATTAAAGTATGCAGTTTCACATACAAGAATCCCTGGTGACCTCAGGTCGTAGAAACAAGCACACTATTCATATGAGAATCACTAATGACATATACCATGCATATTCTCATAGTGTGGTCAGTCCAGTACGTATTCTCTAACACGTACCTATATTGTAGACTTGACATCCCTATGTCCATGATCAACAGAACATAATCATCCAGTCTGCAAATATACTAGTGTGGATATGTAGTTTCTTACCTGAAGTATGTTTATCTCTATAAACATCCTACATATCACTAGGGACGGTTTAAAATGTCATTCGTTGGTTCACAGTTCTACTATCAGAATCACGTATTCTGATGACGTGAACCCAAACTGTCATTCATGGTCGATCTAATATATGTAAATATAATAGTCACCTATACACTCATTCATATATGAACTGAATAAACGCATTTCTCTGAATCTAATCTCTAGTCCAACACTTTGGCCTATGGCATAATTCCTTCAGTCTCTCACTTGCACTAGACCAATCTTAAGCATCCAATGCTCATTTGGCAACATGACCTTCATATTTTACTAGCGGGAAATATATGTCTATCAGATTATAGAAATTTACATTGCAAACTTGTAACGACTACTATTGATCTCTATGATTGGTCGAGAACTTCTAAAACAGGCGCATGTATCATTGTTGCTCTATTCTGAGCGACTCTTTGTTCATAACATAGATCGTCAGGCCTTAAGAGCAATCGGGACAACTCCAAGTTCCAAGGTCAAGTGCTTGATCCAAGCATACCTATTGTCCGCTTCTAAAGCGACAATATGGTCTTGTTTCAGTTACAATACCTTATTTGGAACTCTTTCCAAATTACTGTATTCAAAATAAATTTATTGCTATAATGATCCATGTTAGGAAAGTGTAATCTCTTACCACTACCTAGGTTCTAATAGATCGGGATATCTTAGTTCCTCATAAAAACTTAGAAATTTATTCTCGTCATCAAATGACTATCATTTGCTCTCTCATGCTCCAAACATATTGCATAGCACATTGTATGGCCTGAAGAATCTTATTCATCCCGTTACTTTGTACATTGAATCTTTCAATAAATGGATGATATGTCTTCATTATATGAACGTTATAGACAAGAATTCTTTCTTACATATTGAACTCTTTCAATATATATTGTTGAAAGCATAGAATCCAATTCATGTGCCTTTCATTGTTCATATTAGTGCTACAAACAAGAACTCTTTCTTGCATATTGAATATTCAATATGTGGTTGAAGGTATAAAATCTAATTCTTATATCCTTTTGTTGTTCATGTGGATGTCATAAGCAAGAACACTTTCTTGCATGTTGAACATTTCAACGTATGGCTGAAAGTATAGAATCTCATTCGTTTATCTTTTTATCATTCATATGAACACCATGAGCAAGAACATTTCAACGTATGGCTGAAAGTATAGAATCTCATTCGTTTATCTTTTCATCATTCATATGAACACCATGAGCAAGAACATTTCTTGCACATCGAATTCTTTCAGTAGTTTACCAATGTGCTTTATCTTACAACCAGAAGTCTGTATAGACTTCAACTCCTAACTATTAAGATGTGTAAGTTGTTGTAATACAGGAAGATTGTTATACTCCCACTGAATTTCATGAAATCAAGGTGGTCGCATCTATTTTGATTAAGTCAAATTCTTCAATTTACTTTGTCAAGTATAGCCTTATCAACTACTTTATAGCCTCATTAATGGTTCATCACTAGTATGTGGACCTCGAACCTTTCGAGATGTATTACACTCCCACTGCTTCTTTAGGAGATGAGATCTCTTTTAAAGAAGTCCAAATTATGAGTAGCAAACAATTTGAACTCATAATTGATGTAAAACAATATCGAGTTGATATTCCAGAAAGATTGTTGTGTTGACATTGTCAAACCTTTTGACACGAGTCGTACTTCAATCTTTAAAGACAATTTGGGACTATTCCAAACCCATATCACATATGGTGTCCATTTGAACCTTATGATATTCAGTGTTTAGTATATTCAAGAGTATAAACCTATAAAAATCTCGGAGGCATAGACTGAATCTTATCTAATAAGTTTCATTTTCTTCTTTATGTGCACATCGTGAGATGCTGCATATAAAATTAATTGTGAAACACTTTTCACAATTTCTAAGATAATTGTCAAACTATTGACTCAAATACTTGCCGCTTCGATCTGATCGAAGTGCCTTTATTATCTTGTCAAGGCGATATCGAATTTCATTCTTAAATGCTTTGAACATTTCAAATATTTTGTGTTTCATTAAGTAAACCTTTTACTTAAAACACTTTAAGATATTCCCTATTTCTAGCCGGATTGCTTTTTGTCTCTCGTGCATCTATATGCATGAGACTCAACAAACTAACCCATCAACTTTGTGATGGTTGCCCATTCTTTTCATCCTGTTCGATAAATAAAATTCGCACGTCTCAATTGATCCTAGATCCAGTGAGACAAACTTTCCACATAGGGTGGAGTTTTAGAAATGCGATTCTTATTCTGTGACTTAGATGACATTGCTAGAAGTATGGAATCAATGCATTTATTATTTAGCATAGAAAGGTTATTTTCTAAGTGAACATTTCAAATAGACAAATCCAGAAAAATTTTATTATTCCAAATAATAAATTTTATAACCATTTTAACGCTAATGTCAAAATAACATTTATTGTTTTAGATGGAAACAAAGATTGTGGAGAAATATTTTAAAATGAAAACAAATTTTCGTTTGCATTTGAATAATTTAGTATATTCTTTACGAAAAATCTAGCCGAGTTTTTATTTCATGAAACGAGCGAACAAAGGCATGAAACATGAGTTTGAGGTGCAAACAAAGATCGTGGAGAAATTTTTTTAAGTCAAAATAAATTTTGGTTTGCATTTGAATAATTTAGTATTTACGAAAAATCTAGCAGTGTTATTTTTATATAAAATGAGCGAACAAATGCATGAAACATGACTTTTAGATGGAAACAAAGATTGTGGAGAAATATTTTAAAATGAAAACAAATTTTCGTTTGCATTTGAATAATTTAGTATATTCTTTACGAAAAATCTAGCCGAGTTTTTATTTCATGAAACGAGCGAACAAACGCATGAAACATGAGATTGAGGTGGAAACAAAGATTGTGGAGAAATATTTTAAAATGAAAACAAATTTTGGTTTGAATTTGAATAATATAGTATATTCTTTACGAAAAATCTAGCCGAGTTTTTATTTCATGAAACGAGCGAACAAACGCATGAAACATGAGATTGAGGTGGAAACAAAGATTGTGGAGAAATATTTAAAAATGAAAACAAATTTTGGTTTGCATTTGAATAATATAGTATATTCCTTACGAAAAATCTAGCCGAGTTTTTATTTCATGAAACGAGCGAACAAAGGCATGAAACATGAGTTTGAGGTGCAAACAAAGATCGTGGAGAAATTTTTTAAAGGAAAAATAAATTTTGGTTTGCATTTGAATAATTTAGTATTTACGAAAAATCTAGCAGTGTTATTTTTATATAAAATGAGCGAACAAATGCATGAAACATGAGTTTTAGATGGAAACAAAGATTGTGGACAAATATTTTAAAATGAAAACAAATCTTCGTTTGCATTTGAATAATATAGTATATTCTTTACTAAAAATTTAGCCGAGTTTTTATTTCCTGAAACGAGCGAACAAAGGCATGAAACATGAGTTTGAGGTGCAAACAAAGATCGTGGAGAAATTTTTTAAAGTAAAAATAAATTTTGGTTTGCATTTGAATAATTTAGTATTTACTTTCATTCTTTACGAAAAATCTGGCTGTATTATTTTTGTAGAAAATGAGCGAACAAATGCATGAAACATGAGTTTTAGGTGGAAATAAAGATTGTGGAGAAATATTTTAAAATCAAAACAAATTTTCGTTTGCATTTGAATAATATAGTATATTCTTTACGAAAAAACTAGCCGAGTTTTTATTTCATGAAACGAGCGAACAAAGGCATGAAACATTAGGTTGAGGTGCAAACAAAGATCGTGGAGAAATATTTTAAAGTAAAAATAAATTTTGGTTTGCATTTGAATAATTTAGTATTTACGAAAAATCTAGCAGTGTTATTTTTATATAAAATGAGCGAACAAATGCATGAAACATGAGTTTTCGATGGAAACAAAGATTGTAGAGAAATATTTTAAAATGAAAAGAAAATTTGGTTTGCATTTGAATAATATAGTATATTCTTTACGTAAAATCTAGCCGAGTTTTTATTTCATGAAACGAGCGAACAAAGGCATGAAACATGAGGTTGAGGTGCAAACAAAGATCGTGGAGAATTATTTTAAAGTAAAAATAAATTTTGGTTTGCATTTGAATAATTTAGTATTTACTTTCATTCTTTACGAAAAATCTGGCTGTATTATTTTTGTAGAAAATGAGCGAACAAATGCATGAAACATGAGTTTTAGGTGGAAATAAAGATTGTGGAGAAATATTTTAAAATGAAAACATAATTTGGTTTGCATTTGAATAATATAGTATATTCTTTACAAGAAATCTGGCCGAGTTTTTATTTCATGAAACGAGCGAACAAAGGCATGAAACATGAGGTTGAGGTGCAAACAAAGATCGTGGAGAATTATTTTAAAGTCAAAATAAATTTTGGTTTGCATTTGAATAATTTAGTATTTTCGGAAAATCTAGCAATGTTATTTTTATATAAAATGAGCGAACAAATGCATGAAACATGATTTTCAGATGGAAACAAAGATTGTGGACAAATATTTTAAAATGAAAACAAATCTTCGTTTGCATTTGAATAATATAGTATATTCTTTACGAAAAAACTAGCCGAGTTTTTATTTCATGAAACGAGCGAACAAAGGCATGAAACATTAGGTTGAGGTGCAAACAAAGATCGTGGAGAAATTTTTTAAAGTCAAAATAAATTTTGGTTTGCATTCGAATAATTTAGTATTTACGAAAAATCTAGCAGTGTTATTTTTATATAAAATGAGCGAACAAATGCATGAAACATGAGTTTTAGATGGAAACAAAGATTGTGGAGAAATATTTTAAAATGAAAACAAATTTTCGTTTGCATTTGAATAATATAGTATATTCTTTACGAAAAAACTAGCCGAGTTTTTATTTCATGAAACGAGCGAACAAAGGCATGAAACATGAGGTTGAGGTGCAAACAAAGATCGTGGAGAAATATTTTAAAGTAAAAATAAATTTTGGTTTGCATTTGAATAATTTAGTATTTACTTTCATTCTTTACGAAAAATCTGGCTGTATTATATTTGTAGAAAATGAGCGAACGAATGCATAAACATGAGTTTTAGGTGGAAACAAAGATTGTGGACAAATATTTTAAAATGAAAACAAATCTTCGTTTGCATTTGAATAATATAGTATATTCTTTACGAAAAAACTAGCCGAGTTTTTATTTCATGAAACGAGCGAACAAAGGCATGAAACATTAGGTTGAGGTGCAAACAAAGATCGTGGAGAAATATTTTAAAGTAAAAATAAATTTTGGTTTGCATTTGAATAATTTAGTATTTACGAAAAATCTAGCAGTGTTATTTTTATATAAAATGAGCGAACAAATGCATGAAACATGAGTTTTAGATGGAAACAAATATTGTGGAGAAATATTTTAAAATGAAAAGAAAATTTGGTTTGCATTTGAATAATATAGTATATTCTTTACGAAAAATCTAGCCGAGTTTTTATTTCATGAAACGAGCGAACAAAGGCATGAAACATGAGGTTGAGGTGCAAACAAAGATCGTGGAGAATTATTTTAAAGTAAAAATAAATTTTGGTTTGCATTTGAATAATTTAGTATTTACTTTCATTCTTTACGAAAAATCTGGCTGTATTATTTTTGTAGAAAATGAGCGAACAAATGCATGAAACATGAGTTTTAGGTGGAAATAAAGATTGTGGAGAAATATTTTAAAATCAAAACAAATTTTCGTTTGCATTTGAATAATTTAGTATATTCTTTACGAAAAATCTAGCCGAGTTTTTATTTCATGAAACGAGCGAACAAAGGCATGAAACATGAGGTTGAGGTGCAAACAAAGATCGTGGAGAATTATTTTAATGTCAAAATAAATTTTTGTTTGCATTTGAATAATTTAGTATTTTCGGAAAATCTAGCAGTGTTATTTTTATATAAAATGAGCGAACAAATGCATGAAACATGAGTTTTAGGTGGAAATAAAGATTGTGGAGAAATATTTTAAAATGAAAACATAATTTGGTTTGCATTTGAATAATTTAGTATATTCTTTACGAAAAATCTAGCCGAGTTTTTATTTCATGAAACGAGCGAACAAAGGCATGAAACATGAGGTTGAGGTGCAAACAAAGATCGTGGAGAATTATTTTAATGTCAAAATAAATTTTTGTTTGCATTTGAATAATTTAGTATTTTCGGAAAATCTAGCAGTGTAATTTTTATATAAAATGAGCGAACAAATGCATGAAACATGATTTTTAGATGTAAACAAAGATTGTGGACAAATATTTTAAAATGAAAACAAATCTTCGTTTGCATTTGAATAATATAGTATATTCTTTACGAAAAAACTAGCCGAGTTTTTATTTCATGAAACGAGCGAACAAAGGCATGAAACATTAGGTTGAGGTGCAAACAAAGATCGTGGAGAAATGTTTTAAAGTCAAAATAAATTTTGGTTTGCATTTGAATAATTTAGTATTTACGAAAAATCTAGCAGTGTTATTTTTATATAAAATGAGCGAACAAATGCATGAAACATGAGTTTTAGATGGAAATAAAGATTGTGGAGAAATATTTTAAAATCAAAACAAATTTTCGTTTGCATTTGAATAATATAGTATATTCTTTACGAAAAAACTAGCCGAGTTTTTATTTCATGAAACGAGCGAACAAAGGCATGAAACATGAGGTTGAGGTGCAAACAAAGATCGTGGAGAAATATTTTAAAGTAAAAATAAATTTTGGTTTGCATTTGAATAATTTAGTATTTACTTTCATTCTTTACGAAAAATCTGGCTGTATTATTTTTGTAGAAAATGAGCGAACAAATGCATGAAACATGAGTTTTAGGGGGAAACAAAGATTGTGGACAAATATTTTAAAATGAAAACAAATCTTCGTTTGCATTTGAATAATATAGTATATTCTTTACGAAAAAACTAGCCGAGTTTTTATTTCATGAAACGAGCGAACAAAGGCATGAAACATTAGGTTGAGGTGCAAACAAAGATCGTGGAGAAATATTTTAAAGTAAAAATAAATTTTGGTTTGCATTTGAATAATTTAGTATTTACGAAAAATCTAGCAGTGTTATTTTTATATAAAATGAGCGAACAAATGCATGAAACATGAGTTTTAGATGGAAACAAAGATTGTGGAGAAATATTTTAAAATGAAAAGAAAATTTGGTTTGCATTTGAATAATATAGTATATTCTTTACGAAAAATCTAGCCGAGTTTTTATTTCATGAAACGAGCGAACAAAGGCATGAAACATGAGGTTGAGGTGCAAACAAAGATCGTGGAGAATTATTTTAAAGTAAAAATAAATTTTGGTTTGCATTTGAATAATTTAGTATTTACTTTCATTCTTTACGAAAAATCTGGCTGTATTATTTTTGTAGAAAATGAGCGAACAAATGCATGAAACATGAGTTTTAGGTGGAAATAAAGATTGTGGAGAAATATTTTAAAATCAAAACAAATTTTCGTTTGCATTTGAATAATTTAGTATATTCTTTACGAAAAATCTAGCCGAGTTTTTATTTCATGAAACGAGCGAACAAAGGCATGAAACATGAGGTTGTGGTGCAAACAAAGATCGTGGAGAATTATTTTAATGTCAAAATAAATTTTGGTTTGCATTTGAATAATTTAGTATTTTCGGAAAATCTAGCAGTGTTATTTTTATATAAAATGAGCGAACAAATGCATGAAACATGATTTTTAGATGGAAATAAAGATTGTGGAGAAATATTTTAAAATCAAAACAAATTTTCGTTTGCATTTGAATAATATAGTATATTCTTTACGAAAAATCTAGCCGAGTTTTTATTTCCTGAAACGAGCGAACAAAGGCATGAAACATGAGTTTGAGGTGCAAACAAAGATCGTGGAGAAATATTTTAAAGTAAAAATAAATTTTGGTTTGCATTTGAATAATTTAGTATTTACTTTCATTCTTTACGAAAAATCTGGCTGTATTATTTTTGTAGAAAATGAGCGAACAAATGCATGAAACATGAGTTTTAGGGGGAAACAAAGATTGTGGACAAATATTTTAAAATGAAAACAAATCTTCGTTTGCATTTGAATAATATAGTATATTCTTTACGAAAAAACTAGCCGAGTTTTTATTTCATGAAACGAGCGAACAAAGGCATGAAACATTAGGTTGAGGTGCAAACAAAGATCGTGGAGAAATATTTTAAAGTAAAAATAAATTTTGGTTTGCATTTGAATAATTTAGTATTTACGAAAAATCTAGCAGTGTTATTTTTATATAAAATGAGCGAACAAATGCATGAAACATGAGTTTTAGATGGAAACAAAGATTGTGGAGAAATATTTTAAAATGAAAAGAAAATTTGGTTTGCATTTGAATAATATAGTATATTCTTTACGAAAAATCTAGCCGAGTTTTTATTTCATGAAACGAGCGAACAAAGGCATGAAACATGAGGTTGAGGTGCAAACAAAGATCGTGGAGAATTATTTTAAAGTAAAAATAAATTTTGGTTTGCATTTGAATAATTTAGTATTTACTTTCATTCTTTACGAAAAATCTGGCTGTATTATTTTTGTAGAAAATGAGCGAACAAATGCATGAAACATGAGTTTTAGGTGGAAATAAAGATTGTGGAGAAATATTTTAAAATCAAAACAAATTTTCGTTTGCATTTGAATAATTTAGTATATTCTTTACGAAAAATCTAGCCGAGTTTTTATTTCATGAAACGAGCGAACAAAGGCATGAAACATGAGGTTGTGGTGCAAACAAAGATCGTGGAGAATTATTTTAATGTCAAAATAAATTTTGGTTTGCATTTGAATAATTTAGTATTTTCGGAAAATCTAGCAGTGTTATTTTTATATAAAATGAGCGAACAAATGCATGAAACATGATTTTTAGATGGAAATAAAGATTGTGGAGAAATATTTTAAAATCAAAACAAATTTTCGTTTGCATTTGAATAATATAGTATATTCTTTACGAAAAAACTAGCCGAGTTTTTATTTCATGAAACGAGCGAACAAAGGCATGAAACATGAGGTTGAGGTGCAAACAAAGATCGTGGAGAAATATTTTAAAGTAAAAATAAATTTTGGTTTGCATTTGAATAATTTAGTATTTACTTTCATTCTTTACGAAAAATCTGGCTGTATTATTTTTGTAGAAAATGAGCGAACAAATGCATGAAACATGAGTTTTAGGGGGAAACAAAGATTGTGGACAAATATTTTAAAATGAAAACAAATCTTCGTTTGCATTTGAATAATATAGTATATTCTTTACGAAAAAACTAGCCGAGTTTTTATTTCATGAAACGAGCGAACAAAGGCATGAAACATTAGGTTGAGGTGCAAACAAAGATCGTGGAGAAATATTTTAAAGTAAAAATAAATTTTGGTTTGCATTTGAATAATTTAGTATTTACGAAAAATCTAGCAGTGTTATTTTTATATAAAATGAGCGAACAAATGCATGAAACATGAGTTTTAGATGGAAACAAAGATTGTGGAGAAATATTTTAAAATGAAAAGAAAATTTGGTTTGCATTTGAATAATATAGTATATTCTTTACGAAAAATCTAGCCGAGTTTTTATTTCATGAAACGAGCGAACAAAGGCATGAAACATGAGGTTGAGGTGCAAACAAAGATCGTGGAGAATTATTTTAAAGTAAAAATAAATTTTGGTTTGCATTTGAATAATTTAGTATTTACTTTCATTCTTTACGAAAAATCTGGCTGTATTATTTTTGTAGAAAATGAGCGAACAAATGCATGAAACATGAGTTTTAGGTGGAAATAAAGATTGTGGAGAAATATTTTAAAATCAAAACAAATTTTCGTTTGCATTTGAATAATTTAGTATATTCTTTACGAAAAATCTAGCCGAGTTTTTATTTCATGAAACGAGCGAACAAAGGCATGAAACATGAGGTTGTGGTGCAAACAAAGATCGTGGAGAATTATTTTAATGTCAAAATAAATTTTGGTTTGCATTTGAATAATTTAGTATTTTCGGAAAATCTAGCAGTGTTATTTTTATATAAAATGAGCGAACAAATGCATGAAACATGATTTTTAGATGGAAATAAAGATTGTGGAGAAATATTTTAAAATCAAAACAAATTTTCGTTTGCATTTGAATAATATAGTATATTCTTTACGAAAAAACTAGCCGAGTTTTTATTTCATGAAACGAGCGAACAAAGGCATGAAACATGAGGTTGAGGTGCAAACAAAGATCGTGGAGAAATATTTTAAAGTAAAAATAAATTTTGGTTTGCATTTGAATAATTTAGTATTTACTTTCATTCTTTACGAAAAATCTGGCTGTATTATTTTTGTAGAAAATGAGCGAACAAATGCATGAAACATGAGTTTTAGGGGGAAACAAAGATTGTGGACAAATATTTTAAAATGAAAACAAATCTTCGTTTGCATTTGAATAATATAGTATATTCTTTACGAAAAAACTAGCCGAGTTTTTATTTCATGAAACGAGCGAACAAAGGCATGAAACATTAGGTTGAGGTGCAAACAAAGATCGTGGAGAAATATTTTAAAGTAAAAATAAATTTTGGTTTGCATTTGAATAATTTAGTATTTACGAAAAATCTAGCAGTGTTATTTTTATATAAAATGAGCGAACAAATGCATGAAACATGAGTTTTAGATGGAAACAAAGATTGTGGAGAAATATTTTAAAATGAAAAGAAAATTTGGTTTGCATTTGAATAATATAGTATATTCTTTACGAAAAATCTAGCCGAGTTTTTATTTCATGAAACGAGCGAACAAAGGCATGAAACATGAGGTTGAGGTGCAAACAAAGATCGTGGAGAATTATTTTAAAGTAAAAATAAATTTTGGTTTGCATTTGAATAATTTAGTATTTACTTTCATTCTTTACGAAAAATCTGGCTGTATTATTTTTGTAGAAAATGAGCGAACAAATGCATGAAACATGAGTTTTAGGTGGAAATAAAGATTGTGGAGAAATATTTTAAAATCAAAACAAATTTTCGTTTGCATTTGAATAATTTAGTATATTCTTTACGAAAAATCTAGCCGAGTTTTTATTTCATGAAACGAGCGAACAAAGGCATGAAACATGAGGTTGTGGTGCAAACAAAGATCGTGGAGAATTATTTTAATGTCAAAATAAATTTTGGTTTGCATTTGAATAATTTAGTATTTTCGGAAAATCTAGCAGTGTTATTTTTATATAAAATGAGCGAACAAATGCTTGAAACATGATTTTTAGATGGAAATAAAGATTGTGGAGAAATATTTTAAAATCAAAACAAATTTTCGTTTGCATTTGAATAATATAGTATATTCTTTACGAAAAAACTAGCCGAGTTTTTATTTCATGAAACGAGCGAACAAAGGCATGAAACATTAGGTTGAGGTGCAAACAAAGATCGTGGAGAAATTTTTAAAAGTAAAAATAAATTTTGGTTTGCATTTGAATAATTTAGTATTTACGAAAAATCTAGCAGTGTTTTTTTTATATAAAATGAGCGAACAAATGCATGAAACATGAGTTTTAGATGGAAACAAAGATTGTGGACAAATATTTTAAAATGAAAACAAATCTTCGTTTGCATTTGAATAATATAGTATATTCTTTACGAAAAAACTAGCCGAGTTTTTATTTCATGAAACGAGCGAACAAAGGCATGAAACATTAGGTTGAGGTGCAAACAAAGATCGTGGAGAAATATTTTAAAGTCAAAATAAATTTTGGTTTGCATTTGAATAATTTAGTATTTACGAAAAATCTAGCAGTGTTATTTTTATATAAAATGAGCGAACAAATGCATGAAACATGAGTTTTAGATGGAAACAAAGATTGTGGAGAAATATTTTAAAATGAAAAGAAAATTTGGTTTGCATTTGAATAATATAGTATATTCTTTACGAAAAATCTAGCCGAGTTTTTATTTCATGAAACGAGCGAACAAAGGCATGAAACATGAGGTTGAGGTGCAAACAAAGATCGTGGAGAATTATTTTAAAGTAAAAATAAATTTTGGTTTGCATTTGAATAATTTAGTATTTACTTTCATTCTTAACGAAAAATCTGGCTGTATTATTTTTGTAGAAAATGAGCGAACAAATGCATGAAACATGAGTTTTAGGTGGAAATAAAGATTGTGGAGAAATATTTTAAAATCAAAACAAATTTTCGTTTGCATTTGAATAATTTAGTATATTCTTTACGAAAAATCTAGCCGAGTTTTTATTTCATGAAACGAGCGAACAAAGTCATGAAACATGAGGTTGAGGTGCAAACAAAGATCGTGGAGAAATTTTTTAAAGTCAAAATAAATTTTGGTTTGCATTTGAATAATTTAGTATTTTCGGAAAATCTAGCAGTGTTATTTTTATATAAAATGAGCGAACAAATGCATGAAACATGATTTTTAGATGGAAACAAAGATTGTGGACAAATATTTTAAAATGAAAACAAATCTTCGTTTGCATTTGAATAATATAGTATATTCTTTACGAAAAAACTAGCCGAGTTTTTATTTCATGAAACGAGCGAACAAAGGCATGAAACATTAGGTTGAGGTGCAAACAAGGATCGTGGAGAAATTTTTTAAAGTCAAAATAAATTTTGGTTTGCATTTGAATAATTTAGTATTTACGAAAAATCTAGCAGTGTTATTTTTATATAAAATGAGCGAACAAATGCATGAAACATGAGTTTTAGATGGAAATAAAGATTGTGGAGAAATATTTTAAAATCAAAACAAATTTTCGTTTGCATTTGAATAATATAGTATATTCTTTACGAAAAAACTAGCCGAGTTTTTATTTCATGAAACGAGCGAACAAAGGCATGAAACATGAGGTTGATGTGCAAACAAAGATCGTGGAGAAATATTTTAAAGTAAAAATAAATTTTGGTTTGCATTTGAATAATTTAGTATTTACTTTCATTCTTTACGAAAAATCTGGCTGTATTATTTTTGTAGAAAATGAGCGAACAAATGCATGAAACATGAGTTTTAGGGGGAAACAAAGATTGTGGACAAATATTTTAAAATGAAAACAAATCTTCGTTTGCATTTGAATAATATAGTATATTCTTTACGAAAAAACTAGCCGAGTTTTTATTTCATGAAACGAGCGAACAAAGGCATGAAACATTAGGTTGAGGTGCAAACAAAGATCGTGGAGAAATATTTTAAAGTAAAAATAAATTTTGGTTTGCATTTGAATAATTTAGTATTTACGAAAAATCTAGCAGTGTTATTTTTATATAAAATGAGCGAACAAATGCATGAAACATGAGTTTTAGATGGAAACAAAGATTGTGGAGAAATATTTTAAAATGAAAAGAAAATTTGGTTTGCATTTGAATAATATAGTATATTCTTTACGAAAAATCTAGCCGAGTTTTTATTTCATGAAACGAGCGAACAAAGGCATGAAACATGAGGTTGAGGTGCAAACAAAGATCGTGGAGAATTATTTTAAAGTAAAAATAAATTTTGGTTTGCATTTGAATAATTTAGTATTTACTTTCATTCTTTACGAAAAATCTGGCTGTATTATTTTTGTAGAAAATGAGCGAACAAATGCATGAAACATGAGTTTTAGGTGGAAATAAAGATTGTGGAGAAATATTTTAAAATCAAAACAAATTTTCGTTTGCATTTGAATAATTTAGTATATTCTTTACGAAAAATCTAGCCGAGTTTTTATTTCATGAAACGAGCGAACAAAGGCATGAAACATGAGGTTGTGGTGCAAACAAAGATCGTGGAGAATTATTTTAATGTTAAAATAAATTTTGGTTTGCATTTGAATAATTTAGTATTTTCGGAAAATCTAGCAGTGTTATTTTTATATAAAATGAGCGAACAAATGCATGAAACATGATTTTTAGATGGAAATAAAGATTGTGGAGAAATATTTTAAAATCAAAACAAATTTTCGTTTGCATTTGAATAATATAGTATATTCTTTACGAAAAAACTAGCCGAGTTTTTATTTCATGAAACGAGCGAACAAAGGCATGAAACATGAGGTTGAGGTGCAAACAAAGATCGTGGAGAAATATTTTAAAGTAAAAATAAATTTTGGTTTGCATTTGAATAATTTAGTATTTACTTTCATTCTTTACGAAAAATCTGGCTGTATTATTTTTGTAGAAAATGAGCGAACAAATGCATGAAACATGAGTTTTAGGGGGAAACAAAGATTGTGGACAAATATTTTAAAATGAAAACAAATCTTCGTTTGCATTTGAATAATATAGTATATTCTTTACGAAAAAACTAGCCGAGTTTTTATTTCATGAAACGAGCGAACAAAGGCATGAAACATTAGGTTGAGGTGCAAACAAAGATCGTGGAGAAATATTTTAAAGTAAAAATAAATTTTGGTTTGCATTTGAATAATTTAGTATTTACGAAAAATCTAGCAGTGTTATTTTTATATAAAATGAGCGAACAAATGCATGAAACATGAGTTTTAGATGGAAACAAAGATTGTGGAGAAATATTTTAAAATGAAAAGAAAATTTGGTTTGCATTTGAATAATATAGTATATTCTTTACGAAAAATCTAGCCGAGTTTTTATTTCATGAAACGAGCGAACAAAGGCATGAAACATGAGGTTGAGGTGCAAACAAAGATCGTGGAGAATTATTTTAAAGTAAAAATAAATTTTGGTTTGCATTTGAATAATTTAGTATTTACTTTCATTCTTTACGAAAAATCTGGCTGTATTATTTTTGTAGAAAATGAGCGAACAAATGCATGAAACATGAGTTTTAGGTGGAAATAAAGATTGTGGAGAAATATTTTAAAATCAAAACAAATTTTCGTTTGCATTTGAATAATTTAGTATATTCTTTACGAAAAATCTAGCCGAGTTTTTATTTCATGAAACGAGCGAACAAAGGCATGAAACATGAGGTTGTGGTGCAAACAAAGATCGTGGAGAATTATTTTAATGTCAAAATAAATTTTGGTTTGCATTTGAATAATTTAGTATTTTCGGAAAATCTAGCAGTGTTATTTTTATATAAAATGAGCGAACAAATGCATGAAACATGATTTTTAGATGGAAATAAAGATTGTGGAGAAATATTTTAAAATCAAAACAAATTTTCGTTTGCATTTGAATAATATAGTATATTCTTTACGAAAAAACTAGCCGAGTTTTTATTTCATGAAACGAGCGAACAAAGGCATGAAACATTAGGTTGAGGTGCAAACAAAGATCGTGGAGAAATTTTTAAAAGTAAAAATAAATTTTGGTTTGCATTTGAATAATTTAGTATTTACGAAAAATCTAGCAGTGTTTTTTTTATATAAAATGAGCGAACAAATGCATGAAACATGAGTTTTAGATGGAAACAAAGATTGTGGACAAATATTTTAAAATGAAAACAAATCTTCGTTTGCATTTGAATAATATAGTATATTCTTTACGAAAAAACTAGCCGAGTTTTTATTTCATGAAACGAGCGAACAAAGGCATGAAACATTAGGTTGAGGTGCAAACAAAGATCGTGGAGAAATATTTTAAAGTCAAAATAAATTTTGGTTTGCATTTGAATAATTTAGTATTTACGAAAAATCTAGCAGTGTTATTTTTATATAAAATGAGCGAACAAATGCATGAAACATGAGTTTTATATGGAAACAAAGATTGTGGAGAAATATTTTAAAATGAAAAGAAAATTTGGTTTGCATTTGAATAATATAGTATATTCTTTACGAAAAATCTAGCCGAGTTTTTATTTCATGAAACGAGCGAACAAAGGCATGAAACATGAGGTTGAGGTGCAAACAAAGATCGTGGAGAATTATTTTAAAGTAAAAATAAATTTTGGTTTGCATTTGAATAATTTAGTATTTACTTTCATTCTTTACGAAAAATCTGGCTGTATTATTTTTGTAGAAAATGATCGAACAAATGCATGAAACATGAGTTTTAGGTGGAAATAAAGATTGTGGAGAAATATTTTAAAATCAAAACAAATTTTCGTTTGCATTTGAATAATTTAGTATATTCTTTACGAAAAATCTAGCCGAGTTTTTATTTCATGAAACGAGCGAACAAAGTCATGAAACATGAGGTTGAGGTGCAAACAAAGATCGTGGAGAAATTTTTTAAAGTCAAAATAAATTTTGGTTTGCATTTGAATAATTTAGTATTTTCGGAAAATCTAGCAGTGTTATTTTTATATAAAATGAGCGAACAAATGCATGAAACATGATTTTTAGATGGAAACAAAGATTGTGGACAAATATTTTAAAATGAAAACAAATCTTCGTTTGCATTTGAATAATATAGTATATTCTTTACGAAAAAACTAGCCGAGTTTTTATTTCATGAAACGAGCGAACAAAGGCATGAAACATTAGGTTGAGGTGCAAACAAGGATCGTGGAGAAATTTTTTAAAGTCAAAATAAATTTTGGTTTGCATTTGAATAATTTAGTATTTACGAAAAATCTAGCAGTGTTATTTTTATATAAAATGAGCGAACAAATGCATGAAACATGAGTTTTAGATGGAAATAAAGATTGTGGAGAAATATTTTAAAATCAAAAGAAATTTTCGTTTGCATTTGAATAATATAGTATATTCTTTACGAAAAAACTAGCCGAGTTTTTATTTCATGAAACGAGCGAACAAAGGCATGAAACATGAGGTTGATGTGCAAACAAAGATCGTGGAGAAATATTTTAAAGTAAAAATAAATTTTGGTTTGCATTTGAATAATTTAGTATTTACTTTCATTCTTTACGAAAAATCTGGCTGTATTATTTTTGTAGAAAATGAGCGAACAAATGCATGAAACATGAGTTTTAGGGGGAAACAAAGATTGTGGACAAATATTTTAAAATGAAAACAAATCTTCGTTTGCATTTGAATAATATAGTATATTCTTTACGAAAAAACTAGCCGAGTTTTTATTTCATGAAACGAGCGAACAAAGGCATGAAACATTAGGTTGAGGTGCAAACAAAGATCGTGGAGAAATATTTTAAAGTAAAAATAAATTTTGGTTTGCATTTGAATAATTTAGTATTTACGAAAAATCTAGCAGTGTTATTTTTATATAAAATGAGAGAACAAATGCATGAAACATGAGTTTTAGATGGAAACAAAGATTGTGGAGAAATATTTTAAAATGAAAAGAAAATTTGGTTTGCATTTGAATAATATAGTATATTCTTTACGAAAAAGCTAGCCGAGTTTTTATTTCATGAAACGAGCGAACAAAGGCATGAAACATGAGGTTGAGGTGCAAACAAAGATCGTGGAGAATTATTTTAAAGTAAAAATAAATTTTGGTCTGCATTTGAATAATTTAGTATTTACTTTCATTCTTTACGAAAAATCTGGCTGTATTATTTTTGTAGAAAATGAGCGAACAAATGCATGAAACATGAGTTTTAGGTGGAAATAAAGATTGTGGAGAAATATTTTAAAATCAAAACAAATTTTCGTTTGCATTTGAATAATTTAGTATATTCTTTACGAAAAATCTAGCCGAGTTTTTATTTCATGAAACGAGCGAACAAAGGCATGAAACATTAGGTTGAGGTGCAAACAAAGATCGTGGAGAAATTTTTTAAAGTCAAAATAAATTTTGGTTTGCATTTGAATAATTTAGTATTTACGAAAAATCTAGCAGTGTTATTTTTATATAAAATGAGCGAACAAATGCATGAAACATGACTTTTAGATGGAAACAAAGATTGTGGAGAAATATTTTAAAATGAAAACAAATTTTCGTTTGCATTTGAATAATTTAGTATATTCTTTACGAAAAATCTAGCCGAGTTTTTATTTCATGAAACGAGCGAACAAACGCATGAAACATGAGATTGAGGTGGAAACAAAGATTGTGGAGAAATATTTTAAAATGAAAACAAATTTTGGTTTGCATTTGAATAATATAGTATATTCTTTACGAAAAATCTAGCCGAGTTTTTATTTCATGAAACGAGCGAACAAAGGCATGAAACATGAGTTTGAGGTGCAAACAAAGATCGTGGAGAAATTTTTTAAAGTAAAAATAAATTTTGGTTTGCATTTGAATAATTTAGTATTTACGAAAAATCTAGCAGTGTTATTTTTATATAAAATGAGCGAACAAATGCATGAAACATGAGTTTTAGATGGAAACAAAGATTGTGGACAAATATTTTAAAATGAAAACAAATCTTCGTTTGCATTTGAATAATATAGTATATTCTTTACTAAAAATCAAGCCGAGTTTTTATTTCCTGAAACGAGCGAACAAAGGCATGAAACATGAGTTTGAGGTGCAAACAAAGATCGCGGAGAAATTTTTTAAAGTAAAAATAAATTTTGGTTTGCATTTGAATAATTTAGTATTTACGAAAAATCTAGCAGTGTTATTTTTATATAAAATGAGCGAACAAATGCATGAAACATGAGTTTTAGATGGAAACAAAGATTGTGGACAAATATTTTAAAATGAAAACAAATCTTCGTTTGCATTTGAATAATATAGTATATTCTTTACTAAAAATCAAGCCGAGTTTTTATTTCCTGAAACGAGCGAACAAAGGCATGAAACATGAGTTTGAGGTGCAAACAAAGATCGTGGAGAAATTTTTTAAAGTAAAAATAAATTTTGGTTTGCATTTGAATAATTTAGTATTTACGAAAAATCTAGCAGTGTTATTTTTATATAAAATGAGCGAACAAATGCATGAAACATGAGTTTTAGATGGAAACAAAGATTGTGGAGAAATATTTTAAAATGAAAATAAATCTTCGTTTGCATTTGAATAATATAGTATATTCTTTACGAAAAATCTAGCCGAGTTTTTATTTCATGAAACGAGCGAACAAAGGCATGAAACATGAGGTTGAGGTGCAAACAAAGATCGTGGAGAATTATTTTAAAGTAAAAATAAATTTTGGTTTGCATTTGAATAATTTAGTATTTACTTTCATTCTTTACGAAAAATCTGGCTGTATTATTTTTGTAGAAAATGAGCGAACAAATGCATGAAACATGAGTTTTAGGTGGAAATAAAGATTGTGGAGAAATATTTTAAAATCAAAAAAAAATTTCGTTTGCATTTGAATAATTTAGTATATTCTTTACGAAAAATCTAGCCGAGTTTTTATTTCATGAAACGAGCGAACAAAGGCATGAAACATGAGGTTGAGGTGCAAACAAAGATCGTGGAGAATTATTTTAATGTCAAAATAAATTTTGGTTTGCATTTGAATAATTTAGTATTTTCGGAAAATCTAGCAGTGTTATTTTTATATAAAATGAGCGAACAAATGCATGAAACATGATTTTTAGATGTAAACAAAGATTGTGGACAAATATTTTAAAATGAAAACAAATCTTCGTTTGCATTTGAATAATATAGTATATTCTTTACGAAAAAACTAGCCGAGTTTTTATTTCATGAAACGAGCGAACAAAGGCATGAAACATTAGGTTGAGGTGCAAACAAAGATCGTGGAGAAATTTTTAAAAGTAAAAATAAATTTTGGTTTGCATTTGAATAATTTAGTATTTACGAAAAATCTAGCAGTGTTTTTTTTATATAAAATGAGCGAACAAATGCATGAAACATGAGTTTTAGATGGAAACAAAGATTGTGGACAAATATTTTAAAATGAAAACAAATCTTCGTCTGCATTTGAATAATATAGTATATTCTTTACGAAAAAACTAGCCGAGTTTTTATTTCATGAAACGAGCGAACAAAGGCATGAAACATTAGGTTGAGGTGCAAACAAAGATCGTGGAGAAATATCTTAAAGTAAAAATAAATTTTGGTTTGCATTTGAATAATTTAGTATTTACGAAAAATCTAGCAGTGTTATTTTTATATAAAATGAGCGAACAAATGCATGAAACATGAGTTTTAGATGGAAACAAAGATTGTGGAGAAATATTTTAAAATGAAAAGAAAATTTGGTTTGCATTTGAATAATATAGTATATTCTTTACGAAAAATCTAGCCGAGTTTTTATTTCATGAAACGAGCGAACAAAGGCATGAAACATGAGGTTGAGGTGCAAACAAAGATCGTGGAGAATTATTTTAAAGTAAAAATAAATTTTCGTTTGCATTTGAATAATTTAGTATTTACTTTCATTCTTTACGAAAAATCTGGCTGTATTATTTTTGTAGAAAATGAGCGAACAAATGCATGAAACATGAGTTTTAGGTGGAAATAAAGATTGTGGAGAAATATTTTAAAATCAAAACAAATTTTCGTTTGCATTTGAATAATTTAGAATATTCTTTACGAAAAATCTAGCCGAGTTTTTATTTCATGAAACGAGCGAACAAAGGCATGAAACATGAGTTTGAGGTGCGAACAAAGATCGTGGAGAAATTTTTTAAAGTCAAAATAAATTTTGGTTTGCATTTGAATAATTTAGTATTTACGAAAAATCTAGCAGTGTTATTTTTATATAAAATGAGCGAACAAATGCATGAAACATGAGTTTTAGATGGAAACAAAGATTGTGGAGAAATATTTTAAAATGACAACAAATTTTCGTTTGCATTTGAATAATTTAGTATATTCTTTACGAAAAATCTAGCCGAGTTTTTATTTCATGAAACGAGCGAACAAAGGCATGAAACATGAGTTTGAGGTGCAAACAAAGATCGTGGAGAAATTTTTTAAAGTCAAAATAAATTTTGGTTTGCATTTGAATAATTTAGTATTTACGAAAAATCTAGCAGTGTTATTTTTATATAAAATGAGCGAACAAATGCATGAAACATGAGTTTTAGATGGAAACAAAGATTGTGGAGAAATATTTTCAAATGAAAACAAATTTTCGTTTGCATTTGAATAATTTAGTATATTCTTTACGAAAAATCTAGCCGAGTTTTTATTTCATGAAACGAGCGAACAAACGCATGAAACATGAGATTGAGGTGCAAACAAAGATCGTGGAGAAATTTTTTAAAGTCAAAATAAATTTTGGTTTGCATTTGAATAATTTAGTCTTTACGAAAAATCTAGCAGTGTTATTTTTATATAAAATGAGCGAACAAATGCATGAAACATGAGTTTTAGATGGAAGCAAAGATTGTGGAGAAATATTTTAAAATGACAACAAATTTTCGTTTGCATTTGAATAATTTAGTATATTCTTTACGAAAAATCTAGCCGAGTTTTTATTTCATGAAACGAGCGAATAAACGCATGAAACATGAGATTGTGGTGGAAACAAAGATTGTGGAGAAATATTTTAAAATGAAAACAAATTTTGGTTTGCATTTGAATAATATAGTATATTCTTTACGAAAAATCTAGCCGAGTTTTTATTTCCTGAAACGAGCGAACAAAGGCACGAAACATGAGTTTGAGGTGCAAACAAGATCGTGGAGAAATTTTTTAAAGTCAAAATAAATTTTGGTTTGCATTTGAATAATTTAGTATTTACGAAAAATCTAGCAGTGTTAATTTTATATAAAATGAGAGAACAAATGCATGAAACATGAGTTTTAGATGGAAACAAAGATTGTGCAGAAATATTTTAAAATGAAAACAAATTTTCGTTTACATTTGAATTATTTAGTATATTCTTTACGAAAAATCTAGCCGAGATTTTATTTCATGAAACGAGCGAACAAACGCATGAAACATGAGATTGAGGTGGAAACAAAGATTGTGGAGAAATATTTTAAAATGAAAACAAATTTTCGTTTGCATTTGAATAATTTAGTATATTCTTTACGAAAAATCTAGCCGAGTTTTTATTTCATGAAACGAGCGAACAAACGCATGAAACATGAGATTGAGGTGGAAACAAAGATTGTGGAGAAAAATTTTAAAATGAAAACAAATTTTGGTTTGTATTTGAATAATATAGTATATTCTTTACGAAAAATCTAGCCGAGTTTTTATTTCATGAAACGAGCGAACAGAGGCATGAAACATGAGTTTGAGGTGCAAACAAAGATCGTGGAGAAATTTTTTAAAGTAAAAATAAATTTTGGTTTGCATTTGAATAATTTAGTATTTACGAAAAATCTAGCAGTGTTATTTTTATATAAAATGAGCGAACAAATGCATGAAACATGAGTTTTAGATGGAAACAAAGATTGTGGACAAATATTTTAAAATGAAAACAAATCTTCGTTTGCATTTGAATAATATAGTATATTCTTTACTAAAAATCTAGCCGAGTTTTTATTTCCTGAAACGAGCGAACAAAGGCATGAAACATGAGTTTGAGGTGCAAACAAAGATCGTTGAGAAATTTTTTAAAGTAAAAATAAATTTTGGTTTGCATTTGTATAATTTAGTATTTACGAAAAATCTAGCAGTGTTATTTTTATATAAAATGAGCGAACAAATGCATGAAACATGAGTTTTAGATGGAAACAAAGATTGTGGACAAATATTTTAAAATGAAAACAAATCTTCGTTTGCATTTGAATAATATAGTATATTCTTTACGAAAAAACTAGCCGAGTTTTTATTTCATGAAACGAGCGAACAAACGCATGAAACATGAGGTTGAGGTGCAAACAAAGATCGTGGAGAAATATTTTAAAGTAAAAATAAATTTTGGTTTGCATTTGAATAATTTAGTATTTACGAAAAATCTAGCAGTGTTATTTTTATATAAAATGAGCGAACAAATGCATGAAACATGAGTTTTAGATGGAAACAAAGATTGTGGAGAAATATTTTAAAATGAAAACAAAATTTGGTTTGCATTTGAATAATATAGTATATTCTTTACGAAAAATCTAGCCGAGTTTTTATTTCATGAAACGAGCGAACAAAGGCATGAAACATGAGGTTGAGGTGCAAACAAAGATCGTGGAGAAATATTTTAAAGTAAAAATAAATTTTGGTTTGCATTTGTATAATTTAGTATTTACTTTCATTCTTTACGAAAAATCTGGCCGTATTATTTTTGTAGAAAATGAGCAAACAAATGCATGAAACATGAGTTTTCGGTGGAAATAAAGATTGTGGAGAAATATTTTAAAATGAAAACAAATTTTCGTTTGCATTTGAATAATTTAGTATATTCTTTACGAAAAATCTAGCCGAGTTTTTATTTTATGAAACGAGCGAACAAAGGCATGAAACATGAGTTTGAGGTGCAAACAAAGATCGTGGAGAAATTTTTTAAAGTCAAAATAAATTTTGGTTTGCATTTGAATAATTTAGTATTTACGAAAAATCTGGCAGTGTTATTTTTATATAAAATGAGCGAACAAATGCATGAAACATGAGGTTTAGATGGAAACAAAGATTGTGGAGAAATATTTTAAAATGAACACAAATTTTCGTTTGCATTTGAATAATTTAGTATATTCTTTACGAAAAATCTAGCCGAGTTTTTATTTCATGAAACGAGCGAACAAAGGCATGAAACATGAGTTTGAGGTGCAAACAAAGATCGTGGAGAAATTTTTTAAAGTCAAAATAAATTTTGGTTTGCATTTGAATAATTTAGTATTTACGAAAAATCTGGCAGTGTTATTTTTATATAAAATGAGCGAACAAATGCATGAAACATGAGGTTTAGATGGAAACAAAGATTGTGGAGAAATATTTTAAAATGAACACAAATTTTCGTTTGCATTTGAATAATTTAGTATATTCTTTACGAAAAATCTAGCCGAGTTTTTATTTTATGAAACGAGCGAACAAAGGCATGAAACATGAGTTTGAGGTGCAAACAAAGATCGTGGAGAAATTTTTTAAAGTCAAAATAAATTTTGGTTTGCATTTGAATAATTTAGTATTTACGAAAAATCTGGCAGTGTTATTTTTATATAAAAAGAGCGAACAAATGCATGAAACATGAGGTTTAGATGGAAACAAAGATTGTGGAGAAATATTTTAAAATGAACACAAATTTTCGTTTGCATTTGAATAATTTAGTATATTCTTTACGAAAAATCTAGCCGAGTTTTTATTTCATGAAACGAGCGAACAAAGGCATGAAACATGAGTTTGAGGTGCAAACAAAGATCGTGGAGAAATTTTTTTAAGTAAAAAAAAATTTTGGTTTGCATTTGAATAATTTAGTATTTACGAAAAATCTGGCAGTGTTATTTTTATATAAAATGAGCGAACAAATGCATGAAACATGAGGTTTAGATGGAAACAAAGATTGTGGAGAAATATTTTAAAATGAACACAAATTTTCGTTTGCATTTGAATAATTTAGTATATTCTTTACGAAAAATCTAGCCGAGTTTTTATTTCATGAAACGAGCGAACAAAGGCATGAAACATGAGTTTGAGGTGCAAACAAAGATCGTGGAGAAATTTTTTTAAGTCAAAAAAAATTTTGGTTTGCATTTGAATAATTTAGTATTTACGAAAAATCTAGCAGTGTGATTTTTATATAAAATGAGCGAACAAATGCATGAAACATGAGTTTTAGATGGAAACAAAGATTGTGGAGAAATATTTTAAAATGAAAACAAATTTTCGTTTGCATTTGAATAATTTAGTATATTCTTTACGAAAAATCTAGCCGAGTTTTTATTTCATGAAACGAGCGAACAAACGCATGAAACAAGAGATTGAGGTGGAAACAAAGATTGTGAAGAAATATTTTAAAATGAAAACAAATTTTGGTTTGCATTTGAATAATATAGTATATTCTTTACGAAAAATCTAGCCGAGTTTTTATTTCATGAAACGAGCGAACAAAGGCCTGAAACATGAGTTTGAGGTGCAAACAAAGATCGTGGAGAAATTTTTTAAAGTAAAAATAAATTTTGGTTTGCATTTGAATAATTTAGTATTTACGAAAAATCTAGCAGTGTGATTTTTATATAAAATGAGCGAACAAATGCATGAAACATGAGTTTTAGATGGAAACAAAGATTGTGGAGAAATATTTTAAAATGAAAACAAATTTTCGTTTGCATTTGAATAATTTAGTATATTCTTTACGAAAAATCTAGCCGAGTTTTTATTTCATGAAACGAGCGAACAAACGCATGAAACAAGAGATTGAGGTGGAAACAAAGATTGTGAAGAAATATTTTAAAATGAAAACAAATTTTGGTTTGCATTTGAATAATATAGTATATTCTTTACGAAAAATCTAGCCGAGTTTTTATTTGATGAAACGAGCGAACAAAGGCCTGAAACATGAGTTTGAGGTGCAAACAAAGATCGTGGAGAAATTTTTTAAAGTAAAAATAAATTTTGGTTTGCATTTGAATAATTTAGTATTTACGAAAAATCTAGCAGTGTTATTTTTATATAAAATGAACGAACAAATGCATGAAACATGAGTTTTAGATGGAAACAAAGATTGTGGACAAATATTTTAAAATGAAAACAAATCTTCGTTTGCATTTGAATAATATAGTATATTCTTTACGAAAAATCTAGCCGAGTTTTTATTTCCTGAAACGAGCGAACAAAGGCATGAAACATGAGTTTGAAGTGCAAACAAAGATCGTGGAGAAATTTTTTAAAGTAAAAATAAATTTTGGTTTGCATTTGAATAATTTAGTATTTACGAAAAATCTAGCAGTGTGATTTTTATATAAAATGAGCGAACAAATGCATGAAACATGAGTTTTAGATGGAAACAAAGATTGTGGAGAAATATTTTAAAATGAAAACAAATTTTCGTTTGCATTTGAATAATTTAGTATATTCTTTACGAAAAATCTAGCCGAGTTTTTATTTCATGAAACGAGCGAACAAACGCATGAAACATGAGATTGAGGTGGAAACAAAGATTGTGGAGAAATATTTTAAAATGAAAACAAATTTTGGTTTGCATTTGAATAATATAGTATATTCTTTACGAAAAATCTAGCCGAGTTTTTATTTCATGAAACGAGCGAACAAAGGCCTGAAACATGAGTTTGAGGTGCAAACAAAGATCGTGGAGAAATTTTTTAAAGTAAAAATGAATTTTGGTTTGCATTTGAATAATTTAGTATTTACGAAAAATCTAGCAGTGTTATTTTTATATAAAATGAGCGAACAAATGAATGAAACATGAGTTTTAGATGGAAACAAAGATTGTGGAGAAATATTTTAAAATGAAAAGAAAATTTGGTTTGCATTTGAATAATATAGTATATTTTTTACGAAAAATCTAGCCGAGTTTTTATTTCATGAAACGAGCGAACAAAGGCATGAAACATGAGGTAACGAGCGAACAAACGCATGAAACATGAGATTTAGGTGGAAACAAAGATTGTGGAGAAATATTTTAAAATGAAAACAAATTTTGGTTTGCATTTGAATAATATAGTATATTCTTTACGAAAAATCTAGCCGAGTTTTTATTTCCTGAAACGAGCGAACAAAGGCATGAAACATGAGTTTGAGGTGCAAACAAAGATCGTGGAGAAATTTTTTAAAGTAAAAATAAATTTTGGTTTGCATTTGAATAATTTAGTATTTACGAAAAATCTAGCAGTGTTATTTTTATATAAAATGAGCGAACAAATGCATGAAACATGAGTTTTAGATGGAAACAAAGATTGTGGAGAAATATTTTAAAATGAAAACAAAATTTGGTTTGCATTTGAATAATATAGTATATTCTTTACGAAAAATCTAGCCGAGTTTTTATTTCATGAAACGAGCGAACAAAGGCGTGAAACTTGAGGTTGAGGTGCAAACAAAGATCGTGGAGAAGTATTTTAAAGTAAAAAAAAATTTTGGTTTGCATTTGAATAATTTAGTATTTACTTTCATTCTTTACGAAAAATCTGGCCGTATTATTTTTGTAGAAAATGAGCAAACAAATGCATGAAACATGAGTTTTAGGTGGAAATAAAGATTGTGGAGAAATATTTTAAAATGAAAAGAAATTTTCGTTTGCATTTGAATAATTTAGTATATTCTTTACGAAAAATCTAGCCGAGTTTTTATTTCATGAAACGAGCGAACAAAGGCATGAAACATGAGTTTGAGGTGCAAACAAAGATCGTGGAGAAATTTTTTTAAGTCAAAATAAATTTTGGTTTGCATTTGAATAATTTAGTATTTACGAAAAACCTGGCAGTGTTATTTTTATATAAAATGAGCGAACAAATGCATGAAACATGAGTTTTAGATGGAAAGAAAGATTGTGGAGAAATATTTTAAAATGAAAACAAATTTTCGTTTGCATTTGAATAATTTAGTATATTCTTTACGAAAAATCTAGCCGAGTTTTTATTTCATGAAACGAGCGAACAAAGGCATGAAACATGAGTTTGAGGTGCAAACAAAGATCGTGGAGAAATTTTTTAAAGTCAAAATAAATTTTGGTTTGCATTTGAATAATTTAGTATTTACGAAAAATCTAGCAGTGTTATTTTTATATAAAATGAGCGAACAAATGCATGAAACATGAGTTTTAGATGGAAACAAAGATTGTGGACAAATATTTTAAAATGAAAACAAATCTTCGTTTGCATTTGAATAATATAGTATATTCTTTACGAAAAATCTAGTCGAGTTTTTATTTCCTGAAACGAGCGAACAAAGGCATGAAACATGAGTTTGAAGTGCAAACAAAGATCGTGGAGAAATTTTTTAAAGTAAAAATAAATTTTGGTTTGCATTTGAATAATTTAGTATTTACGAAAAATCTAGCAGTGTGATTTTTATATAAAATGAGCGAACAAATGCATGAAACATGAGTTTTAGATGGAAACAAAGATTGTGGACAAATATTTTAAAATGAAAACAAATCTTCGTTTGCATTTGAATAATATAGTATATTCTTTACGAAAAAACTAGCCGAGTTTTTATTTCATGAAACGAGCGAACAAAGGCATGAAACATGAGGTTGAGGTGCAAACAAAGATCGTGGAAAAATATTTTAAAGTAAAAATAAATTTTGGTTTGCATTTGAATAATTTAGTATTTACGAAAAATCTAGCAGTGTTATTTTTATATAAAATGAGCGAACAAATGCATGAAACATGAGTTTTAGACGGAAAAAAAGATTGTGGAGAAATATTTTAAAATGAAAACAAAATTTGGTTCGCATTTGAATAATATAGTATATTCTTTACGAAAAATCTAGCCGAGTTTTTATTTCATGAAACGAGCGAACAAAGGCGTGAAACATGAGGTTGAGGTGCAAACAAAGATCGTGGAGAAATATTTTAAAGTAAAAATAAATTTTGGTTTTCATTTGAATAATTTAGTATTTACTTTCATTTTTTACGAAAAATCTGGCCGTTTTATTTTTGTAGAAAATGAGCAAACAAATGCATGAAACATGAGTTTTAGGTGGAAATAAAGATTGTGGAGAAATATTTTAAAATGAAAACAAATTTTCGTTTGCATTTGAATAATTTAGTATATTCTTTACGAAAAATCTAGCCGAGTTTTTATTTCATGAAACGAGCGAACAAACGCATGAAACATGAGATTGAGGTGGAAACAAAGATTGTGGAGAAATATTTTAAAATGAAAACAAATTTTGGTTTGCATTTGAATAATATAGTATATTCTTTACGAAAAATCTAGCCGAGTTTTTATTTCATGAAACGAGCGAACAAAGGCCTGAAACATGAGTTTGAGGTGCAAACAAAGATCGTGGAGAAATTTTTTAAAGTAAAAATAAATTTTGGTTTGCATTTGAATAATTTAGTATTTACGAAAAATCTAGCAGTGTTATTTTTATATAAAATGAGCGAACAAATGAATGAAACATGAGTTTTAGATGGAAACAAAGATTGTGGAGAAATATTTTAAAATGAAAAGAAAATTTGGTTTGCATTTGAATAATATAGTATATTCTTTACGAAAAATCTAGCCGAGTTTTTATTTCATGAAACGAGCGAACAAAGGCATGAAACATGAGGTAACGAGCGAACAAACGCATGAAACATGAGATTGAGGTGGAAACAAAGATTGTGGAGAAATATTTTAAAATGAAAACAAATTTTGGTTTGCATTTGAATAATAGAGTATATTCTTTACGAAAAATCTAGCCGAGTTTTTATTTCATGAAACGAGCGAACAAAGGCATGAAACATGAGTTTGAGGTGCAAACAAAGATCGTGGAGAAATTTTTTAAAGTAAAAATAAATTTTGGTTTGCATTTGAATAATTTAGTATTTACGAAAAATCTAGCAGTGTTATTTTTATATAAAATGAGCGCACAAATGCATGAAACATGAGTTTTAGATGGAAACAAAGATTGTGGAGAAATATTTTAAAATGAAAACAAATTTTCGTTTGCATTTGAATAATATAGTATATTCTTTACGAAAAATCTAGCCGAGTTTTTATTTCCTGAAACGAGCGAACAAAGGCATGAAACATGATTTTGAGGTGCAAACAAAGATCGTGGAGAAATTTTTTAAAGTAAAAATAAATTTTGGTTTGCATTTGAATAATTTAGTATTTACGAAAAATCTAGCAGTGTTATTTTTATATAAAATGAGCGAACAAATGCATGAAACATGAGTTTCAGATGGAAACAAAGATTGTGGAGAAATATTTTAAAATGAAAACAAAATTTGGTTTGCATTTGAATAATATAGTATATTCTTTACGAAAAATCTAGCCGAGTTTTTATTTCATGAAACGAGCGAACAAAGGCGTGAAACATGAGGTTGAGGTGCAAACAAAGATCGTGGAGAAATATTTTAAAGTAAAAATAAATTTTGGTTTGCATTTGAATAATTTAGTATTTACTTTCATTCTTTACGAAAAATCTGGCCGTATTATTTTTGTAGAAAATGAGCAAACAAATGCATGAAACATGAGTTTTAGGTGGAAATAAAGATTGTGGAGAAATATTTTAAAATGAAAACAAATTTTCGTTTGCATTTGAATAATTTAGTATATTCTTTACGAAAAATCTAGCCGAGTTTTTATTTCATGAAACGAGCGAACAAAGGCATGAAACATGAGTTTGAGGTGCAAACAAAGATCGTGGAGAAATTTTTTAAAGTCAAAATAAATTTTGGTTTGCATTTGAATAATTTAGTATTTACGAAAAATCTGGCAGTGTTATTTTTATATAAAATGAGCGAACAAATGCATGAAACATGAGTTTTAGATGGAAACAAAGATTGTGGAGAAATATTTTAAAATGAAAACAAATTTTCGTTTGCATTTGAATAATTTAGTATATTCTTTACGAAAAATCTAGCCGAGTTTTTATTTCATGAAACGAGCGAACAAAGGCATGAAACATGAGTTTGTGGTGCAAACAAAGATCGTGGAGAAATTTTTAAATGTCAAAATAAATTTTGGTTGCATTTGAATAATTTAGTATTTACGAAAAATCTAGCAGTGTTATTTTTATATAAAATGAGCGAACAAATGCATGAAACATGAGTTTTAGATGGAAACAAAGATTGTGGACAAATATTTTAAAATGAAAACAAATCTTCGTTTGCATTTGAATAATATAGTATATTCTTTACGAAAAATCTAGTCGAGTTTTTATTTCCTGAAACGAGCGAACAAAGGCATGAAACATGAGTTTGAAGTGCAAACAAAGATCGTGGAGAAATTTTTTAAAGTAAAAATAAATTTTGGTTTGCATTTGAATAATTTAGTATTTACGAAAAATCTAGCAGTGTGATTTTTATATAAAATGAGCGAACAAATGCATGAAACATGAGTTTTAGATGGAAACAAAGATTGTGGACAAATATTTTAAAATGAAAACAAATCTTCGTTTGCATTTGAATAATATAGTATATTCTTTACGAAAAATCTAGCCAAGTTTTTATTTCATGAAACGAGCGAACAAAGGCGTGAAACATGAGGTTGAGGTGCAAACAAAGATCGTGGAGAAATATTTTAAAGTAAAAATAAATTTTGGTTTTCATTTGAATAATTTAGTATTTACTTTCATTTTTTACGAAAAATCTGGCCGTATTATTTTTGTAGAAAATGAGCAAACAAATGCATGAAACATGAGTTTTAGGTGGAAATAAAGATTGTGGAGAAATATTTTAAAATGAAAACAAATTTTCGTTTGCATTTGAATAATTTAGTATATTCTTTACGAAAAATCTAGCCGAGTTTTTATTTCATGAAACGAGCGAACAAAGGCATGAAACATGAGTTTGAGGTGCAAACAAAGATCGTGGAGAAATTTTTTAAAGTCAAAATAAATTTTGGTTTGCATTTGAATAATTTAGTATATACGAAAAATCTGGCAGTGTTATTTTTATATAAAATGAGCGAACAAATGCATGAAACATGAGTTTTAGATGAAAACAAAGATTGTGGAGAAATATTTTAAAATGAAAACAAATTTTCGTTTGCATTTGAATAATTTAGTATATTCTTTACGAAAAATCTAGCCGAGTTTTTATTTCATGAAACGAGCGAACAAAGGCATGAAACATGAGTTTGAGGTGCAAACAAAGATCGTGGAGAAATTTTTAAAAGTCAAAATAAATTTTGGTTTGCATTTGAATAATTTAGTATTTACGAAAAATCTAGCAGTGTTATTTTTATATAAAATGAGCGAACAAATGCATGAAACATGAGTTTTAGATGGAAACAAAGATTGTGGACAAATATTTTAAAATGAAAACAAATCTTCGTTTGCATTTGAATAATATAGTATATTCTTTACGAAAAAACTAGCCGAGTTTTTATTTCATGAAACGAGCGAACAAAGGCATGAAACATGAGGTTGAGGTGCAAACAAAGATCGTGGAAAAATATTTTAAAGTAAAAATAAATTTTGGTTTGCATTTGAATAATTTAGTATTTACGAAAAATCTAGCAGTGTTATTTTTATATAAAATGAGCGAACAAATGCATGAAACATGAGTTTTAGATGGAAAAAAAGATTGTGGAGAAATATTTTAAAATGAAAACAAAATTTTGTTTACATTTGAATAATATAGTATATTCTTTACGAAAAATCTAGCCAAGTTTTTATTTCATGAAACGAGCGAACAAAGGCGTGAAACATGAGGTTGAGGTGCAAACAAAGATCGTGGAGAAATATTTTAAAGTAAAAATAAATTTTGGTTTTCATTTGAATAATTTAGTATTTACTTTCATTTTTTACGAAAAATCTGGCCGTATTATTTTTGTAGAAAATGAGCAAACAAATGCATGAAACATGAGTTTTAGGTGGAAATAAAGATTGTGGAGAAATATTTTAAAATCAAAACAAATTTTCGTTTGCATTTGAATAATTTAGTATATTCTTTACGAAAAATCTAGCCGAGTTTTTATTTCATGAAACGAGCGAACAAAGGCATGAAACATGAGTTTGAGGTGCAAACAAAGATCGTGGAGAAATTTTTTTAAGTCAAAATAAATTTTGGTTTGCATTTGAATAATTTAGTATATACGAAAAATCTGGCAGTGTTATTTTTATATAAAATGAGCGAACAAATGCATGAAACATGAGTTTTAGATGAAAACAAAGATTGTGGAGAAATATTTTAAAATGAAAACAAATTTTCGTTTGCATTTGAATAATTTAGTATATTCTTTACGAAAAATCTAGCCGAGTTTTTATTTCATGAAACGAGCGAACAAAGGCATGAAACATGAGTTTGAGGTGCAAACAAAGATCGTGGAGAAATTTTTAAAAGTCAAAATAAATTTTGGTTTGCATTTGAATAATTTAGTATTTACGAAAAATCTAGCAGTGTTATTTTTATATAAAATGAGCGAACAAATGCATGAAACATGAGTTTTAGATGGAAACAAAGATTGTGGACAAATATTTTAAAATGAAAACAAATCTTCGTTTGCATTTGAATAATATAGTATATTCTTTACGAAAAATCTAACCGAGTTTTTATTTCCTGAAACGAGCGAACAAAGGCATGAAACATGAGTTTGAGGTGCAAACAAAGATCGTGGAGAAATTTTTTAAAGTAAAAATAAATTTTGGTTTGCATTTGAATAATTTAGTATTTACGAAAAATCTAGCAGTGTTATTTTTATATAAAATGAGCGAACAAATGCATGAAACATGAGTTTTAGATGGAAACAAAGATTGTGGACAAATATTTTAAAATGAAAACAAATCTTCGTTTGCATTTGAATAATATAGTATATTCTTTACGAAAAAACTAGCCGAGTTTTTATTTCATGAAACGAGCGAACAAAGGCATGAAACATGAGGTTGAGGTGCAAACAAAGATCGTGGAGAAATATTTTTAAGTAAAAATAAATTTTGGTTTGCATATAAAGATTGTGGAGAAATATTTTAAAATGAAAACAAATTTTCGTTTGCATTTGAATAATTTAGTATATTCTTTACGAAAAATCTAGCCGAGTTTTTATTTCATGAAACGAGCGAACAAAGGCATGAAACATGAGTTTGAGGTGCAAACAAAGATCGTGGAGAAATTTTTTAAAGTCAAAATAAATTTTGGTCTGCACTTGAATAATTTAGTATTTACGAAAAATCTGGCAGTGTTATTTTTATATAAAATGAGCGAACAAATGCATGAAACATGAGTTTTAGATGGAAACAAAGATTGTGGAGAAATATTTTAAAATGAAAACAAATTTTCGTTTGCATTTGAATAATTTAGTATATTCTTTACGAAAAATCTAGCCGAGTTTTTATTTCATGAAACGAGCGAACAAAGGCATGAAACATGAGTTTGAGGTGCAAACAAAGATCGTGGAGAAATTTTTAAAAGTCAAAATAAATTTTGGTTTGCATTTGAATAATTTAGTATTTACGAAAAATCTAGCAGTGTGATTTTTATATAAAATGAGCGAACAAATGCATGAAACATGAGTTTTAGATGGAAACAAAGATTGTGGAGAAATATTTTAAAATGAAAACAAATTTTCGTTTGCATTTGAATAATTTAGTATATTCTTTACGAAAAATCTAGCCGAGTTTTTATTTCATGAAACGAGCGAACAAACGCATGAAACATGAGATTGAGGTGGAAACAAAGATTGTGGAGAAATATTTTAAAATGAAAACAAATTTTGGTTTGCATTTGAATAATATAGTATATTCTTTACGAAAAATCTAGCCGAGTTTTTATTTCATCATTTTTTACGAAAAGTCTATCCGAGTTTTTTTTCGATTGAAACGAGCGAACAAACGCGCGGAACATGAGTTTTAGGAGTAAACAAGGATCTAGCCGAGTATTTTAGCATTAAACGAGCGAACAAACGCATGAAACATCAGTTTTAGGGGCACACAAAGATTGTGGAGAAATATTTTAAAATAAATACAAATTTTGCTTTGCATTCCAATAATTTAGTATTTAACATCATTCTTCACATAAAATCTGGCCGAGTTTTTTTAGCATGAAAAGAGCGAACAAACGCATGAAACATGAGTTTTAGGGGCACACAAAGATTGTGGAGAAATATTTTAAAATGAATACAAATTTTGGTTTGCGTTTGAATAATTTAGTATTTACCATCATTCTTTACGAAAAATCTATCCATGTTTTTTTTTGAATGAAACGAGCAAACAAATGCATGAAACTTGAGTTTTAGGTGCAAGCAAAGATTGCGGAGCAATATTTTAAATTGAATACAAATTTTAGTTTGCATTTGAATAATTAATTATTTACTATCATTCTTTACGAACAATCTATCCGATTTTTTTTTGATTGAAACGAGCGAACAGGCGCGCGAAACATGAGTTTTAGGAGTAAACAAAGATCTAGCCGAGTATTTTAGCATGAAACGAGCGAACAAACACATGAAACATGAGTTTTAGGGGAACACAAAGATTGTGGAGAAATATTTTATATTGAATACAAATTTTGGTTTGCATTTGAATAATTTAATATTTACTTTCTAAACTATTACTAAATTATCCTTACTAAAAGTGACATAAACTTAAAATAAAATTTGCTAATTATTTATTTTACTTAATTTTTTTCAAATATATTAATAATGTGAACTATAAACTTATTTTATTTTCTAACCCCACTCACTCACCGCAACCTACTACTTCAATTTTTATAATTCGAGAACCGTTTTGCTCTGATACCATCTTTGTTACACCCCGGCTCCATTTTCGATCCGAGATGCAACAGCCGTATATCCTCAACTTATATTAAGGATATACGACACAAAAATCAAATTAAAGTAGCGAAAAATAAAAGAATTAAGTATCTACATATTATAAAAATCAAGTATCTACATTTATTTTTACATTTACTCTTATATTTATTTTTCTCGAATATTTGATGTCGCTCAACCCGATGCCCTCACTAATAACTGAACCTGAAATATGAGGAAAGAGGAAAGGGGGTGAGTCTGAAATTCAGTAAGGGTATGCGTCGCATACGTTAAAAACAATATTAATTTTAATAAATAAATATTTGAATAAATCATAAGAAATATAAATATATTTAAAATCCTTTTGTATTGGGATATCGACTTTCTCATTTCACTTTACATATACACACACTAGATCACGCTCCGTGGCTTCGAGTATGCATACACATGTCTTTCCTAGCTCGTTATTAGATGATCAACGGTCCTAGTTTCGCCCTACTAAGTACGGCCTTCCACCTATGCGAATAGTGTCTTGAATTCTCTCTACTAAGTACGGTTGTATCCACTTTCACTTATTTCACTCTTTCACATCTCATTCTTTATCCCATAAAAGCATTCTCAAAATATTTTATATAATCCATAAAATATTTTATATTTTCTCAAAAATATTATATATAATTCTCGTAATATTTTTCTTTCATAAATAATAAAATATTCATTTCGAGCAATTTAAACTAAAATAATATATAATTTATATTATTAATATCTATATATATCAAAATAATTTAAAAACCGTAAACGTATTTGAGAGCATAAATCCTTACCTTGAAATAAACACAACATAACTAACCAATGCTTCGAAATTTCTGAGCATAACTATACTCTTGAATGAACTTGCAAATACCGCATATTCTTCTTGTTAGAATTTTGGATCGTTTATTTGTTTTATCAGAGGGATTAGAGAGGGAGATAGATTGAAGATCTTTATCAATAAGAATAAATAATATAAAGATCTTCTGCTTTTGGCATAGAAATGAAACGAAGAGAGAGAAAGTTATACAAAAAAACGAAATTGGAGATAGATAGGAATAGATATAGAAGATGAATATCAAAATCAATTAACTTTAAACATGAATCAAACCTTGTTTGATTCGGCACATACAACAACGGGGAGAGAAAGAGAGCTATAAGAGGAAACAAAGGAGAGATAATGAGGGGTGGTTACGAGTTTCACACTAGCACCCATTTTATAGTTATTTCTAATATGCACCTTTTCAAATACACCTCTAAAATTATAGTCTTATGTTATCTCCAACTTGCATCCTTTATTTTATATATTTTATTTATTTATTTTATTATATAACCTTTGAAATATAAATATACAACTTTTTACATAACTACACACATATTTTCATATATATATATTTGCATACAACTAATTAATTAAATATTAAATATATTATTTTAATAAAACTATTTTTTAAAATTTGTAATTTAATCCCTTACTTCTAAACTATTATGAAATTGCCCTTAATGAAAGTGCGGGATATAACACAAACCATCCATGATACTACAAGCACAAGAAAGAGAGGAACATTCTCCGTCAAATCGATTTATAACTTTTCTTCAAAACGTAGGGTTGACGTAAACATTGACAATATATACTATGGAAAACAAAACCACTACTCCAAATTAAATCTGTTCGAGACGAATTCATTTAAAATTACACCCTAATTTTTCGTCCAGTAAATACCAACTATGACGGTTGGCAGATATTAATCATGTGAAGCTCATAATTCATTGAAAGTTGCTAGAAAAATAATAGTGAATTTGTATGCGGGAGTGAATTTTTCCTATCTTATATGTATATGATAATATGTGATGATATGATGAAAAACAAATTATGGAACTAATTTTGTTTTTCTTAGCTAATAAAAAAAATAATAGTTAATAAAGAGAAATCTGAAAACATGACTAGAGCTGGCAAAATCTGACCCGACCCGAAAAACCCGTCCAACCCGATCCGACCCGAACCCGAGTGACCCGAAACCCGAAACGACCCAAACCCGAAACGACCCGAAACCCGAACGATCCGAAACCCGAACGACCCGCAACCCGAACGACCCGAAACCCGAATGACCCGCAACCCGAACGACCCGAAACCCGAATGACCCGCAACCCGAACGACCCGCAACCCGAATGACCCGCGACCCAAACGACCAGTGACCCGAATGACCCGCCCGATTTGACCCGAAAATAATTTTTTTTTGTTTTAATATTCAAAAAATCTCGAAATTAAGAATTTTATGGCTTGTTCTAACATAATTGACCTGATAATACTGACCAGAATAACTCAAATGACCTGAAATATCAATTCGGATGAATAACGACCTCTAATCTGAGTGACTTTTGACCAGAATATGACGTTGACCATAAGTCAACTGACCCGCGACCAACCCGAACCCGAATGACCCGAAACCCGAAATGATCCGAAACCCGAACGACCCGAAATCCGAACGACCCCCGACCCGAACGACCCGCGACCCGAATTGACCCGAAACCTGAATTGACCCGAACCCGAATTGACCCGACCCGAACCCGACCCGACCCGACCCGTCCGTTTGCCACCTCTAAACATAACAGGCTTGACCACGCTCAAAACGCGATGATATATTGTTTTTACCGCTTTTCTATATAATTTTTATCTTCTATATATTGTTTTATGTTTATGCAGTTTATTGTCTCTATATATTTTGTTTAATTTTATATAATATCTATTGCGTCTATATATTATTTTTTCGCGCCGTGCAAAACGGAACCCGTCTCTCTAAATTAATGGGTGATAAAGAACTATAATTTTTTATTTTTGCAAACTAACCTTCAAAATATTAAACAGCCACATCCAAATGTCCAGAAACCAAAACATTCACAAAATCATCCAAAACATATCTAATTTATTATTTTCTGAGCCCACATATCTAATTTATTATTTTCCGAGTCCACATCCGTTATTCCGTTCTCAACTTCAGTCTCCTCTCCTCCGTCGAAAAGCCTTCCCTTTTGATTTACCAATACAAGCTTAAACACAACACAACCCTAAACAAACTCCAATATCCGGCATGGATTACCAGCACCACTACCAGCAATACGGCCAGCCAGAACCCCACCCTCCTCACCCTCCTCAACCCCCTTTCGACCAGCCCTACGACCCTTACTACGCCGCCTACCCTCAAGCCGCACCGCCGTACGACCCCTCCGCCGCCTATAACCCGCCGTACTATGACTACTCGGGTTATGCGCAGCCGCCTCCGCCGGGCATTGAATCGGCTCATCTGCATTACGCGGCGGCTTCGAATGAGTATGGACAAATGACTGATTTTGCGGGTTCGTCACAGGGAATTGGGGATCCATCGCAGGTACATCTGCTGATTTGGAGTTTATGTTAAGTTATTTTGTTTTGTTGTCCTTTCTCTTTTGGGTTAGTTAGATTTGTGTACTGGAGTTTTGTTTGTCAATGGAACAAGAAAATGCTATGTAGAAAGTCAAGTCAAATCGTAACTCGGTATGTGTTTGTATGATTAAGTGATTAAAATTGGGATTAGTTTTGTGTAATTTTCCTCTTTTTCTTTCTTTTTTTCCTTTCAGTTGCTGAATTTGTCTTCCCTTTCGAGAGTTATGACTTTTTGTGTAGTATTTTCTTGTTTTTTGCAAATAAATTTGAACTATTGAGTGATGTTTGAAAACATAATCTAATTGAAGCATTGTAGTAAAATTAATTCTCGTTTCAGCATCTGTGCTTGAAATTCTTATTTGAAATTGTTTGGTATTCATGATAAAGAACTCAGGATGACCAACTAGGTCAAGTCAAGTAATATTCTAACAAATACCTTCAAATTCTTAAAAGGTTCAATATTTTGATCTGAAATTGATCACATCTTGTTGAGCCCTTTGATTAGAACGTTACTGCTCTAAATTAAAATCCAATCTGTTTCAAATAAGATAAAGAAGTAGAGAATATGAACATAAAATGTGTATAGCTGTAAAGTTTGGCAGGTTGAATTGATGTATTTACAAATCCTCAGTGTCTTTCTTCATAGTGGGATGGCTCTTTCATTTCTTCTCCAATTATAGGCGATTAAAGCTTCAATTTGAGGTAAGTTTGAAAATTTTCTATCGGCCGATTTGGTTGATTGGAGGTCAAAGGAAAGGGAAGGAGAAAGATGCTTCACTTTTTTCATATATACCCTCTCAATTTCGGATAATAACCAAAGAAGGCAAAGAAATTTTCCTTCACCTTCCTTAACTTCCATTAACCTTCAATGAAGGACAGTTCAAGTTCTTTTCCTTGAGAGTTTGTTTGCTCTGATCCCACATTCTCAAATGAATGAGCCATGAAATTGCCCTATATAGTCCTTTTCTTGGCTTAACACATGAGATATGATATTTGTATCGATTAGAATAAGGGGTCAAGTTACACATTTCTCTCCTATTAGTTGAGATACATGGTTGTCATAATCATGATCAAAGCAAACTCATATAATTGTACGGTTCTACAATTCTATGAAGCCAAAACGATTTGATTCGTTTGTAGTTGGTTTTAGTTGAATTGTGGTAGAATCGCGCAGAATAGGAGCCAGAATCGTTCCAAATTGGGAAAAATTGACATTGTTATTCACAATATCTATCATCCATGAATTTTGTTAAAAATAAAGGAATTCTATTCTACCTTCTAAATAGCATGAAGTTCTATATTTTTAGCATTGTTTTCAATTTTGTTTCAATCTATTTTTCAAGAGGTAAAAAGAACTTGATTACGATTCTGGATTCGGTTCTGAATGCGATTTAGCTCTACCAACAAAAATTGAACGTGTAATCCCGATTCTGACAACCTTGATTGAGAATGAGAAGAAGCACAAAACAAAAAGCAGCATTGACTTGAGATAGTCCAAAGTCCAAACATAAAATTTGACTCTTTATTTATTTGTTTATTTTGTAGATTGCTAGTGATTTTCTCTTCTAAGTTCGACTTTGGTTTTCGGGTCCTGCCTTTCACCTATTAACGGTGGCTTTTTGTGGTTCTTTCTTTTGTACTTTTAATTAAATAATTTTCAGAAAAAAAAAGAAAATTGTTTTAATGCTGTAAATTGTGTTTTCTTCTAGTTTCATACAACTAAGAGAAGACTACAGAATAATCTGAGCAGCTGGCCTTTATTTCTCTTTCTTTTCCTAAAAAAATAAATAAAATAAAATCATTTGTTTTCTTTACACTTGATGTTGTCATCTTTTTGGAAAAGAACAGATTATCAATGATTCTATCCATCCAATTTTTCCATCTTATGTATATATATGGCTGTTGCTGTCTCATTTGACCTCTTTTCTTTTTCTGATCTCGCATGAAAACAAACACATCTCAAATATTATTCCCAACAAATCTCGTGCAAGATCAGACAAAAATCAAACATTATTCACCTTCAACCCTAAACCCTAAACACCTCACTGTTCCATCTAACCCAAATCTCCATTTCATTTTTCTTCTTTTCATCAGACCGGATTCAGAGGCGCATTCAGAGGCGGCAGGGGCAATTTCGGAACCAGGAGAGGAGGCAGGGGCAATTTCGGAAATTCCCGTGGAAGAGGAGGCGGAAACCGCCAGCTCAGCAGGGGCACCAGACCCAAACCGCTAGCTCAGCATCCCCAACCGCCAGCTGTCCCTAAACCTCCCAAGCAGCCTAAACCCCACGCCTGGTGCGATGTTTGCCGAGTCGATTGTAATAGTCCCGAGATTTTGGAACAGCACAGGGCCGGCAAGAAGCACAAGAAAACCGTCCAACGGTTAGAAGAGTACGAAAAAATGAAACAAATCTCTCAGAGTCAGTACCAACCTACTGAAGTACCGGTACCTGTACCAGCACAAGTACCTGTACCGGTTCCAGTACCAGAACCGTTATTGCAACCCAAACCAGAACCCATACCTGTACAAGAACCTGTAGTACAGGTTGTTTCTGAGGCGAGTTTACCTATTACTACTCAAGAGCAAAATGTTGAAGCTAAAGAAGAAGAATCCAAACCCAAACCAGAACCGGTACAGGTTATTTCTGATTCTAAAAGGTCAAGAGAAGACGGATTCGGACTCGGATTTGCATACGGGCACGGAAGCCGATACAACAATCGCGGCGGGAGAACTAACACTCGCGGCAAAAGGCCAAAACGGTTCGGCGAATTCAATCCCGTACCGGCACCGGTACAGAGAGTCCGTCCTGTGGTTTGTACCTTATGCAGCGTGAACTGCGACACGCCAGCTGTGTTTGAGGCTCATTTGTTGGGGAAGAAACATTTGGGGAGAGTCAGGAAGTTTCAGGGGCCGAATAGCGTGTTTGGGCCGATCACGGTTTATATTCCGCCGAATCAGCCGGTAGTGGGGCAGAGCGTCGGGCCGGAGCCGATTTTTTATGGATTGACGACTGTTGAGTTGATTCAGCAGCACGAGATGGTCATGAGAGATGATGATGAAGAGGGTTTGGAGGGAAAGAAGGATTTGGGTGAAGGAGATGTTAAGGAGGAGGAATTGGTTGGGGGTAGTGTTGGAGATGGGAATCAGAATGAGGGTGGTGAGGAGGGAAATGGTGATTCTAATGAGGTTGAGATACCGGGAGTAGATGGTGAGGTTGAGATAGGGGGGTTTGATTTGTAGATTTTTTTAGGTGGGATGAGATAGAGATGTATTTTAGATGAAAGTTTTCTAGGGTTTTTTTTGTTTGTTTTTTATTTTGGTTGGTGGATTTTAGTTTCGGATTACTTGGGGTGTGTTTGGGAACGTTTTTATTTCCTGTTTTTCATTTTTTTTTGCCATAAAAAAACGAAACGTGTTTGGTATCTTCAGTCCGTTTCCATTTTTTTTTGCCAAATTGCCAAAAAAAAAAATGGAATTTCATAAACGAGGAATATATGTTTTTAGATTTCCAATTTTACCTTTTCTCTGTTGCCGCTCCACTCAGTACATAACCTCATGTCCAGACGAAACATTCATCCAAACTCTATCTCCACACAATAAAAAATATATTTTCTTTCTCCACTGTTGTTGAGAGAACCTTGAGACTTGGTCAACAAACCATTGTCAGGTATAAACAATTTTTTGTTTCTTGTCCTTTTGTATTTAACTTCTTGAGCCAATTATTTTATTCCATTCAATTTCATGGTTAGAAAATATTGAATTTGACAATTTCTAATAAACTATTGCAAATATTTCAGTAGATGTATATATTTTATTATATTATGTAATGATGCTATTGGTCTTTATATGAAAGTTATGTTGTGTCTGGTCTCTAGTTATATTTTTATTATATCATTATATTTAGTAGATGGAACAGCCAATACGTAATGTTCAAGTTGGGGATGATGAAGTTGTTGAAGTTGAAGGTGGTGTTGTATGGGCTCCTCAAATTGAGGATCTATTTATTAATCTTGTTGTTGAAGAAGTGAAAAGTGGTAATGGAAAGACAACAACTTTAACAAAACATGCTTGGAATAGAATACGTGATGAGCTCAAGAAATCTGGAAGAGATTTTACATTCGATCAGTTAAAAAACAAGTACAATACTTTGCGGCAACGTTGGAAAGATTTTTCTGGATTGCTCAAGGAAACCGGTATGGGTTATATAAGTGAAACCAGTCAACTCGCTGCTACTGAAGAGACATGGAACAATTTATATAAGGTAAATAATATACGTTAAGTTATTATATCTTTCCTAACTATTGCTCTCACATTATTTACATTACGTGTTTTGAATTTTCTACAGAAGTACAAGACAACAAAAAGGTTTAGGAAAAAAGGATGTATAGAGTACCCGAAATTATCTTCTATATTTGGTGACACGACGGCGACCGGATCACATGCACATCCGTCCACAAAGAGTCCTTCTTTGAGCGACACCGATCATGACGAAGAGTCTAGTGATGAAGGAGTAGATTCATGTAAAAAAAGAAAAATCAAGCCTGGAAATGGAGGTGCATCCAAAGTTGCGCGTCGTCAGGCCAGAGAAGAACTTCAATCTGCCATGGCACATGCATTCACTGTTATTGGGGAGAACTCTAAAAGAAAGTTGGACATCTGGGAAAAAAGAATGGGATGCAACTCAGTTGCTTCTGGAGAAGACGCATCTGAAGGTGTTGGGGCTCAAGGAAATATAGATGGAACGACAGAGAAGTGCATTAAAAAATTGGATGCTTTAGATGGAATTGACTCAATATCTTATGTAAAGGCTGTTGAGACTTTACATAGTAGTTTGGTCTATAGGAATATGTTTCTAGCCATGTCTAACACCGGGAAGAAAGATTGGGTTCTCAATCTGGGGCATTAATATTTTAGAATTTTTTCAATGAAATTTATGTTTTTTCATTAAGGTTATGGGGTAGTGGAGAACTTTTTTTCGTGCTTTCAGAAACATATGCTTGTTTTTGTTGTGATCCTATGTTGGCTGTGTTGAATTCAGTATTATTTCTTAAAATAAATTTATATTTTTTAATTTGTTTCCTTCTACTAATAATAGGAATGGACGTAGATATATTTTTATCTGATTCCGACGAGGAGCTTGAGAATGCAATGATACTGTCCGCGGCAACTCTTTTGGATAGTCGGATATTGCAAAGTAAGCCTCAACCACAAAGAATTTCAAAGTTGACTGGTCACGAGTGGGTGGTAGAAGTTATAAACGGGCATCCTATGACGTGCTTTGACTTGTTTAGAATGGAGAAGAAGGTATTTATTAGCTTATGCGAGTATTTGAAGCTGAAGACTTCATTAAGGAGCACCAAATTTCTCTCTCTACAAGAGCAAGTAGTAATTTTTCTCAATATTATTGGTCATAACGAAAGACACCGCTACGTAGCAGACAGATTTCAGCATTCTACATATACGATATGTACTCATTTCAAAAGAGTACTCCGTGCCGTTTCCTCTGTTGCGAAGTACATTATTATTCCTCCTCCTTTTGATGAGAGAGAAATTTGCCTTATTTTTAAGGTAAATCTGCCTTATTTTTTTTAATATATTTTTATATATGAGGAACATTGCTGACTTCATTTATATATATTATGCATATTTTACAGAAATGTATTGGAGCTATTGATGGAACACATATTTCAACTCGAATTCCAATTGCAGATCAAGTACGTTATCGTGGAAAAAGAACTTCGCCAACACAAAATATCATGTGTGCTTGTGCCTTTAACATGTGTTTCACATTTGTAATGACCGGATGGGAAGGTACGGCAATTGACTCCAGAATTTTTTTAGAGACAATTACTAAACCCAGTAATCAATTTCCACTACCACCACAAGGAAAATATTATCTTGTGGATTCAGGATATACTAATATGCCTGGATTTCTGTCTCCATATCGTGGAGACGGTATCATTTACGTGATTATAGAGAAGGTGGTCAACCGCATGGAGCTCAAGAAATGTTTAATTACTTACATTCCTCCTTAAGAAATGTTATTAAAAGATGTTTTGGTGTTCTAAAAGCTCGTTTTCCCATTCTTAGAGACTCTTACTTATACAAGAAACAAAAACATATTGCACTCGCATGTTGCATTATTCATAATTTTATCAGAATGGAGCCATCGGTTCATGATACCTTATTTGTTGAATATGGAAATGATAATATGATTGATCCTGATGATAATGGAGATGGCAGTGCCACAATATCTGGAGAGCATGAAGTGGTTAGTATTAGTTCAAGTGAACTTCGTCGTATGAGTGAATTTCGAGACCGTTTGGCACAATCTATATGGAACAGATACGTTGCAGAACAACAAATTTGAAATATTAGAGTGAATATTCTTAGGTGTTTTTACGAATATTTTTAAGTGTTTTTTCGTTCTTATTTTTGCTATAATTGGATCTTTTGAAAGGGATGTATTTTTATGTGATAATTTACTTTAAAAATTAATATTGAATAAATTTATATATGAAATTGCTTCACATCTCAAAAACAAAAAACAGTTTTCTAAAAACAGAAATAAAAAAACAAAAAACTGTTTTTCGTTTTTGAAAAACAAAAAACAGAAAAACAGAAACGATGCCAAACGAAGCCTTGGTTAATTGTTTTTTTGTTTTGTTTTTGCTTTTGATCGGTTGTCAGATGCATGAAACTTATTATGATGGCTCATTTAGTTATATATGAAAATATGTGTGTAGTTATGTGAAAAATTGTGTAGTTATGTTTCGAAGAGTATATAATAAAAAAAATAAAAATAAAAAAAAAGTACAAAATGAAGGGGTCAATTTGGAGATAAAATAAGAATATAATTTTAGAGGTGTCCTTGAAAGAGTACATACTAGAAATAACTATAAAATGGGTGCTAGTGGGAGACTTGTAACCACCCCTCATTCTCTCTCAGTTGTTGTATGTGCCCCAATCAAACAAGGTTTGATTCATGTTTGAAGTTAATTGATTTTGATATTCATCACCTATATCTATTCATATCTATCTCCAATTTCGTTGTTTTGTGTAACTTTTTTTCTCTTCTTTTCATTTCTATGCCAAAAGCAAAAGATCTTTGTATTATTTATTCTCATTGATAAAGATCTCCAATCTATCTCCCTCTCTAATCCTTCTAATAAAACAAAGAAACAATCCAAAATCCAACAAGAAGAATATGAGGTATTTGCGAGTTCATTCAAAAGGATAGTTATGATCGGAAATTTCAAAACATCGATTAGTTATGTCGTGCTTATTTCAAGTTAAGAATTTATGCTCTCAAATACATTTACGGTTTTTAAATTATTTTGATATATATAGATATTAATAATTTATATTATATATTATTTGAGTTTAAATTGCTCGAAATGAATATTTTATTATTTATGAAAATAAAATATTACGAGAATTATATATAATATTTTTGAGAAAATATAAAATATTTTATGGAGAGTGAGGCTAATGAACATACGTATGTAATGTTCAGTTTTTGCATACACTCGTGTGCCGTTGGATTGTTCCAAGATCCGTGCAAATATTAGATGAAACGGAGCCTCAGTTTCCTTCCGTTCCCCTGTTCCCCTTTATTTCCATCCGTCTCCTTTCTCTCTCCTACTCTACTGCACAAGAAATAAAGGGGGGGAAAAGATGGCCGCCTCTCTCTCTCTCTATCGCATGTCGTGCCAGACGATGGTCGCCTCTCTCTCTCACCAGCGTGCCAGACGAAGATGGCCGCCTCTCTTCTATTCCCTTCTCTCGCATGTCGCCTATGGAGCTCGAGCTCCCTCTCACTCTCCAGTAGTCGTCCCCAATCGTCGAGGCCAATCCCTCTCGCACGAGAGTACGATACAGACAGACACGAGACCCTTCTCTGCTCCAGTCCATTGCATGAGTCCTTTGTCCTCTCTTCCGCACTCTCAAGGTAATTAATTATTCAGGTAAGTCTAATTTTTGTGGGTGATTATGCGGATTTAGACTAATTCTACTGAATTAGAGCACTTTTTGTCCGATACGTCGTTATTATGTCTCAATAGAGACTAGTGGAGGCTCATGTAGCCTCAATTGTTGTTCAATTAAGGCTAATTAGATATAATTGTGACTATTGGGTTTTATTGGGTCTTAATTAGTTTCAGTTAGGTTTTAATTAGTTTTTGTTTATGCTAATTTTACTTTTTTCCTGAATTTTGCATTATTTTCGAATTTTTCTGAATTTTTTTGTGTTTTGCTGAATTTATCTGTTTTTTGCTATTTTTCTGCTGAATTTCCTTTTTCTTTTTTCATTTTTTCTCTGTTCTTTGCTGTTTTTTTTTACTTTTTTTTTTTGCTGAATTTTGCATTTTTTTCCGAATTTTTCTGAATTTTTTTGTGTTTTGCTGAATTTTTCTTTTTTTTGCTATTTTTGTGCTGAATTTCCTTTTTCTTTCTTCCTTTTTTCTCTGTTCTTTGCTTTTTTTTACTGTTTTTTTTTGCTGAATTTTGCATTTTTTTTCTGAAATTTTTATGAATTTTTTTGTTTTGTGCTGAATTTTTTTGTTTTTTGTTATTTTTGTGCTGAATTTCCTTTTTCTTTCTTCCTTTTTCTCTATTCTTTGCTCTTTTTTTTTTGCTGTTTTTTTTAGTTCATTTAACTTTTTTTTGGGGGCTATAATTTGAATTTAATTTAAACAATGTTTTAAGTAGAATTAAAATAAATAATAAGTACTTATGAGTTGAATGCTAGTATACCTATTATTTATTATTTATATATTTATTTATTATTTATTATTGATTATTTATTTTCTTATTATTTATTTCAGATTATATTGTATGATTGCCCTCTACAAGGATCAATTATAGTTGGAACAATTGGAGAATTTGCAAAAAGACGATGACTACTTCTTGTGGGAGACATGCTATTGCGATGAATGCTGAAATGTGACATTATAGGGTATGATGTTGATGGATTACGGTTTAGAGTTGAATGGTTAGGGTTTGAGCAGTTATGGTTAGGGTTTCGAGTTGAATGGTTCGGGTATGAATGGTTGTGGTTATGGTTATTGTTTTGAGTTGAATGGTAAGGGTTTGAGTGGTTATGTTTAGGTTTTCAAGTTGAATGGTTAGGGTTTGATGTTTAGGATTTATGGTTATGCATAAGATTTTTAAGGAAAGTGTTATTATAAGGTTGTATGTGCATCGAATGTCATTGTAATTGTAATAAAATATTATTTATATTAGATGAAATTTTTTGTAGAAGATTTTTTATAGGCTTTGATGGTTTTTTTATATTGTGAAATATGCCTTTTTTTGGGGGGGGAGTAAAACCAGTATGGCATTTCATTCCAATAATACCGTTTCAAATTTTTACCAACCAAATTTTTTTGCTTACGACTCGCGAACCGTTGGATTTGCTCCAAGATCCGCTCAAATAAGATGAAACGGCCTCGCCTCCTTGTCCGTCTCTTCCCCATTTCCGTCTCTTCCCCTGGTCCCTCCCTCTCTTCGTGCGTGAAGCTTCTCTCTTTCCGCCCAGCTGCTCAAATGAACCCTCACCGGTCGTCTCTATCTCTCTCTTTCTCTCCCTCGTGCTCTCTCTCTCCAAATCCGACGGCCAGGGCAGTCATTCGTGGACAGTGCGAGATCCGTCGTTCAGCTCCACTGTCAGGCGGCCTACAGCTCCACAAAAGACTCGCCATTCCTCCAACCCTAACTCCCTCGAACCCCCTTTTCTATTAAGGTGATTTTCAGCGTAATTAAGGATTACTCGCTATTTTTCGGCCTAAATAAGATTCATTGAGCTGAATTTTGGGCCTAATTATGACAATTTAAGCTTGATTTTGCCCTAAATAGAGTCAAATTAAGATGATTTTGGCCTAATTATTCTTATTTATTCTGAATTTTAGCCTAATTAGGGTTAATTAAGCTGAACTTTGAGTAATTAGAAAAAGTTGTTAGAAAGAGGTTAATTTTGGCTTAAATAGGGTTAATAAGTGTATTAATTTTAATTATTCATTTTTCTTTTGCTGAATTTCACTGTTTTTTTTTTCTGAATTTTGTAATTTTTTTATTCTATTTTTTTACTGAATTTTATTACGTATTTTTTCTTTTTTTGTAAATTTCTATTACTATTTTTTAATAATATTTTACTGTTATTTATTTATTTACTGTTTTTTTATTTATTTGCTTATTTATTAATTTATGTATTTATATGTATTTGTTGATTCCTTTATTTATTTATTTAAATAATTATTAATTTACATTATGTTTGTTATTTATTTATTTATTTTCTGTTATTTAGTTAGTTATTGATTGATTGATTTATTTATTTATTTAATTATTTAATTATTTAATTATTTTCTATTTATTTATTTATTTATGTTTTTATGTATTTATTTATTGATTTATTTCAGGTTATAAGTTATGATTGCCGTCAACACGGATTGCAAAAAGACATGGACTAATATGAAGATGATTAAAAGTTGATTGTTGAGGGTTTAGGGTTGAATTGTTAGGATTTGTTGTTGTTTGAATAGAATTTAGTGTATAGGGTTTACATTTTAGGGTTTATGATTTAGAGTTGTTGAATGGTTTAGGGTTTAGGGTTGAATTATTAGTGTTTAGGGTTTAGTGGTTAGGGTTTAGGGTTTGGGAGCGATCGCTTGTATTATGTATAAGGGTTTAGGGTTTATCGAATGTCAATGTAAAATGTTGTTACTATATAATATATATTAATAAAAAATTTTGTGAAGGATTTTTTATATTGTTCAATGTATGTTTTTAATATTAATGAAATTCTTGTGGAAGATATGCTATTGCGATAAATGTTTAGGGTTTAGGTTTTTTTTTTTTAATTGCACTCATTTTTGCTATTTATTTTGCTGAAATTTAGTTTTTTTTTGCGCTGAAATTTACTGTTTTTTTGCTGATTTTTTTTTTCCTGAAATTTAATGTTTTTTTGCTGAAATTTACTGTTTTTTTTACTGAATATTACTCTTTTGTGCTGAATTTAGCTGTTTTGCGGTTTTTTTACTGAATTTTTCTCTGTTTTGCTGTTTTATTGCTGTTTTTTGGCTGTTTTTTCCTTTCTTTTTGCTGTTTTGTACTGTTTTTTTTGCTGAATATTACTTTTTTTTCTGCTGAATTTAGCATTTTTGCTGTTTTTTACTGAATTTTTCTGTGTTTTAAATATGTTTGCATATGGTTAATAGAGCTAGTAGTGCAATGTAATTTATACCTATTTTATATTATGATTTTTTTATCCAATTTAAATTGCATTTTTATCGTAGAAAGACTTTATACCGTTACTCCGATGCATCACAAAATTTTGGCCATATTTTAGACTTTGTAACTTTACACTTTAACAAGTCAAAAAAAAAATGGACATATTTTACAATTTAAAAAAATTTGGTTGGTAAAAATTTGAAACGGTATTATTGGAATGAAATGCCATACTGGTTTTACTCCCCCCCCAAAAAAAGGCATATTTCACAATATAAAAAAACCATGAAAGCCTATAAAAAATCTTCTACAAAAAATTTCATCTAATATAAATAATATTTTATTACAATTACAATGACATTCGATGCACATACAACCTTATAATAACACTTTCCTTAAAAATCTTATGCATAACCATAAATCCTAAACATCAAACCCTAACCATTCAACTTGAACCACTCAAACCCTTACCATTCAACTCGAAACAATAACCATAACCACAACCATTCATACGCGAACCATTCAACTCGAAACCCTAACCATAACCGCTCAAACCCTAACCATTCAACTCTAAACCGTAATCCATCAACATCATACCCTATAATGTCACATTTCAAGCATTCATCGCAATAGCATGTCTCCCACAAGAAGTAGTCATCGTCTTTTTGCAAATTCTCCAATTGTTCCAACTATAATGGATCCTTGTAGAGGGCAATCATACAATATAATCTGAAATAAATAATAAGAAAATAAATAATCAATAATAAATAAATATATAAATAATAAATAATAGGTATACTAGCATTCAACTCATAAGTACTTATTATTTATTTTAATTCTACTTAAAACATTGTTTAAATTAAATTCAAATTATAGCCCCCAAAAAAAAGTTAAATGAACTAAAAAAAACAGCAAAAAAAAAAAAGCAAAGAATAGAGAAAAAGGAAGAAAGAAAAAGGAAATTCAGCACAAAAATAGCAAAAAACAAAAAAATTCAGCACAAAACAAAAAAATTCATAAAAATTTCAGAAAAAAAATGCAAAATTCAGCAAAAAAAAAAACAGTAAAAAAAACCAAAGAACAGAGAAAAAAGGAAGAAAGAAAAAGGAAATTCAGCACAAAAATAGCAAAAAAAAGAAAAATTCAGCAAAACAGAAAAAAAATTCAGAAAAATTCGGAAAAAAATGCAAAATTCAGCAAAAAAAAAAGTAAAAAAAACAGCAAAGAACAGAGAAAAAATGAAGAAAGAAAAAGGAAATTCAGTAGAAAAATAGCAAAAAACAGATAAATTCAGCAAAACACAAAAAAATTCAGAAAAATTCGAAAATAATGCAAAATTCAGGAAAAAAGTAAAATTAGCATAAACAAAAACTAATTAAAACCTAACTGAAACTAATTAAGACCCAATAAAACCCAATAGTCACAATTATATCTAATTAGCCTTAATTGAACAACAATTGAGGCTACATGAGCCTCCACTAGTCTCTATTGAGACATAATAACGACGTATCGGACAAAAAGTGCTCTAATTCAGTAGAATTAGTCTAAATCCGCATAATCACCCACAAAAATTAGACTTACCTGAATAATTAATTACCTTGAGAGTGCGGAAGAGAGGACAAAGGACTCATGCAATGGACTGGAGCAGAGAAGGGTCTCGTGTCTGTCTGTATCGTACTCTCGTGCGAGAGGGATTGGCCTCGACGATTGGGGACGACGACTGGAGAGTGAGAGGGAGCTCGAGCTCCATAGGCGACATGCGAGAGAAGGTAAGAGAAGAGAGGCGGCCATCTTCGTCTGGCACGCTGGTGAGAGAGAGAGGCGACCATCGTCTGGCACGACATGCGATAGAGAGAGAGAGAGGCGGCCATCTTTTCCCCCCCTTTATTTCTTGTGCAGTAGAGTAGGAGAGAGAAAGGAGACGGATAGAAATAAAGGGGAACAGGGGAACGGAAGGAAAATGAGGCTCCATTTCATCTAATATTTGCACGGATCTTGGAACAATCCAACGGCAGACGAGTGTAAGCAAAAACAGAACATTACATACGTATGTTCATTAGCCTCACTCTTTTATGGATTATATAAAATATTTTAAGAATGATTTTATGGGATAAAGAATGAGATTGGCGGTCCTAGTTTCGCTCTACTAAGTACGATATTTCACCTATGCGAATGAGCGGTCTTGGTTTCGCTCTACCAAGTACGGTTGTTTCCACTTTCACTAATTTCACTCACCCAATAATGAGTTTGGAAATCATGTATCTGTGTGCATACTCGAAGCCACAGAGCGTGATCTAGTGTGTGTATGTGTAAAGTGAAATGAAAAAGTCGATATCCTAATAGAGTTGAGCGATGTCACATATCGAGAAAAATAAATATAAGAGTAAATGTAAAAATAAATATAGATACTTGATTTTTATAATATGTAGATACTTAATTATTTTATTTTCCACTGCTTTCATACGATTTTTTTGTCGTATATCCTTAATATAAGTTGAGAATATACGGCCATTATATCTCTGGTCGAAAATGAATCCGGAGTGTAACAGTTTGTACATGCAATTTGTCTGAGTTCGTTCAGAATTTCTATATCAGTATCTCATCTCTTTTTATTAGATTTGATTGCATGAAATATAATGACATCCTTTTTTAAGAAGTTTGTAAATATCGAAACTATTATAATATGGCTTGTCCAGCTCAAATCCTCAAAATATGTACATCTTAGTAATAAAGTAATAATATAATATATTATGATATTGGATAAATTATAATAAAATAATATGAGCCCCACTCTAAAAAAGAATCTTTTTCATAAACTCCTTAAATATTTTCATTATATGCTTTCATTTTGATCCCTATAAAATAAAATATTTTAAATCATTTCAATATTTGAAAATTAACTTATATATTTTCATATAAATAAATGTGGACACCTGACTTGATTTAATTTTTATATTATTTTGGAAGTTTTTGAAATGCCCCTTATTTTTCTCAATATTTGTAAAACTCACTTAACTTTTTATATTCATTTTTAAATCTCTAGATATTATATACTTTTTCACAATAAAATATAAAGTTAGTTCTCTATCTGTGGTTTATTTTAGTAAAATATTATTTTATTTTACAGAACATTATTTTATTTTAATGAATAATATATTTTTTCATTCATATATATTTTTTATTTCATTTATTTTTTCTTATATATAAAGTTTGTGAATTGTAACTTTTTGACACGTGCTCTTTTTTGAGTTTTTTTTTTTTTGCAACTTATTTATAAATGATCATGTGACAGATCTGTTCATTTAACTCAATATTTAGCAAATCTGTTACATCATTCTTCACACATACCTCATATTTTAACATATGATCTAAACTAAAATGTCCAACAGGTTAAATCCAGAGGTTTGGTTGACTGGCCAAATTTTTCATGTCCACCCCGATAAATTCTTAAATTAATATATGAACTAAAAGAGCATATTTCATGCGTACCCCTATAAATTATGAGAATATCATTCTGGTCCTACAAGATAAAAAATACTGAACATATCACGAATTTGTCAGAATTTTTTTATTATATCCACTCAAAATTTAAAATTATAATATAATATAATATATAAAGTGTTGTGTCTATTATAATTTAAAATAGAATTAACAAATTTGATATGCTCATATATTTATTACATTAATAAAAAAAGTATACCAAAAAGTATACAATTCTTTACTTTTATTTACACCAATTGTGTTATTAGTTATTATATTACGTTTGTCAAATTTATTAGGAGCAAAGAAAAATGAAGGCATTATGATAGTTTGATTGTAGTATGTATGATAGTTTGATTATAGTATGATAATGACGCATTTGGAACTCACACAAGCTTCATATTCAACCTTACAAATTGCTAATATATTTTTTCTTAACGTAAATCTCTAATTTCATATATACCATTCGAGAAAATAATATGAAATATTGTTCATTCAACCATCATTAATATTTAAATTATTCCATTTTTTTATATAAAAGGGAAACTAGCTTGAAAGAATTGAGTTTTTATTTTCCTATGAAATTATAAAGTTTCAACATAAATAAACTTCTTATGAAAGTTTGATAATTATTCATTCTCTTCTAATCATATTTTATTTGATATATTTTTATCATTTTATTGATAATATCATTATAGTGAAATTTATATTGAGTATAAACTATACAGTAATAAAATAAAACTCTTTAGAGGGACAATCAAATATTCTTCTTTTTACGAAGGGAATACACATGATTTTATTCACATTTCGGAGGTCACACATGATATTTTTCATTAAATTCTACATGTTAAATTTTATTATTTATTACAAAAAGTAAGATGAAAAAGTTATGTTCCAAATACAAATAACTCAACAAATTACTACAAAACTGAAAATGAGAACGAATGGAAAATAATTTAAATTTTCGTATTATAAGATTATTGTAGTTTTTATAGATTCTATAAAGCAATACCACTTTATTTATATTGATTTATTTTTCTTTTCATGTTTGTTTATTATTTTTTTATTTACTGAAGAAAAATAATCAACTAACATTTGAAAAGTTAAAATAAAAAGAAAAATTAATTTACCAAAGTGGAGCGAGGTCCTCTCTTGTGTTGAATATTATTTGTGAGATTTTTGAAGAAGTTAAAAGAAGTTTTATTAGATTTTAAAAGAGCAGTATTTTGTAAGGTAAACCAAATGTGGAGGTTTTGGAAAAAAATCCCCTATGTTTTATAGTTTTGTTGATTAGAGGGAAGTAGAATGATTAAGTGGGGAAGTGTGATTAGACTTTCTTTCTTTTTCTTTTTTTGAGAAGTAGGCGATTAGGCTACTTAATCAAATTTTTATTATAAAAAAGATAGATTTACAATCTGCATTGCTGTACTACAATCGTGAACCGATTAAGGTTATGAAGAAGGCGACCTTTAAACTATGGAAAAAAGAAACACAACACATAACATCCTCTTTTGTCCAGCTATTAATTTCCTACAGGCCGAGCATCCACTCTTCCGCAACTTGCAACGTTGCCTGACTGGTTTATTTTATTCCTTACGTGTCTGTTCGGCAACACTAGAATAGAAAGAAATAATGAAATAACTATTCTATTCCGAGTTATTGCAGCCGAACGGTGTAAAAATAAGTTGGATTAAAATTATAGAATAGTGGAATTTTTTTATTCCATAATTAAGATGGAATTGGCTATTCCATGGATTAAACCCAAATTTAAGACAAAAAAGATTTTATTTATTCCAATTATATTCTACGTGGCATAACTACTCCTTCTTTCTTTTGTTAAAAAAAAAATTACTACATCTTTCTTCTATCTTCTACGCATGAGCACAAAATGTCATAACTGCCTCCGTGCTAGTTTCTCCGTCAATTTTCCAATGGTTCTCCAGTGAAATAATTCATTGAACAATTATACACAAATAAATTATTTTCTCTCTCTTTAACAAGATATGTATCAACTATATTTCTCATTATTCACTTCTCTGGCCATAATATGTTGCTTGCTCCTTTTTTGTTTTTGCTTCGAACGACTATTAAAAATGTGTTGGGAATATATGCAACGTCATAACAATGATTGAAAAGCGTTTAAAAATTATTTAAATAAATATTTATTTGAGTTGTGCTTCAAATTGTCATCTACTATTGTACTTTTATTAAATGTTTATTTTATTCTGATGCTACTTTTTTTAATTAATTTATTTCATTTTTATCTTCTTACAATTTGAGTAAATTTTTCATTTAATATGATTCGTATAAATTCAAATTATGAAACAAGAGTATTATAGTTATAAGCTTTTTTCTATATGTTTAAATCAAATTCTTCACATAACTAACTTGTCAAACGTAAATGGAATAAAGTGAATTGGTCGTCTATTCTCAATTCCGCTATTCTTATATTCTGTGTATTGCCGAATGGGCCCTATATGTATTTAGGGTGATGATATTTACAGCCAAAGGGATTGTTAATTGCAGGCTCACTTTTGTTTTGGACGTTTTTGCCCCTTAATTTAAATGATAACTGATAATTTGTGATTATTTGGACAATCAATTATTACCATGTATTAAGGAAGCAATAATTACAAATTGATTCATGAGAATCTAAACAATCATACACGAAATAATGATAAAATGACATGTTATTCAACTGCAGTCAAGTCTGATTTGTAATAATCAAACGTATATTATATAAACTAGATTCTGAACAGATATATAATATAGAATATAATCATGATTAGTTTAGATTAACTGATAATTTCAAATAATTTTTTTGCTAAATTAATCAGTAAAATCCATGAATAAAATTTCATCTACATAGCAAATAAGAAGTATGTACGTTGTTAAATTGAATAAATTTTCATATACATAACAATTAGGGGTGTAAACGGGCGGATAATATCCATATCCGAATCGTACTGTATCCAGAAAATATCCATATCCGAATAAAAATATATGTATCCGACGGATACGGATATGGATATGGATATGGATACAATATTTATTTTATGAGAGGGATAAGGATTCAAATACGAATATTATCTGTATCCGGATAATATTTCTATTTGGATATCAGTTTTTATAAGACTCAACTTTGAATCCATTAAGTAATAATTTTCTTTTATTTCATAACCATTCTAATTTCTAGGGGTGTACATGGGCCGGGTTAATGCGTATTTAGGGCGAAATTATAACCCATCCCAACTATAACGGATTTAGATTTTCTCAACCCAAACCCAACCCATAATAGTTATAAAAAAAATTCAACCCGATGATTTTTTTGTTGGGCGGGTTAAACTGGGTTTTGAGATTTATTAAGTGTATATTATACAAATATATAGTAACCATGTATAATTCATGTCAATAAAGAAAAAATTATAAAAAACAAATTTTATAATTTCATATGTATACAGTCAAGGGTTTATGAGAAATAGAAACTTGGGATATTCACCATGTAATAAGTATATGCACAAGCTATTTAATATTTTAAATTTATAATTGGAAAGTAATAATTATGAATTATGAAAATAAAAACTAAAAATATAAAATAACATATAAACTTGGAGTAGAAAAGGAAATAAAGAATTGAAAAATATAAGATGACAACCAATTTTGTAGTGTGCTGGTTGGGCCGGGTTAATTCGGGTTCTTAATTTAAAATCCGCAACCCAACCCATAATTCCGGAGTATTCAAAATTTAAACCCGAACCCAACCCAACAACTTCAAAATCCGCAAAAAATGGGTTGGGCCGGGTTGGATTACACGGGTTGGGCGGGTAATTTATTTTTAATTCACCTTCCTGTATTTCTTTCCTCTTATTTGACAACTAAGTTTCAATTTTTTATTATTATTCTTTAATCGCTACATTCTACTTAATACATACTTTAATTCCCTCTCCATGTAACAAAACCCTAGCCGCCAAATTACGAATCACTTCATGATTTATTTTCTCTTTCTCACTTTTACACCTTTTGACTAAAGGAAGATGATGAATATGCTGTTGAGCAGTAGTATGGATAATATTTTGGAGTAGTTATATTTTATAGCATGGCTAATATTTGGAATTATGATACTTTATTTGTAGTATGTCTAAAATATTTGGAGTAGTAATAATTTTGTTTGTAGTATGGCTATATTATTTAAAGTGGTAATAATTTTGTTTTAGTGCTGTTATTATTTAAAGTGGTAATAATTTTGTTTTAGTGCTGTTATTATATTGAAGTAGTATTACATTTTTGTATTTTGACTATGTAGAACAATGATATATCTAGCGCAATTCCTTGTATAAAAAAAAAATCTTATACAATTTACATTTATATAGCATTTTCTATGCAACATATTAAAATCCGTTTAACAATCCGAAATGAGTCTGAATTCGTATTCATATCCGAATCCGGAAAAAGATATGGATACAGATACAATAGAAGTATGTTCTTGTTAAATTGACTAAATTTCATAAATTGACCAATTTTTCTCCTTCAGTTTATTGTCATCAAACTTGCCTGTATTTACCATTGCCAAATGCGTGTTAAAAGAATTAAAAGAAGAGACCAGCACTTGAACTAAGCCCACAGATTACACGTGAGCCCATGAATTCTTTCTCCTCCTACTAGGAACGTGACCCCCCACTTTCTCCTTTCTCCAAACTCCTTCCCCAAAACGCAAAGAAAGCTGAGAAAAGAATCACAACTCACGGCTCAACAACGATCATTGACCGGCGTACGTGACGTAGCTTGTTTTTCTGTTTGTTTCTCTCACCCAAGTCCAATTCCTTCAACTCAAGCGCCTCAACTTGGATATCCATAGTCGACCAAGTTGCTGACACGATTTCTCTAACAGAAGCAGCAAAGTGAAGTAGATAAACTCCTTCTCGACTTGATTGCTTTCTTTCTAATTGTTTGATTTTTTTTTTCTTTCTTTCAATTAGGGAGATTGTTGTGTGGATGAAAAATGGGTGATGAAGATGATACTATTCCGCATCGTTGTTAGGAAATTGGGGATTAGACAATATCAGAATCATTTCTGATCAAAGTGGTAATGATACATATATTACCTCTTTTTGACCAATTTGGCGTATGATGAACGCTGGACGTCTGGTCCCTGGAGCTTCTTTTTCTAAATTTTTGTAGATCCATTGTTAACCAATACAAATTGAGATAATGATATCTCATCTGATTAGACTGAAAACTGCCACTTAGCACAATATTTCAGGAGTTCCGAAAATGGTCCAAAATTGTCTGAAAATCCAGATCAATTGGCGAATGTGAAATCAGTATTCACATTCTCCATTTATCTTTATTTTTCTTGCTAATAACTTGATTTGTTAAATATGGTTTGAGTTTGTATATTAGGATATATGATCGATTTGAAGAATTAGGGGTCCTGTTTTTTAAGTGGCTTAGGGTCCTCCAATATGTGGGGCCGCCCCTATTTTGGTTTATGGCTGATGTTGTTTATTTTGAATGTCACATGTTATGTGACGAATTGTATCATTTCTATTTATGTGCTATTGAACCTTAATGAATGTCTTTTTATTTATAATTTGTCATTATGTTAAGGTTATGTTAATTTCTGTTAAGGTTATAACTCATCACCATTTAACCTACCTACATAATAGTATTATGTTTTGTAATTAGTGGCGTATATAAAATGGTGTTAATAAATATAAGGAAACTAATAAATATACAATTGGGATTTAATATCGACCCAAAATAAGTAAAGAAATACCGAACACCGAGACTTGTTGACGAAGTTCGGCAAAGTAGTTGTGTGAGCTATACCACTCGTTCTCGCTAACGGCACTTACCGCTTTCACGAGCGCCTATTTTCCGAGACTTGTCTTTCGGTTCCGATAATAACTAATCTAAATAGCGTTTGTTTACACGACCGCGATCCACCGTTCGCCTTACAATAACCCTTGACGAAGCAATGGAACAAATCTTTCAATCTCAACTAACAAACAACATACAACACTCGCTAATTTCTTCCTAATCTCACAAAATTATTGAGTGAATATTATTCAATACTTGAGAGAGAGAATTCTTGCTTTTGCTTTTGAAAAACTAATTGTCAATTTCGGATTGGAGCTGTCCTTATAAAGATGAAAGGAATAACTCACAAATATGAAAAAACAATTTATTCCGTTGGCAATGCAGTTATTCGGTTGCCAACGGAATATCTAAGAGGAAACAAAATCATGCAAAGAGAGAGGGAGAGATAGAGAGAGATGTGGGTCAATACTAAAATCACAGGCACGATGAAGAGTATACATGATATTTTGATGCTTTGTAGGGGCAATAAAGAAATTATGCCAACAACAATAATGAGTATTACATAGTGTGAATTTGCCATCAGTGGTTCCATGAGAAAATTTACTGCCCCACACACACTAAGTAAAATTATACACACAAGAACTCAAACCAAGCATGTATTTCATAAATATTTCATTTCTTTAATACACCAGCCAAAAGGAATTCTTAAATTCGTGTATTTCTTCAAAGACACCTGAAATCAAACATGAACTTAAGTGTGTTTCACATGAATCAAGCAAGCATTTTTCTCATAAATAAGAACCAGCCACGAGGACATGAGGTCTTTTCAAATTCCTTTCACTCGATCTTTTTCTTCTTTTTCTTTGTAAAATTGGATAATTTATGAATCGTAAGGAATAATAGATGAAGAATAAGAGACTAGAAGTACAAAACACTACATGATAAAAAGAGATGTCAGTCTAATTTCCCTTGTACAAGCACAAGATCATCAAGGGCTTGCACATCCCACTTGTTTTATGGCATTAACAACCATTAGAATCTATACTTCAGTAGGACTCCAATTTAATCCTCTTATTAGTGCGTATATGTCACATCCAACATTCAAGTTCACACATAACAACTCAGCCAAGGGTAGTATTCACTAGAGGTGGCAAAATCTGACCCAACCCGAAAACCCCTTCCGCCCAACCCGAACCCGAACCCGACCCGACCCGAAAATGTTGACAAGTCAACGACTCGAAACCCGACCCAACCCGAACCCAGATGACCCGAAATCCGAATGACCCGAGACACAAACGACCCGAAACCCGAAATACCCGAAACTCGAACGACCCGAGACCCGAACGACCTGAAACCCGAAATACCCGCCCGATTATCCGAACCTGATTGACCTAAGATTTTGAATGTACTCAATGAATGATCATGTAACTGTTGATTTCACTATTATATACTAATATTATATATTATATATTATTTTATAATATCTTATCATATTTTATATAATTCCATTATACTATCTTAGAGAGTAATATATTATTTTATAATACTCATGTATAATATTATTTTTTAAGACTTAAATGTAGTTTAACAATTATTTTAAATCCACAATTGATAAGATTAAATCTAATGATGACTAGTTAGCATGTCATACGATCCAAAATAATCCAAAAGTAAACTAAAATTTAACTAACCATATGTAAAGTCCCGATTGGCCCATTGACCTAAAACAATTCAATGATTCATAATACAAATCATAACAATCAGAAACACTGACCCTAAATATTCAAAACTTAGAACAAATTTACCAGAGACCCGAATTACCCGAAACGTAAACCCGAATTACCCGAAACTTAGATCCGAATGACCTACAACCCGATCGACCCGTAACCCGAAACCGCCCGACCTGAGACCCGAAAGACCTAAAACCCGAACCATCCGAAACCCGAATAATCCGAGACCCGAAACCTGAATGACCCGTAACCTGAATGACCTGACCCAACCCGCCCATTTGCCACCTCTAGTATTCACCCTTGGAATCATTATCTTTCAAGAGAGGGAGTGGCAGAGCGGAATTAAGAAACATTTCTCTCTTAATAGGATTGCAACTTAATCCCTTTTCTTTTAATAGCTAGAGAGAGAAGAGGGAGGAGAGAATCAGAAAAGAAGAAAAAGTGATGATGCTAGTTAACAGTGTAAATCACATTAAGTCATCTTTTAGATCATGTCATCTCTTTCAATGCACACACCACACACTGAGAAGCTTGTTGCAACAAAAAATGCTATAGTTTTCTGTTCTCAAAATTATAAGTATCTTTCAATAGTGTAGAAAAAAATCAATATTTCGCAGGACATCATTTTTCTTATTGTGGGTACAAGATTTATGGCTTAACAGCCATTAATCTCTATACAAAGCAGAAATGCAATTTTTATCCTTTTTCTTCTCAGAAAGAGAGAGAGACTTCATAGAAATTGAATATTTTTTGGCATCTCTTTCAGCCAATTCCTTCAATATTGAATCAGTCAAATCTAATCTCTATTTTTGAGATATAAGATTCATAGTCATCACATCATGTTCACTCTTTTAACATTCGCACATATACACAAGAGAGAAAAACATGTATTTTGGAAAGCATCACTTTCTTAAAAATGGCTATCATCTTTGATTTGAGGTACTTGTAGACTATGCAAAGTTTGTTTTGCATTATTCTGCAAATTTTTTGCACAAATCTCAATGGGCACCACTAATTCTAGCAAATTCTCAATGTAGGAACTTCTGTAATTTACATATAATGCAAGGGTTTCATGCAAATTTCTCAATTCCAATTGAAATTGAAATTTCAGGCCCTAGTTTTCATAAAAGGATAGTAAGGTAAGAAAGGAATGGTGCCAATATCAATAATGGATTCAATCATTGAAACTTATCCTGATTGTTCCAGAAACAATTTTTGAATCCGCTTCCAATCAAAGATATAATAACAACAATTTCTTCCATCGATCACTATACAAAATAAGCACAACAGCGCACTTTTTTGGATTTTTGAGTTTTTAAAAGTAAATTGTAAATTGCCTCTTTTAGAGGAGGATTATAGTGATATCTTCCATGTTTTGAAGGAGTATATATGATTTTCTCCGTTTCGAAGGGGTATACATGGCATTATGATATTTTGCGGAGGTAAACATGAAATTTTGCCAACATACAAGGCGCTAATTTGCCATCAGTGGTTCCGTGAGACATCAAAGTTACTGCCCCACACACACCGAGGCATACCACAAGAGCTCAAACCAAGCATGAATGTTTCATAAATATCTCTTAAATAAACCAGCCAAAAGGCTAGTCTTAAATTCATGTATTTCTTTGAAATCCTCTCAAATCAAACATGCCCTTAGCTTCTAATGAATGACAAGGTTTGTCTTACATAGAACATGCATTTATGAGATCTTTTCTTCAGATTTCTTTCACTTGCTTCTTCTTTCTCTTTGTAAAATTGGATAAATTATAAATGTAAAGGAAGTATAGAAGTATAGATGAAGAATAAGAGAGTGGAAGTACAAACACAATATGTGGATCTAGTTCCCCTTGTACAAACACCAGATCCAAGGGCTCCCAACAGCCACTTGTTTATATCATTATATGGATAAATAAGATCGCAGTATAATCTTCTTTTCTTCTCAGACTCAGAATTAAGGACATACTTCAATAAAAATAGTGATTTTTTCTTTATCTTTTTTCAGTCATTCCATCAAGACTGAAAGAGTCAAATCTAATCTCTAGTTTTAGATTAAGATTCAGTCATTGCATCAGAACCGCTTGGAAACCCTAAGAGTCTCCTCATTGAAAATGGTACCGCTACTCGTACCAGTCCCTTTTGAGTGGGCCCCACTTTTCTTTTTTGCAAACGGAACTGGTGCACCGTGAGCCATGTGCATTAAATATGGCTCTGACATCCCACTCTGTTCCCTACTGACTGTAAAATTCCAAAGTTATAATAATTAATAAAATCAATGATAAACCCTGACAAGGAAAGAGTTGTTAATAGAATGCCTGGTCAAGTGAACTGAGTTCCATGAATCTCTCATAATACAATTCCCAATCGGGTTCAAGCTCCACATTAATTGGCGTGACTAAGTAAACCAGATGCAAATCTGAAGAGAGAACAAACCCTTCTCTCGCTCTTGATAAATCGTCCAGCACGACCTTCAATATTTCCCATATTCAAAAAACATAAAATACTAAAAACAAATAATACAAAACAGTTTATCACGTAACCCCTAAGAAATATCATGGATACCCCTGGGAAACAGAGGAAGCACCATGAATACCCTTACAAAACATAAAAAATTGTCATGTACACCTCCTTCCCATGTTTGCCTTGAAAGATACCAAACTACTCTTGCTCCATTAACTTTTATTTAAACATCAACAATTGAGAAAAAAACAAATAATTCCAGTATTTTTTATTTGAAAAATTAAGATATTAGGTATATACCTTATATTCCTCACATCATGCAAGGCTATCTACCCACGAAATTCCTCATTTTGCATTCTCTTCCACACAAAATTCCCCCAAAAAAGTCCCCTAATAAAACACAAGTCTAAGGACCATGCAATTGGACACTGAAACAATCATGAAAGCCTAAAAAAGGAAAGAAATATTGGAAATAAGGCAGTTTTTCTTTTTCCTTATTTAGACTTTCATGATTGATTCGGGGTCGGGTTGCATGGTTCCTAGACTTTTTGAATAAAACATACCAAAGATTCCTCTAACAAAAAGAACTCCCAAACTTTGCATTCTTACACACAAAATTCCCCCAAACAAGTTCCTAATAAACCACAAGTCTAGGGACCATGCAACTGAACCCCGAACCAATCATGAAAATAAGAAAAGAAATAATAGCATAAATAGGGTAGTTCTTTTCCCTTCTTTTGACTTTCATTACTATTTCGGAGCCAGGTTGCACGGTCCCTAGCCTTCTTAAATAAACCATACCAAAGATTCCTCCGGCGATAGAGAACTCTTGAACGAGGCCCGTCCAAGCGGAGTCGCCGCATACATCCTCGCTCCACTCCACAAACTTGTTCCTACACAACCACCGGAGGCTCTCCCGGGCGGACTTGATCACGTCCTCAAAGGATTGCGTGGAGTTGAGCAGCGTGCAGCGGACGTACCGCTCAACGTCGTCGGCGGTCTGGACGGAACCCCCGAATCAATCATGAAAGCCTAAATAAGGAAATCAATAATGGAAATGAAGGTGGTTTTTCCTTTTCCTTATTTAGACTTCCATGATTAATTCGGGGTCGGGTTGCAGAGCCCCTAGACTTTTTTAATAAAACATACCAAAGAACTACCCCAGGGACCATAACAAGTCTAGGGACCATGCAACCGGATCCCGAATAAATCATGAAGGCCAAAATAACTAAAGAAATTACAGAAATAAGAATTTTTTTTCCCTTATTTAGACTTTCATAATTGATTCGGATACAGGTTGCACGGTCCCTACCCTTCTTAAATAAACCAGCCATCTTAAATACTACTTAAATAAACCATACCAAAGATTCCTCAGGAGAGAGCGAGCTCCCAAAACTCGCCTTCCCAAGCGGAGTCGCCGCATACATCTTTCCCTCCTCGCTCCACTCCACAAACTTATTCTTACACAGCCACCTCAGCGACTCGCGGGCGGACTTGACAACGTCCTAGAACGGCTGGGTCGAGTTGAGCAGCGTACAGCGGACGTACCAGTCGACGTCGTCGGCGGTCTGGACCGAGCCCCCGGCGATGACCTCCATCAGAGAGTGGGTCATCCCGTTCAAGGTGTCGGAGAGGCATGAGTGGAGAGGCGGGCAGTCGGAGGTTATGAGGGCGGATATGCGCTTGACTTCTTCCGGCCGGCAGATGAGTATCTGTTTGGTTGTGGAAGGAATTGAGAAATGAGAGAGAACTGTGTAGAGGAAATTATGTTCTGATACTTGGGTAAATAGTAGAAAGAATTGTGAGAACATAGTATTACTGTATTAAGTGATATATCAGATGTTTTTTATTAGGCTTATACAAGAATTTTTTCACTTATTGCTTGGGTCCTAGAGACCAAACCTAGAAATGGACTAAGAAATTTAGGGTGGGACCCATAATTTTAATTAGATATTTCTTATCACAAAATCATGGGTCTAACGGTCACCTATATTTTTAAATCCATTTCTAGAGTTGGTTTAGGGCCCTGGCATTATTAGCTCAAATTTACAGGGGTATGCAAATGATAGTCCGATTTTGAACGAATTTCTATGGCCCTAGCATTATTATTTCACATTCATAGGGGTACATACATACCCATATAATAGTTTCAATTTTGTAGGGGTAAACATGACATTTTGATCTTTTTAAGGCATATAAATGAAATCATTCGTTTTTTAACAAATTACGCTCTCTCCTTTGGTATCGATTCTGGTTCTGCCAGCATGACCATCTGTCTGTAGCGACTACCGTCGATAAAATCACAGCCAATTTTCGGCTGTCTGAAAATAACACGCCTGGCTGGCAAGTTGACTCCTGCGGCCAACATTGACGTGGCTGTCAGTCCCTTTCTGTAGCAGGTTTCCACGACTTCCCTCTCTTCCACCTTATTAAAATGATTATAATAATTAATTTAATAGGTATTACAATATTGAGTAAATTCAAGTTGGTCATTGTATGAATGAAGTGTTATAATCTCACATTTGTTCGCTTGTTTGGGACTTAAGTACAGAATTATGGGTAAACTGATACTAATTTCGGTTCGATTATAGTAGTTAATTAAATAGATACTGCAATATTGAATAAATGCAAGTAGGTCATCATCTATATGAAGTGCTATAATCTCACATTTGCCATCAATTCGCTTGTTTGGGGCTTAGTTGCAGAATTATCGGTAAATTGGTACTAATTAGGGTACAATTTAGAAAGTTCAATTGAAATGTAATTAGTCAAAATTGGGTAAAGATTAATTTAATTAAAAAAAAACTCATTGTCGTACCGTAAGACCAGCATGGTGATATTATAATAATTAAATTAAATAGATATTATAATATTGGTTAAATTCATTTAGGTCATCTTTTTCGGTTGTTTGGTGCTTAATTGCATAATTATGTGTAAATTGCTACTAATTAGGGTTCAATTTAGAAAGCTTTTAGCTTAAATTGGGTAAGATTAATTTAATTTAAAAAGAACTCATAGTAGTACCGTGATGATAAGCAACGCCACAAGGAAGCGGTTCTTCCAAGACAGGATCCAGGCCGGCTGGGGACCGTTTCAGAGCCTCTATAGCGGAGGAAATATCAGATATTTCCAACCCGTTTAGCTCGCCAGACGACCCGTTTGAGAATTTGTCGAGAAACTTGGCCACGTGTTTGGCTGTAGACTCGCATCCTTTGCGACTCGAACAGAATATGAGCACTGAATGGCCTTCAACTACAACTTAATCATTTATCAACCCAAACAAGTTAGACCGTGAAATAATAAATACGGATTTTTATGCACTTATAGCCTCCTCTGTTTGTATATTAAAAGCATTGTATTTGAAAATATAAAAAGGCATGATTAAGGGTCATTCAAAGTATTAAGACACCCAAAAGGTATATTAAAACTTGAGAATGTCCATGCATATTAATACTGAAAACCTATATTAGTGGCAAAATCACTTAAATAAAAAATACAATAAACCAACAAACTAACCTCATTACATAGTTCAACAATATGATCCGGATCCTTCCCCTCCCAAGATCCGCACTTCTCATCATCACCCTCATAATCTCCATCCTCTTATCATAAATAGTATTCCCCACTTTCACAAACTCTTCCAACGGAACCGGCCTAAAATCACACATCACACAAAAAAAATTAAACGAAATATATTTGAGATAATAATCTGACATAAATATTAGGCGAAATAAATAGGGAAATTTGAAAGAGCGGCCATCTAGAGTATGCCCAAAACGCGACGGAATTTTGTATATACTATTTTTTTCCGCTTTTTAATATACTATTTTTTTCTATATAGTGTTTTCACGGTTTTACATATATATTGTTTTTGTGTATTTTTTTTACTGTTTGGAATTTCTATAGACTGTTTTTCCGCTTTTCAATATACTATTTTTTTCTATATACTTTTTTGGAATTTGTATATACTATTTTTCCGCTTTTCAATATACTATTTTTTTCGCTTTCACTGCTAACGTATATACTATTTACAAAAAATGAATCCTATCTACTATTTTTTTTATTTTATACACTATCCATTGTCTCTACATACTATTCTTTCACAAAAAAGGAAAAAAAAGAAGGCCTTTATCATCTGGTCCCAAACAAACACAATCTGACCTAAAATCGGTCTGATACAGCGTGGTGTTCAGCCACCCGGCGACCGCGCCCATGTTCGGCATTGTCGTACTCATCCCCACGATCTGCAAACCTCTTGCATCGAGATCCGTGCCCATAGAAACGGAGTTGTTGGATGGTGAGGAATTCGAGGAGGGCTTTCCCTCGCCGGATGCATATCGGAGTTTGGTGAGCATGAGTTCGAGAAGATAGCCTCTGTGCTGGTCTCCTACCTGTAGTTAAGGGAAATTTTGAGAAAACAATTTATTAAAAAATATGTCACTGATAATTGCAAAAAAATATCCGAAATTATTGAGATATTTAAAATTTAGTTTAGTCCCTACTGTTGATTTATATCTAACACAGTTAATAAACTTTTTTTATCACTGTAGTTAACATTTTTTATAATGTAGGGTTTTTTTTGCAATTTAGGTATAGTGCAGGGTCTTCTTGCAATTTTTTCTCAAAATAATGATGAAGAGAATTAATGAAATAACGCTTTTTCTTGTTATTAAGGCATGTGAGAGAGAGAGAGGAGGAAATTATTTAAGCTTATTTATATTATTTATGCGCTCTAGGAGGTTTCTACATGCATAATGTAAAAAGAACAGTAACCTTATTCTTCTTCCAAATCAACATTTCTAGCAAGGCTATTTTGGTTCTCTCACACAAAATTTCCAACATGGTATCTCTAATTTGAGATAATGTTGCCTCTTTCACCATTTGCACATGCACAGGATAGATAGAGGGAGAGAGAGATTCAAGTGGGAATCAAAACATAAAAGAAAGGAAAAGCAAGTAAAAATGAGGGGGAACAGGCAAAAGAAATCTGGAGAGAATATTAGGGTTTGCTCTTACGACAATACAGTCGTAGCAAAACCCCACAACCTCTCAGAATCCTCGAAAACAAAACATTAAACATAAAAGACGGCATTTAGAAAGAAGAACAGAGAAAAACAATTCGCATCACAACAACGCCCAATTTATTCATCTATTGACCCAGATCCATCGTAATAGATCTAGGGTTTCGGATTACTTATACTGCAACTCGTCGGAGAGCAAATAAAACTCAGATCAAGAGATTCAATCCAGCGCTACAATCAAGAGAGAGAGAGAGAGAGAGAGGATTCCTCTTCGTCTGCAAAGCTTCAAAATCTAGAGTTTAGGGTTACCTCTACGGCAGTCAGCGCCGCCGGAGCAAAACCTTAACCCGAGACCTCGATTGTAGACAGACAAAGAGTAATCAACGCTAAACACAGAGGAAGAGAGAGGTGTAAGGAGCGGCCGTCCTCTTCATCTGCAAGACTCCAAGATCTAGGGTTTAGGGGTGCCTCCACGGCCGCCATGGCCGGAGCGAGACCCTAGAACCACGGATCTGGATCCCAGACAGAGAAAGAGGACGGAGGAAACAAGAATGTGGGAGGCGGCGAATATATAAATTTGAGAGTCGGGAAATGAATATTGGGCTTTTGTGGGCCTGACTTTTTAATCACTCAATTCAATTTACATTTAAACAATTTATTTTCAATGTAATTACAAAGTTATATACGTGACATGACAATAAGCCCGGCACGTCTGATTAAAGATTTCTATCGGATCCAATTTCCAAGACCTAACTAGAAGGATCCGAATCTTCTCCCTCCTTAGCGGGTCGGATTTCACAAACAAAATCACAATCACAATCACAAAAATGTCACTGCACAACATACTTATATTATATTAATTGTATAATTATATAATACAGTATGTTTTCTTTTTTATAGGTTTATTTTTTTTTTGAATTTTTTAATATGGTGACTCATACGTCTCCATGTATTTTTTTTCAGAAAAAATCCCGACAAGCCGGGCTCGAACTCGGGATCTCTCTCTTACTCGAGTTTTTTGTGTGTGACCAACTGCGCTAGCAGTCTTTCACTTTTTTATAGGTTTATTATTCAATTATTGTGTAGTTACAACACGCTACTACCTCTTTATGCAATTATCAGATGCCACTCGTGTATATACTTTTTTTTTACGATTCACCCATGCATATATAGTTATTTAGCAACATTTACTTTTTTGAAAAAAATTATATTTCCACCTCTCCATATTTCTAGTTTTAAGAAAAAGAGAAATGTGATATTTCTAATTTCCACCTCTCCATATTTTCACCTTTCCATATTTCAATTTTTACCGTCAAATTTCTCCGAATAGAAGACGTGTAGTCGATTCGTCTGAAACGTCACGATAGATCGAAAATATACGTTATTTCAAATTGGAATTTGAAACGGTATGTATTCCCCCTCTGGTATCAATTGTTATTTGATTGCGTCTAAGGGGGTTTAAAAGGTCTAAATTTGTGCGGAAGTTTGGATTTTACTTTTAAGTTTTACCGACTTTTAAGTTATCAGACTTTTAGACAGATAGTCGGATTTACAAACAAAAATATAATAGAAATACAATAAATAAGTAAACAGATACCGAACACCAAATCTTGTTGACGAAGTTCGGCGAGATGATTGTGTGAGCATTAACCACTCATTACCGCTTTCACGAGCGTCTACTCTCCGATACTTATGTTTCGGCTCCGATAATCAGTAATCCAAATGTGTCCTTTAATTTATTAAAATGATGGTTCATTTTCTAAACATTGAATGAGAGAGTGGGAATCAGTACGCTACAATGAGGAACTAAATGGAGGCATTTGCAGACAGGACCCTAAAGGTCGGATATTTATTTTTGTAACCCTTTATGTTAAATAGAAATTAAGTTATACAATATTCATCAAAGAGGAACTTCAAAAAAAAAAATATTCATCAAAGAGGAATAAATTTCAGAATCGGTTACACAAGAAAATTAATCAATTAAATTTGCAAAAAGGACTCTAAATAGTTTCGGTTGTTATGATAGAAATATTGAAAACGGTTTCAACTTTTAACTCAACATGGACCACTAAGCAAGGGAATTACTCAGTAATTAATGAGAAAATTATGCAGAAAAGTTCCTCAAAATTTTATATTTGCATTTTAGCCTATTATACATTTTTTTTATTATTGCAAAATTTATGGGGTATAACAGAGTTTATAAGTTTATTTTTTTGAGGAGAGGAGGTAAATAACTCAAATAAATCTCTTTATTAGATTAATGTAGCTCAAATTCTCAAAATATGTACATCTTGTCCAACTGGCCCAACTGCACGGGATATTTTCATTCTTAAGCAACTGTATAAGACACAACATCTTCGTTTATTTATTCCATTTCCATTCCATGCGAGTTTGGCGTTTTTGCACTCCATCGACCAAGAACATAACAGGGACCTTCAGGCTTGAGCTGTCCTGCATGGCTCGCACGCGCTAGGGCCAGTTCTTCAGAGTATATCTGACACGTGGTGAATGCAATGTACTCTCTTTATGTTGAGGCACACAACAGTCGGTTAAACTAAAACAATATATAGTAAGCCAGCCTAATTAGCAATCCATACATGAGGTAGTTTGTGCATATTGGATTGTGGAAGTATTTTTAATTTTATAACATGTGGAAGTATTTTCCTTAGTATGTTTAAAGATGCTTTTCGGGTGTGTTCAAATTTTCTCTTACTCAGAAGAATTCAATTTTTATTCAGTCAAAAGCTTTATTTGCTTCAAACACAAAAACACTTATTATTTTCTTAAAAAGGAAAAGAAATGCTGAAACCTGACAGAGTTTACAGCAAAACAATGTACTAACTGAAGTGGTAATTCATGCCAACTCTACAGGCCACTCAGAACAGGTCACAATCATTTTATAGCTCAGAGGGTGGTACTATTGAGAAAGCTAGCAAATTAAATATCACAAATTAAATTAAAAGCTAGATTTGCTGCGTTGCGAGCAAATTAAATATTTTTCTAAGAAATATCAAATTCACCCTCAATTATTATGATCAATCATTCCTTAATTTTTCTATATAACATCTATCCTTCATAGCAATAAATTTTCTATCATTAAAAATAAACAATAATATTATATTTTACTTTATCTAAATTCAATTTAACAAAAAATGATCAACCATTTTTTGCACTTCTCTACAATTTAATTGAAGCTTTTTTTATATCGTTAGAAGAAATAATCAATGTCTGATTTGATAAAAACCTATGCTAAGGCAGAAGATTTATTTGACTTGTAATTTTCCTTTTTCTGTTGAATTTATTATATTATGTAAATTATATGTTATTTATTAAATATTTCTAAATTTATAAGATAGAAAATTAATTAGTTAGGAAGCATAAATGTGAAATATAAATAAGAATGAATAGTGATCATAATAATTGAGGGTAAATTTGGTATTTCATAGAAACATATTTAATTTTCTCTAAGTAAAGCAAACTTAGACCTCCCAATAACACAACACTTTTTATATTGTGCCTGTTTTTTGAACTTATATATACCTTTTTTTTATATTTTATATGTTTTTTAACTTATATATACAGTTTTTGGTTTTTGATTTTATATAATTTTTTAAATTTATAAGCTATTTTAAGATGATACATGGCAATATCAGGTCATATACAAGCGATAAATGAAGGCATTTAAAACTGTGACGTGGTGGCTTCTTAGTAGCCAATAGTTAAGGTAGCCTCCAAAAGCAGCACAAGTCAAGCTGGAAGCTGAGAAAAAGGATCACGAAAAGAACAAGTACTCAGAAAGCCAGTCTCAGATATTAATAAATAGAAACAAAAAGAAAACAGAGACAGATGCAAATCAGAGCAGCTTATGTCTCTGTTTATTCCTTTTGATTTCACACTTGGTATATATATTATGGTCACGAGTTTAGATCTAATATATACATCAAGATTTCACTTAAAAACAAATTAAATTTCACTCAACATATAGGAGAGGGTATTTTCTTCTTTCTTCAACTTTTTTTTAATCTAGATATCCTGATTTGCCGTCAAATTTGTGTTTAGCCAAACAACTTTCTGTTAAGTCGAATTTCAACAATACTAAAATCATGTGGGGTCATTTACTGGGTTTAGGATCAAAATAAATAATAAACGGAAGAACAGTAGATAATTATCTAGCAATAATAAAGAATATCCAAGGTCTAAGTAAAAGACGGAATAGACAGTTGGGAAAACAGCTGGAAGCTTCAAACAGAACAAATATAGCTTGAATGGGACTAGAAAAAAAAAAGAAACAAAATAATTAATTTAATTTTTTTTGCATGATCCAATTTAGGATTAGCACCAAAATATTTAATATAGCATAATTTGAGCTAGAAAAACATACGGAAAACTTCAAAACATAGAAATCAATGCTTATTTTGCATGAATAAACTCCAACATAACACAACTAAAGTCTAACACCAAGAGGAAAATAATAATGTCAGCGAAACCAAAACAGAAACTGAGAAATTATGACCTGTTTTGATACAAGAACAGCTCTAAACAAAGAATAAGCTGGCAAAAAAGAAAACAAAATAATATGCTTTTTCCTTTTCTCACTTTGTTTATACTTCTCTTCACTTGATATCTACTCAACCTTCACCTCCCACCATTACCAACTAACTTTAATCTCGCCTTTTTAAACTTCAACTAATCAAATCAAACCATCTTTTTTCGATCAAATCAAACTCCTCCATCATAAACAGCTGACAACTCAAATTCATCCTCTGCTGACGCAGGCATGTTAAGATCGATCAACCCAATTGGGCTTGATGATGCACAAGCCAATGAATTCATTTGAATCATTTCCACATTACCACCATTAATGACATGATTAGCACTACTATTTCCACAAGGATTACCATTAGAAGATGAATAAAGATGCGACCTTTTGTGACCACCAAGAGCTTGACCGGAGCTGAACACTCTTGGGCAGTACGGGCACTGATGAACATGAACTGCCCTTGAAGAAGAAGGAGAAGAAGAAGGAATATTCGCATTGCCATTGCCTTTCATTAACGGGTCGGATCCTTCTTGGGTCGGGTTTGCATTCGGATTCTCACCCACACAGCCACCTTTCCCTCTTCTGAAGCTCGCTCTGTGCCCACCAAGCGCTTGAAACGACTTGAACATTTTCTTGCACGACTCACATTGGAATCTGTTCTTTGCCTTCTTCAACAACTCCGGTTCAGTTTCGGCTTTAAGCTTAGATTTGGGGTCCGATCGGATCCAAACATCACGCGAGAGAAGCATGAGGGAGCGAGCCACGTCCTCCAGTTCAAGTGACGCCGTGGAAATCGAACTCGCCGGCTCGAAATCAAGCAGAGGGGGCGGAGATGATCGCCGGCGCCGTTTAGATCGCCGGCGGCGGGGAGCTGCTGGGGGCGAATCATTGTCGCTCTCTTGATCTTGCACAATAGATGCTGATGACTCATCATCGCCTTGCTCTATTGATACGTACTGATCTGGATCAGAGATCCTGATGCTTTTCTTGGGGTTCTCTCTCAGTATATACGACAGCGGCGTCGGTTCTGGTTCCTCCGGCGAAGAGGCGGACGTCCCGCCGGGGCCAACATGAGCGCTGGCTGAGATGACGTGGGAGCGCATGTGACCGCCGAGAGCTCGACCGTTGAGGAATCGGCGGAAGCACAGCTTGCATGTTTGCTTCTCCATTGGCGAAGCAAAACTCAAAACAGAAGAAAGAATGAATGGAGATCAGAGGAAGCTTGGCACTTACTTCTGTTGTGGGGTTTTGTGAGAGAGAGAGATAGAAAGAGAGAGTAGAAGGTGAAGGAGAGTGGGAAGTATAGTTTCTAACTAAGAGGAGTAGGTGACAAGCATCCTTCCACCACCAGAGAACAGAAAGGCAGAGCGAAAAGGGGGGCGGTAGAGTAATAGAGAGAGGAACACAATACACAACTGAACTTAGAAAAATTATACATTAATTGGAATATTTTCCTTTTAATTTGAAAGGTAAAATATTCTGTAAATAATTACTTTGCTTAGTCTATGTAATTGAATTATTTCATACATTTAACTGATTCGTTACATAGGAAATGTGGTGAGAAAGGGCATGGAAGAATGGGACTAAATGAAGACATGCCATGCATCCAGGACGTGCCGTGGAGTTATTACTTTCTTTTTATTTTTCCTTAATTTTCACCCCTTTTCTTTCGTTGACGTTTCCTTCACTACTTGTTGTGTTTATGTATATGGTTGATGTGAATTTAAATAGTAATTTAATCCGAATTTTAATTTTTCATAGAGGGTATTAACAAGTATGTTTTTGTGACTGTCTTTTTACAATTTATAGTTTAAATTACTCAGTTTTCTTATGCTCGCCCCAAATGTTGATCCATATGAATAAAGGCATCTTATCTCTTTCACTATTAACAAAGACCTCCTATTTCAGTTTTTGCTCGTTAAATATTAAATTAGTCCCAAAGATTCTCTAGAAATAAAATAAAAAAAATGGGAAAATAATAATAATAATAATAATAATAATAATAATAATAATAATAATATTTTAATTTCTATGGTTCATTAACGAAAACCAATTTTAGGCTTGGGATTCTTGGTTTTTTTTTTTCCTAACATCGCAAATAGTAGGTTCCTATTGCAAAAACAAATTTAAAGATCCTGAATTTCCTTTTCTTTTTGAACTTCTTGAATTTAAAAACCTGGATTGGGGCAGTTAATTGGAAGGTCAAGAGAACTGCTGAGTTTGTTGTGATAACAAGGCCTCGTACATAGGATTATAGAGGAGTCCAAATCCTATATATTTGTATCTCAATGTGAATTTTGTAGCGAGTCGAGTAAACATATACTTCAATATTAACAAAACAATCTTATATTCAAAAAAAAATTATTGGCTTGAGGCGACCTCTGGCGCATTTTATTTATAATATAAAACATAAAATCAACCACCGCACATTAGGGCTAAATTGAAATAGAGAAAAACGTGAATTTATCTATGGTTAACATCCAGGGACCCATCAGTAATAAATATTACAGAAGAACTGACTGATTTAGCCAGCACAGTTTTTAAAAACAATTCTAGTTTATTTAAACACAAGCATTAATCATACTTTAACTGACTAATGATCCAAAAAAATAAATACAACATATTATTCGTAAAATCGGAAGGTATGCAATTAGTATTTACTTTTTGAATAATATTGTTTGGTCCTATTTTATTAAAAAAATACAATTTTTGTCATTATTAGCATAATTATTTTTATATAAAGTGCCTTGTAAAATAATAAATAAGTTTAGAAAAATGAATAATTTTTTTATTTAATACATGAATAGAATACTTATTACATTGTAGCTAGCATATTATTTTATTTTATTTTTACAAGAGTTCGTAGACATTTTGTATATTTAAGTTAATATAATAATTATTGTTAGTATAAAGGCCTAAGAAAGTGAATATTTTGGACTTTTGAAAGTACATGACTGGTTCTTATTATTGAAGGTTAATCATATTGACTCGCTTTATAGTTTGCATAGAGCATGAATGTTAGGAAGTTTTTTGACTCCATACAAAGATCAAAACCCACGTGTCGATTAATAGGTTCGTTCTCTATTAATTAATAGAGCTGTTTTTTTTTTCGTTTAAATATCTTCGGATTTTTGGTTGGGTGTCTAATCATTTGGAGCGGTTAATGACTGGAATGTGGGGCCGATTTTGTTATTCCAAGTATGTAATACTTGGTGGAGTGAAGGAAGCGCTTGAGAGTTGAGCCTCCATCGGGTGCTCTGTAATATCTAGGGGTGTAACCGGTGCGGATAATATTCGAACCGTACTGTATCCGTAAAATATCATATTCAAATAAAAATATTCGTATCTGACGGATACGGATAGTTTATACGGATATAGATATGAATACAATATCAATTTTATGAGGCAGATAAGGATACATATACAGATACAGATATTATCCGTATCCGGGATAATATTTCTATTCGGATATCCATTTTTATGAGACCCAATTTGGATCCATTAAATATTATTTTCCTTTATTTCACAATCATAGTTTCCATGTTTTCTAATTTACTTTTAATTAACCTCTACATTTTTAGTCTTTCCTCTTATTTCATAAGGAGTTTCCATATTTCCACTTAAATTTTTTTCTTTTAATAGTTATATTTATTATTTATATAGCAATTTTCTATGCTACTAATTAAAATATCCGTTTTAACAATCCGAAATGAGCCCGTATTCGTATTCGTATCCAAGATATCCGAACCGTATCTGTTTAATATCTGAACTATATCCTTATCCGGGTCTATCCGAATCCGTATCCGAATCCGATTTTTTTTTTTGATATGAATATGGTAAGAGCACTATCCGAACCGTATCCACACCGTTTACACCCCTAGTAATATCACAACATTATTATACAAATTAGGATAATACTCTCCCTTCGTTGTGATTATTTTAATTTTATTATTTATTTCAATCTCTAACATATAAATTATAATTATGAAATTCAAAATAAAAGTTTGAAATAAATTCATAATATATAATTAATATATATTAATATATTAAGTAAGTTGGTTAGGTTTAAAATCATTTTGAATTACATCATAAAATATTATATCCATTTGTATTCATTCAAAAATATTTTCTATATCACATTTAATTTTGTAAGGCTGGATAATTCTATACAAATAAATTTACATATGACAAATGAAATAAAATAAATGATAAATTCATAAAAAAATAAAAAATAATAACTAACTTAATAATTTGGATAATTAATTTATGATCTTAATTTATATTTGTATTAAGATTTCTAAGATTAAAATGTCATTTTTTTTTATTCTTTTTTATTTTCTTATGCAATTATCTCTTGACATATTATATTAGAAAAAAAAATCATGTATTGATCAGGCTTAGATGAAGGAGATCAGAAAAAAAACATAGAAGATAATTTATTTCATAGATTTTAGTTGAAACTACATGAGATTTAATTATAGATGATTAACTATAAAAAAGAAAAAAATTATATTAATGTAACTAATCATGCGATATTGTGGTAATAATTTAAATGAAAAGTTAAGATTTGAGAAATTTTTTGATCCGACGGCCGATAGAAAATTGATGATGGACTTCTTAAGAATACACAAAGAGAGGTGAAAAATGAGGTAGGAGTTAATGATCTCATCATTTTTTACATGTTCTATTATCTAGTATATTCACATATTTTAGTAAGAAAAAATTAAATTGGAACGATAATAATACGGAATTCAAAATAAAGAGAAAATTTCAATAAATTTATATTTGACTATTTTAACATGAAAAATAAAATATTTCACTAAGAATTATTATTTTTTAAAAAAGAAAAGAAAAATTATTTGAATTTTAATGAGTAAACTCTTCATATTCTATTTGTATTAATATTTGAGCATAACTTTGGACCATAATCCATTAAAATCATCTGATTAAGATCTGATGACCAGAAACAAATTTAACGGTTCTCACTAAATCGGGGATGGAACACAAAACATCAATTTAACCAGTAATATGATTATGTTTTAATAAACACACACATGTTATCATAAAATATCAATAAATTTGAGAAAATAAAAGATTAAGATTTGACAACAATTTTGATCGAACGGTCGAGATAAAAGTGATGATGTAGCTTAATGAGAAGACTCAAAAGAAGATGAAAAATAAAGGATTCGGTTAATATTAGTTTAAGAAAGATAATTTATGAGAATAATATCATCATATAATGTCGGTTTTGCAAATTTGAATCAGGTGAGGAATGAGGATGTAAATAGAAATTTTTGCAAACAAAAAATCTTTATTGATTTCATATTCCATGGAATATGTCCTTGTTCCCAAGAATCATTCATCCCTCCATGAACTTGAATTTACATATACAATTGAGGCCCATGAAATAAATTTCTTACTTTGTTTTTTATGTTCAACCTATTAAATTGAGAAACTTTACTAAATATGTGTTATATTACATTTGCCGAAAATTGTAACCATAACTTCTTGCTAAAAATACAAATACTTTAACTAACTAAGTTACAAGTTATTTGCCTAAATAAATTTCTTACTTTAGAAACATCTTAGTAAATTAAAACTTCTCCTAGGCTAGATTAGTGCTGAAAACTAATCTGTATCATTATATCTTGAGAGGAGATTCGGTCTCTTATAATTATTTGATTTATACTTGTACTAGCCATTGTTTGATTTCGTTTTTCTTTCCTACAATAACTTTTATTCAAGTCCTATTTTACGGTTGATTTTGTTTATATGAATTCATAAGAGTAATAGACTATGACTAACTTTTAATAAGGGTTTAATTTAAGAACCCGGTTATATACATTTCAGAGTAAACACATCTTTAGTGTGAATTACATAACTTTTTGACGTGTGTGTTTTTGACATGTTACGGAGAATATTCAATTTTAGTTCAATACTCCTTACTATAATTGTGTAAACACTCCCACCGGCTAACCCACCCCTACAGCAAACAATACAACAAAGAAAGAAAATACCATAAAAGCTTAAAGGAAGAAAATTAAAGGGTAAAAAATGTCATGGGAAATTTTCCAAAAATCCCCGAACTTTTTTCTTTTTCTTTTTTATCAAACAGAGTCCAGGTCATGCCTGGAGGTCTGGATAATTATACCCCCTAACTTTTTTCTTAATGACATTTTAAAAAATTCTATCATCTTTTAGATTCCTTCAAAATCTCCTATAAATTTGGATTGAATTCTCTTTTACCCTTCTACATTTCTTAACTTTTACAATCCATCAATTTTATCCTTTTTGGAGTAAAATACCCTTCATTAATTGTTTTATAGATTCTTTTAAATTTTATCAAAAAAAATAATAAATAAATAACTTTTTTAGATATAATATCTCATAATATTATATTACGATGTTTGATGATACATTATTCTATTTTACGATTTTATATAAAATATTTTTATGTAACATAGTATAATATAAAATAATATTTTAGATAACATATAATCTTATATAATAAATTGTAAAATAAACATAATATGCTTATAGCATAAAATATTTTATTATCTATTTATTATTTTTATTGAATAAAATAATTTATAAGAAAAAATGATGAAGGTTATTTTGTTCCGAAAAATAAAATTAGATGAAATATTAAATTTAACACATGTTGCTGGGCAAAAAATCAATCCAATTATAGGAGGTTTTTTAAAATATTAAAAAAAGTATTGATGTTTTTATAAGATTGTTTCTAAAATAAAATTAGAGAAAAGAGAATTATAAACTGAGCTATAAAAGGATTGTGACCTGTTCTGAGTGGCCCGTAGAGTTGGCGTGAATTACCACTTCAGTTAGTACATTGTTTTGCAGTAAACTTTGTCAGGTTCCAGCACTTGTTTTCCATTCTTAAGAAAATAATAGTGTTTTTGAGTTGAAGCAAAATAAAGTTTATGACTGACTCAAAATAGAATTCTTGTTACTTAGGAGAAAATTTGATCGCATCCGAAAAGCATAATTAAACAGGCTAAAAAAATGCTTCCACATGTTACAGAATTAAAAATACTTCCACAATCCAATATGCACAAACTACACTCGTGATAATGGATTGCTAATTAAGCTTACTATATTTTTCAGTTTTGAGTATGCACAAACTACCTACCTCGTGTTAATGGATTGCATTCACCACACATGTCAGATATATTATGAAGAACTGGTCCTAGCGCGTGCGAGCCATGCAGGACAGCTCAACTCAAGGTCCCTATTTTTGGCCGATGGTCTATGGAGTGCAAAAACGCCAAACGAAATGGAATGGATATCGGTGCTGTTGGGACGGTTGGACTGGAATCAGTCAAAAGTTGAGTTGGGCATGCTTAGTTTTGGGATTCGGAGGAGGTTAACATAAGTGAACGAATGAATGATTCCAATATACAAAAATTATGATAATCTATGTATCGCCACTAAAAAATCATCAAGGTGACTACTGACTAGATATTATGCGGTTATATATTAGATCCTGCAGATGTCACATATTCAACATGTTATTTGCGCAACTTTTAACAAGTACGAAATTCTTGTATAAGAAGATTTGAGCTATTCACATTTTGAGGATTTGAGATATTATGATAGTTTTGGTTTTTACATACTTCTTAATATTCGATATCATTATATTTAGAGCTGGCAAAATTTAACCCGACCTGACCAACCCGAATTCAAACACGATCTGACCCGAAAATATTGAAAAGTCAATAATCCGAAACCTAACCCAAAACGAACTCTCAAACGATTCGAAACCTGAATAACTCGGAACACGAAATACCCGGAACCCAAATGACCCGAAACCCGAAATACCCGAGACCCGAATGACCCGCCCAATTTCTCGAAACTGAATGACCTCAACTAATATATACTGAATGAATGGTCACAAATTATTGCTTTCACTGTAATGCTAATATTATATATTATTTTATAATATTTTATTCTTTTTAAAATGTCAATATGTTATTTTGGAAAGTTATATATTATTTATTTTGATTTCTAAGCCATACATATAGTTTAATAATTTTATAAAAGTATGAAGTACTAATCAATCACGTGTGATACGATTTAGGTTATCTAACCACTAGCTAGAATGACATATTATCCAAATTCATCCGACCAGATGCACTGGCCAATTGGACCTGAAATACTAAACTAATTGATCTAAAACAGTTCTATTAATTCATAATACAGACAAAAACAATCTGAAAGACTAATCTAAAATACCAAAACTTAGACCTAAAATGACATGTACCAATTTGAACAAAAGACATGAATTACCCAGAACTTAGAACCTGAATGTTTCGACCAGATTGTAAACATAGCCGAATTATCTAAAAGTTAGATCCGAACAATCCGCAACCCAATAGACCTATAACTTGAACCTGCCTGACCAAAAACCCGAAAGATCCGAGACCCGAACGATCCGAATGATCTGAGACCCGAACGATCCCAGAACCGAATAATCTTTAACCCGAATGACCCGAACCCAAAGTGACCCGACCCAACCCATCCATTTGCCATCTCTAATTATATTCATGCATGCAATCTAATAAAAAGAGATGTTTGCCAAAAATCTAGCTCAAGTGGTAAATAATATCGTTAACTTTGGAAGAGACCAAGTGCGAGTCACGGTACACTTATTTATCTTAATATTTAGTAAATCTAACAACTCAATAATAACAGGTTGTTCCTCCTCTTCTCCCTAAAAGTAATACTTACAAACCCGATATTGAAGAAAATGTTGGTTGCACAATTAGTCAACTATATGTATATTATATGAATCCAACTATATGTATGTTATATCAAGTAAACTATATGTATATTATATGAATCGAACTCAGATTTTGTTAACTGGAGCATCTTCCATAATTAAAACAGATGTTATCACTACTACAAAAGATGCATTCTATAACGGTTCTTAAATCTATTCTCTGTCGGTTTTGAACTGTTACATATGGCAATTTTACTAAACATATTAAATAACCGTTATTAAATCCACGTTGCTAAATCTGACGCGGTCAAACTTTGGCAACGGTTCACAAGGAGAAACCGATATAAAATATTGAGCTTTCGTATCAGTTCTTAATAAATAACCGATATAAAATACGCAATTTCCGCAGCGGTTCTTTATGAAGAACCGTTACAAAATCCCGAGAAACAACAACGGTTTTATAAAAGAACCGTTGCTAAATTTAACACCGGAAAATTATTTTTTATGCACTTAGTATCAGTTTTCTGTTAATAACCGTTACTAATCATATTTAATTTTTTTAATAACAGCCGATTTTCTGTGACTAGCCACATTGCTAGCCAAAATGTTTATAAAACAAGCATGCATACAAATAAATCCACTGAAATATATCATCACTATATATATTATTCATAAAAAATTATTCATACAAATATTATTCAAACCAAAATCAAATATTTTCGGATATGAAATCGACAACCATATCCTTCACTTCCTCGATATCCTTCTGGGGATACACATCTGGTCTGATCGACTGTAAAGAAAATCAAAATTTATAAGAAGTTGAACAAATCTAAAAATTGAAAGAAAATATGAATGAATTTGTAAATTTTTTGTTCATACCTTTGGAAGAATAAAGCCTTATTGGCCGTAATTTGTAATTATGTCATACATTATCCTCATGACATAATAACGGCATTCGCGTCCTCCTGGTTGTTGTGGGCACTACAATTTAAAAATAAAACAAATGATTAGTTACCCCTAAACCCTAAACCCATAATTCACGGAATTAAAAATTAAAATGCCAAATAAGGAAAATACCTGAATCCTTAAATATTTTAAATTCTTCTGGCCCTTCATGTTCTTTTCCAGACGAAAATATCGTGTCGCTCTGGTACACAATTAAATTAAGTCAGTAAATAGTGTTAATTAGTATATATTTAGGTGTTGTCATATTTTAAATTATTTACGTGTTTAATGCATTCTGAATAAGCAACCCCGATACGTTTTGATTTGTCGGGTTCACGATGTAAACAACGAACTTCGACATTTGTAGAACAAGAAGAATCCAATGGTTCCTACAAATCATATTAAATTTTAAAGTTAGATAAATTCAGAAAAAATAAATACAATATTTATTCGTAAAATAATATACTAACTGTGAAATATAAGGCAGAAAGATGAAACTGTCGAGATTTTCAACACCAAGCATAACATCGCCCAGATAACCGACAATCGCATTAAGATCGGATCTGACGTTCGTTTCTGAGCAACAATATGGATCGAGGAATAGAAAATTGTGCTGGTCGAATGCCGTGCAAAAGCGCTCACAAACCCTGCAGGTAAACCCCCATAAGGTCTTACTAAAATAAAATATTAATAAAGACAAAATTATCGAAAATTCATACATGCAGAAGATTTGTAGAATCGAGACGTTGAGCCGATCATCCTTAAAGAGTTCAACGATGTCGAAAATCATCAGAATGATAGTGCCGTCAATTCCGAACACCTCTTCACCGAATTGGATCTCGAAACTGAAGACGTCGGAGGGTTGGCTCATCAATACCGTATATAGCCACTGAGATTTGGAATTAAGTACTCGCACCGTTGCCTCGTCAAGAATCGGGTCCCGTTTGACAGCCGACGACGCACTTTGCACTTTATCGGATTGTTTCTTCTTCACGGGGGCCGGTTTCTTCGGTGTCAAGGATTGCGTTTACAAATTTAAAAAATTGAGTAGAAATACTAGTATATATTAATGAAGTAGCGAAAAGTAAAAATACCTTATCGGGCAGCTTGACTAAGTGTGCAGGCCATGCGACATACGTTCCGACCAATTGACTTATGTATTCCGTATCGTCCACAGGACACGGAACACACACGTGAGCTAGGCCTTCGAGTACGCTGTCGATGCAAACCCTAACATGATCGGGCAAAAGGGGTTTGCTGTGAATTGTAGAGCCGGGACCAGACGGATATAACCTCCCGTGCGCTACGAAAATCGGACCCTCATCCCCTTGGACCCAGAGTTTGCATGGAGTGGGACCCTGAAAAAAAGTTTTCATGTTATAAAATATAATTAATTGAATATGGTATAATTTGCTTTTATAGAAAAAATCTTTACTTGGATTTCTTGGAGATGTTGCTGTGGCGACACCAGATTGGAGCTCACCTGAGTCGGGGGGCGAGATCCTTGTGGCGAAGTTTCTAAATGCGGGGCATCACTCAATTTTTCAATCATGATCCGTATTGTCTCTTGGAATTCCTCTGCTTATTTGGCCAATGCAATCTTCAAGGTGTCATCCAATTCTGCCTGGGATGCAAGCGGCGTGACTAGTTTTCCTCCTTGGCCCTTTGCCGTAAACAGTTGATAAGGTCGCAAATGAGGAGTGCCCCCGTAGCCTCCCAGGATGCTCGGGTGTCCCAATCGAAGCACTCAAGATGTCATTGTATCGGTCCGACTTAAATAAACCTTGAGATGCTTCTTGAACCTTTGATTCCTGTGACAATTTTTTTTATAAAAGGTTATGTAATTAAATTTATATTTAAATTTATATCGAAATAACTTAATTCACGTACCACGCGCTGGAGGACCTCATTAGTCACCGGATTCGGGACTGTCAAAAAACCCTCGGCTGCCGGCTTTGCTCTCGCCCTCAACCATCTCCAGCTTCGAGAGTCAGCAACTGAACTAACTCCCGACGAGGACGAAGTCGACATAATGACCTCATTGTTGTCCCAATTGACGCCTTTGTACCCGGCCGATCCGAGTCTGTGTGGATGGATGTTGTGCTTTTGCGCCTCTTTTCCTTTCGTGCTCTTCTTCTGTTAAATATTTTTACTTAATAATATTAATGAAATTTTGATATTAATATTTTTAATTAATAAATTAGTTAAAATCGAAATTAAAATCCAATACCTTAAAATCATCGGATTCTTTCTGCCGACAAAACTCTACCCATGCTTCCTCTGAGATATTGAATACATCACACGGATTTTTGGGATTCGGTCGGCGGATGAAGTCCCTCACAAGTCTGCCTTTCCAACTCTTCCAATCCTCTCCGATGCGGCGGATGATTTTCTTCTTGTGAGTGTCATCCTTGATATTCCAATAATCCTAAAAAAAATAATTATAATACTAACCCTAAAAAAAATTATGATACTAACCCTAAAAAAAAATTATGGGACTAACTATGGTTTACCTTCACTTCATTCCATAGAGTTTCCTTAAGATGCACGTCAACCGCCTCCAGTCCTCAATCGTGCAAGGAACATGATCTCTCGCTAAAACTGCTAGATAGGTTGTAAAATTGGCCGCATATGGCCCGCTAGGGGTGCCATCGTCTTGAAAGTCAACATAGATAGATGATGGTGCCTTCTTGCGTAATTTCTCGCATGTTGCCCTTGCTCTTTTTCCCGATCCCTCCATTTGCAAACCCTAAAATTCACTCAAGCATTTCAACAAACACTTTATGTGCAAACCTAAAAACCATAAAAAAAACGGAAATAAATAAGTTAATAACCTGTTGAGAGAAGTGGTACTCGCAGAAGAGAAGAACTCGACGGAGAAGCTCGACGGAGTCGACGGAGAAGAGGAGAAGCTCGACGGAGAAGCTCGACGCATTCCGGAGTTCAATAGTGCCGTCGAATTCCTCTTTCTTCCGCCGATAGGGGTGGTTCCGGCGAAGAAACCTATGATGTCCCATATACACGTTGTTCTTACAGTTAGGTAACCGTATAGAACACGTTTCTTCCGCGCAAATAGGACATGCTTTGGCTCCGTTATTCCTGAAACCCGACAAGTTACTGTATGTGGGAAAATCATTAATCGTGCACAAAATCATGGCACGGAGGGTAAAAAATTCTTTCTTCCATGCATCAAATACACGCACTCCGTCCCTCCACAGTTTATCAAGTTTCTCAAATAATGGAGCCAAAAACATATCTATATCATTATCCGGCTGTTTAGGACCCGAAATTAGCAAAGGCGTCATTAAATACTGTCGTTTCATGCACAACCATGGAGGTAGATTGTAAACACATAGTAAAACTGGCCACGTACTGTGACGACTACTCATATTGCCGTAAGGATTCATCCCGTCCGTACATAGCCCTAACCTCAAATTTCTAGCATTACCGTCGAAATCGTTGAATAACCTGTCAATGTTCCTACATTCGGGAGAATCAGCGGGGTGTCTGAGCATTCCGTCGTCTTTACGGCAATCGTAATGCCACCGCAACAATTTAGTGTCTTTGGAATTTACAAAAAGACGCTGAAACCTAGGTATTATTGGCAAATATCAAAACACCTTCGCTGCGGGTTTTTTTCGATCATCACTCTCATCATCCTTCTTATTGTACCGCGAAGCGTTACACTTCGGGCATTTATCCAAATTATGGTACACTCCTCGGTATAATATGCAATCATTTGGACATGCATTGATTTTCTGTACGGACATACTCAAAGGACACAACAACTTTTTCGCCCGATAGGTTGAATCCGGCAACTCATTTTGTTCCGGGAGCATTTCTCTTAACAGTTTGAGTAAAGATGTGATACTTTTATCGCTCCATCCATTTTTGGCTTTTAAGTTGTATAGTAGCTGACATTTTGGAAAATTTCGTACAACCGGAAAATAATGGTATGTTAGATTCATTACAGAAATTTTCAAAAATTTCAGGAATATCATTAAAATTTTGTGCTACATCATTTATCATTTCATCCAAATCATCCTTATGTTCATTAAACTGTGGAATATCTAAATTTTCTTCATTCTTATCCCCCAATTGATCATCTTGTACGAATGTGTCCCGATCTAAATTTTCTATATTTTCAGTTTCTATAAATTCACCCAAACCGGGTACATCAAATACAGTCATGCTTGTCCCAACATTATCGCCCTCTCCATGCCATTTCCAATGGGTGTATCGCTCCTTAAATCCACGACGAATTAAATGATCTCTAACTTCTTCGATATTTCGCAATCTTCGCAAGTTCTGACAATCTCGACAAGGATAAAGAAGTGTCCGTACATCTCTCAGCCTCATATCTTCCATGGCACATTCTACAAATTCATCAATGCCTCTCAAATATTTAATTGTGTCTCGCTTGATCCCATACATCCAACTGCTACGATCCATCTGAAGAAAAATAAATTATATAGACCTAATTAATGTGATTAGATTTACTATAAGGCTACGGGCCGGTCAACAATCCTAACCCACTCTCTGAATACTTTGTCTCATTAGCACACAAATGTTAGCTGCAATATGATATTTGAGAAAAATCCGGCAGCACTTCCCCTCCCGAGTACGCCAACGCGCATTTCAATGTGTGTACGTACCCGTGGAAGCAATAGGAGAAATACTACCGAATTCTTCTCAAACACCACATTGCAGTTAATGTATGTGTGCTAATCCTAAATGAGACAAAATATTCAAAGAGCAGTCCCAAAAACGGGGACTATTGGATTAATCTCGAACGGGTTGGATTAAGACTTATACTGTTGGATTCGTCTCGTCGAGCTCTTCATTTTGGTATACCGTTTGACCCATTTCGGAAAAGTTGACTTTTTGTCAACTCAGCGTTTCGACATTTGACTTGGTTTTATTTGGTTATAAAAGGTTGTCGAATAATTGTAAATGTTTGGGTGAATGTTTGTAGGGTTTTTGAGGGTTTTCTTTAGCCATCTTTGGCCCATCATTTGCGTTTTGGTCCAATTCTTCATTTTATGGTCTTTTCGCCTGTAAAATCACACAAAAACGTATCAAGAGGTTTCAAATTATGTTTTATGAATTATGAGCATTTTTCATACATTTAATGTGAATTATGATTGAATTTGTGAAGATAAAACCCCTAAAAATGTGTATAAAAGTACACATTACAAATCCCACCACACTTCAACCAAGCTTGCCATCAAGCGTAAATAACATCAAGTTTTAGGATTTTTAGAATCAGTTTAAAGCATTTTTGAAAAGAGATTTAGTTATTGCCATGAATGTTATATACTAATATTTGATTATTATAATAATACACGAGGGTCGATGAATATTCGTTAATAATTTCAAATTCAAATTTATTTAAAATTCCCCAATCCTTCAAATACGAACTTTTTTTTTCCAAAAAGCAATGCCCTAATTTCGTTTTTTATACTTTCTCCCCCTAAAGTAAAATGGTGAATTTATACAAATTATCCCAAAAGTTCCAACTAACTCAACTTTTTCTTTTATAAATAAGTAAAAGTTGGTATGCTATCCACTCATGTTATCAAAAGACAAGCTGTGCTTTGCACGTACAAAAAATCCTTCATTTTCTCTTGCGGATATGTAAAATTTTTCTTTTTCAAGGGTTTAAAAATAATTTTTCAAATTTTCAAATTCTTTTTGTGAAGGGATAACAGGTTACGATTTCGGTCACTTACTTTTAGTGCGAAAATTAGAGATGGACATACGAGTCATTAGCTATGCCATGAAAGATAGGTTGAGTTAGAATTTTTTTGCGAAACTAGTGGTATTAAAAGTAAGGTTTGATTTCTCAGAAGTTTTAATCACAGCATTACTTTAAATAAAATGATTTATAATTTCATTAAAGGGGCAAGTGAAATATTTATGAATTTTTGAAACGCTTAATGGATTTTAAATGGATATTATAAATGAAATGAGGTGGAAGATATGGCATTCATGACAATAATTAATCTCTTTTTGAATTTTCAAATCTTTTCATCATTTTCCAAAACCCTAAGTGTTTTCAAAAATTTGCTTGAAGGGGCTTAGTTTCAAAAATCTTTTCCTTGTTCAAAACCTTTTACTTTTTTTTTCATTTAAAATTCGCTTGCTTTTTTTTAAAGCACACAAACTTTTATTTACAAAAACAAACAAAAAAATGAAAGAATAAAAAAGTTTAAATTTTTATGGTATTTATGAGTTTTTTTTTATTGTTTTTTTTTTGAAAATATTCAATTTTTTCAATTTTTATGAATTTTCACATTTTTACAAGAAAACAAAACTTGGTTTTGCACAAAATCACCCCACCACACTTAAACCTTTGATTGTCCTCAAACAAAAAGTTCAAAAATGAGAAAATTTGTGGAAATTTGAAAATATTATTGGGATTTTATGCAAAACCTCCCCCACCACACTTAAACTTTTGCGTAGCAAATGTTTAAGTGTAAAAGGGAAGTTTTGTAAAAATAAGAAAATAAAATAAAGAACGGAAAAATACGACCTGACACAACGAGTTGCCTCTCGCCAGCGTCCTTGTTTTAGGTCTTGAGCTCGACGTTCCTTGTGTTAGCCTCGCTCAAAAGGATCATAGACGTGAGCAAACCCTTGTAGGAGCTCACTCAGTGGTGAGAGATTCGGCCTGTGTTGCCTATCCTTGGTTTTGCAAAGAGAAATGACTGGTCTTCCTGGTTTTGAAAGGAGTTCGAGGTCAGTTTTCGTTGAGAGGGGCAATTCAATACCCAAGATTACTCCTTCTTGATTGGTTGGCAGGTCGATGTACATCACACCGCTTATTTTGAGTTGGGTGTAATGTATGGTTTGGCAAGAGATAGGATGTGGGGAATTTTGTGGAGTTGGCTTGTGGTTTAGGGTGCTCGACTCGTCATATGTTTCGACCATTGAGTCATGGTTTGACTCATTCTCATCGATAACACATGATTTCTCAAATTCAAAACTCGGGTTAGTTTCGCTTGACTCGTCGCAAGATTCAACCTTTGAGTCATGATTTGACTCACATTCCACATCACACCAAAAATCTTCAAAGTTGAATCTAGGATTTGAGACACTCGAGTCTTCACAAGATTCAATCTCCTCTTCATGGTCTAACTTGCTTTCTCCCATTACTTCCTCTTCGAACATTTCCTCATCTTCCCCATCAATTCCCTCATCGCTTTGACATTCCTCAACTCTTAAATCTTCAAGTTTGAAAATCGGTTCTATGACGGTCGATTCGTCAGAAGATACATCCCCTTCTTCTTGTTCTGACCCTCTTTCCTCATCACACCAATACTCTTCAAAAATACAGTTTTCTTCTTTCATGACCTCTTCCCCTTCCAATATTTCGGCAACATTTGAACATTCTTCCACCCCCAATTCTTGATTATCGTGTTGAACCCAAGAACACTCGTCACAATGACTAGCTTCATTGTAACAAGGTTGGAGAGAGGGTTCTTGTGTCATGGAAACCTCAGTTTGCACTTGGGAAGTGGTGCAGCCTTGTCTGATATCGTCGACAAATCTGCCGAGCATGTTGGACATTTTGTTAAGGTCTTCCTGCATGGCGTTCATCATTTGGAACAATTGATCATATGAAGAGGTGGCCATCCCGTCCACGTTTGTCTTCCCGTCATTGAATCTCCATCACCTCTCGCCTTGCCAATCCATTGAAAGGTCTTGCGCCCTAATAACCTTTAAAAATAAGAGAGACAAAAATACTAGAGAAAATATGAGATGGGTTAGTTAAAAAGTCGATGCAAGCCGCCTCCCCGGCAACGGCGCCATTTGTAAATCGGGTAAAATCGTCGTTTATATTTCACTCAAATTAGCAAAACAATTTATATGTCCCTATTAATCAATTTACGAGTATGAGCGGTAAATGAGTTTAGGGGTCGAACACAAGGAGGTGTGGCCTCAAGAATTAACTAGTCTCAATGATTTATCTCTAGTGTAAAATCTTTTAATTCAAGGTTTATTAGGTAAATTTCCAAGTTTAAATTCAAATTTCAGTTTTCTTTCATGAATTCAGCACATCACACTTTAGTGATTTAATTCGTAACTAGACCAAATAAACTCCGAATCCAACTCACGATACCGTTGGAAACTAGAAAAAGAGATCTAGTTCATCCCAAAACAGCCATTTCAAAACAAAACTTGAATTAAATCAATCACAACTCCAAATTAATCACACAAAATACTAAGCTAAGCCTTCTAAGTGATCAACAAGTCAATAAACTCTGGATTTAATAGATCAATTGCTGAAAAATGCTAAGCTAAGTAATTTTTCCCAATTTATTCAAAATTATGTGTGTTCATGACTATTCATCAAAATTCAGCAAAATTACAAGATATTAAAGCAAGTTTCCAATGTTCATATTTATTGGATATGAATATTTAGATGAAGCCATGATTAGGCCCTGATACCAAGATAAATTTAGAGAGAAGAGATGAAGAAGAAGAAAATAATTGTTTTCTGTATTTCTTGATTAAACTATAATGAATATACAATCTTATATAGAGTAGAGGCGACAACATAACCATGGAAAGAATAAATAAAAGGAAAATACAAAACTAGCAATATATTATTTGCATGATTTGATATTGCACTAATTGTGGAAATAATCAATGCCTGATTGCATGTTAAAATATGATTCCATATTTTTAACCCTAATCATATATTTCCTTATCACCCCCCCTCAAACTTGGCGTGGGTGCAAGTAGAAGGCCGAGTTTGGTTATCAGTGACTTGAATGAAACACGAGCCAATGGTTTCGTACAAATATCGGCTAGCTGTCGTCCAGTTGACACAAAACGCGTAATTAGTTCTCGTGCCGCAACTTTCTCTCGAACAAAATGATAGTCTAGCTCGATATGTTTGGACCGAGCATGAAAAACTGGGTTGACAGTCATATGCAAGGCACTTAGATTGTCGCAAAATAACTGAGTAGGTTGAGCGAGTGGAATTCCAAGGTCTCGTAAAAGATAGGTCAGCCAAGTAAGCTCTGCAACAGTGGAAGCCATCGCACAGTACTCCGCTTCAGCAGTTGAGCGAGCAACAATGTGTTGTTTCTTTGCACTCCAAGATATGCAGTTAGCATCTAAATGCGCAATATCCGGTGGTAGACCGTCTTGTGAGAGGACAACCTGCCCAATCAGCATCAGAAAAGGCATATAGGTCAAGTGTAGATTGAGAAAAAATACGGAGCCCTAATGCAGTAGTGCCTCGCAAATAGCGAAGAATCCGCTTAACATTCTGCCAGTGCCCTTCAGTCGGGGCGTGCATGAACTAACATACAAAATTAACGCAATATGAGAGGTCTGGCCGTGTAAATGTGAGGTATTAAAGAGCACCGACGATACTTCGATAATAAGATGGGTCCGAAAATGGCTTGGAAGAATCCACTGTACGACCTTGTAGTGCCATAGGAGTGTTGACAGGCTTGCATGAATCCATCTTAGCTCTCTTATGAATATCTTCAGCATAGTTTTGCTGATATAAAAATAGCCCCTTAGAATCACGTGAGACCTCTACTCCAAGAAAATAATGCAGTTTCCCCATATCTTTCATAGAGAATTCTGCACCGAGATTTGAGATAAATGAAGAAAGAAAACTTTGGTTATCACCTGTGATAATCATATCATCATCATACAACAGTAGAATAACCGTGCCTTGAGAAGACCGATGAATAAAAAGAGATGGATCAGCAACACTACAGAAGAAACCATGCATCAATAAGAATGAGCTTAATCTTTCAAACCAAGCACGAGGCGCTTGTTTTAGACCATAAAGTGCTTTCTTGAGACGGCAAACATGGGAAGATCGAGCTTGATCAACAAATCCCGGCGGTTGTTCCATGAAAACGGGATTTTCGAGCGTACCATGTAAAAAAGCATTCTTAACGTCTAGTTGTCGGATATCCCATCTTTTAACTGTTGCGATAGTGAGGATGGCTCGAATTGTGCCCGGTTTAACAACCGGAGAGAAAGTTTCCGAAAATTCAAGGCCACTAACTTGATTATAACCTTTCGCGACGAGACGTGCTTTTAGCCTCTCGAGCGATCCATCAGCATGTACCTTAGATTTGAAGACCCATTTGCATCCAATCACATGCATGTTTGGGTCACGTGGTACAATTTCCCATGTCTGATTAGACATGAGTGCGCTCATTTCTTCTTGCATTGCCGAAAGCCAGTCCGGATGCTTGAGAGGTGATTTAACAGACTTGGGCTCCAAAGGTACCTCTTTAGCAACTTGTGCGTAACAACCTTGAACCAAACAGAGAGCCTTCTGATAACCCTCACCACATGATCACAAGAAGTAAAACTAGTATCGCGTAGTTGGGCACCGTAACCCGGCTTCCGGTTCATCCCGCATCGCCAGTTCTGCTTACCAAAAATGGCCCACTTGGAGCACCCGATTCAGCGGCGTGCGGCTCAACGAAGCAGCCGCGCCTTCCTACCTATTTAAAGTTTGAGAATAGGTCGAGGGCATTGCGCCCCCGATGCCTCTAATCATTCGCTTTACCCGATAGAACTCGTGATTAGGCTCCAGCTATCCTTAGGGAAACTTCGGAGGGAACCAGCTACTAGATGGTTCGATTAGTCTTTCGCCCCTATACCCAAGCACATAGGAAGGACTCACATGAGAGTCCTCTTGAGTTGGTGCATGAATAGGTTGTGATGGAGGAGGTGGTGTATTCTCATTGGCAAGATGTGGTGTTGAGGGAAGAGATGCATCCATAGTAGTAGGTGGCTCAACAGATGCATCTTCTTCATGAGTAACTGGATAGATGGGCGTGGTGGTTGAATCATGTGGTGGAAGATCATTGCATGGCATGATGTTGCTCCATTCTTGAAAGCTAGTAAGCTCGCCATGTTTTGGACCATCACAAAATAGAGAAGGAGGATCTGCAAATGGAAAAAGCATTTCGTCAAACACAACATCACGTGAAATATAAATTCGACCACTTGGAGGATGGAGGCAACGATATCCTTTGTGACGGTCGCTATAGCCAAGAAAGACACACGGCAGCGACCGAGAATCAAACTTGTTGTTGGTGTATTCTTGTAAGCATGGGTAGCATCGACACCCAAAAATTCGTAAAGAGCTATAATCGGGTGGTTTATCGTATAAATTTTCATACAGTGAGATCATTCCGAAAGAGGCTGAGTGGATCCGATTTATTAAATAAACCACTGTTTTGAAAGCTTCAACCCAATAACGACGAGGAACCTTGCCTTGAAACATCGTTGCCAAGCCTAATTCACAAATATTGCGGTGTTTACGCTCAACAACTCCATTTTGCGCTGGAGTGTAAGGACAAGAAAATTGATGGACTATTCCAGAATTTTTTTTGGTGCTCGACAAACTCTCGTTTCAAGAATTCTCCACCACCATCTGATTGAAAAGTTTTTATTTTTCGCCCAAATTGTCGAGTCACATATTTTTCAAACAAAAGAAAGCACTCATAAAAATCTGATTTTCGTTTGAGTGGAAAAATCCATGTAAATCGGGTTTTATCATCCACAAAACTAACATAATACCGGTAATATTGAACCGACATAACTGGGGTGGGTCCCCACAAATCATAATGCAATTTTTCTAATGGTTCAGCACATACAGAACTAGATAAATGATAAGAAAGTTTAGTAGATTTTGCTAATTGACAACTCTCACAAATAATTTTATTTTTACTTCCTACTACTTGAATTAAGCTTTTATTCTTTAAAAAATTAACAACTTTCATTTGTGGATGCCCTAAACGTAGATGCCACATCTCCTCCCCTACAGCTTTAAACCTTGTAGAAAAAAGAGCCATTCGAGAAGATTTAAGAGTGTATAATTCACGTTGCTTAGCCCCTGATGCAATCACTGCTCCGGTTTTCCTGTTCTTTATAACAAAACCATTGACAGAAAATTCAAAATTACATGGATAATCTGAAGTAAGTTGACTAACAGATAATAATTTTTTTTCAATGAAGGTATAAGTAAAACTCCTTTAACTGTTACTGGTTTATTACCAACAATAAAAGTAGTATCTCCCGTATGAGTGATAGAAAGACGTGCACCATTTCCTATCATCACATAATCTGAACCATTATAATTTTGCACATTAAAAAGATTACCTGCATCCCCAGTCATGTGAGATGTAGCACCACTATCAGCAAACCAATCTTGATCTTGATTACCAGATAGAGTCATTGCGGCCAAAGCTTTGGGAATATCATCAAGTTGAAACGAGTGATTAAATCTATTCCAACACTCAAGTGCCGAATGACCCTTCTTGCTACATATTTGACAAAATATGGTGCTTTTGTTGATAGTATTTTCATTGGTCTCAGGTGCAGGAGAGGTTTGCGGGTTATTAGTAGATCCAATTTGAAATTTTTTTATTCCTTGTCCTTGTACAAATCCCCTTCCCTTGGAAGAAAAGTTTGGTTTGGCTGACTTTTGATTATAATTCTTATAATTATTTTTTCCTTTTTGGCCAAAGAAAGCAGTTTGGTTTGAAAGACCCGAGGAAACATACACGTTATTTCTTGTTTCATAACCTTGAAGCAAAGAAATAATTTCATTGTATGATGGCATGGGTGGACGTAACATAGAGGTTGTAAACGACTCGTATTTGGGTCCAACTCCTTGCAGTACCCTAAAACATTTATTTTTATCAATAACAGGACAACCCATGGCACTAAGTGTGTCACATAGGTTTTTAAATTTGCACAAATAATTATCAAGAGAAGGAAAATTATCTCGACGAAGGTTTTGAAGCTGTAGTTGAATAGAAAACTCTCTTTCTTGAGATCGCTGTGCAAAATGGCTTTCAAGGGCCGACCACACCTCTTTTGAGGTTTCAAGGCCGACGACGTACCCAAGAATCTCCTCCGTGAGAGATCCGGTTAGCCAGCCACGAACAAGCCGGTCAGACCGCCTCCACAAGGTGTAGTCCGCATTCTCTATCTCCTTCGTGCCGGTGGAGTCACCTCCTATAGGGGCGGAGATTTGCAGAGTGGGTTTGGCGAGGGTTCCATCTAGAAAGCCGATCATATCGACTCCTTCTATGAGCCCTTCGATTTGTGTTCGCCATGCTAGGTAGTTTGTGGATGAGAGTTTAATGGTAACAAAGTTTCCAATGTTCATATTTATTGGATATGAATATTTAGATGAAGCCATGATTAGGCCCTGATACCAAGATAAATTTAGAGAGAAGAGATGAAGAAGAAGAAAATAATTGTTGTATGTATTTCTTGATTAAACTATAATGAATATACAATCTTATATAGAGTAGAGGCGACAACATAACCATGGAAAGAATAAATAAAAGGAAAATACAAAACTAGCAATATATTATTTGCATGATTTGATATTGCACTAATTGTGGAAATAATCAATGCCTGATTGCATGTTAAAAATATGATTCCATATTTTTAACCCTTATCATATATTTCCTTATCAGTTCTGTGAAACGAGTCATCTCGCTTCAGCTTTTAAATCGATTCAATTCTCTGCCATATTCGAACTGTTGAAACTTGAGTTTTCTTCTTCATTTTCTTTGCATCTTAACTCAATATCTTGATCTAGAACTGCTCTACACTCTTTCATAAACCCACAGGACTTTAATGGGGCGATTTCATTGAGCGAATCTCGAGTTATGCCTCTTTGAAGATCAACACTCATGCTGTTTTTTCAGCACTCGTTTTTCTTCAAACATCCATCTGAAACTTGTGACATACTGCCTCTTAGCACGAAACTACACCTCACATCTCTTCTCCTTGTTCTTACGAATCTACAGCAACTTTAATGATTGGAAATGATCGAGAATTCATCGAGTTATGCTCAAAAAATCGAGCTTCAGCCCCGTTTCAGCTCCAGCAGCGTTAATTCTGTCATTTCCACCACAAAATCTATTTTTCCTCCAACAACATCAAGAGCAAGCTCTCAATAACTCATCTACACTTCTATGAGATTGTTCATGTTGCATTTATGACTCCAATTCCACTCCTCACTCACCGATTTCGCTTGGTTACTGATTCAGCTTTTGACTTGGTTAAAACCGATAAGTCATTAGCCAAACTCTAACTCCGAGTCATTTTCGAATCAAATTAAAATCTCAAACACCTTGATACTATCTCATATAAATTCTCTGGATCAAGAAAACACCACCTTATTTGAGAAATTTGAGCCAATTCGATTTGAATAAATTTTGACCGTTAAATCTGGAATTTCGTGAACAGTTACTCGCACGAATACAAACTCAAATATCTCTCTCATTTTTTCGTCATGTTCGGTGTTCTTGGTATCCATGGAAAAAGGAAAGATAGAAGAAGAGAATGAAATTGGTTTTGTATGAAAAAGAGGTATGTGGAGTGAGTTATGGACTTGAGAAGTTTCAGCTCGAATTGAGTTATTTCAGCAAAAACAATATTCAATTTCATCGAACACTTATTTCAAACTTGATTTTCTCACTCAATTCTTCATCACTTTTTGAGTTCTTTATATGGTTGGAAAGAGGGAAATAAGAGAAGAGAATGGCGTTGAAACTTTGTCAAACAGAAGTCTGTGGAGGAAATGGCAAGCTCAAGAAATTCTCAGCTCAAAACGGTCCATTTTCATGGCTGACAGGAGCATTTTCACGTTTTCCGGTCAATTCCGGCGGTTCCAGCGATGATGAAGGATACGGTTGTGCTTGTATTGTCGAGACAAGTCGAAGGATGATGAGTTTGATCGGTTTTGAGTACTTTGAAAAATCATTAATTTGGAGAAGATGAGTTGACTTTGACTAAAGGGTTGACTTTTCGAGTTTTTGACCAGATTTTGAATTGGCGATTCTGAGAGTTCTAGAAGGTTTCTGATCACGAGACTTATACCGTTGGATTCATCTTGTCGAGCTCTTCATTTAGGTATACCATTTGATCCATTTCAGAAAAGTTGACTTTTGGTCAACTCAGCGTTTCGGCATTTGACTTGGTTTTATTTGGTTGTAAAAGGTTGTCGAATTGTTGTAAATGTTTGGGTGAATGTTTATAGGGTTTTTGAGGGTTTTCTTTAGCCATCTTTGTCCCATCATTTGTGTTTTGGTCCAATTCTTTATTTTATGGCCTTTTCGCCTGTAAAATCACACAAAAACGTATTAGGAGATTTCAAATTATGTTTTATGAATTATAAGCATTTTTCATACATTTAATGTGAATTATGATTGAATTTGTAAAGACAAAACCCTTAAAAATGTGTATAAAAATATACATTACACTTAGTGCGACAATTCGGTGAATTTTGAGCCAAGAAAAAGCGGTTTGACGACAACCGACGTCCCAACAATCAAAAGATGTATTGTTTCGAGTGCAACAAAAAAGGACACACCATCGACAACTGCTTCACCTTACATCCTGAGCCCACTCCCTGAAACAAGAAGGATGAAGAAGTATATTCTTTACGAAAAATCTAGCCAAGTTTTTATTTCATGAAACGAGCGAACAAAGGCGTTGAGGTGCAAACAAAGATCGTGGAGAAATTTTTTAAAGTAAAAATAAATTTTGGTTTGCATTTGAATAATTTAGTATTTACGAAAAATCTAGCAGTGTTATTTTTATATAAAATAAGCGAACAAATCCATGAAACATGAGTTTTAGATGGAAACAAAGATTGTGGACAAATATTTTAAAATGAAAACAAATCTTCGTTTGCATTTGAATAATATAGTATATTCTTTACTAAAAATCTAGCCGAGTTTTTATTTCCTGAAACGAGCGAACAAAGGCATGAAACATGAGTTTGAGGTGCAAACAAAGATCGTGGAGAAATTTTTTAAAGTAAAAATAAATTTTGGTTTGCATTTGAATAATTTAGTATTTACGAAAAATCTAGCAGTGTTATTTTTATATAAAATAAGCGAACAAATCCATGAAACATGAGTTTTAGATGGAAACAAAGATTGTGGACAAATATTTTAAAATGAAAACAAATCTTCGTTTGCATTTGAATAATATAGTATATTCTTTACTAAAAATCTAGCCGAGTTTTTATTTCCTGAAACGAGCGAACAAAGGCATGAAACATGAGTTTGAGGTGCAAACAAAGATCGTGGAGAAATTTTTTAAAGTAAAAATAAATTTTGGTTTGCATTTGAATAATTTAGTATTTACGAAAAATCTAGCAGTGTTATTTTTATATAAAATGAGCGAACAAATGCATGAAACATGAGTTTTAGATGGAAACAAAGATTGTGGACAAATATTTTAAAATGAAAACAAATCTTCGTTTGCATTTGAATAATATAGTATATTCTTTACGAAAAAACTAGCCGAGTTTTTATTTCATGAAACGAGCGAACAAAGGAATGAAACATGAGGTTGAGGTGCAAACAAAGATCGTGGAGAAATATTTTAAACTAAAAATAAATTTTGGTTTGCATTTGAATAATTTAGTATTTACTTTCATTCTTTACGAAAAATCTGGCTGTATTATTTTTGTAGAAAATGAGCGAACAAATGCATGAAACATGAGTTTTAGATGGAAACAAAGATTGTGGAGAAATATTTTAAAATGAAAAGAAAATTTGGTTTGCATTTGAATAATATAGTATATTCTTTACGAAAAATCTAGCCGAGTTTTTATTTCATGAAACGAGCGAACAAAGGCATGAAACATGAGGTTGAGGTGCAAACAAAGATCGTGGAGAAATATTTTAAAGTAAAAATAAATTTTGGTTTGCATTTGAAAAATTTAGTATTTACTTTCATTCTTTACGAAAAATCTGGCTGTATTATTTTTGTAGAAAATGAGCGAACAAATGCATGAAACATGAGTTTTAGGTGGAAATAAAGATTGTGGAGAAATATTTTAAAATCAAAACAAATTTTCGTTTGCATTTGAATAATTTAGTATATTCTTTACGAAAAATCTAGCCGAGTTTTTATTTCATGAAACGAGCGAACAAAGGCATGAAACATGAGTTAGAGGTGCAAACAAAGATCGTGGAGAAATTTTTTAAAGTCAAAATAAATTTTGGTTTGCATTTGAATAATTTAGTATTTACGAAAAATCTAGCAGTGTTATTTTTATATAAAATAAGCGAACAAATCCACGAAACATGAGTTTTAGATGGAAACAAAGATTGTGGACAAATATTTTAAAATGAAAGCAAATCTTCGTTTGCATTTGAATAATATAGTACATTCTTTACGAAAAAACTAGCCGAGTTTTTATTTCATGAAACGAGCGAACAAAGGCATGAAACATGAGTTTGAGGTGCAAACAAAGATCGTGGAGAAATTTTTTAAAGTAAAAATAAATTTTGGTTTGCATTTGAATAATTTAGTATTTACGGAAAATCTAGCAGTGTTATTTTTATATAAAATGAGCGAACAAATGCATGAAACATGAGTTTTAGATGGAAACAAAGATTGTGGACAAATATTTTAAAATGAAAACAAATCTTCGTTTGCATTTGAATAATATAGTATATTCTTTACGAAAAAACTAGCCGAGTTTTTATTTCATGAAACGAGCGAACAAAGGAATGAAACATGAGGTTGAGGTGCAAACAAAGATCGTGGAGAAATATTTTAAAGTAAAAATAAATTTTGGTTTGCATTTGAATAATTTAGTATTTACTTTCATTCTTTACGAAAAATCTGGCTGTATTATTTTTGTAGAAAATGAGCGAACAAATGCATGAAACATGAGTTTTAGATGGAAACAAAGATTGTGGAGAAATATTTTAAAATGAAAAGAAAATTTGGTTTGCATTTGAATAATATAGTACATTCTTTACGAAAAAACTAGCCGAGTTTTTATTTCATGAAACGAGCGAACAAAGGCATGAAACATGAGGTTGAGGTGCAAACAAAGATCGTGGAGAAATATTTTAAAGTAAAAATAAATTTTGGTTTGCATTTGAATAATTTAGTATTTACTTTCATTCTTTACGAAAAATCTGGCTGTATTATTTTTGTAGAAAATGAGCGAACAAATGCATGAAACATGAGTTTTAGGTGGAAATAAAGATTGTGGAGAAATATTTTAAAATCAAAACAAATTTTCGTTTGCATTTGAATAATTTAGTATATTCTTTACGAAAAATCTAGCCGAGTTTTTATTTCATGAAACGAGCGAACAAAGGCATGAAACATGAGTTTGAGGTGCAAACAAAGATCGTGGAGAAATTTTTTAAAGTCAAAATAAATTTTGGTTTGCATTTGAATAATTTAGTATTTACGAAAAATCTAGCAGTGTTATTTTTATATAAAATAAGCGAACAAATCCACGAAACATGAGTTTTAGATGGAAACAAAGATTGTGGACAAATATTTTAAAATGAAAGCAAATCTTCGTTTGCATTTGAATAATATAGTACATTCTTTACGAAAAAACTAGCCGAGTTTTTATTTCATGAAACGAGCGAACAAAGGCATGAAACATGAGTTTGAGGTGCAAACAAAGATCGTGGAGAAATTTTTTAAAGTAAAAATAAATTTTGGTTTGCATTTGAATAATTTAGTATTTACGGAAAATCTAGCAGTGTTATTTTTATATAAAATGAGCGAACAAATGCATGAAACATGAGTTTTAGATGGAAACAAAGATTGTGGACAAATATTTTAAAATGAAAACAAATCTTCGTTTGCATTTGAATAATATAGTATATTCTTTACGAAAAAACTAGCCGAGTTTTTATTTCATGAAACGAGCGAACAAAGGAATGAAACATGAGGTTGAGGTGCAAACAAAGATCGTGGAGAAATATTTTAAAGTAAAAATAAATTTTGGTTTGCATTTGAATAATTTAGTATTTACTTTCATTCTTTACGAAAAATCTGGCTGTATTATTTTTGTAGAAAATGAGCGAACAAATGCATGAAACATGAGTTTTAGATGGAAACAAAGATTGTGGAGAAATATTTTAAAATGAAAAGAAAATTTGGTTTGCATTTGAATAATATAGTACATTCTTTACGAAAAAACTAGCCGAGTTTTTATTTCATGAAACGAGCGAACAAAGGCATGAAACATGAGGTTGAGGTGCAAACAAAGATCGTGGAGAAATATTTTAAAGTAAAAATAAATTTTGGTTTGCATTTGAATAATTTAGTATTTACTTTCATTCTTTACGAAAAATCTGGCTGTATTATTTTTGTAGAAAATGAGCGAACAAATGCATGAAACATGAGTTTTAGGTGGAAATAAAGATTGTGGAGAAATATTTTAAAATCAAAACAAATTTTCGTTTGCATTTGAATAATTTAGTATATTCTTTACGAAAAATCTAGCCGAGTTTTTATTTCATGAAACGAGCGAACAAAGGCATGAAACATGAGTTTGAGGTGCAAACAAAGATCGTGGAGAAATTTTTTAAAGTCAAAATAAATTTTGGTTTGCATTTGAATAATTTAGTATTTACGAAAAATCTAGCAGTGTTATTTTTATATAAAATAAGCGAACAAATCCACGAAACATGAGTTTTAGATGGAAACAAAGATTGTGGACAAATATTTTAAAATGAAAACAAATCTTCGTTTGCATTTGAATAATATAGTACATTCTTTACGAAAAAACTAGCCGAGTTTTTATTTCATGAAACGAGCGAACAAAGGCATGAAACATGAGGTTGAGGTGCAAACAAAGATCGTGGAGAAATATTTTAAAGTAAAAATAAATTTTGGTTTGCATTTGAATAATTTAGTATTTACTTTCATTCTTTACGAAAAATCTGGCTGTATTATTTTTGTAGAAAATGAGCGAACAAATGCATGAAACATGAGTTTTAGGTGGAAATAAAGATTGTGGAGAAATATTTTAAAATCAAAACAAATTTTCGTTTGCATTTGAATAATTTAGTATATTCTTTACGAAAAATCTAGCCAAGTTTTTATTTCATGAAACGAGCGAACAAAGGCATGAAACATGAGTTTGAGGTGCAAACAAAGATCGTGGAGAAATTTTTTAAAGTAAAAATAAATTTTGGTTTGCATTTGAATAATTTAGTATTTACGAAAAATCTAGCAGTGTTATTTTTATATAAAATGAGCGAACAAATGCATGAAACATGAGTTTTAGATGGAAACAAAGATTGTGGAGAAATATTTTAAATTGAAAACAAATTTTCGTTTGCATTTGAATAATATAGTATATTCTTTACGAAAAATCTAGCGGAGATTTTATTTCATGAAACGAGCGAACAAACGCATGAAACATGAGATTGAGGTGGAAACAAAGATTGTGGAGAAATATTTTAAAATGAAAACAAATTTTCGTTTGCATTTGAATAATTTAGTATATTCTTTACGAAAAATCTAGCCGAGTTTTCATTTCATGAAACGAGCGAACAAACGCATGAAACATGAGATTGAGGTGGAAACAAAGATTGTGGAGAAATATTTTAAAATGAAAACAAATTTTGGTTTGCATTTGAATAATATAGTATATTCTTTACGAAAAATCTAGCCGAGTTTTTATTTCATGAAACGAGGGAACAAAGGCATGAAACATGAGTTTGAGGTGCAAACAAAGATCGTGGAGAAATTTTTTAAAGGAAAAATAAATTTTGGTTTGCATTTGAATAATTTAGTATTTACGAAAAATCTAGCAGTGTTATTTTTATATAAAATGAGCGAACAAATGCATGAAACATGAGTTTTAGAAGGAAACAAAGATTGTGGACAAATATTTTAAAATGAAAACAAATCTTCGTTTGCATTTGAATAATATAGTATATTCTTTACGAAAAAACTAGCCGAGTTTTTATTTCATGAAACGAGCGAACAAAGGCATGAAACATGAGGTTGAGGTGCAAACAAAGATCGTGGAGAAATATTTTAAAGTAAAAATAAATTTTGGTTTGCATTTGAATAATTTAGTATTTACGAAAAATCTAGCAGTGTTATTTTTATATAAAATGTGCGAACAAATGCATGAAACATGAGTTTTAGATGGAAACAAAGATTGTGGAGAAATATTTTAAAATGAAAAGAAAATTTGGTTTGCATTTGAATAATATAGTATATTCTTTACGAAAAATCTAGCCGAGTTTTTATTTCATGAAACGAGCGAACAATGGCATGAAACATGAGGTTGAGGTGCAAACAAAGATCGTGGAGAAATATTTTAAAGTAAAAATAAATTTTGGTTTGCATTTGAAAAATTTAGTATTTACTTTCATTCTTTACGAAAAATCTGGCTGTATTATTTTTGTAGAAAATGAGCGAACAAATGCATGAAACATGAGTTTTAGGTGGAAATAAAGATTGTGGAGAAATATTTTAAAATGAAAACAAATTTTCGTTTGCATTTGAATAATTTAGTATATTCTTTACGAAAAATCTAGCCGAGTTTTTATTTCATGAAACGAGCGAACAAAGGCATGAAACATGAGTTTGTGGTGCAAACAAAGATCGTGGAGAAATTTTTTTAAGTCAAAATAAATTTTGGTTTGCATTTGAATAATTTAGTATTTACGAAAAATCTAGCAGTGTTATTTTTATATAAAATGAGCGAACAAATGCATGAAACATGAGTTTTAGATGGAAACAAAGATTGTGGACAAATATTTTAAAATGAAAACAAATCTTCGTTTGCATTTGAATAATATAGTATATTCTTTACGAAAAAACTAGCCGAGTTTTTATTTCATGAAACGAGCGAACAAAGGCATGAAACATGAGGTTGAGGTGCAAACAAAGATCGTGGAGAAATATTTTAAAGTAAAAATAAATTTTGGTTTGCATTTGAATAATTTAGTATTTACTTTCATTCTTTACGAAAAATCTGGCTGTATTATTTTTGTAGAAAATGAGCGAACAAATGCATGAAACATGAGTTTTAGGTGGAAATAAAGATTGTGGAGAAATATTTTAAAATCAAAACAAATTTTCGTTTGCATTTGAATAATTTAGTATATTCTTTACGAAAAATCTAGCCGAGTTTTTGTTTCATGAAACGAGCGAACAAAGGCATGAAACATGAATTTGAGGTGCAAACAAAGATCGTGGAGAAATTTTTTAAAGTCAAAATAAATTTTGGTTTGCATTTGAATAATTTAGTATTTACGAAAAATCTAGCAGTGTTATTTTTATATAAAATAAGCGAACAAATCCATGAAACATGAGTTTTAGATGGAAACAAAGATTGTGGACAAATGTTTTAAAATGAAAACAAATCTTCGTTTGCATTTGAATAATATAGTACATTCTTTACGAAAAAACTAGCCGAGTTTTTATTTCATGAAACGAGCGAACAAAGGCATGAAACATGAGGTTGAGGTGCAAACAAAGATCGTGGAGAAATATTTTAAAGTAAAAATAAATTTTGGTTTGCATTTGAATAATTTAGTATTTACTTTCATTCTTTACGAAAAATCTGGCTGTATTATTTTTGTAGAAAATGAGCGAACAAATGCATGAAACATGAGTTTTAGGTGGAAATAAAGATTGTGGAGAAATATTTTAAAATCAAAACAAATTTTCGTTTGCATTTGAATAATTTAGTATATTCTTTACGAAAAATCTAGCCAAGTTTTTATTTCATGAAACGAGCGAACAAAGGCATGAAACATGAGTTTGAGGTGCAAACAAAGATCGTGGAGAAATTTTTTAAAGTAAAAATAAATTTTGGTTTGCATTTGAATAATTTAGTATTTACGAAAAATCTAGCAGTGTTATTTTTATATAAAATGAGCGAACAAATGCATGAAACATGAGTTTTAGATGGAAACAAAGATTGTGGAGAAATATTTTAAATTGAAAACAAATTTTCGTTTGCATTTGAATAATATAGTATATTCTTTACGAAAAATCTAGCGGAGATTTTATTTCATGAAACGAGCGAACAAACGCATGAAACATGAGATTGAGGTGGAAACAAAGATTGTGGAGAAATATTTTAAAATGAAAACAAATTTTCGTTTGCATTTGAATAATTTAGTATATTCTTTACGAAAAATCTAGCCGAGTTTTCATTTCATGAAACGAGCGAACAAACGCATGAAACATGAGATTGAGGTGGAAACAAAGATTGTGGAGAAATATTTTAAAATGAAAACAAATTTTGGTTTGCATTTGAATAATATAGTATATTCTTTACGAAAAATCTAGCCGAGTTTTTATTTCATGAAACGAGGGAACAAAGGCATGAAACATGAGTTTGAGGTGCAAACAGAGATCGTGGAGAAATTTTTTAAAGGAAAAATAAATTTTGGTTTGCATTTGAATAATTTAGTATTTACGAAAAATCTAGCAGTGTTATTTTTATATAAAATGAGCGAACAAATGCATGAAACATGAGTTTTAGATGGAAACAAAGATTTTGGACAAATATTTTAAAATGAAAACAAATCTTCGTTTGCATTTGAATAATATAGTATATTCTTTACGAAAAAACTAGCCGAGTTTTTATTTCATGAAACGAGCGAACAAAGGCATGAAACATGAGGTTGAGGTGCAAACAAAGATCGTGGAGAAATATTTTAAAGTAAAAATAAATTTTGGTTTGCATTTGAATAATTTAGTATTTACGAAAAATCTAGCAGTGTTATTTTTATATAAAATGAGCGAACAAATGCATGAAACATGAGTTTTAGATGGAAACAAAGATTGTGGACAAATATTTTAAAATGAAAACAAATCTTCGTTTGCATTTGAATAATATAGTATATTCTTTACGAAAAAACTAGCCTTTTATTTCATGAAACAAGCGAACAAAGGCATGAAACATGAGGTTGAGGTGCAAAAAAAGATCGTGGTGAAATATTTTAAAGTAAAAATAAATTTTGGTTTGCATTTGAATAATTTAGTATTTACGAAAAATCTAGCAGTGTTATTTTTATATAAAATGTGCGAACAAATGCATGAAACATGAGTTTTAGATGGAAACAAAGATTGTGGAGAAATATTTTAAAATGAAAAGAAAATTTGGTTTGCATTTGAATAATATAGTATATTCTTTACGAAAAATCTAGCCGAGTTTTTATTTCATGAAACGAGCGAACAATGGCATGAAACATGAGGTTGAGGTGCAAACAAAGATCGTGGAGAAATATTTTAAAGTAAAAATAAATTTTGGTTTGCATTTGAAAAATTTAGTATTTACTTTCATTCTTTACGAAAAATCTGGTTGTATTATTTTTGTAGAAAATGAGCGAACAAATGCATGAAACATGAGTTTTAGGTGGAAATAAAGATTGTGGAGAAATATTTTAAAATCAAAACAAATTTTCGTTTGCATTTGAATAATTTAGTATATTCTTTACGAAAAATCTAGCCGAGTTTTTATTTCATGAAACGAGCGAACAAAGGCATGAAACATGAGTTTGAGGTGCAAACAAAGATCGTGGAGAAATTTTTTAAAGTAAAAATAAATTTTGGTTTGCATTTGAAAAATTTAGTATTTACTTTCATTCTGTACGAAAAATCTGGCTGTATTATTTTTGTAGAAAATGAGCGAACAAATGCATGAAACATGAGTTTTAGGTGGAAATAAAGATTGTGGAGAAATATTTTAAAATCAAAACAAATTTTCGTTTGCATTTGAATAATTTAGTATATTCTTTACGAAAAATCTAGCCAAGTTTTTATTTCATGAAACGAGCGAACAAAGGCATGAAACATGAGTTTGAGGTGCAAACAAAGATCGTGGAGAAATTTTTTAAAGTAAAAATAAATTTTGGTTTGCATTTGAATAATTTAGTATTTACGAAAAATCTAGCAGTGTTATTTTTATATAAAATGAGCGAACAAATGCATGAAACATGAGTTTTAGATGGAAACAAAGATTGTGGAGAAATATTTTAAATTGAAAACAAATTTTCGTTTGCATTTGAATAATATAGTATATTCTTTACGAAAAATCTAGCGGAGATTTTATTTCATGAAACGAGCGAACAAACGCATGAAACATGAGATTGAGGTGGAAACAAAGATTGTGGAGAAATATTTTAAAATGAAAACAAATTTTCGTTTGCATTTGAATAATTTAGTATATTCTTTACGAAAAATCTAGCCGAGTTTTCATTTCATGAAACGAGCGAACAAACGCATGAAACATGAGATTGAGGTGGAAACAAAGATTGTGGAGAAATATTTTAAAATGAAAACAAATTTTGGTTTGCATTTGAATAATATAGTATATTCTTTACGAAAAATCTAGCCGAGTTTTTATTTCATGAAACGAGCGAACAAAGGCATGAAACATGAGTTTGAGGTGCAAACAAAGATCGTGGAGAAATTTTTTAAAGTAAAAATAAATTTTGGTTTGCATTTGAATAATTTAGTATTTACGAAAAATCTAGCAGTGTTATTTTTATATAAAATGTGCGAACAAATGCATGAAACATGAGTTTTAGATGGAAACAAAGATTGTGGACAAATATTTTAAAATGAAAACAAATCTTCGTTTGCATTTGAATAATATAGTATATTCTTTACTAAAAATCTAGCCGAGTTTTTATTTCCTGAAACGAGCGAACAAAGGCATGAAACATGAGTTTGAGGTGCAAACAAAGATCGTGGAGAAATTTTTTAAAGTAAAAATAAATTTTAGTTTGCATTTGAATAATTTAGTATTTACGAAAAATCTAGCAGTGTTATTTTTATATAAAATGAGCGAACAAATGCATGAAACATGAGTTTTAGATGGAAACAAAGATTGTGGACAAATATTTTAAAATGAAAACAAATCTTCGTTTGCATTTGAATAATATAGTATATTCTTTACGAAAAAACTAGCCGAGTTTTTATTTCATGAAACGAGCGAACAAAGGCATGAAACATGAGGTTGAGGTGCAAACAAAGATCGTGGAGAAATATTTTAAAGTAAAAATAAATTTTGGTTTGCATTTGAATAATTTAGTATTTACGAAAAATCTAGCAGTGTTATTTTTATATAAAATGTGCGAACAAATGCATGAAACATGAGTTTTAGATGGAAACAAAGATTGTGGAGAAATATTTTAAAATGAAAAGAAAATTTGGTTTGCATTTGAATAATATAGTATATTCTTTACGAAAAATCTAGCCGAGTTTTTATTTCATGAAACGAGCGAACAATGGCATGAAACATGAGGTTGAGGTGCAAACAAAGATCGTGGAGAAATATTTTAAAGTAAAAATAAATTTTGGTTTGCATTTGAAAAATTTAGTATTTACTTTCATTCTTTACGAAAAATCTGGCTGTATTATTTTTGTAGAAAATGAGCGAACAAATGCATGAAACATGAGTTTTAGGTGGAAATAAAGATTGTGGAGAAATATTTTAAAATCAAAACAAATTTTCGTTTGCATTTGAATAATTTAGTATATTCTTTACGAAAAATCTAGCCGAGTTTTTATTTCATGAAACGAGCGAACAAAGGCATGAAACATGAGTTTGAGGTGCAAACAAAGATCGTGGAGAAATTTTTTAAAGTCAAAATAAATTTTGGTTTGCATTTGAATAATTTAGTATTTACGAAAAATCTAGCAGTGTTATTTTTATATAAAATGAGCGAACAAATGCATGAAACATGAGTTTTAGATGGAAACAAAGATTGTGGACAAATATTTTAAAATGAAAACAAATCTTCGTTTGCATTTGAATAATATAGTATATTCTTTACGAAAAAACTAGCCGAGTTTTTATTTCATGAAACGAGCGAACAAAGGAATGAAACATGAGGTTGAGGTGCAAACAAAGATCGTGGAGAAATATTTTAAAGTAAAAATAAATTTTGGTTTGCATTTGAATAATTTAGTATTTACTTTCATTCTTTACGAAAAATCTGGCTGTATTATTTTTGTAGAAAATGAGCGAACAAATGGCATGAAACATGAGTTTTAGGTGGAAATAAAGATTGTGGAGAAATATTTTAAAATCAAAACAAATTTTCGTTTGCATTTGAATAATTTAGTATATTCTTTACGAAAAATCTAGCCGAGTTTTTATTTCATGAAACGAGCGAACAAAGGCATGAAACATGAATTTGAGGTGCAAACAAAGATCGTGGAGAAATTTTTTAAAGTCAAAATAAATTTTGGTTTGCATTTGAATAATTTAGTATTTACGAAAAATCTAGCAGTGTTATTTTTATATAAAATGAGCGAACAAATGCATGAAACATGAGTTTTAGATGGAAACAAAGATTGTGGACAAATATTTTAAAATGAAAACAAATCTTCGTTTGCATTTGAATAATATAGTATATTCTTTACGAAAAAACTAGCCGAGTTTTTATTTCATGAAACGAGCGAACAAAGGAATGAAACATGAGGTTGAGGTGCAAACAAAGATCGTGGAGAAATATTTTAAAGTAAAAATAAATTTTGGTTTGCATTTGAATAATTTAGTATTTACTTTCATTCTTTACGAAAAATCTGGCTGTATTATTTTTGTAGAAAATGAGCGAACAAATGCATGAAACATGAGTTTTAGGTGGAAATAAAGAATGTGGAGAAATATTTTAAAATCAAAACAAATTTTCGTTTGCATTTGAATAATTTAGTATATTCTTTACGAAAAATCTAGCCGAGTTTTTATTTCATGAAACGAGCGAACAAAGGCATGAAACATGAATTTGAGGTGCAAACAAAGATCGTGGAGAAATTTTTTAAAGTCAAAATAAATTTTGGTTTGCATTTGAATAATTTAGTATTTACGAAAAATCTAGCAGTGTTATTTTTATATAAAATAAGCGAACAAATCCATGAAACATGAGTTTTAGATGGAAACAAAGATTGTGGACAAATATTTTAAAATGAAAACAAATCTTCGTTTGCATTTGAATAATATAGTATATTCTTTACGAAAAAACTAGCCGAGTTTTTATTTCATGAAACGAGCGAACAAAGGCATGAAACATGAGGTTGAGGTGCAAACAAAGATCGTGGAGAAATATTTTAAAGTAAAAATAAATTTTGGTTTGCATTTGAATAATTTAGTATTTACTTTCATTCTTTACGAAAAATCTGGCTGTATTATTTTTGTAGAAAATGAGCGAACAAATGGCATGAAACATGAGTTTTAGGTGGAAATAAAGATTGTGGAGAAATATTTTAAAATCAAAACAAATTTTCGTTTGCATTTGAATAATTTAGTATATTCTTTACGAAAAATCTAGCCGAGTTTTTATTTCATGAAACGAGCGAACAAAGGCATGAAACATGAATTTGAGGTGCAAACAAAGATCGTGGAGAAATTTTTTAAAGTCAAAATAAATTTTGGTTTGCATTTGAATAATTTAGTATTTACGAAAAATCTAGCAGTGTTATTTTTATATAAAATGAGCGAACAAATGCATGAAACATGAGTTTTAGATGGAAACAAAGATTGTGGACAAATATTTTAAAATGAAAACAAATCTTCGTTTGCATTTGAATAATATAGTATATTCTTTACGAAAAAACTAGCCGAGTTTTTATTTCATGAAACGAGCGAACAAAGGAATGAAACATGAGGTTGAGGTGCAAACAAAGATCGTGGAGAAATATTTTAAAGTAAAAATAAATTTTGGTTTGCATTTGAATAATTTAGTATTTACTTTCATTCTTTACGAAAAATCTGGCTGTATTATTTTTGTAGAAAATGAGCGAACAAATGGCATGAAACATGAGTTTTAGGTGGAAATAAAGATTGTGGAGAAATATTTTAAAATCAAAACAAATTTTCGTTTGCATTTGAATAATTTAGTATATTCTTTACGAAAAATCTAGCCGAGTTTTTATTTCATGAAACGAGCGAACAAAGGCATGAAACATGAATTTGAGGTGCAAACAAAGATCGTGGAGAAATTTTTTAAAGTCAAAATAAATTTTGGTTTGCATTTGAATAATTTAGTATTTACGAAAAATCTAGCAGTGTTATTTTTATATAAAATGAGCGAACAAATGCATGAAACATGAGTTTTAGATGGAAACAAAGATTGTGGACAAATATTTTAAAATGAAAACAAATCTTCGTTTGCATTTGAATAATATAGTATATTCTTTACGAAAAAACTAGCCGAGTTTTTATTTCATGAAACGAGCGAACAAAGGAATGAAACATGAGGTTGAGGTGCAAACAAAGATCGTGGAGAAATATTTTAAAGTAAAAATAAATTTTGGTTTGCATTTGAATAATTTAGTATTTACTTTCATTCTTTACGAAAAATCTGGCTGTATTATTTTTGTAGAAAATGAGCGAACAAATGCATGAAACATGAGTTTTAGGTGGAAATAAAGAATGTGGAGAAATATTTTAAAATCAAAACAAATTTTCGTTTGCATTTGAATAATTTAGTATATTCTTTACGAAAAATCTAGCCGAGTTTTTATTTCATGAAACGAGCGAACAAAGGCATGAAACATGAATTTGAGGTGCAAACAAAGATCGTGGAGAAATTTTTTAAAGTCAAAATAAATTTTGGTTTGCATTTGAATAATTTAGTATTTACGAAAAATCTAGCAGTGTTATTTTTATATAAAATAAGCGAACAAATCCATGAAACATGAGTTTTAGATGGAAACAAAGATTGTGGACAAATATTTTAAAATGAAAACAAATCTTCGTTTGCATTTGAATAATATAGTATATTCTTTACGAAAAAACTAGCCGAGTTTTTATTTCATGAAACGAGCGAACAAAGGCATGAAACATGAGGTTGAGGTGCAAACAAAGATCGTGGAGAAATATTTTAAAGTAAAAATAAATTTTGGTTTGCATTTGAATAATTTAGTATTTACTTTCATTCTTTACGAAAAATCTGGCTGTATTATTTTTGTAGAAAATGAGCGAACAAATGGCATGAAACATGAGTTTTAGGTGGAAATAAAGATTGTGGAGAAATATTTTAAAATCAAAACAAATTTTCGTTTGCATTTGAATAATTTAGTATATTCTTTACGAAAAATCTAGCCGAGTTTTTATTTCATGAAACGAGCGAACAAAGGCATGAAACATGAATTTGAGGTGCAAACAAAGATCGTGGAGAAATTTTTTAAAGTCAAAATAAATTTTGGTTTGCATTTGAATAATTTAGTATTTACGAAAAATCTAGCAGTGTTATTTTTATATAAAATGAGCGAACAAATGCATGAAACATGAGTTTTAGATGGAAACAAAGATTGTGGACAAATATTTTAAAATGAAAACAAATCTTCGTTTGCATTTGAATAATATAGTATATTCTTTACGAAAAAACTAGCCGAGTTTTTATTTCATGAAACGAGCGAACAAAGGAATGAAACATGAGGTTGAGGTGCAAACAAAGATCGTGGAGAAATATTTTAAAGTAAAAATAAATTTTGGTTTGCATTTGAATAATTTAGTATTTACTTTCATTCTTTACGAAAAATCTGGCTGTATTATTTTTGTAGAAAATGAGCGAACAAATGCATGAAACATGAGTTTTAGGTGGAAATAAAGATTGTGGAGAAATATTTTAAAATCAAAACAAATTTTCGTTTGCATTTGAATAATTTAGTATATTCTTTACGAAAAATCTAGCCGAGTTTTTATTTCATGAAACGAGCGAACAAAGGCATGAAACATGAATTTGAGGTGCAAACAAAGATCGTGGAGAAATTTTTTAAAGTCAAAATAAATTTTGGTTTGCATTTGAATAATTTAGTATTTACGAAAAATCTAGCAGTGTTATTTTTATATAAAATAAGCGAACAAATCCATGAAACATGAGTTTTAGATGGAAACAAAGATTGTGGACAAATATTTTAAAATGAAAACAAATCTTCGTTTGCATTTGAATAATATAGTACATTCTTTACGAAAAAACTAGCCGAGTTTTTATTTCATGAAACGAGCGAACAAAGGCATGAAACATGAGGTTGAGGTGCAAACAAAGATCGTGGAGAAATATTTTAAAGTAAAAATAAATTTTGGTTTGCATTTGAATAATTTAGTATTTACTTTCATTCTTTACGAAAAATCTGGCTGTATTATTTTTGTAGAAAATGAGCGAACAAATGCATGAAACATGAGTTTTAGGTGGAAATAAAGATTGTGGAGAAATATTTTAAAATCAAAACAAATTTTCGTTTGCATTTGAATAATTTAGTATATTCTTTACGAAAAATCTAGCCAAGTTTTTATTTCATGAAACGAGCGAACAAAGGCATGAAACATGAGTTTGAGGTGCAAACAAAGATCGTGGAGAAATTTTTTAAAGTAAAAATAAATTTTGGTTTGCATTTGAATTATTTAGTATTTACGAAAAATCTAGCAGTGTTATTTTTATATAAAATGAGCGAACAAATGCATGAAACATGAGTTTTAGATGGAAACAAAGATTGTGGAGAAATATTTTAAATTGAAAACAAATTTTCGTTTGCATTTGAATAATATAGTATATTCTTTACGAAAAATCTAGCGGAGATTTTATTTCATGAAACGAGCGAACAAACGCATGAAACATGAGATTGAGGTGGAAACAAAGATTGTGGAGAAATATTTTAAAATGAAAACAAATTTTCGTTTGCATTTGAATAATTTAGTATATTCTTTACGAAAAATCTAGCCGAGTTTTCATTTCATGAAACGAGCGAACAAACGCATGAAACATGAGATTGAGGTGGAAACAAAGATTGTGGAGAAATATTTTAAAATGAAAATAAATTTTGGTCTGCATTTGAATAATATATTATATTCTTTACGAAAAATCTAGCCGAGTTTTTATTTCATGAAACGAGCGAACAAAGGCATGAAACATGAGTTTGAGGTGCAAACAAAGATCGTGGAGAAATTTTTTAAAGGAAAAATAAATTTTGGTTTGCATTTGAATAATTTAGTATTTACGAAAAATCTAGCAGTGTTATTTTTATATAAAATGAGCGAACAAATGCATGAAACATGAGTTTTAGATGGAAACAAAGATTGTGGACAAATATTTTAAAATGAAAACAAATCTTCGTTTGCATTTGAATAATATAGTATATTCTTTACTAAAAATCTAGCCGAGTTTTTATTTCCTGAAACGAGCGAACAAAGGCATGAAACATGAGTTTGAGGTGCAAACAAAGATCGTGGAGAAATTTTTTAAAGTAAAAATAAATTTTGGTTTGCATTTGAATAATTTAGTATTTACGAAAAATCTAGCAGTGTTATTTTTATATAAAATGAGCGAACAAATGCATGAAACATGAGTTTTAGATGGAAACAAAGATTGTGGAGAAATATTTTAAAATGAAAAGAAAATTTGGTTTGCATTTGAATAATATAGTATATTCTTTACGAAAAATCTAGCCGAGTTTTTATTTCATGAAACGAGCGAACAAAGGCATGAAACATGAGGATGAGGTGCAAACAAAGATCGTGGAGAAATATTTTAAAGTAAAAATAAATTTTGGTTTGCATTTGAATAATTTAGTATTTACTTTCATTCTTTACGAAAAATCTGGCTGTATTATTTTTGTAGAAAATGAGCGAACAAATGCATGAAACATGAGTTTTAGGTGGAAATAAAGATTGTGGAGAAATATTTTAAAATCAAAACAAATTTTCGTTTGCATTTGAATAAATTAGTATATTCTTTACCAAAAATCTAGCCGAGTTTTTATTTCATGAAACGAGCGAACAAAGGCATGAAACATGAGTTTGAGGTGCAAACAAAGATCGTGGAGAAATTTTTTTAAGTCAAAATAAATTTTGGTTTGCATTTGAATAATTTAGTATTTACGAAAAATCTAGCAGTGTTATTTTTATATAAAATGAGCGAACAAATGCATGAAACATGAGTTTTAGATGGAAACAAAGATTGTGGACAAATATTTTAAAATGAAAACAAATCTTCGTTTGCATTTGAATAATATAGTATATTCTTTACGAAAAAACTAGCCGAGTTTTTATTTCATGAAACGAGCGAACAAAGGCATGAAACATGAGGTTGAGGTGCAAACAAAGATCGTGGAGAAATATTTTAAAGTAAAAATAAATTTTGGTTTGCATTTGAATAATTTAGTATTTACTTTCATTCTTTACGAAAAATCTGGCTGTATTATTTTTGTAGAAAATGAGCGAACAAATGCATGAAACATGAGTTTTAGGTGGAAATAAAGATTGTGGACAAATATTTTAAAATGAAAACAAATCTTCGTTTGCATTTGAATAATATAGTACATTCTTTACGAAAAAACTAGCCGAGTTTTTATTTCATGAAACGAGCGAACAAAGGCATGAAACATGAGGTTGAGGTGCAAACAAAGATCGTGGAGAAATATTTTAAAGTAAAAATAAATTTTGGTTTGCATTTGAATAATTTAGTATTTACTTTCCTTCTTTACGAAAAATCTGGCTGTATTATTTTTGTAGAAAATGAGCGAACAAATGCATGAAACATGAGTTTTAGATGGAAATAAAGATTGTGGAGAAATATTTTAAAATCAAAACAAATTTTCGTTTGCATTTGAATAATTTAGTATATTCTTTACGAAAAATCTAGCCGAGTTTTTATTTCATGAAACGAGCGAACAAAGGCATGAAACATGAGTTTGAGGTGCAAACAAAGATCGTGGAGAAATTTTTTAAAGTCAAAATAAATTTTGGTTTGCATTTGAATAATTTAGTATTTACTTTCATTCTTTACGAAAAATCTGGCCGTATTATTTTTGTAGAAAATGAGCGAACAAATGCATGAAACATGAGTTTTAGGTGGAAATAAAGATTGTGGAGAAATATTTTAAAATCAAAACAAATTTTCGTTTGCATTTGAATAATTTAGTATATTCTTTACGAAAAATCTAGCCGAGTTTTTATTTCATGAAACGAGCGAACAAAGGCATGAAACATGAGTTTGAGGTGCAAACAAAGATCGTGGAGAAATTTTTTAAAGTCAAAATAAATTTTTGTTTGCATTTGAATAATTTAGTATTTACGAAAAATCTAGCAGTGTTATTTTTATATAAAATAAGCGAACAAATCCATGAAACATGAGTTTTAGATGGAAACAAAGATTGTGGACAAATATTTTAAAATGAAAACAAATCTTCGTTTGCATTTGAATAATATAGTACATTCTTTACGAAAAAACTAGCCGAGTTTTTATTTCATGAAACGAGCGAACAAAGGCATGAAACATGAGGTTGAGGTGCAAACAAAGATCGTGGAGAAATATTTTAAAGTAAAAATAAATTTTGGTATGCATTTGAATAATTTAGTATTTACTTTCATTCTTTACGAAAAATCTGGCTGTATTATTTTTGTAGAAAATGAGCGAACAAATGCATGAAACATGAGTTTTAGGTGGAAATAAAGATTGTGGAGAAATATTTTAAAATCAAAACAAATTTTCGTTTGCATTTGAATAATTTAGTATATTCTTTACGAAAAATCTAGCCGAGTTTTTATTTCATGAAACGAGCGAACAAAGGCATGAAACATGAGTTTGAGGTGCAAACAAAGATCGTGGAGAAATTTTTTAAAGTCAAAATAAATTTTGGTTTGCATTTGAATAATTTAGTATTTACGAAAAATCTAGCAGTGTTATTTTTATATAAAATAAGCGAACAAATCCATGAAACATGAGTTTTAGATGGAAACAAAGATTGTGGACAAATATTTTAAAATGAAAACAAATCTTCGTTTGCATTTGAATAATATAGTACATTCTTTACGAAAAAACTAGCCGAGTTTTTATTTCATGAAACGAGCGAACAAAGGCATGAAACATGGGGTTGAGGTGCAAACAAAGATCGTGGAGAAATATTTTAAAGTAAAAATAAATTTTGGTTTGCATTTGAATAATTTAGTATTTACTTTCATTCTTTACGAAAAATCTGGCTGTATTATTTTTGTAGAAAATGAGCGAACAAATGCATGAAACATGAGTTTTAGGTGGAAATAAAGATTGTGGAGAAATATTTTAAAATCAAAACAAATTTTCGTTTGCATTTGAATAATTTAGTATATTCTTTACGAAAAATCTAGCCAAGTTTTTATTTCATGAAACGAGCGAACAAAGGCATGAAACATGAGTTTGAGGTGCAAACAAAGATCGTGGAGAAATTTTTTAAAGTAAAAATAAATTTTGGTTTGCATTTGAATAATTTAGTATTTACGAAAAATCTAGCAGTGTTATTTTTATATAAAATGAGCGAACAAATGCATGAAACATGAGTTTTAGATGGAAACAAAGATTTTGGAGAAATATTTTAAATTGAAAACAAATTTTCGTTTGCATTTGAATAATATAGTATATTCTTTACGAAAAATCTAGCGGAGATTTTATTTCATGAAACGAGCGAACAAACGCATGACACATGAGATTGAGGTTGAAACAAAGATTGTGGAGAAATATTTTAAAATGAAAACAAATTTTCGTTTGCATTTGAATAATTTAGTATATTCTTTACGAAAAATCTAGCCGAGTTTTCATTTCATGAAACGAGCGAACAAACGCATGAAACATGAGATTGAGGTGGAAACAAAGATTGTGGAGAAATATTTTAAAATGAAAACAAATTTTGGTTTGCATTTGAATAATATAGTATATTCTTTACGAAAAATCTAGCCGAGTTTTTATTTCATGAAACGAGCGAACAAAGGCATGAAACATGAGTTTGAGGTGCAAACAAAGATCGTGGAGAAATTTTTTAAAGGAAAAATAAATTTTGGTTTGCATTTGAATAATTTAGTATTTACGAAAAATCTAGCAGTGTTATTTTTATATAAAATGAGCGAACAAATGCATGAAACATGAGTTTTAGATGGAAACAAAGATTGTGGACAAATATTTTAAAATGAAAAAAATCTTCGTTTGCATTTGAATAATATAGTATATTCTTTACTAAAAATCTAGCCGAGTTTTTATTTCCTGAAACGAGCGAACAAAGGCATGAAACATGAGTTTGAGGTGCAAACAAAGATCGTGGAGAAATTTTTTAAAGTAAAAATAAATTTTGGTTTGCATTTGAATAATTTAGTATTTACGAAAAATCTAGCAGTGTTATTTTTATATAAAATGAGCGAACAAATGCATGAAACATGAGTTTTAGATGGAAACAAAGATTGTGGACAAATATTTTAAAATGAAAACAAATCTTCGTTTGCATTTGAATAATATAGTATATTCTTTACGAAAAAACTAGCCGAGTTTTTATTTCATGAAACGAGCGAACAAAGGCATGAAACATGAGGTTGAGGTGCAAACAAAAATCGTGGAGAAATATTTTAAAGTAAAAATAAATTTTGGTTTGCATTTGAATAATTTAGTATTTACGAAAAATCTAGCAGTGTTATTTTTATATAAAATGTGCGAACAAATGCATGAAACATGAGTTTTAGATGGAAACAAAGATTGTGGAGAAATATTTTAAAATGAAAACAAAATTTGGTTTGCATTTGAATAATATAGTATATTCTTTACGAAAAATCTAGCCGAGTTTTTATTTCATGAAACGAGCGAACAAAGGCATGAAACATGAGGTTGAGGTGCAAACAAAGATCGTGGAGAAATATTTTAAAGTAAAAATAAATTTTGGTTTGCATTTGAAAAATTTAGTATTTACTTTCATTCTTTACGAAAAATCTGGCTGTATTATTTTTGTAGAAAATGAGCGAACAAATGCATGAAACATGAGTTTTAGGTGGAAATAAAGATTGTGGAGAAATATTTTAAAATCAAAACAAATTTTCGTTTGCATTTGAATAATTTAGTATATTCTTTACGAAAAATCTAGCCGAGTTTTTATTTCATGAAACGAGCGAACAAAGGCATGAAACATGAGTTTGACGTGCAAACAAAGATCGTGGAGAAATTTTTTAAAGTCAAAATAAATTTTGGTTTGCATTTGAATAATTTAGTATTTACGAAAAATCTAGCAGTGTTATTTTTATATAAAATGAGCGAACAAATGCATGAAACATGAGTTTAAAATGGAAACAAAGATTGTGGACAAATATTTTAAAATGAAAACAAATCTTCGTTTGCATTTGAATAATATAGTATATTCTTTACGAAAAAACTAGCCGAGTTTTTATTTCATGAAACGAGCGAACAAAGGCATGAAACATGAGGTTGAGGTGCAAACAAAGATCGTGGAGAAATATTTTAAAGTAAAAATAAATTTTGGTTTGCATTTGAATAATTTAGTATTTACTTTCATTCTTTACGAAAAATCTGGCTGTATTATTTTTGTAGAAAATGAGCGAACAAATGCATGAAACATGAGTTTTAGGTGGAAATAAAGATTGTGGAGAAATATTTTAAAATCAAAACAAATTTTCGTTTGCATTTGAATAATTTAGTATATTCTTTACGAAAAATCTAGCCGAGTTTTTATTTCATGAAACGAGCGAACAAAGGCATGAAACATGAGTTTGAGGTGCAAACAAAGATCGTGGAGAAATTTTATAAAGTCAAAATAAATTTTGGTTTGCATTTGAATAATTTAGTATTTACGAAAAATCTAGCAGTGTTATTTTTATATAAAATAAGCGAACAAATCCATGAAACATGAGTTTTAGATGGAAACAAAGATTGTGGACAAATATTTTAAAACGAAAACAAATCTTCGTTTGCATTTGAATAATATAGTACATTCTTTACGAAAAAACTAGCCGAGTTTTTATTTCATGAAACGAGCGAACAAAGGCATGAAACATGAGGTTGAGGTGCAAACAAAGATCGTGGAGAAATATTTTAAAGTAAAAATAAATTTTGGTTTGCATTTGAATAATTTAGTATTTACTTTCATTCTTTACGAAAAATCTGGCTGTATTATTTTTGTAGAAAATGAGCGAACAAATGCATGAAACATGAGTTTTAGGTGGAAATAAAGATTGTGGAGAAATATTTTAAAATCAAAACAAATTTTCGTTTGCATTTGAATAATTTAGTATATTCTTTACGAAAAATCTAGCCGAGTTTTTATTTCATGAAACGAGCGAACAAAGGCATGAAACATGAGTTTGAGGTGCAAACAAAGATCGTGGAGAAATTTTTTAAAGTCAAAATAAATTTTGGTTTGCATTTGAATAATTTAGTATTTACGAAAAATCTAGCAGTGTTATTTTTATATAAAATAAGCGAACAAATCCATCAAACATGAGTTTTAGATGGAAACAAAGATTGTGGACAAATATTTTAAAATGAAAACAAATCTTCGTTTGCATTTGAATAATATAGTACATTCTTTACGAAAAAACTAGCCGAGTTTTTATTTCATGAAACGAGCGAACAAAGGCATGAAACATGAGGTTGAGGTGCAAACAAAGATCGTGGAGAAATATTTTAAACTAAAAATAAATTTTGGTTTGCATTTGAATAATTTAGTATTTACTTTCATTCTTTACGAAAAATCTGGCTGTATTATTTTTGTAGAAAATGAGCGAACAAATGCATGAAACATGAGTTTTAGGTGGAAATAAAGATTGTGGAGAAATATTTTAAAATCAAAACAAATTTTCGTTTGCATTTGAATAATTTAGTATATTCTTTACGAAAAATCTAGCCGAGTTTTTATTTCATGAAACGAGCGAACAAAGGCATGAAACATGAGTTTGAGGTGCAAACAAAGATCGTGGACAAATTTTTTAAAGTCAAAATAAATTTTGGTTTGCATTTGAATAATTTAGTATTTAAGAAAAATCTAGCAGTGTTATTTTTATATAAAATAAGCGAACAAATCGATGAAACATGAGTTTTAGATGGAAACAAAGATTGTCGACTAATATTTTAAAATGAAAACAAATCTTCGTTTGCATTTGAATAATATAGTACATTCTTTACGAAAAAACTAGCCGAGTTTTTATTTCATGAAACGAGCGAACAAAGGCATGAAACATGAGGTTGAGGTGCAAACAAAGATCGTGGAGAAATATTTTAAACTAAAAATAAATTTTGGTTTGCATTTGAATAATTTAGTATTTACTTTCATTCTTTACGAAAAATCTGGCTGTATTATTTTTGTAGAAAATGAGCGAACAAATGCATGAAACATGAGTTTTAGGTGGAAATAAAGATTGTGGAGAAATATTTTAAAATCAAAACAAATTTTCGTTTGCATTTGAATAATTTAGTATATTCTTTACGAAAAATCTAGCCAAGTTTTTATTTCATGAAACGAGCGAACAAAGGCATGAAACATGAGTTTGAGGTGCAAACAAAGATCGTGGAGAAATTTTTTAAAGTAAAAATAAATTTTGGTTTGCATTTGAATAATTTAGTATTTACGAAAAATCTAGCAGTGTTATTTTTATATAAAATGAGCGAACAAATGCATGAAACATGAGTTTTAGATGGAAACAAAGATTGTGGAGAAATATTTTAAATTGAAAACAAATTTTCGTTTGCATTTGAATAATATAGTATATTCTTTACGAAAAATCTAGCGGAGATTTTATTTCATGAAACGAGCGAACAAACGCATGAAACATGAGATTGAGGTGGAAACAAAGATTGTGGAGAAATATTTTAAAATGAAAACAAATTTTCGTTTGCATTTGAATAATTTAGTATATTCTTTACGAAAAATCTAGCCGAGTTTTCATTTCATGAAACGAGCGAACAAACGCATGAAACATGAGATTGAGGTGGAAACAAAGATTGTGGAGAAATATTTTAAAATGAAAACAAATTTTGGTTTGCATTTGAATAATATAGTATATTCTTTACGAAAAATCTAGCCGAGTTTTTATTTCATGAAACGAGCGAACAAAGGCATGAAACATGAGTTTGAGGTGCAAACAAAGATCGTGGAGAAATTTTTTAAAGGAAAAATAAATTTTGGTTTGCATTTGAATAATTTATTTACGAAAAATCTAGCAGTGTTATTTTTATATAAAATGAGCGAACAAATGCATGAAACATGAGTTTTAGATGGAAACAAAGATTGTGGACAAATATTTTAAAATGAAAACAAATCTTCGTTTGCATTTGAATAATATAGTATATTCTTTACTAAAAATCTTGCTGAGTTTTTATTTCCTGAAACGAGCGAACAAAGGCATGAAACATGAGTTTGAGGTGCAAACAAAGATCGTGGAGAAATTTTTTAAAGTAAAAATAAATTTTGGTTTTGCATTTGAATAATTTAGTATTTACGAAAAATCTAGCAGTGTTATTTTTATATAAAATGAGCGAACAAATGCATGAAACATGAGTTTTAGATGGAAACAAAGATTGTGGACAAATATTTTAAAATGAAAACAAATCTTCGTTTGCATTTGAATAATATAGTATATTCTTTACGAAAAAACTAGCCGAGTTTTTATTTCATGAAACGAGCGAACAAAGGCATGAAACATGAGGTTGAGGTGCAAACAAAGATCGTGGAGAAATATTTTAAAGTAAAAATAAATTTTGGTTTGCATTTGAATAATTTAGTATTTACGAAAAATCTAGCAGTGTTATTTTTATATAAAATGTGCGAACAAATGCATGAAACATGAGTTTTAGATGGAAACAAAGATTGTGGAGAAATATTTTAAAATGAAAAGAAAATTTGGTTTGCATTTGAATAATATAGTATATTCTTTACGAAAAATCTAGCCGAATTTTTATTTCATGAAACGAGCGAACAAAGGCATGAAACATGAGGATGAGGTGCAAACAAAGATCGTGGAGAAATATTTTAAAGTAAAAATAAATTTTGGTTTGCATTTGAATAATTTAGTATTTACTTTCATTCTTAACGAAAAATCTGGCTGTATTATTTTTGTAGAAAATGAGCGAACAAATGCATGAAACATGAGTTTTAGGTGGAAATAAAGATTGTGGAGAAATATTTTAAAATCAAAACAAATTTTCGTTTGCATTTGAATAATTTAGTATATTCTTTACCAAAAATCTAGCCGAGTTTTTATTTCATGAAACGAGCGAACAAAGGCATGAAACATGAGTTTGAGGTGCAAACAAAGATCTTGGAGAAATTTTTTAAAGTCAAAATAAATTTTGGTTTGCATTTGAATAATTTAGTATTTACGAAAAATCTAGCAGTGTTATTTTTATATAAAATGAGCGAACAAATGCATGAAACATGAGTTTTAGATGGAAACAAAGATTGTGGAGAAATATTTTAAATTGAAAACAAATTTTCGTTTGCATTTGAATAATATAGTATATTCTTTACGAAAAATCTAGCGGAGATTTTATTTCATGAAACGAGCGAACAAACGCATGAAACATGAGATTGAGGTGGAAACAAAGTTTGTGGAGAAATATTTTAAAATGAAAACAAATTTTCGTTTGCATTTGAATAATTAAGTATATTCTTTACGAAAAATCTAGCCGAGTTTTCATTTCATGAAACGAGCGAACAAACGCATGAAACATGAGATTGAGGTGGAAACAAAGATTGTGGAGAAATATTTTAAAATGAAAACAAATTTTGGTTTGCATTTGAATAATATAGTATATTCTTTACGAAAAATCTAGCCAAGTTTTTATTTCATGAAACGAGCGAACAAAGGCATGAAACATGAGTTTGAGGTGAAAACAAAGATCGTGGAGAAATTTTTTAAAGGAAAAATAAATTTTGGTTTGCATTTGAATAATTTAGTATTTACGAAAAATCTAGCAGTGTTATTTTTATATAAAATGAGTGAACAAATGCATGAAACATGAGTTTTAGATGGAAACAAAGATTGTGGACAAATATTTTAAAATGAAAACAAATCTTCGTTTGCATTTGAATAATATAGTATATTCTTTACTAAAAATCTAGCCGAGTTTTTATTTCCTGAAACGAGCAAAAAAAGGCATGAAACATGAGTTTGAGGTGCAAACAAAGATCGTGGAGAAATTTTTTAAAGTAAAAATAAATTTTGGTTTGCATTTGAATAATTTAGTATTTACGAAAAATCTAGCAGTGTTATTTTTATATAAAATGAGCGAACAAATGCATGAAACATGAGTTTTAGATGGAAACAAAGATTGTGGACAAATATCTTAAAATGAAAACAAATCTTCGTTTGCATTTGAATAATATAGTATATTCTTTACGAAAAAACTAGCCGAGTTTTTATTTCATGAAACGAGCGAACAAAGGCATGAAACATGAGGTTGAGGTGCAAACAAAGATCGTGGAGAAATATTTTAAAGTAAAAATAAATTTTGGTTTGCATTTGAATAATTTAGTATTTACGAAAAATCTAGCAGTGTTATTTTTATATAAAATGTGCGAACAAATGCATGAAACATGAGTTTTAGATGGAAACAAAGATTGTGGAGAAATATTTTAAAATGAAAAGAAAATTTGGTTTGCATTTGAATAATATAGTATATTCTTTACGAAAAATCTAGCCGAGTTTTTATTTCATGAAACGAGCGAACAAAGGCATGAAACATGAGGATGAGGTGCAAACAAAGATCGTGGAGAAATATTTTAAAGTAAAAATAAATTTTGGTTTGCATTTGAATAATTTAGTATTTACTTTCATTCTTTACGAAAAATCTGGCTGTATTATTTTTGTAGAAAATGAGCGAACAAATGCATGAAACATGAGTTTTAGGTGGAAATAAAGATTGTGGAGAAATATTTTAAAATGAAAACAAATTTTCGTTTGCATTTGAATAATTAAGTATATTCTTTACGAAAAATCTAGCCGAGTTTTCATTTCATGAAACGAGCGAACAAACGCATGAAACATGAGATTGAGGTGGAAACAAAGATTGTGGAGAAATATTTTAAAATGAAAACAAATTTTGGTTTGCATTTGAATAATATAGTATATTCTTTACGAAAAATCTAGCCGAGTTTTTATTTCATGAAACGAGCGAACAAAGGCATGAAACACGAGTTTGAGGTGCCAACAAAGATCGTGGAGAAATTTTTTAATGGAAAAATAAATTTTGGTTTGCATTTGAATAATTTAGTATTTACGAAAAATCTAGCAGTGTTATTTTTATATAAAATGAGCGAACAAATGCATGAAACATGAGTTTTAGATGGAAACAAAGATTGTGGACAAATATTTTAAAATGAAAACAAATCTTCGTTTGCATTTGAATAATATAGTATATTCTTTACTAAAAATCTAGCCGAGTTTTTATTTCCTGAAACGAGCGAACAAAGGCATGAAACATGAGTTTGAGGTGCAAACAAAGATCGTGGAGAAATTTTTTAAAGTAAAAATAAATTTTGGTTTGCATTTGAAAAATTTAGTATTTACGAAAAATCTAGCAGTGTTATTTTTATATAAAATGAGCGAACCAATGCATGAAACATGAGTTTTAGATGGAAACAAAGATTGTGGACAAATATTTTAAAATGAAAACAAATCTTCGTTTGCATTTGAATAATATAGTATATTCTTTACGAAAAAACTAGACGAGTTTTTATTTCATGAAACGAGCGTACAAATGCATGAAACATGAGGTTGAGGTGCAAACAAAGATCGTGGAGAAATATTTTAAAGTAAAAATAAATTTTGGTTTGCATTTGAATAATTTAGTATTTACGAAAAATCTAGCAGTGTTATTTTTATATAAAATGTGCGAACAAATGCATGAAACATGAGTTTTAGATGGAAACAAAGATTGTGGAGAAATATTTCAAAATGAAAAGAAAATTTGGTTTGCATTTGAATAATATAGTATATTCTTTACGAAAAATCTAGCGGAGTTTTTATTTCATGAAACGAGCGAACAAAGGCATGAAACATGAGGATGAGGTGCAAACAAAGATCGTGGAGAAATATTTTAAAGTAAAAATAAATTTTGGTTTGCATTTGAATAATTTAGTATTTACTTTCATTCTTTACGAAAAGTCTGGCTGTATTATTTTTGTAGAAAATGAGCGAACAAATGCATGAAACATGAGTTTTAGGTGGAAATAAAGATTGTGGAGAAATATTTTAAAATCAAAACAAATTTTCGTTTGCATTTGAATAATTTAGTATATTCTTTACCAAAAATCTAGCCGAGTTTTTATTTCATGAAACGAGCGAACAAAGGCATGAAACATGAGTTTGAGGTGCAAACAAAGATCGTGGAGAAATTTTTTAAAGTCAAAATAAATTTTGGTTTGCATTTGAATAATTTAGTATTTACGAAAAATCTAGCAAATATTTTTATATAAAATGAGCGAACAAATGCATGAAACATGAGTTTTAGATGGAAACAAAGATTGTGGAGAAATATTTTAAAATGAAAACAAATTTTCGTTTGCATTTGAATAATTTAGTATATTCTTTACGAAAAATCTAGCCGAGTTTTTATTTCGTGAAACGAGCGAACAAAGGCATGAAACATGAGTTTGAGGTGCAAACAAAGATCGTGGAGAAATTTTTTAAAGTCAAAATAAATTTTGGTTTGCATTTGAATAATTTAGTATTTACGAAAAATCTAGCAGTGTTATTTTTATATAAAATGAGCGAACAAATGCATGAAACATGACTTTTAGTTGGAAACAAAGATTGTGGAGAAATATTTTAAAATGAAAACAAATTTTCGTTTGCATTTGAATAATTTAGTATATTCTTTACGAAAAATCTAGCCGAGTTTTTATTTCATGAAACGAGCGAACAAACGCATGAAACATGAGATTGAGGTGGAAACAAAGATTGTGGAGAAATATTTTAAAATGAAAACAAATTTTCGTTTGCATTTGAACAATATAGTATATTCTTTACGAAAAATCTAGCCGAGTTTTTATTTCATGAAACGAGCGAACAAACGCATGAAACATGAGATTGAGGTGGAAACAAAGATTGTGGAGAAATATTTTAAAATGAAAACAAATTTTGGTTTGCATTTGAATAATATAGTATATTCTTTACGAAAAATCTAGCCGAGTTTTTATTTCATGAAACGAGCGAACAAAGGCAGTGCAAACAAAGATCGTGGAGAAATTTTTTAAAGGAAAAATAAATTTTGGTTTGCATTTGAATAATTTAGTATTTACGAAAAATCTAGTAGTGTTATTTTTATATAAAATGAGCGAACAAATGCATGAAACATGTGTTTTAGATGGAAACAAAGATTGTGGACAAATATTTTAAAATGAAAACAAATCTTCGTTTGCATTTGAATAATATAGTATATTCTTTACTAAAAATCTAGCCGAGTTTTTATTTCCTGAAACGAGCGAACAAAGGCATGAAACATGAGTTTGAGGTGCAAACAAAGATCGTGGAGAAATTTTTTAAAGTAAAAATAAATTTTGGTTTGCATTTGAATAATTTAGTATTTACGAAAAATCTAGCAGTGTTATTTTTATATAAAATGAGCGAACAAATGCATGAAACATGAGTTTTAGATGGAAACAAAGATTGTGGACAAATATTATAAAATGAAAACAAATCTTCGTTTGCATTTGAATAATATAGTATATTCTTTACGAAAAAACTAGCCGAGTTTTTATTTCATGAAACGAGCGAACAAAGGCATGAAACATGAGGTTGAGGTGCAAACAAAGATCGTGGAGAAATATTTTAAAGTCAAAATAAATTTTTCTTTGCATTTGAATAATTTAGTATTTACGAAAAATCTAGCAGTGTTATTTTTATATAAAATGTGCGAACAAATGCATGAAACATGAGTTTTAGATGGAAACAAAAATTGTGGAGAAATATTTTAAAATGAAAAGAAAATTTGGTTTGCATTTGAATAATATAGTATATTCTTTACGAAAAATCTAGCCGAGTTTTTATTTCATGAAACGAGCGAACAAAGGCATGAAACATGAGGTTGAGGTGCAAACAAAGATCGTGGAGAAATATTTTAAAGTAAAAATAAATTTTGGTTTGCATTTGAATAATTTAGTATTTACTTTCATTCTTTACGAAAAATCTGGCTGTATTATTTTTGTAGAAAATGAGCGAACAAATGCATGAAACATGAGTTTTAGGTGGAAATAAAGATTGTGGAGAAATATTTTAAAATCAAAACAAATTTTCGTTTGCATTTGAATAATATAGTATATTCTTTACGAAAAATCTAGCCGAGTTTTTATTTCATGAAACGAGCGAACAAAGGCATGAAACATGAGGTTGAGGTGCAAACAAAGATCGTGGAGAAATATTTTAAAGTAAAAATAAATTTTGGTTTGCATTTGAATAATTTAGTATTTACTTTCATTCTTTACGAAAAATCTGGCTGTATTATTTTTGTAGAAAATGAGCGAACAAATGCATGAAACATGAGTTTTAGGTGGAAATAAAGATTGTGGAGAAATATTTTAAAATCAAAACAAATTTTCGTTTGCATTTGAATAAATTAGTATATTCTTTACCAAAAATCTAGCCGAGTTTTTATTTCATGAAACGAGCGAACAAAGGCATGAAACATGAGTTTGAGGTGCAAACAAAGATCGTGGAGAAATTTTTTTAAGTCAAAATAAATTTTGGTTTGCATTTGAATAATTTAGTATTTACTTTCATTCTTTACGAAAAATCTGGCTGTATTATTTTTGTAGAAAATGAGCGAACAAATGCATGAAACATGAGTTTTAGGTGGAAATAAAGATTGTGGAGAAATATTTTAAAATCAAAACAAATTTTCGTTTGCATTTGAACAATATAGTATATTCTTTACGAAAAATCTAGCCGAGTTTTTATTTCATGAAACGAGCGAACAAACGCATGAAACATGAGATTGAGGTGGAAACAAAGATTGTGGAGAAATATTTTAAAATGAAAACAAATTTTGGTTTGCATTTGAATAATATAGTATATTCTTTACGAAAAATCTAGCCGAGTTTTTATTTCATGAAACGAGCGAACAAAGGCATGAAACATGAGTTTGAGGTGCAAACAAAGATCGTGGAGAAATTTTTTAAAGGAAAAATAAATTTTGGTTTGCATTTGAATAATTTAGTATTTACGAAAAATCTAGTAGTGTTATTTTTATATAAAATGAGCGAACAAATGCATGAAACATGAGTTTTAGATGGAAACAAAGATTGTGGACAAATATTTTAAAATGAAAACAAATCTTCGTTTGCATTTGAATAATATAGTATATTCTTTACTAAAAATCTAGCCGAGTTTTTATTTCCTGAAACGAGCGAACAAAGGCATGAAACATGAGTTTGAGGTGCAAACAAAAATCGTGGAGAAATTTTTTAAAGTAAAAATAAATTTTGGTTTGCATTTGAATAATTTAGTATTTACGAAAAATCTAGCAGTGTTATTTTTATATAAAATGAGCGAACAAATGCATGAAACATGAGTTTTAGATGGAAACAAAGATTGTGGACAAATATTATAAAATGAAAACAAATCTTCGTTTGCATTTGAATAATATAGTATATTCTTTACGAAAAAACTACCCGAGTTTTTATTTCATGAAACGAGCGAACAAAGGCATGAAACATGAGGTTGAGGTGCAAACAAAGATCGTGGAGAAATATTTTAAAGTCAAAATAAATTTTTCTTTGCATTTGAATAATTTAGTATTTACGAAAAATCTAGCAGTGTTATTTTTATATAAAATGTGCGAACAAATGCATGAAACATGAGTTTTAGATGGAAACAAAAATTGTGGAGAAATATTTTAAAATGAAAAGAAAATTTGGTTTGCATTTGAATAATATAGTATATTCTTTACGAAAAATCTAGCCGAGTTTTTATTTCATGAAACGAGCGAACAAAGGCATGAAACATGAGGTTGAGGTGCAAACAAAGATCGTGGAGAAATATTTTAAAGTAAAAATAAATTTTGGTTTGCATTTGAATAATTTAGTATTTACTTTCATTCTTTACGAAAAATCTGGCTGTATTATTTTTGTAGAAAATGAGCGAACAAATGCATGAAACATGAGTTTTAGGTGGAAATAAAGATTGTGGAGAAATATTTTAAAATCAAAACAAATTTTCGTTTGCATTTGAATAATATAGTATATTCTTTACGAAAAATCTAGCCGAGTTTTTATTTCATGAAACGAGCGAACAAAGGCATGAAACATGAGGTTGAGGTGCAAACAAAGATCGTGGAGAAATATTTTAAAGTAAAAATAAATTTTGGTTTGCATTTGAATAATTTAGTATTTACTTTCATTCTTTACGAAAAATCTGGCTGTATTATTTTTGTAGAAAATGAGCGAACAAATGCATGAAACATGAGTTTTAGGTGGAAATAAAGATTGTGGAGAAATATTTTAAAATCAAAACAAATTTTCGTTTGCATTTGAATAATATAGTATATTCTTTACGAAAAATCTAGCCGAGTTTTTATTTCATGAAACGAGCGAACAAAGGCATGAAACATGAGGTTGAGGTGCAAACAAAGATCGTGGAGAAATATTTTAAAGTAAAAATAAATTTTGGTTTGCATTTGAATAATTTAGTATTTACTTTCATTCTTTACGAAAAATCTGGCTGTATTATTTTTGTAGAAAATGAGCGAACAAATGCATGAAACATGAGTTTTAGGTGGAAATAAAGATTGTGGAGAAATATTTTAAAATCAAAACAAATTTTCGTTTGCATTTGAATAATTTAGTATATTCTTTACGAAAAATCTAGCCGAGTTTTTATTTCATGAAACGAGCGAACAAAGGCATGAAACATGAGTTTGAGGTGCAAACAAAGATCGTGGAGAAATTTTTTAAAGTAAAAATAAATTTTGGTTTGCATTTGAATAATTTAGTATTTACGAAAAATCTAGCAGTGTTATTTTTATATAAAATGAGCGAACAAATGTATGAAACATGAGTTTTAGATGGAAACAAAGATTGTGGACAAATATTATAAAATGAAAACAAATCTTCGTTTGCATTTGAATAATATAGTATATTCTTTACGAAAAAACTAGCCGAGTTTTTATTTCATGAAACGAGCGAACAAAGGCATGAAACATGAGGTTGAGGTGCAAACAAAGATCGTGGAGAAATATTTTAAAGTAAAAATAAATTTTGGTTTGCATTTGAATAATTTAGTATTTACGAAAAATCTAGCAGTGTTATTTTTATATAAAATGTGCGAACAAATGCATGAAACATGAGTTTTAGATGGAAACAAAAATTGTGGAGAAATATTTTAAAATGAAAAGAAAATTTGGTTTGCATTTGAATAATATAGTATATTCTTTACGAAAAATCTAGCCGAGTTTTTATTTCATGAAACGAGCGAACAAAGGCATGAAACATGAGGTTGAGGTGCAAACAAAGATCGTGGAGAAATATTTTAAAGTAAAAATAAATTTTGGTTTGCATTTGAATAATTTAGTATTTACTTTCATTCTTTACGAAAAATCTGGCTGTATTATTTTTGTAGAAAATGAGCGAACAAATGCATGAAACATGAGTTTTAGGTGGAAATAAAGATTGTGGAGAAATATTTTAAAATCAAAACAAATTTTCGTTTGCATTTGAATAATATAGTATATTCTTTACGAAAAATCTAGCCGAGTTTTTATTTCATGAAACGAGCGAACAAAGGCATGAAACATGAGGTTGAGGTGCAAACAAAGATCGTGAAGAAATATTTTAAAGTAAAAATAAATTTTGGTTTGCATTTGAATAATTTAGTATTTACTTTCATTCTTTACGAAAAATCTGGCTGTATTATTTTTGTAGAAAATGAGCGAACAAATGCATGAAACATGAGTTTTAGGTGGAAATAAAGATTGTGGAGAAATATTTTAAAATCAAAACAAATTTTCGTTTGCATTTGAATAATATAGTATATTCTTTACGAAAAATCTAGCCGAGTTTTTATTTCATGAAACGAGCGAACAAAGGCATGAAACATGAGGTTGAGGTGCAAACAAAGATCGTGGAGAAATATTTTAAAGTAAAAATAAATTTTGGTTTGCATTTGAATAATTTAGTATTTACTTTCATTCTTTACGAAAAATATGGCTGTATTATTTTTGTAGAAAATGAGCGAACAAATGCATGAAACATGAGTTTTAGGTGGAAATAAAGATTGTGGAGAAATATTTTAAAATCAAAACAAATTTTCGTTTGCATTTGAATAATTTAGTATATTCTTTACGAAAAATCTAGCCGAGTTTTTATTTCATGAAACGAGCGAACAAAGGCATGAAACATGAGTTTGAGGTGCAAACAAAGATCGTGGAGAAATTTTTTTAAGTCAAAATAAATTTTGGTTTGCATTTGAATAATTTAGTATTTACGGAAAATCTAGCAGTGTTATTTTTATATAAAATGAGCGAACAAATGCATGAAACATGAGTTTTAGATGGAAACAAAGATTGTGGAGAAATATTTTAAAATGAAAAAAAAAATTTCGTTTGCATTTGAATAATTTAGTATATTCTTTACGAAAAATCTAGCCGAGTTTTTATTTCATGAAACGAGCGAACAAAGGCATGACACATGAGTTTGAGGTGCAAACAAAGATCGTGGAGAAATTTTTTAAAGTCAAAATAAATTTTGGTTTGCATTTGAATATTTTAGTATTTACGAAAAATCTAGTAGTGTTATTTTTATATAAAATGAGCGAACAAATGCATGAAACATGAGATTACAAGTCCACAATGGCTAAGTCAATAAAGTCCTAGAGCTAATGTAGCAACTCTTGCTTCATTCCCCACTTGTAGGTTGACTTTTCCTCTAGTTAATCTTCTACTTCTGAGTAATATCCTGCACATTCAAAATGTGAGAATTACAGTCGATATCCAATATCCAAATAGAGATTTAGGAAGAGGAATACCTGAAATGGCAGCCATTGATTCTTCTTCTTGACATATCTTGCATCCTCCTCTCCAATGATCACTTCATCGGATTCCTCAGCTTTAGGCAACTCTTTGCCTTCACTCTTGATCCATCTCTTCCATGCGGCCTGTCTATTTAACTCCCTGCTCTTTCAATCCTGAGGGCATCAATGATAACTTTTGCCTCTATGTCCTTCTCTGCCTGTATAAGCATCTTATGCAATTCCGTCCGGTTATGTTTGATGCAACAATTCTACTTTTTTGAAGATGGCAGGAGGTATGTCCGTTAACGTCCATATTTTGGAATATATCAGTTTTTTTAATAATGTGAAAACAATCGATAATAAGATGGACGAAGAGTATAAAATCATGGTGTTCTTGTGCATGTTGCATATGCTTCATATCAGGGAATCACTTACCATTAATGATGTCAAGAGTAACTTATTAGTCGAGTCTGGCATTGACTATGACTTGTCTATGGCCGAGAGTAGTCATCAAGAAGTTGAGTTGTTTGTGGAGGGGTGGAGACGTAAGAGGAGAAATTCAAGTTTAGAGAAGACTCATTCGCATTTCAAGTATAAGAACCTGATGAGAAACTATTGCAAGAAGATGGGACACATTAAGGCCGATTGTTACAAGCTCAAAGAGAAGCAGGAGGCGGATAGCGGTGTTCTATCGGAAGAAGCTTACGAGACTAAATCTGATAAGGTTGAGGTACTTTTTGTGGCCAATGAGAAGGAGATATTTGAGAAGAATTGGGTTATGGGTTCGGGTAATTCAAATCAGATGATCCCAAATCGAGAGTGGTTCACCACATATAAGGCGTCTAGTGGAGATGTTCTTTTGAGATACGATCATCTTTGTTGTGTTGTCGGTGTTGACACGTTTGGGATTAAGATGAAGGACCGTGTTGTCCATTTGATCTCGTTAGGCGTGCTGGAAAACCCGTAGCCATGTACGTTACATGCGCATCGGAACCTACGGGTTAACCCTCCCTAGGATCATCGTAAAGGAAATAAAGGTACGAGATTATGCTATTAAAATTTATACCTTGGATCTTCCTGATCCGGGAGAGAGAAGCGGATGTAGATCTGAACGAACTTCCGTCTTGCTTCCTTCTCCTTCCTGGTATCTGAAGCTCGACCTTGGAAATCTTCTTGCTCTTCCTAGGGATGAAGAACTTGATCGCTCACTAATCTCCAAGGCAGGAGATCTCTACTCGTATCCACGTCGAACTTCGAATAGTCGGAATAACCGGGCTCGGCTAGACGAGTCCGGAAATACTTTCAGGAGACTCTCTCTCTTTCTCTCTGTAATACGGCAGCCTGGAGGCTCTATGATGTGTTTGTAATAGAGGGGGTTGTCCTTCTATTTATACTAGAGAGGGAGGCGAAGGATTGCTTAGTTACCATAACTAAAAATCTAATTCCAGTGCGTATTCCGTTCCCAACGGACCTATTCCGTTGCCAACGGAATAGGGTTTCCTAATCTGAAAACTTAGCTGCCAACATATTGGCTGAGTTCTGTTGCCAACGGAACTATGCAAAACTTGCACAATCATTCAAATCAATCATCCAATGATCGATTATTTCCTTCAGCTATTTATACATCATATGTATAACCATTTAAGAGCATTTCCTTCCCGACTAGACGTTGTTCTATGTGTGACCGTGTAGGTTCCATTTAACGCTGGCAACGATCTTCCAAAGATCGTAAGTCATGAGTAACCTCTAGACTGGTGTCATGACTACCCATGTTAAATGAAATGATCAGCGATCATAAACCTATCCGAATAGACGTTTGCTTATTCCTTTTGTTCTACGATATACGTCTTGATCACAAGGCACGGTAATATGTCATCCTTGAGTTTGATCAAAGTCTCTTTCCTGATCGAGAATTAGACTGAGTAAATACAAAATGATATTAACAACACATGTTAATCCATTTTGAGCATGGCCATGTATTTCCTTTCAGTCCTAGTTCATCAGGGGGCCCAGAGATATCTCCCTCTTAACGAGAGGAACAAATTCCATCTTGGTCACTCACATTCCTTGTCATGATTCAGTGCATACATAATGATGACCCTAATGATCATCCCGTTACGGATGACGTAAGATCATATTAAAGTATGTAGTTCCTCATACAGGAATCCATGGTGACCTCAGGTCATAGGATCAAGCACACTATTTATATGAGAATCACTAATGACATAAACCATGCATATTCTCATAGTGTGGTCAGTCCAGTATGTGTTCTCTAACACGTGCCTATATTCCAAACTTCACTTCCCTATGTCCATGATCAGCAGAACATGATCATCTAGCCTGTGAATATACTAGTGTGGATATGTAGCTTCTTACCTGAAGTATGTCTATCTCTATAAACATCCTACATATCTCTAGGGTCAATTTAGAATGTCATTCGTTGGTTCACAGTTCTACTATCAGAATCACGTATTATGATGACGTGAACCCGAAGTGTCATTCTTAGTTGATATAAGATATACATTCACAACCCATACACACAGATATATAAGAAACAACCTTTATTGAATAAATAGTAATGTCTTAATACATAATCCCTTTCCTAGCACAAATACATTTGGCCTAGGGCACTAATCCTACAAGGCGCATATGAAAATATCGGTTGCATGTTTCGATGTAAAGGTGGAGTGCTCAAGGTATCTAGAGGGGCTCTTACATTGATAAAGGCTGGAATAACCGGTGCGTTATATTTTCTGGAAGTCAAGAGTACCGAAAAGTTGTTTCGGGAAGTTGGCGCAGTTTTAAGCTCGGTTGTCGTCGCCTTCTCTGCCTCAGTTAGAAGGTCAGGGTCTACGATTGGATGCCGGATGACAGTTTTCAGCACGAGGGATCTACTGTGTGGCCAGAATACCGGAAAGCATGAGTTTTGTGAAGATTATGTTTGTGCAAACAGAGGAGACTCAGCTTTAGTACAGCCGTTCATCGCACGAATAAAATTTTGGACGATATCTATTTCGATTTGTAGGGACAAATTTGAATGCATGGTGTTCGCTCTCGATGATATAACGGCGTGGCTGATCGGAAACTACTCGAGAAGACTTGGTGCATGTTTTTTGGGGCGGGCTCAAGCGAGAAGTTCTGGGTAAAAGCCACTTATATTGCTTGGTGGTTGGTCAACCGTTCTTTGAATACAGCAATTTGGTGCAAAGCACCAACAAATTTTTGGTCGGGTAAACAGATGAATTACTAGACATTGCAGGTATTAGGATATCCCGTTTATGCACAAGTCATTAAATGGAAACTCGAGTATGGGAAGAAGAAATGTATTCTTCTTGGATATGCTTCAAGTGTGAAGGTATATTGTGTGCCGTGGTCAGTTCTGGAACTCCTGATTTTGAGAGATGTGACTTTTGAGTTGGTTATGTTATGGGCAAGGGAGTAAGTACATGACCCGACTTTTAAGGATGATGAGACGGTCACGAAGAAGGGGGAGTTTGACATTCCCGATCAACTAGGTAAAGTTACTCGACGTAACTTGGAGCATTATGATTCAGATGATACATCCGTTAAGGAAAGTCGGGAATGTGCTTTTGTAAGGGATCGGGTTGGACCTTCTATGAGGCATGGATACTTCGATTTTGTATGTTGTTTGGCAATGGCCAACGAATCCGTGTTTGGCGAGTTCTCAATTTGCAAGGAGGCGGTAGCCTCAGGTAAAGCGGCAAAGTGGATAGCTGCTATTGAGAAGGAGATCGAGTTGGATATATCATTATTACGATTGTGTATCAAGGGTGAGATTTTGAGTCAAGGTGGAGATTGTTATATATGATTCTAAATCTTTCAATGATCTATTTCCTTTTTGGTATTGTTGTTTTGTGACCCCTCGATTTCGATCTTCCGTAGTTGTTATTGCTCTGACCTCCACGACCTCGACTCTCTACATTCAAGGGTGAACTCGTGGAATCTGAGGCTTCGCTCCGCTCCCTTCGCCGAATATCCTCGTTCAGGATGCGGTCTCATACCTCCTCAAAAGTCAGATCCTCTTTGCTATCGACAACATCTATCGTTGTTGCCCAGCTTTCCGGCAATGATGACAACAACAAGAGCCTTCGTCTCTTCACCCAGGTTGAATTTAAACGCGTCTAGTTGGTGTGAAATAAACTGAAAAGAGTTCAGATGCTCGGCCACAGATCTGCCTTCCGCCATCTTCAGCTAGAAAAGACGGCGCATGAGGTGCAGTGTAAGATGTGTAAATCGTGTCATTTTTCAATTTGCAATCTTAGAAAAATATTTTTTTAGTCGTCTAAGTAATTTCACAAGTGTATATTTGAAAATGAGTGTAGAGTATCGATCCACAAGGAGGTACAGCTTTAAATGATTAACTTTTTAATCTCACTTTTCATTTAGTGTTGTAGTTTAAGAAGATGTTGTTGATGTTTCAATAAGAAAAGATTCAAGAGAAAATAAAATAAATTAAGTTTTATTTTTAAAAGTTCAAAAAGAGAAAGTAGGGAAATTATGACGATTCGTGTAACATGTGAATCATTAATCACAATAAGCACTTTATTAAAAAGGTTTAAAAAGCAAGGCTCGACTAGATTTTTTTCCAAAAAAATAATCAACAAATAAATCAAATATTAGAACTTCCACTTCCAAATTTTTCATATACTTGATTTATAACCTTATTTGGATATAACAAAAACTCTTCCAAATTCTTAATACTCAAACAAATCTCAACACATCACACAAAAATTTCAAACTAAGTTATCCTTACAAATAACTCAACTCAAATCTAATTTTAAAGTGCCAAAATTTAATCTTAAATACCATAATAAAATGCAAAGTTCTACTCAAGATTTCATCAATATATGTCATACAAAAAAGTCTTTTCCTACTATAAAGTCTACTCACTCATGTCCACAAAATCAATATTTACAAATTCTTGAGTTATTTTATTCATCCAACAAAAGAGAAAGAAATAAAGAAAATAAAGAGAAAAGAAATCAAACCCTAAAGATAAGAATCGTTCTCGATCCCTCCCCCTTCTTGGTTGATCTAGCACTTGCTCCTTCTATATTAAGCACTTCTCTCCTTCCAAAAATCTCACTCTCTTTTTACTCTCAAGAAATTAGGGTTTGAAATTTTGTAGACATTAATGGTGGAAAAGAAAAAAAGAAGAATAAGAAGAATGGTGAAAATGAAAGTGCAATAATGAATGGATGTGGATGTGAGATTGGATGATTTTAGAGAGAGAATGGATGGTCATTTTATAGAGAGATTTGACCTAGAAAAGATTTAGAAATAAGGTAGTGGGACTAAAAATAAGTTTGTTCCGTTTTTGGCCCTGGGAGTAATTTGGGGAATGTTTAACACTCTTTTTCCTTCTTTTCTATTCAAATTCTGCTTGGGTACATTCTTGGGAGTTTTCAAATATTTTTCCTCTTAAGTACCAAAATGGACACATGGCACACCTTGATTGGCCCATGCTAAATTCTCCACTCTAATCCAATGAACTAGAATGATCCATGTGTCAGATTCTTCAGATTTTTTTCCTAAAATGCGTTGACACGTGTCTACACAATATTGGACAATAGAACTACCTCGTACTGACGAGTCTTGTTTTCTGTCAGAGTTGGACACGCGTCAGCTCGCCATTGGGGGGGCATAAATCATCTCGTACTGCATCTCACCCGATTTATGAGGAGAAGGACGCCACGCGTCACCTTCTTATTCGCCAGCTCAAACCTTGTACTGAACCGTTGCAGGTTGCCGCAGAGAACGCGTAAAGGCCCCTCCATTTATTTCTAATTGACGGTTCATTTGAAGCCAAATCATGCGTTATGGTTATAACGGAGGTATCCATTCGGTCAGAAAACGGAGGGAAGAAAAATCTCGTTGAATTCTGCATTGAGCAAAATTGAGGTGTTTTGACACGCGTCAAAAGAAGATTGGTTTGTCGATTCTAAGGTTCAGAGGGTGCAGTAAACGCTTGAAGTTTCTTCTCCAATTCGTATCACTTGAGGCTCCAGTTCCGCACCCAGCGCTTGTTAAAATCTAAATTGAGGTATCCAAGTCAAAAGTGACCGGAGAGAATTTACACTTGCCGAGATAAAAATGTGTTTTAATCCAAGGATTCATTCCGTACCGTGCCACGTGTCACTCTGTGATTCGCTCATTCCTTTCATTCGTTGTACGGATTCTGACAGCCACGACACGCGTCATATGGCCATTTGCCCATTTTTGTTTCCTCGTACGTTCAGGAAACGAGAAGGAGAAATATAGGAACGTGTTTTGCCAAGTGGATGGTTTTTACTGGTCTGTTTTTTTCAGAAGAAAAACAGAAATATGGTGCCCTGGACACGCGTCACGTCGTAAGTGAAGGAAGAAAAGATGGTATCTCCGCGTGTCAACCATGTATTGGAGCAGAGTGAAACATGGTATTCATTTGGGGAAATTAAGGTAGCAGGGTGGGACACGTGGCATCTCAAGATTCTATCGCGCTTTCTGGGAGTCCTAGAAGAGTTTTTTTTCGCGAGGTTTGTACCGTTGGATTCGTCTCGCCGCACTCTTCGATTTGGTATCCAGTTTGACCTCTTTAGGGATAGTTGACTTTTGGTCAACTGGACGATTTCCAGGGTTTGACTTTTAGTCTTTTTGTGATTTTTTAGGTTTTGGCTTGGATGGTTGGTGGGTATGAGAATTGGAGAAGCGTGTATAGGGTTTTCGCGGAGATTTGTTGAGAATTCGGCCATCCTTGGCCCAGGATTGGCAGATCGGCCCTTCATTCGGAGTCGACTTTTTGCCAAATCCTCCAAATATCATTTTCTTGGTCTTTTTGCCTGAAAAATCACACAAAAGTGTATCAAGAGTTTCAAAAATAATTTTAATTAGTTTTAACCACTTTTCCAATATTTTATGTGATTTTAGTGTGAAATTTATATGATAAAAACCGAAAAATTGAATATAAAAATACGCATTACATGCAGCTTGTTTAATGAAGACGTCTTTTCGTACATGTTGGATAACGCCTTCATGATTCCAAAGGCCGTCGTTACTTCGCCACGTTGAATGCCACATTCCTGGCTAAGCATAATTGTATGTAGCTTAGAGCCTTGCGGTTCATCTTCTTCCATGCGGTGTTGTTAGTGATCTCTTCTGGCGTCATCTCGAGTAGCGCATTTTCGAGATCTTTCTGGCATAGCAACGCTTATGTTTGCATCTTCCAATTGGCGAAGCCTCGCCCGTCAAACCGACTCACCGACACATTGCTCTCGTCCGTCGCTCGTCTATGTATTGCTTCCTTGTTCGCACCCAAAGAAAATTTTCTTCCAACCTTGGCTCTGATACCACTTGTTAGGAATCGAGACGCAACAATAAACACAAAAAGCAAGACACAAGAACAAAAAGATTTTTTTACGTGAAAACCCTAAAGAAGGTAATAATCACGGCCGCCGGTACTCAACACTTTCTTGTAGTTGGAGGAAAGAGAAATACAATACAATTATTTATAGTTATTGGAATGAATAAAATTCTACCTCTATTTATAGTGATAGTCATACTTAATACAAATAATTGATGTCCCATTTAACGTCTAATTCATGGAAACAAATATAAGAAAAATAAACATATTGTCAATTCTAATTATCAATTAGGGAATTAAATCATGACAATCAAATATGGAGAACATTTCTATCTCCTGCGGAGTTTTTTTTTGTATGGTATATAGAGTTCTCCAAAAGTCTCCACACCAAACAAGAGCAATATCCTTACAATCTCCTAAATTGTGAAAAATAAATAAAACAAAATAAAATAAAAAAAATAATCGATTTCATTGTTTGAAATATTATTAAGAGATAAATTTATACACTTAAAATTTTGCAATATATAATTTCATAAATTATAACTATGATGTGCTTAGTAAGCCAAGTAGTACATTCAATGCTTTAGTGATCGAATCGAATATCTTTCGAGCAATTAAAGAGCATAAGGAAAAGCCATACATTTTTGGGTACAGTTTACTTATAAAAGCTAATGCACCAAAACTAGTACCAATACCAAGTGTTTTTGTCTTGACCCAGTACATAAATAATACCTTCGTCATAATTAAACACATGACGCTAGTATCACAGCCTCATTAAAGAAAATATTTTCATAGAATATACCGGTGAAACCCATTTTTTTGGGGGAATTTCATATTTGTCATTAGAAAAACATAAAATATCATATTTGCCATTACAAAAATCAAAATATCATATTTGCCACTAGAAAAACTTTAAAATATCATATCATTACAAAAATTTAAAATATCATATTTGCCATTCCAAAATTTAAAATCTATCAAATTTAACCAAAACTTAAAATCATCCATCTTTTTCCGTTTTAACGGTCCAATCTTTTAATTACCAATTTACCTCTAAACTTATTTCATCAATTAGATTATATTAAGCGTTGATTTGATGAGGTTATTCCTCACTTATCTTCGTCTCTCTAACTACAACAAAATAGTTTACCAGCCACGGGGGTCCAACAATAGTCACGGGCCATGGCTATTGATATAATCAATAATGACAGGCGGTGGCTAATGAATAAACCGTGACTGTTGGACACCGTGACTGTTGGGTTAACAATAGCCACAGTTTGACCCAATTAGCCACGAGTACCGCGGCTATAGAACCGAAATAATAAACTCTCTTTCCCCGTTTGACCCGAACCTCTCTCCTCTCTGACTTGGAAAAAAGGAAACAAGAAAAGAAGTAAAGGAAGAACCGATCGGAAGAAGGAAGAAGGAGAACTGCCGTCCGGCCTCTACCCGCTGCCGCCGGACCTCTCTCCTCTCCGGCTCTGTCGCGGACCTCTCTCCATCTCCGGCCTCTCTCTGACCCTATCTTGCTCTCTTACTCTCTAGCTCAACTCGAACCCTAACCCTAAATCTATCGTCGGAGAGATGGGAGACGGGAGAGGAGGCGGCGACGGAGGGCAGAAGCCGGAGTGGCTAAGGCAGTACGAGCTTTTAGGGAAGATAGGGGAGGGGACGTACGGACTGGTGTTTCTCGCGAGGACGAAGGACAAGAAGGGATGGCGTCTCGCCTACTGCTATTTGTGAGATTATGGTCCGGTTTTTCATCTTTTATTCTCAAATTTGATGTTAGAACTGTTAGTTATACTGATTTTGAAGAAAGAAAACCTAAATTTATTTGAGATTCAGTCTGATTGTGCTTTCTGATATGCGAAATATTGTCTATGATGAATGAAAGTTATTTTATTTCCTGTAATTTAGTAGACTTATTTGTCAATTAATGAAATGGAATTGATTGTGAATTGTGCAGCTTTTGAGGGAAATTGTGCATGAAAATGTAGTCAAGCTGGTAAATGCATACATTAATCATGTTGGCAATTATTATCTTCCCTATTTTTTTCCCCTCTCTCGAGTATATACAACTTAATCAGGTTAATTAAATAGCAGTGTTGCAAATAGCGGTCTGTAACGGCGCAATAGCGGCACTATAGAGGTTTCGGGAAGCTAAACGCTACGCGCATCGGTTTTGTTGCGGTGTAGCATTTTTGGACGATTTAGCAGTGAAGTTGTCGCAATAGCGGTGTAGCGGTCTGAATAGCATTTTTGATGAATTTTTTTTAATGGATAGATATGTTGTATTTTAATATTTTAATATTAATTATATCCTGATTTTGGATATGTAAATTTTGGCAAAATATTTCAAACTTTTATTGTTAATATTTTAATATTAATCATATTTTAGTGTTGCATATTTCTTTTTTTAGATTTTGTAGTGCATATATTACGTAGTGGTATATGGGAAAAAAAATATTTACACATATTATCTGCTATAAAAATGTATCTCCGCAACATCTAAGCTATATATTGCACTATACGCAATTCGCTACATGAAAATCGTAAACGCAACACACCGCAAAACGTAATTTGCAACAATTTTAAATAGTAAATAAATTTATTTATATACATTATATTAATAAACATGATTTTGTTTTTTTATAAGAAGATAATTAGATTCCACAGAGAGAAGCTTAATCATCCAATTAATTCATACACCATAAAATCATTACTATGGCAATTGCTAAATGGACTTAATTATCTCCACAGGTAATTAATTTAATTTCTCTATTTTAATAATTCTTTTCCTTTATTTTATAAGAATTAGAATTTAATTTATGAAAATTATGTTTTGATCATAATAGATTTTATTTAACTTTTTAGGTTATGGGTGAAGGAGAAGAGCAAGGATTAGTAAAAATCGCAGATTTTGGTCTCGCGAGAATATATCAAGCTCCATTAAAACCTCTTTATGAAAACGGAGTATTTTTCTTTTCCTTTCTTAATTATTATTTACAAATTATGAACACATTTTTTAATAAGTAAATATTATTTTTTTAATAAATAATATTATTTTTTTAATAAATAATATTATTTTTTTAAGGTTGTGGTGACAATTTGGTACCAGGCTCCTAAGCTATTACTTGGAGGCAAGCATTACACTAGTGCCGTCGGTATCCTTTATCTATTAAAATAATTTTATATTTAAATTTTGTTCATTTTTTGCAATATTATTTTTGTATTGCAAATGTTTTTTTCCTTAAAATATAGTTAGATATGTGGGCAGTCGGTTGTATTTTTGCGGAATTAATTACTCTCAAACCGTTATTTCAAGGAGTTGAAGTCGAAGCAACTCTTAATCCTTTTCAAGTATATATTAAAATAAAATATAAGAATAGAAAAATAGAAAATAAAACATAAACTTTTTTGTTTCTGAAATTTATACATAGCACATGGGCTTTGTTGTTGCAAATTTCCCATTATAAAAATTATTCTGTCATGACGATATAAATTTACCTCTCTTAATTAATTATTTTAGGGCATCCAACAGTAGATAAATGACCAACACTAGTAAATCTTCCACATTGGGCAACTGACTTATAAAATATTCAAGGCCACAAATAGGAAGTACATTTAATGAAAAAAATATATATCATAAAATTCTTTTTTATTAATTTACTTTTATTCATATTATTTTTCATTTTCATTTGAAGTGAGAATCCAGGTCTTCATAACACACTGCATATGAATCAGAAAAGCCCCGCTTTTGATCTTCTCTCAAAAATGCTAGAGTATGTTATTTTATTATTTTGTTTTAATTTTAGTCAATTTTAAGCATTCAATGATTCAAAGGTCTTTCGAGTGCTTATTAATTTATCCTTTAGTGATTTATTATTTATATACTTATTAATCAATAAGGATCTGCCTAAGTATAATTATTTCTTTGCAGCTTAAGTTTAGCATAATATGATGGGAAACTTGATCAGACTTTTGAAGTTTGGATTTTCGAGTTTAGGGTTTTGAGGTTTAGAGTTATGGTTTCATCGAACAGTTTATATGTATAATATTAATCGTTTTAAACTTGTGTGGATGTTGTAAAATTTGTATGAATTGAATATGAATATTACATGCGAACTAATTAATTTAATTTGTGTTTAATAATATGGATTCGTGTTTAGAGTTTCAATTATATGTGGGGATGTTTGTTTAATAATTTGTGATTTTTTTTAATTAAAATGGAGAAAAATGAAAAAACAGCCGCCGCATACAATAAAAAAAAAAATCTGAGCAATAGCCAAGGTTTACTATAGCAATAGTCACGGATTATTGCAGCAATAGCCACGATTACTGTAGCAATAGTCATGGTGCCACCGTGACTGTTGCCTGTCAATAGCCACGGGACCGTGACTGTTGCCCATCGTGGCTACTGATGAGCAATAGCCACGAGTCTGACCAAACCGTGAATATTGCCAACCAATAGTCACGGTATCGTGACTATTGATAGCAATAGCAACGAAGGTTTTAGTAACGGGGCAATAGTCACGGGCCCCGTGACTATTGCTATCAGCCACGATTTTTGGGGCATCAGTCACCGTTTTTGCCCGTGACTGATGTAGGATTTTGTTGTAGCGTCTGTTCATGATTTAGATCCATAGAAACAAATTTTTTTTTCTTTTTTTATGTGAAATCAGAATTTAATATAAGAGAAAATATATTCAAAAAAAAAAGAATCAACTATTCCGATTCAAATTGATTTTTGGAATAATTAGTGTAATGCGTAGTTTTATACACATTTTTAGGATTTTTCTCATCACAAATTCAATCATAATTTACATAAAATGTATCAAAAATACTCATAATTCCTAAAACATAATTTGAAATCTCTTAATACGTTTTTGTGTAATTTTACAAGCGAAAAGGCCATAAAATGAAGAATTGGACCAAAATACAAATGATGGGCCAAGGATGGCCAAATAAAAACCTCAAAAACTCTACAAAAATTCACCCAAACCTTACGACAATTTAACAACTGTTTACAACCAAGTCAACCCAAGTCAAACGCGCAAAACCACTGAGTTGACCAAAAGTCCACTATTCTAAAATGTGTCAAATGGTATACCAAAATGAAGAGTTCGACGAGACGAGACAAATCAAACTCTGGTAAAAACTTGAAAAGTCAACCCTACAGTCAAAGTCAACTCATCTTCTCCAAATTGCTAGTTTTTCAAAGTGCTCAAAATCGAACAAATTCATCACCATTCAACTCATCTCGACGAGACAAACCTGCCTGTATGGGTCCCATGACCTGGAACCGCCGGAGTTGGCCTGAAAATGCGAAAACCACAAGTCAGCCATTGAAAATAGACCATTTTGAGCTGAGAAATTCTCGAGCTCAGAATTTCCTCTACAGACCTCTGTTTGCTATAATTCTCCCTTCTCTAATTCATTGTAAATACCATTCTCTTCTTCTTCTTCTTCTTCTTCTTTCTCTTTCTACATGGATGACCTGATTTAGGGTTGTCCAAAACCTAATTTTCTTTTTGTTGTGTTGGGACGAAAGAGAGCTAATCTTCTTCAAGAGGGAGGTCTAGTCCTAGAAGGAGCGAGATTTGATTCAAATGCAAACGAAAATTTGTTTTGATTTTAAAATATTTCTCCACAATCTTTATTTCCACCTAAAACTCATGTTTCATGCATTTGTTCGCTCATTTTCTACAAAAATAATACAGCCAGATTTTTCGTAAAGAATGAAAGTAAATACTAAATTATTCAAATGCAAACCAAAATTTTTTTTTACTTTAAAATATTTCTCCACGATCTTTGTTTGCACCTCAACCTCATGTTTCATGCCTTTGTTCGCTCGTTTCATGAAATAAAAACTCGGCTAGTTTTTTCGTAAAGAATGTACTATATTATTCAAATGCAAACGAAGATTTGTTTTCATTTTAAAATATTTGTCCACAATCTTTGTTTCCATCTAAAACTCAAGTTTCGTGGATTTGTTCGCTTATTTTATATAAAAATAACACTGCTAGATTTTTCGTAAATACTAAATTATTCAAATGCAAACCAAAATTTATTTTGACTTTAAAAAATTTCTCCACGATCTTTGTTTGCACCTCAAACTCATGTTTCATGCCTTTGTTCGCTCGTTTCATGAAATAAAAACTTGGCTAGATTTTTCGTAAAGAATATACTAAATTATTCAAATGCAAACGAAAATTTGTTTTGATTTTAAAATATTTCTCCACAATCTTTATTTCCACCTAAAACTCATGTTTCATGCATTTGTTCGCTCATTTTCTACAAAAATAATACAGCCAGATTTTTCGTAAAGAATGAAAGTAAATACTAAATTTTTCAAATGCAAACCAAAATTTATTTTTACTTTAAAATATTTCTCCACGATCTTTGTTTGCACCTCAACCTCATGTTTCATGCCTTTGTTCGCTCGTTTCATGAAATAAAAACTCGGCTAGATTTTTAGTAAAGAATATACTATATTATTCAAATGCAAACGAAGATTTGTTTTCATTTTAAAATATTTGTCCACAATCTTTGTTTCCATCTAAAACTCATGTTTCATGGATTTGTTCGCTTATTTTATATAAAAATAACACTGCTAGATTTTTCGTAAATACTAAATTATTCAAATGCAAACCAAAATTTATTTTTCCTTTAAAAAATTTCTCCACGATCTTTGTTTGCACCTCAAACTCATGTTTCATGCCTTTGTTCCCTCGTTTCATGAAATAAAAACTCGGCTAGATTTTTCGTAAAGAATATACTATATTATTCAAATGCAAACCAAAATTTGTTTTCATTTTAAAATATTTCTCCACAATCTTTGTTTCCACCTCAATCTCATGTTTCATGCGTTTGTTCGCTCGTTTCATGAAATGAAAACTCGGCTAGATTTTTCGTAAAGAATATACTAAATTATTCAAATGCAAACGAAAATTTGTTTTCATTTGAAAATATTTCTCCACAATCTTTGTTTCCACCTCAATCTCATGTTTCATGCGTTTGGTCGCTCGTTTCATGAAATAAAATCTCCGCTAGATTTTTCGTAAAGAATATACTATATTATTCAAATGCAAACGAAAATTTGTTTTCAATTTAAAATATTTCTCCACAATCTTTGTTTCCATCTAAAACTCATGTTTCATGCATTTGTTCGCTCATTTTATATAAAAATAACACTGCTAGATTTTTCGTAAATACTAAATTATTCAAATGCAAACCAAAATTTATTTTTACTTTAAAAAATTTCTCCACGATCTTTGTTTGCACCTCAAACTCATGTTTCATGCCTTTGTTCGCTCGTTTCATGAAATAAAAACTTGGCTAGATTTTTCGTAAAGAATATACTAAATTATTCAAATGCAAACGAAAATTTGTTTTGATTTTAAAATATTTCTCCACAATCTTTATTTCCACCTAAAACTCATGTTTCATGCATTTGTTCGCTCATTTTCTACAAAAGTAATACAGCCAGAATTTTCGTAAAGAATGAAAGTAAATACTAAATTATTCAAATGCAAACCAAAATTTATTTTTACTTTAAAATATTTCTCCACGATCTTTGTTTGCACCTCAACCTCATGTTTCATGCCTTTGTTCGCTCGTTTCATGAAATAAAAACTCGGCTAGTTTTTTCGTAAAGAATGTACTATATTATTCAAATGCAAACGAAGATTTGTTTTCATTTTAAAATATTTTTCGACAATCTTTGTTTCCATCTAAAACTCATGTTTCGTGGATTTGTTCGCTTATTTTATATAAAAATAACACTGCTAGATTTTTCGTAAATACTAAATTATTCAAATGCAAACCAAAATTTATTTTGACTTTAAAAAATTTCTCCACGATCTTTGTTTGCACCTCAAACTCATGTTTCATGCCTTTGTTCGCTCGTTTCATGAAATAAAAACTCGGCTAGATTTTTCGTAAAGAATATACTAAATTATTCAAATGCAAACGAAAATTTGTTTTGATTTTAAAATATTTCTCCACAATCTTTATTTCCACCTAAAACTCATGTTTCATGCATTTGTTCGCTCATTTTCTACAAAAATAATACAGCCAGATTTTTCGTAAAGAATGAAAGTAAATACTAAATTATTCAAATGCAAACCAAAATTTATTTTTACTTTAAAATATTTCTCCACGATCTTTGTTTGCACCTCAACCTCATGTTTCATGCCTTTGTTCGCTCGTTTCATGAAATAAAAACTCGGCTAGTTTTTTCGTAAAGAATATACTATATTATTCAAATGCAAACGAAGATTTGTTTTCATTTTAAAATATTTGTCCACAATCTTTGTTTCCATCTAAAACTCATGTTTCATGCATTTGTTCGCTCATTTTATATAAAAATAACACTGCTAGATTTTTCGTAAATACTAAATTATTCAAATGCAAACCAAAATTTTTTTTGACTTTAAAAAATTTCTCCACGATCTTTGTTTGCACCTCAAACTCATGTTTCATGCCTTTGTTCGCTCGTTTCATGAAATAAAAACTCGGCTAGATTTTTCGTAAAGAATATACTAAATTATTCAAATGCAAACGAAAATTTGTTTTGATTTTAAAATATTTCTCCACAATCTTTATTTCCACCTAAAACTCATGTTTCATGCATTTGTTCGCTCATTTTCTACAAAAATAATACAGCCAGATTTTTCGTAAAGAATGAAAGTAAATACTAAATTATTCAAATGCAAACCAAAATTTATTTTTACTTTAAAATATTTCTCCACGATCTTTGTTTGCACCTCAACCTCATGTTTCATGCCTTTGTTCGCTCGTTTCATGAAATAAAAACTCGGCTAGTTTTTTCGTAAAGAATATACTATATTATTCAAATGCAAACGAAGATTTGTTTTCATTTTAAAATATTTGTCCACAATCTTTGTTTCCATCTAAAACTCATGTTTCATGCATTTGTTCGCTCATTTTATATAAAAATAACACTGCTAGATTTTTCGTAAATACTAAATTATTCAAATGCAAACCAACATTTATTTTGACTTTAAAAAATTTGTCCACGATCTTTGTTTGCACCTCAAACTCATGTTTCATGCCTTTGTTCGCTCGTTTCATGAAATAAAAACTCGGCTAGATTTTTCGTAAAGAATATACTAAATTATTCAAATGCAAACGAAAATTTGTTTTGATTTTAAAATATTTCTCCACAATCTTTATTTCCACCTAAAACTCATGTTTCATGCATTTGTTCGCTCATTTTCTACAAAAATAATACAGCCAGATTTTTCGTAAAGAATGAAAGTAAATACTAAATTATTCAAATGCAAACCAAAATTTATTTTTACTTTAAAATATTTCTCCACGATCTTTGTTTGCACCTCAACCTCATGTTTCATGCCTTTGTTCGCTCGTTTCATGAAATAAAAACTCGGCTAGTTTTTTCGTAAAGAATATACTATATTATTCAAATGCAAACGAAGATTTGTTTTCATTTTAAAATATTTGTCCACAATCTTTGTTTCCATCTAAAACTCATGTTTCATGCATTTGTTCGCTCATTTTATATAAAAATAACACTGCTAGATTTTTCGTAAATACTAAATTATTCAAATGCAAACCAAAATTTTTTTTGACTTTAAAAAATTTCTCCACGATCTTTGTTTGCACCTCAAACTCATGTTTCATGCCTTTGTTCGCTCGTTTCATGAAATAAAAACTCGGCTAGATTTTTCGTAAAGAATATACTAAATTATTCAAATGCAAACGAAAATTTGTTTTGATTTTAAAATATTTCTCCACAATCTTTATTTCCACCTAAAACTCATGTTTCATGCATTTGTTCGCTCATTTTCTACAAAAATAATACAGCCAGATTTTTCGTAAAGAATGAAAGTAAATACTAAATTTTTCAAATGCAAACCAAAATTTATTTTTACTTTAAAATATTTCTCCACGATCTTTGTTTGCACCTCAACCTCATGTTTCATGCCTTTGTTCGCTCGTTTCATGAAATAAAAACTCGGCTAGATTTTTCGTAAAGAATATACTATATTATTCAAATGCAAACCAAATTTTCTTTTCATTTTAAAATATTTCTCCACAATCTTTGTTTCCATCTAAAACTCATGTTTCATGCATTTGTTCGCACATTTTATATAAAAATAACACTGCTAGATTTTTCGTAAATACTAAATTATTCAAATGCAAACCAAAATTTATTTTTACTTTAAAATATTTCTCCACGATCTTTGTTTGCACCTCAACCTCATGTTTCATGCCTTTGTTCGCTCGTTTCATGAAATAAAAACTCGGCTAGTTTTTTCGTAAAGAATATACTATATTATTCAAATGCAAACGAAGATTTGTTTTCATTTTAAAATATTTGTCCACAATCTTTGTTTCCATCTAAAACTCATGTTTCATGCATTTGTTCGCTCATTTTATATAAAAATAACACTGCTAGATTTTTCGTAAATACTAAATTATTCAAATGCAAACCAAAATTTATTTTTACTTTAAAAAATTTCTCCACGATCTTTGTTTGCACCTCAAACTCATGTTTCATGCCTTTGTTCGCTCGTTTCAGGAAATAAAAACTCGGCTAGATTTTTAGTAAAGAATATACTATATTATTCAAATGCAAACGAAGATTTGTTTTCATTTTAAAATATTTGTCCACAATCTTTGTTTCCATCTAAAACTCATGTTTCATGCATTTGTTCGCTCATTTTATATAAAAATAACACTGCTAGATTTTTCGTAAATACTAAATTATTCAAATGCAAACCAAAATTTTTTTTGACTTTAAAAAATTTCTCCACGATCTTTGTTTGCACCTCAAACTCATGTTTCATGCCTTTGTTCGCTCGTTTCATGAAATAAAAACTCGGCTAGATTTTTCGTAAAGAATATACTAAATTATTCAAATGCAAACGAAAATTTGTTTTGATTTTAAAATATTTCTCCACAATCTTTATTTCCACCTAAAACTCATGTTTCATGCATTTGTTCGCTCATTTTCTACAAAAATAATACAGCCAGATTTTTCGTAAAGAATGAAAGTAAATACTAAATTTTTCAAATGCAAACCAAAATTTATTTTTACTTTAAAATATTTCTCCACGATCTTTGTTTGCACCTCAACCTCATGTTTCATGCCTTTGTTCGCTCGTTTCATGAAATAAAAACTCGGCTAGATTTTTCGTAAAGAATATACTATATTATTCAAATGCAAACCAAATTTTCTTTTCATTTTAAAATATTTCTCCACAATCTTTGTTTCCATCTAAAACTCATGTTTCATGCATTTGTTCGCACATTTTATATAAAAATAACACTGCTAGATTTTTCGTAAATACTAAATTATTCAAATGCAAACCAAAATTTATTTTTACTTTAAAATATTTCTCCACGATCTTTGTTTGCACCTCAACCTCATGTTTCATGCCTTTGTTCGCTCGTTTCATGAAATAAAAACTCGGCTAGTTTTTTCGTAAAGAATATACTATATTATTCAAATGCAAACGAAGATTTGTTTTCATTTTAAAATATTTGTCCACAATCTTTGTTTCCATCTAAAACTCATGTTTCATGCATTTGTTCGCTCATTTTATATAAAAATAACACTGCTAGATTTTTCGTAAATACTAAATTATTCAAATGCAAACCAAAATTTATTTTTACTTTAAAAAATTTCTCCACGATCTTTGTTTGCACCTCAAACTCATGTTTCATGCCTTTGTTCGCTCGTTTCAGGAAATAAAAACTCGGCTAGATTTTTAGTAAAGAATATACTATATTATTCAAATGCAAACGAAGATTTGTTTTCATTTTAAAATATTTGTCCACAATCTTTGTTTCCATCTAAAACTCATGTTTCATGCATTTGTTCGCTCATTTTATATAAAAATAACACTGCTAGATTTTTCGTAAATACTAAATTATTCAAATGCAAACCAAAATTTATTTTGACTTTAAAAAATTTCTCCACGATCTTTGTTTGCACCTCAAACTCATGTTTCATGCCTTTGTTCGCTCGTTTCATGAAATAAAAACTCGGCTAGATTTTTCGTAAAGAATATACTAAATTATTCAAATGCAAACGAAAATTTGTTTTGATTTTAAAATATTTCTCCACAATCTTTATTTCCACCTAAAACTCATGTTTCATGCATTTGTTCGCTCATTTTCTACAAAAATAATACAGCCAGATTTTTCGTAAAGAATGAAAGTAAATACTAAATTTTTCAAATGCAAACCAAAATTTATTTTTACTTTAAAATATTTCTCCACGATCTTTGTTTGCACCTCAACCTCATGTTTCATGCCTTTGTTCGTTCGTTTCATGAAATAAAAACTCGGCTAGATTTTTCGTAAAGAATATACTATATTATTCAAATGCAAACCAAATTTTCTTTTCATTTTAAAATATTTCTCCACAATCTTTGTTTCCATCTAAAACTCATGTTTCATGCATTTGTTCGCACATTTTATATAAAAATAACACTGCTAGATTTTTCGTAAATACTAAATTATTCAAATGCAAACCAAAATTTATTTTTACTTTAAAATATTTCTCCACGATCTTTGTTTGCACCTCAACCTCATGTTTCATGCCTTTGTTCGCTCGTTTCATGAAATAAAAACTCGGCTAGTTTTTTCGTAAAGAATATACTATATTATTCAAATGCAAACGAAGATTTGTTTTCATTTTAAAATATTTGTCCACAATCTTTGTTTCCATCTAAAACTCATGTTTCATGCATTTGTTCGCACATTTTATATAAAAATAACACTGCTAGATTTTTCGTAAATACTAAATTATTCAAATGCAAACCAAAATTTATTTTTACTTTAAAAAATTTCTCCACGATCTTTGTTTGCACCTCAAACTCATGTTTCATGCCTTTGTTCGCTCGTTTCAGGAAATAAAAACTCGGCTAGATTTTTAGTAAAGAATATACTATATTATTCAAATGCAAACGAAGATTTGTTTTCATTTTAAAATATTTGTCCACAATCTTTGTTTCCATCTAAAACTCATGTTTCATGCATTTGTTCGCTCATTTTATATAAAAATAACACTGCTAGATTTTTCGTAAATACTAAATTATTCAAATGCAAACCAAAATTTATTTTTCCTTTAAAAAATTTCACCACGATCTTTGTTTGCACCTCAAACTCATGTTTCATGCCTTTGTTCCCTCGTTTCATGAAATAAAAACTCGGCTAGATTTTTCGTAAAGAATATACTATATTATTCAAATGCAAACCAAAATTTGTTTTCATTTTAAAATATTTCTCCACAATCTTTGTTTCCACCTCAATCTCATGTTTCATGCGTTTGTTCGCTCGTTTCATGAAATGAAAACTCGGCTAGATTTTTCGTAAAGAATATACTAAATTATTCAAATGCAAACGAAAATTTGTTTTCATTTCAAAATATTTCTCCACAATCTTTGTTTCCACCTCAATCTCATGTTTCATGCGTTTGTTCGCTCGTTTCATGAAATAAAATCTCCGCTAGATTTTTCGTAAAGAATATACTATATTATTCAAATGCAAACGAAAATTTGTTTTCAATTTAAAATATTTGTCCACAATCTTTGTTTCCATCTAAAACTCATGTTTCATGCATTTGTTCGCTCATTTTATATAAAAATAACACTGCTAGATTTTTCGTAAATACTAAATTATTCAAATGCAAACCAAAATTTATTTTTACTTTAAAAAATTTCTCCACGATCTTTGTTTGCACCTCAAACTCATGTTTCATGCCTTTGTTCGCTCGTTTCATGAAATAAAAACTTGGCTAGATTTTTCGTAAAGAATATACTAAATTATTCAAATGCAAACGAAAATTTGTTTTGATTTTAAAATATTTCTCCACAATCTTTATTTCCACCTAAAACTCATGTTTCATGCATTTGTTCGCTCATTTTCTACAAAAATAATACAGCCAGATTTTTCGTAAAGAATGAAAGTAAATACTAAATTATTCAAATGCAAACCAAAATTTATTTTTACTTTAAAATATTTCTCCACGATCTTTGTTTGCACCTCAACCTCATGTTTCATGCCTTTGTTCGCTCGTTTCATGAAATAAAAACTCGGCTAGTTTTTTCGTAAAGAATGTACTATATTATTCAAATGCAAACGAAGATTTGTTTTCATTTTAAAATATTTGTCCACAATCTTTGTTTCCATCTAAAACTCATGTTTCGTGAATTTGTTCGCTTATTTTATATAAAAATAACACTGCTAGATTTTTTGTAAATACTAAATTATTCAAATGCAAACCAAAATTTATTTTGACTTTAAAAAATTTCTCCACGATCTTTGTTTGCACCTCAAACTCATGTTTCATGCCTTTGTTCGCTCGTTTCATGAAATAAAAACTCGGCTAGATTTTTCGTAAAGAATATACTAAATTATTCAAATGCAAACGAAAATTTGTTTTGATTTTAAAATATTTCTCCACAATCTTTATTTCCACCTAAAACTCATGTTTCATGCATTTGTTCGCTCATTTTCTACAAAAATAATACAGCCAGATTTTTCGTAAAGAATGAAAGTAAATACTAAATTATTCAAATGCAAACCAAAATTTATTTTTACTTTAAAATATTTCTCCACGATTTTTGTTTGCACCTCAACCTCATGTTTCATGCCTTTGTTCGCTCGTTTCATGAAATAAAAACTCGGCTAGTTTTTTCGTAAAGAATATACTATATTATTCAAATGCAAACGAAGATTTGTTTTCATTTTAAAATATTTGTCCACAATCTTTGTTTCCATCTAAAACTCATGTTTCATGCATTTGTTCGCTCATTTTATATAAAAATAACACTGCTAGATTTTTCGTAAATACTAAATTATTCAAATGCAAACCAACATTTATTTTGACTTTAAAAAATTTCTCCACGATCTTTGTTTGCACCTCAAACTCATGTTTCATGCCTTTGTTCGCTCGTTTCATGAAATAAAAACTCGGCTAGATTTTTCGTAAAGAATATACTAAATTATTCAAATGCAAACGAAAATTTGTTTTGATTTTAAAATATTTCTCCACAATCTTTATTTCCACCTAAAACTCATGTTTCATGCATTTGTTCGCTCATTTTCTACAAAAATAATACAGCCAGATTTTTCGTAAAGAATGAAAGTAAATACTAAATTTTTCAAATGCAAACCAAAATTTATTTTTACTTTAAAATATTTCTCCACGATCTTTGTTTGCACCTCAACCTCATGTTTCATGCCTTTGTTCGCTCGTTTCATGAAATAAAAACTCGGCTAGATTTTTCGTAAAGAATATACTATATTATTCAAATGCAAACCAAATTTTCTTTTCATTTTAAAATATTTCTCCACAATCTTTGTTTCCATTAAAAACTCATGTTTCATGCATTTGTTCGCACATTTTATATAAAAATAACACTGCTAGATTTTTCGTAAATACTAAATTATTCAAATGCAAACCAAAATTTATTTTTACTTTAAAATATTTCTCCACGATCTTTGTTAGCACCTCAACCTCATGTTTCATGCCTTTGTTCGCTCGTTTCATGAAATAAAAACTCGGCTAGTTTTTTCGTAAAGAATATACTATATTATTCAAATGCAAACGAAGATTTGTTTTCATTTTAAAATATTTGTCCACAATCTTTGTTTCCATCTAAAACTCATGTTTCATGCATTTGTTCGCTCATTTTATATAAAAATAACACTGCTAGATTTTTCGTAAATACTAAATTATTCAAATGCAAACCAAAATTTATTTTTACTTTAAAAAATTTCTCCACGATCTTTGTTTGTATCTCAAACTCATGTTTCATGCCTTTGTTCGCTCGTTTCAGGAAATAAAAACTCGGCTAGATTTTTAGTAAAGAATATACTATATTATTCAAATGCAAACGAAGATTTGTTTTCATTTTAAAATATTTGTCCACAATCTTTGTTTCCATCTAAAACTCATGTTTCATGGATTTGTTCGCTTATTTTATATAAAAATAACACTGCTAGATTTTTCGTAAATACTAAATTATTCAAATGCAAAACAAAATTTATTTTTCCTTTAAAAAATTTCTCCACGATCTTTGTTTGCACCTCAAACTCATGTTTCATGCCTTTGTTCCCTCGTTTCATGAAATAAAAACTCGGCTAGATTTTTCGTAACGAATATACTAAATTATTCAAATGCAAACGAAAATTTGTTTTGATTTTAAAATATTTCTCCACAATCTTTATTTCCACCTAAAACTCATGTTTCATGCATTTGTTCGCTCATTTTCTACAAAAATAATACAGCCAGATTTTTCGTAAAGAATGAAAGTAAATACTAAATTATTCAAATGCAAACCAAAATTTATTTTTACTTTAAAAAATTTCTCCACGATCTTTGTTTGCACCTCAAACTCATGTTTCATGCCTTTGTTCGCACGTTTCATGAAATAAAAACTCGGCTAGTTTTTTCGTAAAGAATGTACTATATTATTCAAATGCAAACGAAGATTTGTTTTCATTTTAAAATAGTTGTCCACAATCTTTGTTTCCATCTAAAACTCATGTTTCATGGATTTGTTCGCTTATTTTATATAAAAATAACACTGCTAGATTTTTCGTAAATACTAAATTATTCAAATGCAAACCAAAATTTATTTTTACTTTAAAAAATTTCTCCACGATCTTTGTTTGCACCTCAACCTCATGTTTCATGCCTTTGTTCGCTCGTTTCATGAAATAAAAACTCGGCTAGATTTTTCGTAAAGAATATACTATATTATTCAAATGCAAACGAAGATTTGTTTTCATTTTAAAATATTTGTCCACAATCTTTGTTTCCATCTAAAACTCATGTTTCATGGATTTGTTCGCTCATTTTATATAAAAATAACACTGCTAGATTTTTCGTAAATACTAAATTATTCAAATGCAAACCAAAATTTATTTTGACTTTAAAAAATTTCTCCACGATCTTTGTGTGCACCTCAAACTCATGTTTCATGCCTTTGTTCGCTCGTTTCATGAAAAAAAACTCGGCTAGATTTTTCGTAAAGAATATACTAAATTATTCAAATGCAAACGAAAATTTGTTTTGATTTTAAAATATTTCTCCACAATCTTTATTTCCACCTAAAACTCATGTTTCATGCATTTGTTCGCTCATTTTCTACAAAAATAATACAGCCAGATTTTTCGTAAAGAAAGAAAGTAAATACTAAATTATTCAAATGCAAACCAAAATTTATTTTTACTTTAAAATATTTCTTCACGATCTTTGTTTGCACCTCAAACTCATGTTTCATGCCTTTGTTCGCTCGTTTCATGAAATAAAAACTCGGCTAGATTTTTCGTAAAGAATATACTATATTATTCAAATGCAAACCAAAATTTGTTTTCATTTTAAAATATTTCTCCACAATCTTTGTTTCCACCTCAATCTCATGTTTCATGCGTTTGTTCGCTCGTTTCATGAAATAAAAACTCGGCTAGATTTTTCGTAAAGAATATACTATATTATTCAAATGCAAACCAAAATTTGTTTTCATTTTAAAATATTTCTCCGCAATCATTGTTTCCACCTCAATCTCATGTTTCATGCGATTGTTCGCTCGTTTCATGAAATAAAAACTCGGCTAGATTTTTCGTAAAGAATATACTAAATTATTCAAATGCAAACGAAAATTTGTTTTCATTTTAAAATATTTCTCCACAATCTTTGTTTCCATCTAAAACTCATGTTTCATGCATTTGTTCGCTCATTTTATATAAAAATAACACTGCTGGATTTTTCGTAAATACTAAATTATTCAAATGCAAACCAAAATTTATTTTGACTTTAAAAAATTTCTCCACGATCGTTGTTTGCACCTCAAACTCATGTTTCATGCCTTTTTTCGCCCGTTTCGTGAAATAAAAACTCGGCTAGATTTTTCGTAAAGAATATACTAAATTATTCAAATGCAAACGAAAATTTGTTTTCATTTTAAAATATTTCTCCACAATCTTTGTTTCCATCTAAAACTCATGTTTCATGCATTTGTTCGCTCATTTTATATAAAAATAACACTGCTAGATTTTTCGTAAATACTAAATTATTCAAATGCAAACCAAAATTTATTTTGACTTTAAAAAATTTCTCCACGATCTTTGTTTGCACCTCAAACTCATGTTTCATGCCTTTGTTCGCTCGTTTCATGAAATAAAAACTCGGCTAGATTTTTCGTAAAGAATATACTAAATTATTCAAATGCAAACGAAAATTTGTTTTGATTTTAAAATATTTCTCCACAATCTTTATTTCCACCTAAAACTCATGTTTCATGCATTTGTTCGCTCATTTTCTACAAAAATAATACAGCCAGATTTTTCGTAAAGAATGAAAGTAAATACTAAATTATTCAAATGCAAACCAAAATTTATTTTTACTTTAAAATATTTCTCCACTATCTTTGTTTGCACCTCAACCTCGTGTTTCATGCCTTTGTTCGCTCGTTTCATGAAATAAAAACTCGGCTAGATTTTTCGTAAAGAATATACTATATTATTAAAATGCAAACCAAATTTTCTTTTCATTTTAAAATATTTCTCCACCATCTTTGTTTCCATCTAAAACTCATGTTTCATGCATTTGTTCGCACATTTTATATAAAAATAACACTGCTAGATTTTTCGTAAATACTAAATTATTCAAATGCAAACCAAAATTTATTTTTCCTTTAAAAAATTTCTCCACGATCTTTGTTTGCACCTCAAACTCATGTTTCATGCCTTTGTTCGCTCGTTTCATGAAATAAAAACTCGGCTTGTTTTTTCGTAAAGAATATACTATATTATTCAAATGCATACGAAGATTTGTTTTCATTTTAAAATATTTGTCCACAATCTTTGTTTCCATCTAAAACTCATGTTTCATGCATTTGTTCGCTCATTTTATATAAAAATAACACTGCTAGATTTTTCGTAAATACTAAATTATTCAAATGCAAACCAAAATTTATTTTTACTTTAAAAAATTTCTCCACGATCTTTGTTTGCACCTCAAACTCATGTTTCATGCCTTTGTTCGCTCGTTTCAGGAAATAAAAACTCGGCTAGATTTTTAGTAAAGAATATACTATATTATTCAAATGCACACGAAGATTTGTTTTCATTTTAAAATATTTGTCCACAATCTTTGTTTCCATCTAAAACTCATGTTTCATGGATTTGTTCGCTCATTTTATATAAAAATAACACTGCTAGATTTTTCGTAAATACTAAATTATTCAAATGCAAACCAAAATTTATTTTGACTTTAAAAAATTTCTCCTCGATCTTTGTTTGCACCTCAAACTCATGTTTCATGCCTTTGTTCGCTCGTTTCATGAAATAAAAACTCGGCTAGATTTTTCGTAAAGAATATACTAAATTATTCAAATGCAAACGAAAATTTGTTTTGATTTTAAAATATTTCTCCACAATCTTTATTTCCACCTAAAACTCATGTTTCATGCATTTGTTCGCTCATTTTCTACAAAAATAATACAGCCAGATTTTTCGTAAAGAATGAAAGTAAATACTAAATTATTCAAATGCAAACCAAAATTTATTTTTACTTTAAAATATTTCTTCACGATCTTTGTTTGCACCTCAACCTCATGTTTCATGCCTTTGTTCGCTCGTTTCATGAAATAAAAACTCGGCTAGTTTTTTCGTAAAGAATATACTATATTATTCAAATGCAAACGAAGATTTGTTTTCATTTTAAAATATTTGTCCACAATCTTTGTTTCCATCTAAAACTCATGTTTCATGCATTTGTTCGCTCATTTTATATAAAAATAACACAGCTAGATTTTTCGTAAATACTAAATTATTCAAATGCAAACCAAAATTTATTTTGACTTTAAAAAATTTCTCCACGATCTTTGTTTGCACCTCAAACTCATGTTTCATGCCTTTGTTCGCTCGTTTCATGAAATAAAAACTCGGCTAGATTTTTCGTAAAGAATATACTAAATTTTTCAAATGCAAACGAAAATTTGTTTTGATTTTAAAATATTTCTCCACAATCTTTATTTCCACCTAAAACTCATGTTTCATGCATTTGTTCGCTCATTTTCTACAAAAATAATACAGCCAGATTTTTCGTAAAGAATGAAAGTAAATACTAAATTATTCAAATGCAAACCAAAATTTATTTTTACTTTAAAATATTTCTCCACGATCTTTGTTTGCACCTCAACCTCATGTTTCATGCCTTTGTTCGCTCGTTTCATGAAATAAAAACTCGGCTAGATTTTTCGTAAAGAATATACTATATTATTCAAATGCAAACCAAATTTTCTTTTCATTTTAAAATATTTCTCCACAATCTTTGTTTCCATCTAAAACTCATGTTTCAAGCATTTGTTCGCTCGTTTTATATAAAAATAACACTGCTAGATTTTTCGTAAATACTAAATTATTCAAATGCAAACCAAAATTTATTTTTACTTTAAAATATTTCTCCACGATCTTTGTTTGCACCTCAACCTCATGTTTCATGGCTTTGTTCGCTCGTTTCATGATATAAAAACTCGGCTAGTTTTTTCGTAAAGAATATACTATATTATTCAAATGCAAACGAAGATTTGTTTTCATTTTAAAATATTTGTCCACAATCTTTGTTTCCATCTAAAACTCATGTTTCATGCATTTGTTCGCTCATTTTATATAAAAATAACACTGCTAGAAATTTCGTAAATACTAAATTATTCAAATGCAAACCAAAATTTATTTTGACTTTAAAAAATTTCTCCACGATCTTTGTTTGCACCTCAAACTCATGTTTCATTCCTTTGTTCGCTCGTTTCATGAAATAAAAACTCGGCTAGATTTTTCGTAAAGAATATACTAAATTATTCAAATGCAAACGAAAATTTGTTTTGATTTTAAAATATTTCTCCACAATCTTTATTTCCACCTAAAACTCTTGTTTCATGCATTTGTTCGCTCATTTTCTACAAAAATAATACAGCCAGATTTTTCGTAAAGAATGAAAGTAAATACTAAATTATTCAAATGCAAACCAAAATTTATTTTTACTTTAAAATATTTCTCCACGATCTTTGTTTGCACCTCAACCTCATGTTTCATGCCTTTGTTCGCTCGTTTCATGAAATAAAAACTCGGCTAGATTTTTCGTAAAGAATATACTATATTATTCAAATGCAAACCAAATTTTCTTTTCATTTTAAAATATTTCTCCACAATCTTTGTTTCCATCTAAAACTCATGTTTCATGCATTTGTTCGCTCATTTTATATAAAAATAACACTGCTAGATTTTTCGTAAATACTAAATTATTCAAATGCAAACCAAAATTTATTTTTACTTTAAAATATTTCTCCACGATCTTTGTTTGCACCTCAAACTCATGTTTCATGCCTTTGTTCGCTCGTTTCAGGAAATAAAAACTCGGCTAGATTTTTAGTAAAGAATATACTATATTATTCAAATGCAAACGAAAATTTGTTTTCAATTTAAAATATTTCTCCACAATCTTTGTTTCCATCTAAAACTCATGTTTCATGCATTTGTTCGCTCATTTTATATAAAAATAACACTGCTAGATTTTTCGTAAATACTAAATTATTCAAATGCAAACCAAAATTTATTTTTCCTTTAAAAAATTTCTCCACGATCTTTGTTTGCACCTCAAACTCATGTTTCATGCCTTTGTTCGCTCGTTTCATGAAATAAAAACTCGGCTAGATTTTTCGTAAAGAATATACTATATTATTCAAATGCAAACCAAATTTTCTTTTCATTTTAAAATATTTCTCCACAATCTTTGTTTCCATCTAAAACTCATGTTTCATGCATTTGTTCGCTCATTTTATATAAAAATAACACTGCTAGATTTTTCGTAAATACTAAATTATTCAAATGCAAACCAAAATTTATTTTTACTTTAAAATATTTCTCCACGATCTTTGTTTGCACCTCAAACTCATGTTTCATGCCTTTGTTCGCTCGTTTCAGGAAATAAAAACTCGGCTAGATTTTTAGTAAAGAATATACTATATTATTCAAATGCAAACGAAAATTTGTTTTCAATTTAAAATATTTCTCCACAATCTTTGTTTCCATCTAAAACTCATGTTTCATGCATTTGTTCGCTCATTTTATATAAAAATAACACTGCTAGATTTTTCGTAAATACTAAATTATTCAAATGCAAACCAAAATTTATTTTTCCTTTAAAAAATTTCTCCACGATCTTTGTTTGCACCTCAAACTCATGTTTCATGCCTTTGTTCGCTCGTTTCATGAAATAAAAACTCGGCTAGATTTTTCGTAAAGAATATACTATATTATTCAAATGCAAACCAAAATTTGTTTTCATTTTAAAATATTTCTCCACAATCTTTGTTTCCACCTCAATCTCATGTTTCATGCGTTTGTTCGCTCGTTTCATGAAATAAAAACTCGGCTAGATTTTTCGTAAAGAATATACTATATTATTCAAATGCAAACCAAAATTTGTTTTCATTTTAAAATATTTCTCCACAATCATTGTTTCCACCTCAATCTCATGTTTCATGCGTTTGTTCGCTCATTTTATATAAAAATAACACTGCTAGATTTTTCGTAAATACTAAATTATTCAAATGCAAACCAAAATTTATTTTTCCTTTAAAAAATTTCTCCACGATCTTTGTTTGCACCTCAAACTCATGTTTCATGCCTTTGTTCGCTCGTTTCATGAAATAAAAACTCGGCTAGATTTTTCGTAAAGAATATACTATATTATTCAAATGCAAACCAAAATTTATTTTCATTTTAAAATATTTCTCCACGATCTTTGTTTGCACCTCAAACTCATGTTTCATGCCTTTGTTCGCTCGTTTCATGAAATAAAAACTCGGCTAGATTTTTCGTAAAGAATATACTAAATTATTCAAATGCAAACGAAAATTTGTTTTCATTTTAAAATATTTCTCCACAATCTTTGTTTCCTTCTAAAACTCATGTTTCATGCATTTGTTCGCTCATTTTATATAAAAATAACACTGCTAGATTTTTCGTAAATACTAAATTATTCAAATGCAAACCAAAATTTATTTTGACTTTAAAAAATTTCTCCACGATCTTTGTTTGCACCTCAAACTCATGTTTCATGCCTTTGTTCGCTCGTTTCATGAAATAAAAACTCGGCTAGATTTTTCGTAAAGAATATACTAAATTATTCAAATGCAAATGAAAATTTGTTTTGATTTTAAAATATTTCTCCACAATATTTATTTCCACCTAAAACTCATGTTTCATGCATTTGTTCGCTCATTTTCTACAAAAATAATACAGCCAGATTTTTCGTAAAGAATGAAAGTAAATACTAAATTATTCAAATGCAAACCAAAATTTATTTTTACTTTAAAATATTTCTCCACGATCTTTGTTTGCACCTCAACCTCATGTTTCATGCCTTTGTTCGCTCGTTTCATGAAATAAAAACTCGGCTAGATTTTTCGTAAAGAATATACTATATTATTCAAATGCAAACCAAATTTTCTTTTCATTTTAAAATATTTCTCCACAATCTTTGTTTCCATCTAAAACTCATGTTTCATGCATTTGTTCGCTCGTTTTATATAAAAATAACACTGCTAGATTTTTCGTAAATACTAAATTATTCAAATGCAAACCAAAATTTATTTGTACTTTAAAATATTTCTCCACGATCTTTGTTTGCACCTCAACCTCATGTTTCATGCCTTTGTTCGCTCGTTTCATGAAATAAAAACTCGGCTAGTTTTTTCGTAAAGAATATACTATATTATTCAAATGCAAACGAAGATTTGTTTTCATTTTAAAATATTTGTCCACAATCTTTGTTTCCATCTAAAACTCATGTTTCATGCATTTGTTCGCTCATTTTATGTAAAAATAACACTGCTAGATTTTTCGTAAATACTAAATTATTCAAATGCAAACCAAAATTTATTTTTACTTTAAAAAATTTCTCCACGATCTTTGTTTGCACCTCAAACTCTTGTTTCATGCCTTTGTTCGCTCGTTTCAGGAAATAAAAACTCGGCTAGATTTTTAGTAAAGAATATACTATATTATTCAAATGCAAACGAAGATTTGTTTTCATTTTAAAATATTTGTCCACAATCTTTGTTTCCATCTAAAAGTCATGTTTCATGCATATGTTCGCTCATTTTATATAAAAATAACACTGCTAGATTTTTCGTAAATACTAAATTATTCAAATGCAAACCAAAATTTATTTTGACTTTAAAAAATTTCTCCACGATCTTTGTTTGCACCTCAAACTCATGTTTCATGCCTTTGTTCGCACGTTTCATGAAATAAAAACTCGGCTAGATTTTTCGTAAAGAATATACTATATTATTCAAATGCAAACCAAAATTTGTTTTCATTTTAAAATATTTCTCCACGATCTTTGTTTGCACCTCAAACTCATGTTTCATGCCTTTGTTCGCTCATTTTATATAAAAATAACACTGCTAGATTTTTCGTAAATACTAAATTATTCAAATGCAAACCAAAATTTATTTTTACTTTAAAAAATTTCTCCACGATCTTTGTTTGCACCTCAAACTCATGTTTCATGCCTTTGTTCGCTCGTTTCAGGAAATAAAAACTCGGCTAGATTTTTAGTAAAGAATATACTATATTATTCAAATGCAAACGAAGATTTGTTTTCATTTTAAAATATTTGTCCACAATCTTTGTTTCCATCTAAAAGTCATGTTTCATGCATATGTTCGCTCATTTTATATAAAAATAACACTGCTAGATTTTTCGTAAATACTAAATTATTCAAATGCAAACCAAAATTTATTTTGACTTTAAAAAATTTCTCCACGATCTTTGTTTGCACCTCAAACTCATGTTTCATGCCTTTGTTCGCACGTTTCATGAAATAAAAACTCGGCTAGATTTTTCGTAAAGAATATACTATATTATTCAAATGCAAACCAAAATTTGTTTTCATTTTAAAATATTTCTCCACGATCTTTGTTTGCACCTCAAACTCATGTTTCATGCCTTTGTTCGCTCATTTTATATAAAAATAACACTGCTAGATTTTTCGTAAATACTAAATTATTCAAATGCAAACCAAAATTTATTTTTACTTTAAAAAATTTCTCCACGATCTTTGTTTGCACCTCAAACTCATGTTTCATGCCTTTGTTCGCTCGTTTCAGGAAATAAAAACTCGGCTAGATTTTTAGTAAAGAATATACTATATTATTCAAATGCAAACGAAGATTTGTTTTCATTTTAAAATATTTGTCCACAATCTTTGTTTCCATCTAAAACTCATGTTTCATGCATTTGTTCGCTCATTTTATATAAAAATAACACTGCTAGAGTTTTCGTAAATACTAAATTATTCAAATGCAAACCAAAATTTATTTTTACTTTAAAAAATTTCTCCACGATCTTTGTTTGCACCTCAAACTCATGTTTCATGCCTTTGTTCGCTCGTTTCATGAAATAAAAACTCGGCTAGATTTTTCGTAAAGAATATACTATATTATTCAAATGCAAACCAAAATTTGTTTTCATTTTAAAATATTTCTCCACGATCTTTGTTTGCATCTCAAACTCATGTTTCATGCCTTTGTTCGCTCGTTTCATGAAATAAAAACTCGGCTAGATTTTTCGTAAAGAATATACTAAATTATTCAAATGCAAACGAAAATTTGTTTTCATTTTAAAATATTTCTCCACAATCTTTGTTTCCTTCTAAAACTCATGTTTCATGCATTTGTTCGCTCATTTTATATAAAAATAACACTGCTAGATTTTTCGTAAATACTAAATTATTCAAATGCAAACCAAAATTTATTTTGACTTTAAAAAATTTCTCCACGATCTTTGTTTGCACCTCAAACTCATGTTTCATGCCTTTGTTCGCTCGTTTCATGAAATAAAAACTCGGCTAGATTTTTCGTAAAGAATATACTATATTATTCAAATGCAAACCAAAATTTGTTTTCATTTTAAAATATTTCTCCACGATCTTTGTTTGCATCTCAAACTCATGTTTCATGCCTTTGTTCGCTCGTTTCATGAAATAAAAACTCGGCTAGATTTTTCGTAAAGAATATACTAAATTATTCAAATGCAAACGAAAATTTGTTTTCATTTTAAAATATTTCTCCACAATCTTTGTTTCCTTCTAAAACTCATGTTTCATGCATTTGTTCGCTCATTTTATATAAAAATAACACTGCTAGATTTTTCGTAAATACTAAATTATTCGAATGCAAACCAAAATTTATTTTGACTTTAAAAAATTTCTCCACGATCTTTGTTTGCACCTCAAACTCATGTTTCATGCCTTTGTTCGCTCGTTTCATGAAATAAAAACTCGGCTAGATTTTTCGTAAAGAATATACTAAATTATTCAAATGCAAACGAAAATTTGTTTTCATTTTAAAATATTTCTCCACAATATTTGTTTCCATCTAAAAGTCATGTTTCATGCATATGTTCGCTCATTTTATATAAAAATAACACTGCTAGATTTTTCGTAAATACTAAATTATTCAAATGCAAACCAAAATTTATTTTGACTTTAAAAAATTTCTCCACGATCTTTGTTTGCACCTCAAACTCATGTTTCATGCCTTTGTTCGCTCGTTTCATGAAATAAAAACTCGGCTAGATTTTTCGTAAAGAATATACTATATTATTCAAATGCAAACCAAAATTTGTTTTCATTTTAAAATATTTCTCCACGATCTTTGTTTGCATCTCAAACTCATGTTTCATGCCTTTGTTCGCTCGTTTCATGAAATAAAAACTCGGCTAGATTTTTCGTAAAGAATATACTAAATTATTCAAATGCAAACGAAAATTTGTTTTCATTTTAAAATATTTCTCCACAATCTTTGTTTCCTTCTAAAACTCATGTTTCATGCATTTGTTCGCTCATTTTATATAAAAATAACACTGCTAGATTTTTCGTAAATACTAAATTATTCGAATGCAAACCAAAATTTATTTTGACTTTAAAAAATTTCTCCACGATCTTTGTTTGCACCTCAAACTCATGTTTCATGCCTTTGTTCGCTCGTTTCATGAAATAAAAACTCGGCTAGATTTTTCGTAAAGAATATACTAAATTATTCAAATGCAAACGAAAATTTGTTTTCATTTTAAAATATTTCTCCACAATATTTGTTTCCATCTAAAAGTCATGTTTCATGCATATGTTCGCTCATTTTATATAAAAATAACACTGCTAGATTTTTCGTAAATACTAAATTATTCAAATGCAAACCAAAATTTATTTTGACTTTAAAAAATTTCTCCACGATCTTTGTTTGCACCTCAAACTCATGTTTCATGCCTTTGTTCGCTCGTTTCATGAAATAAAAACTCGGCTAGATTTTTCGTAAAGAATATACTATATTATTCAAATGCAAACCAAAATTTGTTTTCATTTTAAAATATTTCTCCACGATCTTTGTTTGCATCTCAAACTCATGTTTCATGCCTTTGTTCGCTCGTTTCATGAAATAAAAACTCGGCTAGATTTTTCGTAAAGAATATACTAAATTATTCAAATGCAAACGAAAATTTGTTTTCATTTTAAAATATTTCTCCACAATCTTTGTTTCCTTCTAAAACTCATGTTTCATGCATTTGTTCGCTCATTTTATATAAAAATAACACTGCTAGATTTTTCGTAAATACTAAATTATTCGAATGCAAACCAAAATTTATTTTGACTTTAAAAAATTTCTCCACGATCTTTGTTTGCACCTCAAACTCATGTTTCATGCCTTTGTTCGCTCGTTTCAGGAAATAAAAACTCGGCTAGATTTTTAGTAAAGAATATACTATATTATTCAAATGCAAACGAAAATTTGTTTTCAATTTAAAATATTTCTCCACAATCTTTGTTTCCATCTAAAACTCATGTTTCATGCATTTGTTCGCTCATTTTATATAAAAATAACACTGCTAGATTTTTCGTAAATACTAAATTATTCAAATGCAAACCAAAATTTATTTTGACTTTAAAAAATTTCTCCACGATCTTTGTTTGCACCTCAAACTCATGTTTCATGCCTTTGTTCGCTCGTTTCATGAAATAAAAACTCGGCTAGATTTTTCGTAAAGAATATACTATATTATTCAAATGCAAACCAAAATTTGTTTTCATTTTAAAATATTTCTCCACGATCTTTGTTTGCATCTCAAACTCATGTTTCATGCCTTTGTTCGCTCGTTTCATGAAATAAAAACTCGGCTAGATTTTTCGTAAAGAATATACTAAATTATTCAAATGCAAACGAAAATTTGTTTTCATTTTAAAATATTTCTCCACAATCTTTGTTTCCTTCTAAAACTCATGTTTCATGCATTTGTTCGCTCATTTTATATAAAAATAACACTGCTAGATTTTTCGTAAATACTAAATTATTCGAATGCAAACCAAAATTTATTTTGACTTTAAAAAATTTCTCCACGATCTTTGTTTGCACCTCAAACTCATGTTTCATGCCTTTGTTCGCTCGTTTCATGAAATAAAAACTCGGCTAGATTTTTCGTAAAGAATATACTATATTATTCAAATGCAAACCAAATTTTCTTTTCATTTTAAAATATTTCTCCACAATCTTTGTTTCCATCTAAAACTCATGTTTCATGCATTTGTTCGCTCATTTTATATAAAAATAACACTGCTAGATTTTTCGTAAATACTAAATTATTCAAATGCAAACCAAAATTTATTTTTACTTTAAAAAATTTCTCCACGATCTTTGTTTGCACCTCAAACTCATGTTTCATGCCTTTGTTCGCTCGTTTCAGGAAATAAAAACTCGGCTAGATTTTTAGTAAAGAATATACTATATTATTCAAATGCAAACGAAGATTTGTTTTCATTTTAAAATATTTGTCCACAATCTTTGTTTCCATCTAAAACTCATGTTTCATGCATTTGTTCGCTCATTTTATATAAAAATAACACTGCTAGATTTTTCGTAAATACTAAATTATTCAAATGCAAACCAAAATTTATTTTTCCTTTAAAAAATTTCTCCACGATCTTTGTTTGCACCTCAAACTCATGTTTCATGCCTTTGTTCGCTCGTTTCATGAAATAAAAACTCGGCTAGATTTTTCGTAAAGAATATACTAAATTATTCAAATGCAAACGAAAATTTGTTTTGATTTTAAAATATTTCTCCACAATCTTTATTTCCACCTAAAACTCATGTTTCGTGCATTTGTTCGCTCATTTTCTACAAAAATAATACAGCCAGATTTTTCGTAAAGAATGAAAGTAAATACTAAATTATTCAAATGCAAACCAAAATTTATTTTTACTTTAAAATATTTCTCCACGATCTTTGTTTGCACCTCAACCTCATGTTTCATGCCTTTGTTCGCTCGTTTCATGAAATAAAAACTCGGCTAGATTTTTCGTAAAGAATATACTATATTATTCAAATGCAAACCAAATTTTCTTTTCATTTTAAAATATTTCTCCACAATCTTTGTTTCCATCTAAAACTCATGTTTCATGCATTTGTTCGCTCATTTTATATAAAAATAACACTGCTAGATTTTTCGTAAATACTAAATTATTCAAATGCAAACCAAAATTTATTTTTACTTTAAAAAATTTCTCCACGATCTTTGTTTGCACCTCAAACTCATGTTTCATGCCTTTGTTCGCTCGTTTCAGGAAATAAAAACTCGGCTAGATTTTTAGTAAAGAATATACTATATTATTCAAATGCAAACGAAGATTTGTTTTCATTTTAAAATATTTGTCCACAATCTTTGTTTCCATCTAAAACTCATGTTTCATGCATTCGTTCGCTCATTTTATATAAAAATAACACTGCTAGATTTTTCGTAAATACTAAATTATTCAAATGCAAACCAAAATTTATTTTTCCTTTAAAAAATTTCTGCACGATCTTTGTTTGCACCTCAAACTCATGTTTCATGCCTTTGTTCGCTCGTTTCATGAAATAAAAACTCGGCTAGATTTTTCGTAAAGAATATACTATATTATTCAAATGCAAACCAAAATTTGTTTTCATTTTAAAATATTTCTCCACAATCTTTGCTTCCACCTCAATCTCATGTTTCATGCGTTTGTTCGCTCGTTTCATGAAATAAAAACTCGGCTAGATTTTTCGTAAAGAATATACTAAATTATTCAAATGCAAACGAAAATTTGTTTTCATTTTAAAATATTTCTCCACAATATTTGTTTCCATCTAAAAGTCATGTTTCATGCATATGTTCGCTCATTTTATATAAAAATAACACTGCTAGATTTTTCGTAAATACTAAATTATTCAAATGCAAACCAAAATTTATTTTGACTTTAAAAAATTTCTCCACGATCTTTGTTTGCACCTCAAACTCATGTTTCATGCCTTTGTTCGCTCGTTTCATGAAATAAAAACTCGGCTAGATTTTTCGTAAAGAATATACTATATTATTCAAATGCAAACCAAAATTTGTTTTCATTTTAAAATATTTCTCCACGATCTTTGTTTGCACCTCAAACTCATGTTTCATGCCTTTGTTCGCTCGTTTCATGAAATAAAAACTCGGCTAGATTTTTCGTAAAGAATATACTAAATTATTCAAATGCAAACGAAAATTTGTTTTCATTTTAAAATATTTCTCCACAATCTTTGTTTCCTTCTAAAACTCATGTTTCATGCATTTGTTCGCTCATTTTATATAAAAATAACACTGCTAGATTTTTCGTAAATACTAAATTATTCGAATGCAAACCAAAATTTATTTTGACTTTAAAAAATTTCTCCACGATCTTTGTTTGCACCTCAAACTCATGTTTCATGCCTTTGTTCGCTCGTTTCATGAAATAAAAACTCGGCTAGATTTTTCGTAAAGAATATACTAAATTATTCAAATGCAAACGAAAATTTGTTTTGATTTTAAAATATTTCTCCACAATCTTTATTTCCACCTAAAACTCATGTTTCATGCATTTGTTCGCTCATTTTCTACAAAAATAATACAGCCAGATTTTTCGTAAAGAATGAAAGTAAATACTAAATTATTCAAATGCAAACCAAAATTTATTTTTACTTTAAAATATTTCTCCACGATCTTTGTTTGCACCTCAACCTCATGTTTCATGCCTTTGTTCGCTCGTTTCATGAAATAAAAACTCGGCTAGATTTTTCGTAAAGAATATACTATATTATTCAAATGCAAACCAAATTTTCTTTTCATTTTAAAATATTTCTCCACAATCTTTGTTTCCATCTAAAACTCATGTTTCATGCATTTGTTCGCTCGTTTTATATAAAAATAACACTGCTAGATTTTTCGTAAATACTAAATTATTCAAATGCAAACCAAAATTTATTTTTACTTTAAAATATTTCTCCACGATCTTTGTTTGCACCTCAACCTCATGTTTCATGGCTTTGTTCGCTCGTTTCATGATATAAAAACTCGGCTAGTTTTTTCGTAAAGAATATACTATATTATTCAAATGCAAACGAAGATTTGTTTTCATTTTAAAATATTTGTCCACAATCTTTGTTTCCATCTAAAACTCATGTTTCATGCATTTGTTCGCTCATTTTATATAAAAATAACACTGCTAGATTTTTCGTAAATACTAAATTATTCAAATGCAAACCAAAATTTATTTTTACTTTAAAAAATTTCTCCACGATCTTTGTTTGCACCTCAAACTCATGTTTCATGCCTTTGTTCGCTCGTTTCAGGAAATAAAAACTCGGCTAGATTTTTAGTAAAGAATATACTATATTATTCAAATGCACACGAAGATTTGTTTTCATTTTAAAATATTTGTCCACAATCTTTGTTTCCGTCTAAAACTCATGTTTCATGCATTTGTTCGCTCATTTTATATAAAAATAACACTGCTAGATTTTTCGTAAATACTAAATTATTCAAATGCAAACAAAAATTTATTTTTCCTTTAAAAAATTTCTCCAAGATCTTTGTTTGCACCTCAAACTCATGTTTCATGCCTTTGTTCGCTCGTTTCATGAAATAAAAACTCGGCTAGATTTTTCGTAAAGAATATACTATATTATTCAAATGCAAACCAAAATTTGTTTTCATTTTAAAATATTTCTCCACAATCTTTGTTTCCACCTCAATCTCATGTTTCATGCGTTTGTTCGCTCGTTTCATGAAATAAAAACTCGGCTAGATTTTTCGTAAAGAATATACTATATTATTCAAATGCAAACCAAAATTTGTTTTCATTTTAAAATATTTCTCCACAATCTTTGTTTCCACCTCAATCTCTTGTTTCATGCGTTTGTTCGCTCGTTTCATGAAATAAAAACTCGGCTAGATTTTTCGTAAAGAATATACTAAATTATTCAAATGCAAACGAAAATTTGTTTTCATTTTAAAATATTTCTCCACAATATTTGTTTCCATCTAAAAGTCATGTTTCATGCATTTGTTCGCTCATTTTATATAAAAATAACACTGCTAGATTTTTCGGAAATACTAAATTATTCAAATGCACACCAAAATTTATTTTGACTTTAAAAAATTTCTCCACGATCTTTGTTTGCACCTCAAACTCATGTTTCATGCCTTTGTTCGCTCGTTTCATGAAATAAAAACTCGGCTAGATTTTTCGTAAAGAATATACTAAATTATTCAAATGCAAACGAAAATTTGTTTTCATTTTAAAATATTTCTCCACAATCTTTGTTTCCATCTAAAACTCATGTTTCATGCATTTGTTCGCTCATTTTATATAAAAATAACACTGCTAGATTTTTCGTAAATACTAAATTATTCAAATGCAAACCAAAATTTATTTTGACTTTAAAAAATTTCTCCACCATCTTTGTTTGCACCTCAAACTCATGTTTCATTCCTTTGTTCGCTCGTTTCATGAAATAAAAATTCGGCTAGATTTTTCGTAAAGAATATACTAAATTATTCAAATGCAAACGAAAATTTGTTTTGATTTTAAAATATTTCTCCACAATCTTTATTTCCACCTAAAACTCATGTTTCATGCATTTGTTCGCTCATTTTCTACAAAAATAATACAGCCAGATTTTTCGTAAAGAATGAAAGTAAATACTAAATTATTCAAATGCAAACCAAAATTTATTTTTACTTTAAAATATTTCTCCACGATCTTTGTTTGCACCTCAACCTCATGTTTCATGCCTTTGTTCGCTCGTTTCATGAAATAAAAACTCGGCTAGATTTTTCGTAAAGAATATACTATATTATTCAAATGCAAACCAAATTTTCTTTTCATTTTAAAATATTTCTCCACAATCTTTGTTTCCATCTAAAACTCATGTTTCATGCATTTGTTCGCTCATTTTATATAAAAATAACACTGCTAGATTTTTCGTAAATACTAAATTATTCAAATGCAAACCAAAATTTATTTTTACTTTAAAAAATTTCTCCACGATCTTTGTTTGCACCTCAAACTCATGTTTCATGCCTTTGTTCGCTCGTTTCAGGAAATAAAAACTCGGCTAGATTTTTAGTAAAGAATATACTATATTATTCAAATGCAAACGAAGATTTGTTTTCATTTTAAAATATTTGTCCACAATCTTTGTTTCCATCTAAAACTCATGTTTCATGCATTTGTTCGCTCATTTTATATAAAAATAACACTGCTAGATTTTTCGTAAATACTAAATTATTCAAATGCAAACGAAAATTTATTTTTCCTTTAAAAAATTTCTCCACGATCTTTGTTTGCACCTCAAACTCATGTTTCATGCCTTTGTTCGCTCGTTTCATGAAATAAAAACTCGGCTAGATTTTTCGTAAAGAATATACTATATTATTCAAATGCAAACCAAAATTTGTTTTCATTTTAAAATATTTCTCCACAATCTTTGTTTCCACCTCAATCTCATGTTTCATGCGTTTGTTCGCTCGTTTCATGAAATAAAAACTCGGCTAGATTTTTCGTAAAGAATATACTAAATTATTCAAATGCAAACGAAAATTTGTTTTCATTTTAAAATATTTCTCCACAATATTTGTTTCCATCTAAAAGTCATGTTTCATGCATATGTTCGCTCATTTTATATAAAAATAACACTGCTAGATTTTTCGTAAATACTAAATTATTCAAATGCAAACCAAAATTTATTTTGACTTTAAAAAATTTCTCCACGATCTTTGTTTGCACCTCAGACTCATGTTTCATGCCTTTGTTCGCTCGTTTCATGAAATAAAAACTCGGCTAGATTTTTCGTAAAGAATATACTATATTATTCAAATGCAAACCAAAATTTGTTTTCATTTTAAAATATTTCTCCACGATCTTTGTTTGCACCTCAAACTCATGTTTCATGCCTTTGTTCGCTCGTTTCATGGAATAAAAACTCGGCTAGATTTTTCGTAAAGAATATACTAAATTATTCAAATGCAAACGAAAATTTGTTTTCATTTTAAAATATTTCTCCACAATCTTTGTTTCCTTCTAAAACTCATGTTTCATGCATTTGTTCGCTCATTTTATATAAAAATAACACTGCTAGATTTTTCGTAAATACTAAATTATTCGAATGCAAACCAAAATTTATTTTGACTTTAAAAAATTTCTCCACGATCTTTGTTTGCACCTCAAACTCATGTTTCATGCCTATGTTCGCTCGTTTCATGAAATAAAAACTCGGCTAGATTTTTCGTAAAGAATATACTAAATTATTCAAATGCAAACGAAAATTTGTTTTGATTTTAAAATATTTCTCCACAATCTTTATTTCCACCTAAAACTCATGTTTCATGCATTTGTTCGCTCATTTTCTACAAAAATAATACAGCCAGATTTTTCGTAAAGAATGAAAGTAAATACTAAATTATTCAAATGCAAACCAAAATTTATTTTTACTTTAAAATATTTCTCCACGATCTTTGTTTGCACCTCAACCACATGTTTCATGCCTTTGTTCGCTCGTTTCATGAAATAAAAACTCGGCTAGATTTTTCGTAAAGAATATACTATATTATTCAAATGCAAACCAAATTTTCTTTTCATTTTAAAATATTTCTCCACAATCTTTGTTTCCATCTAAAACTCATGTTTCATGCATTTGTTCGCTCGTTTTATATAAAAATAACACTGCTAGATTTTTCGTAAATACTAAATTATTCAAATGCAAACCAAAATTTATTTTTACTTTAAAATATTTCTCCACGATCTTTGTTTGCACCTCAACCTCATGTTTCATGCCTTTGTTCGCTCGTTTCATGAAATAAAAACTCGGCTAGTTTTTTCGTAAAGAATATACTATATTATTCATATGCAAACGAAGATTTGTTTTCATTTTAAAATATTTGTCCACAATCTTTGTTTCCATCTAAAACTCATGTTTCATGCATTTGTTCGCTCATTTTATATAAAAATAACACTGCTAGATTTTTCGTAAATACTAAATTATTCAAATGCAAACCAAAATTTATTTTTACTTTAAAAAATTTCTCCACGATCTTTGTTTGCACCTCAAACTCATGTTTCATGCCTTTGTTCGCTCGTTTCAGGAAATAAAAACTCGGCTAGATTTTTAGTAAAGAATATACTATATTATTCAAATGCACACGATGATTTGTTTTCATTTTAAAATATTTGTCCACAATCTTTGTTTCCATCTAAAACTCATGTTTCATGCATTTGTTCGCTCATTTTATATAAAAATAACACTGCTAGATTTTTCGTAAATACTAAATTATTCAAATGCAAACCAAAATTTATTTTTACTTTAAAAAATTTCTCCACGATCTTTGTTTGCACCTCAAACTCATGTTTCATGCCTTTGTTCGCTCGTTTCAGGAAATAAAAACTCGGCTAGATTTTTAGTAAAGAATATACTATATTATTCAAATGCAAACCAAAATTTGTTTTCATTTTAAAATATTTCTCCACAATCTTTGTTTGCACCTCAAACTCATGTTTCATGCCTTTGTTCGCTCGTTTCAGGAAATAAAAACTCGGCTAGATTTTTAGTAAAGAATATACTATATTATTCAAATGCACACGAAGATTTGTTTTCATTTTAAAATATTTGTCCACAATCTTTGTTTCCATCTAAAACTCATGTTTCATGCATTTGTTCGCTCATTTTATATAAAAATAACACTGCTAGATTTTTCGTAAATACTAAATTATTCAAATGCAAACAAAAATTTATTTTTCCTTTAAAAAATTTCTCCAAGATCTTTGTTTGCACCTCAAACTCATGTTTCATGCCTTTGTTCGCTCGTTTCATGAAATAAAAACTCGGCTAGATTTTTCGTAAAGAATATACTATATTATTCAAATGCAAACCAAAATTTGTTTTCATTTTAAAATATTTCTCCACAATCTTTGTTTCCACCTCAATCTCATGTTTCATGCGTTTGTTCGCTCGTTTCATGAAATAAAAACTCGGCTAGATTTTTCGTAAAGAATATACTATATTATTCAAATGCAAACCAAAATTTGTTTTCATTTTAAAATATTTCTCCACAATCTTTGTTTCCACCTCAATCTCATGTTTCATGCGTTTGTTCGCTCGTTTCATGAAATAAAAACTCGGCTAGATTTTTCGTAAAGAATATACTAAATTATTCAAATGCAAACGAAAATTTGTTTTCATTTTAAAATATTTCTCCACAATATTTGTTTCCATCTAAAAGTCATGTTTCATGCATTTGTTCGCTCATTTTATATAAAAATAACACTGCTAGATTTTTCGTAAATACTAAATTATTCAAATGCAAACCAAAATTTATTTTGACTTTAAAAAATTTCTCCACGATCTTTGTTTGCACCTCAAACTCATGTTTCATACCTTTGTTCGCTCGTATCATGAAATAAAAACTCGGCTAGATTTTTCGTAAAGAATATACTAAATTATTCAAATGCAAACGAAAATTTGTTTTCATTTTAAAATATTTCTCCACAATCTTTGTTTCCATCTAAAACTCATGTTTCATTCATTTGTTCGCTCATTTTATATAAAAATAACACTGCTAGATTTTTCGTAAATACTAAATTATTCAAATGCAAACCAAAATTTATTTTGACTTTAAAAAATTTCTCCACGATCTTTGTTTGCACCTCAAACTCATGTTTCATTCCTTTGTTCGCTCGTTTCATGAAATAAAAACTCGGCTAGATTTTTCGTAAAGAATATACTAAATTATTCAAATGCAAACGAAAATTTGTTTTGATTTTAAAATATTTCTCCACAATCTTTATTTCCACCTAAAACTCATGTTTCATGCATTTGTTCGCTCATTTTCTACAAAAATAATACAGCCAGATTTTTCGTAAAGAATGAAAGTAAATACTAAATTATTCAAATGCAAACCAAAATTTATTTTTACTTTAAAATATTTCTCCACGATCTTTGTTTGCACCTCAACCTCATGTTTCATGCCTTTGTTCGCTCGTTTCATGAAATAAAAACTCGGCTAGTTTTTTCGTAAAGAATATACTATATTATTCAAATGCAAACGAAGATTTGTTTTCATTTTAAAATATTTGTCCACAATCTTTGTTTCCATCTAAAACTCATGTTTCATGCATTTGTTCGCTCATTTTATATAAAAATAACACTGCTAGATTTTTCGTAAATACTAAATTATTCAAATGCAAACCAAAATTTATTTTTACTTTAAAAAATTTCTCCACGATCTTTGTTTGCACCTCAAACTCATGTTTCATGCCTTTGTTCGCTCGTTTCAGGAAATAAAAACTCGGCTAGATTTTTAGTAAAGAATATACTATATTATTCAAATGCACACGAAGATTTGTTTTCATTTTAAAATATTTGTCCACAATCTTTGTTTCCATCTAAAACTCATGTTTCATGCATTTGTTCGCTCATTTTATATAAAAATAACACTGCTAGATTTTTCGTAAATACTAAATTATTCAAATGCAAACAAAAATTTATTTTTCCTTTAAAAAATTTCTCCAAGATCTTTGTTTGCACCTCAAACTCATGTTTCATGCCTTTGTTCGCTCGTTTCATGAAATAAAAACTCGGCTAGATTTTTCGTAAAGAATATACTATATTATTCAAATGCAAACCAAAATTTGTTTTCATTTTAAAATATTTCTCCACAATCTTTGTTTCCACCTCAATCTCATGTTTCATGCGTTTGTTCGCTCGTTTCATGAAATAAAAACTCGGCTAGATTTTTCGTAAAGAATATACTATATTATTCAAATGCAAATCAAAATTTGTTTTCATTTTAAAATATTTCTACACAATCTTTGTTTCCACCTCAATCTCATGTTTCATGCGTTTGTTCGCTCGTTTCATGAAATAAAAACTCGGCTAGATTTTTCGTAAAGAATATACTAAATTATTCAAATGCAAACGAAAATTTGTTTTCATTTTAAAATATTTCTCCACAATATTTGTTTCCATCTAAAAGTCATGTTTCATGCATTTGTTCGCTCATTTTATATAAAAATAACACTGCTAGATTTTTCGTAAATACTAAATTATTCAAATGCAAACCAAAATTTATTTTGACTTTAAAAAATTTCTCCACGATCTTTGTTTGCACCTCAAACTCATGTTTCATACCTTTGTTCGCTCGTATCATGAAATAAAAACTCGGCTAGATTTTTCGTAAAGAATATACTAAATTATTCAAATGCAAACGAAAATATGTTTTCATTTTAAAATATTTCTCCACAATCTTTGTTTCCATCTAAAACTCATGTTTCATGCATTTGTTCGCTCATTTTATATAAAAATAACACTGCTAGATTTTTCGTAAATACTAAATTATTCAAATGCAAACCAAAATTTATTTTTACTTTAAAAAATTTCTCCACGATCTTTGTTTGCACCTCAAACTCATGTTTCATTCCTTTGTTCGCTTGTTTCATGAAATAAAAACTCGGCTAGATTTTTCGTAAAGAATATACTAAATTATTCAAATGCAAACGAAAATTTGTTTTGATTTTAAAATATTTCTCCACAATCTTTATTTCCACCTAAAACTCATGTTTCATGCATTTGTTCGTTCATTTTCTACAAAAATAATACAGCCAGATTTTTCGTAAAGAATGAAAGTAAATACTAAATTATTCAAATGCAAACCAAAATTTATTTTTACTTTAAAATATTTCTCCACGATCTTTGTTTGCACCTCAACCTCATGTTTCATGCCTTTGTTCGCTCGTTTCATGAAATAAAAAATCGGCTAGATTTTTCGTAAAGAATATACTATATTATTCAAATGCAAACCAAATTTTCTTTTCATTTTAAAATATTTCTCCACAATCTTTGTTTCCATCTAAAACTCATGTTTCATGCATTTGTTCGCTCATTTTATATAAAAATAACACTGCTAGATTTTTCGTAAATACTAAATTATTCAAATGCAAACCAAAATTTATTTTTCCTTTAAAAAATTTCTCCACGATCTTTGTTTGCACCTCAAACTCATGTTTCATGCCTTTGTTCGCTCGTTTCATGAAATAAAAACTCGGCTAGATTTTTCGTAAGGAATATACTATATTATTCAAATGCAAACCAAAATTTGTTTTCATTTTAAAATATTTCTCCACAATCTTTGTTTCCACCTCAATCTCATGTTTCATGCGTTTGTTCGCTCGTTTCATGAAATAAAAACTCGGCTAGATTTTTCGTAAAGAATATACTAAATTATTCAAATGCAAACGAAAATTTGTTTTGATTTTAAAATATTTCTCCACAATCTTTATTTCCACCTAAAACTCATGTTTCATGCATTTGTTCGCTCATTTTCACAAAAATAATACAGCCAGATTTTTCGTAAAGAATGAAAGTAAATACTAAATTATTCAAATGCAAACCAAAATTTATTTTTACTTTAAAATATTTCTCCACGATCTTTGTTTGCACCTCAACCTCATGTTTCATGCCTTTGTTCGCTCGTTTCATGAAATAAAAACTCGGCTATATTCAAATGCAAACCAAATTTTCTTTTCATTTTAAAATATTTCTCCACAATTTTTGTTTCCATCTAAAACTCATGTTTCATGCATTTGTTCGCTCATTTTATATAAAAATAACACTGTTAGATTTTTCGTAAATACTAAATTATTCAAATGCAAACAAAAATTTATTTTTACTTTAAAAAATTTCTCCACGATCTTTGTTTGCACCTCAAACTCATGTTTCATGCCTTTGTTCGCTCGTTTCAGGAAATAAAAACTCGGCTAGATTTTTAGTAAAGAATATACTATATTATTCAAATGCAAACGAAAATTTGTTTTCAATTTAAAATATTTCTCCACAATCTTTGTTTCCATCTAAAACTCATGTTTCATGCATTTGTTCACTCATTTTATATAAAAATAACACTGCTAGATTTTTCGTAAATACTAAATTATTCAAATGCAAACCAAAATTTATTTTTACTTTAAAAAATTTCTCCACGATCTTTGTTTGCACCTCAAACTCATGTTTCATGCCTTTGTTCGCTCGTTTCATGAAATAAAAACTCGGCTAGATTTTTCGTAAAGAATATACTATATTATTCAAATGCAAACCAAAATTTGTTTTCATTTTCAAATATTTCTCCACAATCTTTGTTTCCACCTCAATCTCATGTTTCATGCGTTTGTTCGCTCGTTTCATGAAATAAAATCTCCGCTAGATTTTTCGTAAAGAATATACTATATTATTCAAATGCAAACGAAAATTTGTTTTCAATTTAAAATATTTCTCCACAATCTTTGTTTCCATCTAAAACTCATGTTTCATGCATTTGTTCGCTCATTTTATATAAAAATAACACTGCTAGATTTTTCGTAAATACTAAATTATTCAAATGCAAACCAAAATTTATTTTTACTTTAAAAATTTTCTCCACGATCTTTGTTTGCACCTCAAACTCATGTTTCATGCCTTTGTTCGCTCGTTTCATGAAATAAAAACTCGGCTAGATTTTTCGTAAAGAATATACTATATTATTCAAATGCAAACCAAAATTTGTTTTCATTTTCAAATATTTCTCCACAATCTTTGTTTCCACCTCAATCTCATGTTTCATGCGTTTGTTCGCTCGTTTCATGAAATAAAATCTCCGCTAGATTTTTCGTAAAGAATATACTATATTATTCAAATGCAAACGAAAATTTGTTTTCAATTTAAAATATTTCTCCACAATCTTTGTTTCCATCTAAAACTCATGTTTCATGCATTTGTTCGCTCATTTTATATAAAAATAACACTGCTAGATTTTTCGTAAATACTAAATTATTCAAATGCAAACCAAAATTTATTTTTACTTTAAAATATTTCTCCACGATCTTTGTTTGCACCTCAAACTCATGTTTCATGCCTTTGTTCGCTCGTTTCAGGAAATAAAAACTCGGCTAGATTTTTAGTAAAGAATATACTATATTATTCAAATGCAAACGAAGATTTGTTTTCATTTTAAAATATTTGTCCACAATCTTTGTTTCCATCTAAAACTCATGTTTCATGCATTTGTTCGCTCATTTTATATAAAAATAACACTGCTAGATTTTCCGTAAATACTAAATTATTCAAATGCAAACCAAAATTTATTTTTCCTTTAAAAAATTTCTCCACGATCTTTGTTTGCACCTCAAACTCCTGTTTCATGCCTTTGTTCGCTCGTTTCATGAAATAAAAACTCGGCTAGATTTTTCGTAAAGAATATACTATATTATTCAAATGCAAACCAAAATTTGTTTTCATTTTAAAATATTTCTCCACAATCTTTGTTTCCACCTCAATCTCATGTTTCATGCGTTTGTTCGCTCGTTTCATGAAATAAAAACTCGGCTAGATTTTTCGTAAAGAATATACTAAATTATTCAAATGCAAACCAAAATTTGTTTTCATTTTAAAATATTTATCCACAATCTTTGTTTCCACCTCAATCTCATGTTTCATGCGTTTGTTCGCTCGTTTCATGAAATAAAATCTCCGCTAGATTTTTCGTAAAGAATATACTATATTATTCAAATGCAAACGAAAATTTGTTTTCAATTTAAAATATTTCTCCACAATCTTTGTTTCCATCTAAAACTCATGTTTCATGCATTTGTTCGCTCATTTTATATAAAAATAACACTGCTAGATTTTTCGTAAATACTAAATTATTCAAATGCAAACCAAAATTTATTTTTACTTTAAAAAATTTCTCCACGATCTTTGTTTGCACCTCAAACTCATGTTTCATGCCTTTGTTCGCTCGTTTCATGAAATAAAAACTCGGCTAGATTTTTCGTAAAGAATATACTATATTATTCAAATGCAAACAAAAATTTGTTTTCATTTTAAAATATTTCTCCACAATCTTTGTTTCCACCTCAATCTCATGTTTCATGCGTTTGTTCGCTCGTTTCATGAAATAAAATCTCCGCTAGATTTTTCGTAAAGAATATACTATATTATTCAAATGCAAACCAAAATTTGTTTTCATTTTAAAATATTTCTCCACAATCTTTGTTTCCACCTCAAACTCATGTTTCATGCCTTTGTTCGCTCGTTTCAGGAAATAAAAACTCGGCTAGATTTTTAGTAAAGAATATACTATATTATTCAAATGCAAACGAAGATTTGTTTTCATTTTAAAATATTTGTCCACAATCTTTGTTTCCATCTAAAACTCATGTTTCATGCATTTGTTCGCTCATTTTATATAAAAATAACACTGCTAGATTTTTCGTAAATACTAAATTATTCAAATGCAAACCAAAATTAACTTTTACTTTAAAAAATTTCTCCACGATCTTTGTTTGCACCTCAAACTCATGTTTCATGCCTTTGTTCGCTCGTTTCATGAAATAAAAACTCGGCTAGATTTTTCGTAAAGAATATACTATATTATTCAAATGCAAACCAAAATTTGTTTTCATTTTAAAATATTTCTCCACAATCTTTGTTTCCACCTCAATCTCATGTTTCATGCGTTTGTTCGCTCGTTTCATGGAATAAAAACTCGGCTACATTTTTAGTAAAGAATATACTATATTATTCAAATGCAAACGAAGATTTGTTTTCATTTTAAAATATTTGTCCACAATCTTTGTTTCCATCTAAAACTCATGTTTCATGCATTTGTTCGCTCATTTTATATAAAAATAACACTGCTAGATTTTCCGTAAATACTAAATTATTCAAATGCAAACCAAAATTTATTTTTCCTTTAAAAAATTTCTCCACGATCTTTGTTTGCACCTCAAACTCATGTTTCATGCCTTTGTTCGCTCGTTTCCTGAAATAAAAACTCGGCTAGATTTTTCGTAAAGAATATACTATATTATTCAAATGCAAACCAAAATTTGTTTTCATTTTAAAATATTTCTCCACAATCTTTGTTTCCACCTCAATCTCATGTTTCATGCGTTTGTTCGCTCGTTTCATGAAATAAAAACTCGGCTAGATTTTTCGTAAAGAATATACTAAATTATTCAAATGCAAACGAAAATTTGTTTTCATTTTAAAATATTTCTCCACAATCTTTGTTTCCACCTCAATCTCATGTTTCATGCGTTTGTTCGCTCGTTTCATGAAATAAAATCTCCGCTAGATTTTTCGTAAAGAATATACTATATTATTCAAATGCAAACGAAAATTTGTTTTCAATTTAAAATATTTCTCCACAATCTTTGTTACCATCTAAAACTCATGTTTCATGCATTTGTTCCCTCATTTTATATAAAAATAACACTGCTAGATTTTTCGTAAATACTAAATTATTCAAATGCAAACCAAAATTTATTTTTACTTTAAAAAATTTCTCCACGATCTTTGTTTGCACCTCAAACTCATGTTTCATGCCTTTGTTCGCACGTTTCATGAAATAAAAACTCGGCTAGATTTTTCGTATAGAATATACTATATTATTCAAATGCAAACCAAAATTTGTTTTCATTTTAAAATATTTCTCCACAATCTTTGTTTCCACCTCAATCTCATGTTTCATGCGTTTGTTCGCTCGTTTCATGAAATAAAATCTCCGCTAGATGTTTCGTAAAGAATATACTATATTATTCAAATGCAAACGAAAATTTGTTTTCAATTTAAAATATTTCTCCACAATCTTTGTTTCCATCTAAAACTCATGTTTCATGCATTTGTTCGCTCATTTTATATAAAAATAACACTACTAGATTTTTCGTAAATACTAAATTATTCAAATGCAAACCAAAATTTATTTTTACTTAAAAATATTTCTCCACGATCTTTGTTTGCACCTCAAACTCATGTTTCATGCCTTTGTTCGCTCGTTTCATGAAATAAAAACTCGGCTAGATTTTTCGTAAAGAATATACTATATTATTCAAATGCAAACCAAAATTTGTTTTCATTTTAAAATATTTCTCCACAATCTTTGTTTCCACCTCAATCTCATGTTTCATGCGTTTGATCGCTCGTTTCATGAAATAAAAACTCGGCTAGATTTTTCGTAAAGAATATACTAAATTATTCAAATGTAAACGAAAATTTGTTTTCATTTTAAAATATTTCTCCACAATCTTTGTTTCCATCTAAAACTCATGTTTCATGCATTTGTTCTCTCATTTTATATAAAAATAACACTGCTAGATTTTTCGTAAATACTAATTTATTCAAATGCAAACCAAAATTTATTTTGACTTAAAAAAATTTCTCCACGATCTTTGTTTGCACCTCAAACTCATGTTTCGTGCCTTTGTTCGCTCGTTTCAGGAAATAAAAACTCGGCTAGATTTTTCGTAAAGAATATACTATATTATTCAAATGCAAACCAAAATTTGTTTTCATTTTAAAATATTTCTCCACAATCTTTGTTTCCACCTCAATCTCATGTTTCATGCGTTTGTTCACTCGTTTCATGAAATAAAAACTCGGCTAGATTTTTCGTAAAGAATATACTAAATTATTCAAATGCAAACGAAAATTTGTTTTCATTTTAAAATATTTCTCCACAATCTTTGTTTCCATCTAAAAGTCATGTTTCATGCATTTGTTCGCTCATTTTATATAAAAATAACACTGCTAGATTTTTCGTAAATACTAAATTATTCAAATGCAAACCAAAATTAATTTTGACTTTAAAAAATTTCTCCACGATCTTTGTTTGCACCTCAAACTCATGTTTCATGCCTTTGTTCGCTCGTTTCATGAAATAAAAACTCGGCTAGATTTTTCGTAAAGAATATACTAAATTATTCAAATGCAAACGAAAATTTGTTTTCATTTTAAAATATTTCTCCACAATCTTTATTTCCACCTAAAACTCATGTTTCATGCATTTGTTCGCTCATTTTCTACAAAAATAATACGGCCAGATTTTTCCTAAAGAATGAAAGTAAATACTAAATTATTCAAATGCAAACCAAAATTTATTTTTACTTTAAAAAATTTCTCCACGATCTTTGTTTGCACTTCAAACTCATGTTTCATGCCTTTGTTCGCTCGTTTCATGAAATAAAAACTCGGCTAGATTTTTCGTAAAGAATATACTATATTATTCAAATGCAAACCAAATTTTGTTTTCATTTTAAAATATTTCTCCACAATCTTTGTTTCCATCTAAAACTCAAGTTTCATGCATTTGTTCGCTCATTTTATATAAAAATAACACTGCTAGAATTTTCGTAAATACTAAATTATTCAAATGCAGACAAAAATTTATTTTTACTTTAAAATATTTCTCCATGATCTTTGTTTGCACCTCAACCTCATGTTTCATGCCTTTGTTCGCTCGTTTCATGAAATAAAAACTCGGCTAGATTTTTCGTAAAGAATATACTATATTATTCAAATGCAAACGAAGATTTGTTTTCATTTTAAAATATTTGTCCACAATCTTTGTTTCGATCTAAAACTCATGTTTCATGCATTTGTTCGCTCATTTTATATAAAAATAACACTGCTAGATTTTTCGTAAATACTAAATTATTCAAATGCAAACCAAAATTTATTTTTACTTTAAAAAATTTCTCCACGATCTTTGTTTGCACCTCAAACTCATGTTTCATGCCTTTGTTCGCTCGTTTCAGGAAATAAAAACTCGGCTAGATTTTTAGTAAAGAATATACTATATTATTGAAATGCAAACGAAGATTTGTTTTCATTTTAAAATATTTGTCCACCATCTTTGTTTCCATCTAAAACTCATGTGTCATGCATTTGTTCGCTCATTTTATATAAAAATAACACTGCTAGATTTTTCGTAAATACTAAATTATTCATATGCAAACCAAAATTTATTTTTACTTTAAAAAATTTCTCCACGATCTTTGTTTGCACCTCAAACTCATGTTTCATGCCTTTGTTCGCTCGTTTCATGAAATAAAAACTCGGCTAGATTTTTCGTAAAGAATATACTATATTATTCAAATGCAAACCAAAATTTGTTTTTATTTTAAAATATTTCTCCACAATCTTTGTTTCCACCTCAATCTCATGTTTCATGCGTTTGTTCGCTCGTTTCATGAAATAAAAACTCGGCTAGATTTTTCGTAAAGAATATACTAAATTATTCAAATGCAAACGAAAATTTGTTTTCAATTTAAAATATTTCTCCACAATCTTAATTTCCATCTAAAACTCATGTTTCATGCATTTGTTCGCTCATTTTATATAAAAATAACACTGCTAGATTTTTCGTAAATACTAAATTATTCAAATGCAAACCAAAATTTATTTTTACTTAAAAACATTTCTCCACGACCTTTGTTAGCACCTCAAACTCATGTTTCATGGCTTTGTTCGCTCGTTTCATGAAATAAAAACTCGGCTAGATTTTTCGTAAAGAATATACTATATTATTCAAATGCAAACCAAAATTTGTTTTCATTTTAAAATATTTATCCACAATCTTTGTTTCCACCTCAATCTCATGTTTCATGCGTTTGATCGCTCGTTTCATGAAATAAAAACTCGGCTAGATTTTTCGTAAAGAATATACTAAATTATTCAAATGCAAACGAAAATTTGTTTTCATTTTAAAATATTTCTCCACAATCTTTGTTTCCGTCTAAAACTCATGTTTCATGCATTTGTTCTCTCATTTTATATAAAAATAACACTGCTATATTTTTCGTAAATACTAAATTATTCAAATGCAAACCAAAATTTATTTTGACTTTAAAATATTTCTCCACGATCTTTGTTTGCACCTCAAACTCATGTTTCGTGCCTTTGTTCGCTCGTTTCAGGAAATAAAAATTCGGCTAGATTTTTCGTAAAGAATATACTATATTATTCAAATGCAAACCAAAATTTTTTTTCATTTTAAAATATTTCTCCACAATCTTTGTTTCCACCTCAATCTCATGTGTCATGCGTTTGTTCGCTCGTTTCATGAAATAAAAACTCGGCCAGATTTTTCGTAAAGAATATACTAAATTATTCAAATGCAAACGAAAATTGGTTGTCATTTTAAAATATTTCTCCACAATCTTTGTTTCCATCTAAAACTCATGTTTCATGCATTTGTTCGCTCATTTTATATAAAAATAACACTGCTAGATTATCGTAAATACTAAAATTATTCAAATGCAGACAAAAATTTATTTTTACTTTAAAATATTTCTCCACGATCTTTGTTTGCACCTGAACCTCATGTTTCATGCCTTTGTTCGCTCGTTTCATGAAAAAAAAACTCGGCTAGATTTTTCGTAAAGAATATACTATATTATTTAAATGCAAACGAAGATTTGTTTTCATTTTAAAATATTTGTCCACAATCTTTGTTTCCGTCTAAAACTCATGTTTCATGCATTTGTTCGCTCATTTTATATAAAAATAACACTGCTAGATTTTTCGTAAATACTAAATTATTCAAATGCAAACCAAAATTTATATTTACTATAAAAAATTTCTCCACGATCTTTGTTTGCACCTCAAACTCATGTTTCATGCCTTTGTTCGCTCGTTTCATGAAATAAAAACTCGGCTAGATTTTTCGTAAAGAATATACTAAATTATTCAAATGCAAACGAAAATTTGTTTTCATTTTAAAATATTTCTCCACAATCTTTGTTTCCATCTAAAACTCATGTTTCATGCATTTGTTCTCTCATTTTATATAAAAATAACACTGCTAGATTTTTCGTAAATACTAAATTATTCAAATGCAAACCAAAATTTATTTTGACTTTAAAACATTTCTCCACGATCTTTGTTTGCACCTGAAACTCATGTTTCGTGCCTTTGTTCGCTCGTTTCAGGAAATAAAAATTCGGCTAGATTTTTCGTAAAGAATATACTATATTATTCAAATGCAAACCAAAATTTGTTTTCATTTTAAAATATTTCTCCACAATCTTTGTTTCCACCTCAATCTCATGTTTCATGCGTTTGATCGCTCGTTTCATGAAATAAAAACTCGGCTAGATTTTTCGTAAAGAATATACTAAATTATTCAAATGCAAACGAAAATTTGTTTTCATTTTAAAATATTTCTCCACAATCTTTGTTTCCATCTAAAACTCATGTTTCATGCATTTGTTCTCTCATTTTATATAAAAATAACACTGCTAGATTTTTCGTAAATACTAAATTATTCAAATGCAAACCAAAATTTCTTTTGACTTTAAAAAATTTCTCCACGATCTTTGTTTGCACCTCAAACTCATGTTTCGTGCCTTTGTTCGCTCGTTTCAGGAAATAAATATTCGGCTAGATTTTTCGTAAAGAATATACTATATTATTCAAATGCAAACCAAAATTTGTTTTAATTTTAAAATATTTCTCCACAATCTTTGTTTCCCCCTCAATCTCATGTTTCATGCGTTTGTTCGCTCGTTTCATGAAATAAAAACTCGGCTAGATTTTTCGTAAAGAATATACTAAATTATTCAAATGCAAACGAAAATTTGTTGTCATTTTAAAATAATTCTCCACAATCTTTGTTTCCATCTAAAACTCATGTTTCATGCATTTGTTCGCTCATTTTATATAAAAATAACACTGCTAGATTTTTCGTAAATACTAAATTATTGAAATGCAAACCAAAATTTATTTTTACTTTAAAATATTTCTCCACGATCTTTGTTTGCACCTCAAACTCATGTTTCATGCCTTTGTTCGCTCGTTTCATGAAATAAAAACTCGGCTAGATTTTTCGTATAGAATATACTATATTATTCAAATGCAAACCAAAATTTGTTTTCATTTTAAAATATTTCTCCACATGCTGTGCAAATAATCTATATTTTCTCATATTGTTCATGTCGTACAGCCATAGTGATCTAACTTATATTACACGGATCCTTCAAACAAACCGTATCGTATCAAATACCGATACTCATATCGGATACTTGAATACCGTAACGGATACGACAAGTGGTGTATTCCAATATTTTAATCCAAAATAATAACGGATACTTCACACATATTTCCTGTATCTGATACTTGTAGAAATATATATTCTTAAAACATATTAAAATATCTAACTATTTAACTAATGATAACAAACAAATATTATGTATCTATAATAACAATCTTTTAATATCTCCTATATCAAATTATAGTATCTAAATATATATAAATTAATTAAATATATAAATATAATTAATAAATAATAAAATAATATATAAAATTGCCCTGTTGTCCGTGCACTAAATAGTATAAGGGAAATGTGCAAACATGACGCACTGTAGCATGACGCACTGTAGATATACTGTTATTTTTCATTTTATATACTGTTTTCTCATTTTATATATTGTTTTGCCATTTAATATACTGTTATTTATTCTTTGTGTATTTCTTATTTTCATGCGTTTGTTCACTCGTTTCATGAAATACTAAATTATTCAAATGCAAACCAAAATTTATTTTTACTTTAAAATATTTCTCCACGATCTTTGTTTGCACCTCGACCTCATGTTTCATGCCTTTGTTCGCTCGTTTCATGAAATAAAAACTCGGCTAGATTTTTCGTAAAGAATATACTATATTATTCAAATGCAAACGAAGATTTGTTTTCATTTTAAAATATTTGTCCACAATCTTTGTTTCCATCTAAAACTCATGTTTCATGCATTTGTTCGCTCATTTTATATAAAAATAACACTGCTAGATTTTTCGTAAATACTAAATTATTCAAATGCAAACCAAAATTTATTTTTACTTTAAAAAATTTCTCCACGATCGTTGTTTGCACCTCAAACTCATGTTTCATGCCTTTGTTCGCTCGTTTCAGGAAATAAAAACTCGGCTAGATTTTTAGTAAAGAATATACTATATTATTGAAATGCAAACGAAGATTTGTTTTCATTTTAAAATATTTGTCCACCATCTTTGTTTCCATCTAAAACTCATGTTTCATGCATTTGTTCGCTCATTTTATATAAAAATAACACTGCTAGATTTTTCGTAAATACTAAATTATTCAAATGCAAACCAAAATTTATTTTTACTTTAAAATATTTCTCCACGATCTTTGTTTGCACCTCAACCTCATGTTTCAAGCCTTTGTTCGCTCGTTTCATGAAATAAAAACTCGGCTAGATTTTTCGTAAAGAATATACAATATTATTCAAATGCAAACCAAATTTTGTTTTCATTTTAAAATATTTCTCCACAATCTTTGTTTCCATCTAAAACTCAAGTTTCATGCATTTGTTCGCTCATTTTATATAAAATTAACACTGCTAGATTTTTCGTAAATACTAAATTATTCTAATGCAGACAAAAATTTATTTTTACTTTAAAATATTTCTCCACGATCTTTGTTTGCACCTCAACCTCATGTTTCATGCCTTTGTTCGCTCGTTTCATGAAATAAAAACTCGCCTAGATTTTTCGTAAAGAATATACTATATTATTCAAATGCAAACCAAAATTTGTTTTCATTTTAAAATATTTCTCCACAATCTTTGTTTCCACCTCAATCTCTTGTTTTGATGCGTTTGTTGGCTCGTTTCATGAAATAAAAACTCGGCTAGATTTTTCGTAAAGAATATACTAAATTATTCAAATGCAAACGAAAATTTGTTTTCATTTCAAAATATTTCTACACAATCTTTGTTTCCATCTAAAACTCATGTTTCATGCATTTGTTCGCTCATTTTATATAAAAATAACACTGCTAGATTTTTCGTAAATACTAAATTATTCAAATGCAAACCAAAATTTATTTTTACTTTAAAATATTTCTCCACGATCTTTGTTTGCACCTCAAACTTGTTTCATGCCTTTGTTCGCTCGTTTCATTAAATAAAAACTCGGCTAGATTTTTCTTAAAGAATATACTATATTATTCAAATGCAAACCAAAATTTGTTTTCATTTTAAAATATTTCTCCACAATATTTGTTTCCACCTCAATCTCATGTTTCATGCGTTTGTTCGCTCGTTTCAAGAAATAAAAACTCGGCTAGATTTTTCGTAAAGAATATACAATATTATTCAAATGCAAACCAAATTTTGTTTTCATTTTAAAATATTTCTCCACAATCTTTGTTTCCATCTAAAACTCAAGTTTCATGCATTTGTTCGCTCATTTTATATAAAATTAACACTGCTAGATTTTTCGTAAATACTAAATTATTCTAATGCAGACAAAAATTTATTTTTACTTTAAAATATTTCTCCACGATCTTTGTTTGCACCTCAACCTCATGTTTCATGCCTTTGTTCGCTCGTTTCATGAAATAAAAACTCGCCTAGATTTTTCGTAAAGAATATACTATATTATTCAAATGCAAACCAAAATTTGTTTTCATTTTAAAATATTTCTCCACAATCTTTGTTTCCACCTCAATCTCTTGTTTTGATGCGTTTGTTGGCTCGTTTCATGAAATAAAAACTCGGCTAGATTTTTCGTAAAGAATATACTAAATTATTCAAATGCAAACGAAAATTTGTTTTCATTTCAAAATATTTCTACACAATCTTTGTTTCCATCTAAAACTCATGTTTCATGCATTTGTTCGCTCATTTTATATAAAAATAACACTGCTAGATTTTTCGTAAATACTAAATTATTCAAATGCAAACCAAAATTTATTTTTACTTTAAAATATTTCTCCACGATCTTTGTTTGCACCTCAAACTTGTTTCATGCCTTTGTTCGCTCGTTTCATTAAATAAAAACTCGGCTAGATTTTTCTTAAAGAATATACTATATTATTCAAATGCAAACCAAAATTTGTTTTCATTTTAAAATATTTCTCCACAATATTTGTTTCCACCTCAATCTCATGTTTCATGCGTTTGTTCGCTCGTTTCAAGAAATAAAAACTCGGCTAGATTTTTCGTAAAGAATATACTAAATTATTCAAATGCAAACGAAAATTTGTTTTCATTTTAAAATATTTCTCCACAATCTTTGTTTCCGTCTAAAACTAATGTTTCATGCATTTGTTCGCTCATTTTATATAAAAATAACACTGCTAGATTTTTCGTAAATACTATATTATTCAAATGCAGACCAAAATTTATTTTGACTTTAAAAAATTTCTCCACGATCTTTATTTGCACCTCAAACTCATGTTTCATGCCTTTGTTCGCTCGTTTCATGAAATAAAAACTCGGCTAGATTTTTCGTAAAGAATATACTAAATTATTCAAATGCAAACGAAAATTTGTTTTCATTTTAAAATATTTCTCCACAATCTTTATTTCCACCTAAAACTCATGTTTCATGCATTTGTTCGCTCATTTTCTACAAAAATAATACGGCCAGATTTATCGTAAAGAATGAAAGTAAATACTAAATTATTCAAATGCAAACCAAAATTTATTTTTACTTTAAAATATTTCTCCACGATCTTTGTTTGCACCTCAACCTCATGTTTCATGCCTATGTTCGCTCGTTTCATGAAATAAAAAGTCGGCTAGATTTTTCGTAAAGAATATACTATATTATACAAATGCAAACCAAAATTTGTTTTCATTTTAAAATATTTCTCCACAATCTTTGTTTCCACCTCAATCTCATGTTTCATGCGTTTGATCGCTCGTTTCATGAAATAAAAACTCGGCTAGATTTTTCGTAAAGAATATACTAAATTATTCAAATGCAAACGAAAATTTGTTTTCATTTTAAAATATTTCTCCACAATCTTTGTTTCCATCTAAAACTCATGTTTCATGCATTTGTTCGCTCATTTTATATAAAAATAACACTGCTAGATTTTTCGTAAATACTAAATTATTCAAATGCAAACCAATATTTATTTTGACTTTAAAAAATTTCTCCACGATCTTTGTTTGCACCTCAGACTCATGTTTCGTGCCTTTGTTCGCTCGTTTCAGGAAATAAAAACTCGGCTAGATTTTTCGTAAAGAATATACTATATTATTCAAATGCAAACCAAATTTTGTTTTCATTTTAAAATATTTCTCCACAATCTTTGTTTCCATCTAAAACTCAAGTTTCATGCATTTGTTCGCTCATTTTATATAAAATTAACACTGCTAGATTTTTCGTAAATACTAAATTATTCTAATGCAGACAAAAATTTATTTTTACTTTAAAATATTTCTCCACGATCTTTGTTTGCACCTCAACCTCATGTTTCATGCCTTTGTTCGCTCGTTTCATGAAATAAAAACTCGCCTAGATTTTTCGTAAAGAATATACTATATTATTCAAATGCAAACCAAAATTTGTTTTCATTTTAAAATATTTCTCCACAATCTTTGTTTCCACCTCAATCTCTTGTTTTGATGCGTTTGTTGGCTCGTTTCATGAAATAAAAACTCGGCTAGATTTTTCGTAAAGAATATACTAAATTATTCAAATGCAAACGAAAATTTGTTTTCATTTCAAAATATTTCTACACAATCTTTGTTTCCATCTAAAACTCATGTTTCATGCATTTGTTCGCTCATTTTATATAAAAATAACACTGCTAGATTTTTCGTAAATACTAAATTATTCAAATGCAAACCAAAATTTATTTTTACTTTAAAATATTTCTCCACGATCTTTGTTTGCACCTCAAACTTGTTTCATGCCTTTGTTCGCTCGTTTCATTAAATAAAAACTCGGCTAGATTTTTCTTAAAGAATATACTATATTATTCAAATGCAAACCAAAATTTGTTTTCATTTTAAAATATTTCTCCACAATATTTGTTTCCACCTCAATCTCATGTTTCATGCGTTTGTTCGCTCGTTTCAAGAAATAAAAACTCGGCTAGATTTTTCGTAAAGAATATACTAAATTATTCAAATGCAAACGAAAATTTGTTTTCATTTTAAAATATTTCTCCACAATCTTTGTTTCCGTCTAAAACTAATGTTTCATGCATTTGTTCGCTCATTTTATATAAAAATAACACTGCTAGATTTTTCGTAAATACTATATTATTCAAATGCAGACCAAAATTTATTTTGACTTTAAAAAATTTCTCCACGATCTTTATTTGCACCTCAAACTCATGTTTCATGCCTTTGTTCGCTCGTTTCATGAAATAAAAACTCGGCTAGATTTTTCGTAAAGAATATACTAAATTATTCAAATGCAAACGAAAATTTGTTTTCATTTTAAAATATTTCTCCACAATCTTTATTTCCACCTAAAACTCATGTTTCATGCATTTGTTCGCTCATTTTCTACAAAAATAATACGGCCAGATTTATCGTAAAGAATGAAAGTAAATACTAAATTATTCAAATGCAAACCAAAATTTATTTTTACTTTAAAATATTTCTCCACGATCTTTGTTTGCACCTCAACCTCATGTTTCATGCCTATGTTCGCTCGTTTCATGAAATAAAAAGTCGGCTAGATTTTTCGTAAAGAATATACTATATTATACAAATGCAAACCAAAATTTGTTTTCATTTTAAAATATTTCTCCACAATCTTTGTTTCCACCTCAATCTCATGTTTCATGCGTTTGATCGCTCGTTTCATGAAATAAAAACTCGGCTAGATTTTTCGTAAAGAATATACTAAATTATTCAAATGCAAACGAAAATTTGTTTTCATTTTAAAATATTTCTCCACAATCTTTGTTTCCATCTAAAACTCATGTTTCATGCATTTGTTCGCTCATTTTATATAAAAATAACACTGCTAGATTTTTCGTAAATACTAAATTATTCAAATGCAAACCAATATTTATTTTGACTTTAAAAAATTTCTCCACGATCTTTGTTTGCACCTCAGACTCATGTTTCGTGCCTTTGTTCGCTCGTTTCATGAAATAAAAACTCGGCTAGATTTTTCGTAAAGAATATACTAAATTATTCAAATGCAAACGAAAATTTGTTTTCATTTTAAAATATTTCTCCACAATCTTTATTTCCACCTAAAACTCATGTTTCATGCATTTGTTCGCTCATTTTCTACAAAAATAATACGGCCAGATTTTTCCTAAAGAATGAAAGTAAATACTAAATTATTCAAATGCAAACCAAAATTTATTTTTACTTTAAAAAATTTCTCCACGATCTTTGTTTGCACTTCAAACTCATGTTTCATGCCTTTGTTCGCTCGTTTCATGAAATAAAAACTCGGCTAGATTTTTCGTAAAGAATATACTATATTATTCAAATGCAAACCAAATTTTGTTTTCATTTTAAAATATTTCTCCACAATCTTTGTTTCCATCTAAAACTCAAGTTTCATGCATTTGTTCGCTCATTTTATATAAAAATAACACTGCTAGAATTTTCGTAAATACTAAATTATTCAAATGCAGACAAAAATTTATTTTTACTTTAAAATATTTCTCCATGATCTTTGTTTGCACCTCAACCTCATGTTTCATGCCTTTGTTCGCTCGTTTCATGAAATAAAAACTCGGCTAGATTTTTCGTAAAGAATATACTATATTATTCAAATGCAAACGAAGATTTGTTTTCATTTTAAAATATTTGTCCACAATCTTTGTTTCGATCTAAAACTCATGTTTCATGCATTTGTTCGCTCATTTTATATAAAAATAACACTGCTAGATTTTTCGTAAATACTAAATTATTCAAATGCAAACCAAAATTTATTTTTACTTTAAAAAATTTCTCCACGATCTTTGTTTGCACCTCAAACTCATGTTTCATGCCTTTGTTCGCTCGTTTCAGGAAATAAAAACTCGGCTAGATTTTTAGTAAAGAATATACTATATTATTGAAATGCAAACGAAGATTTGTTTTCATTTTAAAATATTTGTCCACCATCTTTGTTTCCATCTAAAACTCATGTGTCATGCATTTGTTCGCTCATTTTATATAAAAATAACACTGCTAGATTTTTCGTAAATACTAAATTATTCATATGCAAACCAAAATTTATTTTTACTTTAAAAAATTTCTCCACGATCTTTGTTTGCACCTCAAACTCATGTTTCATGCCTTTGTTCGCTCGTTTCATGAAATAAAAACTCGGCTAGATTTTTCGTAAAGAATATACTATATTATTCAAATGCAAACCAAAATTTGTTTTTATTTTAAAATATTTCTCCACAATCTTCGTTTCCACCTCAATCTCATGTTTCATGCGTTTGTTCGCTCGTTTCATGAAATAAAAACTCGGCTAGATTTTTCGTAAAGAATATACTATATTATTCAAATGCAAACCAAATTTTGTTTTCATTTTAAAATATTTCTCCACAATCTTTGTTTCCATCTAAAACTCAAGTTTCATGCATTTGTTCGCTCATTTTATATAAAAATAACACTGCTAGAATTTTCGTAAATACTAAATTATTCAAATGCAGACAAAAATTTATTTTTACTTTAAAATATTTCTCCATGATCTTTGTTTGCACCTCAACCTCATGTTTCATGCCTTTGTTCGCTCGTTTCATGAAATAAAAACTCGGCTAGATTTTTCGTAAAGAATATACTATATTATTCAAATGCAAACGAAGATTTGTTTTCATTTTAAAATATTTGTCCACAATCTTTGTTTCCATCTAAAACTCATGTTTCATGCATTTGTTCGCTCATTTTATATAAAAATAACACTGCTAGATTTTTCGTAAATACTAAATTATTCAAATGCAAACCAAAATTTATTTTTACTTTAAAAAATTTCTCCACGATCTTTGTTTGCACCTCAAACTCATGTTTCATGCCTTTGTTCGCTCGTTTCAGGAAATAAAAACTCGGCTAGATTTTTAGTAAAGAATATACTATATTATTGAAATGCAAACGAAGATTTGTTTTCATTTTAAAATATTTGTCCACCATCTTTGTTTCCATCTAAAACTCATGTGTCATGCATTTGTTCGCTCATTTTATATAAAAATAACACTGCTAGATTTTTCGTAAATACTAAATTATTCATATGCAAACCAAAATTTATTTTTACTTTAAAAAATTTCTCCACGATCTTTGTTTGCACCTCAAACTCATGTTTCATGCCTTTGTTCGCTCGTTTCATGAAATAAAAACTCGGCTAGATTTTTCGTAAAGAATATACTATATTATTCAAATGCAAACCAAAATTTGTTTTTATTTTAAAATATTTCTCCACAATCTTTGTTTCCACCTCAATCTCATGTTTCATGCGTTTGTTCGCTCGTTTCATGAAATAAAAACTCGGCTAGATTTTTCGTAAAGAATATACTAAATTATTCAAATGCAAACGAAAATTTGTTTTCAATTTAAAATATTTCTCCACAATCTTAATTTCCATCTAAAACTCATGTTTCATGCATTTGTTCGCTCATTTTATATAAAAATAACACTGCTAGATTTTTCGTAAATACTAAATTATTCAAATGCAAACCAAAATTTATTTTTACTTAAAAACATTTCTCCACGACCTTTGTTAGCACCTCAAACTCATGTTTCATGGCTTTGTTCGCTCGTTTCATGAAATAAAAACTCGGCTAGATTTTTCGTAAAGAATATACTATATTATTCAAATGCAAACCAAAATTTGTTTTCATTTTAAAATATTTATCCACAATCTTTGTTTCCACCTCAATCTCATGTTTCATGCGTTTGATCGCTCGTTTCATGAAATAAAAACTCGGCTAGATTTTTCGTAAAGAATATACTAAATTATTCAAATGCAAACGAAAATTTGTTTTCATTTTAAAATATTTCTCCACAATCTTTGTTTCCGTCTAAAACTCATGTTTCATGCATTTGTTCTCTCATTTTATATAAAAATAACACTGCTATATTTTTCGTAAATACTAAATTATTCAAATGCAAACCAAAATTTATTTTGACTTTAAAATATTTCTCCACGATCTTTGTTTGCACCTCAAACTCATGTTTCGTGCCTTTGTTCGCTCGTTTCAGGAAATAAAAATTCGGCTAGATTTTTCGTAAAGAATATACTATATTATTCAAATGCAAACCAAAATTTTTTTTCATTTTAAAATATTTCTCCACAATCTTTGTTTCCACCTCAATCTCATGTGTCATGCGTTTGTTCGCTCGTTTCATGAAATAAAAACTCGGCCAGATTTTTCGTAAAGAATATACTAAATTATTCAAATGCAAACGAAAATTGGTTGTCATTTTAAAATATTTCTCCACAATCTTTGTTTCCATCTAAAACTCATGTTTCATGCATTTGTTCGCTCATTTTATATAAAAATAACACTGCTAGATTATCGTAAATACTAAAATTATTCAAATGCAGACAAAAATTTATTTTTACTTTAAAATATTTCTCCACGATCTTTGTTTGCACCTGAACCTCATGTTTCATGCCTTTGTTCGCTCGTTTCATGAAAAAAAAACTCGGCTAGATTTTTCGTAAAGAATATACTATATTATTTAAATGCAAACGAAGATTTGTTTTCATTTTAAAATATTTGTCCACAATCTTTGTTTCCGTCTAAAACTCATGTTTCATGCATTTGTTCGCTCATTTTATATAAAAATAACACTGCTAGATTTTTCGTAAATACTAAATTATTCAAATGCAAACCAAAATTTATATTTACTATAAAAAATTTCTCCACGATCTTTGTTTGCACCTCAAACTCATGTTTCATGCCTTTGTTCGCTCGTTTCATGAAATAAAAACTCGGCTAGATTTTTCGTAAAGAATATACTAAATTATTCAAATGCAAACGAAAATTTGTTTTCATTTTAAAATATTTCTCCACAATCTTTGTTTCCATCTAAAACTCATGTTTCATGCATTTGTTCTCTCATTTTATATAAAAATAACACTGCTAGATTTTTCGTAAATACTAAATTATTCAAATGCAAACCAAAATTTATTTTGACTTTAAAACATTTCTCCACGATCTTTGTTTGCACCTGAAACTCATGTTTCGTGCCTTTGTTCGCTCGTTTCAGGAAATAAAAATTCGGCTAGATTTTTCGTAAAGAATATACTATATTATTCAAATGCAAACCAAAATTTGTTTTCATTTTAAAATATTTCTCCACAATCTTTGTTTCCACCTCAATCTCATGTTTCATGCGTTTGATCGCTCGTTTCATGAAATAAAAACTCGGCTAGATTTTTCGTAAAGAATATACTAAATTATTCAAATGCAAACGAAAATTTGTTTTCATTTTAAAATATTTCTCCACAATCTTTGTTTCCATCTAAAACTCATGTTTCATGCATTTGTTCTCTCATTTTATATAAAAATAACACTGCTAGATTTTTCGTAAATACTAAATTATTCAAATGCAAACCAAAATTTCTTTTGACTTTAAAAAATTTCTCCACGATCTTTGTTTGCACCTCAAACTCATGTTTCGTGCCTTTGTTCGCTCGTTTCAGGAAATAAATATTCGGCTAGATTTTTCGTAAAGAATATACTATATTATTCAAATGCAAACCAAAATTTGTTTTAATTTTAAAATATTTCTCCACAATCTTTGTTTCCCCCTCAATCTCATGTTTCATGCGTTTGTTCGCTCGTTTCATGAAATAAAAACTCGGCTAGATTTTTCGTAAAGAATATACTAAATTATTCAAATGCAAACGAAAATTTGTTGTCATTTTAAAATAATTCTCCACAATCTTTGTTTCCATCTAAAACTCATGTTTCATGCATTTGTTCGCTCATTTTATATAAAAATAACACTGCTAGATTTTTCGTAAATACTAAATTATTGAAATGCAAACCAAAATTTATTTTTACTTTAAAATATTTCTCCACGATCTTTGTTTGCACCTCAAACTCATGTTTCATGCCTTTGTTCGCTCGTTTCATGAAATAAAAACTCGGCTAGATTTTTCGTATAGAATATACTATATTATTCAAATGCAAACCAAAATTTGTTTTCATTTTAAAATATTTCTCCACATGCTGTGCAAATAATCTATATTTTCTCATATTGTTCATGTCGTACAGCCATAGTGATCTAACTTATATTACACGGATCCTTCAAACAAACCGTATCGTATCAAATACCGATACTCATATCGGATACTTGAATACCGTAACGGATACGACAAGTGGTGTATTCCAATATTTTAATCCAAAATAATAACGGATACTTCACACATATTTCCTGTATCTGATACTTGTAGAAATATATATTCTTAAAACATATTAAAATATCTAACTATTTAACTAATGATAACAAACAAATATTATGTATCTATAATAACAATCTTTTAATATCTCCTATATCAAATTATAGTATCTAAATATATATAAATTAATTAAATATATAAATATAATTAATAAATAATAAAATAATATATAAAATTGCCCTGTTGTCCGTGCACTAAATAGTATAAGGGAAATGTGCAAACATGACGCACTGTAGCATGACGCACTGTAGATATACTGTTATTTTTCATTTTATATACTGTTTTCTCATTTTATATATTGTTTTGCCATTTAATATACTGTTATTTATTCTTTGTGTATTTCTTATTTTCATGCGTTTGTTCACTCGTTTCATGAAATACTAAATTATTCAAATGCAAACCAAAATTTATTTTTACTTTAAAATATTTCTCCACGATCTTTGTTTGCACCTCGACCTCATGTTTCATGCCTTTGTTCGCTCGTTTCATGAAATAAAAACTCGGCTAGATTTTTCGTAAAGAATATACTATATTATTCAAATGCAAACGAAGATTTGTTTTCATTTTAAAATATTTGTCCACAATCTTTGTTTCCATCTAAAACTCATGTTTCATGCATTTGTTCGCTCATTTTATATAAAAATAACACTGCTAGATTTTTCGTAAATACTAAATTATTCAAATGCAAACCAAAATTTATTTTTACTTTAAAAAATTTCTCCACGATCGTTGTTTGCACCTCAAACTCATGTTTCATGCCTTTGTTCGCTCGTTTCAGGAAATAAAAACTCGGCTAGATTTTTAGTAAAGAATATACTATATTATTGAAATGCAAACGAAGATTTGTTTTCATTTTAAAATATTTGTCCACCATCTTTGTTTCCATCTAAAACTCATGTTTCATGCATTTGTTCGCTCATTTTATATAAAAATAACACTGCTAGATTTTTCGTAAATACTAAATTATTCAAATGCAAACCAAAATTTATTTTTACTTTAAAATATTTCTCCACGATCTTTGTTTGCACCTCAACCTCATGTTTCAAGCCTTTGTTCGCTCGTTTCATGAAATAAAAACTCGGCTAGATTTTTCGTAAAGAATATACAATATTATTCAAATGCAAACCAAATTTTGTTTTCATTTTAAAATATTTCTCCACAATCTTTGTTTCCATCTAAAACTCAAGTTTCATGCATTTGTTCGCTCATTTTATATAAAATTAACACTGCTAGATTTTTCGTAAATACTAAATTATTCTAATGCAGACAAAAATTTATTTTTACTTTAAAATATTTCTCCACGATCTTTGTTTGCACCTCAACCTCATGTTTCATGCCTTTGTTCGCTCGTTTCATGAAATAAAAACTCGCCTAGATTTTTCGTAAAGAATATACTATATTATTCAAATGCAAACCAAAATTTGTTTTCATTTTAAAATATTTCTCCACAATCTTTGTTTCCACCTCAATCTCTTGTTTTGATGCGTTTGTTGGCTCGTTTCATGAAATAAAAACTCGGCTAGATTTTTCGTAAAGAATATACTAAATTATTCAAATGCAAACGAAAATTTGTTTTCATTTCAAAATATTTCTACACAATCTTTGTTTCCATCTAAAACTCATGTTTCATGCATTTGTTCGCTCATTTTATATAAAAATAACACTGCTAGATTTTTCGTAAATACTAAATTATTCAAATGCAAACCAAAATTTATTTTTACTTTAAAATATTTCTCCACGATCTTTGTTTGCACCTCAAACTTGTTTCATGCCTTTGTTCGCTCGTTTCATTAAATAAAAACTCGGCTAGATTTTTCTTAAAGAATATACTATATTATTCAAATGCAAACCAAAATTTGTTTTCATTTTAAAATATTTCTCCACAATATTTGTTTCCACCTCAATCTCATGTTTCATGCGTTTGTTCGCTCGTTTCAAGAAATAAAAACTCGGCTAGATTTTTCGTAAAGAATATACTAAATTATTCAAATGCAAACGAAAATTTGTTTTCATTTTAAAATATTTCTCCACAATCTTTGTTTCCGTCTAAAACTAATGTTTCATGCATTTGTTCGCTCATTTTATATAAAAATAACACTGCTAGATTTTTCGTAAATACTATATTATTCAAATGCAGACCAAAATTTATTTTGACTTTAAAAAATTTCTCCACGATCTTTATTTGCACCTCAAACTCATGTTTCATGGCTTTGTTCGCTCGTTTCATGAAATAAAAACTCGGCTAGATTTTTCGTAAAGAATATACTATATTATTCAAATGCAAACCAAAATTTGTTTTCATTTTAAAATATTTATCCACAATCTTTGTTTCCACCTCAATCTCATGTTTCATGCGTTTGATCGCTCGTTTCATGAAATAAAAACTCGGCTAGATTTTTCGTAAAGAATATACTAAATTATTCAAATGCAAACGAAAATTTGTTTTCATTTTAAAATATTTCTCCACAATCTTTGTTTCCGTCTAAAACTCATGTTTCATGCATTTGTTCTCTCATTTTATATAAAAATAACACTGCTATATTTTTCGTAAATACTAAATTATTCAAATGCAAACCAAAATTTATTTTGACTTTAAAATATTTCTCCACGATCTTTGTTTGCACCTCAAACTCATGTTTCGTGCCTTTGTTCGCTCGTTTCAGGAAATAAAAATTCGGCTAGATTTTTCGTAAAGAATATACTATATTATTCAAATGCAAACCAAAATTTTTTTTCATTTTAAAATATTTCTCCACAATCTTTGTTTCCACCTCAATCTCATGTGTCATGCGTTTGTTCGCTCGTTTCATGAAATAAAAACTCGGCCAGATTTTTCGTAAAGAATATACTAAATTATTCAAATGCAAACGAAAATTGGTTGTCATTTTAAAATATTTCTCCACAATCTTTGTTTCCATCTAAAACTCATGTTTCATGCATTTGTTCGCTCATTTTATATAAAAATAACACTGCTAGATTATCGTAAATACTAAAATTATTCAAATGCAGACAAAAATTTATTTTTACTTTAAAATATTTCTCCACGATCTTTGTTTGCACCTGAACCTCATGTTTCATGCCTTTGTTCGCTCGTTTCATGAAAAAAAAACTCGGCTAGATTTTTCGTAAAGAATATACTATATTATTTAAATGCAAACGAAGATTTGTTTTCATTTTAAAATATTTGTCCACAATCTTTGTTTCCGTCTAAAACTCATGTTTCATGCATTTGTTCGCTCATTTTATATAAAAATAACACTGCTAGATTTTTCGTAAATACTAAATTATTCAAATGCAAACCAAAATTTATATTTACTATAAAAAATTTCTCCACGATCTTTGTTTGCACCTCAAACTCATGTTTCATGCCTTTGTTCGCTCGTTTCATGAAATAAAAACTCGGCTAGATTTTTCGTAAAGAATATACTAAATTATTCAAATGCAAACGAAAATTTGTTTTCATTTTAAAATATTTCTCCACAATCTTTGTTTCCATCTAAAACTCATGTTTCATGCATTTGTTCTCTCATTTTATATAAAAATAACACTGCTAGATTTTTCGTAAATACTAAATTATTCAAATGCAAACCAAAATTTATTTTGACTTTAAAACATTTCTCCACGATCTTTGTTTGCACCTGAAACTCATGTTTCGTGCCTTTGTTCGCTCGTTTCAGGAAATAAAAATTCGGCTAGATTTTTCGTAAAGAATATACTATATTATTCAAATGCAAACCAAAATTTGTTTTCATTTTAAAATATTTCTCCACAATCTTTGTTTCCACCTCAATCTCATGTTTCATGCGTTTGATCGCTCGTTTCATGAAATAAAAACTCGGCTAGATTTTTCGTAAAGAATATACTAAATTATTCAAATGCAAACGAAAATTTGTTTTCATTTTAAAATATTTCTCCACAATCTTTGTTTCCATCTAAAACTCATGTTTCATGCATTTGTTCTCTCATTTTATATAAAAATAACACTGCTAGATTTTTCGTAAATACTAAATTATTCAAATGCAAACCAAAATTTCTTTTGACTTTAAAAAATTTCTCCACGATCTTTGTTTGCACCTCAAACTCATGTTTCGTGCCTTTGTTCGCTCGTTTCAGGAAATAAATATTCGGCTAGATTTTTCGTAAAGAATATACTATATTATTCAAATGCAAACCAAAATTTGTTTTAATTTTAAAATATTTCTCCACAATCTTTGTTTCCCCCTCAATCTCATGTTTCATGCGTTTGTTCGCTCGTTTCATGAAATAAAAACTCGGCTAGATTTTTCGTAAAGAATATACTAAATTATTCAAATGCAAACGAAAATTTGTTGTCATTTTAAAATAATTCTCCACAATCTTTGTTTCCATCTAAAACTCATGTTTCATGCATTTGTTCGCTCATTTTATATAAAAATAACACTGCTAGATTTTTCGTAAATACTAAATTATTGAAATGCAAACCAAAATTTATTTTTACTTTAAAATATTTCTCCACGATCTTTGTTTGCACCTCAAACTCATGTTTCATGCCTTTGTTCGCTCGTTTCATGAAATAAAAACTCGGCTAGATTTTTCGTATAGAATATACTATATTATTCAAATGCAAACCAAAATTTGTTTTCATTTTAAAATATTTCTCCACATGCTGTGCAAATAATCTATATTTTCTCATATTGTTCATGTCGTACAGCCATAGTGATCTAACTTATATTACACGGATCCTTCAAACAAACCGTATCGTATCAAATACCGATACTCATATCGGATACTTGAATACCGTAACGGATACGACAAGTGGTGTATTCCAATATTTTAATCCAAAATAATAACGGATACTTCACACATATTTCCTGTATCTGATACTTGTAGAAATATATATTCTTAAAACATATTAAAATATCTAACTATTTAACTAATGATAACAAACAAATATTATGTATCTATAATAACAATCTTTTAATATCTCCTATATCAAATTATAGTATCTAAATATATATAAATTAATTAAATATATAAATATAATTAATAAATAATAAAATAATATATAAAATTGCCCTGTTGTCCGTGCACTAAATAGTATAAGGGAAATGTGCAAACATGACGCACTGTAGCATGACGCACTGTAGATATACTGTTATTTTTCATTTTATATACTGTTTTCTCATTTTATATATTGTTTTGCCATTTAATATACTGTTATTTATTCTTTGTGTATTTCTTATTTTCATGCGTTTGTTCACTCGTTTCATGAAATACTAAATTATTCAAATGCAAACCAAAATTTATTTTTACTTTAAAATATTTCTCCACGATCTTTGTTTGCACCTCGACCTCATGTTTCATGCCTTTGTTCGCTCGTTTCATGAAATAAAAACTCGGCTAGATTTTTCGTAAAGAATATACTATATTATTCAAATGCAAACGAAGATTTGTTTTCATTTTAAAATATTTGTCCACAATCTTTGTTTCCATCTAAAACTCATGTTTCATGCATTTGTTCGCTCATTTTATATAAAAATAACACTGCTAGATTTTTCGTAAATACTAAATTATTCAAATGCAAACCAAAATTTATTTTTACTTTAAAAAATTTCTCCACGATCGTTGTTTGCACCTCAAACTCATGTTTCATGCCTTTGTTCGCTCGTTTCAGGAAATAAAAACTCGGCTAGATTTTTAGTAAAGAATATACTATATTATTGAAATGCAAACGAAGATTTGTTTTCATTTTAAAATATTTGTCCACCATCTTTGTTTCCATCTAAAACTCATGTTTCATGCATTTGTTCGCTCATTTTATATAAAAATAACACTGCTAGATTTTTCGTAAATACTAAATTATTCAAATGCAAACCAAAATTTATTTTTACTTTAAAATATTTCTCCACGATCTTTGTTTGCACCTCAACCTCATGTTTCAAGCCTTTGTTCGCTCGTTTCATGAAATAAAAACTCGGCTAGATTTTTCGTAAAGAATATACAATATTATTCAAATGCAAACCAAATTTTGTTTTCATTTTAAAATATTTCTCCACAATCTTTGTTTCCATCTAAAACTCAAGTTTCATGCATTTGTTCGCTCATTTTATATAAAATTAACACTGCTAGATTTTTCGTAAATACTAAATTATTCTAATGCAGACAAAAATTTATTTTTACTTTAAAATATTTCTCCACGATCTTTGTTTGCACCTCAACCTCATGTTTCATGCCTTTGTTCGCTCGTTTCATGAAATAAAAACTCGCCTAGATTTTTCGTAAAGAATATACTATATTATTCAAATGCAAACCAAAATTTGTTTTCATTTTAAAATATTTCTCCACAATCTTTGTTTCCACCTCAATCTCTTGTTTTGATGCGTTTGTTGGCTCGTTTCATGAAATAAAAACTCGGCTAGATTTTTCGTAAAGAATATACTAAATTATTCAAATGCAAACGAAAATTTGTTTTCATTTCAAAATATTTCTACACAATCTTTGTTTCCATCTAAAACTCATGTTTCATGCATTTGTTCGCTCATTTTATATAAAAATAACACTGCTAGATTTTTCGTAAATACTAAATTATTCAAATGCAAACCAAAATTTATTTTTACTTTAAAATATTTCTCCACGATCTTTGTTTGCACCTCAAACTTGTTTCATGCCTTTGTTCGCTCGTTTCATTAAATAAAAACTCGGCTAGATTTTTCTTAAAGAATATACTATATTATTCAAATGCAAACCAAAATTTGTTTTCATTTTAAAATATTTCTCCACAATATTTGTTTCCACCTCAATCTCATGTTTCATGCGTTTGTTCGCTCGTTTCAAGAAATAAAAACTCGGCTAGATTTTTCGTAAAGAATATACTAAATTATTCAAATGCAAACGAAAATTTGTTTTCATTTTAAAATATTTCTCCACAATCTTTGTTTCCGTCTAAAACTAATGTTTCATGCATTTGTTCGCTCATTTTATATAAAAATAACACTGCTAGATTTTTCGTAAATACTAAATTATTCAAATGCAAACCAAAATTTATTTTTACTTTAAAAAATTTCTCCACGATCTTTGTTTGCACCTCAAACTCATGTTTCATGCCTTTGTTAGCTTGTTTCATGAAATAAAAACTCGGCTAAATTTTTCGTAAAGAATATACTATATTATTCAAATGCAAACCAAATTTTGTTTTCATTTTAAAATATTTCTCCACAATCTTTGTTTCCATCTAAAACTCAAGTTTCATGCATTTGTTCGCTCATTTTATATAAAAATAACACTGCTAGATTTTTCGTAAATACTAAATAATTCAAATGCAGACAAAAATTTATTTTTACTTTAAAATATTTCTCCACGATCTTTGTTTGCACCTCAACCTCATGTTTCATGCCTTTGTTCGCTCGTTTCATGAAATAAAAACTCGGCTAGATTTTTCGTAAAGAATATACTATATTATTCAAATGCAAACGAAGATTTGTTTTCATTTTAAAATATTTGTCCACAATCTTTGCTTCCATCTAAAACTCATGTTTCATGCATTTGTTCGCTCATTTTATATAAAAATAACATTCTAGATTTTTCGTAAATACTAAATTATTCAAATGCAAACCAAAATTTATTTTTACTTTAAAAAATTTCTCCACGATCTTGGTTTGCACCTCAAACTCATGTTTCATGCCTTTGTTCGCTCGTTTCGTGAAATAAAAACTCGGCTAGATTTTTCGTAAAGAATATACTATATTATTCAAATGCAAACCAAAATTTGTTTTCATTTTAAAATATTTCTCCACAATCTTTGTTTCCACCTCAATCTCTTGTTTTGATGCGTTTGTTCGCTCGTTTCATGAAATAAAAACTCGGCTAGATTTTTCGTAAAGAATATACTAAATTATTCAAATTAAAACGAAAATTTGTTTTCATTTTAAAATATTTCTCCACAATCTTTGTTTCCATCTAAAACTCATGTTTCATGCATTTGTTCGCTCATTTTATATAAAAATAACACTGCTAGATTTTTCGTAAATACTAAATTATTCAAATGCAAACCAAAATTTATTTTGACTTTAAAAAATTTCTCCACGATCTTTGTTTGCACCTGAAACTCATGTTTCATGCCATTGTTCGCTCGTTTCAGGAAATAAAAACTCGGCTAGATTTTTCGTAAAGAATATACTATATTATTCAAATACAAACCAAAATTTGTTTTCATTTTAAAATATTTCTCCACAATTTTTGTTTCCACCTCAATGTCATGTTTCATGCGTTTGTTCGCTCGTTTCATGAAATAAAAACTCGGCTAGATTTTTCGTAAAGAATATACTAAATTATTCAAATTCAAACGAAAATTTGTTTTCATTTTAAAATATTTCTACACAATCTTTGTTTCCATCTAAAACTCATGTTTCATGCATTTGTTCGCTCATTTTATATAAAAATAACACTGCTAGATTTTTCGTAAATACTAAATTATTCAAATGCAAACCAAAATTTATTTTTACTTTAAAATATTTCTCCACGATCTTTGTTTGCACCTCAAACTCATGTTTCATGCCTTTGTTCGCTCGTTTCATTAAATAAAAACTCGGCTAGATTTTTCTTAAAGAATATACTATATTATTCAAATGCAAACCAAAATTTGTTTTCATTTTAAAATATTTCTCCACAATCTTTGTTTCCACCTCAATCTCATGTTTCATGCGTTTGTTCGCTCGTTTCAAGAAATAAAAACTCGGCTAGATTTTTCGTAAAGAATATACTAAATTATTCAAATGAAAACGAAAATTTGTTTTCATTTTAAAATATTTCTCCACAATCTTTGTTTCCATCTAAAACTAATGTTTCATGCATTTGTTCGCTCATTTTATATAAAAATAACACTGCTAGATTTTTCGTAAATACTATATTATTCAAATGCAAACGAAAATTTATTTTGACTTTAAAAAATTTCTCCACGATCTTTATTTGCACCTCAAACTCATGTTTCATGCCTTTGTTCGCTCGTTTCATGAAATAAAAACTCGGCTAGATTTTTCGTAAAGAATATACTAAATTATTCAAATGCAAACGAAAATTTGTTTTCATTTTAAAATATTTCTCCACAATCTTTATTTCCACCTAAAACTCATGTTTCATGCATTTGTTCGCTCATTTTCAACAAAAATAATACGGCCAGATTTTTCGTAAAGAATGAAAGTAAATACTAAATTATTCAAATGCAAACCAAAATTTATTTTTACTTTAAAATATTTCTCCACGATCTTTGTTTGCACCTCAACCTCAAGTTTCATGCCTATGTTCGCTCGTTTCATGAAATAAAAAGTCGGCTAGATTTTTCGTAAAGAATATACTATATTATACAAATGCAAACCAAAATTTGTTTTCATTTTAAAATATTTCTCCACAATCTTTGTTTCCACCTCAATCTCATGTTTCATGCGTTTGATCGCTCGTTTCATGAAATAAAAACTCGGCTAGATTTTTAGTAAAGAATATACTAAATTATTCAAATGCAAACCAAAATTTGTTTTCATTTTGAAATATTTCTCCACAATTTTATTTCCACCTAAAACTCATGTTTCATGCATTTGTTCGCTCATTTTCTACAAAAATAATACGGCCAGATTTATCGTAAAGAATGAAAGTAAATACTAAATTATTCAAATGCAAACCAAAATTTATTTTTACTTTAAAATATTTCTCCACGATCTTTGTTTGCACCTCAACCTCATGTTTCATGCCTATGTTCGCTCGTTTCATGAAATAAAAAGTCGGCTAGATTTTTCGTAAAGAATATACTATATTATACAAATGCAAACCAAAATTTGTTTTCATTTTAAAATATTTCTCCACAATCTTTGTTTCCACCTCAATCTCATGTTTCATGCGTTTGATCGCTCGTTTCATGAAATAAAAACTCGGCTAGATTTTTCGTAAAGAATATACTAAATTATTCAAATGCAAACGAAAATTTGTTTTCATTTTAAAATATTTCTCCACAATCTTTGTTTCCATCTAAAACTCATGTTTCATGCATTTGTTCGCTCATTTTATATAAAAATAACACTGCTAGATTTTTCGTAAATACTAAATTATTCAAATGCAAACCAATATTTATTTTGACTTTAAAAAATTTCTCCACGATCTTTGTTTGCACCTCAGACTCATGTTTCGTGCCTTTGTTCGCTCGTTTCAGGAAATAAAAACTCGGCTAGATTTTTCGTAAAGAATATACTATATTATTCAAATGCAAACCAAAATTTGTTTTCATTTTAAAATATTTCTCCACAATCTTTGTTTCCACCTCAATCTCATGTTTCATGCGTTTGTTCGCTCGTTTCATGAAATAAAAACTCGGCTAGATTTTTCGTAAAGAATATACTAAATTATTCAAATGCAAACGAAAATTTGTTGTCATTTTAAAATATTTCTCCACAATCTTTGTTTCCATCTAAAACTCATGTTTCATGCATTTGTTCGCTCATTTTATATAAAAATAACGCTGCTAGATTTTTCGTAAATACTAAATTATTCAAATGCAAACGAAAATTTATTTTTACTTTAAAATATTTCTCCACGATCTTTGTTTGCACCTCAAACTCATGTTTCATGCCTTTGTTCGCTCGTTTCATGAAATAAAAACTCGGCTAGATTTTTCGTAAAGAATATACTATATTATTCAAATGCCAACCAAAATTTGTTTTCATTTTAAAATATTTCTCCACAATCTTTGTTTCCACCTCAATCTCATGTTTCATGCGTTTGTTCACTCGTTTCATGAAATAAAAACTCGGCTAGATTTTTCGTAAAGAATATACTAAATTATTCAAATGCAAACGAAAATTTGTTTTCATTTTAAAATATTTCTCCACAATCTTTATTTCCACCTAAAACTCATGTTTCATGCATTTATTCGCTCATTTTCTACACAAATAATACGGCCAGATTTTTCCTAAAGAATGAAAGTAAATACTAAATTATTCAAATGCAAACCAAAATTTATTTTTACTTTAAAATATTTCTCCACGATCTTTGTTTGCACCTCAACCTCATGTTTCATGCCTTTGTTCGCTCGTTTCATGAAATAAAAACTCGGCTAGATTTTTCGTACAGAATATACTATATTATTCAAATGCAAACCAAATTTTGTTTTCATTTTAAAATATTTCTCCACAATCTTTGTTTCCATCTAAAACTCTAGTTTCATGCATTTGTTCGCTCATTTTATATAAAAATAACACTGCTAGATTTTTCGTAAATACTAAATTATTCAAATGCAGACAAAAATTTATTTTTACTTTAAAATATTTCTCCACGATCTTTGTTTGCACCTCAACCGCATGTTTCATGCCTTTGTTCGCTCGTTTCATGAAATAAAAACTCGGCTAGATTTTTCGTAACGAATATACTATATTATTCAAATGCAAACCAAAATTTGTTTTCATTTTAAAATATTTCTCCACAATCTTTGTTTCCACCTCAATCTCATGTTTCATGCGTTTGTTCACTCGTTTCATGAAATAAAAACTCGGCTAGATTTTTCGTAAAGAATATACTAAATTATTCAAATGCAAACGAAAATTTGTTTTCATTTTAAAATATTTCTCCACAATCTTTGTTTCCATCTAAAAGTCATGTTTCATGCATTTGTTCGCTCATTTTATATAAAAATAACACTGCTAGATTTTTCGTAAATACTAAATTATTCAAATGCAAACCAAAATTTATTTTGACTTTAAAATATTTCTCCACGATCTTTGTTTGCACCTCAAACTCATGTTTCATGCCTTTGTTCGCTCGTTTCATGAAATCAAAACTCGGCTAGATTTTTCGTAAAGAATATACTATATTATTCAAATGCCAACCAAAATTTGTTTTCATTTTAAAATATTTCTCCACAATCTTTGTTTCCACCTCAATCTCATGTTTCATGCGTTTGTTCACTCGTTTCATGAAATAAAAACTCGGCTAGATTTTTCGTAAAGAATATACTAAATTATTCAAATGCAAACGAAAATTTGTTTTCATTTTAAAATATTTCTCCACAATCTTTATTTCCACCTAAAACTCATGTTTCATGCATTTGTTCGCTCATTTTCTACAAAAATAATACGGCCAGATTTTTCCTAAAGAATGAAAGTAAATACTAAATTATTCAAATGCAGACCAAAATTTATTTTTACTTTAAAATATTTCTCCACGATCTTTGTTTGCACCTCAACCTCATGTTTCATGCCTTTGTTCGCTCGTTTCATGAAATAAAAACTCGGCTAGATTTTTCGTAAAGAATATACTATATTATTCAAATGCAAACCAAATTTTGTTTTCATTTTAAAATATTTCTCCACAATCTTTGTTTCCTTCTAAAACTGTAGTTTCATGCATTTGTTCGCTCATTTTATATAAAAATAACACTGCTAGATTTTTCGTAAATACTAAATTATTCAAATGCAGACAAAAATTTATTTTTACTTTAAAATATTTCTCCACGATCTTTGTTTGCACCTCAACCGCATGTTTCATGCCTTTGTTCGCTCGTTTCATGAAATAAAAACTCGGCTAGATTTTTCGTAACGAATATACTATATTATTCAAATGCAAACCAAAATTTGTTTTCATTTTAAAATATTTCTCCACAATCTTTGTTTCCACCTCAATCTCATGTTTCATGCGTTTGTTCACTCGTTTCATGAAATAAAAACTCGGCTAGATTTTTCGTAAAGAATATACTAAATTATTCAAATGCAAACGAAAATTTGTTTTCATTTTAAAATATTTCTCCACAATCATTGTTTCCATCAAAAACTCATGTTTCATGCATTTGTTCGCTCATTTTATATAAAAATAACACTGCTCGATTTTTCGTAAATACTAAATTATTGAAATGCAAACCAAAATTTATTTTGACTTTAAAATATTTCTCCACGATCTTTGTTTGCACCTCAACCTCATGTTTCATGCCTTTGTTCGCTCGTTTCATGAAATAAAAACTCGGCTAGATTTTTCGTAACGAATATACTATATTATTCAAATGCAAACCAAAATTTGTTTTCATTTTAAAATATTTCTCCACAATCTTTGTTTCCACCTCAATCTCATGTTTCATGCGTTTGTTCACTCGTTTCATGAAATAAAAACTCGGCTAGATTTTTCGTAAAGAATATACTAAATTATTCAAATGCAAACGAAAATTTGTTTTCATTTTAAAATATTTCTCCACAATCTTTGTTTCCATCTAAAAGTCATGTTTCATGCATTTGTTCGCTCATTTTATATAAAAATAACACTGCTAGATTTTTCGTAAATACTAAATTATTCAAATGCAAACCAAAATTTATTTTGACTTTAAAATATTTCTCCACGATCTTTCTTTGTACCTCAAACTCATGTTTCATGCCTTTGTTCGCTCGTTTCATGAAATAAAAACTCGGCTAGATTTTTCGTAAAGAATATACTATATTATTCAAATGCAAACCAAATTTTGTTTTCATTTTAAAATATTTCTCCACAATCTTTGTTTCCACCTCAATCTCATGTTTCATGCGTTTGTTCACTCGTTTCATGAAATAAAAACTCGGCTAGATTTTTCGTAAAGAATATACTAAATTATTCAAATGCAAACGAAAATTTGTTTTCATTTTAAAATATTTCTCCACAATCTTTGTCTCCATCTAAAAGTCATGTTTCATGCATTTGTTCGCTCATTTTATATAAAAATAACACTGCTAGATTTTTCGTAAATACTAAATTATTGAAATGCAAACCAAAATTTATTTTGACTTTAAAATATTTCTCCACGATCTTTGTTTGCACCTCAAACTCATGTGTCATGCCTTTGTTCGCTCGTTTCATGAAATAAAAACTCGGCTAGATTTTTCGTAAAGAATATACTATATTATTCAAATGCAAACCAAATTTTGTTTTCATTTTAAAATATTTCTCCACAATCTTTGTTTCCATCTAAGACTCTAGTTTCATGCATTTGTTCGCTCATTTTATATAAAAATAACACTGCTAGATTTTTCGTAAATACTAAATTATTCAAATGCAGACAAAAATTTATTTTTACTTTAAAATATTTCTCCACGATCTTTGTTTGCACCTCAACCTCATGTTTCATGCCTTTGTTCGCTCGTTTCATGAAATAAAAACTCGGCTAGATTTTTCGTAACGAATATACTATATTATTCAAATGCAAACCAAAATTTGTTTTCATTTTAAAATATTTCTCCACAATCTTTGTTTCCACCTCAATCTCATTTTTCATGCGTTTGTTCACTCGTTTCATGAAATAAAAACTCGGCTAGATTTTTCGTAAAGAATATACTAAATTATTCAAATGCAAACGAAAATTTGTTTTCATTTAAAAATATTTCTCCACAATCTTTGTTTCCATCTAAAAGTCATGTTTCATGCATTTGTTCGCTCATTTTATAGAAAAATAACACTGCTAGATTTTTCGTAAATACTAAATTATTCAAATGCAAACCAAAATTTATTTTGACTTTAAAATATTTCTCCACGATCTTTGTTTGCACCTCAAACTCATGTTTCATGCCTTTGTTCGCTCGTTTCATGAAATAAAAACTCGGCTAGATTTTTCGTAAAGAATATACTATATTATTCAAATGCAAACCAAAATTTGTTTTCATTTTAAAATATTTCTCCACAATCTTTGTTTCCACCTCAATCTCATGTTTCATGCATTTGATCGCTCGTTTCATGAAATAAAAACTCGGCTAGATTTTTCGTAAAGAATATACTAAATTATTCAAATGCAAACGAAAATTTGTTTTCATTTTAAAATATTTCTCCACAATCATTGTTTCCATCAAAAACTCATGTTTCATGCATTTGTTCGCTCATTTTATATAAAAATAAGACTGCTAGATTTTTCGTAAATACTAAATTATTGAAATGCAAACCAAAATTTATTTTGACATTAAAATATTTCTCCACGATCTTTGTTTGCACCTCAAACTCATGTTTCATGCCTTTGTTCGCTCGTTTCATGAAACAAAAACTCGGCAAGATTTTTCGTAAAGAATATACTATATTATTCAAATGCAAACCAAAATTTGTTTTCATTTTAAAATATTTCTCCACAATCTTTGTTTCCACCTCAATCTCATGTTTCATGCGTTTGTTCGCTCATTTTATATAAAAATAACACTGCTAGATTTTTCGTAAATACTAAATTATTAAAATGCAAACCAAAATTTATTTTTACTTTAAAAAATTTCTCCACGATCTTTGTTTGCACCTCAAACTCATGTTTCATGCCTTTGTTCGCTCGTTTCAGGAAATAAAAACTCGGCTAGATTTTTTGTAACGAATATACTATATTATTCAAATGCAAACCAAAATTTGTTTTCATTTTAAAATATTTCTCCACAATCTTTGTTTCCACCTCAATCTCATGTTTCATGCGTTTGTTCGCTCGTTTCATGAAATAAAAACTCTGCTAGATTTTTCGTAAAGAATATACTAAATTATTCAAATGCAAACGAAAATTTGTTGTCATTTTAAAATATTTCTCCACAATCTTTGTTTCCATCTAAAACTCATGTTTCATGCATTTGTTCGCTCATTTTATATAAAAATAACACTGCTAGATTTTTCGTAAATACTAAATTATTCAAATGCAAACCAAAATTTATTTTTACTTTAAAATATTTCTCCACGATCATTGTTTGCACCTCAAACTCATGTTTCATGCCTTTGTTCGCTCGTTTCATGAAATAAAAACTCGGCTAGATTTTTCGTAAAGAATATACTATATTATTCAAATGCAAACCAAAATTTGTTTTCATTTTAAAATATTTCTCCACAATCTTTGTTTCCACCTCAATCTCATGTTTCATGCGTATGTTCACTCGTTTCTTGAAATAAAAACTCGGCTAGATTTTTCGTGAAGAATATACTAAATTATTCAAATTCAAACGAAAATTTGTTTTCATTTAAAAATATTTCTCCACAATCTTTGTTTCCATCTAAAAGTCATGTTTCATGCATTTGTTCGCTCATTTTATATAAAAATAACACTGCTAGATTTTTCGTAAATACTAAATTATTCAAATGCAAACCAAAATTTATTTTGACTTTAAAAAATTTCTCCACGATCTTTGTTTGCACCTCAAACTCATGTTTCATGCCTTTGTTCGCTCGTTTCATGAAATAAAAACTCGGCTAGATTTTTCGTAAAGAATATACTAAATTATTCAAATGCAAACGAAAATTTGTTTTCATTTTAAAATATTTCTCCACAATCTTTATTTCCACCTAAAACTCATGTTTCATGCATTTGTTCGCTCATTTTCTACAAAAATAATACGGCCAGATTTTTCCTAAAGAAGGAAAGTAAATACTAAATTATTCAAATGCAAACCAAAATTTATTTTTACTTTAAAATATTTCTCCACGATCTTTGTTTGCACCTCAACCTCATGTTTCATGCCTTTTTGTTCGCTCGTTTCATGAAATAAAAACTCGGCTAGATTTTTCGTAAAGAATATACTATATTATTCAAATGCAAACCAAATTTTGTTTTCATTTTAAAATATTTCTCCACAATCTTTGTTTCCGTCTAAAACTCAAGTTTCATGCATTTGTTCGCTCATTTTATATAAAAATAACACTGCTAGATTTTTCGTAAATACTAAATTATTCAAATGCAGACAAAAATTTATTTTTACTTTAAAATATTTCTCCACGATCTTTGTTTGCACCTCAACCTCATGTTTCCTGCCTTTGTTCGCTCGTTTCATGAAATAAAAACTCGGCTAGATTTTTCGTAAAGAATATACTATATTATTCAAATGCAAACGAAGATTTGTTTTCATTTTAAAATATTTCTCCACAATCTTTGTTTCCATCTAAAACTCATGTTTCATGCATTTGTTCGCTCATTTTATATAAAAATAACACTGCTAGATTTTTCGTAAATACTAAATTATTCAAATGCAAACCAAAATTTATTTTTACTTTAAAAAATTTCTCCACGATTTTTGTTTGCACCTCAAACTCATGTTTCATGCCTTTGTTCGCTCGTTTCATGAAATAAAAACTCGGCTAGATTTTTCGTAACGAATATACTATATTATTCAAATGCAAACCAAAATTTGTTTTCATTTTAAAATATTTCTCCACAATCTTTGTTTCCACCTCAATCTCTTGTTTTTATGCGTTTGTTCGCTTGTTTCATGAAATAAAAACTCGGCTAGATTTTTCGTAAAAAATATACTAAATTATTCAAATGCAAACGAAAATTTGTTTTCATTTTAAAATATTTCTCCACAATCTTTGTTTCCATCTAAAACTCATGTTTCATGCATTTGTTCGCTCATTTTATATAAAAATAACACTGCTAGATTTTTCGTAAATACTAAATTATTCAAATGCAAACCAAAATTTATTTTGACTTTAAAAAATTTCTCCACGATCTTTGTTTGCACCTCAAACTCATGTTTCATGCCTTTGTTCGCTCGTTTCAGGAAATAAAAACTCGGCTAGATTTTTCGTAAAGAATATACTAGATTATTCAAATGCAAACCAAAATTTGTTTTCATTTTAAAATATTTCTCCACAATCTTTGTTTCCACCTCAATCTCATGTTTCATGCATTTAATCGCTCGTTTCATGAAATAAAAACTCGGCTAGATTTTTCGTAAAGAATATACTAAATTATTCAAATGCAAACGAAAATTTGTTTTCATTTTAAAATATTTCTCCACAATCTTTGTTTCCATCTAAAACTCATGTTTCATGCATTTGTTCGCTCATTTTATATAAAAATTACACTGCTAGATTTTTCGTAAATACTAAATTATTGAAATACAAACCAAAATTTATTTTGACTTAAAAAAATTTCTCCACGATCTTTGTTTGCACCTCAAACTCATGTTTCTTGCCTTTGTTCGCTCGTTTCAGGAAATAAAAACTCGGCTAGATTTTTCGTAAAGAATATACTATATTATTCAAATGCAAACCAAAATTTGTTTTCATTTTAAAATATTTCTCCACAATATTTGTTTCCACCTCAATCTCATGTTTCATGCGTTTGTTCGCTCGTTTCATGAAATAAAAACTCGGCTAGATTTTTCGTAAAGAATATACTAAATTGTTCAAATGCAAACGAAAATTTGTTTTCATTTTTAAATATTTCTACACAATCTTTGTTTCCATCTAAAACTCATGTTTCATGCATTTGTTCGCTCATTTTATATAAAAATAACACTGCTAGATTTTTCGTAAATACTAAATTATTCAAAAGCAAACGAAAATTTATTTTTACTTTAAAATATTTCTCCACGATCTTTGTTTGCACCTCAAACTCATGTTTCATGCCTTTGTTCGCTCGTTTCATTAAATAAAAACTCGGCTAGATTTTTCTTAAAGAATATACTATATTATTCAAATGCAAACCAAAATTTGTTTTCATTTTAAAATATTTCTCCACAATCTTTGTTTCCACCTCAATCTCATGTTTCATGCGTTTGTTCGCTCGTTTCATGAAATAAAAACTCGGCTAGATTTTTCGTAAAGAATATACTAAATTATTCAAATGCAAACGAAAATTTGTTTTCATTTTAAAATATTTCTACACAATCTTTGTTTCCATCTAAAACTCATGTTTCATGCATTTGTTCGCTCATTTTATATAAAAATAACACTGCTAGATTTTTCGTAAATACTATATTATTCAAATGCAAACCAAAATTTATTTTGACTTTAAAAAATTTCTCCACGATCTTTATTTGCACCTCAAACTCATGTTTCATGCCTTTGTTCGCTCGTTTCATGAAATAAAAACTCGGCTAGATTTTTCGTAAAGAATATACTGAATTATTCAAATGCAAACGAAAATTTGTTTTCATTTTAAAATATTTCTCCACAATCTTTATTTCCACCTAAAACTCATGTTTCATGCATTTGTTCGCTCATTTTCTACAAAAATAAAACGGCCAGATTTTTCGTAAAGAATGAAAGTAAATACTAAATTATTCAAATGCAAACCAAAATTTATTTTTACTTTAAAATATTTCTCCATGATCTTTGTTTGCACCTCAACCTCATGTTTCATGCCTATGTTCGCTCGTTTCATGAAATAAAAAGTCGGCTAGATTTTTCGTAAAGAATATACTATATTATACAAATGCAAACCAAAATTTGTTTTCATTTTAAAATATTTCTCCACAATCTTTGTTTCCACCTCAATCTCATGTTTCATGCGTTTAATCGCTCGTTTCATGAAATAAAAACTCGGCTAGATTTTTCGTAAAGAATATACTAAATTATTCAAATGCAAACGAAAATTTGTTTTCATTTTAAAATATTTCTCCACAATCTTTGTTTCCATCTAAAACTCATGTTTCATGCATTTGTTCGCTCATTTTATATAAAAATAACACTGCTAGATTTTTCGTAAATACTAAATTATTCAAATGCAAACCAAAATTTATTTTGACTTTAAAAAATTTCTCCACGATCTTTGTTTGCACCTCAAACTCATGTTTCATGCCTTTGTTCGCTCGTTTCAGGAAATAAAAACTCGGCTAGATTTTTCGTAAAGAATATACTAAATTATTCAAATGCAAACGAAAATTTGTTTTCATTTTAAAATATTTCTCCACAATCTTTGTTTCCATCTAAAACTCATGTTTCATGCATTTGTTCGCTCATTTTATATAAAAATAACACTGCTAGATTTTTCGTAAATACTAAATTATTCAAATGCAAACCAAAATATTTTGACTTTAAAAAATTTCTCCACGATCTTTGTTTGCAACTCAAACTCATGTTTCATGCCTTTGTTCGCTCGTTTCATGAAATAAAAACTCGGCTAGATTTTTCGTAAAGAATATACTGAATTATTCAAATGCAAACGAAAATTTGTTTTCATTTTAAAATATTTCTCCACAATCTTTATTTCCACCTAAAACTCATGTTTCATGCATTTGTTCGCTCATTTTCTACAAAAATAAAACGGCCAGATTTTTCGTAAAGAATGAAAGTAAATACTAAATTATTCAAATGCAAACCAAAATTTATTTTTACTTTAAAATATTTCTCCACGATCTTTGTTTGCACCTCAACCTCATGTTTCATGCCTATGTTCGCTCGTTTCATGAAATAAAAAGTCGGCTAGATTTTTCGTAAAGAATATACTATATTATACAAATGCAAACCAAAATTTGTTTTCATTTTAAAATATTTCTCCACAATCTTTGTTTCCACCTCAATCTCATGTTTCATGCGTTTGATCGCTCGTTTCATGAAATAAAAACTCGGCTAGATTTTTCGTAAAGAATATACTAAATTATTCAAATGCAAACGAAAATTTGTTTTCATTTTAAAATATTTCTCCACAGTCTTTGTTTCCATCTAAAACTCATGTTTCATGCATTTGTTCGCTCATTTTATATAAAAATAACACTGCTAGATTTTTCGTAAATACTAAATTATTCAAATGCAAACCAAAATTTATTTTGACTTAAAAAAATTTCTCCACGATCTTTGTTTGCACCTCAAACTCATGTTTCATGCCTTTGTTCGCTCGTTTCAGGAAATAAAGACTCGGCTAGATTTTTCGTAAAGAATATACTAAATTATTCAAATGCAAACGAAAATTTGTTTTCATTTTAAAATATTTCTCCCCAATCTTTGTTTCCATCTAAAACTCATGTTTCATGCATTTGTTCGCTCATTTTATATAAAAATAACAATGCTAGATTTTTCGTAAATACTAAATTATTCAAATGCAAACCAAAATTTATTTTGACTTAAAAAAATTTCTCCACGATCTTTGTTTGCACCTCAAACTCATGTTTCATGCCTTTGTTCGCTCGTTTCAGGAAATAAAAACTCGGCTAGATTTTTCGTAAAGAATATACTAAATTATTCAAACACAAACGAAAATTTGTTTTCATTTTAAAATATTTCTCCACAATCTTTGTTTCCATCTAAAACTCATGTTTCATGCATTTGTTCGCTCATTTTATATAAAAATAACACTGCTAGATTTTTCGTAAATACTAAATTATTCAAATGCAAACCAAAATTTATTTTGACTTTAAAAAATTTCTCCACGATCTTTGTTTGCACCTCAAACTCATGTTTCATGCCTTTGTTCGCTCGTTTCAGGAAATAAAAACTCGGCTAGATTTTTCGTAAAGAATATACTAAATTATTCAAACGCAAACGAAAATTTGTTTTCATTTTAAAATATTTCTCCACAATCTTTATTTCCACCTAAAACTCATGTTTCATGCATTTGTTCGCTCATTTTCTACAAAAATAAAACGGCCAGATTTTTCGTAAAGAATGAAAGTAAATACTAAATTATTCAAATGCAAACCAAAATTTATTTTTACTTTAAAATATTTCTCCACGATCTTTGTTTGCACCTCAACCTCATGTTTCATGCCTATGTTCGCTCGTTTCATGAAATAAAAAGTCGGCTAGATTTTTCGTAAAGAATATACTATATTATACAAATGCAAACCAAAATTTGTTTTCATTTTAAAATATTTCTCCACAATCTTTGTTTCCACCTCAATCTCATGTTTCATGCGTTTGATCGCTCGTTTCATGAAATAAAAACTCGGCTAGATTTTTCGTAAAGAATATACTAAATTATTCAAATGCAAACGAAAATTTGTTTTCATTTTAAAATATTTCTCCACAGTCTTTGTTTCCATCTAAAACTCATGTTTCATGCATTTGTTCGCTCATTTTATATAAAAATAACACTGCTAGATTTTTCGTAAATACTAAATTATTCAAATGCAAACCAAAATTTATTTTGACTTAAAAAAATTTCTCCACGATCTTTGTTTGCACCTCAAACTCATGTTTCATGCCTTTGTTCGCTCGTTTCAGGAAATAAAGACTCGGCTAGATTTTTCGTAAAGAATATACTAAATTATTCAAATGCAAACGAAAATTTGTTTTCATTTTAAAATATTTCTCCCCAATCTTTGTTTCCATCTAAAACTCATGTTTCATGCATTTGTTCGCTCATTTTATATAAAAATAACAATGCTAGATTTTTCGTAAATACTAAATTATTCAAATGCAAACCAAAATTTATTTTGACTTAAAAAAATTTCTCCACGATCTTTGTTTGCACCTCAAACTCATGTTTCATGCCTTTGTTCGCTCGTTTCAGGAAATAAAAACTCGGCTAGATTTTTCGTAAAGAATATACTAAATTATTCAAACACAAACGAAAATTTGTTTTCATTTTAAAATATTTCTCCACAATCTTTGTTTCCATCTAAAACTCATGTTTCATGCATTTGTTCGCTCATTTTATATAAAAATAACACTGCTAGATTTTTCGTAAATACTAAATTATTCAAATGCAAACCAAAATTTATTTTGACTTTAAAAAATTTCTCCACGATCTTTGTTTGCACCTCAAACTCATGTTTCATGCCTTTGTTCGCTCGTTTCAGGAAATAAAAACTCGGCTAGATTTTTCGTAAAGAATATACTAAATTATTCAAACGCAAACGAAAATTTGTTTTCATTTTAAAATATTTCTCCACAATCTTTGTTTCCATCTAAAACTCATGTTTCATGCATTTGTTCGCTCATTTTATATAAAAATAACACTGCTAGATTTTTCGTAAATACTAAATTATTCAAATGCAAACCAAAATTTATTTTGACTTTAAAAAATTTCTCCACGATCTTTGTTTGCACCTCAAACTCATGTTTCATGCCTTTGTTCGCTCGTTTCAGGAAATAAAAACTCGGCTAGATTTTTCGTAAAGAATATACTAAATTATTCAAATGCAAACGAAAATTTGTTTTCATTTTAAAATATTTCTCCACAATCTTTGTTTCCATCTAAAACTCATATTTCATGCATTTGTTCGCTCATTTTATATAAAAATAACACTGCTAGATTTTTCGTAAATACTAAATTATTCAAATGCAAACCAAAATTTATTTTGACTTTAAAAAATTTCTCCACGATCTTTGTTTGCACCTCAAACTCATGTTTCATGCCTTTGTTCGCTCGTTTCAGGAAATAAAAACTCGGCTAGATTTTTCGTAAAGAATATACTAAATTATTCAAATGCAAACGAAAATTTGTTTTCATTTTAAAATATTTCTCCACAATCTTTGTTTCCATCTAAAACTCATGTTTCATGCATTTGTTCGCTCATTTTATATAAAAATAACACTGCTAGATTTTTCGTAAATACTAAATTATTCAAATGCAAACCAAAATTTATTTTGACTTTAAAAAATTTCTCCACGATCTTTGTTTGCACCTCAAACTCATGTTTCATGCCTTTGTTCGCTCGTTTCAGGAAATAAAAACTCGGCTAGATTTTTCGTAAAGAATATACTAAATTATTCAAATGCAAACGAAAATTTGTTTTCATTTTAAAATATTTCTCCACAATCTTTGTTTCCATCTAAAACTCATGTTTCATGCATTTGTTCGCTCATTTTATATAAAAATAACACTGCTAGATTTTTCGTAAATACTAAATTATTCAAATGCAAACCAAAATTTATTTTGACTTTAAAAAATTTCTCCACGATCTTTGTTTGCACCTCAAACTCATGTTTCATCCCTTTGTTCGCTCGTTTCAGGAAATAAAAACTCGGCTAGATTTTTCGTAAAGAATATTCTATATTATTCAAATGCAAACCAAAATTTGTTTTCATTTTAAAATATTTCTCCACAATCTTTGTTTCCACCTCAATCTCATGTTTCATGCATTTGATCGCTCGTTTCATGAAATAAAAACTCGGCTAGATTTTTCGTAAAGAATATACTAAATTATTCAAATGCAAACGAAAATTTGTTTTCATTTTAAAATATTTCTCCACAATCTTTGTTTCCATCTAAAACTCATGTTTCATGCATTTGTTCGCTCATTTTATATAAAAATAACACTGCTAGATTTTTCGTAAATACTAAATTATTGAAATGCAAACCAAAATTTATTTTGACTTTAAAAAATTTCTCCACGATCTTTGTTTGCACCTCAAACTCATGTTTCATGCCTTTGTTCGCTCGTTTCAGGAAAAAAAAACTCGGGTAGATTTTTCGTAAAGAATATACTAAATTATTCAAATGCAAACGAAAATTTGTTTTCATTTTAAAATATTTCTCCACAATCTTTGTTTCCATCTAAAACTCATGTTTCATGCATTTGTTCGCTCATTTTATATAAAAATAACACTGCTAGATTTTTCGTAAATACTATATTATTCAAATGCAAACCAAAATTTATTTTGACTTTAAAAAATTTCTCCACGATCTTTATTTGCACCTCAAACTCATGTTTCATGTCTTTGTTCGCTCGTTTCATGAAATAAAAACTCGGCTAGATTTTTCGTAAAGAATATACTGAATTATTCAAATGCAAACGAAAATTTGTTTTCATTTTAAAATATTTCTCCACAATCTTTATTTCCACCTAAAACTCATGTTTCATGCATTTGTTCGCTCATTTTCTACAAAAATAATACGGCCAGATTTTTCGTAAAGAATGAAAGTAAGTACTAAATTATTCAAATGCAAACCAAAATTTATTTTTACTTTAAAATATTTCTCCACGATCTTTGTTTGCACCTCAACCTCATGTTTCATGCCTTTGTTCGCTCGTTTCATGAAATAATAACTCGGCTAGATTTTTCGTAAAGAATATACTATATTATTCAAATGCAAACCAAAATTTGTTTTCATTTTAAAATATTTCTCCACAATCTTTGTTTCCACCTCAATCTCATGTTTCATGCGTTTGATCGCTCGTTTCATGAAATAAAAACTCGGCTAGATTTTTCGTAAAGAATATACTAAATTATTCAAATGCAAACGAAAATTTGTTTTCATTTTAAAATATTTCTCCACAATCTTTGTTTCCATCTAAAACTCATGTTTCATGCATTTGTTCGCTCATTTTATATAAAAATAACACTGCTAGATTTTTCGTAAATACTAAATTATTCAAATGCAAACCAAAATTTATTTTGACTTTAAAAAATTTCTCCACGATCTTTGTTTGCACCTCAAACTCATGTTTCATGCCTTTGTTCGCTCGTTTCAGGAAAAAAAAACTCGGGTAGATTTTTCGTAAAGAATATACTAAATTATTCAAATGCAAACGAAAATTTGTTTTCATTTTAAAATATTTCTCCACAATCTTTGTTTCCATCTAAAACTCATGTTTCATGCATTTGTTCGCTCATTTTATATAAAAATGACACTGCTAGATTTTTCGTAAATACTATATTATTCAAATGCAAACCAAAATTTATTTTGACTTTAAAAAATTTCTCCACGATCTTTATTTGCACCTCAAACTCATGTTTCATGTCTTTGTTCGCTCGTTTCATGAAATAAAAACTCGGCTAGATTTTTCGTAAAGAATATACTGAATTATTCAAATGCAAACGAAAATTTGTTTTCATTTTAAAATATTTCTCCACAATCTTTATTTCCACCTAAAACTCATGTTTCATGCATTTGTTCGCTCATTTTCTACAAAAATAATACGGCCAGATTTTTCGTAAAGAATGAAAGTAAGTACTAAATTATTCAAATGCAAACCAAAATTTATTTTTACTTTAAAATATTTCTCCACGATCTTTGTTTGCACCTCAACCTCATGTTTCATGCCTTTGTTCGCTCGTTTCATGAAATAATAACTCGGCTAGATTTTTCGTAAAGAATATACTATATTATTCAAATGCAAACCAAAATTTGTTTTCATTTTAAAATATTTCTCCACAATCTTTGTTTCCACCTCAATCTCATGTTTCATGCGTTTGATCGCTCGTTTCATGAAATAAAAACTCGGCTAGATTTTTCGTAAAGAATATACTAAATTATTCAAATGCAAACGAAAATTTGTTTTCATTTTAAAATATTTCTCCACAATCTTTGTTTCCATCTAAAACTCATGTTTCATGCATTTGTTCACTCATTTTATATAAAAATAACACTGCTAGATTTTTCGTAAATACTAAATTATTCAAATGCAAACCAAAATTTATTTTGACTTTAAAAAATTTCTCCACGATCTTTGTTTGCACCTCAAACTCATGTTTCATGCCTTTGTTCGCTCGTTTCAGGAAATAAAAACTCGGCTAGATTTTTCGTAAAGAATATACTAAATTATTCAAATGCAAACGAAAATTTGTTTTCATTTTAAAATATTTCTCCACAATCTTTGTTTCCATCTAAAACTCATGTTTCATGCATTTGTTCGCTCATTTTATATAAAAATAACACTGCTAGATTTTTCGTAAATACTATATTATTCAAATGCAAACCAAAATTAATTTTGACTTTAAAAAATTTCTCCACGATCTTTATTTGCACCTCAAACTCATGTTTCATGTCTTTGTTCGCTCGTTTCATGAAATAAAAACTCGGCTAGATTTTTCGTAAAGAATATATACTGAATTATTCAAATGCAAACGAAAATTTGTTTTCATTTTAAAATATTTCTCCACAATCTTTATTTCCACCTAAAACTCATGTTTCATGCATTTGTTCGCTCATTTTCTACAAAAATAATACGGCCTGATTTTTCGTAAAGAATGAAACTAAGTACTAAATTATTCAAATGCAAACCAAAATTTATTTTTACTTTAAAATATTTCTCCACGATCTTTGTTTGCACCTCAACCTCATGTTTCATGCCTTTGTTCGCTCGTTTCATGAAATAATAACTCGGCTAGATTTTTCGTAAAGAATATACTATATTATTCAAATGCAAACCAAAATTTGTTTTCATTTTAAAATATTTCTCCACAATCTTTGTTTCCACCTCAATCTCATGTTTCATGCGTTTGATCGCTCGTTTCATGAAATAAAAACTCGGCTAGATTTTTCGTAAAGAATATACTAAATTATTCAAATGCAAACGAAAATTTGTTTTCATTTTAAAATATTTCTCCACAATCTTTGTTTCCATCTGAAACTCATGTTTCTTGCATTTGTTCGCTCATTTTATATAAAAATAACACTGCTAGATTTTTCGTAAATACTAATTTATTCAAATGCAAACCAAAATTGATTTTGACTTTAAAAAATTTCTCCACGATCTTTGTTTGCACCTCAAACTCATGTTTCATGCCTTTGTTCGCTCGTTTCAGGAAATAAAAACTCGGCTAGATTTTTCGTAAAGAATATACTAAATTATTCAAATGCAAACGAAAATTTGTTTTCATTTTAAAATATTTCTCCACAATCTTTATTTCCACCTAAAACTCATGTTTCATGCATTTGTTCGCTCATTTTCTACAAAAATAATACGGCCAGATTTTTCCTAAAGAATGAAAGTAAATACTAAATTATTCAAATGCAAACCAAAATTTATTTTTACTTTAAAATATTTCTCCACGATCTTTGTTTGCACCTCAACCTCATGTTTCAAGCCTTTGTTCGCTCGTTTCATGAAATAAAAACTCGGCTAGATTTTTCGTAAAGAATATACAATATTATTCAAATGCAAACCAAATTTTGTTTTCATTTTAAAATATTTCTCCACAATCTTTGTTTCCATCTAAAACTCAAGTTTCATGCATTTGTTCGCTCATTTTATATAAAAATCACACTGCTAGATTTTTCGTAAATACTAAATTATTCAAATGCAGACAAAAATTTATTTTTACTTTAAAATATTTCTCCACGATCTTTGTTTGCACCTCAACCTCATGTTTCATGCCTTTGTTCGCTCGTTTCATGAAATAAAAACTCGGCTAGATTTTTCGTAAAGAATATACTATATTATTCAAATGCAAACGAAGATTTGTTTTCATTTTAAAATATTTGTCCACAATCTTTGTTTCCATCTAAAACTCATGTTTCATGCATTTGTTCGCTCATTTTATATAAAAATAACACTCTAGATTTTTCGTAAATACTAAATTATTCAAATGCAAACCAAAATTTGTTTTCATTTTAAAATATTTCTCCACAATCTTTGTTTCCACCTCAATCTCATGTTTCATGCCTTTGTTCGCTCGTTTCATGAAATAAAAACTCGGCTAGATTTTTCGTAAAGAATATACTAAATTATTCAAATGCAAACCAAAATTTGTTTTCATTTTAAAATATTTCTCCACAATCTTTATTTCCACCTAAAACTCATGTTTCATGCATTTGTTCGCTCATTTTCTACAAAAATAATACGGCCAGATTTTTCGTAAAGAATGAAAGTAAATACTAAATTATTCAAATGCAAACCAAAATTTATTTTTACTTTAAAATATTTCTCCACGATCTTTGTTTGCACCTCAACCTCATGTTTCATGCCTATGTTCGCTCGTTTCATGAAATAAAAAGTCGGCTAGATTTTTCGTAAAGAATATACTATATTATACAAATGCAAACCAAAATTTGTTTTCATTTTAAAATATTTCTCCACAATCTTTGTTTCCACCTCAATCTCATGTTTCATGCCTTTGTTCGCTCGTTTCATGGAATAAAAACTCGGCTAGATTTTTCGTAAAGAATATACTAAATTATTCAAATGCAAACCAAAATTTGTTTTCATTTTAAAATATTTCTCCACAATCTTTATTTCCACCTAAAACTCATGTTTCATGCATTTGTTCGCTCAATTTCTACAAAAATAATACGGCCAGATTTTTCGTAAAGAATGAAAGTAAATACTAAATTATTCAAATGCAAACCAAAATTTATTTTTACTTTAAAATATTTCTCCACGATCTTTGTTTGCACCTCAACCTCATGTTTCATGCCTATGTTCGCTCGTTTCATGAAATAAAAAGTCGGCTAGATTTTTCGTAAAGAATATACTATATTATACAAATGCAAACGAAAATTTGTTTTCATTTTAAAATATTTCTCCACAATCTTTATTTCCACCTAAAACTCATGTTTCATGCATTTGTTCGCTCAATTTCTACAAAAATAATACGGCCAGATTTTTCGTAAAGAATGAAAGTAAATACTAAATTATTCAAATGCAAACCAAAATTTATTTTTACTTTAAAATATTTCTCCACGATCTTTGTTTGCACCTCAACCTCATGTTTCATGCCTATGTTCGCTCGTTTCATGAAATAAAAAGTCGGCTAGATTTTTCGTAAAGAATATACTATATTATACAAATGCAAACGAAAATTTGTTTTCATTTTAAAATATTTCTCCACAATCTTTGTTTCCATCTAAAACTCATGTTTCATGCATTTGTTCGCTCATTTTATATAAAAATAACACTGCTAGATTTTTCGTAAATACTAAATTATTCAAATGCAAACCAAAATTTATTTTTACTTTAAAATATTTCTCCACGATCTTTGTTTGCACCTCAAACTCATGTTTCATGCCTTTGTTCGCTCGTTTCATGAAATAAAAACTCGGCTAGATTTTTCGTAAAGAATATACTATATTATTCAAATGCCAACAAAAATTTGTTTTCATTTTAAAATATTTCTCCACAATCTTTGTTTCCACCTCAATCTCATGTTTCATGCGTTTGTTCACTCGTTTCATGAAATAAAAACTCGGCTAGATTTTTCGTAAAGAATATACTAAATTATTCAAATGCAAACGAAAATTTGTTTTCATTTTAAAATATTTCTCCACAATCTTTGTTTCCATCTAAAAGTCATGTTTCATGCATTTGTTCGCTCATTTTATATAAAAATAACACTGCTAGATTTTTCGTAAATACTAAATTATTCAAATGCAATACAAAATTTATTTTGACTTTAAAAAATTTCTCCACGATCTTTGTTTGCACCTCAAACTCATGTTTCATGCCTTTGTTCGCTCGTTTCATGAAATAAAAACTCGGCTAGATTTTTCGTAAAGAATATACTAAATTATTCAAATGCAAACCAAAATTTGTTTTCATTTTAAAATATTTCTCCACAATCTTTATTTCCACCTAAAACTCATGTTTCATGCATTTGTTCGCTCATTTTCTACAAAAATAATACGGCCAGATTTTTCGTAAAGAATGAAAGTAAATACTAAATTATTCAAATGCAAACCAAAATTTATTTTTACTTTAAAATATTTCTCCACGATCTTTGTTTGCACCTCAACCTCATGTTTCATGCCTATGTTCGCTCGTTTCATGAAATAAAAAGTCGGCTAGATTTTTCGTAAAGAATATACTATATTATACAAATGCAAACCAAAATTTGTTTTCATTTTAAAATATTTCTCCACAATCTTTGTTTCCACCTCAATCTCATGTTTCATGCCTTTGTTCGCTCGTTTCATGAAATAAAAACTCGGCTAGATTTTTCGTAAAGAATATACTAAATTATTCAAATGCAAACCAAAATTTGTTTTCATTTTAAAATATTTCTCCACAATCTTTATTTCCACCTAAAACTCATGTTTCATGCATTTGTTCGCTCAATTTCTACAAAAATAATACGGCCAGATTTTTCGTAAAGAATGAAAGTAAATACTAAATTATTCAAATGCAAACCAAAATTTATTTTTACTTTAAAATATTTCTCCACGATCTTTGTTTGCACCTCAACCTCATGTTTCATGCCTATGTTCGCTCGTTTCATGAAATAAAAAGTCGGCTAGATTTTTCGTAAAGAATATACTATATTATACAAATGCAAACGAAAATTTGTTTTCATTTTAAAATATTTCTCCACAATCTTTATTTCCACCTAAAACTCATGTTTCATGCATTTGTTCGCTCAATTTCTACAAAAATAATACGGCCAGATTTTTCGTAAAGAATGAAAGTAAATACTAAATTATTCAAATGCAAACCAAAATTTATTTTTACTTTAAAATATTTCTCCACGATCTTTGTTTGCACCTCAACCTCATGTTTCATGCCTATGTTCGCTCGTTTCATGAAATAAAAAGTCGGCTAGATTTTTCGTAAAGAATATACTATATTATACAAATGCAAACGAAAATTTGTTTTCATTTTAAAATATTTCTCCACAATCTTTGTTTCCATCTAAAACTCATGTTTCATGCATTTGTTCGCTCATTTTATATAAAAATAACACTGCTAGATTTTTCGTAAATACTAAATTATTCAAATGCAAACCGAAATTTATTTTTACTTTAAAATATTTCTCCACGATCTTTGTTTGCACCTCAAACTCATGTTTCATGCCTTTGTTCGCTCGTTTCATGAAATAAAAACTCGGCTAGATTTTTCGTAAAGAATATACTATATTATTCAAATGCCAACAAAAATTTGTTTTCATTTTAAAATATTTCTCCACAATCTTTGTTTCCACCTCAATCTCATGTTTCATGCGTTTGTTCACTCGTTTCATGAAATAAAAACTCGGCTAGATTTTTCGTAAAGAATATACTAAATTATTCAAATGCAAACGAAAATTTGTTTTCATTTTAAAATATTTCTCCACAATCTTTGTTTACATCTAAAAGTCATGTTTCATGCATTTGTTCGCTCATTTTATATAAAAATAACACTGCTAGATTTTTCGTAAATACTAAATTATTCAAATGCAATACAAAATTTATTTTGACTTTAAAAAATTTCTCCACGATCTTTGTTTGCACCTCAAACTCATGTTTCATGCCTTTGTTCGCTCGTTTCATGAAATAAAAACTCGGCTAGATTTTTCGTAAAGAATATACTAAATTATTCAAATGCAAACGAAAATTTGTTTTCATTTTAAAATATTTCTCCACAATCTTTATTTCCACCTAAAACTCATGTTTCATGCATTTGTTCGCTCATTTTCTACAAAAATAATACGGCCAGATTTTTCCTAAAGAATGAAAGTAAATACTAAACTATTCAAATGCAAACCAAAATTTATTTTTACTTTAAAATATTTCTCCACGATCTTTGTTTGCACCTCAACCTCATGTTTCCTGCCTTTCTTCGCTCGTTTCATGAAATAAAAACTCGGCTAGATTTTTCGTAAAGAATATACAATATTATTCAAATGCAAACCAAATTTTGTTTTCATTTTAAAATATTTCTCCACAATCTTTGTTTCCATCTAAAACTCAAGTTTCATGCATTTGTTCGCTCATTTTATATAAAAATAACACTGCTAGATTTTTCGTAAATACTAAATTATTCAAATGCAGACAAAAATTTATTTTTACTTTAAAATATTTCTCCACGATCTTTGTTTGCACCTCAACCTCATGTTTCATGCCTTTGTTCGCTCGTTTCATGAAATAAAAACTCGGCTAGATTTTTCGTAAAGAATATACTATATTAATCAAATGCAAACGAAGATTTGTTTTCATTTTAAAATATTTGTCCACAATCTTTGTTTCCATCTAAAACTCATGTTTCATGCATTTGTTCGCTCATTTTATATAAAAATAACACTCTAGATTTTTCGTAAATACTAAATTATTCAAATGCAAACCAAAATTTATTTTGAGTTTAAAAAATTTCTCCACGATCTTTGTTTGCACCTCAAACTCATGTTTCATGCCTTTGTTCGCTCGTTTCAGGAAATAAAAACTCGGCTAGATTTTTCGTAAAGAATATACTAAATTATTCAAATGCAAACGAAAATTTGTTTTCATTTTAAAATATTTCTCCACAATCTTTATTTCCACCTAAAACTCATGTTTCATGCATTTGTTCGCTCATTTTCATCAAAAATAATACGGCCAGATTTTTCGTAAAGAATGAAAGTAAATACTAAATTATTCAAATGCAAACCATAATTTATTTTTACTTTAAAATATTTCTCCACGATCTTTGTTTGCACCTCAACCTCATGTTTCATGCCTATGTTCGCTCGTTTCATGAAATAAAAAGTCGGCTAGATTTTTCGTAAAGAATATACTATATTATACAAATGCAAACCAAAATTTGTTTTCATTTTAAAATATTTCTCCACAATCTTTGTTTCCACCTCAATCTCATGTTTCATGCGTTTGATCGCTCGTTTCATGAAATAAAAACTCGGCTAGATTTTTCGTAAAGAATATACTAAATTATTCAAATGCTAACGAAAATTTGTTTTCATTTTAAAATATTTCTCCACAATCTTTTTTTCCATCTAAAACTCATGTTTCATGCATTTGTTCACTCATTTTATATAAAAATAACACTGCTAGATTTTTCGTAAATACTATATTATTCAAATGCAAACCAAAATTTATTTTGACTTTAAAAAATTTCTCCACGATCTTTATTTGCACCTCAAACTCATGTTTCATGCCTTTGTTCGCTCGTTTCATGAAATAAAAACTCGGCTAGATTTTTCGTAAAGAATATACTAAATTATTCAAATGCAAACCAAAATTTGTTTTCATTTTAAAATATTTCTCCACAATCTTTATTTCCACCTAAAACTCATGTTTCATGCATTTGTTCGCTCATTTTCTACAAAAATAATACGGCCAGATTTTTCGTAAAGAATGAAAGTAAATACTAAATTATTCAAATGCAAACCAAAATTTATTTTTACTTTAAAATATTTCTCCACGATCTTTGTTTGCACCTCAACCTCATGTTTCATGCCTATGTTCGCTCGTTTCATGAAATAAAAAGTCGGCTAGATTTTTCGTAAAGAATATACTATATTATACAAATGCAAACTAAAATTTGTTTTCATTTTAAAATATTTCTCCACAATCTTTGTTTCCACCTCAATCTCATGTTTCATGCGTTTGATCGCTCGTTACATGAAATAAAACTCGGCTAGATTTTTCGTAAAGAATATACTAAATTATTCAAATGCAAACGAAAATTTGTTTTCATTTTAAAATATTTCTCCACAATCTTTGTTTCCATCTAAAACTCATGTTTCATGCATTTGTTCGCTCATTTTATATAAAAATAACACTGCTAGATTTTTCGTAAATACTAAATTATTCAAATGCAAACCAAAATTTATTTTTACTTTAAAATATTTCTCCACGATCTTTGTTTGCACCTCAAACTCATGTTTCATGCCTTTGTTCGCTCGTTTCATGAAATAAAAACTCGGCTAGATTTTTCGTAAAGAATATACTATATTATTCAAATGCCAACCAAAATTTGTTTTCATTTTAAAATATTTCTCCACAATCTTTGTTTCCACCTCAATCTCATGTTTCATGCGTTTGTTCACTCGTTTCATGAAATAAAAACTCGGCTAGATTTTTCGTAAAGAATATACTAAATTATTCAAATGCAAACGAAAATTTGTTTTCATTTTAAAATATTTCTCCACAATCTTTGTTTCCATCTAAAAGTCATGTTTCATGCATTTGTTCGCTCATTTTATATAAAAATAACACTGCTAGATTTTTCGTAAATACTAAATTATTCAAATGCAATACAAAATTTATTTTGACTTTAAAAAATTTCTCCACGATCTTTGTTTGCACCTCAAACTCATGTTTCATGCCTTTGTTCGCTCGTTTCATGAAATAAAAACTCGGCTAGATTTTTCGTAAAGAATATACTAAATTATTCAAATGCAAACGAAAATTTGTTTTCATTTTAAAATATTTCTCCACAATCTTTATTTCCACCTAAAACTCATGTTTCATGCATTTGTTCGCTCATTTTCTACAAAAATAATACGGCCAGATTTTTCCTAAAGAATGAAAGTAAATACTAAACTATTCAAATGCAAACCAAAATTTATTTTTACTTTAAAATATTTCTCCACGATCTTTGTTTGCACCTCAACCTCATATTTCCTGCCTTTCTTCGCTCGTTTCATGAAATAAAAACTCGGCTAGATTTTTCGTAAAGAATATACTATATTATTCAAATGCAAACCAAATTTTGTTTTCATTTTAAAATATTTCTCCACAATCTTTGTTTCCATCTAAAACTCAAGTTTCATGCATTTGTTCGCTCATTTTATATAAAAATAACACTGCTAGATTTTTCGTAAATACTAAATTATTCAAATGCAGACAAAAATTTATTTTTACTTTAAAATATTTCTCCACGATCTTTGTTTGCACCTCAACCTCATGTTTCATGCCTTTGTTCGCTCGTTTCATGAAATAAAAACTCGGCTAGATTTTTCGTAACGAATATACTATATTATTCAAATGCAAACCAAAATTTGTTTTCATTTTAAAATATTTCTCCACAATCTTTGTTTCCACCTCAATCTCTTGTTTTTATGCGTTTGTTCGCTCGTTTCATGAAATAAAAACTCGGCTAGATTTTTCGTAAAAAATATACTAAATTATTCAAATGCAAACGAAAATTTGTTTTCATTTTAAAATATTTCTCCACAATCTTTGTTTCCATCTAAAACTCATGTTTCATGCATTTGTTCGCTCATTTTATATAAAAATAACACTGCTAGATTTTTCGTAAATACTAAATTATTCAAATGCAAACCAAAATTTATTTTCACTTTAAAAAATTTCTCCACGATCTTTGTTTGCACCTCAAACTCATGTTTCATGCCTTTGTTCGCTCGTCTCAGGAAATAAAAACTCGGCTAGATTTTTCGTAAAGAATATACTATATTATTCAAATGCAAACCAAAATTTGTTTTCATTTTAAAATATTTCTCCACAATCTTTGTTTCCACCTCAATCTCATGTTTCATGCATTTGATCGCTCGTTTCATGAAAAAAAAACTCGGCTAGATTTTTCGTAAAGAATATACTAAATTATTCAAATGCAAACGAAAATTTGTTTTCATTTTAAAATATTTCTCCACAATCTTTGTTTCCATCTAAAACTCATGTTTCATGCATTTGTTCGCTCATTTTATATAAAAATAACACTGCTAGATTTTTCGTAAATACTAAATTATTCAAATGCAAACCAAAATTTATTTTGACTTTAAAAAATTTCTCCACGATCTTTGTTTGCACCTCAAACTCATGTTTCATGCCTTTGTTCGCTCGTTTCAGGAAATAAAAACTCGGCAAGATTTTTCGTAAAGAATATACTATATTATTCAAATGCAAACCAAAATTTGTTTTCATTTTAAAATATTTCTCCACAATATTTGTTTCCACCTCAATCTCATGTTTCATGCGTTTGTTCGCTCGTTTCATGAAATAAAAACTCGGCTAGATTTTTCGTAAAGAATATACTAAATTATTCAAATGCAAACGAAAATTTGTTTTCATTTTAAAATATTTCTCCACAATCTTTATTTCCACCTAAAACTCATGTTTCATGCATTTGTTCGCTCATTTCTTGAAATAAAAACTCGGCTAGATTTTTCGTAAAGAATATACTATATTATTCAAATGCAAACGAAGATTTGTTTTCATTTTAAAATATTTGTCCACAATCTTTGTTTCCATCTAAAACTCATGTTTCATGCATTTGTTCGCTCATTTTATATAAAAATAACACTGCTAGATTTTTCGTAAATACTAAATTATTCAAATGCAAACCAAAATTTATTTTTACTTTAAAAAATTTCTCCACGATCTTTGTTTGCACCTCAAACTCATGTTTCATGCCTTTGTTCGCTCGTTTCATGAAATAAAAACTCGGCTAGATTTTTCGTAAAGAATATACTATATTATTCAATTGCAAACCAATATTTGTTTTCATTTTAAAATATTTCTCCACAATCTTTGTTTCCACCTCAATCTCATGTTTCATGCATTTGATCGCTCGTTTCATGAAATAAAAACCCGGCTAGATTTTTCGTAAAGAATATACTAAATTATTCAAATGCAAACGAAAATTTGTTTTCATTTTAAAATATTTCTCCACAATCTTTGTTTCCATCTAAAACTCATGTTTCATGCATTTGTTCGCTCATTTTATATAAAAATAACACTGCTAGATTTTTCGTAAATACTAAATTATTGAAATGCAAACCAAAATTTATTTTGACTTTAAAAAATTTCTCCACGATCTTTGTTTGCACCTCAAACTCATGTTTCATGCCTTTGTTCGCTCGTTTCAGGAAATAAAAACTCGGCTAGATTTTTCGTAAAGAATATACTATATTATTCAAATGCAAACCAAAATTTGTTTTCATTTTAAAATATTTCTCCACAATATTTGTTTCCACCTCAATCTCATGTTTCATGCGTTTGTTCGCTCGTTTCATGAAATAAAAACTCGGCTAGATTTTTCGTAAAGAATATACTAAATTATTCAAATGCAAACGAAAATTTGTTTTCATTTTAAAATATTTCTACACAATCTTTGTTTCCATCTAAAACTCATGTTTCATGCATTTGTTCGCTCATTTTATATAAAAATAACACTGCTAGATTTTTCGTAAATACTAAATTATTCAAATGCAAACGAAAATTTATTTTTACTTTAAAATATTTCTCCACGATCTTTGTTTGCACCTCAAACTCATGTTTCATGCCCTTGTTCGCTCGTTTCATTAAATAAAAACTCGGCTAGATTTTTCTTAAAGAATATACTATATTATTCAAATGCAAACCAAAATTTGTTTTCATTTTAAAATATTTCTCCACAATCTTTGTTTCCACCTCAATCTCATGTTTCATGCATTTGTTCGCTCGTTTCAAGAAATAAAAACTCGGCTAGATTTTTCGTAAAGAATATACTAAATTATTCAAATGCAAACGAAAATTTGTTTTCATTTTAAAATATTTCTCCACAATCTTTGTTTCCACCTCAATCTCATGTTTCATGCGTTTGTTCGCTCGTTTCATGAAATAAAAACTCGGCTAGATTTTTCGTAAAGAATATACTATATTATTCAAATGCAAACGAAGATTTGTTTTCATTTTAAAATATTTGTCCACAATCTTTGTTTCCATCTAAAACTCATGTTTCATGCATTTGTTCGCTCATTTTATATAAAAATAACACTGCTAGATTTTTCGTAAATACTAAATTATTCAAATGCAAACCAAAATTTATTTTGACTTTAAAAAATTTCTCCACGATCTTTGTTTGCACCTCAGACTCATGTTTCATGCCTTTGTTCGCTCGTTTCAGGAAATAAAAACTCGGCTAGATTTTTCGTAAAGAATATACTATATTATTCAAATGCAAACCAAAATTTGTTTTCATTTTAAAATATTTCTCCACAATCTTTGTTTCCACCTCAATCTCATGTTTCATGCGTTTGTTCGCTCGTTTCATGAAATAAAAACTCGGCTAGATTTTTCGTAAAGAATATACTAAATTATTCAAATGCAAACGAAAATTTGTTTTCATTTTAAAATATTTCTACACAATCTTTGTTTCCATCTAAAACTCATGTTTCATGCATTTGTTCGCTCATTTTATATAAAAATAACACTGCTAGATTTTTCGTAAATACTAAATTATTCAAATGCAAACCAAAATTTATTTTTACTTTAAAATATTTCTCCACGATCTTTGTTTGCACCTCAAACTCATGTTTCGTGCCTTTGTTCGCTCGTTTCATGAAATAAAAACTCGGCTAGATTTTTCGTAAAGAATATACTATATTATTCAAATGCAAACGAAGATTTGTTTTCATTTTAAAATATTTGTCCACAATCTTTGTTTCCATCTAAAACTCATGTTTCATGCATTTGTTCGCTCATTTTATATAAAAATAACACTGCTAGATTTTTCGTAAATACTAAATTATTCAAATGCAAACCAAAATTTATTTTGACTTTAAAAAATTTCTCCACGATCTTTGTTTGCACCTCAGACTCATGTTTCATGCCTTTGTTCGCTCGTTTCAGGAAATAAAAACTCGGCTAGATTTTTCGTAAAGAATATACTATATTATTCAAATGCAAACCAAAATTTGTTTTCATTTTAAAATATTTCTCCACAATCTTTGTTTCCACCTCAATCTCATGTTTCATGCGTTTGTTCGCTCGTTTCATGAAATAAAAACTCGGCTAGATTTTTCGTAAAGAATATACTAAATTATTCAAATGCAAACGAAAATTTGTTTTCATTTTAAAATATTTCTACACAATCTTTGTTTCCATCTAAAACTCATGTTTCATGCATTTGTTCGCTCATTTTATATAAAAATAACACTGCTAGATTTTTCGTAAATACTAAATTATTTAAATGCAAACCAAAATTTATTTTTACTTTAAAATAATTCTCCACGATCTTTGTTTGCACCTCAAACTCATGTTTCATGCCTTTGTTCGCTCGTTTCATGAAATAAAAATTCGGCTAGATTTTTCGTAAAGAATATACTAAATTATTCAAATGCAAACGAAAATTTGTTTTCATGTTAAAATATTTCTCCACAATCTTTATTTCCACCTAAAACTCATGTTTCATGCATTTGTTCGCTAATTTTCTACAAAAATAATACGGCCAGATTTTTCGTAAAGAATGCAAGTAAGTACTAAATTATTCAAATGCAAACCAAAATTTAATTTTACTTTTAAATATTTCTCCACGATCTTTGTTTGCACCTCAAACTCATGTTTCATGCCTTTGTTCGCTCGTTTCATGAAATAAAAACTCGGCTAGATTTTTCGTAAAGAATATACTATATTATTCAAATGCAAACCAAAATTTGTTTTCATTTTAAAATATTTCTCCACAATCTTTGTTTCCACCTCAATCTCATGTTTCATGCGTTTGTTCGCTCGTTTCAAGAAATAAAAACTCGGCTAGATTTTTCGTAAAGAATATACTAAATTATTCAAATGCAAACGAAAATTTGTTTTCATTTTAAAATATTTCTCCACAATCTTTGTTTCCACCTCAATCTCATGTTTCATGCGTTTGTTCGCTCGTTTCATGAAATAAAAACTCGGCTAGATTTTTCGTAAAGAATATACTATATTATTCAAATGCAAACGAAGATTTGTTTTCATTTTAAAATATTTGTCCACAATCTTTGTTTCCATCTAAAACTCATGTTTCATGCATTTGTTCGCTCATTTTATATAAAAATAACACTGCTAGATTTTTCGTAAATACTAAATTATTCAAATGCAAACCAAAATTTATTTTGACTTTAAAAAATTTCTCCACGATCTTTGTTTGCACCTCAGACTCATGTTTCATGCCTTTCTTCGCTCGTTTCAGGAAATAAAAACTCGGCTAGATTTTTCGTAAAGAATATACTATATTATTCAAATGCAAACCAAAATTTGTTTTCATTTTAAAATATTTCTCCACAATCTTTGTTTCCACCTCAATCTCATGTTTCATGCGTTTGTTCGCTCGTTTCATGAAATAAAAACTCGGCTAGATTTTTCGTAAAGAATATACTAAATTATTCAAATGCAAACGAAAATTTGTTTTCATTTTAAAATATTTCTACACAATCTTTGTTTCCATCTAAAACTCATGTTTCATGCATTTGTTCGCTCATTTTATATAAAAATAACACTGCTAGATTTTTCGTAAATACTAAATTATTTAAATGCAAACCAAAATTTATTTTTACTTTAAAATAATTCTCCACGATCTTTGTTTGCACCTCAAACTCATGTTTCATGCCTTTGTTCGCTCGTTTCATGAAATAAAAATTCGGCTCGATTTTTCGTAAAGAATATACTAAATTATTCAAATGCAAACGAAAATTTGTTTTCATGTTAAAATATTTCTCCACAATCTTTATTTCCACCTAAAACTCATGTTTCATGCATTTGTTCGCTAATTTTCTACAAAAATAATACGGCCAGATTTTTCGTAAAGAATGCAAGTAAGTACTAAATTATTCAAATGCAAACCAAAATTTAATTTTACTTTTAAATATTTCTCCACGATCTTTGTTTGCACCTCAAACTCATGTTTCATGCCTTTGTTCGCTCGTTTCATGAAATAAAAACTCGGCTAGATTTTTCGTAAAGAATATACTATATTATTCAAATGCAAACCAAAATTTGTTTTCATTTTAAAATATTTCTCCACAATCTTTGTTTCCACCTCAATCTCATGTTTCATGCGTTTGTTCGCTCGTTTCATGAAATAAAAACTCGGCTAGATTTTTCGTAAAGAATATACTAAATTATTCAAATGCAAACGAAAATTTGTTTTCATTTTAAAATATTTCTACACAATCTTTGTTTCCATCTAAAACTCATGTTTCATGCATTTGTTCGCTCATTTTATATAAAAATAACACTGCTAGATTTTTCGTAAATACTAAATTATTTAAATGCAAACCAAAATTTATTTTTACTTTAAAATATTTCTCCACAATCTTTGTTTCCACCTCAATCTCATGTTTCATGCGTTTGATCGCTCGTTTCATGAAATAAAAATTCGGCTAGATTTTTCGTAAAGAATATACTAAATTATTCAAATGCAAACGAAAATTTGTTTTCATGTTAAAATATTTCTCCACAATCTTTATTTCCACCTAAAACTCATGTTTCATGCATTTGTTCGCTCATTTTCTACAAAAATAATACGGCCAGATTTTTCGTAAAGAATGCAAGTAAGTACTAAATTATTCAAATGCAAACCAAAATTTATTTTTACATTTAAATATTTCTCCACGATCTTTGTTTGCACCTCAAACTCATGTTTCATGCCTTTGTTCGCTCGTTTCATGAAATAAAAACTCGGCTAGATTTTTCGTAAAGAATATACTATATTATTCAAATGCAAACCAAAATTTGTTTTCATTTTAAAATATTTCTCCACAATCTTTGTTTCCACCTCAATCTCATGTTTCATGCGTTTGTTCGCTCGTTTCATGAAATAAAAACTCGGCTAGATTTTTCGTAAAAAATATACTAAATTATTCAAATGCAAACGAAAATTTGTTTTCATTTTAAAATATTTCTCCACAATCTTTGTTTCCATCTAAAACTCATGTTTCATGCATTTGTTCGCTCATTTTATATAAAAATAACACTGCTAGATTTTTCGTAAATACTAAATTATTCAAATGCAAACCAAAATTTATTTTGACTTTAAAAAATTTCTCCACGATCTTTGTTTGCACCTCAAACTCATGTTTCATGCCTTTGTTCGCTCTTTTCAGGAAATAAAAACTCGGCTAGATTTTTCGTAAAGAATATACTATATTATTCAAATGCAAACCAAAATTTGTTTTCATTTTAAAATATTTCTCCACAATCTTTGTTTCCACCTCAATCTCATGTTTCATGCCTTTGTTCGCTCGTTTCAGGAAATAAAAACTCGGCTAGATTTTTCGTAAAGAATATACTATATTATTCAAATGCAGACCAAAATTTGTTTTCATTTTAAAATATTTCTCCACAATCTTTGTTTCCACCTCAATCTCATGTTTCATGCGTTTGTTCGCTCGTTTCATGAAATAAAAACTAGGCTAGATTTTTCGTAAAGAATATACTAAATTATTCAAATGCAAACGAAAATTTGTTTTCATTTTAAAATATTTCTACACAATCTTTGTTTCCATCTAAAACTCATGTTTCATGCATTTGTTCGCTCATTTTATATAAAAATAACACTGCTAGATTTTTCGTAAATACTAAATTATTTAAATGCAAACCAAAATTTATTTTTACTTTAAAATAATTCTCCACGATCTTTGTTTGCACCTCAAACTCATGTTTCATGCCTTTGTTCGCTCGTTTCATGAAATAAAAATTCGGCTAGATTTTTCGTAAAGAATATACTAAATTATTCAAATGCAAACGAAAATTTGTTTTCATGTTAAAATATTTCTCCACAATCTTTATTTCCACCTAAAACTCATGTTTCATGCATTTGTTCGCTAATTTTCTACAAAAATAATACGGCCAGATTTTTCGTAAAGAATGCAAGTAAGTACTAAATTATTCAAATGCAAACCAAAATTTAATTTTACTTTTAAATATTTCTCCACGATCTTTGTTTGCACCTCAAACTCATGTTTCATGCCTTTGTTCGCTCGTTTCATGAAATAAAAACTCGGCTAGATTTTTCGTAAAGAATATACTATATTATTCAAATGCAAACCAAAATTTGTTTTCATTTTAAAATATTTCTCCACAATCTTTGTTTCCACCTCAATCTCATGTTTCATGCGTTTGTTCGCTCGTTTCAAGAAATAAAAACTCGGCTAGATTTTTCGTAAAGAATATACTAAATTATTCAAATGCAAACGAAAATTTGTTTTCATTTTAAAATATTTCTCCACAATCTTTGTTTCCACCTCAATCTCATGTTTCATGCGTTTGTTCGCTCGTTTCATGAAATAAAAACTCGGCTAGATTTTTCGTAAAGAATATACTATATTATTCAAATGCAAACGAAGATTTGTTTTCATTTTAAAATATTTGTCCACAATCTTTGTTTCCATCTAAAACTCATGTTTCATGCATTTGTTCGCTCATTTTATATAAAAATAACACTGCTAGATTTTTCGTAAATACTAAATTATTCAAATGCAAACCAAAATTTATTTTGACTTTAAAAAATTTCTCCACGATCTTTGTTTGCACCTCAGACTCATGTTTCATGCCTTTGTTCGCTCGTTTCAGGAAATAAAAACTCGGCTAGATTTTTCGTAAAGAATATACTATATTATTCAAATGCAAACCAAAATTTGTTTTCATTTTAAAATATTTCTCCACAATCTTTGTTTCCACCTCAATCTCATGTTTCATGCGTTTGTTCGCTCGTTTCATGAAATAAAAACTCGGCTAGATTTTTCGTAAAGAATATACTAAATTATTCAAATGCAAACGAAAATTTGTTTTCATTTTAAAATATTTCTACACAATCTTTGTTTCCATCTAAAACTCATGTTTCATGCATTTGTTCGCTCATTTTATATAAAAATAACACTGCTAGATTTTTCGTAAATACTAAATTATTTAAATGCAAACCAAAATTTATTTTTACTTTAAAATAATTCTCCACGATCTTTGTTTGCACCTCAAACTCATGTTTCATGCCTTTGTTCGCTCGTTTCATGAAATAAAAATTCGGCTCGATTTTTCGTAAAGAATATACTAAATTATTCAAATGCAAACGAAAATTTGTTTTCATGTTAAAATATTTCTCCACAATCTTTATTTCCACCTAAAACTCATGTTTCATGCATTTGTTCGCTAATTTTCTACAAAAATAATACGGCCAGATTTTTCGTAAAGAATGCAAGTAAGTACTAAATTATTCAAATGCAAACCAAAATTTAATTTTACTTTTAAATATTTCTCCACGATCTTTGTTTGCACCTCAAACTCATGTTTCATGCCTTTGTTCGCTCGTTTCATGAAATAAAAACTCGGCTAGATTTTTCGTAAAGAATATACTATATTATTCAAATGCAAACCAAAATTTGTTTTCATTTTAAAATATTTCTCCACAATCTTTGTTTCCACCTCAATCTCATGTTTCATGCGTTTGTTCGCTCGTTTCATGAAATAAAAACTCGGCTAGATTTTTCGTAAAGAATATACTAAATTATTCAAATGCAAACGAAAATTTGTTTTCATTTTAAAATATTTCTACACAATCTTTGTTTCCATCTAAAACTCATGTTTCATGCATTTGTTCGCTCATTTTATATAAAAATAACACTGCTAGATTTTTCGTAAATACTAAATTATTTAAATGCAAACCAAAATTTATTTTTACTTTAAAATATTTCTCCACAATCTTTGTTTCCACCTCAATCTCATGTTTCATGCGTTTGATCGCTCGTTTCATGAAATAAAAATTCGGCTAGATTTTTCGTAAAGAATATACTAAATTATTCAAATGCAAACGAAAATTTGTTTTCATGTTAAAATATTTCTCCACAATCTTTATTTCCACCTAAAACTCATGTTTCATGCATTTGTTCGCTCATTTTCTACAAAAATAATACGGCCAGATTTTTCGTAAAGAATGCAAGTAAGTACTAAATTATTCAAATGCAAACCAAAATTTATTTTTACATTTAAATATTTCTCCACGATCTTTGTTTGCACCTCAAACTCATGTTTCATGCCTTTGTTCGCTCGTTTCATGAAATAAAAACTCGGCTAGATTTTTCGTAAAGAATATACTATATTATTCAAATGCAAACCAAAATTTGTTTTCATTTTAAAATATTTCTCCACAATCTTTGTTTCCACCTCAATCTCATGTTTCATGCGTTTGTTCGCTCGTTTCATGAAATAAAAACTCGGCTAGATTTTTCGTAAAAAATATACTAAATTATTCAAATGCAAACGAAAATTTGTTTTCATTTTAAAATATTTCTCCACAATCTTTGTTTCCATCTAAAACTCATGTTTCATGCATTTGTTCGCTCATTTTATATAAAAATAACACTGCTAGATTTTTCGTAAATACTAAATTATTCAAATGCAAACCAAAATTTATTTTGACTTTAAAAAATTTCTCCACGATCTTTGTTTGCACCTCAAACTCATGTTTCATGCCTTTGTTCGCTCTTTTCAGGAAATAAAAACTCGGCTAGATTTTTCGTAAAGAATATACTATATTATTCAAATGCAAACCAAAATTTGTTTTCATTTTAAAATATTTCTCCACAATCTTTGTTTCCACCTCAATCTCATGTTTCATGCCTTTGTTCGCTCGTTTCAGGAAATAAAAACTCGGCTAGATTTTTCGTAAAGAATATACTATATTATTCAAATGCAGACCAAAATTTGTTTTCATTTTAAAATATTTCTCCACAATCTTTGTTTCCACCTCAATCTCATGTTTCATGCGTTTGTTCGCTCGTTTCATGAAATAAAAACTAGGCTAGATTTTTCGTAAAGAATATACTAAATTATTCAAATGCAAACGAAAATTTGTTTTCATTTTAAAATATTTCTACACAATCTTTGTTTCCATCTAAAACTCATGTTTCATGCATTTGTTCGCTCATTTTATATAAAAATAACACTGCTAGATTTTTCGTAAATACTAAATTATTTAAATGCAAACCAAAATTTATTTTTACTTTAAAATAATTCTCCACGATCTTTGTTTGCACCTCAAACTCATGTTTCATGCCTTTGTTCGCTCGTTTCATGAAATAAAAATTCGGCTAGATTTTTCGTAAAGAATATACTAAATTATTCAAATGCAAACGAAAATTTGTTTTCATGTTAAAATATTTCTCCACAATCTTTATTTCCACCTAAAACTCATGTTTCATGCATTTGTTCGCTAATTTTCTACAAAAATAATACGGCCAGATTTTTCGTAAAGAATGCAAGTAAGTACTAAATTATTCAAATGCAAACCAAAATTTATTTTTACTTTTTAATATTTCTCCACGATCTTTGTTTGCACCTCAAACTCATGTTTCATGCCTTTGTTCGCTCGTTTCATGAAATAAAAACTCGGCTAGATTTTTCGTAAAGAATATACTATATTATTCAAATGCAAACCAAAATTTGTTTTCATTTTAAAATATTTCTCCACAATCTTTGTTTCCACCTCAATCTCATGTTTCATGCGTTTGTTCGCTCGTTTCATGAAATAAAAACTCGGCTAGATTTTTCGTAAAGAATATACTAAATTATTCAAATGCAAACGAAAATTTGTTTTCATTTTAAAATATTTCTACACAATCTTTGTTTCCATCTAAAACTCATGTTTCATGCATTTGTTCGCTCATTTTATATAAAAATAACACTGCTAGATTTTTCGTAAATACTAAATTATTTAAATGCAAACCAAAATTTATTTTTACTTTAAAATATTTCTCCACAATCTTTGTTTCCACCTCAATCTCATGTTTCATGCGTTTGATCGCTCGTTTCATGAAATAAAAATTCGGCTAGATTTTTCGTAAAGAATATACTAAATTATTCAAATGCAAACGAAAATTTGTTTTCATGTTAAAATATTTCTCCACAATCTTTATTTCCACCTAAAACTCATGTTTCATGCATTTGTTCGCTCATTTTCTACAAAAATAATACGGCCAGATTTTTCGTAAAGAATGCAAGTAAGTACTAAATTATTCAAATGCAAACCAAAATTTATTTTTACTTTTAAATATTTCTCCACGATCTTTGTTTGCACCTCAAACTCATGTTTCATGCCTTTGTTCGCTCGTTTCATGAAATAAAAACTCGGCTAGATTTTTCGTAAAGAATATACTATATTATTCAAATGCAAACCAAAATTTGTTTTCATTTTAAAATATTTCTCCACAATCTTTGTTTCCACCTCAATCTCATGTTTCATGCGTTTGTTCGCTCGTTTCATGAAATAAAAACTCGACTAGATTTTTCGTAAAAAATATACTAAATTATTCAAATGCAAACGAAAATTTGTTTTCATTTTAAAATATTTCTCCACAATCTTTGTTTCCATCTAAAACTCATGTTTCATGCATTTGTTCGCTCATTTTATATAAAAATAACACTGCTAGATTTTTCGTAAATACTAAATTATTCAAATGCAAACCAAAATTTATTTTGACTTAAAAAAATTTCTCCACGATCTTTGTTTGCACCTCAAACTCATGTTTCATGCCTTTGTTCGCTCATTTCAGGAAATAAAAACTCGGCTAGATTTTTCGTAAAGAATATACTATATTATTCAATTGCAAACCAATATTTGTTTTCATTTTAAAATATTTCTCCACAATCTTTGTTTCCACCTCAATCTCATGTTTCATGCATTTGATCGCTCGTTTCATGAAATAAAAACCCGGCTAGATTTTTCGTAAAGAATATACTAAATTATTCAAATGCAAACGAAAATTTGTTTTCATTTTAAAATATTTCTCCACAATCTTTGTTTCCATCTAAAACTCATGTTTCATGCATTTGTTCGCTCATTTTATATAAAAATAACACTGCTAGATTTTTCGTAAATACTAAATTATTGAAATGCAAACCGAAATTTATTTTGACTTTAAAAATTTCTCCACGATCTTTGTTTGCACCTCAAACTCATGTTTCATGCCTTTGTTCGCTCGTTTCAGGAAATAAAAACTCGGCTAGATTTTTCGTAAAGAATATACTATATTATTCAAATGCAAACCAAAATTTGTTTTCATTTTAAAATATTTCTCCACAATATTTGTTTCCACCTCAATCTCATGTTTCATGCGTTTGTTCGCTCCTTTCATGAAATAAAAACTCGGCTAGATTTTTCGTAAAGAATATACTAAATTATTCAAATGCAAACGAAAATTTGTTTTCATTTTAAAATATTTCTACACAATCTTTGTTTCCATCTAAAACTCATGTTTCATGCATTTGTTCGCTCATTTTATATAAAAATAACACTGCTAGATTTTTCGTAAATACTAAATTATTCAAATGCAAACGAAAATTTATTTTTACTTTAAAATATTTCTCCACGATCTTTGTTTGCACCTCAAACTCATGTTTCATGCCCTTGTTCGCTCGTTTCATTAAATAAAAACTCGGCTAGATTTTTCTTAAAGAATATACTATATTATTCAAATGCAAACCAAAATTTGTTTTCATTTTAAAATATTTCTCCACAATCTTTGTTTCCACCTCAATCTCATGTTTCATGCGTTTGTTCGCTCGTTTCAAGAAATAAAAACTCGGCTAGATTTTTCGTAAAGAATATACTAAATTATTCAAATGCAAACGAAAATTTGTTTTCATTTTAAAATATTTCTCCACAATCTTTGTTTCCACCTCAATCTCATGTTTCATGCGTTTGTTCGCTCGTTTCATGAAATAAAAACTCGGCTAGATTTTTCGTAAAGAATATACTATATTATTCAAATGCAAACGAAGATTTGTTTTCATTTTAAAATATTTGTCCACAATCTTTGTTTCCATCTAAAACTCATGTTTCATGCATTTGTTCGCTCATTTTATATAAAAATAACACTGCTAGATTTTTCGTAAATACTAAATTATTCAAATGCAAACCAAATTTATTTTTACTTTAAAAAATTTCTCCACGATCTTTGTTTGCACCTCAAACTCATGTTTCATGCCTTTGTTCGCTCGTTTCAGGAAATAAAAACTCGGCTAGATTTTTCGTAAAGAATATACTATATTATTCAAATGCAAACCAAAATTTGTTTTCATTTTAAAATATTTCTCCACAATCTTTGTTTCCATCTAAAACTCATGTTTCATGCATTTGTTCGCTCATTTTATATAAAAATAACACTGCTAGATTTTTCGTAAATACTAAATTATTCAAATGCAAACCAAAATTTATTTTGACTTTAAAAAATTTCTCCACGATCTTTGTTTGCACCTCAAACTCATGTTTCATGCCTTTGTTCGCTCTTTTCAGGAAATAAAAACTCGGCTAGATTTTTCGTAAAGAATATACTATATTATTCAAATGCAAACCAAAATTTGTTTTCATTTTAAAATATTTCTCCACAATCTTTGTTTCCACCTCAATCTCATGTTTCATGCCTTTGTTCGCTCGTTTCAGGAAATAAAAACTCGGCTAGATTTTTCGTAAAGAATATACTATATTATTCAAATGCAGACCAAAATTTGTTTTCATTTTAAAATATTTCTCCACAATCTTTGTTTCCACCTCAATCTCATGTTTCATGCGTTTGTTCGCTCGTTTCATGAAATAAAAACTAGGCTAGATTTTTCGTAAAGAATATACTAAATTATTCAAATGCAAACGAAAATTTGTTTTCATTTTAAAATATTTCTACACAATCTTTGTTTCCATCTAAAACTCATGTTTCATGCATTTGTTCGCTCATTTTATATAAAAATAACACTGCTAGATTTTTCGTAAATACTAAATTATTTAAATGCAAACCAAAATTTATTTTTACTTTAAAATAATTCTCCACGATCTTTGTTTGCACCTCAAACTCATGTTTCATGCCTTTGTTCGCTCGTTTCATGAAATAAAAATTCGGCTAGATTTTTCGTAAAGAATATACTAAATTATTCAAATGCAAACGAAAATTTGTTTTCATGTTAAAATATTTCTCCACAATCTTTATTTCCACCTAAAACTCATGTTTCATGCATTTGTTCGCTAATTTTCTACAAAAATAATACGGCCAGATTTTTCGTAAAGAATGCAAGTAAGTACTAAATTATTCAAATGCAAACCAAAATTTATTTTTACTTTTTAATATTTCTCCACGATCTTTGTTTGCACCTCAAACTCATGTTTCATGCCTTTGTTCGCTCGTTTCATGAAATAAAAACTCGGCTAGATTTTTCGTAAAGAATATACTATATTATTCAAATGCAAACCAAAATTTGTTTTCATTTTAAAATATTTCTCCACAATCTTTGTTTCCACCTCAATCTCATGTTTCATGCGTTTGTTCGCTCGTTTCATGAAATAAAAACTCGGCTAGATTTTTCGTAAAGAATATACTAAATTATTCAAATGCAAACGAAAATTTGTTTTCATTTTAAAATATTTCTACACAATCTTTGTTTCCATCTAAAACTCATGTTTCATGCATTTGTTCGCTCATTTTATATAAAAATAACACTGCTAGATTTTTCGTAAATACTAAATTATTTAAATGCAAACCAAAATTTATTTTTACTTTAAAATATTTCTCCACAATCTTTGTTTCCACCTCAATCTCATGTTTCATGCGTTTGATCGCTCGTTTCATGAAATAAAAATTCGGCTAGATTTTTCGTAAAGAATATACTAAATTATTCAAATGCAAACGAAAATTTGTTTTCATGTTAAAATATTTCTCCACAATCTTTATTTCCACCTAAAACTCATGTTTCATGCATTTGTTCGCTCATTTTCTACAAAAATAATACGGCCAGATTTTTCGTAAAGAATGCAAGTAAGTACTAAATTATTCAAATGCAAACCAAAATTTATTTTTACTTTTAAATATTTCTCCACGATCTTTGTTTGCACCTCAAACTCATGTTTCATGCCTTTGTTCGCTCGTTTCATGAAATAAAAACTCGGCTAGATTTTTCGTAAAGAATATACTATATTATTCAAATGCAAACCAAAATTTGTTTTCATTTTAAAATATTTCTCCACAATCTTTGTTTCCACCTCAATCTCATGTTTCATGCGTTTGTTCGCTCGTTTCATGAAATAAAAACTCGACTAGATTTTTCGTAAAAAATATACTAAATTATTCAAATGCAAACGAAAATTTGTTTTCATTTTAAAATATTTCTCCACAATCTTTGTTTCCGTCTAAAACTCATGTTTCATGCATTTGTTCGCTCATTTTATATAAAAATAACACTGCTAGATTTTTCGTAAATACTAAATTATTCAAATGCAAACCAAAATTTATTTTGACTTTAAAAAATTTCTCCACGATCTTTGTTTGCACCTCAAACTCATGTTTCATGCCTTTGTTCGCTCATTTCAGGAAATAAAAACTCGGCTAGATTTTTCGTAAAGAATATACTATATTATTCAATTGCAAACCAATATTTGTTTTCATTTTAAAATATTTCTCCACAATCTTTGTTTCCACCTCAATCTCATGTTTCATGCATTTGATCGCTCGTTTCATGAAATAAAAACCCGGCTAGATTTTTCGTAAAGAATATACTAAATTATTCAAATGCAAACGAAAATTTGTTTTCATTTTAAAATATTTCTCCACAATCTTTGTTTCCATCTAAAACTCATGTTTCATGCATTTGTTCGCTCATTTTATATAAAAATAACACTGCTAGATTTTTCGTAAATACTAAATTATTGAAATGCAAACCGAAATTTATTTTGACTTTAAAAAATTTCTCCACGATCTTTGTTTGCACCTCAAACTCATGTTTCATGCCTTTGTTCGCTCGTTTCAGGAAATAAAAACTCGGCTAGATTTTTCGTAAAGAATATACTATATTATTCAAATGCAAACCAAAATTTGTTTTCATTTTAAAATATTTCTCCACAATATTTGTTTCCACCTCAATCTCATGTTTCATGCGTTTGTTCGCTCCTTTCATGAAATAAAAACTCGGCTAGATTTTTCGTAAAGAATATACTAAATTATTCAAATGCAAACGAAAATTTGTTTTCATTTTAAAATATTTCTACACAATCTTTGTTTCCATCTAAAACTCATGTTTCATGCATTTGTTCGCTCATTTTATATAAAAATAACACTGCTAGATTTTTCGTAAATACTAAATTATTCAAATGCAAACGAAAATTTATTTTTACTTTAAAATATTTCTCCACGATCTTTGTTTGCACCTCAAACTCATGTTTCATGCCCTTGTTCGCTCGTTTCATTAAATAAAAACTCGACTAGATTTTTCTTAAAGAATATACTATATTATTCAAATGCAAACCAAAATTTGTTTTCATTTTAAAATATTTCTCCACAATCTTTGTTTCCACCTCAATCTCATGTTTCATGCGTTTGTTCGCTCGTTTCAAGAAATAAAAACTCGGCTAGATTTTTCGTAAAGAATATACTAAATTATTCAAATGCAAACGAAAATTTGTTTTCATTTTAAAATATTTCTCCACAATCTTTGTTTCCACCTCAATCTCATGTTTCATGCGTTTGTTCGCTCGTTTCATGAAATAAAAACTCGGCTAGATTTTTCGTAAAGAATATACTATATTATTCAAATGCAAACGAAGATTTGTTTTCATTTTAAAATATTTGTCCACAATCTTTGTTTCCATCTAAAACTCATGTTTCATGCATTTGTTCGCTCATTTTATATAAAAATAACACTGCTAGATTTTTCGTAAATACTAAATTATTCAAATGCAAACCAAAATTTATTTTTACTTTAAAAAATTTCTCCACGATCTTTGTTTGCACCTCAAACTCATGTTTCATGCCTTTGTTCGCTCGTTTCAGGAAATAAAAACTCGGCTAGATTTTTCGTAAAGAATATACTATATTATTCAAATGCAAACCAAAATTTGTTTTCATTTTAAAATATTTCTCCACAATCTTTGTTTCCACCTCAATCTCATGTTTCATGCGTTTGTTCGCTCGTTTCATGAAATAAAAACTCGGCTAGATTTTTCGTAAAGAATATACTAAATTATTCAAATGCAAACGAAAATTTGTTTTCATTTTAAAATATTTCTACACAATCTTTGTTTCCATCTAAAACTCATGTTTCATGCATTTGTTCGCTCATTTTATATAAAAATAACACTGCTAGATTTTTCGTAAATACTAAATTATTTAAATGCAAACCAAAATTTATTTTTACTTTAAAATAATTCTCCACGATCTTTGTTTGCACCTCAAACTCATGTTTCATGCCTTTGTTCGCTCGTTTCATGAAATAAAAATTCGGCTAGATTTTTCGTAAAGAATATACTAAATTATTCAAATGCAAACGAAAATTTGTTTTCATGTTAAAATATTTCTCCACAATCTTTATTTCCACCTAAAACTCATGTTTCATGCATTTGTTCGCTAATTTTCTACAAAAATAATACGGCCAGATTTTTCGTAAAGAATGCAAGTAAGTACTAAATTATTCAAATGCAAACCAAAATTTATTTTTACTTTTTAATATTTCTCCACGATCTTTGTTTGCACCTCAAACTCATGTTTCATGCCTTTGTTCGCTCGTTTCATGAAATAAAAACTCGGCTAGATTTTTCGTAAAGAATATACTATATTATTCAAATGCAAACCAAAATTTGTTTTCATTTTAAAATATTTCTCCACAATCTTTGTTTCCACCTCAATCTCATGTTTCATGCGTTTGTTCGCTCGTTTCATGAAATAAAAACTCGGCTAGATTTTTCGTAAAGAATATACTAAATTATTCAAATGCAAACGAAAATTTGTTTTCATTTTAAAATATTTCTACACAATCTTTGTTTCCATCTAAAACTCATGTTTCATGCATTTGTTCGCTCATTTTATATAAAAATAACACTGCTAGATTTTTCGTAAATACTAAATTATTTAAATGCAAACCAAAATTTATTTTTACTTTAAAATATTTCTCCACAATCTTTGTTTCCACCTCAATCTCATGTTTCATGCGTTTGATCGCTCGTTTCATGAAATAAAAATTCGGCTAGATTTTTCGTAAAGAATATACTAAATTATTCAAATGCAAACGAAAATTTGTTTTCATGTTAAAATATTTCTCCACAATCTTTATTTCCACCTAAAACTCATGTTTCATGCATTTGTTCGCTCATTTTCTACAAAAATAATACGGCCAGATTTTTCGTAAAGAATGCAAGTAAGTACTAAATTATTCAAATGCAAACCAAAATTTATTTTTACTTTTAAATATTTCTCCACGATCTTTGTTTGCACCTCAAACTCATGTTTCATGCCTTTGTTCGCTCGTTTCATGAAATAAAAACTCGGCTAGATTTTTCGTAAAGAATATACTATATTATTCAAATGCAAACCAAAATTTGTTTTCATTTTAAAATATTTCTCCACAATCTTTGTTTCCACCTCAATCTCATGTTTCATGCGTTTGTTCGCTCGTTTCATGAAATAAAAACTCGACTAGATTTTTCGTAAAAAATATACTAAATTATTCAAATGCAAACGAAAATTTGTTTTCATTTTAAAATATTTCTCCACAATCTTTGTTTCCGTCTAAAACTCATGTTTCACGCATTTGTTCGCTCATTTTATATAAAAATAACACTGCTAGATTTTTCGTAAATACTAAATTATTCAAATGCAAACCAAAATTTATTTTGACTTTAAAAAATTTCTCCACGATCTTTGTTTGCACCTCAAACTCATGATTCATGCCTTTGTTCGCTCATTTCAGGAAATAAAAACTCGGCTAGATTTTTCGTAAAGAATATACTATATTATTCAATTGCAAACCAATATTTGTTTTCATTTTAAAATATTTCTCCACAATCTTTGTTTCCACCTCAATCTCATGTTTCATGCATTTGATCGCTCGTTTCATGAAATAAAAACCCGGCTAGATTTTTCGTAAAGAATATACTAAATTATTCAAATGCAAACGAAAATTTGTTTTCATTTTAAAATATTTCTCCACAATCTTTGTTTCCATCTAAAACTCATGTTTCATGCATTTGTTCGCTCATTTTATATAAAAATAACACTGCTAGATTTTTCGTAAATACTAAATTATTGAAATGCAAACCGAAATTTATTTTGACTTTAAAAAATTTCTCCACGATCTTTGTTTGCACCTCAAACTCATGTTTCATGCCTTTGTTCGCTCGTTTCAGGAAATAAAAACTCGGCTAGATTTTTCGTAAAGAATATACTATATTATTCAAATGCAAACCAAAATTTGTTTTCATTTTAAAATATTTCTCCACAATATTTGTTTCCACCTCAATCTCATGTTTCATGCGTTTGTTCGCTCCTTTCATGAAATAAAAACTCGGCTAGATTTTTCGTAAAGAATATACTAAATTATTCAAATGCAAACGAAAATTTGTTTTCATTTTAAAATATTTCTACACAATCTTTGTTTCCATCTAAAACTCATGTTTCATGCATTTGTTCGCTCATTTTATATAAAAATAACACTGCTAGATTTTTCGTAAATACTAAATTATTCAAATGCAAACGAAAATTTATTTTTACTTTAAAATATTTCTCCACGATCTTTGTTTGCACCTCAAACTCATGTTTCATGCCCTTGTTCGCTCGTTTCATTAAATAAAAACTCGACTAGATTTTTCTTAAAGAATATACTATATTATTCAAATGCAAACCAAAATTTGTTTTCATTTTAAAATATTTCTCCACAATCTTTGTTTCCACCTCAATCTCATGTTTCATGCGTTTGTTCGCTCGTTTCAAGAAATAAAAACTCGGCTAGATTTTTCGTAAAGAATATACTAAATTATTCAAATGCAAACGAAAATTTGTTTTCATTTTAAAATATTTCTCCACAATCTTTGTTTCCACCTCAATCTCATGTTTCATGCGTTTGTTCGCTCGTTTCATGAAATAAAAACTCGGCTAGATTTTTCGTAAAGAATATACTATATTATTCAAATGCAAACGAAGATTTGTTTTCATTTTAAAATATTTGTCCACAATCTTTGTTTCCATCTAAAACTCATGTTTCATGCATTTGTTCGCTCATTTTATATAAAAATAACACTGCTAGATTTTTCGTAAATACTAAATTATTCAAATGCAAACCAAAATTTATTTTTACTTTAAAAAATTTCTCCACGATCTTTGTTTGCACCTCAAACTCATGTTTCATGCCTTTGTTCGCTCGTTTCAGGAAATAAAAACTCGGCTAGATTTTTCGTAAAGAATATACTATATTATTCAAATGCAAACCAAAATTTGTTTTCATTTTAAAATATTTCTCCACAATCTTTGTTTCCACCTCAATCTCATGTTTCATGCGTTTGTTCGCTCGTTTCATGAAATAAAAACTCGGCTAGATTTTTCGTAAAGAATATACTAAATTATTCAAATGCAAACGAAAATTTGTTTTCATTTTAAAATATTTCTACACAATCTTTGTTTCCATCTAAAACTCATGTTTCATGCATTTGTTCGCTCATTTTATATAAAAATAACACTGCTAGATTTTTCGTAAATACTAAATTATTTAAATGCAAACCAAAATTTATTTTTACTTTAAAATAATTCTCCACGATCTTTGTTTGCACCTCAAACTCATGTTTCATGCCTTTGTTCGCTCGTTTCATGAAATAAAAATTCGGCTAGATTTTTCGTAAAGAATATACTAAATTATTCAAATGCAAACGAAAATTTGTTTTCATGTTAAAATATTTCTCCACAATCTTTATTTCCACCTAAAACTCATGTTTCATGCATTTGTTCGCTAATTTTCTACAAAAATAATACGGCCAGATTTTTCGTAAAGAATGCAAGTAAGTACTAAATTATTCAAATGCAAACCAAAATTTATTTTTACTTTTAAATATTTCTCCACGATCTTTGTTTGCACCTCAAACTCATGTTTCATGCCTTTGTTCGCTCGTTTCATGAAATAAAAACTCGGCTAGATTTTTCGTAAAGAATATACTATATTATTCAAATGCAAACCAAAATTTGTTTTCATTTTAAAATATTTCTCCACAATCTTTGTTTCCACCTCAATCTCATGTTTCATGCGTTTGTTCGCTCGTTTCATGAAATAAAAACTCGGCTAGATTTTTCGTAAAGAATATACTAAATTATTCAAATGCAAACGAAAATTTGTTTTCATTTTAAAATATTTCTACACAATCTTTGTTTCCATCTAAAACTCATGTTTCATGCATTTGTTCGCTCATTTTATATAAAAATAACACTGCTAGATTTTTCGTAAATACTAAATTATTTAAATGCAAACCAAAATTTATTTTTACTTTAAAATATTTCTCCACAATCTTTGTTTCCACCTCAATCTCATGTTTCATGCGTTTGATCGCTCGTTTCATGAAATAAAAATTCGGCTAGATTTTTCGTAAAGAATATACTAAATTATTCAAATGCAAACGAAAATTTGTTTTCATGTTAAAATATTTCTCCACAATCTTTATTTCCACCTAAAACTCATGTTTCATGCATTTGTTCGCTCATTTTCTACAAAAATAATACGGCCAGATTTTTCGTAAAGAATGCAAGTAAGTACTAAATTATTCAAATGCAAACCAAAATTTATTTTTACTTTTAAATATTTCTCCACGATCTTTGTTTGCACCTCAAACTCATGTTTCATGCCTTTGTTCGCTCGTTTCATGAAATAAAAACTCGGCTAGATTTTTCGTAAAGAATATACTATATTATTCAAATGCAAACCAAAATTTGTTTTCATTTTAAAATATTTCTCCACAATCTTTGTTTCCACCTCAATCTCATGTTTCATGCGTTTGTTCGCTCGTTTCATGAAATAAAAACTCGGCTAGATTTTTCGTAAAGAATATACTAAATTATTCAAATGCAAACGAAAATTTGTTTTCATTTTAAAATATTTCTACACAATCTTTGTTTCCATCTAAAACTCATGTTTCATGCATTTGTTCGCTCATTTTATATAAAAATAACTCTGCTAGATTTTTCGTAAATACTAAATTATTTAAATGCAAACCAAAATTTATTTTTACTTTAAAATAATTCTCCACGATCTTTGTTTGCACCTCAAACTCATGTTTCATGCCTTTGTTCGCTCGTTTCATGAAATAAAAATTCGGCTAGATTTTTCGTAAAGAATATACTAAATTATTCAAATGCAAACGAAAATTTGTTTTCATGTTAAAATATTTCTCCACAATCTTTATTTCCACCTAAAACTCATGTTTCATGCATTTGTTCGCTCATTTTCTACAAAAATAATACGGCCAGATTTTTCGTAAAGAATGCAAGTAAGTACTAAATTATTCAAATGCAAACCAAAATTTATTTTTACTTTTAAATATTTCTCCACGATCTTTGTTTGCACCTCAACCTCATGTTTCATGCCTTTGTTCGCTCGTTTCATAAAATAAAAACTCGGCTAGATTTTTCGTAAAGAATATACTATATAATTCAAATGCCAACCAAAATTTGTTTTCATTTTAAAATATTTCTCCACAATCTTTGTTCCACCTCAATCTCATGTTTCATGCGTTTGATCGCTCGTTTCATGAAATAAAAACTCGGCTAGATTTTTCGTAAAGAATATACTAAATTAATCAAATGCAAACGAAAATTTGTTTTCATTTTAAAATATTTCTCCACAATCTTTGTTTCCATCTAAAACTCATGTTTCATGCATTTGTTCGCTCATTTTATATAAAAATAACACTGCTAGATTTTTCGTAAATACTATATTATTCAAATGCAAACCAAAATTTATTTTGACTTTAAAAAATTTCTCCACGATCTTTATTTGCATCTCAAACTCATGTTTCATGCCTTTGTTCGCTCGTTTCATGAAATAAAAACTCGGCTAGATTTTTCGTAAAGAATAAACTAAATTATTCAAATGCAAACGAAAATTTGTTTTCATTTTAAAATATTTCTCCACAATCTTTATTTCCACCTAAAACTCATGTTTCATGCATTTGTTCGCTCATTTTCGACAAAAATAATACGGCCAGATTTTTTGTAAAGAATGAAAGTAAATACTAAATTATTCAAATGCAAACCAAAATTTATTTTTACTTTAAAATATTTCTCCACGATCTTTGTTTGCACCTCAACCTCATGTTTCATGCCTATGTTCGCTCGTTTCATGAAATAAAAAGTCGGCTAGATTTTTCGTAAAGAATATACTATATTATACAAATGCAAACCAAAATTTGTTTCCATTTTAAAATATTTCTCCACAATCTTTGTTTCCACCTCAATCTCATGTTTCATGCGTTTGATCGCTCGTTTCATGAAATAAAAACTCGGCTAGATTTTTCGTAAAGAATATACTAAATTATTCAAATGCAAACAAAAATTTGTTTTCATTTTAAAATATTTCTCCACAATCTTTGTTTCCATCTAAAACTCATGTTTCATGCATTTGTTCGCTCATTTTATATAAAAATAACATTGCTAGATTTTTCGTAAATACTAAATTATTCAAATGCAAACCAAAATTTATTTTGACTTTAAAAAATTTCTCCATGATCTTTGTTTGCACCTCAAACTCATGTTTCATGCCTTTGTTCGCTCGTTTCAGGAAATAAAAACTCGGCTAGATTTTTCGTAAAGAATATACTAAATTATTCAAATGCAAACGAAAATTTGTTTTCATTTTAAAATATTTCTCCACAATCTTTGTTTCCATCTAAAACTCATGTTTCATGCATTTGTTCGCTCATTTTATATAAAAATAACACTGCTAGATTTTTCGTAAATACTATATTATTCAAATGCAAACCAAAATTTATTTTGACTTTAAAAAATTTCTCCACGATCTTTATTTGCACCTCAAACTCATGTTTCATGTCTTTGTTCGCTCGTTTCATGAAATAAAAACTCGGCTAGATTTTTCGTAAAGAATATACTGAATTATTCAAATGCAAACGAAAATTTGTTTTCATTTTAAAATATTTCTCCACAATCTTTATTTCCACCTAAAACTCATGTTTCATGCATTTGTTCGCTCATTTTCTACAGAAATAATACGGCCAGATTTTTCGTAAAGAATGAAAGTAAGTACTAAATTATTCAAATGCAAACCAAAATTTATTTTTAATTTAAAATATTTCTCCACGATCTTTGTTTGCACCTCAACCTCATGTTTCATGCCTTTGTTCGCTCGTTTCATGAAATAATAATTCGGCTAGATTTTTCGTAAAGAATATACTATATAATTCAAATGCAAACCAAAATTTGTTTTCATTTTAAAATATTTCTCCACAATCTTTGTTTCCACCTCAATCTCATGTTTCATGCGTTTGATCGCTCGTTTCATGAAATAAAAACTCGGCTAGGTTTTTTGTAAAGAATATACTAAATTATTCAAATGCAAACGAAAATTTGTTTTCAATTTAAAATATTTCTCCACAATCTTTTTTTGCCATCTAAAACGCATGTTTCATGCATTTGTTCGCTCATTTTATATAAAAATAACACTGCTAGATTTTTCGTAAATACTAAATTATTCAAATGCAAACCAAAATTTATTTTGACTTTAAAAAATTTCTCCACGATCTTTGTTTGCACCTCAACCTCATGTTTCATGCCTTTGTTCGCTCGTTTCAGGAAATAAAAACTCGGCTAGATTTTTCGTAAAGAATATACTATATTATTCAAATGCAAACCAAAATTTGTTTTCATTTTAAAATATTTCTCCACAATCTTTGTTTCCACCTCAATCTCATGTTTCATGTGTTTGTTCGCTCGTTTCATGAAATAAAAACTCGGCTAGATTTTTCGTAAAGAATATACTAAATTATTCAAATGCAAACGAAAATTTGTTTTCATTTTAAAATATTTCTACACAATCTTTGTTTCCGTCTAAAACTCATGTTTCATGCATTTGTTCGCTCATTTTATATAAAAATAACACTGCTAGATTTTTCGTAAATACTAAATTATTCAAATGCAAACCAAAATTTATTTTTTCTTTAAAATATTTCTCCACGATCTTTGTTTGCACCTCAAACTCATGTTTCATGCCTTTGTTCGCTCGTTTCATGAAATAAAAACTCGGCTAGATTTTTCGTAAAGAATATACTATATTATTCAAAAGCAAACCAAAATTTGTTTTCATTTTAAAATATTTCTCCACAATCTTTGTTTCCACATCAATCTCATGTCTCATGCGTTTGTTCGCTCGTTTCAAGAAATAAAAACTCGGCTAGATTTTTCGTAAAGAATATACTAAATTATTGAAATGCAAATGAAAATTTGTTTTCATTTTAAAATATTTCTCCACAATCTTTGTTTCCATCTAAAACTCATGTTTCATGCATTTGTTCGCTCATTTTATATAAAAATAACACTGCTAGATTTTTCGTAAATACTAAATTATTTAAATGCAAACCAAAATTTATTTTTACTTTAAAATATTTCTCCACAATCTTTGTTTCCATCTAAAACTCAGGTTTCATGCATTTGTTCGCTCATTTTATATAAAAATAACACTGCTAGATTTTTCGTAAATACTAAATTATTCAAATGCAAACCAAAATTTATTTTGACTTTAAAAAATTTCTCCACGATCTTTGTTTGCACCTCAACCTCATGTTTCATGCCTTTGTTCGCTCGTTTCAGGAAATAAAAACTCGGCTAGATTTTTCGTAAAGAATATACTATATTATTCAAATGCAAACCAAAATTTGTTTTCATTTTAAAATATTTCTCCACAATCTTTGTTTCCACCTCAATCTCATGTTTCATGTGTTTGTTCGCTCGTTTCATGAAATAAAAACTCGGCTAGATTTTTCGTAAAGAATATACTAAATTATTCAAATGCAAACGAAAATTTGTTTTCATTTTAAAATATTTCTACACAATCTTTGTTTCCGTCTAAAACTCATGTTTCATGCATTTGTTCGCTCATTTTATATAAAAATAACACTGCTAGATTTTTCGTAAATACTAAATTATTCAAATGCAAACCAAAATTTATTTTTTCTTTAAAATATTTCTCCACGATCTTTGTTTGCACCTCAAACTCATGTTTCATGCCTTTGTTCGCTCGTTTCATGAAATAAAAACTCGGCTAGATTTTTCGTAAAGAATATACTATATTATTCAAAAGCAAACCAAAATTTGTTTTCATTTTAAAATATTTCTCCACAATCTTTGTTTCCACCTCAATCTCATGTCTCATGCGTTTGTTCGCTCGTTTCAAGAAATAAAAACTCGGCTAGATTTTTCGTAAAGAATATACTAAATTATTGAAATGCAAATGAAAATTTGTTTTCATTTTAAAATATTTCTCCACAATCTTTGTTTCCATCTAAAACTCATGTTTCATGCATTTGTTCGCTCATTTTATATAAAAATAACACTGCTAGATTTTTCGTAAATACTAAATTATTTAAATGCAAACCAAAATTTATTTTTACTTTAAAATATTTCTCCACAATCTTTGTTTCCATCTAAAACTCAGGTTTCATGCATTTGTTCGCTCATTTTATATAAAAATAACACTGCTAGATTTTTCGTAAATACTAAATTATTCAAATGCAAACCAAAATTTATTTTGACTTTAAAAAATTTCTCCACGATCTTTGTTTGCACCTCAAACTCATGTTTCATGCCTTTGTTCGCTCGTTTCAGGAAATAAAAACTCGGCTAGATTTTTCGTAAAGAATATACTATATTATTCAAATGCAAACCAAAATTTGTTTTCATTTTAAAATATTTCTCCACAATCTTTGTTTCCACCTCAATCTCATGTTTCATGCGTTTGTTCGCTCGTTTCATGAAATAAAAACTCGGCTAGATTTTTCGTAAAGAATATACTAAATTATTCAAATGCAAACGAAAATTTGTTTTCATTTTAAAATATTTCTACACAATCTTTGTTTCCATCTAAAACTCAAGTTTCATGCATTTGTTCGCTCATTTTATATAAAAATAACACTGCTAGATTTTTCGTAAATACTAAATTATTCAAATGCAAACCAAAATTTATTTTTACTTTAAAATATTTCTCCATGATCTTTGTTTGCACCTCAAACTCATGTTTCATGCCTTTGTTCGCTCGTTTCATGAAATAAAAACTCGGCTAGATTTTTCGTAAAGAATATACTAAATTATTCAAATGCAAACGAAAATTTGTTTTCATTTTAAAATATTTCTCCACAATCTTTATTTCCTCCTAAAACTCATGTTTCATGCATTTGTTCGCTCATTTTCTACAAAAATAATACGGCCAGATTTTTCGTAAAGAATGAAAGTAAGTACTAAATTATTCAAATGCAAACCAAAATTTATTTTTACTTTAAAATATTTCTCCACGATCTTTGTTTGCACCTCAACCTCATGTTTCATGCCTTTGTTCACTCGTTTCATGAAATAAAAACTCGGCTAGATTTTTCGTAAAGAATATACTATATTATTCAAATGCCAACCAAAATTTGTTTTCATTTTAAAATATTTCTCCACAATCTTTGTTTCCACCTCAATCTCATGTTTCATGCGTTTGATCGCTCGTTTCATGAAATAAAAACTCGGCTAGATTTTTCGTAAAGAATATACTAAATTATTCAAATGCAAACGAAAATTTATTTTCATTTTAAAATATTTCTCCACAATCTTTGTTTCCATCTAAAACTCATGTTTCATGCATTTGTTCGCTCATTTTATATAAAAATAACACTGCTAGATTTTTCGTAAATACTATATTATTCAAATGCAAACCAAAATTTATTTTGACTTTAAAAAATTTCTCCACGATCTTTATTTGCACCTCAAACTCATGTTTCATGCTTTTGTTCGCTCGTTTTATGAAATAAAAACTCGGCTAGATTTTTCGTAAACAAAATATACTAAATTATTCAAATGCAAACGAAAATTTGTTTTCATTTTAAAATACTTCTCCACAATCTTTATTTCCACCTAAAACTCATGTTTCATACATTTGTTCGCTCATTTTCTACAAAAATAATACGGCCAGATTTTTCGTAAAGAATGAAAGTAAGTACTAAATTATTCAAATGCAAACCAAAATTTATTTTTACTTTAAAATACTTCTCCACGATCTTTGTATGCACCTCAACCTCATGTTTCATGCCTTTGTTCGCTCGTTTCATGAAATAAAAACTCGGCTAGATTTTTCGTAAAGAATATACTATATTATTCAAATGCAAACCAAAATTTGTTTTCATTTTAAAATATTTCTCCACAATCTTTGTTTCCACCTCAATCTCATGTTTCATGCGTTTGATCGCTCGTTTCATGAAATAAAAACTCGGCTAGATTTTTCGTAAAGAATATACTAAATTATTCAAATGCAAACGAAAATTTGTTTTCATTTTAAAATATTTCTCCACAATCTTTGTTTCCATCTAAAACTCATGTTTCATGCATTTGTTCGCTCATTTTATATAAAAATAACACTGCTAGATTTTTCGTAAATACTATATTATTCAAATGCAAACCAAAATTTATTTTGACTTTAAAAAATTTCTCCACGATCTTTATTTGCACCTCAAACTCATGTTTCATGCCTTTGTTCGCTCGTTTCATGAAATAAAAACTCGGCTAGATTTTTCGTAAACAATATACTAAATTATTCAAATGCAAACGAAAATTTGTTTTCATTTTAAAATATTTCTCCACAATCTTTATTTCCACCTAAAACTCTTGTTTCATGCATTTGTTCGCTCATTTTCTACAAAAATAATACGGCCAGATTTTTCGTAAAGAATAAAAGTACTAAATTATTAAAATGCAAACCAAAATTTATTTTTACTTCAAAATATTTCTCCACGATCTTTGTTTGCACCTCAACCTCATGTTTCATGCCTTTGTTCGCTCGTTTCTTGAAATAAAAACTCGGCTAGATTTTTCGTAAAGAATATACTATATTATTCAAATGCAAACCAAAATTTGTTTTCATTTTAAAATATTTCTCCACAATCTTTGTTTCCACCTCAATCTCATGTTTCATGCGTTTGTTCGCTCGTTTCATGAAATAAAAACCCGGCTAGATTTCTCGTAAAGAATATACTAAATTATTCAAATGCAAACGAAAATTTGTTTTCATTTTAAAATATTCCTACACAATCTTTGTTTCCATCTAAAACTCATGTTTCATGCATTTGTTCGCTCATTTTATATAAAAATAACACTCCTAGATTTTTCGTAAATATTAAATTATTCAAATGCAAACCAAAATTTATTTTTACTTTAAAATATTTCTCCACGATCTTTGTTTGCACCTCAAACTCATGTTTCATGCCTTTGTTCGCTCGTTTCATGAAATAAAAACTCGGCTAGATTTTTCGTAAAGAATATACTAAATTATTCAAATGCAAACGAAAATTTGTTTTCATTTTAAAATATTCCTACACAATCTTTGTTTCCATCTAAAACTCATGTTTCATGCATTTGTTCGCTCATTTTATATAAAAATAACACTCCTAGATTTTTCGTAAATATTAAATTATTCAAATGCAAACCAAAATTTATTTTTACTTTAAAATATTTCTCCACGATCTTTGTTTGCACCTCAAACTCATGTTTCATGCCTTTGTTCGCTCGTTTCATGAAATAAAAACTCGGCTAGATTTTTCGTAAAGACTATACTAAATTATTCAAATGCAAACGAAAATTTGTTTTCATTTTAAAATATTTCTCCACAATCTTTATTTCCACCTAAAACTCATGTTTCATGCATTTGTTCGCTCATTTTCTACAAAAATAATACGGCCAGATTTTTCGTAAAGAATGAAAGTAAGTACTAAATTATTCAAATGCAAACCAAAATTTATTTTTACTTTAAAATATTTCTCCACGATCTTTGTTTGCACCTCAACCTCATGTTTCATGCCTTTGTTCGCTCGTTTCATGAAATAAAAACTCGGCTTGATTTTTCGTAAAGAATATACTATATTATTCAAATGCAAACCAAAATTTGTTTTCATTTTAAAATATTTCTCCACAATCTTTGTTTCCACCTCAATCTCATGTTTCATGCGTTTGTTCGCTCGTTTCATGAAAAAAAAACTCGGCTAGATTTCTCGTAAAGAATATACTAAATTATTCAAATGCAAACGAAAATTTGTTTTCATTTTAAAATATTCCTACACAATCTTTGTTTCCATCTAAAACTCATGTTTCATGCATTTGTTCGCTCATTTTATATAAAAATAACACTGCTAGATTTTTCGTAAATACTAAATTATTCAAATGCAAACCAAAATTTATTTTTACTTTAAAATATTTCTCCACGATCTTTGTTTGCACCTCAACCTCATGTTTCATGCCTTTGTTCGCTCGTTTCATGAAATAAAAACTCGGCTAGATTTTTCGTAAAGAATATACTATATTATTCAAATGCATACCAAAATTTGTTTTCATTTTAAAATATTTCTCCACAATCTTTGTTTCCACCTCAATCTCATGTTTCATGCGTTTGATCGCTCGTTTCATGAAATAAAAACTCGGCTAGATTTTTCGTAAAGAATATACTAAATTATTCAAATGCAAACGAAAATTTGTTTTCATTTTAAAATATTTCTACACAATCTTTGTTTCCATCTAAAACTCATGTTTCATGCATTTGTTCGCTCATTTTATATAAAAATTACACTGCTAGATTTTTCGTAAATACTAAATTATTCAAATGCAAACCAAAATTTATTTTTACTTTAAAATATTTCTCCACGATCTTTGTTTGCACCTCAAACTCATGTTTCGTGCCTTTGTTCGCTCGTTTCATGAAATAAAAACTCGGCTAGATTTTTCGTAAAGAATATACTAAATTATTCAAATGCAAACGAAAATTTGTTTTCATTTTAAAATATTTCTCCACAATCTTTATTTCCACCTAAAACTCATGTTTCATGCATTTGTTCGCTCATTTTCTACAAAAATAATACGGCCAGATTTTTCGTAAAGAATGAAAGTAAGTACTAAATTATTCAAATGCAAACCAAAATTTATTTTTACTTTAAAATATTTCTCCACGATCTTTGTTTGCACCTCAACCTCATGTTTCATGCCTTTGTTCGCTCGTTTCTTGAAATAAAAACTCGTCTAGATTTTTCGTAAAGAATATACTATATTATTCAAATGCAAACCAAAATTTATTTTTACTTTAAAATACTTCTCCACGATCTTTGTTTGCACCTCAAACTCATGTTTCATGCCTTTGTTCGCTCGTTTCTTGAAATAAAAACTCGGCTAGATTTTTCGTAAAGAATATACTGATTTATTCAAATGCAAACGAAAATTTGTTTTCATTTTAAAATATTTCTCCACAATCTTTATTTCCACCTAAAACTCATGTTTCATGCATTTGTTCGCTCATTTTCTACAAAAATAATACGGCCAGATTTTTCGTAAAGAATGAAAGTAAGTACTAAATTATTCAAATGCAAACCAAAATTTATTTTTACTTTAAAATATTTCTCCACGATCTTTGTTTGCACCTCAACCTCATGTTTCATGCCTTTGTTCGCTCGTTTCATGAAATAAAAACTCGGCTTGATTTTTCGTAAAGAATATACTATATTATTCAAATGCAAACCAAAATTTGGTTTCATTTTAAAATATTTCTCCACAATCTTTGTTTCCACCTCAATCTCATGTTTCATGCGTTTGATCGCTCGTTTCATGAAATAAAAACTCGGCTAGATTTTTCGTAAAGAATATACTATATTATTCAAATGCAAACGAAAATTTGTTTTCATTTTAAAATATTTCTCCACAATCTTTGTTTCCATCTAAAACTCATGTTTCATGCATTTGTTCGCTCATTTTATATAAAAATAACACTGCTAGATTTTTCGTAAATACTAAATTATTCAAATGCAAACCAAAATTTATTTTTACTTTAAAATATTTCTCCACGATCTTTGTTTGCACCTCAAACTCATGTTTCGTGCCTTTGTTCGCTCGTTTCATGAAATAAAAACTCGGCTAGATTTTTCGTAAAGAATATACTAAATTATTCAAATGCAAACGAAAATTTGTTTTCATTTTAAAATATTTCTCCACAATCTTTATTTCCACCTAAAACTCATGTTTCATGCATTTGTTCGCTCATTTTCTACAAAAATAATACGGCCAGATTTTTCGTAAAGAATGAAAGTAAGTACTAAATTATTCAAATGCAAACCAAAATTTATTTTTACTTTAAAATATTTCTCCACGATCTTTGTTTGCACCTCAACCTCATGTTTCATGCCTTTGTTCGCTCGTTTCTTGAAATAAAAACTCGTCTAGATTTTTCGTAAAGAATATACTATATTATTCAAATGCAAACCAAAATTTATTTTTACTTTAAAATACTTCTCCACGATCTTTGTTTGCACCTCAAACTCATGTTTCATGCCTTTGTTCGCTCGTTTCTTGAAATAAAAACTCGGCTAGATTTTTCGTAAAGAATATACTGAATTATTCAAATGCAAACGAAAATTTGTTTTCATTTTAAAATATTTCTCCACAATCTTTATTTCCACCTAAAACTCATGTTTCATGCATTTGTTCGCTCATTTTCTACAAAAATAATACGGCCAGATTTTTCGTAAAGAATGAAAGTAAGTACTAAATTATTCAAATGCAAACCAAAATTTATTTTTACTTTAAAATATTTCTCCACGATCTTTGTTTGCACCTCAACCTCATGTTTCATGCCTTTGTTCGCTCGTTTCATGAAATAAAAACTCGGCTTGATTTTTCGTAAAGAATATACTATATTATTCAAATGCAAACCAAAATTTGGTTTCATTTTAAAATATTTCTCCACAATCTTTGTTTCCACCTCAATCTCATGTTTCATGCGTTTGATCGCTCGTTTCATGAAATAAAAACTCGGCTAGATTTTTCGTAAAGAATATACTATATTATTCAAATGCAAACGAAAATTTGTTTTCATTTTAAAATATTTCTCCACAATCTTTGTTTCCATCTAAAACTCATGTTTCATGCATTTGTTCGCTCATTTTATATAAAAATAACACTGCTAGATTTTTCGTAAATACTAAATTATTCAAATGCAAACCAAAATTTATTTTTACTTTAAAATATTTCTCCACGATCTTTGTTTGCACCTCAAACTCATGTTTCATGCCTTTGTTCGCTCGTTTCATGAAATAAAAACTCGGCTAGATTTTTCGTAAAGAATATACTATATTATTCAAATGCAAACCAAAATTTGTTTTCATTTTATAATATTTCTCCACAATCTTTGTTTCCACCTCAATCTCATGTTTCATGCGTTTGTTTGCTCGTTTCAAGAAATAAAAACTCGGCTAGATTTTTCGTAAAGAATATACTAAATTATTCAAATGAAAATGAAAATTTGTTTTCATTTTAAAATATTTCTCCACAATCTTTGTTTCCATCTAAAACTCATGTTTCATGCATTTGTTCGCTCATTTTATATAAAAATAACACTGCTAGATTTTTCGTAAATACTAAATTATTCAAATGCAAACCAAAATTTATTTTGACTTTAAAAAATTTCTCCACGATCTTTGTTTGCACCTCAAACTCATGTTTCGTGCCTTTGTACGCTCGTTTCAGGAAATAAAAACTCGGCTAGATTTTTCGTAAAGAATATACTATATTATTCAAATGCAAACCAAAATTTGTTTTCATTTTAAAATATTTCTCCACAATCTTTGTTTCCACCTCAATCTCATGTTTCATGCGTTTGTTCACTCGTTTCATGAAATAAAAACTCGGCTAGATTTTTCGTAAAGAATATACTAAATTATTCAAATGCAAACGAAAATTTGTTTTCATTTTAAAATATTTCTACACAATCTTTGTTTCCATCTAAAACTCATGTTTCATGCATTTGTTCGCTCATTTTATATAAAAATAACACTGCTAGATTTTTCGTAAATACTAAATTATTCAAATGCAAACCAAAATTTATTTTTACTTTAAAATACTTCTCCACGATCTTTGTTTGCACCTCAAACTCATGTTTCATGCCTTTGTTCGCTCGTTTCTTGAAATAAAAACTCGGCTAGATATTTCGTAAAGAATATACTAAATTATTCAAATGCAAACGTAAATTTGTTTTCATTTTAAAATATTTCTCCACAATCTTTATTTCCACCTAAAACTCATGTTTCATGCATTTGTTCGCTCATTTTGTACAAAAATAATACGGCCAGATTTTTCGTAAAGAATGAAAGTAAGTACTAAATTATTCAAATGCAAAACCAAAATTTATTTTTACTTTAAAATATTTCTCCACGATCTTTGTTTGCACCTCAACCTCATGTTTCATGCCTTTGTTCGCTCGTTTCATGAAATAAAAACTCGGCTAGATTTTTCGTAAAGAATATACTAAATTATTCAAATGCAAACGAAAATTTGTTTTCATTTTAAAATATTTCTCCACAATCTTTATTTCCACCTAAAACTCATGTTTCATGCATTTGTTCGCTCATTTTCTACAAAAATAATACGGCCAGATTTTTCGTAAAGAATGAAAGTAAGTACTAAATTATTCAAATGCAAACCAAAATTTATTTTTACTTTAAAATATTTCTCCACGATCTTTGTTTGCACCTCAACCTCATGTTTCATGCCTTTGTTCGCTCGTTTCTTGAAATAAAAACTCGGCTAGATTTTTCGTAAAGAATATACTATATTATTCAAATGCAAACCAAAATTTGTTTTTATTTTAAAATATTTCTCCACAATCTTTGTTTCCACCTCAATCTCATGTTTCATGCGTTTGTTCGCTCGTTTCATGAAATAAAAACTCGGCTAGATTTCTCGTAAAGAATATACTAAATTATTCAAATGCAAACGAAAATTTGTTTTCATTTTAAAATATTCCAACACAATCTTTGTTTCCATCTAAAACTCATGTTTCATGCATTTTTTCGCTCATTTTATATAAAAATAACACTGCTAGATTTTTCGTAAATACTAAATTATTCAAATGCAAACCAAAATTTATTTTTACTTTAAAATATTTCTCCACGATCTTTGTTTGCACCTCAAACTCATGTTTCATGCCTTTGTTCGCTCGTTTCATGAAATAAAAACTCGGCTAGATTTTTCGTAAAGAATATACTATATTATTCAAATGCAAACCAAAATTTGTTTTCATTTTAAAATATTTCTCCACAATCTTTGTTTCCACCTCAATCTCCTGTTTCATGCGTTTGATTGCTCGTTTCAAGAAATAAAAACTCGGCTAGATTTTTCGTAAAGAATATACTAAATTATTCAAATGAAAATGAAAATTTGTTTTCATTTTAAAATATTTCTCCACAATCTTTGTTTCCATCTAAAACTCATGTTTCATGCATTTGTTCGCTCATTTTATATAAAAATAACACTGCTAGATTTTTCGTAAATACTAAATTATTCAAATGCAAACCAAAATTTATTTTGACTTTAAAAAATTTCTCCACGATCTTTGTTTGCACCTCAAACTCATGTTTCGTGCCTTTGTTCGCTTGTTTCAGGAAATAAAAACTCGGCTAGATTTTTCGTAAAGAATATACTATATTATTCAAATGCAAACCAAAATTTGTTTTCATTTTAAAATATTTCTCCACAATCTTTGTTTCCACCTCAATCTCATGTTTCATGCGTTTGTTCGCTCGTTTCATGAAATAAAAACTCGGCTAGATTTTTCGTAAAGAATATACTAAATTATTCAAATGCAAACGAAAATTTGTTTTCATTTAAAAATATTTCTACACAATCTTTGTTTCCATCTAAAACTCATGTTTCATGCATTTGTTCGCTCATTTTATATAAAAATAACACTGCTAGATTTTTCGTAAATACTAAATTATTCAAATGCAAACCAAAATTTATTTTTACTTTAAAATACTTCTCCACGATCTTTGTTTGCACCTCAAACTCATGTTTCATGCCTTTGTTCGCTCGTTTCTTGAAATAAAAACTCGGCTAGATATTTCGTAAAGAATATACTAAATTATTCAAATGCAAACGAAAATTTGTTTTCATTTTAAAATATTTCTCCACAATCTTTATTTCCACCTAAAACTCATGTTTCATGCATTTGTTCGCTCATTTTCTACAAAAATAATACGGCCAGATTTTTCGTAAAGAATGAAAGTAAGTACTAAATTATTCAAATGCAAACCAAAATTTATTTTTACTTTAAAATATTTCTCCACGATCTTTGTTTGCACCTCAACCTCATGTTTCATGCCTTTGTTCGCTCGTTTCATGAAATAAAAACTCGGCTTGATTTTTCGTAAAGAATATACTATATTATTCAAATGCAGACCAAAATTTGTTTCCATTTTAAAATATTTCTCCACAATCTTTGTTTCCACCTCAATCTCATGTTTCATGCGTTTGATCGCTCGTTTCATGAAATAAAAACTCGGCTAGATTTTTCGTAAAGAATATACTAAATTATTCAAATGCAAACGAAAATTTGTTTTCATTTTAAAATATTTCTCCACAATCTTTGTTTCCATCTAAAACTCATGTTTCATTCATTTGTTCGCTCATTTTATATAAAAATAACACTACTAGATTTTTCGTAAATACTATATTATTCAAATGCAAACCAAAATTTATTTTGACTTTAAAAAATTTCTCCACGATCTTTGTTTGCACCTCAAACTCATGTTTCGTGCCTTTGTTCGCTCGTTTCAGGAAATAAAAACTCGGCTAGATTTTTCGTAAAGAATATACTATATTATTCAAATGCAAACCAAAATTTGTTTTCATTTTAAAATATTTCTCCACAATCTTTGTTTCCACCTCAATCTCATGTTTCATGCGTTTGTTCGCTCGTTTCATGAAATAAAAACTCGGCTAGATTTTTCGTAAAGAATATACTAAATTATTCAAATGCAAACGAAAATTTGTTTTCATTTTAAAATATTTCTACACAATCTTTGTTTCCATCTAAAACTCATGTTTCATGCATTTGTTCGCTCATTTTATATAAAAATAACACTGCTAGATTTTTCGTAAATACTAAATTATTCAAATGCAAACCAAAATTTATTTTTACTTTAAAATACTTCTCCACGATCTTTGTTTGCACCTCAAACTCATGTTTCATGCCTTTGTTCGCTCGTTTCTTGAAATAAAAACTCGGCTAGATATTTCGTAAAGAATATACTAAATTATTCAAATGCAAACGAAAATTTGTTTTCATTTTAAAATATTTCTCCACAATCTTTATTTCCACCTAAAACTCATGTTTCATGCATTTGTTCGCTCATTTTCTACAAAAATAATACGGCCAGATTTTTCGTAAAGAATGAAAGTAAGTACTAAATTATTCAAATGCAAACCAAAATTTATTTTTACTTTAAAATATTTCTCCACGATCTTTGTTTGCACCTCAACCTCATGTTTCGTGCCTTTGTTCGCTCGTTTCATGAAATAAAAACTCGGCTAGATTTTTCGTAAAGTATATACTATATTATTCAAATGCAGACCAAAATTTGTTTCCATTTTAAAATATTTCTCCACAATCTTTGTTTCCACCTCAATCTCATGTTTCATGCGTTTGATCGCTCGTTTCATGAAATAAAAACTCGGCTAGATTTTTCGTAAAGAATATACTAAATTATTCAAATGCAAACGAAAATTTGTTTTCATTTTAAAATATTTCTCCACAATCTTTGTTTCCATCTAAAACTCATGTTTCATGCATTTGTTCGCTCATTTTATATAAAAATAACACTGCTAGATTTTTCGTAAATACTATATTATTCAAATGCAAACCAAAATTTATTTTGACTTTAAAAAATTTCTCCACGATCTTTATTTGCACCTCAAACTCATGCTTCATGCCTTTGTTCGCTCGTTCCATGAAATAAAAACTCGGCTAGATTTTTCGTAAAGAATATACTAAATTATTCAAATGCAAACGAAAATTTGTTTTCATTTTAAAATATTTCTCCACAATCTTTATTTCCACCTAAAACTCATGTTTCATGCATTTGTTCGCTCATTTTCTACAAAAATAATACGGCCAGATTTTTCGTAAAGAACGAAAGTAAGTACTAAATTATTCAAATGCAAACCAAAATTTATTTTTACTTTAAAATATTTCTCCACGATCTTTGTTTGCACCTCAACCTCATGTTTCATGCCTTTGTTCGCTCGTTTCATGAAATAAAAACTCGGCTAGATTTTTCGTAAAGAATATACTAAATTATTCAAATGCAAACGAAAATTTGTTTTCATTTTAAAATATTTCTCCACAATCTTTATTTCCACCTAAAACTCATGTTTCATGCATTTGTTCGCTCATTTTCTACAAAAATAATACGGCCAGATTTTTCGTAAAGAATGAAAGTAAGTACTAAATTATTCAAATGCAAACCAAAATTTATTTTTACTTTAAAATATTTCTCCACGATCTTTGTTTGCACCTCAACCTCATGTTTCGTGCCTTTGTTCGCTCGTTTCATGAAATAAAAACTCGGCTAGATTTTTCGTAAAGTATATACTATATTATTCAAATGCAGACCAAAATTTGTTTCCATTTTAAAATATTTCTCCACAATCTTTGTTTCCACCTCAATCTCATGTTTCATGCGTTTGATCGCTCGTTTCATGAAATAAAAACTCGGCTAGATTTTTCGTAAAGAATATACTAAATTATTCAAATGCAAACGAAAATTTGTTTTCATTTTAAAATATTTCTCCACAATCTTTGTTTCCATCTAAAACTCATGTTTCATGCATTTGTTCGCTCATTTTATATAAAAATAACACTGCTAGATTTTTCGTAAATACTATATTATTCAAATGCAAACCAAAATTTATTTTGACTTTAAAAAATTTCTCCACGATCTTTATTTGCACCTCAAACTCATGCTTCATGCCTTTGTTCGCTCGTTCCATGAAATAAAAACTCGGCTAGATTTTTCGTAAAGAATATACTAAATTATTCAAATGCAAACGAAAATTTGTTTTCATTTTAAAATATTTCTCCACAATCTTTATTTCCACCTAAAACTCATGTTTCATGCATTTGTTCGCTCATTTTCTACAAAAATAATACGGCCAGATTTTTCGTAAAGAACGAAAGTAAGTACTAAATTATTCAAATGCAAACCAAAATTTATTTTTACTTTAAAATATTTCTCCACGATCTTTGTTTGCACCTCAACCTCATGTTTCATGCCTTTGTTCCCTCGTTTCATGAAATAAAAACTCGGCTAGATTTTTCGTAAAGAATATACTATATTATTCAAATGCAAACCAAAATTTGTTTTCATTTTAAAATATTTCTCCACAATCTTTGTTTCCACCTCAATCTCATGTTTCATGCGTTTGATCGCTCGTTTCATGAAATAAAAACTCGGCTAGATTTTTCGTAAAGAATATACTAAATTATTCAAATGCAAACGAAAATTTGTTTTCATTTTAAAATATTTCTCCACAATCTTTATTTCCACCTAAAACTCATGTTTCGTGCATTTGTTCGCTCATTTTCTACAAAAATAATACGGCCAGATTTTTCGTAAAGAATGAAAGTAAGTACTAAATTATTCAAATGCAAACCAAAATTTATTTTTACTTTAAAATATTTCTCCACGATCTTTGTTTGCACCTCAACCTCATGTTTCATGCCTTTGTTCGCTCGTTTCATGAAATAAAAACTCGGCTAGATTTTTCGTAAAGAATATACTATATTATTCAAATGCAGACCAAAATTTGTTTCCATTTTAAAATATTTCTCCACAATCTTTGTTTCCACCTCAATCTCATGTTTCATGCGTTTGATCGCTCGTTTCATGAAATAAAAACTCGGCTAGATTTTTCGTAAAGAATATACTAAATTATTCAAATGCAAACGAAAATTTGTTTTCATTTTAAAATATTTCTCCACAATCTTTGTTTCCATCTAAAACTCATGTTTCATGCATTTGTTCGCTCATTTTATATAAAAATAACACTGCTAGATTTTTCGTAAATACTATATTATTCAAATGCAAACCAAAATTTATTTTGACTTTAAAAAATTTCTCCACGATCTTTATTTGCACCTCAAACTCATGCTTCATGCCTTTGTTCGCTCGTTCAATGAAATAAAAACTCGGCTAGATTTTTCGTAAAGAATATACTAAATTATTCAAATGCAAACGAAAATTTGTTTTCATTTTAAAATATTTCTCCACAATCTTTATTTCCACCTAAAACTCATGTTTCATGCATTTGTTCGCTCATTTTCTACAAAAATAATACGGCCAGAATTTTCGTAAAGAATGAAAGTAAGTACTAAATTATTCAAATGCAAACCAAAATTTATTTTTACTTTAAAATATTTCTCCACGATCTTTGTTTGCACCTCAACCTCATGTTTCATGCCTTTGTTCCCTCGTTTCATGAAATAAAAACTCGGCTAGATTTTTCGTAAAGAATATACTATATTATTCAAATGCAAACCAAAATTTGTTTTCATTTTAAAATATTTCTCCACAATCTTTGTTTCCACCTCAATCTCATGTTTCATGCGTTTGATCGCTCGTTTCATGAAATAAAAACTCGGCTAGATTTTTCGTAAAGAATATACTAAATTATTCAAATGCAAACGAAAATTTGTGTTCATTTTAAAATATTTCTCCACAATCTTTGTTTCCATCTAAAACTCATGTTTCATGCATTTGTTCGCTCATTTTATATAAAAATAACACTGCTAGATTTTTCGTAAATACTAAATTATTCAAATGCAAACCTAAATTTATTTTGACTTTAAAAAATTTCTCCACGATCTTTGTTTGCACCTCAAACTCATGTTTCATGCCTTTGTTCGCTCGTTTCAGGAAATAAAAACTCGGCTAGATTTTTGGTAAAGAATATACTAAATTATTCAAATGCAAACGAAAATTTGTTTTCATTTTAGAATATCTCTCCACAATCTTTGTTTCCATCTAAAACTCATGTTTCATGCATTTGTTCGCTCATTTTATTTAAAAATAACACTGCTAGATTTTTCGTAAATACTATATTATTCAAATGCAAACAAAAATTTATTTTGACTTTAAAAAATTTCTCCACGATCTTTATTTGCACCTCAAACTCATGTTTCATGCCTTTGTTCGCTCGTTTCATGAAATAAAAACTCGGCTAGATTTTTCGTAAAGAATATACTAAATTATTCAAATGCAAACGAAAATTTGTTTTCATTTTAAAATATTTCTCCACAATCTTTATTTCCACCTAAAACTCATGTTTCATGCATTTGTTCGCTCATTTTCTACAAAAATAATACGGCCAGATTTTTCGTAAAGAATGAAAGTAAGTACTAAATTATTCAAATGCAAACCAAAATTTATTTTTACTTTAAAATATTTCTCCACGATCTTTGTTTGCACCTCAACCTCATGTTTCATGCCTTTGTTCGTTCGTTTCATGAAATAAAAACTCGCCTAGATTTTTCGTAAAGAATATACTATATTATTCAAATGCAAACCAAAATTTGTTTTCATTTTAAAATATTTCTCCACAATCTTTGTTTCCACCTCAATCTCATGTTTCATGCGTTTGTTCGCTCGTTTCAAGAAATAAAAACTCGGCTAGATTTTTCGTAAAGAATATACTAAATTATTCAAATGCAAATGAAAATTTGTTTTCATTTTAAAATATTTCTCCACAATCTTTGTTTCCATCTAAAACACATGTTTCATGCATTTGTTCGCTCATTTTATATAAAAATAACACTGCTAGATTTTTCGTAAATACTAAATTATTCAAATGCAAACCAAAATTTATTTTGACTTTAAAAAATTTCTCCACGATCTTTGTTTGCACCTCAAACTCATGTTTCATGCCTTTATTCGCTCGTTTCAGGAAATAAAAACTCGGCTAGATTTTTCGTAAAGAATATACTATATTATTCAAATCCAAACCAAAATTTGTTTTCATTTTAAAATATTTCTCCACAATCTTTGTTTCCACCTCAATCTCATGTTTCATGCGTTTGTTCGCTCGTTTCAAGAAATAAAAACTCGGCTAGATTTTTCGTAAAGAATATACTAAATTATTCAAATGCAAACGAAAATTTGTTTTCATTTTAAAATATTTCTACACAATCTTTGTTTCCATCTAAAACTCATGTTTCATGCATTTGTTCGCTCATTTTATATAAAACTAACACTGCTAGATTTTTCGTAAATACTAAATTATTCAAATGCAAACAAAAATTTATTTTTACTTTAAAATATTTCTCCACGATCTTTGTTTGCACCTCAAACTCATGTTTCATGGCTTTGTTCGCTCGTTTCTTGAAATAAAAACTCGGCTAGATTTTTCGTAAAGAATATACTAAATTATTCAAATGCAAACGAAAATTTGTTTTCATTTTAAAATATTTCTCCACAATCTTTATTTCCACCTAAAACTCATGTTTCATGCATTTGTTCGCTCATTTTCTACAAAAATAATACGGCCAGATTTTTCGTAAGGAATGAAAGTAAGTACTAAATTATTCAAATGCAAACCAAAATTTATTTTTACTTTAAAATATTTCTCCACGATCTTTGTTTGCACCTCAACCTCATGTTTCATGCCTTTGTTCGCTCGTTTCATGAAATAAAAACTCGGCTAGATTCTTCGTAAATTATATACTATATTATTCAAATGCGAACAAAAATTTGTTTTCATTTTAAAATATTTCTCCACAATCTTTGTTTCCACCTCAATCTCATGTTTCATGCGTTTGATCGCTCGTTTCATGAAATAAAAACTCGGCTAGATTTTTCGTAAAGAATATACTAAATTATTCAAATGCAAACGAAAATTTGTTTTCATTTTAAAATATTTCTCCACAATCTTTGTTTCCATCTAAAACTCATGTTTCATGCATTTGTTCGCTCATTTTATATAAAAATAACACTGCTAGATTTTTCGTAAATACTATATTATTCAAATGCAAACCAAAATTTATTTTGACTTTAAAAAATTTCTCCACGATCTTTATTTGCACCTCAAACTCATGTTTCATGCCTTTGTTCACTCGTTTCATGAAATAAAAACTCGGCTAGATTTTTCGTAAAGAATATACTAAATTATTCAAATGCAAACGAAAATTTGTTTTCATTTTAAAATATTTCTCCACAATCTTTATTTCCACCTAAAACTCATGTTTCATGCATTTGTTCGCTCATTTTCTACAAAAATAATACGGCCAGATTTTTCGTAAAGAATGAAAGTAAGTATTAAATTATTCAAATGCAAACCAAAATTTATTTTTACTTTAAAATATTTCTCCACGATCTTTGTTTGCACCTCAACATCATGTTTCGTGCCTTTGTTCGCTCGTTTCATGAAATAAAAACTCGGCTAGATTTTTCGTAAAGAATATACTATATTATTCAAATGCAAACCAAAATTTATTTTCATTTTAAAATATTTCTCCACAATCTTTGTTTCCACCTCAATCTCATGTTTCATGCGTTTGTTCGCTCGTTTCATGAAATAAAAACTCGGCTAGATTTTTCGTAAAGAATATACTAAATTATTCAAATGCAAACGAAAATTTGTTTTCATTTTAAAATATTTCTACACAATCTTTGTTTCCATCTAAAACTCATGTTTCATGCATTTGTTCGCTCATTTTATATAAAAATAACACTGCTAGATTTTTCGTAAATACTAAATTATTCAAATGCAAACCAAAATTTATTTTTACTTTAAAATATTTCTCCACGATCTTTGGTTGCACCTCAAACTCATGTTTCGTGCCTTTGTTCGCTCGTTTCAAGAAATAAAAACTCGGCTAGATTTTTCGTAAAGAATATACTAAATTATTCAAATGCAAACGAAAATTTGTTTTCATTTTAAAATATTTCTCCACAATCTTTGTTTCCATCTAAAACTCATGTTTCATGCATTTGTTTGCTCATTTTATATAAAAATAACACTGCTAGATTTTTCGTAAATACTAAATTATTCAAATGCAAACCAAAATTTATTTTTACTTTAAAATATTTCTCCACGATCTTTGTTTGCACCTCAAACTCATGTTTCATGCCTTTGTTCGCTCGTTTCATGAAATAAAAACTCGGCTAGATTTTTCGTAAAGAATATACTATATTATTCAAATGCAAAACTAAATTTGTTTTCATTTTAAAATATTTCTCCACAATCTTTGTTTCCACCTCAATCTCATGTTTCATGCGTTTGTTCACTCGTTTCAAGAAATAAAAACTCGGCTAGATTTTTCGTAAAGAATATACTAAATTATTCAAATGCAAACGAAAATTTGTTTTCATTTTAAAATATTTCTACACAATCTTTGTTTCCATCTAAAACTCATGTTTCATGCATTTGTTCGCTCATTTTATATAAAAATAACACTGCTAGATTTTTCGTAAATACTAAATTATTCAAATGCAAACCAAAATTTATTTTTACTTTAAAATATTTCTCCACGATCTTTGTTTGCACCTCAAACTCATGTTTCGTGCCTTTGTTCGCTCGTTTCATGAAATAAAAACTCGGCTAGATTTTTCGTAAAGAATATACTATATTATTCAAATGCAAACCAAAATTTGTTTTCATTTTAAAATATTTCTCCACAATCTTTGCTTCCACCTCAATCTCATGTTTCATGCGTTTGTTCGCTCGTTTCAAGAAATAAAAACTCGGCTAGATTTTTCGTAAAGAATATACTAAATTATTCAAATGCAAACGAAAATTTGTTTTCATTTTAAAATATTTCTCCACAATCTTTGTTTCCATCTAAAACTCATGTTTCATGCATTTGTTCGCTCATTTTATATAAAAATAACACTGCTAGATTTTTCGTAAATACTAAATTATTCAAATGCAAACCAAAATTTATTTTTACTTTAAAATATTTCTCCACGATCTTTGTTTGCACCTCAAACTCATGTTTCATGCCTTTGTTCGCTCGTTTCATGAAATAAAAACTCGGCTAGATTTTTCGTAAAGAATATACTATATTATTCAAATGCAAAACTAAATTTGTTTTCATTTTAAAATATTTCTCCACAATCTTTGTTTCCACCTCAATCTCATGTTTCATGCGTTTGTTCACTCGTTTCAAGAAATAAAAACTCGGCTAGATTTTTCGTAAAGAATATACTAAATTATTCAAATGCAAACGAAAATTTGTTTTCATTTTAAAATATTTCTACACAATCTTTGTTTCCATCTAAAACTCATGTTTCATGCATTTGTTCGCTCATTTTATATAAAAATAACACTGCTAGATTTTTCGTAAATACTAAATTATTCAAATGCAAACCAAAATTTATTTTTACTTTAAAATATTTCTCCACGATCTTTGTTTGCACCTCAAACTCATGTTTCGTGCCTTTGTTCGCTCGTTTCATGAAATAAAAACTCGGCTAGATTTTTCGTAAAGAATATACTATATTATTCAAATGCAAACCAAAATTTGTTTTCATTTTAAAATATTTCTCCACAATCTTTGCTTCCACCTCAATCTCATGTTTCATGCGTTTGTTCGCCCGTTTCAAGAAATAAAAACTCGGCTAGATTTTTCGTAAAGAATATACTAAATTATTCAAATGCAAACGAAAATTTGTTTTCATTTTAAAATATTTCTCCACAATCTTTGTTTCCATCTAAAACTCATGTTTCATGCATTTGTTCGCTCATTTTATATAAAAATAACACTGCTAGATTTTTCGTAAATACTAAATTATTCAAATGCAAACCAAAATTTATTTTTACTTTAAAATATTTCTCCACGATCTTTGTTTGCACCTCAAACTCATGTTTCATGCCTTTGTTCGCTCGTTTCATGAAATAAAAACTCGGCTAGATTTTTCGTAAAGAATATACTATATTATTCAAATGCAAAACTAAATTTGTTTTCATTTTAAAATATTTCTCCACAATCTTTGTTTCCACCTCAATCTCATGTTTCATGCGTTTGTTCACTCGTTTCAAGAAATAAAAACTCGGCTAGATTTTTCGTAAAGAATATACTAAATTATTCAAATGCAAACGAAAATTTGTTTTCATTTTAAAATATTTCTACACAATCTTTGTTTCCATCTAAAACTCATGTTTCATGCATTTGTTCGCTCATTTTATATAAAAATAACACTGCTAGATTTTTCGTAAATACTAAATTATTCAAATGCAAACCAAAATTTATTTTTACTTTAAAATATTTCTCCACGATCTTTGTTTGCACCTCAAACTCATGTTTCGTGCCTTTGTTCGCTCGTTTCATGAAATAAAAACTCGGCTAGATTTTTCGTAAAGAATATACTATATTATTCAAATGCAAACCAAAATTTGTTTTCATTTTAAAATATTTCTCCACAATCTTTGCTTCCACCTCAATCTCATGTTTCATGCGTTTGTTCGCTCGTTTCAAGAAATAAAAACTCGGCTAGATTTTTCGTAAAGAATATACTAAATTATTCAAATGCAAACGAAAATTTGTTTTCATTTTAAAATATTTCTCCACAATCTTTGTTTCCATCTAAAACTCATGTTTCATGCATTTGTTCGCTCATTTTATATAAAAATAACACTGCTAGATTTTTCGTAAATACTAAATTATTCAAATGCAAACCAAAATTTATTTTTACTTTAAAATATTTCTCCACGATCTTTGTTTGCACCTCAAACTCATGTTTCATGCCTTTGTTCGCTCGTTTCATGAAATAAAAACTCGGCTAGATTTTTCGTAAAGAATATACTATATTATTCAAATGCAAAACTAAATTTGTTTTCATTTTAAAATATTTCTCCACAATCTTTGTTTCCACCTCAATCTCATGTTTCATGCGTTTGTTCACTCGTTTCAAGAAATAAAAACTCGGCTAGATTTTTCGTAAAGAATATACTAAATTATTCAAATGCAAACGAAAATTTGTTTTCATTTTAAAATATTTCTACACAATCTTTGTTTCCATCTAAAACTCATGTTTCATGCATTTGTTCGCTCATTTTATATAAAAATAACACTGCTAGATTTTTCGTAAATACTAAATTATTCAAATGCAAACCAAAATTTATTTTTACTTTAAAATATTTCTCCACGATCTTTGTTTGCACCTCAAACTCACGTTTCGTGCCTTTGTTCGCTCGTTTCATGAAATAAAAACTCGGCTAGATTTTTCGTAAAGAATATACTATATTATTCAAATGCAAACGAAAATTTGTTTTCATTTTAAAATATTTCTCCACAATCTTTGCTTCCACCTCAATCTCATGTTTCATGCGTTTGTTCGCTCGTTTCAAGAAATAAAAACTCGGCTAGATTTTTCGTAAAGAATATACTAAATTATTCAAATGCAAACGAAAATTTGTTTTCATTTTAAAATATTTCTCCACAATCTTTGTTTCCATCTAAAACTCATGTTTCATGCATTTGTTCGCTCATTTTATATAAAAATAACACTGCTAGATTTTTCGTAAATACTAAATTATTCAAATGCAAACCAAAATTTATTTTTACTTTAAAAAATTTCTCCACGATCTTTGTTTGCACCTCAAACTCATGTTTCATGCCTTTGTTCGCTCGTTTCAGGAAATAAAAACTCGGCTAGATTTTTCGTAAAGAATATACTAAATTATTCAAATGCAAACGAAAATTTGTTTTCATTTTAAAATATTTCTCCACAATCTTTGTTTCCATCTAAAACTCATGTTTCATGCATTTGTTCGCTCATTTTATTTAAAAATAACACTGCTAGATTTTTCGTAAATACTATATTATTCAAATGCAAACCAAAATTTATTTTGACTTTAAAAAATTTCTCCACGATCTTTATTTGCACCTCAAACTCATGTTTCATGCCTTTGTTCGCTCGTTTCATCAAATAAAAACTCGGCTAGATTTTTCGTAAAGAATATACTAAATTATTCAAATGCAAACGAAAATTTGTTTTCATTTTAAAATATTTCTCCACAATCTTTATTTCCACCTAAAACTCATGTTTCATGCATTTGTTCGTTCATTTTCTACAAAAATAATACGGCCAGATTTTTCGTAAAGAATGAAAGTAAGTACTAAATTATTCAAATGCAAACCAAAATTTATTTTTACTTTAAAATATTTCTCCACGATCTCTGTTTGCATCTCAACCTCATGTTTCATGCCTTTGTTCGCTCGTTTCATGAAATAAAAACTCGGCTAGATTTTTCGTAAAGAATATACTATATTATTCAAATGCAAACCAAAATTTGTTTTCATTTTAAAATATTTCTCCACAATCTTTGTTTCCACCTCAATCTCATGTTTCATGCGTTTGATCGCTCGTTTCATGAAATAAAAACTCGGCTAGATTTTTCGTAAAGAATATACTAAATTATTCAAATGCAAACGAAAATTTGTTTTCATTTTAAAATATTTCTCCACAATCTTTGTTTCCATCTAAAACTCATGTTTCATGCATTTGTTCGCTCATTTTATATAAAAATAACACTGCTAGATTTTTCGTAAATACTAAATTATTCAAAAGCAACCAAAAATTTATTTTGACTTTAAAAAATTTCTCCACGATCATTGTTTGCACCTCAAACTCATGTTTCATGCCTTTGTTGGCTCGTTTCAGGAAATAAAAACTCGGCTAGATTTTTCGTAAAGAATATACTATATTATTCGAATGCAAACCAAAATTTATTTTCATTTTAAAATATTTCTCCACAATCTTTGTTTCCACCTCAATCTCATGTTTCATGCGTTTGTTCGCTCGTTTCATGAAATAAAAACTCGGCTAGATTTTTCGTAAAGAATATACTAAATTATTCAAATGCAAACGAAAATTTGTTTTCATTTTAAAATATTTCTACACAATCTTTGTTTCCATCTAAAACTCATGTTTCATGCATTTGTTCGCTCATTTTATATAAAAATAACACTGCTAGATTTTCCGTAAATACTAAATTATTCAAATGCAAACCAAAATTTATTTTTACTTTAAAATATTTCTCCACGATCTTTGTTTGCACCTCAAACTCATGTTTCGTGCCTTTGTTCGCTCGTTTCAAGAAATAAAAACTCGGCTAGATTTTTCGTAAAGAATATACTATATTATTCAAATGCAAACCAAAATTTGTTTTCATTTTAAAATATTTCTCCACAATCTTTGCTTCCACCTCAATCTCATGTTTCATGCGTTTGTTCGCTCGTTTCAAGAAATAAAAACTCGGCTAGATTTTTCGTAAAGAATATACTAAATTATTCAAATGCAAACGAAAATTTGTTTTCATTTTAAAATATTTCTCCACAATCTTTGTTTCCATCTAAAACTCATGTTTCATGCATTTGTTCGCTCATTTTATATAAAAATAACACTGCTAGATTTTTCGTAAATACTAAATTATTCAAATGCAAACCAAAATTTATTTTTACTTTAAAATATTTCTCCACGATCTTTGTTTGCACCTCAAACTCATGTTTCATGCCTTTGTTCGCTCGTTTCATGAAATAAAAACTCGGCTAGATTTTTCGTAAATAATATACTATATTATTCAAATGCAAAACTAAATTTGTTTTCATTTTAAAATATTTCTCCACAATCTTTGTTTCCACCTCAATCTCATGTTTCATGCGTTTGTTCACCCGTTTCAAGAAATAAAAACTCGGCTAGATTTTTCGTAAAGAATATACTAAATTATTCAAATGCAAACGAAAATTTGTTTTCATTTTAAAATATTTCTCCACAATCTTTGTTTCCATCTAAAACTCATGTTTCATACATTTGTTCGCTCATTTTATATAAAAATAACACTGCTAGATTTTTCGTAAATACTATATTATTCAAATGCAAACCAAAATTTATTTTGACTTAAAAAAATTTCTCCACGATCTTTGTTTGCACCTCAAACTCATGTTTCATGCCTTTGTTCGCTCGTTTCAGGAAATAAAAACTCGGCTAGATTTTTCGTAAAGAATATACTATATTATTCAAATGCAAACCAAAATTTATTTTCATTTTAAAATATTTCTCCACAATCTTTGTTTCCACCTCAATCTCATGTTTCATGCGTTTGTTCGCTCGTTTCATGAAATAAAAACTCGGCTAGATTTTTCGTAAAGAATATACTAAATTATTCAAATGCAAACGAAAATTTGTTTTCATTTTAAAATATTTCTACACAATCTTTGTTTCCATCTAAAACTCATGTTTTATGCATTTGTTCGCTCATTTTATATAAAAATAACACTGCTAGATTTTTCGTAAATACTAAATTATTCAAATGCAAACCAAAATTTATTTTTACTTTAAAATATTTCTCCACAATCTTTCTTTGCACCTCAAACTCATGTTTCATGCCTTTGTTCGCTCGTTTCATGAAATAAAAACTCGGCTAGATTTTTCGTAAAGAATATACTATATTATTCAAATGCAAACCCAAATTTGTTTTCATTTTAAAATATATCTCCACAATCTTTCTTTCCACCTCAATCTCATGTTTCATGCGTTTGTTCGCTCGTTTCAAGAAATAAAAACTCGGCTAGATTTTTCGTAAAGAATATACTAAATTATTCAAATGCAAACGAAAATTTGTTTTCATTTTAAAATATTTCTCCACAATCTTTGTTTCCATCTAAAACTCATGTTTCATGCATTTGTTCGCTGATTTTATATAAAAATAACACTACTAGATTTTTCGTAAATACTATATTATTCAAATGCAAACCAAAATTTATTTTGACTTTAAAAAATTTCTCAATGATCTTTATTTGCACCTCAAACTCATGTTTCATGCCTTTGTTCGCTCGTTTCATGAAATAAAAACTCGGCTAGATTTTTCGTAAAGAATATACTAAATTATTCAAATGCAAACGAAAATTTGTTTTCATTTTAAAATATTTCTCCACAATCTTTATTTCCACCTAAAACTCATGTTTCATGCATTTGTTCGCTCATTTTCTACAGAAATAATACGGCCAGATTTTTCCTAAAGAATGAAAGTAAATACTAAATTATTCAAATGCAAACCAAAATTTATTTTTACTTTAAAATATTTCTCCACGATCTTTGTTTGAACCTCAACCTCATGTTTCATGCCTTTGTTCGCTCGTTTCATGAAATAAAAACTCGGCTAGATTTTTCGTAAAGAATATACTATATTATTCAAATGCAAACCAAATTTTGTTTTCATTTTAAAATATTTCTCCACAATCTTTGTTTCCATCTAAAACTCATGTTTCATGCATTTGTTCGCTCATTTTATATAAAAATAACACTGCTAGATTTTTGGTAAATACTAAATTATTCAAATGCAAACCAAAATTTATTTTTACTTTAAAATATTTCTCCACGATCTTTGTTTGCACCTCAACCTCATGTTTCATGCCTTTGTTCGCTCGTTTCATGAAATAAAAACTCGGCTAGATTTTTCGTAAAGAATATACTAAATTATTCAAATGCAAACGAAAATTTGTTTTCATTTTAAAATATTTCTCCACAATCTTTATTTCCACCTAAAACTCACGTTTCATGCATTTGTTCGCTGATTTTATATAAAAATAACACTACCAGATTTTTCCTAAAGAATGAAAGTAAATACTAAATTATTCAAATGCAAACCAAAATTTATTTTTACTTTAAAATATTTCTCCACGATCTTTGTTTGAACCTCAACCTCATGTTTCATGCCTTTGTTCGCTCGTTTCATGAAATAAAAACTCGGCTAGATTTTTCGTAAAGAATATACTATATTATTCAAATGCAAACCAAATTTTGTTTTCATTTTAAAATATTTCTCCACAATCTTTGTTTCCATCTAAAACTCATGTTTCATGCATTTGTTCGCTCATTTTATATAAAAATAACACTGCTAGATTTTTGGTAAATACTAAATTATTCAAATGCAAACCAAAATTTATTTTTACTTTAAAATATTTCTCCACAATCTTTGTTTGCACCTCAAACTCATGTTTCATGCCTTTGTTCGCTCGTTTCATGAAATAAAAACTCGGCTAGATTTTTCGTAAAGAATATACTATATTATTCAAATGCAAACCCAAATTTGTTTTCATTTTAAAATATTTCTCCACAATCTTTCTTTCCACCTCAATCTCATGTTTCACGCGTTTGTTCGCTCGTTTCAAGAAATAAAAACTCGGCTAGATTTTTCGTAAAGAATATATTAAATTATTCAAATGCAAACGAAAATTTGTTTTCATTTTAAAATATTTCTCCACAATCTTTGTTTCCATCTAAAACTCATGTTTCATGCATTTGTTCGCTGATTTTATATAAAAATAACACTACTAGATTTTTCGTAAATACTATATTATTCAAATGCAAACCAAAATTTATTTTGACTTTAAAAAATTTCTCAATGATCTTTATTTGCACCTCAAACTCATGTTTCATGCCTTTATTCGCTCGTTTCATGAAATAAAAACTCGGCTAGATTTTTCGTGAAGAATATACTAAATTATTCAAATGCAAACGAAAATTTGTTTTCATTTTAAAATATTTCTCCACAATCTTTATTTCCACCTAAAACTCATGTTTCATGCATTTGTTCGCTCATTTTCTACAAAAATAATACGGCCAGATTTTTCCTAAAGAATGAAAGTAAATACTAAATTATTCAAATGCAAACCAAAATTTATTTTTACTTTAAAATATTTCTCCACGATCTTTGTTTGAACCTCAACCTCATGTTTCATGCCTTTGTTCGCTCGTTTCATGAAATAAAAACTCGGCTAGATTTTTCGTAAAGAATATACTATATTATTCAAATGCAAACCAAATTTTGTTTTCATTTTAAAATATTTCTCCACAATCTTTGTTTCCATCTAAAACTCATGTTTCATGCATTTGTTCGCTCATTTTATATAAAAATAACACTGCTAGATTTTTGGTAAATACTAAATTATTCAAATGCAAACCAAAATTTATTTTTACTTTAAAATATTTCTCCACAATCTTTGTTTGCACCTCAAACTCATGTTTCATGCCTTTGTTCGCTCGTTTCATGAAATAAAAACTCGGCTAGATTTTTCGTAAAGAATATACTATATTATTCAAATGCAAACCCAAATTTGTTTTCATTTTAAAATATTTCTCCACAATCTTTCTTTCCACCTCAATCTCATGTTTCACGCGTTTGTTCGCTCGTTTCAAGAAATAAAAACTCGGCTAGATTTTTCATAAAGAATATACTAAATTATTCAAATGCAAACGAAAATTTGTTTTCATTTTAAAATATTTCTCCACAATCTTTGTTTCCATCTAAAACTCATGTTTCATGCATTTGTTCGCTGATTTTATATAAAAATAACACTACTAGATTTTTCGTAAATACTATATTATTCAAATGCAAACCAAAATTTATTTTGACTTAAAAAAATTTCTCAATGATCTTTATTTGCACCTCAAACTCATGTTTCATGCCTTTGTTCGCTCGTTTCATGAAATAAAAACTCGGCTAGATTTTTCGTAAAGAATATACTATATTATTCAAATGCAGACCAAATTTTGTTTTTATTTTAAAATATTTCTCCACAATCTTTGTTTCCATCTAAAACTCATGTTTCATGCATTTGTTCGCTCATTTTATATAAAAATAACACTGCTAGATTTTTGGTAAATACTAAATTATTCAAATGCAAACCAAAATTTATTTTTACTTTAAAATATTTCTCCACAATCTTTGTTTGCACCTCAAACTCATGTTTCATGCCTTTGTTCGCTCGTTTCATGAAATAAAAACTCGGCTAGATTTTTCGTAAAGAATATACTATATTATTCAAATGCAAACCCAAATTTGTTTTCATTTTAAAATATTTCTCCACAATCTTTCTTTCCACCTCAATCTCATGTTTCACGCGTTTGTTCGCTCGTTTCAAGAAATAAAAACTCGGCTAGATTTTTCGTAAAGAATATACTAAATTATTCAAATGCAAACGAAAATTTGTTTTCATTTTAAAATATTTCTCCACAATCTTTGTTTCCATCTAAAACACATGTTTCATGCATTTGTTCGCTGATTTTATATAAAAATAACACTACTAGATTTTTCGTAAATACTATATTATTCAAATGCAAACCAAAATTTATTTTGACTTTAAAAAATTTCTCAATGATCTTTATTTGCACCTCAAACTCATGTTTCATGCCTTTGTTCGCTCGTTTCATGAAATAAAAACTCGGCTAGATTTTTCGTAAAGAATATACTAAATTATTCAAATGCAAACGAAAATTTGTTTTCATTTTAAAATATTTCTCCACAATCTTTATTTCCACCTAAAACTCATGTTTCATGCATTTGTTCGCTCATTTTCTACAAAAATAATACGGCCAGATTTTTCCTAAAGAATGAAAGTAAATACTAAATTATTCAAATGCAAACCAAAATTTATTTTTACTTTAAAATATTTCTCCACGATCTTTGTTTGCACCTCAAACTCATGTTTCATGGCTTTGTTCGCTCGTTTCTTGAAATAAAAACTCGGCTAGATTTTTCGTAAAGAATATACTAAATTATTCAAATGCAAACGAAAATTTGTTTTCATTTTAAAATATTTCTCCACAATCTTTATTTCCACCTAAAACTCATGTTTCATGCATTTGTTCGCTCATTTTCTACAAAAATAATACGGCCAGATTTTTCGTAAAGAATGAAAGTAAGTACTAAATTATTCAAATGCAAACCAAAATTTATTTTTACTTTAAAATATTTCTCCACGATCTTTGTTTGCACCTCAACCTCATGTTTCATGCCTTTGTTCGCTCGTTTCATGAAATAAAAACTCGGCTAGATTTTTCGTAAATTATATACTATATTATTCAAATGCGAACAAAAATTTGTTTTCATTTTAAAATATTTCTCCACAATCTTTGTTTCCACCTCAATCTCATGTTTCATGCGTTTGATCGCTCGTTTCATGAAATAAAAACTCGGCTAGATTTTTCGTAAAGAATATACTAAATTATTCAAATGCAAACGAAAATTTGTTTTCATTTTAAAATATTTCTCCACAATCTTTGTTTCCATCTAAAACTCATGTTTCATGCATTTGTTCGCTCATTTTATATAAAAATAACACTGCTAGATTTTTCGTAAATACTATATTATTCAAATGCAAACCAAAATTTATTTTGACTTTAAAAAATTTCTCCACGATCTTTCTTTGCACCTCAAACTCATGTTTCATGCCTTTGTTCACTCGTTTCATGAAATAAAAACTCGGCTAGATTTTTCGTAAAGAATATACTAAATTATTCAAATGCAAACGAAAATTTGTTTTCATTTTAAAATATTTCTCCACAATCTTTATTTCCACCTAAAACTCATGTTTCATGCATTTGTTCGCTCATTTTCTACAAAAATAATACGGCCAGATTTTTCGTAAAGAATGAAAGTAAGTATTAAATTATTCAAATGCAAACCAAAATTTATTTTTACTTTAAAATATTTCTCCACGATCTTTGTTTGCACCTCAACATCATGTTTCGTGCCTTTGTTCGCTCGTTTCATGAAATAAAAACTCGGCTAGATTTTTCGTAAAGAATATACTATATTATTCAAATGCAAACCAAAATTTATTTTCATTTTAAAATATTTCTCCACAATCTTTGTTTCCACCTCAATCTCATGTTTCATGCGTTTGTTCGCTCGTTTCATGAAATAAAAACTCGGCTAGATTTTTCGTAAAGAATATACTAAATTATTCAAATGCAAACGAAAATTTGTTTTCATTTTAAAATATTTCTACACAATCTTTGTTTCCATCTAAAACTCATGTTTCATGCATTTGTTCGCTCATTTTATATAAAAATAACACTGCTAGATTTTTCGTAAATACTAAATTATTCAAATGCAAACCAAAATTTATTTTTACTTTAAAATATTTCTCCACGATCTTTGTTTGCACCTCAAACTCATGTTTCGTGCCTTTGTTCGCTCGTTTCATGAAATAAAAACTCGGCTAGATTTTTCGTAAAGAATATACTATATTATTCAAATGCAAACCAAAATTTGTTTTCATTTTAAAATATTTCTCCACAATCTTTGCTTCCACCTCAATCTCATGTTTCATGCGTTTGTTCTCTCGTTTCAAGAAATAAAAACTCGGCTAGATTTTTCGTAAAGAATATATTAAATTATTCAAATGCAAACGAAAATTTGTTTTCATTTTAAAATATTTCTCCACAATCTTTGTTTCCATCTAAAACTCATGTTTCATGCATTTGTTCGTTCATTTTATATAAAAATAACACTGCTAGATTTTTCGTAAATACTAAATTATTCAAATGCAAACCAAAATTTATTTTTACTTTAAAATATTTCTCCACGATCTTTGTTTGCACCTCAAACTCATGTTTCATGCCTTTGTTCGCTCGTTTCATGAAATAAAAACTCGGCTAGATTTTTCGTAAAGAATATACTATATTATTCAAATGCAAAACTAAATTTGTTTTCATTTTAAAATATTTCTCCACAATCTTTGTTTCCACCTCAATCTCATGTTTCATGCGTTTGTTCACTCGTTTCAAGAAATAAAAACTCGGCTAGATTTTTCGTAAAGAATATACTAAATTATTCAAATGCAAACGAAAATTTGTTTTCATTTTAAAATATTTCTACACAATCTTTGTTTCCATCTAAAACTCATGTTTCATGCATTTGTTCGCTCATTTTATATAAAAATAACACTGCTAGATTTTTCGTAAATACTAAATTATTCAAATGCAAACCAAAATTTATTTTTACTTTAAAATATTTCTCCACGATCTTTGTTTGCACCTCAAACTCATGTTTCGTGCCTTTGTTCGCTCGTTTCATGAAATAAAAACTCGGCTAGATTTTTCGTAAAGAATATACTATATTATTCAAATGCAAACCAAAATTTGTTTTCATTTTAAAATATTTCTCCACAATCTTTGCTTCCACCTCAATCTCATGTTTCATGCGTTTGTTCGCTCGTTTCAAGAAATAAAAACTCGGCTAGATTTTTCGTAAAGAATATACTAAATTATTCAAATGCAAACGAAAATTTGTTTTCATTTTAAAATATTTCTCCACAATCTTTGTTTCCATCTAAAACTCATGTTTCATGCATTTGTTCGTTCATTTTATATAAAAATAACACTGCTAGATTTTTCGTAAATACTAAATTATTCAAATGCAAACCAAAATTTATTTTTACTTTAAAATATTTCTCCACGATCTTTGTTTGCACCTCAAACTCATGTTTCATGCCTTTGTTCGCTCGTTTCATGAAATAAAAACTCGGCTAGATTTTTCGTAAAGAATATACTATATTATTCAAATGCAAAACTAAATTTGTTTTCATTTTAAAATATTTCTCCACAATCTTTGTTTCCACCTCAATCTCATGTTTCATGCGTTTGTTCACTCGTTTCAAGAAATAAAAACTCGGCTAGATTTTTCGTAAAGAATATACTAAATTATTCAAATGCAAACGAAAATTTGTTTTCATTTTAAAATATTTCTACACAATCTTTGTTTCCATCTAAAACTCATGTTTCATGCATTTGTTCGCTCATTTTATATAAAAATAACACTGCTAGATTTTTCGTAAATACTAAATTATTCAAATGCAAACCAAAATTTATTTTTACTTTAAAATATTTCTCCACGATCTTTGTTTGCACCTCAAACTCATGTTTCGTGCCTTTGTTCGCTCGTTTCATGAAATAAAAACTCGGCTAGATTTTTCGTAAAGAATATACTATATTATTCAAATGCAAACCAAAATTTGTTTTCATTTTAAAATATTTCTCCACAATCTTTGCTTCCACCTCAATCTCATGTTTCATGCGTTTGTTCGCTCGTTTCAAGAAATAAAAACTCGGCTAGATTTTTCGTAAAGAATATACTAAATTATTCAAATGCAAACGAAAATTTGTTTTCATTTTAAAATATTTCTCCACAATCTTTGTTTCCATCTAAAACTCATGTTTCATGCATTTGTTCGCTCATTTTATATAAAAATAACACTGCTAGATTTTTCGTAAATACTAAATTATTCAAATGCAAACCAAAATTTATTTTTACTTTAAAATATTTCTCCACGATCTTTGTTTGCACCTCAAACTCATGTTTCGTGCCTTTGTTCGCTCGTTTCATGAAATAAAAACTCGGCTAGATTTTTCGTAAAGAATATACTATATTATTCAAATGCAAACCAAAATTTGTTTTCATTTTAAAATATTTCTCCACAATCTTTGCTTCCACCTCAATCTCATGTTTCATGCGTTTGTTCGCTCGTTTCAAGAAATAAAAACTCGGCTAGATTTTTCGTAAAGAATATACTAAATTATTCAAATGCAAACGAAAATTTGTTTTCATTTTAAAATATTTCTACACAATCTTTGTTTCCATCTAAAACTCATGTTTCATGCATTTGTTCGCTCATTTTATATAAAAATAACACTGCTAGATTTTTCGTAAATACTAAATTATTCAAATGCAAACCAAAATTTATTTTTACTTTAAAATATTTCTCCACGATCTTTGTTTGCACCTCAAACTCATGTTTCGTGCCTTTGTTCGCTCGTTTCATGAAATAAAAACTCGGCTAGATTTTTCGTAAAGAATATACTATATTATTCAAATGCAAACCAAAATTTGTTTTCATTTTAAAATATTTCTCCACAATCTTTGCTTCCACCTCAATCTCATGTTTCATGCGTTTGTTCTCTCGTTTCAAGAAATAAAAACTCAGCTAGATTTTTCGTAAAGAATATATTAAATTATTCAAATGCAAACGAAAATTTGTTTTCATTTTAAAATATTTCTCCACAATCTTTGTTTCCATCTAAAACTCATGTTTCATGCATTTGTTCGTTCATTTTATATAAAAATAACACTGCTAGATTTTTCGTAAATACTAAATTATTCAAATGCAAACCAAAATTTATTTTTACTTTAAAATATTTCTCCACGATCTTTGTTTGCACCTCAAACTCATGTTTCATGCCTTTGTTCGCTCGTTTCATGAAATAAAAACTCGGCTAGATTTTTCGTAAAGAATATACTATATTATTCAAATGCAAAACTAAATTTGTTTTCATTTTAAAATATTTCTCCACAATCTTTGTTTCCACCTCAATCTCATGTTTCATGCGTTTGTTCACTCGTTTCAAGAAATAAAAACTCGGCTAGATTTTTCGTAAAGAATATACTAAATTATTCAAATGCAAACGAAAATTTGTTTTCATTTTAAAATATTTCTACACAATCTTTGTTTCCATCTAAAACTCATGTTTCATGCATTTGTTCGCTCATTTTATATAAAAATAACACTGCTAGATTTTTCGTAAATACTAAATTATTCAAATGCAAACCAAAATTTATTTTTACTTTAAAATATTTCTCCACGATCTTTGTTTGCACCTCAAACTCATGTTTCGTGCCTTTGTTCGCTCGTTTCATGAAATAAAAACTCGGCTAGATTTTTCGTAAAGAATATACTATATTATTCAAATGCAAACCAAAATTTGTTTTCATTTTAAAATATTTCTCCACAATCTTTGCTTCCACCTCAATCTCATGTTTCATGCGTTTGTTCGCTCGTTTCAAGAAATAAAAACTCGGCTAGATTTTTCGTAAAGAATATACTAAATTATTCAAATGCAAACGAAAATTTGTTTTCATTTTAAAATATTTCTCCACAATCTTTGTTTCCATCTAAAACTCATGTTTCATGCATTTGTTCGCTCATTTTATATAAAAATAACACTGCTAGATTTTTCGTAAATACTAAATTATTCAAATGCAAACCAAAATTTATTTTTACTTTAAAATATTTCTCCACGATCTTTGTTTGCACCTCAAACTCATGTTTCATGCCTTTGTTCGCTCGTTTCATGAAATAAAAACTCGGCTAAATTTTTCGTAAAGAATATACTATATTATTCAAATGCAAAACTAAATTTGTTTTCATTTTAAAATATTTCTCCACAATCTTTGTTTCCACCTCAATCTCATGTTTCATGCGTTTGTTCACTCGTTTCAAGAAATAAAAACTCGGCTAGATTTTTCGTAAAGAATATACTAAATTATTCAAATGCAAACGAAAATTTGTTTTCATTTTAAAATATTTCTCCACAATCTTTATTTCCACCTAAAACTCATGTTTCATGCATTTGTTCGCTCATTTTCTACAAAAATAATACGGCCAGATTTTTCGTAAAGAATGAAAGTAAGTATTAAATTATTCAAATGCAAACCAAAATTTATTTTTACTTTAAAATATTTCTCCACGATCTTTGTTTGCACCTCAACATCATGTTTCGTGCCTTTGTTCGCTCGTTTCATGAAATAAAAACTCGGCTAGATTTTTCGTAAAGAATATACTATATTATTCAAATGCAAACCAAAATTTATTTTCATTTTAAAATATTTCTCCACAATCTTTGTTTCCACCTCAATCTCATGTTTCATGCGTTTGTTCGCTCGTTTCATGAAATAAAAACTCGGCTAGATTTTTCGTAAAGAATATACTAAATTATTCAAATGCAAACGAAAATTTGTTTTCATTTTAAAATATTTCTACACAATCTTTGTTTCCATCTAAAACTCATGTTTCATGCATTTGTTCGCTCATTTTATATAAAAATAACACTGCTAGATTTTTCGTAAATACTAAATTATTCAAATGCAAACCAAAATTTATTTTTACTTTAAAATATTTCTCCACGATCTTTGTTTGCACCTCAAACTCATGTTTCGTGCCTTTGTTCGCTCGTTTCATGAAATAAAAACTCGGCTAGATTTTTCGTAAAGAATATACTATATTATTCAAATGCAAACCAAAATTTGTTTTCATTTTAAAATATTTCTCCACAATCTTTGCTTCCACCTCAATCTCATGTTTCATGCGTTTGTTCTCTCGTTTCAAGAAATAAAAACTCGGCTAGATTTTTCGTAAAGAATATATTAAATTATTCAAATGCAAACGAAAATTTGTTTTCATTTTAAAATATTTCTCCACAATCTTTGTTTCCATCTAAAACTCATGTTTCATGCATTTGTTCGTTCATTTTATATAAAAATAACACTGCTAGATTTTTCGTAAATACTAAATTATTCAAATGCAAACCAAAATTTATTTTTACTTTAAAATATTTCTCCACGATCTTTGTTTGCACCTCAAACTCATGTTTCATGCCTTTGTTCGCTCGTTTCATGAAATAAAAACTCGGCTAGATTTTTCGTAAAGAATATACTATATTATTCAAATGCAAAACTAAATTTGTTTTCATTTTAAAATATTTCTCCACAATCTTTGTTTCCACCTCAATCTCATGTTTCATGCGTTTGTTCACTCGTTTCAAGAAATAAAAACTCGGCTAGATTTTTCGTAAAGAATATACTAAATTATTCAAATGCAAACGAAAATTTGTTTTCATTTTAAAATATTTCTACACAATCTTTGTTTCCATCTAAAACTCATGTTTCATGCATTTGTTCGCTCATTTTATATAAAAATAACACTGCTAGATTTTTCGTAAATACTAAATTATTCAAATGCAAACCAAAATTTATTTTTACTTTAAAATATTTCTCCACGATCTTTGTTTGCACCTCAAACTCATGTTTCGTGCCTTTGTTCGCTCGTTTCATGAAATAAAAACTCGGCTAGATTTTTCGTAAAGAATATACTATATTATTCAAATGCAAACCAAAATTTGTTTTCATTTTAAAATATTTCTCCACAATCTTTGCTTCCACCTCAATCTCATGTTTCATGCGTTTGTTCGCTCGTTTCAAGAAATAAAAACTCGGCTAGATTTTTCGTAAAGAATATACTAAATTATTCAAATGCAAACGAAAATTTGTTTTCATTTTAAAATATTTCTCCACAATCTTTGTTTCCATCTAAAACTCATGTTTCATGCATTTGTTCGTTCATTTTATATAAAAATAACACTGCTAGATTTTTCGTAAATACTAAATTATTCAAATGCAAACCAAAATTTATTTTTACTTTAAAATATTTCTCCACGATCTTTGTTTGCACCTCAAACTCATGTTTCATGCCTTTGTTCGCTCGTTTCATGAAATAAAAACTCGGCTAGATTTTTCGTAAAGAATATACTATATTATTCAAATGCAAAACTAAATTTGTTTTCATTTTAAAATATTTCTCCACAATCTTTGTTTCCACCTCAATCTCATGTTTCATGCGTTTGTTCACTCGTTTCAAGAAATAAAAACTCGGCTAGATTTTTCGTAAAGAATATACTAAATTATTCAAATGCAAACGAAAATTTGTTTTCATTTTAAAATATTTCTACACAATCTTTGTTTCCATCTAAAACTCATGTTTCATGCATTTGTTCGCTCATTTTATATAAAAATAACACTGCTAGATTTTTCGTAAATACTAAATTATTCAAATGCAAACCAAAATTTATTTTTACTTTAAAATATTTCTCCACGATCTTTGTTTGCACCTCAAACTCATGTTTCGTGCCTTTGTTCGCTCGTTTCATGAAATAAAAACTCGGCTAGATTTTTCGTAAAGAATATACTATATTATTCAAATGCAAACCAAAATTTGTTTTCATTTTAAAATATTTCTCCACAATCTTTGCTTCCACCTCAATCTCATGTTTCATGCGTTTGTTCGCTCGTTTCAAGAAATAAAAACTCGGCTAGATTTTTCGTAAAGAATATACTAAATTATTCAAATGCAAACGAAAATTTGTTTTCATTTTAAAATATTTCTCCACAATCTTTGTTTCCATCTAAAACTCATGTTTCATGCATTTGTTCGCTCATTTTATATAAAAATAACACTGCTAGATTTTTCGTAAATACTAAATTATTCAAATGCAAACCAAAATTTATTTTTACTTTAAAATATTTCTCCACGATCTTTGTTTGCACCTCAAACTCATGTTTCGTGCCTTTGTTCGCTCGTTTCATGAAATAAAAACTCGGCTAGATTTTTCGTAAAGAATATACTATATTATTCAAATGCAAACCAAAATTTGTTTTCATTTTAAAATATTTCTCCACAATCTTTGCTTCCACCTCAATCTCATGTTTCATGCGTTTGTTCGCTCGTTTCAAGAAATAAAAACTCGGCTAGATTTTTCGTAAAGAATATACTAAATTATTCAAATGCAAACGAAAATTTGTTTTCATTTTAAAATATTTCTACACAATCTTTGTTTCCATCTAAAACTCATGTTTCATGCATTTGTTCGCTCATTTTATATAAAAATAACACTGCTAGATTTTTCGTAAATACTAAATTATTCAAATGCAAACCAAAATTTATTTTTACTTTAAAATATTTCTCCACGATCTTTGTTTGCACCTCAAACTCATGTTTCGTGCCTTTGTTCGCTCGTTTCATGAAATAAAAACTCGGCTAGATTTTTCGTAAAGAATATACTATATTATTCAAATGCAAACCAAAATTTGTTTTCATTTTAAAATATTTCTCCACAATCTTTGCTTCCACCTCAATCTCATGTTTCATGCGTTTGTTCTCTCGTTTCAAGAAATAAAAACTCAGCTAGATTTTTCGTAAAGAATATATTAAATTATTCAAATGCAAACGAAAATTTGTTTTCATTTTAAAATATTTCTCCACAATCTTTGTTTCCATCTAAAACTCATGTTTCATGCATTTGTTCGTTCATTTTATATAAAAATAACACTGCTAGATTTTTCGTAAATACTAAATTATTCAAATGCAAACCAAAATTTATTTTTACTTTAAAATATTTCTCCACGATCTTTGTTTGCACCTCAAACTCATGTTTCATGCCTTTGTTCGCTCGTTTCATGAAATAAAAACTCGGCTAGATTTTTCGTAAAGAATATACTATATTATTCAAATGCAAAACTAAATTTGTTTTCATTTTAAAATATTTCTCCACAATCTTTGTTTCCACCTCAATCTCATGTTTCATGCGTTTGTTCACTCGTTTCAAGAAATAAAAACTCGGCTAGATTTTTCGTAAAGAATATACTAAATTATTCAAATGCAAACGAAAATTTGTTTTCATTTTAAAATATTTCTACACAATCTTTGTTTCCATCTAAAACTCATGTTTCATGCATTTGTTCGCTCATTTTATATAAAAATAACACTGCTAGATTTTTCGTAAATACTAAATTATTCAAATGCAAACCAAAATTTATTTTTACTTTAAAATATTTCTCCACGATCTTTGTTTGCACCTCAAACTCATGTTTCGTGCCTTTGTTCGCTCGTTTCATGAAATAAAAACTCGGCTAGATTTTTCGTAAAGAATATACTATATTATTCAAATGCAAACCAAAATTTGTTTTCATTTTAAAATATTTCTCCACAATCTTTGCTTCCACCTCAATCTCATGTTTCATGCGTTTGTTCGCTCGTTTCAAGAAATAAAAACTCGGCTAGATTTTTCGTAAAGAATATACTAAATTATTCAAATGCAAACGAAAATTTGTTTTCATTTTAAAATATTTCTCCACAATCTTTGTTTCCATCTAAAACTCATGTTTCATGCATTTGTTCGCTCATTTTATATAAAAATAACACTGCTAGATTTTTCGTAAATACTAAATTATTCAAATGCAAACCAAAATTTATTTTTACTTTAAAATATTTCTCCACGATCTTTGTTTGCACCTCAAACTCATGTTTCATGCCTTTGTTCGCTCGTTTCATGAAATAAAAACTCGGCTAAATTTTTCGTAAAGAATATACTATATTATTCAAATGCAAAACTAAATTTGTTTTCATTTTAAAATATTTCTCCACAATCTTTGTTTCCACCTCAATCTCATGTTTCATGCGTTTGTTCACTCGTTTCAAGAAATAAAAACTCGGCTAGATTTTTCGTAAAGAATATACTAAATTATTCAAATGCAAACGAAAATTTGTTTTCATTTTAAAATATTTCTACACAATCTTTGTTTCCATCTAAAACTCATGTTTCATGCATTTGTTCGCTCATTTTATATAAAAATAACACTGCTAGATTTTTCGTAAATACTAAATTATTCAAATGCAAACCAAAATTTATTTTTACTTTAAAATATTTCTCCACGATCTTTGTTTGCACCTCGAACTCATGTTTCGTGCCTTTGTTCGCTCGTTTCATGAAATAAAAACTCGGCTAGATTTTTCGTAAAGAATATACTATATTATTCAAATGCAAACCAAAATTTGTTTTCATTTTAAAATATTTCTCCACAATCTTTGCTTCCACCTCAATCTCATGTTTCATGCGTTTGTTCGCTCGTTTCAAGAAATAAAAACTCGGCTAGATTTTTCGCAAAGAATATACTAAATTATTCAAATGCAAACGAAAATTTGTTTTCATTTTAAAATATTTCTCCACAATCTTTGTTTCCATCTAAAACTCATGTTTCATGCATTTGTTCGCTCATTTTATATAAAAATTACACTGCTAGATTTTTCGTAAATACTAAATTATTCAAATGCAAACCAAAATTTATTTTTACTTTAAAAAATTTCTCCACGATCTTTGTTTGCACCTCAAACTCATGTTTCATGCCTTTGTTCGCTCGTTTCAGGAAATAAAAACTCGGCTAGATTTTTCGTAAAGAATATACTAAATTATTCAAATGCAAACGAAAATTTGTTTTCATTTTAAAATATTTCTCCACAATCTTTGTTTCCATCTAAAACTCATGTTTCATGCATTTGTTCGCTCATTTTATTTAAAAATAACACTGCTAGATTTTTCGTAAATACTATATTATTCAAATGCAAACCAAAATTTATTTTAACTTTAAAAAATTTCTCCACGATCTTTATTTGCACCTCAAACTCATGTTTCATGCCTTTGTTCGCTCGTTTCATCAAATAAAAACTCGGCTAGATTTTTCGTAAAGAATATACTAAATTATTCAAATGCAAACGAAAATTTGTTTTCATTTTAAAATATTTCTCCACAATCTTTATTTCCACCTAAAACTCATGTTTCATGCATTTGTTCGTTCATTTTCTACAAAAGTAATACGGCCAGATTTTTCGTAAAGAATGAAAGTAAGTACTAAATTATTCAAATGCAAACCAAAATTTATTTTTACTTTAAAATATTTCTCCACGATCTCTGTTTGCATCTCAACCTCATGTTTCATGCCTTTGTTCGCTCGTTTCATGAAATAAAAACTCGGCTAGATTTTTCGTAAAGAATATACTATATTATTCAAATGCAAACCAAAATTTGTTTTCATTTTAAAATATTTCTCCACAATCTTTGTTTCCACCTCAATCTCATGTTTCATGCGTTTGATCGCTCGTTTAATGAAATAAAAACTCGGCTAGATTTTTCGTAAAGAATATACTAAATTATTCAAATGCAAACGAAAATTTGTTTTCATTTTAAAATATTTCTCCACAATCTTTGTTTCCATCTAAAACTCATGTTTCATGCATTTGTTCGCTCATTTTATATAAAAATAACACTGCTAGATTTTTCGTAAATACTAAATTATTCAAATGCAAACAAAAATTTATTTTGACTTTAAAAAATTTCTCCACGATCATTGTTTGCACCTCAAACTCATGTTTCATGCCTTTGTTCGCTCGTTTCAGGAAATAAAAACTCGGCTAGATTTTTCGTAAAGAATATACTATATTATTCGAATGCAAACCAAAATTTATTTTCATTTTAAAATATTTCTCCACAATCTTTGTTTCCACCTCAATCTCATGTTTCATGCGTTTGTTCGCTCGTTTCATGAAATAAAAACTCGGCTAGATTTTTCGTAAAGAATATACTAAATTATTCAAATGCAAACGAAAATTTGTTTTCATTTTAAAATATTTCTACACAATCTTTGTTTCCATCTAAAACTCATGTTTCATGCATTTGTTCGCTCATTTTATATAAAAATAACACTGCTAGATTTTTCGTAAATACTAAATTATTCAAATGCAAACCAAAATTTATTTTTACTTTAAAATATTTCTCCACGATCTTTGTTTGCACCTCAAACTCATGTTTCGTGCCTTTGTTCGCTCGTTTCAAGAAATAAAAACTCGGCTAGATTTTTCGTAAAGAATATACTATATTATTCAAATGCAAACCAAAATTTGTTTTCATTTTAAAATATTTCTCCACAATCTTTGCTTCCACCTCAATCTCATGTTTCATGCGTTTGTTCGCTCGTTTCAAGAAATAAAAACTCGGCTAGATTTTTCGTAAAGAATATACTAAATTATTCAAATGCAAACGAAAATTTGTTTTCATTTTAAAATATTTCTCCACAATCTTTGTTTCCATCTAAAACTCATGTTTCATGCATTTGTTCGCTCATTTTATATAAAAATAACACTGCTAGATTTTTCGTAAATACTATATTATTCAAATGCAAACCAAAATTTATTTTTACTTTAAAAAATTTCTCCACGATCTTTGTTTGCACCTCAAACTCATGTTTCATGCCTTTGTTCGCTCGTTTCATGAAATAAAAACTCGGCTAGATTTTTCGTAAAGAATATACTATATTATTCAAATGCAAACCAAATTTTGTTTTCATTTTAAAATATTTCTCCACAATCTTTGTTTCCATCTAAAACTCATGTTTCATGCATTTGTTCGCTCATTTTATAGAAAAATAACACTGCTAGATTTTTGGTAAATACTAAATTATTCAAATGCAAACCAAAATTTATTTTTACTTTAAAATAATTCTCCACGATCTTTGTTTGCACCTCAACCTCATGTTTCATGCCTTTGTTCGCTCGTTTCATGAAATAAAAACTCGGCTAGATTTTTCGTAAAGAATATACTATATTATTCAAATGCAAACGAAGATTCGTTTTCATTTTAAAATATTTGTCCACAATCTTTGTTTCCATCTAAAACTCATGTTTCATGCATTTGTTCGCTCATTTTATATAAAAATAACACTGCTAGATTTTTCGTAAATACTAAATTATTCAAATGCAAACAAAAATTTATTTTTACTTTAAAAAATTTCTCCACGATCTTTGTTTGCACCTCAAACTCATGTTTCATGCCTTTGTTCGCTCGTTTCAGGAAATAAAAACTCGGCTAGATTTTTCGTAAAGAATATACTATATTATTCAAATGCAAACGAAGATTTGTTTTCATTTTAAAATATTTCTCCACAATCTTTGTTTCCATCTAAAACTCATGTTTCATGCATTTGTTCGCTCATTTTATATAAAAATAACACTGCTAAATTTTTCGTAAATACTAAATTATTCAAATGCAAACCAAAATTTATTTTTACTTTAAAAAATTTCTCCACGATCTTTGTTTGCACCTCAAACTCATGTTTCATGCCTTTGTTCGCTCGTTTCATGAAATAAAAACTCGGCTAGATTTCTCGTAAAGAATATACTATATTATTCAAATGCAAACCAAATTTTTTTTCATTTTAAAATATTTCTCCACAATCTTTGTTTGCACCTCAATCTCATGTTTCATGCGTTTGTTCGCTCGTTTCATGAAATAAAAACTCGGTTAGATTTTTCGTAAAGAATATACTAAATTATTCAAATACAAACGAAAATTTGTTTTCATTTTAAAATATTTCTCCACAATCTTTGTTTCCGTCTAAAACTTATGTTTCATGCATTTGTTCGCTCATTTTATATAAAAATAATACTGCTAGATTTTTCGTAAATACTAAATTATTCAAATGCAAACCAAAATTTATTTTTACTTTAAAAAAGTTCTCCACGTTCTTTGTTTGCACCTCAAACTCATGTTTCATGCCTTTGTTCGCTCATTTTATTCAAAAATAACACGGCTAGATTTTTCGTAAAGAATGATAATAAATACGTAATTATTCAAATGCAAACGAAAAAAAAATTTCGTTTTAAAATATTTCTCCACAATCTTTGTTTGCACCTTAAAGTCATGTTTCATGCGTTTGTTCGCTCGTTTCGTGCAATAAAAACCCGGCTAGATTTTTCGTAAAGAATGTACTAATTATTCGAACGCAAACAAAAATTTGTTTTCATTTTAAAATATTTTTCTACAATCAATTTTTGAACCTAAAACTCATGTTTGATTTGTTTGTTTGCTCGTTTGATTCAAAAAATACTCGGATAGATTTTTCGTAAAGAATAATAGTAAATACTAAATTATACAAATGGAAACCAAATTTGTTCAATACAAATGTTTGTTTTGTAATATTTCTCTACAATATTTTTTTCCACCTAGACCTCATGTTTCATGCGTTTGTTCGCTCATTTTATACAAAAATATTTTTCGTAAAGAATCATAGTAATACTAAATTATTTAAATGCAAACCAAAAAAAATTTCATTTTAAAATATTTCTCAACAATCTTTGTTTGCACCTCAAACTCATGTATCATGCGTTTGTTAGCTCGTTTCATAAAATAAAAACTCGGCTAAATTTTTCGTAAAGAATATACTAAATTATTCAAATGCAAACGAAAATTTGTTATCATTTTAAAATATTTCTCCACAATCTTTATTTCCACCTAAAACTCATGTTTCATGCATTTGTTCGTTCATTTTATACAAAAATAACACGGCCCGATTTTTCGTAAAGAATGATAGTAAGTACTAAATTATTCAAATGCAAACCAAAATTTATTTTTACTTTAAAATATTTCTCCAAAATCTTTGTTTGCACCTCAAACTCTTGTTTCATTCGTTTGTTCGCTCATTACATGCAAGAAAAACTCGACTAGATTTTTCGTAAAGAATATACTAAATTTTTCAAATGCGAACCAAAATTTGTTTTCAGTTTACAATGTTTCTCCACAATCTTTGTTTGCACCTCAAACTCTTGTATCATGTGTTTATTCGCTCGTTTCATGAAATAAAAACTCGGCTAGATTTTTCGTAATGAATATACTAAATTATTCAAATGGAAACCAAAATTTGTTTTCATTTTAAAATATTTCTCCAAAATCTTTGTTTGCACCTCAAACTCTTGTTTCAATCGTTTGTTCGCTCGTTACATGCAAGAAAAACTCGGCTAGATTTTTCGTAAAGAATATACTAAATTTTTCAAATGCAAACCAAAATTTGTTTTCAGTTTACAATGTTTCTCCACAATCTTTGTTTGCACCTCAAACTCATGTTTCATGCGTTTGTTCGCTCGTTTCATGCAATAGAAACTCGGTTAGATTTATCGTAAATAATATACTAAATTATTCAAACACGAACAAAAATTTGTTTTCATTCTAAAATATTGCTCCTCAATCGTTTTTTGCACCTAAAACTCATGTTTCATTAGTTTGTTTGCTCGTTTGATTCAAAGAATACTCGGATAGATTTTCCATAAAGAATGATAGTAAATACTAAATTATTCAAATGCAAACCAAATTTTGTGTTCATTTTAAAATATTTCTACACAATTTTTATATGCACCTAAATCTCACGTTTCATGCGTTTGTTCGCTCATTTTATTCAAAAATAACACGGCTAGATTTTTCCTAAAGAATGATAGTAAACACGTAATTATTCAAATGCGGACGAAATTTTTTTTTCGTTTTAAAATATTTCTCCACAATCTTTGTTTGCACCTAAAACTCATGTTTCATGCGTTTGTTCGCTCGTTTCATGCAATAAAAACCCGGCTAGATTTTTCGTATAGAATGTCCTAATTATTCAAACGCAAACAAAAATTTGTTTTCATTTTAAAATATTTCTCTACAATCTCTTTTTGAACCTAAAACTCATGTTTGATTTGTTTGTTTGCTCGTTTGATTCAAAAAATAATCGGATAGATTTTTCGTAAAGAATTATTGTAAATACTAAATTATACAAATGCAAACCAAATTTTGTGTTCATTTTGTAATATTTCTCCACAATATTTGTTTCCACCTAGACCTCATGTTTCATGTGTTTGTTCGCTCATTTTATACAAAAATATTTTTCGTAAAGAATCGTAGTAAATACTAAATTATTTAAATGCAAACCAAAAAAAATTTCATTTTAAAATATTTCTCCACAATCTTTGTTTGCACCTCAAACTCATGTATCATGCGTTTGTTCGCTCGGTTCCTGAAATAAAAACTCGGCTAGATTTTTCGTAAAGAATATACTAAATTATTCAAATGCAAACGAAAATTTGTTTTCATTTTAAAATATTTCTCCACAATCTTTATTTCCACCTAAAACTCATGTTTTATGCATTTGTTCGCTCATTTTATACAAAAATAACACGGTCAGATTTTTCGTAAAGAATGATAGTAAATACTAAATTATTCAAATGCAAACCAAAATTTATTTTTACTTTAAAATATTTCTCCATGATCTTTGTTTGCACCTCAAACTCATGTTTCATGCCTTTGTTCGCTCGTTTCATGCAATAAAAACTTGGTTAGATTTTTCGTAAAGAATATACTAAATTATTCAAATGCAACTCAAAATTTGTTTTCATTTTAAAATATTTCTCCACGATCTTTGTTTGCACCTCAAACTCATGTTTAATGCCTTTGTTCGCTCGTTTCATGAAATAAAAACTCGGCTAGATTTTTCGTAAAGAATATATACTAAATTATTCAAATGCAAACCAAAATTTATTTTCATTTTAAAATATTTCTCCACAATCTTTGTTTGCAGCCCAAACTCATGTTTCATTCGTTTGTTCGCTCGTTTCATGCAATGAAAACTCGGCTAGATTTTTCGTAATGAATATACTAAATTATTCAAATGCAAACCAAAATTTGTTGTCATTTTAAAATATTTCTCCAAATAATTCTTGATTTGCTCATCTGTTAATTTTATACCAGGCAATGCATATATCTTTCTCATTTTATATATAATATCATCACCAAGAACTTGCCAACAATCACTAAAAAACTTACATGGATCAACAATTTCACTATGTAATAACATACTAACAAACATTCTACGTAATTGTGATGATGTTGCCCAATTAGAAGCTTCTTGTATCGCAAATAACCACTCATTGTCATCGGCTAGAAGACCAAGTGCGTTGCATGCATCTCTAAATGAGTTGTATAAAGTACCATTAATTGTGCGTATATCTTCATAACATGTCGCGCCACGTGCAAAGTTTAATAATAGCCTAAGATAGTACAATTCACCAGAATTTGGATGCACATAATATATTCGGCCTAGACATTTTCCGCTTTTTCGTACATTCCAAAATTTGTCTTTTTCATGCCATGTGAATTTTTGTGGAATTTCAACGTAAGTAAGTTGTCGGGCTAATGGTTCTCTTTTATTTAGTTCCATCAATTCTGTTAACATGGTTCGTTCCGCATTTCCAGCATTAACAGTATAGTGCATATTTTGACCATCATTGAAAATAATGTTGTTCACGAAAGGCAAATGCACAGGAAGTCTTTCAATGCTTGGAATTCTATAGTGTATGTCATATTGGAATATTCTCCAAAAGACCTCGTGTGGAGCAATATATCAACAATCCAAAAATGCTTTAATTTCATTGATTTCTTCGGTTTCAGCAAAATTCTTTTTGTCTTTAGATTGCAAATATGCATACGCTCAATCATTGCCTTTACAAATATACTTGAAAAGATATTTTACTAACTGAAATGTATAATATTTTTCAACATTGATGTGTGCTTGATACTTTAACAATAAATTCATATTATATGGAACAACATGGCTATTATTCAAAGAAACACCTTTTCTTTCAATAGATATGCCAGTATTACGTCGCTTATATGTAACAATACCATCTTCGCTTATCATAGTTTGATTTTGAAACGGTTTTGGAAACTCTTTTGAGCAAGAACCTTTCTTCATGCAGCTTGTTCTGGTGTTTGCCAAGCCACATGGACCATGTATCATAAACTTAGTGACAACATCATACCCCCTTGGGTCAATTTTTGGGTCCGGAATTTCTGCTGAAATAAATTCATCTATTTGTTGTGGGCTTTTCAACTTGCTTTGTGCAGCAAGCCAGACAATGACAGTACATGTGGTAATCCTCTCTTCTGAAACTCAATGGTATAAATAACTGGAAAAAATAGATAGGAACAAAATAAGATATTGGGTAATTGTAGTATAATGAATTGATTCTGTCGTTGAACTTACTTGCCATTGTTTCCCCAAATTGTTTATTATCCTTAATAAATTTCAATAATTCATCAAGCTTCATCTTGAAAACATGCGAAATAATATCTGGCCTATCTTCAGAACATTGGCCTGGAAGAAACATCCTTTCAATTTCTGGCCATTGCGGATTACATGTAAGTGTAATAAAAAGATTAGGAGGGCCAACTTGTCTGCAAATTGCCATTGCATCATGATAATTTTGGAACATATACCTAGGACTTCCGACATGCGAATCTGGCAATATTATGCGTTTACCAATATTTTTACCAAACATATCACCTTCTACGACAGCATTTTTGACATTTTGAAATTTATCACACCTTAAGGATGCTTGATTATGTTCTAAGTAGGACAATCTTCTTGCTCAATCGACAAATAAGCGTCAACTATGTATTGCTGAAATAATCTACCAGCATGAAAAATAGTAGGTGCATCATTATTGCGTTGGTGAAGCTTATATGCATAATATTCAGCCATAGTAGCATGTTTTCTTTTAATTTTGTTCTGACCTGGTGAATTAAGAACATATTTTATATTTGAATAATAGTCATCTTCACCATAAGGAAATAACAATGGGTATTGCATTGCCATGTAACTTGGATGGTCTGACTTTATACGCTGAAAACCATTTGTGCGATGCTCAACGCTGACGTTGATCAGGCGAAATATCACCGACGACTAATCCTACAATCTCACTCGCAGTAGGCAACTCATATTGCATTGATTCATTCGAACGTTGTCCAATAATGCAAAGATCAGGGACGTTCAAATTTGAAAATCGCTCTTCATAATTCCGAAATGCTTTAACAATAATGTTACATGTATTAAGCATCTCCATAAGAGCTTGCACAATATCTTGTTTTGGTTCATTTTTTGAACGTGCATCTTTGAAAGCATCAATTCTATGTTGTACTTCATTTGAAGTATCATGTATATATAGTTGTGCATATACTGGTTTTGAACTCTCATTAGGTATAAGAGACCCCATCCTATGACATGTTTCACCTGACACTTTAAAAACATAAGGACCTAGACCATCATTAATTTTTTCATCAATTTTTACCCCCATTGATGTAAATGCAAACATAGAATTATACATTCGTATTTTTTCTTTGAAATGTAATGATCGCGACCCGTTGTTAGGATCTAGTAATTTACCTAATAAATCAGGAGGATCTCTTATCACTGGTAATGCGATTCGTCCTTCACGGCAGCACATGTTATACTTTGAATTGTCTATTGTAGACGATCTCTTACATCTTTCACGATACCAAAAATAAGCACCACAATGTTGGCATTGATTATCGGGTAGTCCTACATCAAGCGGTTCTACACATTTGTCCGTGCCTATGTAACACAATATAAATAAATTTTAGATAAAATAAAATAGCTAAGAGTTCAAAATAAACAATATCGTGATAAAACAAAGTTTGAGAAAACAAACACTTTTTCTACTTCTTGACGAAGATTCCCCTTGCTCTAATTGTGTGCGTTTCCTTTTCAATAAATCCAATCTTTTACGCCTATTCACAGCTGCCTCATCCATTCCCAAGGAGAGAGAACTAAACATCCATCTTACATAAGTTACATTAATTGATTTGTACAAAAATTAGAGGGTTGCAAATATTATACTGAGATATGGAATCTAACCTAAGAATAACAACATGCAAAAAATTGTGGAATCAAAATGTACTAAAAGTAGAATTTTTTTTTTTTTGAAAAAGCATTAATCGAGGCCAATTTTACAACAATAACTGCTAAGTGTTTACATGTTTTTACAATTTTCTATATGTAAAATATTCCTTTGGTGATACAATTACTAACTGCTTGCCATTTTTGTAAATTACTTGTTATGTTCCCTTTCTTTTGCTCTGTTATTTGTTCCTAATTTTTTTACATATTAGTAGCACGCGTTACAGATTTGGAATGGATTATTTAGTTATATAAGAGGTATGTTATGAACAGTGATATTTTTAAGTTGATTATGGATTGTGAATTTATTGGAATTAGATGCAGGAGTAGAATAAAGAGATGTGTGACGTATCAAATACTTATTAAATCAAAGTCAAAGAAAAAAAATGAAAAGGATGAAAAAGAGTAATCTGGCGTCAGTTCATTAAATTAAGTTAATGAATTTGGTAATATATTTGTCCCCAGATCTCCAATTAACTACCCAAACTATACATAATTATGCAAAATTAATGCCAAAAATTTGTAATCCAAAATACTAATAACCATATATTGATATATATCTTTCATAAATCCACTACAAACTTGCTAAACCAGCTTTCTGATCCGCGATTCAGAATTCAGATGAACAAAATATTTAATACAAAACATAATTAAAACCAAAATAAAACAAAAAATAACTAATTCATAACTAAAAGGGAAAATCTCAAATGAAAAAACTACAATTCAGATCCATTTCTCATTCAAGCAAAATTTAAAAACGGAAGAATAGGAACAGGAAGAAAGCAAGCCAAGCATTCTTAGTTCCGTTTAACATCAATTTTGAGAATGGAATTGAAAAGTAGAACATGAGGTACTGAATTTCTGAACTATTTCGTTCAGTTTTCTTTCCGATTAGTTCTTCCATTTCGTCGAAAACCATGCATGAATTAACAAAAAGAATTAGGTTTTTTTTATCTGTATTTTTTCTTTGCAATTTAAGGGTTTGGCAAAGTCATTAATAGAAACAATTACATAAAGACTTTCTATCACCATTTTTCACTACAGTAAAGGCTTATTTTACAAAATCATGAGGTACACAATTTTATAACGAAATTTTAAACTTTTGCAAGGACTAAAATGATAATTCTAAAATACCTTCATCAGTCAATTGCGAAGTCCAAAGCGTAAGATTGTCGCAAAGCAGCTGCGTAATATGCGTCGAATCTTTATTTGACCCCTCAGCTTTATCCGATGCAGTCCTTATTAAGCAACAGAAAAAAGAAAATTAATTAATTAAAAATAATAAAACTGAAGAGAAAGAAAAACCCTAGTTATAATCACTTGCAGTAAGACAGGTACCATATGAACAAAAATTCGGAAAAGGAAATTTGCAAAACGCCTATGCATTATGCCGAAATTGCAAAAAGAAATCTACATTCTTCAAAAGTAGTTTCTTTTTTTTACAATTCTGAACAATGCAGGGGCTTTTTTGCAATTTTGACAAAATCTTAAATATGTACATTAAATGAAGATGAGTACCAGTTATATAAATTCAAAACTTAAACCAAAAAACCTTAAAGTCCAAATCTTAAATATGTACTTGCGTATCATTTATATAAATTCAAAGCCACAAAAAAAAATCAGTTACTGTAGCCAAACCATATTTCACTTTGGTTACAGCTGAACAAAAATTAAAAAGGAAATTTGCAAAGAACCCCTACTCTATGCCTAAATTGCAAAAATAATATTATAAATTCCAAAAAAACCCTTCATTTTTCCTAAATTAGACACTTTTTGCAATTTTACTGCAAATCATCTGCATCTTAGTTAACTTTATTTTGGGGAAAATTTCAGCTCAATTTTGGGTTGATACTAATAAAATCTGAATATCTATCTCAACCATAATACTCAATTACTAAAATACTTATTTATTCGAGAAACCATGAATTTAAATCTCAAAAAGTTTGTATCTCAAAAAGGAATCTCCAAAAGTTTAACAATACAAACCACCATGAGAAAATTTGAAATTCTAGAATAACATTGACTTTTTTCTATCAAAAAATAAACAGAACTTCAGCATTTTAAATACAAAAAAAGGACAACTTTGAATAACAGAAATTTATTTCATGAACAGCCAAATTTTCTAAAGAAGCCAAAATTTTCTATACAAATCTACACAACAAATTTCAGTAGTATTAAAACATAATTAACCCAATTATTTCAATTCAGTCCATCCCTCACTTATAAATATTCTGGAAATTGAGATAGAAAAAACCCTAGTCATAATAAATAGTTAACTCTATTTTGTGGAAAATTTCAGCTCAATTTTGGGCAAATTAAAGCCTAATTAATCCTAAGTAAAGCAAATTTCAGCAGTATTAAAACATAATTAACCCCAATTATTTCAATTCAGTCCATCCCTCACTTCTAAATATTCTGTAAATTGAGAGCAAAATGGCAAAAGAGCAAAAAATCGATCAAAATTTGTTCAAAAAACAATAAATTCGCACCTAAAGAAGACAACCGAGCACTCAAAATCCCGGCCACCGTGGTCTGTCGCGATTGATACAGCAAGCGCGCAAGAGAGAGAGAAAGGCGAATAGAAGTTCTCCGTCCAGTGAGAGAGTTCGTCGAGAGAGAGAGAGAGAGGCGGAATGAATTGTCGCGCCACAGAGAGACAGAGACGAAGAGAGAAGGTGTGAGCAGAGAGGGAGAGAGTGGAGAGAACGTGAGAATGGAGGCCTCCGGAAACTCCAAGGAAAGAAAGAAAGAAAGAAAGAAAGAGAAGAAAAAAAGCTGAGCAAAACAGTGGCCGTTGGATTTTGATCGTACGGATGAAATTGAAGAGATGACGTGGCTAATTCCGGTAACATCGACCCGCCAGGATTAAGATAAGATATTTATTATAATGAGAAAAAAGATGCATAAAATAAGCGAAAAATCTAGAACAATTCTGCCAAGACAATATTGCTGAGAAATTGCCCGCCCTTTCCTCTCCACCTCCATCGTCATTCTCATCATTTAAAACTTCAAAATCCCCTCTTTTGCCCTCTCTCTACACCCTGATAACCAACCCTCTTCCATCCATGGATTCTTCAACTCCGGCTCAAGACCTCGCCGGCGCAATCCAAGCCGCCGCTTCCCCTTCCCAAATCGCCGCCGCCATCTCCGCCGTCTCCTCCTTCCTCCGCCGCCACCCGTCCGACCAATCGCGCCCTTTCTTCTCTCTCGCTTTCCCTTCTCTTCTGCAACGTATCTTCGGTTTCGATTCCATCTCATGGCTTGAACTCGCGACATCCGACCCAGACCTGTCATTTAACCTCTTCTCCTTTCTTGGCCCTCATGGCCCACTTTTCACTTCAATTTTTTCCGTGGATCAGCAATCTTTGATCAAATACATCTTTCCATCAGAACGATTACCTGAATGGATCCGATTTGTGTTGCAAAACCCGATTTCTGGTGACCTTTTGGCATCAGCTTCGCCTCTTTTCGCATCAAGAATCAAAGAAGACGAGATTCAGAACTTGAATCAAATCCAGCTCAATGTGTTTGAGTATTACATCTTTTGGTTCGCTTATTATCCTGTTTTACGTGGAGCTGCTTCTGATTTATCCGGTCCAAATTCAGGCCCAAGTCGCCCAAACCGTAAATTGGAGAATTGGGTTTCTTCTTTACCTTTTATTTCAACTACTGGTCGGAAACCTGGTCAGAAACCTGAATCTAGCTTATATTTAAAGCTTCTATATTCATATCTCAAAGCTTTTGTGCCCAAAATTGGGTTGATTCCTTACAGAAGCTCAATGCTTAGTTACTCCATAAATAGCGATAAAACTTATGTTCAAGCAGAATTTGTAATTAACACACTTTTACAATTCTGGCTTGTTGATAATGATTTCTCACCATTGCCAGTACAAGAATACCAAAAATTAGGGTTTAGTTTTCAAAATTGGATCGGTAAAAACCCACCTACGCCTGGTTTAGCGGAACCAATCAAATTATTAGTCAATTACTTAGCTTTCAACACTAATTCATCAGAAGAAAATAATGCACACAAGGTGTTTGATGAAATGATAAAGAGGCCTTTGTACAGGTTTATTTTGAGGAGCTTTTTGTACTGCCCAATTGGGGCTTCTTTAAAGAATGCCAATCAGGTTTTTAATCTTTGGATTTCATATATTGAGCCATGGAAATTATGTGAGGAGGATTTTAACGAGTTTGAAATGAGTAAAGAAAACGGAGTTGAAGGAAAAAGGAATAAAGAGGATTTATGGATGGATTATGTGTTGGATAATTATTTGTTTTATAGCTCAATGGTTGTGCATTTTTTGGAGTTTACTCACAAATTTATTCACTCGGATGTTGTTTCAGTGGTGCAGATGGTATCTAAGGTTAGTCATCTTTTTATTTCCATTAAATGTTTAAATATTGGTAATCTTTTGTTGTCACAATCTTGTTTCTTTTAGCGGTACTGAAAAGATTACACCATTTTTGTTTCTTTCTTGTTTGGCGCTGGTTTGTTTTATTTATATGTGTGAAATGGAGTTTAAATTGGGTCATATTGAAGCTTCTATTGAGCAATTGAGGATCAACAGTCGTCTTAATTAGGCTCAATTACTGTAGTATTTTATATCATATACAGATATACTTACTGCTTAAAGTCTTGTTTATTTATCTGCTTTTTAGATTCTAATTATTTTTTTTTTATTTTTTTTCTTACAAAGATTTTAGATGTGTTATGTTCATCAAATGAGCTAGCGAGTCTCCTTCGCCAAGTGGATATAACTTATCGCGTCAGAAAAACTGGCTCTCCTTCTAATTATTCGCTTGATAAACTGTATAATAAATACATACCATCAATTTGCGAGCAATTAAAGGTACACATTATAAATTATATCTCAAATAAAATATTTCATTAACATTACTTGTAGTTGTTAGAAACCCTAATTTGAGTTACAATTTCGCAATTGGGGAAAAACTTTACTTGGTCACTTATACCCAATTGAGTTACAATTTCACCTAAATTGTGCAAACCCTAATTTTTTGTTGTGATATTTTATATTTTGGCAGGATTGGGAAGATGGACTGTCAGAAAGCGAAACAGAGGTTCCTTTTTTGAATGAAAGAAAAGACTTGGATTTGAGGCTTTTCAGTCAGGGTGAAGATGGGGCCCACAACTTGCTTCATGTAAGTACTTAGTTAAAATTTAGTTTGGGAAATTTGCAAAAAAGTCCCTATGTTATTGGAAATTGCAAAAAAGTCCATGTATTATTTCCAAAATTGCAAAAAAATCTCTACCATTAGTTTTCTACTCTAATTATTTGGAAAAAAATTCTTAAAGAGAGTAATGTAAATAAAAATATATTTTTTAAGCAATTAAAGTATGAAAACTAACAGTGTTAACCCCTAACTAACGGTACTTTTTTTTTTTGCAATAATGTAGGTTGTTTGCAATTTCCAGTAATGTAGTTTTTTGTTTGCAATTTTGGTATAATGTAGGTTTTTTTAGCACATTTCCCTTTATTTATTTAAAAATTAAAACATTAGTTTACGCATCTTTTGATACAAATGGCCAAAGGATGCAAAGATATTTCTATGTCTTGTAAGTCGTAAGGTATAGGCGAATTTTTGCAGGGGCATCTGTCATATTTCTCATTTTGTAGGGGTATTCTTGGTATTTTGACAAATTTCTGGCGTAAACATAAAACTGCTTACAATTTTCATTTATAGCCCCTGTTTATATTTCCTTAATACTCATAATAGCGTCCTTTTGATTATATTCCCTATATAACTTGGCACTTTAGTTTTCTGACCTAAATTAAGAAATATTATTATAATCAAATCAAAAGTAGGCTATTGTGTGTTTTAAGACAAAAAAAAATGGGCTTGTAAACAGAAACTTTTCCGAAATTGTCCCTACATTATTTTTTCACTTTCTTTTATTTCCATTTATTTATTTATTTTATTATTTTATAATAGCTACTCGTATTATTTTTTCACTTTCTTTTATTTCCATTTATTTATTTATTTTATTATTTTATAATAGCTACTCGTATTATTTTTTCACTTTCTTTTATTTCCATTTATTTATTAATTAATTAATTTATAACAGCTACTCGTAATTCATGCCGAGCATGAAATCCATCTCCTTCCAGGCGACTTCTCCAAACTTCTCCAAACCCTCGACTCAATCAAATCAAGAATTAAACAACTTTTCAGGGACCAAATCGCCAAAACGCAAGCAAAATCTCCTCCACAGAAAATCAATAAAAAACCGACCAATCAAACGGAGTTTTTCACTCCAAGGCGGCCGAAACAGGGGAATAAATACAGAGGCGACTGGATGAGAAGACCCATTTCAACCGATGAGGTGGCATGGTTAGCTAGGGTTTTGATTAGGGTTTCTGACTGGCTGAATTGTTACTTAGCTCTCGACCGAAATGTGGAGAGTAATAATAATGCTGACGTGGCGGGGCTGACTTTTGTGGAGCTGAAAGGTGATGAGGTGAGACAAATTAATGGGTTTAAAGAGGCTTTCTGGCTGCTGTTTACGCATGTTTTTTCATGGTTTGTGGTGATTTGCAATTTGGTGTTAGGGTTTATGAGGAGGCGTGGGATGAGGGTTAATCTTAGGGTTTTGGCGTCGAAAATGTTAGTAGGGGTTGTTTTGTTGTGTATTTTTTTGATGGTTATTAGTAGGGTTTTTACTAAGGTTTTGGGATTGTTTGGTTTTTCTTAATTTTAACGTCTTTGTGTATAGTGGCATCACAGGGATAGTTTTTTTTGTTTTTGTTTTTTGGGTTACATTTACAGAGGCATATGTTTTGTTTATTTGTTTTTTGTTTGGAACGAGTTTTTTTTTATGTAATACTAAAAGAATATTTACCTTTTATAATGTGTTTGGTTTGTTGGATGGTTGGAATTTATTGTAGCTATAGTAGTTTTGTGTATGATATTTTACATTTTCATCATAAAAAAAATGGAACTTGAAGTTTTACATTTATAGTATAGGAAACTATTAATATATTGAAATCTACCGAATAGGGGGCTCATTTTGAAATATTCTATGGATCTAAATATGGAGTACAATTTATTGTTTACCTGTATGGTATTGCTACTTGTAATTTGGTTATGAAAATTTAGGATGATAAATGAGGTCGATTTACGTATTTATTTCTTTTCTTGAGGAATAGATTGACAGAGCATAACCTCTCACCAGGTAACACATCTGGACTTCGTTTAATAGCTCCTTCAGCGTTAAGTAGTTCAATGCAATATCGTTTTAATTTGACCCTCATTCATCAAATTTTCTCGAGGAGAAAACTGGTTGGGATTTTTGAATATTTGTAAATTCAGGAGCATCTATGATTCATCTAAAATTAAGAAAATAGTAACAAAAAACTGGTAGAAACAATTAACAAATTGTCATTGCATGTTAATATTTTCATCGAAATAAATAATTATATTTTTCTATTAAACTAATAATTATATTTATCCTTGGTTGTGTTCAAATAATTGCATCAATGAGACAAGGACTAGTTATAAGAGCTGCAATGAAAAATTCAAATAAAATGAAATAAATATGCAAAGATTTGGCATTGTTCTTTGCTCTTTCTTTCTAATAAAAAGAAGGTATTTGATGGTGTAAGACAGGGGTTTCCCATTGTGCGGGATGACCTTCCTTTTTTTCTTCTTTTTTTCACGCAAAAATAATATATATAGGTAATACAGAGTATATATGACTAATTTATTCTAAAGAGTATATACGTAAACAGAGAAAAATAATATATATAGAAAAAATAGTATATTGATAAGTAAAAAACTATTATATACAAATTCCAAACAGTAAACGAATGCACAAAAATAATATATACGTAAAATAATATATAGAAAAAACATAGTATATTGAAAAGTGAAAAAAAAAGCAAGTTATACAGAATTCCATCGCATTTTGGGCATGTTCAAGCTCGCGGCCTCTTCAGATTTCCCTAAAAAAATTAAAATTTTGTAGAGGACAGGCGGCAGAGACACTAGTTTATTTAGATAAAATTATAAGGATATTGGTGTGGTTAATGTTTGATTCTAGCGTTTATTATGGTTTCTAATTTTGTCATATAAATCATTGTAGATATTATGGAGAGAGAAAATTTAATATGACAATGAATTATCTATCATTAATAAGGATAAAGTAGATATATGATAGATAAATTTAGAATACTCTCAACGTAACAAGCATACAAGATGGCACCACCCCATTCTAAATATAGCTTATTTTAGAGTTTTAAGCATGTTGTCTCACTTAATAAGGAAAGTCACGCCAGCCAAAGCACGACAACAGCGCGACGCTTTTTCACTCGGCACCTCTCAGCTCAGCAAGCAGCGACGGCGGCACGACGGGATGAAAACAGAGACGCTACACGAAAACAGTATATAGATATAATATAATTTAGATAAATGGTAGATATATATGTATGTATGTATATATATATATATACGTATGTATATATACATATATATATATATGTATATATACATACGTATATATAAGTATATATATGTATATATACATACGTATATATATGTATATGTACATACGTATATATATATATATATATATATATATATATATATATATATATATATATATATATATATATATGTAGTTCAGACAAACATTATATGTATTACTATATGTTCTGATAAACAATGGGACGACATGGAGAAAGTAAGAAACTCCGCCGGCTGGGAAACACAACGTGCAGCACGACATGTCGTGATCTGGGAGTCCACTATAGTAGAGTGATTTTTATTTTCCCATAAATGATATTCTAACAAACTAACGTCCCGACTCATAAATTTATTGAGTTTATATAGGGAGCTTCCAGAATCTCCACCTTGATGGTTATAGTGATCGATGATCATTTAAATTAATTTTTTTTAATTATATTGATTTTCACTGACTGTTTAGTATTTTAGAATAAAGACATATAATGAAGATTTTAATTACCATTAAAATTCTAATCATCATATTTCACTAACCACTTGATAATACAAAAAAAATAATATTACCCTCATTAAAGTGGTGAACTTGGGGCTAACTATGATTTCTCATTTTATTCTGTTTCCTTTTCACTTACCCCTTGACCCTTGGCCTTGTCCTTATTTCCGAACCATATATAACAATGGATACTCGCGCGTTGCGTGAAATTTCCTTAATCTTAATGTATTTATGAGATGTCTCAGCGAACGTAAAGAAAAAAGTCCACATAATAAAATCAATCATGAAAAATGATATTTTCAAGAAAAATTGCTCACATTGATTTAGGTTTACTTTAGCCGTTATACAAATTGAACTTTATGTGAATAGTACAAAATATACATTTTCATTGGTGTTTTTCCTGAGAATATATGAGGAAAAATGAGGAAAAAAGAAAAAAAATCAGATAATATAATTTGAGTTCTATGGTCCACATAGATATCTTGGGGTGCCAGCAATGCTTTAGTACTAACAAAATACTACATAGTTCTCTTGAGCTTTCCTATAGAGGACAAAACTTAAATTTAGAATAAACAATATATAAATAAATATTAAAGCACCAATTCACATATTCTAGATGCAAATATTACCTTTTAGTATTCATCACAATTGTAAATAACACAGTAAGAGGATGTCTTTTGTGTTTTAAACCATCTTTTAATTATTTGCTGAAACCTACCAATAAACAAAAAAAAACCCCAAAAAGGAATATTGTTCACAACAATTATGAATTACAATCACATAAGAAACATATGTTACGTAAGAATTTAGTCGAATATGTTTCAAGCGCCAATCCAAGAGACCATATGGATTAAAATATGAACTATTTTATCTCATTCTTCACATTAATTACTTATTTTTTTCAAGATCACCATATAGTTTGAAAAGTAAAGTACACCAAATGGTTTAGCACCAATTCCAATATCTTTTTAGACAAATAGCTGCAATAGCATATATACTTTGAAAACAATTAAAATATACACATTTTTCTTTTTATATGGAGATATAGTAATTTGCAATTTTTTCAATTAGTAATATCATAACCAAGATGAAACCATTGTACCAAATTATCATGTTTTAATACTAAGAAGTGTGGAAACAGGGGGAGGATTTGAGATGACAGATCAAAAGGTAACTTGATAAAGGATAGAAAGTCAATTCTATTGCAATATTGAGAGAACTCAACAATCATGATTGAGCAATGCCTAAAATTGATAAACAAAAGTACCAATTTATAAATCAAAATATCAAACTAAATGTGAAATTAGAAGAAGAGTGGGCAAACAAAGTAAACTTACCTTCTATTAAGAGCATTACAACTTACCAATTGAACACAAATAGATAAAGAAATATCAATTAAGGTAAAGACTCTCAGATGGCTATTAAATCAAACAGAATGTTCTATTGCTGAATATTTTGCCATTAATCATTTAATTTGGAAGTCAATCTCAAGATCCAAACTCCAATTTTTTCGGATGATACTTCTCTATCTGTTCCCAATTAAAAAAAATTCCAAAAAATAACAGTAATTTGATTAAGTATATCCATAGAAAAAAATCATCACCAATCACATAATCAAATTTGAAACATTAATAAAAGGAAATTACCTTCTTTGAACCCAGTTGTGGATCCAGAAATTTCACCAAAAAATTCGAATTCCAAAAATAAAAAACCTTATATCAATATTAAACAATAATTTCCTGTCAGATATGTCGAGAAGATTTATTAAAAAAATTCGAACAAAACAAAAAAACTTGCATCAATAAATATGAAATAATTATCTCACCGATACAAATTGTTGTCTGAAGGTATCATAGCCGCATCTCAGTTGTGTACCAATGAGGTCCACCTAGGTTGCGAATTTCACTTAGGACAGAGAGAAGAAAGAGCTGAGATTCATCAAAATCAGTTGATTTCATTCAAATCAACGTAGTGGGTACCGCCTCAGGTGGGAGAGGCATGGGCCATGCCGCTGTGTGTGTTTGTGACTGTGTGTGAGTGATAGAGAGGGTGATATCGTGAGTAGGAAAAGTCGGAAAGAGAAGGTAAAAGTTGTGTTTTCACCGTTGGATTTTTATCATAAGGCATAATTTTTAGCCGTCCGATCTTTACCATAAGGCCTTAAATAAATGACCGACGTGGCTTCCTCAGAAAAAAGAACTGTAGATAACTCCGTGGCTTCCTCAGAAAAAAGAATTGTAGATAACCCCTTTAAACTTTATATATATTAAAGGGGTAATATCACGTATACCCTTCCAAAAACCTTAAATATCAAATTTACCCCTCCAAACTTCTATATATCAAATTTACCCTTGTAAAATGCATTTTATATCAAATTTACCCAAACATGACTTTTTTATTATTATTAACATGAATTTTCAGAAATTCCAATTCTACCCTTACAGAACCTCTCTCTCCAAGCATGTCCAGAAGCTTCATTCGCCTCTTCTCCAGTCGACATCCCTGAATTCACCCAACACTTATACTCTCTTGTAAGTATTGTTTCTACTAAAATTACTCGAAATCAGGTGCCGTATCTACTTACTCTACAATAATTCTAAGAAATTTGATATTTTTAGTTGCTGAGATTATCTCGTTAACTTCTTGCTCTGCTTGAATTGGCCTTGTCATAATCCTCAATTTTCTTGCATAAAATATTTGATTTGTTTCCTCACTGGACAAAATCTTGCCTTTGACTATCCGTAACAGAGAAACATCGAATCCTAACAGAGAGAGAATCGGCGCTCGTAGAGAAAGAGTCAGAGAGAAGCGACGCTCATCATAGGACCTTGAACCTGAACTGATGGAAGACCCACCTGATGTTGCCATCTTAGATGAGCTTGATAAGTGATTACTTGGGCTCGAATTTGTTGATTTGAACTGGGTTTTCTTCTAATTAATCTCGGTTGGTGTTTCTTTTCTTCTATGTTGGATATAATTTGATAGTAATTGATGAATTTCAGTCTAATTTGAGTATACTTTGGTTGTAATTGATGAATTCCATTCCAATTTCACTCATTTTTTTATGCTAAAATGAATTTTTGCTTATGTTTTACCAGTAGGACAAGACTGTTCATCTTTGAAGAGGAGATTGAGAAAGATGCAGTCTTTGGGGTCACAAAGTTTTGCGAATTTGAAAATGGCATTTCAAGGTTCAAGGTGTGTATCATTATGAGATTGTATCGACCTCAAATTTCACAAGAAGGGCCTCAGATTGTATTTCAGCAGGGAAATGTTTTTTAGCAGGAAAATGCAAACTCTGAAGAGAAGTTTTCAACTTCAAAAATCAAAACTACAAGAAATAATGAATCTTGTGACTTGTGAGTTCACTAAATCATCGAAGTTAACACAACAATTTAAGTACCTTGCTGACTAAGAATTATATTTCATTGATGTAGGGTTTAGATTTGGATTTAAGTATTGTTCTTTTTATGGCATGTAAATTTATTTTTTATTTTGTAAAGATGAACTTTATTTGTCATTGTTACATTACTTCGTAGTATACAATTATTAAGATATGTTTTATTCTTTTCGTTGTGTGTGTGTTTTTAATGAATTATATTCATTGGTATGTAGTATTTTTTCGACAGACATTGGTATAATAGTTTGAAAGGCAAAAACTCAGATATTGGTATATAGTTTGAAAGGCAAAAACTCAAGGTCAGAGAGATAAAGCTCTAGTTTTGCGAGTTTTTGTTTGGATGTTTCTGTTCTTAATATTCAACAAGGAGTTGAAATACAAAGAATTAAAAGCTCTACTTTTCAGAATTACATCAAAATATGCAAAATAGAAAGTTTGAAATTGCACATTCTTAACTAAATACTTAAATATCATCCAAGTTAACACAACAAAATAACATGACATACTTCATTACGTAAATAACCATATCTCCTTAACAAAATACTCAACTACCATAACAAAATAACATAGTAGTTCTCATGTATTTGGTCTCCAAAATAAACATAAAAAATGATCCTACTTAATTGAAATCTTGAGTACTCCACAACTTAAATATTTACTTCATAAACATTTGGTATTGAAGTGGAGGATGCGCCTTCTTTTTTTCAGCCCTAAATTTTAAAAATGATCATATTAGAAAACATGGAAAATAAAATATATTAAGTATTTACAAGATGTAATAAGTATTTAACCTTTTTCTATTTGATGTTTGGCTTGATTCTGAAGCTCCGGGTGCAGAACTGCCGGCTAAATTCTCCATGTTATTTTGAATAGGTATTGTATTTTTGCAAGTTCTTTTATGTTGTCCAAACAAACCATATCGACCACATTTCTGGCATATATTTTTTTGTTGAAAAATTATAAATTTAAAGGTTATGTAACAAAGAGACTAAAGGAAAGCATAATTTTTAAAAGAAGCTAAATTATTTCATCTACAGTGTATGAACCCAAATAATCAAAATATTCTTCATAATAACCTGAAATACTTATGCAATTTGACCTAGTAATTACAAGTAAATCCAAATATAAGAATAATTTTGTCACTTTCACTAAGAAATAAAAACTATAAAAAAGAAAGAATAGTATAATTCACATACTCGGTAATGGATGATTCAACCATATTCTCCCATCTAGTCTTATAGGACTCTTATACACTGATTTTCTCACTCTCATCTAGTTCCGTTGACATCTCATACTCAATTTCGTTCATGTTTATTTTATCCATTTTAGGATTAAATTAAGAGAGATGAAAAGGAAAAGGGGAGGGATGAACAAGAAGAGAGGGGAGAGGAAGAAAGAACGAATAGAAGAAGGAAGGCAAAGTCAGGTGCTAGCCATCGTTTCTCTCATGGCTTCCATGCTTCATGAGAGGAAAATGGCGGGAAAAAGAGAACAAAAGAAAAAAAGGGGGAAAGTTAGAAATAAAGTGAGGTTGAATGTCAGGGGAACAAATACAAGAAGATAGGAGGGGAAGGGCATTTTAGTCAATTATAATTATTAATATTAATTTAATTAGTATTTAGAAGGTTCAATGGTGGTTAATTTTGTAAATCTAATGATTAGGGTAAATCTGATATTTTATAAATTTTGAATGGGTAAATTTGATATAAAATGGGTTTTAGAAGGGTATATTTGATATTTATAAGTTTAGAGGGGTAAATTTGATATTTAAGGATTTTGGAAGGGTATAGGTGATATTACCCCATTATTAAATAGATTTTCTGAGCAACAATGCATCTAATACCAGTATATCCTGGTTCACACAATAAATAAACACCGGAATTACACTTCTTATCAAATCATCTCACTCTCAAGTCTCACCCCGCATATCTGCTCCACAAAATTTCTTTTGTCACAGAATAATCGACAACAAAATCATTCATCCACTTATTATTGTGTCCCTTATTTAAATCCGTTATGATAACACCTCAAAATGGGAAAAAATGATAGCTGGATTTGGTCCATTGTACAACTCAGTCACTTATTTAATTCCACATCATCAATATTATGATATTTAACTATTGATTCGTTGAACCAGTTTTATCTACAACGGGGCAAAACAACAGAAATAAGAGCACAGGACCCTTGTCTTTCTCTTTTCTTTTCTTTTCTTCTTTTCTCCTGCAAATTGGAGGCAATGGTTAATTTACGAAACGCCGCTAGAGCTTCCTCTCTCTTTCATGGCATCCACGTGTTCCAGTGCCCAGTAATTCCCGATTTCTCCTTCGATTTTAGTCTCTGTTTTCTGTTTTTCTCATTTTGAAATTGGTTATGATTTGAATTTTGATAGGATGCGGTTGGAATCGTTGCGAAGTTGTCACAATGTATTGCGTCGAGGGGAGGAAACATTCATTGCGTAGATGTTTTTGTGCCTGAAAATAAACATGTTTTTTACTCTAGAAGGTGAATTTCATTTCGATCTTTTCTGGATTAATTGTTTTTTGGTTTTTGTGAATTTGGGGCTGAAATATCAGAAATTGTGAAGATTTTATTTGTTATTGATGATTTATGATTACTAGGGTTGGTCTTGCGAACTGGTTCTAATTGAGAATTTTTCCAAAGCTGTGTTAGTTGGTAAGTTAGTGTCTTTAGTAGGTTTAAAAGTAAAATATTATAATATATGTCAATTCGTTAGATGCAATACATTTTTCAAATAAAAAATGTGCACCTTACTGTATAATTTCTACCATTGTTTTGCATTCTCCCCAAATCATTTGAGACCCACAAAATTACCAACCAATTACGATTATTTATTGATCATTTGGACCCAGTTGGTTGGTATGTAGATTGAAATGACGTATGTTCTGTTTTAATCTAATTTAGCACCAGGTAAAATTTCGTTCCGTACTAGTTGACTAATGTGTATTCTTTTGCACTATATTTTTTTGTCCTAATAATATTATAATTAAATACCCATTTTGATTGAAATTGAGCTTAAATTAGTTATTGGCAGTGAATTTATATACGATTCAGCTCGTTGGCCAAGACAAGAAGTGGATTTTGATTTCATTAAATTAGGGAAATATTTTAACGCAGAAAAGTCTATTGTTCGGATCCCCAATCTTGATCCTAAATATAAGATCTCTATTCTGGCCTCCAAACAGGTATTACTTATTTTTTAACATTTTTTTTATAATTTTGCCCTTTTTCTGTTTTTTTCCTGGTTGATTAATTGTGATAATTGAGGCCAAATTGGGTAGATTATTGGGGCTTAATTGCACAATTGAGGGTTACGTGAGGCATAATTTGGTTAAATTGAGGATTGATTGTATAAATTAGGGTTTATTGAGTCTCAGTTGGTGGTTTAGCAGTATCTACGGACTGAAATATATTCCCTGTTTTATTTATATTTCTGCGCTTATGTGATTAACAGTAAAAAAATAATGTTTCTATTATAGGAACATTGTTTGGTGGATTTGTTACATAGGTGGCAGGAAGGAAGGCTCCCAGTTGATATTAATTGTATTATAAGGTAATTAATTTGTATTATTTGAAAAAAAAAAATAACATTATTATTTGCAAAGGAAAAGAAATAATTTTATTGTTTTTGCTTACATAGTGGGTTTATTCAAATAACCATTTATTCTGTTTAATCTTAGTTAATTTATTCTAGTATGATATAAATGGCATGTTATTTATTTATTTTTATGTTTTTATATTTTACATAGTAATCATGATAGGGCACCAAATACTCATGTGATGAGATTTCTTGAGAGGCACGGGATTCAGTACCATTACTTGCCAACCGCTTTTGGAAATAAAAGAGAGCAAGAGATTTTGGAGTTGGTACAAAATACCGATTTTCTTGTGCTTGCAAGATACATGCAGGTAAAATTAACTTAATAATTTAATATTTTGGTAGATGTTTATTTAATTTTTTAATTATATTTGTTGGTCAATTCAACAAAAAAATTGCAAATGAAACACAGTTGGTACAATAGTATTTAACAATTATTTTTGTGTTCTACACTTTTTTCTAAAAAATTAGTTTTCATTTACTAATTATCTTTGGTATTTATTAAAGTTGGTGTTATTTTAGAATTGTACCAATTATCTTTGGCTTTTTATGCTTTTTTCTAAGAAGTTAGTTTCAATTTAGTTGGTCAATTGAACAAATAAATGTAAATGAAACACAAAATTAACCAAATAGTACACTAGTATTCTACCAATTATTATTTTTTTCTGAAAAGTTAGCTTTAATTTACGAAAGGAGATTTTTTTTCTTAAAAAGTTAGTTGTATTTTAATTTGTAGGTTTTGTCAGGAGAATTTTTACGTACATATGGAAAAGACGTAATAAATATTCACCACGGTTTACTTCCCTCATTTAAAGGAGGCCATCCTTCGAGACAGGTTTGTTTATTATCTGTTAATATTATATTTATTACCACTTAATTTGGTTCTTTATTTCTCATTTTTGTATTAATCTTTTCCTGATTAATCTAATCAGGCTTTTGAAGCTGGTGTGAAATTGATTGGTGCTACTACCCATTTTGTAACTGAAGAGCTTGATTCTGGTCCTATTATTGAACAAATGGTGCTTAATTAATTTGTTTAATTTTTACATTTCATAATTGAAAATATTTCAGAATTAAAATAACATGTCACAATTTCATGATATTTGTTTAATGACAGGTTGAGAGAGTCTCTCACAAAGACAACTTGCAGAGCTTCATTATGAAATCTCAAAACCTTGAAAAACAATGTCTCGCTGAGGCAATAAAGTCGTACTGTGAGCTCAGAGTTCTTCCTTACGAATCAAAAAAGACCGTTGTATTCTGAAATGGACTTTTTTATTTTTATTTTACACAAATGTATAAATCATTTAATTCCAATATTTGGGAATTTATACGCTGATTCATTATTTGTTTTTTGTATTCAACTCGATACTGAAATAATCATAATGAAACATATATTCTTCTCCATTTATGATTCCATCTTTGATCAAAATTTTCTTCTCTATTGACTTCTTTTGGTGGAATACTACACTGGACTTCTTTGGTAGAAAATTACATGCAAACTTTTTTGAATTTCAACTTTTTTGGAATTATTAACCTAAACCCTATACATAAATTATTCTTCCTTTCTGATTTTTACACTGGACTTCTTTGGCAGAAAATTACATGCAAACTTGTGCCCCAAAACTTCAACTTTTATCAGTTATTAACTACCCCTAGACTTCAATTTTTATCAGTTATGAACAACTAAACTCACTTTGAAATTCTGTACATAGTGAACTTAAATTTACAAAATTCAAATTTATCACATCTTTTCACCCTCTAAAAAAACATCATGGATCCAGCAACCTTCACTGACTTGTACATTCATTTTACAAAGGAATTGTTCTATCTTGACATTAGTATATATAAGTAAAGGCTTTCTACTTTCTTGATACAATATCGTATGGTTAGTTTCGTCATGTCTTGCAAGGTTTTAACCTAACTTATGTATTCAAGCATAAAAACTTTTATTTCCTAATGCGTGAATTGAGGCTAAGCATTTTGATAGCCACTTGATCGCCTTCCAATGCTCAATGCCAGGATTCACCATGAATTATCTTATAACTCCCACTGCATGTGCGATATCGGATCTTGTGCACACCATAACGTACATAAGACTGCCCATTGCTGACCCGTATGGCACTCTTGCCCTTTTTTTTGTTTCTCCTCAGTGGTTTTCGGTGATTGTTCCTTGGAGAACTTGAAATGTGCGCCGAGTGGAGCACTTCTCGGCTTGGCATCATCTACTTGAAATCACTCCAACACCTTCTTGATGTACTTCTCTTGTGACAAGGTCAGTGTACCCGGCACTCAATCTTGAGTGATCCGCATCCCCATAATTTGGCTTGCTTCCCCCAAATCCTTCATTTCGAATTCTCTCGATAACTCCTTCTTGAGCTTGTTGATCTCACTCATGTCTTCACTTGTAATGAGCATATCATCTACATACAAAAGCAAAATAATATATGTATCTCCATTGTTCTTGTAGTAGAAATAATGGTCAGTATCACCTCTTCGGAAACCACGATCACACATGAATTTATCGAATTCCATGTACCATTGTCTAGGTGCCTATTTTGGACCGTACAAGCTTTTCTCGAGCTTACAAACTAGACCCTCCTTTCCCGGGTCTCGAAACCTTCATGCTGCACCATATAGATGTCCTCCTCCAAATTGCCATGGAGGAATGCCGTCTTGATATCTCCCGGCGAGGTACAAATCTTTGGCCGCTATAATACTTAACACCGTACGAATGGTTGTCAGCTTCACCACCGGCGAGAATACCTCTGTGTAGTCAACTCCTCTTTCTGTAGGAACCCCTTTACTACCAATCTTACCTTGTACCGCTTGCTGCCGTTTAGTTCATCATTTACCCGATAAACCCACTTGTTTTGCAATGCCTTCTTGCAATCTGGTAACCGGGTCAATACCCAAGTCTTGTTCTTCGAGAGAGACTCAATCTCATCTCTCATTGCACATTGCCACTGACCGAATCTCCCATCTCTACCACCGCACGATAGTTCGCAGGTTCGCCAGCATCAGTTAAGAACAGGTAATTAACTGATGGTGAATAACGACTTGTGGGTTTGATTGTCCGGTTTGATCGTCTTACAACCGGAGTTTCTAGACTTTGTTCTGGTGCATTTTCGGTTACGGTTTCACTTTCATTCTCAGTCGACTCCCCGACTAAAAATTCGAACACCTAAGACTCTCTCGAGATTTCTCCCGCAGTGAAATTTTGATTGATTGTACCCTTAGATTCAGGTTCGCCATTTGACCCAAATATTTCCTTGTAGTAGCGTGACCCACCCAGAAATTGGACCAGAGCCAGTCCCCACACATCGCTGTGCACCGGGTCTAACTTCCCCGTCTTGAGTTTTTGTCCAACATTTGAAAAACTAACCCGTTTTTTTTTGTCGAGCACGCAGTTCTCACAGAAACTGATTTCTACCGATTTAAACTTGTGTAACAAATCCTTAAAACGCAGCACTTGCAGTCCTTTGTGAATGATATGACTAAGCCGACTATGCCACACCATCAGGTTGGTTGTTGCTCCCAGAACCGCCAACAAATCTTCTTTGTTGTTCTTGAGGTAGAGAGTTTTTATTTTTGTACCCTTTCCACAACCATGGCGCCCTTTACAATCTTCCACAATCCGTTCGCAAGCATGATTTTGTACCCCTCACTCTCCCTCTACCCAATGGATATCAAGTTCTTTTGTAAACTCGGAATATATCGAACTCCCTGCAAAGTCCATCTAAATCCATTGCTTGATTTTATTTGGATATCGCCCATGCCCGATATGTATAGCGATTTTCCATCCGCTAAGTAAACCTTTCCGAATTCTCCATATTTAAAATTTAAAAGCTTATCTTTGTGTGAGATAGAGTGGAAGGATGAGCCTGAATTCAAAATCCATGACTCGATAGGGCTGTCAATGCATAGAATTAGGGTTTCGTCTGAATTCTTCTCAGTGGCGGCATTTGCGGAATATGTTTTCGCCATTTTCTCCTTTTTTGAAGATGTACAATCCTGTTTCATGTGGCCATTTCTGCCACAGTTCCAACACTCCAACTCGCCACGTGGCCTTGCAGTCGTGATATATTAGATCAATATAAATTTTAAACATCTTAAGTTCAACATTTCATAATGTGCTAGTCTTCAAAAGTTTCCATTTTACTCTATTTTATTCAAAACTAAGTAGATTTATGTTTGTGGTTTTTTTTTAATCCTCAACTCACTATTGGGTTGAGAGACTTGCTAAATAAATCAAATGCGCTAAATGCATTCCTCTCCTAAAGTTCACTGGGTGCGTATTGCTTGAGCTAGCAAGATTTAGCGTGAGTATGTAGATCATATGATAATTTTATTATATTTTAATATATGAAAATAAATATGGAAATGTAATTAAGTTCAGTCTTATAATCATCATAAAAATGTTACAAATAACACTTATCAGATATGAACATAAATATCTAACATGTATATCTTTAAATTTGAATAACTCAGCCTAGTAAGCAGAACCTAATATGTTTTGGCCATATTAGGAGCCATCTTTATTTTGATGATTACAAATTCTCTCTTCTACAGGATTTACGCTGCCTACCGGCTATTAAACAATAAAAAATACCTAGGCAAAATGGAGTCCATGCATGCAGTTTCTATGATTCATGCTTGTCATTTGTGATTTATAGGAGAAGAAAATAAAAAATTACTTATTTTTCTCCATTTCTCTACATTCACATGATTTTTAAACTTCTGACCATGTATTCAGTGTATTATTTGACTTAAATGTTGTCAAACAATTTTAAACAAAAAGCAGCAGCAATAACATCATCAACATCAATTTTTCTTGATAATTGTGAGGTTTACAAATTCCAAAGTTTTCTTATATATAAGAAGGGGAATAAACCCCTTCAAGATCTCTTCAGCTCGAAGCTACTAACCAATGTATGGCCATATAATATGAAAATTAATTAAAATATGAATATAAATTTCATTTAAAAAATATTATAATACTGAAGGACTAAAGAGAAAAATGAGTTGAACAAATGACCCCTGAATAGGATCCGGAACAAATCACGTGTTTATTTTCACGCGTGAGTGGATTATATTCGGATTAGAGTTCATCTATACATCCCCTAGGATTCCCCAAGGTAGTGGCGATTGAGTCAACTGACGTTAGTAAACCGCTGGTAAGCAGTAGGAAAACAGATTCCAGTTTTTGAAAAAAAAAAATTCTGAAAAATCTTGCTGCTTTCAAAATCCCGCCAAAAATATTTCAATTTTTTTCAAAATCAATTACCACCGGTAAGAGACGAAAATACCGCCCATTTTTTTCAAAAATTTTCAAATTAAACCAACCATGTATGCCTTTCTTTCTCTTTCTCTCTCTTCTAAACACAATTTCAAGAAAAAAATTACCTTCTAACAGCTCTTCCACCACAAAACACGAGAAGAAAGAAAGAGAGTGCGTAGCTTGACGACTCGCCGGCGATCTCTCCGGTGACTGCCATCACAAGTTCTTTCCACTGATAATTCGTCAATTTCGTGAAATTAACACATTTTTAGCAAGATCTAAGTTGAGTTTTTGTTTCTTTTTTGTGTTGATTGAAGTTGAGCATCGATGAGAGGATTTTCATGATTGGTGAAATAAAAGTCTTGAAAGGTATTAATTTTATTACTTTTTTTCCTTTTAAATTAGTATTTTATATATTTCGGCTTTTATAATTTTTTATGTTTCTATTTGGCCTTTTTCTATTTATTTGTTCTTCATAGATGTTAATATTTATGTTTTGTTCTTCATACCTTTTTTTTGTATTTATTTATATTTTTTTTTTTACATTTAAATTTTATTCAATTTTAAAATCTATTTCCTCTTATGTGCAGTTTTTTAGTAATTAATTGTAATAAGTGCGATAGAATAGGGTCATTTATAAGTGGTGAGTGTATTTGGTTGGATTTGTAAATGGTGAGTGTATTTTATTTTTTCTATTTATTTTTCCATCTATTTTTTATTGTATTACTTCTTTCTAGTTTATTTGTTATTTTTATCTTCATTTTATTATTTTATTGTTTTGCTATTTATTTCTTTTATATTTGTCAATAAATTGTTCTATTTATTTTATTTTATTTATATTTTTATATATTTTTTCTTTTTTTATGCTATTGTTCCTTTTTGCTAGTTTATTTTTTCTACTTTCTATTTATTTTTCTCATATTTTATATTTATCATTTTCCTAATTTATTTATTTATTTTTCGAATTTGTTATGGTTGTTTGCTTTTTTTTGGATCAATTACCAGCAGTAATTAGTTATCATCAGCGAAAATGTGCTATTTACAAAAAAAAAATCAATTATCGGCTTAAAATTATGTGAGTTATTTACTGAATTTATATTTTTATATGTTTTTTGGGATAATATGTGGTTTGTTTATTAAAATTCATTCATTTTTTTAATTTATATTCATTTTTTTTGCTTTATTTCGTTTTTATTTATTTTAGGCTTAATTACCAGCAACAATTGAAACAAGTCCAGCATCTTTTATAAAAAACATCAAAAATGAAAATTATTTTTTATTATTTAAAATGGTAATAGATTATATTCATATTTTAAAAAATATTTCAGAATTACTTTTTTCTATTTGTTTTCCTTTTTTCTATGTAATTTTTTGTGTACTTATTACCTTAAATTTATTGATAAACAATATTTATTCAATAATTATTTGATTTTTATATGAACTACTTCATTTGCAGGTATTAATACAAGAAAGAAGATTTGGATGTTGGCATAATTTAGCTCAAGAAAATTTGGATGTTTTGGAAATTTTATTTTTTATGAAGAATATATTTGTAGAAAATAAAGTGTATGAAATTTATTTTCAATGTAAATTGTATGAAATGTTTTATTAAGCAACGATTGAGTTATCATTTGATGTTATTTTGTGCATAGTTGATATTTATTTGTGTTGTTAATTAATATAATTTATAATAATTGCTATTAGTTATTATTTATTTTTTATTTTTTAGCAAGTGCAGCATTTCTCATCAATAATCCGTCATAACTTAGTGAGTAAATAATAACTTGATTTATCTTTAAAAATTATCATTACATACACTTACATCTTTTCAAAATCACCTTGACTATGTCAAAATCACAATAAAGTTTATTACTATCAGTAAACTGACTCGATTGGTCCACGCGTCGTGGCCCACTTACCACCACTGACATCAGGATGATGGCATCGTGGGGTTGAGGGGGAATCCATGGGTCGGAATATATTTTCCCTTTCGATTATTGACAATTCACCGAAGAATTACCCCTTTTTAACAACTTAACCTCTGACTCGATTGGTCCACGCGTCGTGGCCCACTTACCACCACTGACATCAGGATGATGGCATCGTGGGGTTGAGGGGGAATCCATGGGTCGGAATATATTTTCCCTTTCGATTATTGACAATTCACCGAAGAATTACCCCTTTTTAACAACTTAACCTCTAGGGGCAGCTTGTACATGCATCACCTAAAAAACCTGAAGGCTCAAAACTTCATACGAGAGATTAGAGTATATAGAATAACAAGAAATTGTAATTTGTTTTCGGTATCAATATGTCTTTCCAATGTCAATTACTATTTCAATGCCAATATATCAATTTTTCCAATCTCAACATATCATTTGCATTATGAATGTATTTTTTTTAGTACTAACATTTCATTTTTAGTATTAATATATTATTTTCAATACATGTATTGAGTTTCCAGAGATAATATTCTACCACATTCTCAGTATCAATATATTATTTTAGTGTCATTATGTTATTTTTAGTGTAAATATAAATTTTTAGGATCAAAATATCTTTTTCGGTGTCATTATATAATTTTCAGTATCAATTTATATTTTTAAATGCAATATATCGTTATTTTCATATGGTTTGAGCCTTTGAGGAGTGCATGACTTTTGTAGGTGATACCAAAAAATAAAAAGAACAACTTTTCTCTATCCAAAATCTTATTTATTTACCACCACTAGAATAGCCTAGTGGTAAGGTACTAATTCCACCATTTCATAGGTGAAGGGTTCGAATCCCGCGCGTAACAGTGTAACAAGATTAATTTAAAAGAGAATAAAAATCAAGCGACCGCTTATAGTTCTTCCTCAAAAAAAAAATTATTTATTATTATTTTTTTGTTTACTATTTGGGCAAAACGAGCCGTATGCACTGTTTTTATAAGAAAAATAGCATGGCTCACTAACATGCCTATTATCCAGAGAATCTTTTTTAATAAATCCTTTATGAATTGAATAATAAATAAAAACAAGTAGTATTTACAAATATTTATTAATCATTTGAGATATATCACAACCAATGGCCCATAACTCAGTTAATTAAGTACAAAATACAATAAATCAAAATTATATATTCGAGTTTCATTGGCACCAAAATAAAAATGGGACAAAAAAACTTTATGTATTCGCCAATGGGCTCATAGACTAGTGGTTGAGTGAAAGAATCACAAAGCATATATTGTGAATTCAATTCTCATTAACACCAAAAATAGAAATGGGACAAAAAACCCTCTCTATTCAATAAAAAAAAACTCTATGTATTCAATAAAAAAAAAAAAAAATTTTATCGCTATTGGCTCCTTTTATAGTAACATTCATCATCCACTTGCATGCAAATAGTTCAGTTCATGATTTTTGGTATCAGGTAGCCTTACGCAGGTAAATTTTGCCACAAATTAGCATATAAATTGACATAATATATTATATTAACTAAGTTTGGCAAGATGTTAAAACTAGATCTAGAGGATTTCATTTTGGAAAATAATTTCTTTAAATCTAATTTTAACATTTTCCAAACTTAAATTGCCATATATCGTACAAAAATTTATGCAAGCATGCACTAATATAGGGAATACTAATTAATTTTGTTATAGCCATCCAGCCTATGAAAATTAATCCCACGAGTCACAAAAACCTAAGTGGCCAAAATCTGAAGCATGTAAGGGGAGCACGATCTTTTAGTCAAATTCTTGGCAATTACATAACGAAATCTGGTATTATATGGAAACCATTCAATGATTTGTGAAGCTTTCTTTTTGCTTTTCGAATCCAAGTAATTACGCTTGAAATCAAGCAAGTTATCTTCTTCCAAGCTATTTGAGACCCATTTGAGCATTTCTTCACAACTAAGAGAAGCCTCTTCTGCATATCTTTCTACAATTTTTGGTACAAGGACCCTTTTTGTTTTCTTAATTACAACATTAGCTTGAAGAAATTCCCTCTTTGCCTTCTCTAATTCCTCTGAAATGTTCTTTGGAGTGTACACTCTTAGCTACATTTGAAAATTGTAAATAGTAAATGAGAACTTAGAAAAAAGCTAGAAAGATAGAGGATTTCTGTAAAATTTCATATAAATATATATTACCATGGGGTCAGAAGAAACACCAGTAGACACAAGGCCGGCCCCCTTACTAGGCCCATGAGACCATGATTTAGGGTCCTAATTTTTGGGGGGGGGCCTTTTTATTATATATATATATATAAATTAGTAACGGTTTTTAATAAAGAACCGTTACAAATTAGTAACGGTTTTTAATATTAGTAACGGTTTTTTAAAATTAGTAACGGTTTTTTAAAATCTGTAACGATTTTGGACTATTTAAGCAACTTTGTAACGGTTCTTTCATACCAACCATTACTACTTACACTATTCGTAACGGTTTTTCTGAAGAAACCGTTACTACTTACAAATTCTGTAACGGTTTTTTATAAACCGTTACAGAATGTGGACTATTTATGCATATTTGTAACGGTTCTTACATGAAAACCGTTACTAATTAACTATTAGTAACGGTTTTTATGAAAGAACCATTACAGAAAATGCATAAATAGTCCACAATCTGTAACGGTTTATAATAAATCGGTACAGATTTTGGCAATTCTGTAACGGTTATTTCATGAAAATCGTTACTAATAGTTAATTAGTAACGGTTTGTGTGAGTTAACCGTTACTAAGTTGCTCTGTAACGGTTTAATAAAAAAAAAAAAACTTCCGCCCCTCTGTTTCTCTTCTCTTTCGCCCCTCTGTTTCTCTTCTCTTCCGCCAACTCTCTGTCTCTCTTCCTGTCTTCCGCGGCTTCGCCCCTCCTCTGTCTCTCTTCCGCCTGAGACCGAGCCGCCGCCGCCCATAGCCACCACAGCCAAGGTTCAACTTCTTCTCATTTGGGTATTTTAAATTTATTATGATTGAAGAATTTGGGGTTCTTTTTTGGATATTGGTCTCGGGTACTTCAAAATCCGGGGCCAGCCCTGAGTAGACAAGGCAAAGAGAACTAGTGGATCACAATTTTTAAGGACGTAGTTTGATTCAAGGAGCTGCTTTTCCTCTCCAGTTTTCTTTCTTATTGCAGTTAAAAACAGAGTTTCAATCCACTGCAGTTAAAACACAATATTCAAAATATAGTTTTCAAATATCTAATTTAACTGCTTCAATATTTCACTACCATCTTAGAGCTTGTTGCATTGATAAGGGCTTACCAAGTGTAATTTTGATTGAATTGTTTTTTGGTCCTAATTGCATTTTAAATTGAATAGAAGAAACATGAATGGGATTATAGATTATTTCCAAAACTAAATATTTGCTCCTTTAAATTAGAATGTTCAAACAAAATAGTAAAAATAAGAATACTAATTGAGATGAAACAAAAAGATTGAGATCATACACGGCCCACTCGTGGAGTGCGTAAATGTAATATAAAATGTTCAATGGAGCTAGCTGTCACAATAAGCCCTCCTATGTTATATGCAGCCTGAAATATATGATATCTAATTGTCAGTTGAAGTCCACTCGAGTTTATTTGAATAACTGATCAGAGTCATTTGAGACAAAAGGGTAAACTTGACACTTAATTGCAAAAATTCGAGTGAAAATGAAGACTGTGAGGCTTAATGGCACAATTCAGGGTTAGCCGATACAAATGGGTTGAGATTATTTGAGCATCTTTAAAGCATACATCTTTATTTTTGCTAGTACGAGAATTGCGATTTCTATACATTTTTGTTGCATGCGGCTAGTAAGGCATTGAATGGATAAATTAATTTGGGAAATTTATTTGAAATTTTGTCAAGAAAAGATTCTCACTAAGTCCAGCTCCAAGGATTTGCTATAAAGATTGGCGGTTCCTGAGATTGGTCAGAGGGTGCAGCGGGGAGAGGTGGGCGCGAATGTGCGATAAAGATAGGGTGAAGTGAAATGAACAAAGAGATGCCGGAGAGAGAATAAAAGATATGAGACAGATTAATTGTAAGAGTTGATCATACAGATTAAAATTAAGTTAGACCTAATCGTGGGGATTAGATTAATTAGATTAATTGTAAGAGTTGATCATACAGATTAAAATTAAGCTAGGCTTAATCGTGGGGATTAGATTAATTAGATGACGTGGCAACCTGTGGGGCAAGAAATTAAGTTGAAAATTAAACTACTAAGGTTAATTATACATGCCTGCTAAATCAACTGCAAGGCATCAATCAAAGTTCTTAAATACATCAGCGAACAAAGGCATGAAACATGAGTTTGAGTTGCAAACAAAGATCGTGGAGAAATTTTTTAAAGTAAAAATAAATTTTGGTTTGCATTTGAATAATTTAGTATTTACGAAAAATCTAGCAGTGTTATTTTTATATAAAATGAGCGAACAAATGCATGAAACATGAGTTTTAGATGGAAACAAAGATTGTGGACAAATATTTTAAAATGAAAACAAATCTTCGTTTGCATTTGAATAATATAGTATATTCTTTACGAAAAATCTAGCCGAGTTTTTATTTCATGAAACGAGCGAACAAACGCATGAAACATGAGATTGAGGTGGAAACAAAGATTGTGGAGAACTATTTTAAAATGAAAACAAAATTTGGTTTGCATTTGAATAATATAGTATATTCTTTACGAAAAAACTAGCCGAGTTTTTATTTTATGAAACGAGCGAACAAAGGCATGAAACATGAGGTTGAGGTGCAAACAAAGATCGTGGAGAAATATTTTAAAGTAAAAATAAGTTTTGGTTTGCATTTGAATAATTTAGTATTTACGAAAAATCTAGCAGTGTTATTTTTATATAAAATGAGCGAACAAATGCATGAAACATGAGTTTTAGATGGAAACAAAGATTGTGGAGAAATATTTTAAAATGAAAACAAAATTTGGTTTGCATTTGAATAATATAGTATATTCTTTACGAAAAATCTAGCCGAGTTTTTATTTCATGAAACGAGCGAACAAAGGCATGAAACATGAGGTTGAGGTGCAAACAAAGATCGTGGAGAAATATTTTAAAGTAAAAATAAATTTTGGTTTGCATTTGAATAATTTAGTATTTACTTTCATTCTTTACGAAAAATCTGGCCGTATTATTTTTGTAGAAAATGAGCAAACAAATGCATGAAACATAAGTTTTAGGTGGAAATAAAGATTGTGGAGAAATATTTTAAAATGAAAACAAATTTTCGTTTGCATTTGAATAATTTAGTATATTCTTTACGAAAAATCTAGCCGAGTTTTTATTTCATGAAACGAGCGAACAAAGGCATGAAACATGAGTTTGAGGTGCAAACAAAGATCGTGGAGAAATTTTTTAAAGTCAAAATAAATGTTGGTTTGCATTTGAATAATTTAGTATTTACGAAAAATCTAGCAGTGTTATTTTTATATAAAATGAGCGAACAAATGCTTGAAACATGAGTTTTAGATGGAAACAAAGATTGTGGAGAAATAATTTAAAATGAAAACAAATTTTCGTTTGCATTTGAATAATTTAATATATTCATTACGAAAAATCTAGCCGACTTTTTATTTCATGAAACGAGCGACCAAACGCATGAAACATGAGATTGAGGTGGAAACAAAGATTGTGGAGAAATATTTTAAAATGAAAACAAATTTTGGTTTGCATTTGAATAATATAGTATATTCTTTACGAAAAATCTAGCCGAGTTTTTATTTCCTGAAACGAGCGAACAAAGGCATGAAACATGAGTTTGAGGTGCAAACAAAGATTGTGGAGAAATTTTTTAATGTCAAAATAAATTTTGGTTTGCATTTGAATAATTTAGTATTTACGAAAAATCTAGCAGTGTTATTTTTATATAAAATGAGCGAACAAATGCATGAAACCTGAGTTTTAGATGGAAACAAAGATTGTGGAGAAATATTTTAAAATGAAAACAAAATTTGGTTTGCATTTGAATAATATAGTATATTCTTTACGAAAAATTTAGCCGAGTTTTTATTTCATGAAACGAGCGAACAAAGGCATGAAACATGAGTTTGAGGTGCAAACAAAGATTGTGGAGAAATTTTTTAAAGTAAAAATAAATTTTGGTTTGCATTTGAATAATTTAGTATTTACGAAAAATCTAGCAGTGTTATTTTTATATAAAATGAGCGAACAAATGCATGAAACATGAGTTTTAGATGGAAACAAAGATTGTGGAGAAATATTTTAAAATGAAAACAAATTTTTGTTTGCATTTGAATAATATAGTATATTCTTTACGAAAAATCTAGCCGAGTTTTTATTTCATGAAACGAGCGACCAAACGCATGAAACATGAGATTGAGGTGGAAACAAAGATTGTGGAGAAATATTTTAAAATGAAAACAAATTTTGGTTTGCATTTGAATAATATAGTATATTCTTTACGAAAAATCTAGCCGAGTTTTTATTTCCTGAAACGAGCGAACAAAGGCATGAAACATGAGTTTGAGGTGCAAACAAATGTTTCGTGGAGAAATTTTTTAAAGTCAAAATAAATTTTGGTTTGCATTTGAATAATTTAGTATTTACGAAAAATCTAGCAGTGTTATTTTTATATAAAATGAGCGAACAAATGCATGAAACATGAGTTTTAGATGGAAACAAAGATTGTGGAGAAATATTTTAAAATGAAAACAAATTTTCGTTTGCATTTGAATAATTTAGTATATTCTTTACGAAAAATCTAGCCGAGTTTTAAGTTCATGAAACGAGCGAACAAAGCCATGAAACATGAGTTTGAGGTGCAAACAAAGATCGTGGAGAAATATTTTAAAGTAAAAATAAATTTTGGTTTGCATTTGAATAATTTAGTATTTACTTTCATTCTTTACGAAAAATCTGGCTGTATTATTTTTGTAGAAAATGAGCGAAGAAATGCATGAAACATGAGTTTTAGGTGGAAATAAAGATTGTGGAGAAATATTTTAAAATCAAAACAAATTTTCGTTTGCATTTGAATAATTTAGTATATTCTTTACGAAAAATCTAGCCGAGTTTTTATTTCATGAAACGAGCGAACAAAGGCATGAAACATGAGTTTGAGGTGCAAACAAAGATCGTGGAGAAATTTTTTAAAGTCAAAATAAATTTTGGTTTGCATTTGAATAATTTAGTATTTACGAAAAATCTAGCAGTGTGATTTTTATATAAAATGAGCGAACAAATGCATGAAACATGAGTTTTAGATGGAAACAAAGATTGTGGAGAAATATTTTAAAATGAAAACAAATTCTCGTTTGCATTTGAATAATTTAGTATATTTTTTACGAAAAATCTAGCCGAGTTTTTATTTCATGAAACGAGCGAACAAAGGCATGAAACATGAGGTTGAGGTGCAAACAAAGATCGTGGAGAAATATTTTAAAGTAAAAATAAATTTTGGTTTGCATTTGAATAATTTAGTATTTACGAAAAATCTAGCAGTGTTATTTTTATATAAAATGAGCGAACAAATGCATGAAACCTGAGTTTTAGATGGAAACAAAGATTGTGGAGAAATATTTTAAAATGAAAACAAATTTTGGTTTGCATTTGAATAATATAGTATATTCTTTACGAAAAATCTAGCCGAGTTTTTATTTCCTGAAACGAGCGAACAAAGGCATGAAACATGAGTTTGAGGTGCAAACAAATGTTTCGTGGAGAAATTTTTTAAAGTCAAAATAAATTTTGGTTTGCATTTGAATAATTTAGTATTTACGAAAAATCTACCAGTGTTATTTTTATATAAAATGAGCGAACAAATGCATGAAACATGAGGTTTAGATGGAAACAAAGATTGTGGAGAAATATTTTAAAATGAAAACAAATTTTCGTTTGCATTTGAATAATTTAGTATATTCTTTACGAAAAATCTAGCCGAGTTTTTATTTCATGAAACGAGCGAACAAAGGCATGAAACATGAGTTTGAGGTGCAACCAAAGATCGTGGAGAAATTTTTTAAAGTCAAAATAAATTTTGGTTTGCATTTGAATAATTTAGTATTTACGAAAAATCTAGCAGTGTGATTTTTATATAAAATGATCGAACAAATGCATGAAACATGAGTTTTAGATGGAAACAAAGATTGTGGAGAAATATTTTAAAATGAAAACAAATTTTCGTTTGCATTTGAATAATTTAGTATATTCTTTACGAAAAATCTAGCCGAGTTTTTATTTCATGAAACGAGCGAACAAAGGCATGAAACATGAGGTTGAGGTGCAAACAAAGATCGTGGAGAAATATTTTAAAGTAAAAATAAATTTTGGTTTGCATTTGAATAATTTAGTATTTACGAAAATCTAGCAGTGTTATTTTTATATAAAATGAGCGAACAAATGCATGAAACCTGAGTTTTAGATGGAAACAAAGATTGTGGAGAAATATTTTAAAATGAAAACAAAATTTGGTTTGCATTTGAATAATATAGTATATTCTTTACGAAAAATCTAGCGGAGTTTTTATTTCATGAAACGAGCGAACAAAGGCATGAAACATGAGTTTGAGGTGCAAACAAAGATCGTGGCGAAATTTTTTAAAGTAAAAATAAATTATGGTTTGCATTTGAATAATTTAGTATTTACGAAAAATCTAGCAGTGTGATTTTTATATAAAATGAGCGAACAAATGCATGAAACATGAGTTTTAGATGGAAACAAAGATTGTGGAGAAATATTTTAAAATGAAAACAAATTCTCGTTTGCATTTGAATAATTTAGTATATTCTTTACGAAAAATCTAGCCGAGTTTTTATTTCATGAAACGAGCGAACAAAGGCATGAAACATGAGGTTGAGGTGCAAACAAAGATCGTGGAGAAATATTTTAAAGTAAAAATAAATTTTGGTTTGCATTTGAATAATTTAGTACTTACGAAAAATCTAGCAGTGTTATTTTTATATAAAATGAGCGAACAAATGCATGAAACCTGAGTTTTAGATGGAAACAAAGATTGTGGAGAAATATTTTAAAATGAAAACAAATTTTGGTTTGCATTTGAATAATATAGTATATTCTTTACGAAAAATCTAGCCGAGTTTTTATTTCCTGAAACGAGCGAACAAAGGCATGAAACATGAGTTTGAGGTGCAAACAAATGTTTCGTGGAGAAATTTTTTGAAGTCAAAATAAATTTTGGTTTGCATTTGAATAATTTAGTATTTACGAAAAATCTACCAGTGTTATTTTTATATAAAATGAGCGAACAAATGCATGAAACATGAGGTTTAGATGGAAACAAAGATTGTGGAGAAATATTTTAAAATGAAAACAAATTTTCGTTTGCATTTGAATAATTTAGTATATTCTTTACGAAAAATCTAGCCGAGTTTTTATTTCATGAAACGAGCGAACAAAGGCATGAAACATGAGTTTGAGGTGCAACCAAAGATCGTGGAGAAATTTTTTAAAGTCAAAATAAATTTTGGTTTGCATTTGAATAATTTAGTATTTACGAAAAATCTAGCAGTGTGATTTTTATATAAAATGATCGAACAAATGCATGAAACATGAGTTTTAGATGGAAACAAAGATTGTGGAGAAATATTTTAAAATGAAAACAAATTTTCTTTTGCATTTGAATAATTTAGTATATTCTTTACGAAAAATCTAGCCGAGTTTTTATTTCATGAAACGAGCGAACAAAGGCATGAAACATGAGGTTGAGGTGCAAACAAAGATCGTGGAGAAATATTTTAAAGTAAAAATAAATTTTGGTTTGCATTTGAATAATTTAGTATTTACGAAAATCTAGCAGTGTTATTTTTATATAAAATGAGCGAACAAATGCATGAAACCTGAGTTTTAGATGGAAACAAAGATTGTGGAGAAATATTTTAAAATGAAAACAAAATTTGGTTTGCATTTGAATAATATAGTATATTCTTTACGAAAAATCTAGCGGAGTTTTTATTTCATGAAACGAGCGAACAAAGGCATGAAACATGAGTTTGAGGTGCAAACAAAGATCGTGGCGAAATTATTTAAAGTAAAAATAAATTATGGTTTGCATTTGAATAATTTAGTATTTACGAAAAATCTAGCAGTGTCATTTTTATATAAAATGAGCGAACAAATGCATGAAACATGAGTTTTAGATGGAAACAAAGATTGTGGAGAAATATTTTAAAATGAAAACAAATTTTCGTTTGTACTTGAATAATTTAGTATATTCGTTACGAAAAATCTAGCCGAGTTTTTATTTCATGAAACTAGCGAACAAACGCATGAAACATGAGATTGAGGTGCAAACAAAGATTGTGGAGAAATAATTTAAAATGAAAACATAATTTGGTTTGCATTTGAAAAATATAGTATATTCTATACGAGAAATCTAGCCGAGTTTTTATTTCATGAAACGAGCGAACAAAGACATGAAACATGAGTTTGAGGTGCAAACAAAGATCGTGGAGAAATATTTTAATGTCAAAATAAATTTTGGTTTGCATTTGAATAATTTAGTATTTACGAAAAATCTAGCAGTGTTATTTTTATATAAAATGAGCGAACAAATGCAGGAAACATGAGTTTTAGATGGAAACAAAGATTGTGGAGAAATATTTTAAAATGAAAACAAAATTTGGTTTGCATTTGAATAATATAGTATATTCTTTACGAAAAATCGAGCCGAGTTTTTATTTCATGAAACGAGCGAACAAAGGCATGAAACATGAGTTTGTGGTGCAAACAAAGATCGTGGAGAAATAGTTTGAAGTAAAAATAAATTTTGGTTTGCATTTGAATAATTTAGTATTTACGAAAAATCTAGGAGCGTTATTTTTATATAAAATGAGCGAACAAATGCATGAAACATGAGTTTTAGATGGAAACAAAGATTGTGGAGGAATATTTTAAAATGAAAACAAATTTTCGTTTGCATTTGAATAATTTAGTATATTCTTTACGAAAAATCTAGCCGAGTTTTTATTTCATGAAACGAGCGAACAAACGCATGAAACATGAGATTGAGGTGGAAACAAAGATTGTGGAGAAATATTTTAAAATGAAAACAAATTTTGGTTTGCATTTGAATAATATAGTATATTCTTTACGAAAAATCTAGCCGAGTTTTTATTTCATGAAACGAGCGATCAAACGCATGAAACATGAGATTGAGGTGGAAACAAAGATTGTGGAGAACTATTTTAAAATGAAAACAAATTTTGGTTTGCATTTGAATAATATAGTATATTCTTTACGAAAAATCTAGCCGAGTTTTTATTTCATGAAACGAGCGAACAAAGGCATGAAACATGAGTTTGAGGTGCAAACAAAGATCGTGGAGAAATATTTTAAAGTAAAAATAAATTTTGGTTTGCATTTGAATAATTTTGTATTTACGAAAAATCTAGTAGTGTAATTTTTATATAAAATGAGCGAACAAATGCATGAAACATGAGTTTTAGATGGAAACAAAGATTGTGGAGAAATATTTTAAAATGAAAACAAAATTTGGTTTGCATTTGAATAATATAGTATATTCTTTACGAAAAATCGAGCCGAGTTTTTATTTCATGAAACGAGCGACCAAACGCATGAAACATGAGATTGAGGTGGAAACAAAGATTGTGGAGAAATATTTTAAAATGAAAACAAATTTTGGTTTGCATTTGAATAATATAGTATATTCTTTACGAAAAATCTAGCCGAGTTTTTATTTCATGAAACGAGCGAACAAACGCATGAAACATGAGATTGAGGTGGAAACAAAGATTGTGGAGAACTATTTTAAAATGAAAACAAATTTTGGTTTGCATTTGAATAATATAGTATATTCTTTACGAAAAATCTAGCCGAGTTTTTATTTCATGAAGAGCGAACAAATGTATGAAACATGAGTTTGAGGTGCAAACAAAGATCGTGGAGAAATATTTTAAAGTAAAAATAAATTTTGGTTTGCATTTGAATAATTTAGTATTTACGAAAAATCTAGCAGTGTAATTTTTATATAAAATGAGCGAACAAATGCATGAAACATGAGTTTTAGATGGAAACAAAGATTGTGGAGAAATATTTTAAAATGAAAACAAAATTTGGTTTGCATTTGAATAATATAGTATATTCTTTACGAAAAATCGAGCCGAGTTTTTATTTCATGAAACGAGCGAACAAAGGCATGAAACATGAGTTTGTGGTGCAAACAAAGATCGTGGAGAAATAGTTTGAAGTAAAAATAAATTTTGGTTTGCATTTGAATAATTTAGTATTTACGAAAAATCTAGGAGCGTTATTTTTATAAAAAATGAGCGAACAAATGCATGAAACATGAGTTTTAGATGGAAACAAATATTGTGGAGGAATATTTTAAAATGAAAACAAAATTTGGTTTGCATTTGAATAATATAGTATATTCTTTACGAAAAATCGAGCCGAGTTTTTATTTCATGAAACGAGCGAACAAAGGCATGAAACATGAGTTTGTGGTGCAAACAAAGATCGTGGAGAAATAGTTTGAAGTAAAAATAAATTTTGGTTTGCATTTGAATAATTTAGTATTTACGAAAAATCTAGGAGCGTTATTTTTATATAAAATGAGCGAACAAATGCATGAAACATGAGTTTTAGATGGAAACAAAGAATGTGGAGGAATATTTTAAAATGAAAACAAATTTTCGTTTGCATTTGAATAATTTAGTATATTCTTTACGAAAAATCTAGCCGAGTTTTTATTTCATGAAACGAGCGAACAAACGCATGAAAGATGAGTTTGAGGTGCAAACAAAGATCGTGGAGAAATATTTTAAAGTAAAAATAAATTTTGGTTTGCATTTGAATAATTTAGTATTTACAAAAATCTAGCAGTGTTACTTTTATATAAAATGAGCGAACAAATGCATGAAACATGAGTTTTAGATGGAAACAAAGATTGTGGAGAAATATTTTAAAATGAAAACAAATTTTCGTTTGCATTTGAATAATTTAATATATTCTTTACGAAAAATCTAGCCGACTTTTTATTTCATGAAACGAGCGACCAAACGCATGAAACATGAGATTGAGGTGGAAACAAAGATTGTGGAGAAATATTTTAAAATGAAAACAAATTTTGGTTTGCATTTGAATAATATAGTATATTCTTTACGAAAAATCGAGCCGAGTTTTTATTTCATGAAACGAGCGAACAAAGGCATGAAACATGAGTTTGTGGTGCAAACAAAGATCGTGGAGAAATAGTTTGAAGTAAAAATAAATTTTGGTTTGCATTTGAATAATTTAGTATTTACGAAAAATCTAGGAGCGTTATTTTTATATAAAATGAGCGAACAAATGCATGAAACATGAGTTTTAGATGGAAACAAAGATTGTGGAGGAATATTTTAAAATGAAAACAAATTTTCGTTTGCATTTGAATAATTTAGTATATTCTTTACGAAAAATCTAGCCGAGTTTTTATTTCATGAAACGAGCGAACAAACGCATGAAAGATGAGTTTGAGGTGCAAACAAAGATCGTGGAGAAATATTTTAAAGTAAAAATAAATTTTGGTTTGCATTTGAATAATTTAGTATATTCTTTACGAAAAATCTAGCCGAGTTTTTATTTCATGAAACGAGCGATCAAACGCATGAAACATGAGATTGAGGTGGAAACAAAGATTGTGGAGAAATATTTTAAAATGAAAACAAATTTTGGTTTGCATTTGAATAATATAGTATATTCTTTACGAAAAATCTAGCCGAGTTTTTATTTCATGAAACGAGCGAACAAAGGCATGAAACATGAGTTTGAGGTGCAAACAAAGATCGTGGAGAAATATTTTAAAGTAAAAATAAATTTTGGTTTGCATTTGAATAATTTAGTATATTCTTTACGAAAAATCTAGTCGAGTTTTTATTTCATGAAACGAGCGATCAAACGCATGAAACATGAGATTGAGGTGGAAACAAAGATTGTGGAGAAATATTTTAAAATGAAAACAAATTTTGGTTTGCATTTGAATAATATAGTATATTCTTTACGAAAAATCTAGCCGAGTTTTTATTTCCTGAAACGAGCGAACAAAGGCATGAAACATGAGTTTGAGGTGCAAACAAAGATCGTGGAGAAATTTTTTTAAGTCAAAATAAATTTTGGTTTGCATTTGAATAATTTAGTATTTACGAAAATCTAGCAGTGTTATTTTTATATAAAATGAGCGAACAAATGCATGAAACATGAGTTTTAGATGGAAACAAAGATTGTGGAGAAATATTTTAAAATGAAAACAAATTTTCGTTTGCATTTGAATAATTTAGTATATTCTTTACGAAAAATCTAGCCGAGTTTTTATTTCATGAAACGAGCGAACAAACGCATGAAACATGAGATTGAGGTGGAAACAAAGATTGTGGAGAACTATTTTAAAATGAAAACAAATTTTGGTTTGCATTTGAATAATATAGTATATTCTTTACGAAAAATCTAGCCGAGTATTTATTTCATGAAACGAGCGATCAAACGCATGAAACATGAGATTGAGGTGGAAACAAAGATTGTGGAGAAATATTTTAAAATGAAAACAAATTTTGGTTTGCATTTGAATAATATAGTATATTCTTTACGAAAAATCTAGCCGAGTTTTTATTTCCTGAAACGAGCGAACAAAGGCATGAAACATGAGTTTGAGGTGCAAACAAAGATCGTGGAGAAATTTTACAAAGTCAAAATAAATTTTGGTTTGCATTTGAATAATTTAGTATTTACGAAAAATCTAGCAGTGTTATTTTTATATAAAATGAGCGAACAAATGCCTGAAACATGAGTTTTAGATGGAAACAAAGATTGTGGAGAAATATTTTAAAATGAAAACAAATTTTCGTTTGCATTTGAATAATTTAGTATATTCTTTACGAAAAATCTAGCCGAGTTTTTATTTCATGAAACGAGCGAACAAAGGCATGAAACATGAGTTTGAGGTGCAAACAAAGATCGTGGAGAAATTTTTTAAAGTCAAAATAAATTTTGGTTTGCATTTGAATAATTTAGTATTTACGAAAAATCTAGCAGTGTTATTTTTATATAAAATGAGCGAACAAATGCATGAAACATGAGTTTTAGATGGAAACAAAGATTGTGGAGAAATATTTTAAAATGAAAACAAATTTTCGTTTGCATTTGAATAATTTAGTATATTCTTTACGAAAAATCTAGCCGAGTTTTTATTTCATGAAACGAGCGAACAAACGCATGAAACATGAGATTGAGGTGGAAACAAAGATTGTGGAGAACTATTTTAAAATGAAAACAAATTTTGGTTTGCATTTGAATAATATAGTATATTCTTTACGAAAAATCTAGCCGAGTTTTTATTTCATGAAACGAGCGATCAAACGCATGAAACATGAGATTGAGGTGGAAACAAAGATTGTGGAGAAATATTTTAAAATGAAAACAAATTTTGGTTTGCATTTGAATAATATAGTATATTCTTTACGAAAAATCTAGCCGAGTTTTTATTTCCTGAAACGAGCGAACAAAGGCATGAAACATGAGTTTGAGGTGCAAACAAAGATCGTGAAGAAATTTTTTAAAGTCAAAATAAATTTTGGTTTGCATTTGAATAATTTAGTATTTACGAAAAATCTAGCAGTGTTATTTTTATATAAAATGAGCGAACAAATGCCTGAAACATGAGTTTTAGATGGAAACAAAGATTGTGGAGAAATATTTTAAAATGAAAACAAATTTTCGTTTGCATTTGAATAATTTAGTATATTCTTTACGAAAAATCTAGCCGAGTTTTTATTTCATGAAACGAGCGAACAAAGGCATGAAACATGAGTTTGAGGCGCAAACAAAGATCGTGGAGAAATTTTTTAAAGTCAAAATAAATTTTGGTTTGCATTTGAATAATTTAGTATTTACGAAAAATCTAGCAGTGTTATTTTTATATAAAATGAGCGAACAAATGCATGAAACATGAGTTTTAGATGGAAACAAAGATTGTGGAGAAATATTTTAAAATGAAAACAAATTTTCGTTTGCATTTGAATAATTTAGTATATTCTTTACGAAAAATCTAGCCGAGTTTTTATTTCATGAAACGAGCGAACAAACGCATGAAACATGAGATTGAGGTGGAAACAAAGATTGTGGAGAACTATTTTAAAATGAAAACAAATTTTGGTTTGCATTTGAATAATATAGTATATTCTTTACGAAAAATCTAGCCGAGTTTTTATTTCATGAAACGAGCGATCAAACGCATGAAACATGAGATTGAGGTGGAAACAAAGATTGTGGAGAAATATTTTAAAATGAAAACAAATTTTGGTTTGCATTTGAATAATATAGTATATTCTTTACGAAAAATCTAGCCGAGTTTTTATTTCCTGAAACGAGCGAACAAAGGCATGAAACATGAGTTTGAGGTGCAAACAAAGATCGTGAAGAAATTTTTTAAAGTCAAAATAAATTTTGGTTTGCATTTGAATAATTTAGTATTTACGAAAAATCTAGCAGTGTTATTTTTATATAAAATGAGCGAACAAATGCCTGAAACATGAGTTTTAGATGGAAACAAAGATTGTGGAGAAATATTTTAAAATGAAAACAAATTTTCGTTTGCATTTGAATAATTTAGTATATTCTTTACGAAAAATCTAGCCGAGTTTTTATTTCATGAAACGAGCGATCAAACGCATGAAACATGAGATTGAGGTGGAAACAAAGATTGTGGAGAAATATTTTAAAATGAAAACAAATTTTGGTTTGCATTTGAATAATATAGTATATTCTTTACGAAAAATCTAGCCGAGTTTTTATTTCATGAAACGAGCGATCAAACGCATGAAACATCAGATTGAGGTGGAAACAAAGATTGTGGAGAAATATTTTAAAATGAAAACAAATTTTGGTTTGCATTTGAATAATATAGTATATTCTTTACGAAAAATCTAGCCGAGTTTTTATTTCCTGAAACGAGCGAACAAAGGCATGAAACATGAGTTTGAGGTGCAAAGAAAGATCGTGGAGAAATTTTTTAAAGTCAAAATAAATTTTGGTTTGCATTTGAATAATTTAGTATTTACGAAAAATCTAGCAGTGTTATTTTTATATAAAATGAGCGAACAAATGCCTGAAACATGAGTTTTAGATGGAAACAAAGATTGTGGAGAAATATTTTAAAATGAAAACAAATTTTCGTTTGCATTTGAATAATTTAGTATATTCTTTACGAAAAATCTAGCCGAGTTTTTATTTCATGAAACGAGCGAACAAACGCATGAAACATGAGATTGAGGTGGAAACAAAGATTGTGGAGAACTATTTTAAAATGAAAACAAATTTTGGTTTGCATTTGAATAATATAGTATATTCTATACGAAAAATCTAGCCGAGTTTTTATTTCATGAAACGAGCGATCAAACGCATGAAACATGAGATTGAGGTGGAAACAAAGATTGTGCAGAAATATTTTAAAATGAAAACAAATTTTGGTTTGCATTTGAATAATATAGTATATTCTTTACGAAAAATCTAGCCGAGTTTTTATTTCCTGAAACGAGCGAACAAAGGCATGAAACATGAGTTTGAGGTGCAAACAAAGATCGTGGAGAAATTTTTTAAAGTCAAAATAAATTTTGGTTTGCATTTGAATAATTTAGTATTTACGAAAAATCTAGCAGTGTTATTTTTATATAAAATGAGCGAACAAATGCCTGAAACATGAGTTTTAGATGGAAACAAAGATTGTGGAGAAATATTTTAAAATGAAAACAAATTTTCGTTTGCATTTGAATAATTTAGTATATTCTTTACGAAAAATCTAGCCGAGTTTTTATTTCCTGAAACGAGCGAACAAAGGCATGAAACATGAGTTTGAGGTGCAAAGAAAGATCGTGGAGAAATTTTTTAAAGTCAAAATAAATTTTGGTTTGCATTTGAATAATTTAGTATTTACGAAAAATCTAGCAGTGTTATTTTTATATAAAATGAGCGAACAAATGCATGAAACATGAGTTGTAGATGGAAACAAAGATTGTGGAGAAATATTTTAAAATGAAAACAAATTTTCGTTTGCATTTGAATAATTTAGTATATTCTTTACGAAAAATCTAGCCGAGTTTTTATTTCATGAAACGAGCGAACAAACGCATGAAACATGAGATTGAGGTGGAAACAAAGATTGTGGAGAACTATTTTAAAATGAAAACAAATTTTGGTTTGCATTTGAATAATATAGTATATTCTTTACGAAAAATCTAGCCGAGTTTTTATTTCATGAAACGAGCGATCAAACGCATGAAACATGAGATTGAGGTGGAAACAAAGATGGTGGAGAAATATTTTAAAATGAAAACAAATTTTGGTTTGCATTTGAATAATATAGTATATTCTTTACGAAAAATCTAGCCGAGTTTTTATTTCCTGAAACGAGCGAACAAAGGCATGAAACATGAGTTTGAGGTGCAAAGAAAGATCGTGGAGAAATTTTTTAAAGTCAAAATAAATTTTGGTTTGCATTTGAATAATTTAGTATTTACGAAAAATCTAGCGGTGTTATTTTTATATAAAATGAGCGAACAAATGCCTGAAACATGAGTTTTAGATGGAAACAAAGATTGTGGAGAAATATTTTAAAATGAAAACAAATTTTCGTTTGCATTTGAATAATTTAGTATATTCTTTACGAAAAATCTAGCCGAGTTTTTATTTCATGAAACGAGCGAACAAAGGCATGAAACATGAGTTTGTGGTGCAAACAAAGATCGTGGAGAAATTTTTTAAAGTCAAAATAAATTTTGGATTGCATTTGAATAATTTAGTATTTACGAAAAATCTAGCAGTGTTATTTTTATATAAAATGAGCGAACAAATGCATGAAACATGAGTTTTAGATGGAAACAAAGATTGTGGAGAAATATTTTAAAATGAAAACAAATTTTTGTTTGCATTTGAATAATTTAGTATATTCTTTACGAAAAATCTAGCCGAGTTTTTATTTCATGAAACGAGCGAACAAACGCATGAAACATGAGATTGAGTTGCAAACAAAGATCGTGGAGAAATTTTTTAAAGTCAAAATAAATTTTGGTTTGCATTTGAATAATTTAGTATTTACGAAAAATCTAGCAGTGTTATTTTTATATAAAATGAGCGAACAAATGCCTGAAACATGAGTTTTAGATGGAAACAAAGATTGTGGAGAAATATTTTAAAATGAAAACAAATTTTCGTTTGCATTTGAATAATTTAGTATATTCTTTACGAAAAATCTAGCCGAGTTTTTATTTCCTGAAACGAGCGAACAAAGGCATGAAACATGAGTTTGAGGTGCAAAGAAAGATCGTGGAGAAATTTTTTAAAGTCAAAATAAATTTTGGTTTGCATTTGAATAATTTAGTATTTACGAAAAATCTAGCAGTGTTATTTTTATATAAAATGAGCGAACAAATGCATGAAACATGAGTTTTAGATGGAAACAAAGATTGTGGAGAAATATTTTAAAATGAAAACAAATTTTCGTTTGCATTTGAATAATTTAGTATATTCATTACGAAAAATCTAGCCGAGTTTTTATTTCATAAGACGAGCGAACAAACGCATGAAACATGAGATTGAGGTGGAAACAAAGATTGTGGAGAACTATTTTAAAATGAAAACAAATTTTGGTTTGCATTTGAATAATATAGTATATTCTTTACGAAAAATCTAGCCGAGTTTTTATTTCATGAAACGAGCGATCAAACGCATGAAACATGAGATTGAGGTGGAAACAAAGATTGTGGAGAAATATTTTAAAATGAAAACAAATTTTGGTTTGCATTTGAATAATATAGTATATTCTTTACGAAAAATCTAGCCGAGTTTTTATTTCCTGAAACGAGCGAACAAAGGCATGAAACATGAGTTTGAGGTGCAAAGAAAGATCGTGGAGAAATTTTTTAAAGTCAAAATAAATTTTGGTTTGCATTTGAATAATTTAGTATTTACGAAAAATCTAGCAGTGTTATTTTTATATAAAATGAGCGAACAAATGCCTGAAACATGAGTTTTAGATGGAAACAAAGATTGTGGAGAAATATTTTAAAATGAAAACAAATGTTCGTTTGCATTTGAATAATTTAGTATATTCTTTACGAAAAATCTAGCCGAGTTTTTATTTCATGAAACGAGCGAACAAAGGCATGAAACATGAGTTTGAGGTGCAAACAAAGATCGTGGAGAAATTTTTTAAAGTCAAAATAAATTTTGGATTGCATTTGAATAATTTAGTATTTACGAAAAATCTAGCAGTGTTATTTTTATATAAAATGAGCGAACAAATGCATGAAACATGAGTTTTAGATGGAAACAAAGATTGTGGAGAAATATTTTAAAATGAAAACAAATTTTTGTTTGCATTTGAATAATTTAGTATTTTTTACGAAAAATCTAGCCGAGCTTTTATTTCATGAAACGAGCGAACAAACGCATGAAACATGAGATTGAGGTGGAAACAAAGATTGTGGAGAACTATTTTAAAATGAAAACAAATTTTGGTTTGCATTTGTATAATATAGTATATTCTTTACGAAAAATCTAGCCGAGTTTTTATTTCTTGAAACGAGCGAACAAAGGCATGAAACATGAGTTTGAGGTGCAAACAAAGATCGTGGAGAAATATTTTAAAGTAAAAATAAATTTTGGTTTGCATTTGAATAATTTAGTATTTACGAAAAATCTAGCAGTGTAATTTTTATATAAAATGAGCGAACAAATGCATGAAACATGAGTTTTAGATGGAAACAAAGATTGTGGAGAAATATTTTAAAATGAAAACAAATTTTCGTTTGCATTTGAATAATTTAGTATATTCTTTACGAAAAATCTAGCCGAGTTTTTATTTCATGAAACGAGCGATCAAACGCATGAAACATGAGATTGAGGTGGAAACAAAGATTGTGAAGAAATAATTTAAAATGAAAACAAATTTTTGTTTGCATTTGAATAATATAGTATATTCTTTACGAAAAATCTAGCCGAGTTTTTATTTCAGGAAACGAGCGAACAAAGGATGAGTTTGAGGTGCAAACAAAGATCGTGGAGAAATATTTTAAAGTAAAAATAAATTTTGGTTTGCATTTGAATAATTTAGTATTTACGAAAAATCTAGCAGTGTTATTTTTATATAAAATGAGCGAACAAATGCATGAAACATGAGTTTTAGATGGAAACAAAGATTGTGGAGAAATATTTTAAAATGAAAACAAATTTTCGTTTGCATTTGAATAATTTAGTATATTCTTTACGAAAAATCTAGCCGAGTTTTTATTTCATGAAACGAGCGAACAAACGCATGAAACATGAGATTGAGGTGGAAACAAAGATTGTGGAGAACTATTTTAAAATGAAAACAAATTTTGGTTTGCATTTGTATAATATAGTATATTCTTTACGAAAAATCTAGTCGAGTTTTTATTTCTTGAAACGAGCGAACAAAGGCATGAAACATGAGTTTGAGGTGCAAACAAAGATCGTGGAGAAATATTTTAAAGTAAAAATAAATTTTGGTTTGCATTTGAATAATTTAGTATTTACGAAAAATCTAGCAGTGTAATTTTTATATAAAATGAGCGAACAAATGCATGAAACATGAGTTTTAGATGGAAACAAAGATTGTGGAGAAATATTTTAAAATGAAAACAAATTTTCGTTTGCATTTGAATAATTTAGTATATTCTTTACGAAAAATCTAGCCGAGTTTTTATTTCATGAAACGAGCGATCAAACGCATGAAACATGAGATTGAGGTGGAAACAAAGATTGTGGAGAAATATTTTAAAATGAAAACAAATTTTTGTTTGCATTTGAATAATATAGTATATTCTTTACGAAAAATCTAGCCGAGTTTTTATTTCAGGAAACGAGCGAACAAAGGCATTTGTTTCATGCGAACAAACGCATGAAACATGAGTTTGAGGTGCAAACAAAGATCGTGGAGAAATATTTTAAAGTAAAAATAAATTTTGGTTTAAATTTGAATAATTTCGTATTTACGAAAAATCTAGCAGTGTTATTTTTATATAAAATGAGCGAACAAATGCATGAAACATGAGTTTTAGATGGAAACAATGATTGTGGAGAAATATTTTAAAATGAAAACAAAATTTGGTTTGCATTTGAATAATATAGTATATTCTTTACGAGAAATCTAGCTGAGTTTTTATTTCATGAAACGAGCGAACAAAGGCATGAAACATGAGGTTGAGGTGCAAACAAAGATCGTGGAGAAATATTTTAAAGTAAAAATAAATTTTGGTTTGCATTTAAATAATTTAGTATTTACTTTCATTCTTTACGAAAAATCTGGCCGTATTATTTTTGTAGAAAATGTGCAAACAAATGCATGAAACATGAGTTTTAGGTGGAAATAAAGATTGTGGAGAAATATTTTAAAATGAAAAGAAATTTTCGTTTGCATTTGAATAATTTAGTATATTCTTTACGAAAAATCTAGCCGAGTTTTTATTTCATGAAACGAGCGAACAAAGGCATGAAACATGAGTTTGAGGTGCAAACAATGATCGTGGAGAAATTTTTTAAAGTCAAAATAAATTTTGGTTTGCATTTGAATAATTTAGTATTTACGAAAAATCTAGCAGTGTTGTTTTTATATAAAATGAGCGAACAAATGCATGAAACATGAGTTTTAGATGGAAACAAAGATTGTGGAGAAATATTTTAAAATGAAAACAAATTTTCGTTTGCATTTGAATAATTTAGTATATTCTTTACGAAAAATCTAGCCGAGTTTTTATTTCATGAAACGAGCGAACAAACGCATGAAACATGAGATTGAGGTGGAAACAAAGATTGTGGAGAACTATTTTAAAATGAAAACAAATTTTGGTTTGCATTTGAATAATATAGTATATTCTTTACGAAAAATCTAGCCGAGTTTTTATTTCATGAAACGAGCGAACAAAGGCATGAAACATGAGTTTGAGGTGCGAACAAAGATCGTGGAGAAATATTTTAAAGTAAAAATAAATTTTGGTTTGCATTTGAATAATTTAGTATTTACGAAAAATCTAGCAGTGTTATTTTTATATAAAATGAGCGAACAAATGCATGAAACATGAGTTTTAGATGGAAACAAAGATTGTGGAGAAATATTTTAAAATGAAAACAAAATTTGGTTTGCATTTGAATAATATAGTATATTCTTTAGGAAAAATCTAGCCGAGTTTTTATTTCATGAAACGAGCGAACAAAGGCATGAAACATGAGGTTGAGGTGCAAACAAAGATCGTGGAGAAATATTTTAAAGTAAAAATAAATTTTGGTTTGCATTTGAATAATTTAGTATTTACTTTCATTCTTTACGAAAAATCTGGCCGTATTATTTTTGTAGAAAATGAGCAAACAAATGCATGAAACATGAGTTTTAGGTGGAAATAAAGATTGTGGAGAAATATTTTAAAATGAAAACAAATTTTCGTTTGCATTTGAATAATTTAGTATATTCTTTACGAAAAATCTAGCCGAGTTTTTAATTCATGAAACGAGCGAACAAAGGCATGAAACATGAGTTTGAGGTGCAAACAAAGATCGTGGAGAAATTTTTTAAAGTCAACATAAATTTTGGTTTGCATTTGAATAATTTAGTATTTACGAAAAATCTAGCAGTGTTGTTTTTATATAAAATGAGCGAACAAATGCATGAAACATGAGTTTTAGATGGAAACAAAGATTGTGGAGAAATATTTTAAAATGAAAACAAATTTTCGTTTGCATTTGAATAATTTAGTATATTCTTTACGAAAAATCTAGCCGAGTTTTTATTTCATGAAACGAGCGAACAAACGCATGAAACATGAGATTGAGGTGGAAACAAAGATTGTGGAGAACTATTTTAAAATGAAAACAAATTTTGGTTTGCATTTGTATAATATAGTATATTCTTTACGAAAAATCTAGCCGAGTTTTTATTTCTTGAAACGAGCGAACAAAGGCATGAAACATGAGTTTGAGGTGCGAACAAAGATCGTGGAGAAATATTTTAAAGTAAAAATAAATTTTGGTTTGCATTTGAATAATTTAGTATTTACGAAAAATCTAGCAGTGTTATTTTTATATAAAATGAGCGAACAAATGCATGAAACATGAGTTTTAGATGGAAACAAAGATTGTGGAGAAATATTTTAAAATGAAAACAAATTTTTGTTTGCATTTGAATAATTTAGTATTTTTTACGAAAAATCTAGCCGAGCTTTTATTTCATGAAACGAGCGAACAAACGCATGAAACATGAGATTGAGGTGGAAACAAAGATTGTGGAGAACTATTTTAAAATGAAAACAAATTTTGGTTTGCATTTGTATAATATAGTATATTCTTTACGAAAAATCTAGCCGAGTTTTTATTTCTTGAAACGAGCGAACAAAGGCATGAAACATGAGTTTGAGGTGCAAACAAAGATCGTGGAGAAATATTTTAAAGTAAAAATAAATTTTGGTTTGCATTTGAATAATTTAGTATTTACGAAAAATCTAGCAGTGTAATTTTTATATAAAATGAGCGAACAAATGCATGAAACATGAGTTTTAGATGGAAACAAAGATTGTGGAGAAATATTTTAAAATGAAAACAAATTTTCGTTTGCATTTGAATAATTTAGTATATTCTTTACGAAAAATCTAGCCGAGTTTTTATTTCATGAAACGAGCGATCAAACGCATGAAACATGAGATTGAGGTGGAAACAAAGATTGTGAAGAAATAATTTAAAATGAAAACAAATTTTTGTTTGCATTTGAATAATATAGTATATTCTTTACGAAAAATCTAGCCGAGTTTTTATTTCAGGAAACGAGCGAACAAAGGATGAGTTTGAGGTGCAAACAAAGATCGTGGAGAAATATTTTAAAGTAAAAATAAATTTTGGTTTGCATTTGAATAATTTAGTATTTACGAAAAATCTAGCAGTGTTATTTTTATATAAAATGAGCGAACAAATGCATGAAACATGAGTTTTAGATGGAAACAAAGATTGTGGAGAAATATTTTAAAATGAAAACAAATTTTCGTTTGCATTTGAATAATTTAGTATATTCTTTACGAAAAATCTAGCCGAGTTTTTATTTCATGAAACGAGCGAACAAACGCATGAAACATGAGATTGAGGTGGAAACAAAGATTGTGGAGAACTATTTTAAAATGAAAACAAATTTTGGTTTGCATTTGTATAATATAGTATATTCTTTACGAAAAATCTAGTCGAGTTTTTATTTCTTGAAACGAGCGAACAAAGGCATGAAACATGAGTTTGAGGTGCAAACAAAGATCGTGGAGAAATATTTTAAAGTAAAAATAAATTTTGGTTTGCATTTGAATAATTTAGTATTTACGAAAAATCTAGCAGTGTAATTTTTATATAAAATGAGCGAACAAATGCATGAAACATGAGTTTTAGATGGAAACAAAGATTGTGGAGAAATATTTTAAAATGAAAACAAATTTTCGTTTGCATTTGAATAATTTAGTATATTCTTTACGAAAAATCTAGCCGAGTTTTTATTTCATGAAACGAGCGATCAAACGCATGAAACATGAGATTGAGGTGGAAACAAAGATTGTGGAGAAATATTTTAAAATGAAAACAAATTTTTGTTTGCATTTGAATAATATAGTATATTCTTTACGAAAAATCTAGCCGAGTTTTTATTTCAGGAAACGAGCGAACAAAGGCATTTGTTTCATGCGAACAAACGCATGAAACATGAGTTTGAGGTGCAAACAAAGATCGTGGAGAAATATTTTAAAGTAAAAATAAATTTTGGTTTAAATTTGAATAATTTCGTATTTACGAAAAATCTAGCAGTGTTATTTTTATATAAAATGAGCGAACAAATGCATGAAACATGAGTTTTAGATGGAAACAATGATTGTGGAGAAATATTTTAAAATGAAAACAAAATTTGGTTTGCATTTGAATAATATAGTATATTCTTTACGAGAAATCTAGCTGAGTTTTTATTTCATGAAACGAGCGAACAAAGGCATGAAACATGAGGTTGAGGTGCAAACAAAGATCGTGGAGAAATATTTTAAAGTAAAAATAAATTTTGGTTTGCATTTAAATAATTTAGTATTTACTTTCATTCTTTACGAAAAATCTGGCCGTATTATTTTTGTAGAAAATGTGCAAACAAATGCATGAAACATGAGTTTTAGGTGGAAATAAAGATTGTGGAGAAATATTTTAAAATGAAAAGAAATTTTCGTTTGCATTTGAATAATTTAGTATATTCTTTACGAAAAATCTAGCCGAGTTTTTATTTCATGAAACGAGCGAACAAAGGCATGAAACATGAGTTTGAGGTGCAAACAATGATCGTGGAGAAATTTTTTAAAGTCAAAATAAATTTTGGTTTGCATTTGAATAATTTAGTATTTACGAAAAATCTAGCAGTGTTGTTTTTATATAAAATGAGCGAACAAATGCATGAAACATGAGTTTTAGATGGAAACAAAGATTGTGGAGAAATATTTTAAAATGAAAACAAATTTTCGTTTGCATTTGAATAATTTAGTATATTCTTTACGAAAAATCTAGCCGAGTTTTTATTTCATGAAACGAGCGAACAAACGCATGAAACATGAGATTGAGGTGGAAACAAAGATTGTGGAGAACTATTTTAAAATGAAAACAAATTTTGGTTTGCATTTGAATAATATAGTATATTCTTTACGAAAAATCTAGCCGAGTTTTTATTTCATGAAACGAGCGAACAAAGGCATGAAACATGAGTTTGAGGTGCGAACAAAGATCGTGGAGAAATATTTTAAAGTAAAAATAAATTTTGGTTTGCATTTGAATAATTTAGTATTTACGAAAAATCTAGCAGTGTTATTTTTATATAAAATGAGCGAACAAATGCATGAAACATGAGTTTTAGATGGAAACAAAGATTGTGGAGAAATATTTTAAAATGAAAACAAAATTTGGTTTGCATTTGAATAATATAGTATATTCTTTAGGAAAAATCTAGCCGAGTTTTTATTTCATGAAACGAGCGAACAAAGGCATGAAACATGAGGTTGAGGTGCAAACAAAGATCGTGGAGAAATATTTTAAAGTAAAAATAAATTTTGGTTTGCATTTGAATAATTTAGTATTTACTTTCATTCTTTACGAAAAATCTGGCCGTATTATTTTTGTAGAAAATGAGCAAACAAATGCATGAAACATGAGTTTTAGGTGGAAATAAAGATTGTGGAGAAATATTTTAAAATGAAAACAAATTTTCGTTTGCATTTGAATAATTTAGTATATTCTTTACGAAAAATCTAGCCGAGTTTTTAATTCATGAAACGAGCGAACAAAGGCATGAAACATGAGTTTGAGGTGCAAACAAAGATCGTGGAGAAATTTTTTAAAGTCAACATAAATTTTGGTTTGCATTTGAATAATTTAGTATTTACGAAAAATCTAGCAGTGTTGTTTTTATATAAAATGAGCGAACAAATGCATGAAACATGAGTTTTAGATGGAAACAAAGATTGTGGAGAAATATTTTAAAATGAAAACAAATTTTCGTTTGCATTTGAATAATTTAGTATATTCTTTACGAAAAATCTAGCCGAGTTTTTATTTCATGAAACGAGCGAACAAACGCATGAAACATGAGATTGAGGTGGAAACAAAGATTGTGGAGAACTATTTTAAAATGAAAACAAATTTTGGTTTGCATTTGTATAATATAGTATATTCTTTACGAAAAATCTAGCCGAGTTTTTATTTCTTGAAACGAGCGAACAAAGGCATGAAACATGAGTTTGAGGTGCGAACAAAGATCGTGGAGAAATATTTTAAAGTAAAAATAAATTTTGGTTTGCATTTGAATAATTTAGTATTTACGAAAAATCTAGCAGTGTTATTTTTATATAAAATGAGCGAACAAATGCATGAAACATGAGTTTTAGATGGAAACAAAGATTGTGGAGAAATATTTTAAAATGAAAACAAAATTTGGTTTGCATTTGAATAATATAGTATATTCTTTAGGAAAAATCTAGCCGAGTTTTTATTTCATGAAACGAGCGAACAAAGGCATGAAACATGAGGTTGAGGTGCAAACAAAGATCGTGGAGAAATATTTTAAAGTAAAAATAAATTTTGGTTTGCATTTGAATAATTTAGTATTTACTTTCATTCTTTACGAAAAATCTGGCCGTATTATTTTTGTAGAAAATGAGCAAACAAATGCATGAAACATGAGTTTTAGGTGGAAATAAAGATTGTGGAGAAATATTTTAAAATGAAAACAAATTTTCGTTTGCATTTGAATAATTTAGTATATTCTTTACGAAAAATCTAGCCGAGTTTTTAATTCATGAAACGAGCGAACAAAGGCATGAAACATGAGTTTGAGGTGCAAACAAAGATCGTGGAGAAATTTTTTAAAGTCAACATAAATTTTGGTTTGCATTTGAATAATTTAGTATTTACGAAAAATCTAGCAGTGTTGTTTTTATATAAAATGAGCGAACAAATGCATGAAACATGAGTTTTAGATGGAAACAAAGATTGTGGAGAAATATTTTAAAATGAAAACAAATTTTCGTTTGCATTTGAATAATTTAGTATATTCTTTACGAAAAATCTCGCCGAGTTTTTATTTCATGAAACGAGCGAACAAACGCATGAAACATGAGATTGAGGTGGAAACAAAGATTGTGGAGAACTATTTTAAAATGAAAACAAATTTTGGTTTGCATTTGTATAATATAGTATATTCTTTACGAAAAATCTAGCCGAGTTTTTATTTCAGGAAACGAGCGAACAAAGGCATGAAACATGAGTTTGAGGTGCAAACAAAGATCGTGGAGAAATATTTTAAAGTAAAAATAAATTTTGGTTTGCATTTGAATAATTTCGTATTTACGAAAAATCTAGCAGTGTTATTTTTATATAAAATGAGCGAACAAATGCATGAAACATGAGTTTTAGATGGAAACAAAGATTGTGGAGAAATATTTTAAAATGAAAACAAAATTTGGTTTGCATTTGAATAATATAGTATATTCTTTACGAAAAATCTAGCCGAGTTTTTATTTCATGAAACGAGCGAACAAAGGCATGAAACATGAGGTTGAGGTGCAAACAAAGATCGTGGAGAAATATTTTAAAGTAAAAATAAATTTTGGTTTGCATTTGAATAATTTAGTATTTACTTTCATTCTTTACGAAAAATCTGGCCGTATTATTTTTGTAGAAAATGAGCAAACAAATGCATGAAACATGAGTTTTAGGTGGAAATAAAGATTGTGGAGAAATATTTTAAAATGAAAAGAAATTTTCGTTTGCATTTGAATAATTTAGTATATTCTTTACGAAAAATCTAGCCGAGTTTTTATTTCATGAAACGAGCGAACAAAGGCATGAAACATGAGTTTGAGGTGCAAACAAAGATCGTGGAGAAATATTTTAAAGTAAAAATAAATTTTGGTTTGCATTTGAATAATTTAGTATTTACTTTCATTCTTTACGAAAAATCTGGCCGTATTATTTTTGTAGAAAATGAGCAAACAAATGCATGAAACATGAGTTTTAGGTGGAAATAAAGATTGTGGAGAAATATTTTAAAATGAAAAGAAATTTTCGTTTGCATTTGAATAATTTAGTATATTCTTTACGAAAAATCTAGCCGAGTTTTTATTTCATGAAACGAGCGAACAAAGGCATGAAACATGAGTTTGAGGTGCAAACAAAGATCGTGGAGAAATTTTTTAAAGTCGAAATAAATTTTGGTTTGCATTTGAATAATTTAGTATTTACGAAAAATCTAGCAGTGTTGTTTTTATATAAAATGAGCGAACAAATGCATGAAACATGAGTTTTAGATGGAAACAAAGATTGTGGAGAAATATTTTAAAATGAAAACAAATTTTCGTTTGCATTTGAATAATTTAGTATATTCTTTACGAAAAATCTAGCCGAGTTTTTAATTCATGAAACGAGCGAACAAAGGCATGAAACATGAGTTTGAGGTGCAAACATAGATCGTGGAGAAATTTTTTAAAGTCAAAATAAATTTTGGTTTGCATTTGAATAATTTAGTATTTACGAAAAATCTAGCAGTGTTGTTTTTATATAAAATGAGCGAACAAATGCATGAAACATGAGTTTTAGATGGAAACAAAGATTGTGGAGAAATATTTTAAAATGAAAACAAATTTTCGTTTGCATTTGAATAATTTAGTATATTCTTTACGAAAAATCTAGCCGAGTTTTTATTTCATGAAACGAGCGATCAAACGCATGAAACATGAGATTGAGGTGGAAACAAAGATTGTGAAGAAATATTTTAAAATGAAAACAAATTTTTGTTTGCATTTGAATAATATAGTATATTCTTTACGAAAAATCTAGCCGAGTTTTTATTTCAGGAAACGAGCGAACAAAGGCATGAAACATGAGTTTGAGGTGCAAACAAAGATCGTGGAGAAATATTTTAAAGTAAAAATAAATTTTGGTTTGCATTTGAATAATTTCGTATTTACGAAAAATCTAGCAGTGTTATTTTTATATAAAATGAGCGAACAAATGCATGAAACATGAGTTTTAGATGGAAACAAAGATTGTGGAGAAATATTTTAAAATGAAAACAAAATTTGGTTTGCATTTGAATAATATAGTATATTCTTTACGAAAAATCTAGCCGAGTTTTTATTTCATGAAACGAGCGAACAAAGGCATGAAACATGAGGTTGAGGTGCAAACAAAGATCGTGGAGAAATATTTTAAAGTAAAAATAAATTTTGGTTTGCATTTGAATAATTTAGTATTTACTTTCATTCTTTACGAAAAATCTGGCCGTATTATTTTTGTAGAAAATGAGCAAACAAATGCATGAAACATGAGTTTTAGGTGGAAATAAAGATTGTGGAGAAATATTTTAAAATGAAAAGAAATTTTCGTTTGCATTTGAATAATTTAGTATATTCTTTACGAAAAATCTAGCCGAGTTTTTATTTCATGAAACGAGCGAACAAAGGCATGAAACATGAGTTTGAGGTGCAAACAAAGATCGTGGAGAAATTTTTTAAAGTCAAAATAAATTTTGGTTTGCATTTGAATAATTTAGTATTTACGAAAAATCTAGCAGTGTTGTTTTTATATAAAATGAGCGAACAAATGCATGAAACATGAGTTTTAGATGGAAACAAAGATTGTGGAGAAATATTTTAAAATGAAAACAAATTTTCGTTTGCATTTGAATAATTTAGTATATTCTTTACGAAAAATCTAGCCGAGTTTTTAATTCATGAAACGAGCGAACAAAGGCATGAAACATGAGTTTGAGGTGCAAACATAGATCGTGGAGAAATTTTTTAAAGTCAAAATAAATTTTGGTTTGCATTTGAATAATTTAGTATTTACGAAAAATCTAGCAGTGTTGTTTTTATATAAAATGAGCGAACAAATGCATGAAACATGAGTTTTAGATGGAAACAAAGATTGTGGAGAAATATTTTAAAATGAAAACAAATTTTCGTTTGCATTTGAATAATTTAGTATATTCTTTACGAAAAATCTAGCCGAGTTTTTATTTCATGAAACGAGCGATCAAACGCATGAAACATGAGATTGAGGTGGAAACAAAGATTGTGAAGAAATATTTTAAAATGAAAACAAATTTTTGTTTGCATTTGAATAATATAGTATATTCTTTACGAAAAATCTAGCCGAGTTTTTATTTCAGGAAACGAGCGAACAAAGGCATGAAACATGAGTTTGAGGTGCAAACAAAGATCGTGGAGAAATATTTTAAAGTAAAAATAAATTTTGGTTTGCATTTGAATAATTTCGTATTTACGAAAAATCTAGCAGTGTTATTTTTATATAAAATGAGCGAACAAATGCATGAAACATGAGTTTTAGATGGAAACAAAGATTGTGGAGAAATATTTTAAAATGAAAACAAAATTTGGTTTGCATTTGAATAATATAGTATATTCTTTACGAAAAATCTAGCCGAGTTTTTATTTCATGAAACGAGCGAACAAAGGCATGAAACATGAGGTTGAGGTGCAAACAAAGATCGTGGAGAAATATTTTAAAGTAAAAATAAATTTTGGTTTGCATTTGAATAATTTAGTATTTACTTTCATTCTTTACGAAAAATCTGGCCGTATTATTTTTGTAGAAAATGAGCAAACAAATGCATGAAACATGAGTTTTAGGTGGAAATAAAGATTGTGGAGAAATATTTTAAAATGAAAAGAAATTTTCGTTTGCATTTGAATAATTTAGTATATTCTTTACGAAAAATCTAGCCGAGTTTTTATTTCATGAAACGAGCGAACAAAGGCATGAAACATGAGTTTGAGGTGCAAACAAAGATCGTGGAGAAATTTTTTAAAGTCAAAATAAATTTTGGTTTGCATTTGAATAATTTAGTATTTACGAAAAATCTAGCAGTGTTGTTTTTATATAAAATGAGCGAACAAATGCATGAAACATGAGTTTTAGATGGAAACAAAGATTGTGGAGAAATATTTTAAAATGAAAACAAATTTTCGTTTGCATTTGAATAATTTAGTATATTCTTTACGAAAAATCTAGCCGAGTTTTTATTTCATGAAACGAGCGAACAAACGCATGAAACATGAGATTGAGGTGGAAACAAAGATTGTGGAGAACTATTTTAAAATGAAAACAAATTTTGGTTTGCATTTGAATAATATAGTATATTCTTTACGAAAAATCTAGCCGAGTTTTTATTTCATGAAACGAGCGATCAAACGCATGAAACATGAGATTGAGGTGGAAACAAAGATTGTGGAGAAATATTTTAAAATGAAAACAAATTTTGGTTTGCATTTGAATAATATAGTATATTCTTTACGAAAAATCTAGCCGAGTTTTTATTTCATGAAACGAGCGAACAAAGGCATGAAACATGAGTTTGAGGTGCGAACAAAGATCGTGGAGAAATATTTTAAAGTAAAAATAAATTTTGGTTTGCATTTGAATAATTTAGTATTTACGAAAAATCTAGCAGTGTTATTTTTATATAAAATGAGCGAACAAATGCATGAAACATGAGTTTTAGATGGAAACAAAGATTGTGGAGAAATATTTTAAAATGAAAACAAAATTTGGTTTGCATTTGAATAATATAGTATATTCTTTACGAAAAATCTAGCCGAGTTTTTATTTCATGAAACGAGCGAACAAAGGCATGAAACATGAGGTTGAGGTGCAAACAAAGATCGTGGAGAAATATTTTAAAGTAAAAATAAATTTTGGTTTGCATTTGAATAATTTAGTATTTACTTTCATTCTTTACGAAAAATCTGGCCGTATTATTTTTTTAGAAAATGAGCAAACAAATGCATGAAACATGAGTTTTAGGTGGAAATAAAGATATTGGAGAAATATTTTAAAATGAAAACAAATTTTCGTTTGCATTTGAATAATTTAGTATATTCTTTACGAAAAATCTAGCCGAGTTTTTAATTCATGAAACGAGCGAACAAAGGCATGAAAGATGAGTTTGAGGTGCAAACAAAGATCGTGGAGAAATTTTTTAAAGTCAAAATAAATTTTGGTTTGCATTTGAATAATTTAGTATTTACGAAAAATCTAGCAGTGTTGTTTTTATATAAAATGAGCGAACAAATGCATGAAACATGAGTTTTAGATGGAAACAAAGATTGTGGAGAAATATTTTAAAATGAAAACAAATTTTCGTTTGCATTTGAATAATTTAGTATATTCTTTACGAAAAATCTAGCCGAGTTTTTATTTCATGAAACGAGCGAACAAACGCATGAAACATGAGATTGAGGTGGAAACAAAGATTGTGGAGAACTATTTTAAAATGAAAACAAATTTTGGTTTGCATTTGAATAATATAGTATATTCTTTACGAAAAATCTAGCCGAGTTTTTATTTCATGAAACGAGCGAACAAAGGCATGAAACATGAGTTTGAGGTGCGAACAAAGATCGTGGAGAAATATTTTAAAGTAAAAATAAATTTTGGTTTGCATTTGAATAATTTAGTATTTACGAAAAATCTAGCAGTGTTATTTTTATATAAAATGAGCGAACAAATGCATGAAACATGAGTTTTAGATGGAAACAAAGATTGTGGAGAAATATTTTAAAATGAAAACAAAATTTGGTTTGCATTTGAATAATATAGTATATTCTTTACGAAAAATCTAGCCGAGTTTTTATTTCATGAAACGAGCGAACAAAGGCATGAAACATGAGGTTGAGGTGCAAACAAAGATCGTGGAGAAATATTTTAAAGTAAAAATAAATTTTGGTTTGCATTTGAATAATTTAGTATTTACTTTCATTCTTTACGAAAAATCTGGCCGTATTATTTTTTTAGAAAATGAGCAAACAAATGCATGAAACATGAGTTTTAGGTGGAAATAAAGATATTGGAGAAATATTTTAAAATGAAAACAAATTTTCGTTTGCATTTGAATAATTTAGTATATTCTTTACGAAAAATCTAGCCGAGTTTTTAATTCATGAAACGAGCGAACAAAGGCATGAAAGATGAGTTTGAGGTGCAAACAAAGATCGTGGAGAAATTTTTTAAAGTCAAAATAAATTTTGGTTTGCATTTGAATAATTTAGTATTTACGAAAAATCTAGCAGTGTTGTTTTTATATAAAATGAGCGAACAAATGCATGAAACATGAGTTTTAGATGGAAACAAAGATTGTGGAGAAATATTTTAAAATGAAAACAAATTTTCGTTTGCATTTGAATAATTTAGTATATTCTTTACGAAAAATCTAGCCGAGTTTTTATTTCATGAAACGAGCGAACAAAGGCATGAAACATGAGTTTGAGGTGCAAACAAAGATCGTGGAGAAATTTTTTAAAGTCAAAATAAATTTTGGTTTGCATTTGAATAATTTAGTATTTACGAAAAATCTAGCAGTGTTGTTTTTATATAAAATGAGCGAACAAATGCATGAAACATGAGTTTTAGATGGAAACAAAGATTGTGGAGAAATATTTTAAAATGAAAACAAATTTTCGTTTGCATTTGAATAATTTAGTATATTCTTTACGAAAAATCTAGCCGAGTTTTTATTTCATGAAACGAGCGAACAAACGCATGAAACATGAGATTGAGGTGGAAACAAAGATTGTGGAGAACTATTTTAAAATGAAAACAAATTTTGGTTTGCATTTGAATAATATAGTATATTCTTTACGAAAAATCTAGCCGAGTTTTTATTTCATGAAACGAGCGATCAAACGCATGAAACATGAGATTGAGGTGGAAACAAAGATTGTGGAGAAATATTTTAAAATGAAAACAAATTTTGGTTTGCATTTGAATAATATAGTATATTCTTTACGAAAAATCTAGCCGAGTTTTTATTTCATGAAACGAGCGAACAAAGGCATGAAACATGAGTTTGAGGTGCGAACAAAGATCGTGGAGAAATATTTTAAAGTAAAAATAAATTTTGGTTTGCATTTGAATAATTTAGTATTTACGAAAAATCTAGCAGTGTTATTTTTATATAAAATGAGCGAACAAATGCATGAAACATGAGTTTTAGATGGAAACAAAGATTGTGGAGAAATATTTTAAAATGAAAACAAAATTTGGTTTGCATTTGAATAATATAGTATATTCTTTACGAAAAATCTAGCCGAGTTTTTATTTCATGAAACGAGCGAACAAAGGCATGAAACATGAGGTTGAGGTGCAAACAAAGATCGTGGAGAAATATTTTAAAGTAAAAATAAATTTTGGTTTGCATTTGAATAATTTAGTATTTACTTTCATTCTTTACGAAAAATCTGGCCGTATTATTTTTTTAGAAAATGAGCAAACAAATGCATGAAACATGAGTTTTAGGTGGAAATAAAGATATTGGAGAAATATTTTAAAATGAAAACAAATTTTCGTTTGCATTTGAATAATTTAGTATATTCTTTACGAAAAATCTAGCCGAGTTTTTAATTCATGAAACGAGCGAACAAAGGCATGAAAGATGAGTTTGAGGTGCAAACAAAGATCGTGGAGAAATTTTTTAAAGTCAAAATAAATTTTGGTTTGCATTTGAATAATTTAGTATTTACGAAAAATCTAGCAGTGTTGTTTTTATATAAAATGAGCGAACAAATGCATGAAACATGAGTTTTAGATGGAAACAAAGATTGTGGAGAAATATTTTAAAATGAAAACAAATTTTCGTTTGCATTTGAATAATTTAGTATATTCTTTACGAAAAATCTAGCCGAGTTTTTATTTCATGAAACGAGCGAACAAACGCATGAAACATGAGATTGAGGTGGAAACAAAGATTGTGGAGAACTATTTTAAAATGAAAACAAATTTTGGTTTGCATTTGAATAATATAGTATATTCTTTACGAAAAATCTAGCCGAGTTTTTATTTCATGAAACGAGCGAACAAAGGCATGAAACATGAGTTTGAGGTGCGAACAAAGATCGTGGAGAAATATTTTAAAGTAAAAATAAATTTTGGTTTGCATTTGAATAATTTAGTATTTACGAAAAATCTAGCAGTGTTATTTTTATATAAAATGAGCGAACAAATGCATGAAACATGAGTTTTAGATGGAAACAAAGATTGTGGAGAAATATTTTAAAATGAAAACAAAATTTGGTTTGCATTTGAATAATATAGTATATTCTTTACGAAAAATCTAGCCGAGTTTTTATTTCATGAAACGAGCGAACAAAGGCATGAAACATGAGGTTGAGGTGCAAACAAAGATCGTGGAGAGATATTTTAAAGTAAAAATAAATTTTGGTTTGCATTTGAATAATTTAGTATTTACTTTCATTCTTTACGAAAAATCTGGCCGTATTATTTTTTTAGAAAATGAGCAAACAAATGCATGAAACATGAGTTTTAGGTGGAAATAAAGATATTGGAGAAATATTTTAAAATGAAAACAAATTTTCGTTTGCATTTGAATAATTTAGTATATTCTTTACGAAAAATCTAGCCGAGTTTTTAATTCATGAAACGAGCGAACAAAGGCATGAAAGATGAGTTTGAGGTGCAAACAAAGATCGTGGAGAAATTTTTTAAAGTCAAAATAAATTTTGGTTTGCATTTGAATAATTTAGTATTTACGAAAAATCTAGCAGTGTTGTTTTTATATAAAATGAGCGAACAAATGCATGAAACATGAGTTTTAGATGGAAACAAAGATTGTGGAGAAATATTTTAAAATGAAAACAAATTTTCGTTTGCATTTGAATAATTTAGTATATTCTTTACGAAAAATCTAGCCGAGTTTTTATTTCATGAAACGAGCGAACAAAGGCATGAAACATGAGTTTGAGGTGCAAACAAAGATCGTGGAGAAATTTTTTAAAGTCAAAATAAATTTTAGTTTGCATTTGAATAATTTAGTATTTACGAAAAATCTAGCAGTGTTGTTTTTATATAAAATGAGCGAACAAATGCATGAAACATGAGTTTTAGATGGAAACAAAGATTGTGGAGAAATATTTTAAAATGAAAACAAATTTTCGTTTGCATTTGAATAATTTAGTATATTCTTTACGAAAAATCTAGCCGAGTTTTTATTTCATGAAACGAGCGAACAAACGCATGAAACATGAGATTGAGGTGGAAACAAAAATTGTGGAGAACTATTTTAAAATGAAAACAAATTTTGGTTTGCATTTGAATAATATAGTATATTCTTTACGAAAAATCTAGCCGAGTTTTTATTTCATGAAACGAGCGAACAAAGGCATGAAACATGAGTTTGAGGTGCGAACAAAGATCGTGGAGAAATATTTTAAAGTAAAAATAAATTTTGGTTTGCATTTGAATAATTTAGTATTTACGAAAAATCTAGCAGTGTTATTTTTATATAAAATGAGCGAACAAATGCATGAAACATGAGTTTTAGATGGAAACAAAGATTGTGGAGAAATATTTTAAAATGAAAACAAAATTTGGTTTGCATTTGAATAATATAGTATATTCTTTACGAAAAATCTAGCCGAGTTTTTATTTCATGAAACGAGCGAACAAAGGCATGAAACATGAGGTTGAGGTGCAAACAAAGATCGTGGAGAAATATTTTAAAGTAAAAATAAATTTTGGTTTGCATTTGAATAATTTAGTATTTACTTTCATTCTTTACGAAAAATCTGGCCGTATTATTTTTTTAGAAAATGAGCAAACAAATGCATGAAACATGAGTTTTAGGTGGAAATAAAGATATTGGAGAAATATTTTAAAATGAAAACAAATTTTCGTTTGCATTTGAATAATTTAGTATATTCTTTACGAAAAATCTAGCCGAGTTTTTAATTCATGAAACGAGCGAACAAAGGCATGAAAGATGAGTTTGAGGTGCAAACAAAGATCGTGGAGAAATTTTTTAAAGTCAAAATAAATTTTGGTTTGCATTTGAATAATTTAGTATTTACGAAAAATCTAGCAGTGTTGTTTTTATATAAAATGAGCGAACAAATGCATGAAACATGAGTTTTAGATGGAAACAAAGATTGTGGAGAAATATTTTAAAATGAAAACAAATTTTCGTTTGCATTTGAATAATTTAGTATATTCTTTACGAAAAATCTAGCCGAGTTTTTATTTCATGAAACGAGCGAACAAACGCATGAAACATGAGATTGAGGTGGAAACAAAGATTGTGGAGAACTATTTTAAAATGAAAACAAATTTTGGTTTGCATTTGAATAATATAGTATATTCTTTACGAAAAATCTAGCCGAGTTTTTATTTCATGAAACGAGCGAACAAAGGCATGAAACATGAGTTTGAGGTGCGAACAAAGATCGTGGAGAAATATTTTAAAGTAAAAATAAATTTTGGTTTGCATTTGAATAATTTAGTATTTACGAAAAATCTAGCAGTGTTATTTTTATATAAAATGAGCGAACAAATGCATGAAACATGAGTTTTAGATGGAAACAAAGATTGTGGAGAAATATTTTAAAATGAAAACAAAATTTGGTTTGCATTTGAATAATATAGTATATTCTTTACGAAAAATCTAGCCGAGTTTTTATTTAATGAAACGAGCGAACAAAGGCATGAAACATGAGGTTGAGGTGCAAACAAAGATCGTGGAGAAATATTTTAAAGTACAAATAAATTTTGGTTTGCATTTGAATAATTTAGTATTTACTTTCATTCTTTACGAAAAATCTGGCCGTATTATTTTTGTAGAAAATGAGCAAACAAATGCATGAAACATGAGTTTTAGGTGGAAATAAAGACTGTGGAGAAATATTTTAAAATGAAAACAAATTTTCGTTTGCATTTGAATAATTTAGTATATTCTTTACGAAAAATCTAGCCGAGTTTTTATTTCATGAAACGAGCGAACAAAGGCATGAAACATGAGTTTGAGGTGCAAACAAAGATCGTGGAGAAATTTTTTAAAGTCAAAATAAATTTTGGTTTGCATTTGAATAATTTAGTATTTACGAAAAATCTAGCAGTGTTGTTTTTATATAAAATGAGCGAACAAATGCATGAAACATGAGTTTTAGATGGAAACAAAGATTGTGGAGAAATATTTTAAAATGAAAACAAATTTTCGTTTGCATTTGAATAATTTAGTATATTCTTTACGAAAAATCTAGCCGAGTTTTTATTTCATGAAACGAGCGAACAAACGCATGAAACATGAGATTGAGGTGGAAACAAAGATTGTGGAGAACTATTTTAAAATGAAAACAAATTTTGGTTTGCATTTGAATAATATAGTATGTTCTTTACGAAAAATCTAGCCGAGTTTTTATTTCATGAAACGAGCGAACAAAGGCATGAAACATGAGTTTGAGGTGCGAACAAAGATCGTGGAGAAATATTTTAAAGTAAAAATAAATTTTGGTTTGCATTTGAATAATTTAGTATTTACGAAAAATCTAGCAGTGTTATTTTTATATAAAATGAGCGAACAAATGCATGAAACATGAGTTTTAGATGGAAACAAAGATTGTGGAGAAATATTTTAAAATGAAAACAAAATTTGGTTTGCATTTGAATAATATAGTATATTCTTTACGAAAAATCTAGCCGAGTTTTTATTTAATGAAACGAGCGAACAAAGGCATGAAACATGAGGTTGAGGTGCAAACAAAGATCGTGGAGAAATATTTTAAAGTACAAATAAATTTTGGTTTGCATTTGAATAATTTAGTATTTACTTTCATTCTTTACGAAAAATCTGGCCGTATTATTTTTGTAGAAAATGAGCAAACAAATGCATGAAACATGAGTTTTAGGTGGAAATAAAGACTGTGGAGAAATATTTTAAAATGAAAACAAATTTTCGTTTGCATTTGAATAATTTAGTATATTCTTTACGAAAAATCTAGCCGAGTTTTTATTTCATGAAACGAGCGAACAAAGGCATGAAACATGAGTTTGAGGTGCAAACAAAGATCGTGGAGAAATTTTTTAAAGTCAAAATAAATTTTGGTTTGCATTTGAATAATTTAGTATTTACGAAAAATCTAGCAGTGTTGTTTTTATATAAAATGAGCGAACAAATGCATGAAACATGAGTTTTAGATGGAAACAAAGATTGTGGAGAAATATTTTAAAATGAAAACAAATTTTCGTTTGCATTTGAATAATTTAGTATATTCTTTACGAAAAATCTAGCCGAGTTTTTATTTCATGAAACGAGCGAACAAACGCATGAAACATGAGATTGAGGTGGAAACAAAGATTGTGGAGAACTATTTTAAAATGAAAACAAATTTTCGTTTGCATTTGAATAATTTAGTATATTCTTTACGAAAAATCTAGCCGAGTTTTTATTTCATGAAACGAGCGAACAAACGCATGAAACATGAGATTGAGGTGGAAACAAAGATTGTGGAGAACTATTTTAAAATGAAAACAAATTTTGGTTTGCATTTGAATAATATAGTATATTCTTTACGAAAAATCTAGCCGAGTTTTTATTTCATGAAACGAGCGAACAAAGGCATGAAACATGAGTTTGAGGTGCGAACAAAGATCGTGGAGAAATATTTTAAAGTAAAAATAAATTTTGGTTTGCATTTGAATAATTTAGTATTTACGAAAAATCTAGCAGTGTTGTTTTTATATAAAATGAGCGAACAAATGCATGAAACATGAGTTTTAGATGGAAACAAAGATTGTGGAGAAATATTTTAAAATGAAAACAAATTTTCGTTTGCATTTGAATAATTTAGTATATTCTTTACGAAAAATCTAGCCGAGTTTTTATTTCATGAAACGAGCGAACAAACGCATGAAACATGAGATTGAGGTGGAAACAAAGATTGTGGAGAACTATTTTAAAATGAAAACAAATTTTGGTTTGCATTTGAATAATATAGTATATTCTTTACGAAAAATCTAGCCGAGTTTTTATTTCATGAAACGAGCGATCAAACGCATGAAACATGAGATTGAGGTGGAAACAAAGATTGTGGAGAAATATTTTAAAATGAAAACAAATTTTGGTTTGCATTTGAATAATATAGTATATTCTTTACGAAAAATCTAGCCGAGTTTTTATTTCATGAAACGAGCGAACAAAGGCATGAAACATGAGGTTGAGGTGCAAACAAAGATCGTGGAGAAATATTTTAAAGTAAAAATAAATTTTGGTTTGCATTTGAATAATTTAGTATTTACTTTCATTCTTTACGAAAAATCTGGCCGTATTATTTTTTTAGAAAATGAGCAAACAAATGCATGAAACATGAGTTTTAGGTGGAAATAAAGATATTGGAGAAATATTTTAAAATGAAAACAAATTTTCGTTTGCATTTGAATAATTTAGTATATTCTTTACGAAAAATCTAGCCGAGTTTTTAATTCATGAAACGAGCGAACAAAGGCATGAAAGATGAGTTTGAGGTGCAAACAAAGATCGTGGAGAAATTTTTTAAAGTCAAAATAAATTTTGGTTTGCATTTGAATAATTTAGTATTTACGAAAAATCTAGCAGTGTTGTTTTTATATAAAATGAGCGAACAAATGCATGAAACATGAGTTTTAGATGGAAACAAAGATTGTGGAGAAATATTTTAAAATGAAAACAAATTTTCGTTTGCATTTGAATAATTTAGTATATTCTTTACGAAAAATCTAGCCGAGTTTTTATTTCATGAAACGAGCGAACAAACGCATGAAACATGAGATTGAGGTGGAAACAAAGATTGTGGAGAACTATTTTAAAATGAAAACAAATTTTGGTTTGCATTTGAATAATATAGTATATTCTTTACGAAAAATCTAGCCGAGTTTTTATTTCATGAAACGAGCGAACAAAGGCATGAAACATGAGTTTGAGGTGCGAACAAAGATCGTGGAGAAATATTTTAAAGTAAAAATAAATTTTGGTTTGCATTTGAATAATTTAGTATTTACGAAAAATCTAGCAGTGTTATTTTTATATAAAATGAGCGAACAAATGCATGAAACATGAGTGTTAGATGGAAACAAAGATTGTGGAGAAATATTTTAAAATGAAAACAAAATTTGGTTTGCATTTGAATAATATAGTATATTCTTTACGAAAAATCTAGCCGAGTTTTTATTTAATGAAACGAGCGAACAAAGGCATGAAACATGAGGTTGAGGTGCAAACAAAGATCGTGGAGAAATATTTTAAAGTACAAATAAATTTTGGTTTGCATTTGAATAATTTAGTATTTACTTTCATTCTTTACGAAAAATCTGGCCGTATTATTTTTGTAGAAAATGAGCAAACAAATGCATGAAACATGAGTTTTAGGTGGAAATAAAGACTGTGGAGAAATATTTTAAAATGAAAACAAATTTTCGTTTGCATTTGAATAATTAAGTATATTCTTTACGAAAAATCTAGCCGAGTTTTTATTTCATGAAACGAGCGAACAAAGGCATGAAACATGAGTTTGAGGTGCAAACAAAGATCGTGGAGAAATTTTTTAAAGTCAAAATAAATTTTGGTTTGCATTTGAATAATTTAGTATTTACGAAAAATCTAGCAGTGTTGTTTTTATATAAAATGAGCGAACAAATGCATGAAACATGAGTTTTAGATGGAAACAAAGATTGTGGAGAAATATTTTAAAATGAAAACAAATTTTCGTTTGCATTTGAATAATTTAGTATATTCTTTACGAAAAATCTAGCCGAGTTTTTATTTCATGAAACGAGCGAACAAACGCATGAAACATGAGATTGAGGTGGAAACAAAGATTGTGGAGAACTATTTTAAAATGAAAACAAATTTTCGTTTGCATTTGAATAATTTAGTATATTCTTTACGAAAAATCTAGCCGAGTTTTTATTTCATGAAACGAGCGAACAAACGCATGAAACATGAGATTGAGGTGGAAACAAAGATTGTGGAGAACTATTTTAAAATGAAAACAAATTTTGGTTTGCATTTGAATAATATAGTATATTCTTTACGAAAAATCTAGCCGAGTTTTTATTTCATGAAACGAGCGAACAAAGGCATGAAACATGAGTTTGAGGTGCGAACAAAGATCGTGGAGAAATATTTTAAAGTAAAAATAAATTTTGGTTTGCATTTGAATAATTTAGTATTTACGAAAAATCTAGCAGTGTTATTTTTATATAAAATGAGCGAACAAATGCATGAAACATGAGTTTTAGATGGAAACAAAGATTGTGGAGAAATATTTTAAAATGAAAACAAAATTTGGTTTGCATTTGAATAATATAGTATATTCTTTACGAAAAATCTAGCCGAGTTTTTATTTAATGAAACGAGCGAACAAAGGCATGAAACATGAGGTTGAGGTGCAAACAAAGATCGTGGAGAAATATTTTAAAGTACAAATAAATTTTGGTTTGCATTTGAATAATTTAGTATTTACTTTCATTCTTTACGAAAAATCTGGCCGTATTATTTTTGTAGAAAATGAGCAAACAAATGCATGAAACATGAGTTTTAGGTGGAAATAAAGACTGTGGAGAAATATTTTAAAATGAAAACAAATTTTCGTTTGCATTTGAATAATTTAGTATATTCTTTACGAAAAATCTAGCCGAGTTTTTATTTCATGAAACGAGCGAACAAAGGCATGAAACATGAGTTTGAGGTGCAAACAAAGATCGTGGAGAAATTTTTTAAAGTCAAAATAAATTTTGGTTTGCATTTGAATAATTTAGTATTTAGGAAAAATCTAGCAGTGTTGTTTTTATATAAAATGAGCGAACAAATGCATGAAACATGAGTTTTAGATGGAAACAAAGATTGTGGAGAAATATTTTAAAATGAAAACAAATTTTCGTTTGCATTTGAATAATTTAGTATATTCTTTACGAAAAATCTAGCCGAGTTTTTATTTCATGAAACGAGCGAACAAACGCATGAAACATGAGATTGAGGTGGAAACAAAGATTGTGGAGAACTATTTTAAAATGAAAACAAATTTTGGTTTGCATTTGAATAATATAGTATATTCTTTACGAAAAATCTAGCCGAGTTTTTATTTCATGAAACGAGCGATCAAACGCATGAAACATGAGATTGAGGTGGAAACAAAGATTGTGGAGAAATATTTTAAAATGAAAACAAATTTTGGTTTGCATTTGAATAATATAGTATATTCTTTACGAAAAATCTAGCCGAGTTTTTATTTCATGAAACGAGCGAACAAAGGCATGAAACATGAGGTTGAGGTGCAAACAAAGATCGTGGAGAAATATTTTAAAGTAAAAATAAATTTTGGTTTGCATTTGAATAATTTAGTATTTACTTTCATTCTTTACGAAAAATCTGGCCGTATTATTTTTTTAGAAAATGAGCAAACAAATGCATGAAACATGAGTTTTAGGTGGAAATAAAGATATTGGAGAAATATTTTAAAATGAAAACAAATTTTCGTTTGCATTTGAATAATTTAGTATATTCTTTACGAAAAATCTAGCCGAGTTTTTAATTCATGAAACGAGCGAACAAAGGCATGAAAGATGAGTTTGAGGTGCAAACAAAGATCGTGGAGAAATTTTTTAAAGTCAAAATAAATTTTGGTTTGCATTTGAATAATTTAGTATTTACGAAAAATCTAGCAGTGTTGTTTTTATATAAAATGAGCGAACAAATGCATGAAACATGAGTTTTAGATGGAAACAAAGATTGTGGAGAAAAATTTTAAAATGAAAACAAATTTTCGTTTGCATTTGAATAATTTAGTATATTCTTTACGAAAAATCTAGCCGAGTTTTTATTTCATGAAACGAGCGAACAAACGCATGAAACATGAGATTGAGGTGGAAACAAAGATTGTGGAGAACTATTTTAAAATGAAAACAAATTTTGGTTTGCATTTGAATAATATAGTATATTCTTTACGAAAAATCTAGCCGAGTTTTTATTTCATGAAACGAGCGAACAAAGGCATGAAACATGAGTTTGAGGTGCGAACAAAGATCGTGGAGAAATATTTTAAAGTAAAAATAAATTTTGGTTTGCATTTGAATAATTTAGTATTTACGAAAAATCTAGCAGTGTTATTTTTATATAAAATGAGCGAACAAATGCATGAAACATGAGTTTTAGATGGAAACAAAGATTGTGGAGAAATATTTTAAAATGAAAACAAAATTTGGTTTGCATTTGAATAATATAGTATATTCTTTACGAAAAATCTAGCCGAGTTTTTATTTCATGAAACGAGCGAACAAAGGCATGAAACATGAGGTTGAGGTGCAAACAAAGATCGTGGAGAAATATTTTAAAGTACAAATAAATTTTGGTTTGCATTTGAATAATTTAGTATTTACTTTCATTCTTTACGAAAAATCTGGCCGTATTATTTTTGTAGAAAATGAGCAAACAAATGCATGAAACATGAGTTTTAGGTGGAAATAAAGACTGTGGAGAAATATTTTAAAATGAAAACAAATTTTCGTTTGCATTTGAATAATTTAGTATATTCTTTACGAAAAATCTAGCCGAGTTTTTATTTCATGAAACGAGCGAACAAAGGCATGAAACATGAGTTTGAGGTGCAAACAAAGATCGTGGAGAAATTTTTTAAAGTCAAAATAAATTTTGGTTTGCATTTGAATAATTTAGTATTTACGAAAAATCTAGCAGTGTTGTTTTTATATAAAATGAGCGAACAAATGCATGAAACATGAGTTTTAGATGGAAACAAAGATTGTGGAGAAATATTTTAAAATGAAAACAAATTTTCGTTTGCATTTGAATAATTTAGTATATTCTTTACGAAAAATCTAGCCGAGTTTTTATTTCATGAAACGAGCGAACAAACGCATGAAACATGAGATTGAGGTGGAAACAAAGATTGTGGAGAACTATTTTAAAATGAAAACAAATTTTGGTTTGCATTTGAATAATATAGTATATTCTTTACGAAAAATCTAGCCGAGTTTTTATTTCATGAAACGAGCGATCAAACGCATGAAACATTAGATTGAGGTGGAAACAAAGATTGTGGAGAAATATTTTAAAATGAAAACAAATTTTGGTTTGCATTTGAATAATATAGTATATTCTTTACGAAAAATGTAGCCGAGTTTTTATTTCATGAAACGAGCGAACAAAGGCATGAAACATGAGTTTGAGGTGCGAACAAAGATCGTGGAGAAATATTTTAAAGTAAAAATAAATTTTGGTTTGCATTTGAATAATTTAGTATTTACGAAAAATCTAGCAGTGTTATTTTTATATAAAATGAGCGAACAAATGCATGAAACATGAGTTTTAGATGGAAACAAAGATTGTGGAGAAATATTTTAAAATGAAAACAAAATTTGGTTTGCATTTGAATAATATAGTATATTCTTTACGAAAAATCTAGCCGAGTTTTTATTTCATGAAACGAGCGAACAAAGGCATGAAACATGAGGTTGAGGTGCAAACAAAGATCGTGGAGAAATATTTTAAAGTAAAAATAAATTTTGGTTTGCATTTGAATAATTTAGTATTTACTTTCATTCTTTACGAAAAATCTGGCCGTATTATTTTTTTAGAAAATGAGCAAACAAATGCATGAAACATGAGTTTTAGGTGGAAATAAAGATATTGGAGAAATATTTTAAAATGCAAACAAATTTTCGTTTGCATTTGAATAATTTAGTATATTCTTTACGAAAAATCTAGCCGAGTTTTTAATTCATGAAACGAGCGAACAAAGGCATGAAAGATGAGTTTGAGGTGCAAACAAAGATCGTGGAGAAATTTTTTAAAGTCAAAATAAATTTTGGTTTGCATTTGAATAATTTAGTATTTACGAAAAATCTAGCAGGGTTGTTTTTATATAAAATGAGCGAACAAATGCATGAAACATGAGTTTTAGATGGAAACAAAGATTGTGGAGAAATATTTTAAAATGAAAACAAATTTTCGTTTGCATTTGAATAATTTAGTATATTCTTTACGAAAAATCTAGCCGAGTTTTTATTTCATGAAACGAGCGAACAAACGCATGAAACATGAGATTGAGGTGGAAACAAAGATTGTGGAGAACTATTTTAAAATGAAAACAAATTTTGGTTTGCATTTGAATAATATAGTATATTCTTTACGAAAAATCTAGCCGAGTTTTTATTTCATGAAACGAGCGAACAAAGGCATGAAACATGAGTTTGAGGTGCGAACAAAGATCGTGGAGAAATATTTTAAAGTAAAAATAAATTTTGGTTTGCATTTGAATAATTTAGTATTTACGAAAAATCTAGCAGTGTTATTTTTATATAAAATGAGCGAACAAATGCATGAAACATGAGTTTTAGATGGAAACAAAGATTGTGGAGAAATATTTTAAAATGAAAACAAAATTTGGTTTGCATTTGAATAATATAGTATATTCTTTACGAAAAATCTAGCCGAGTTTTTATTTCATGAAACGAGCGAACAAAGGCATGAAACATGAGGTTGAGGTGCAAACAAAGATCGTGGAGAAATATTTTAAAGTAAAAATAAATTTTGGTTTGCATTTGAATAATTTAGTATTTACTTTCATTCTTTACGAAAAATCTGGCCGTATTATTTTTTTAGAAAATGAGCAAACAAATGCATGAAACATGAGTTTTAGGTGGAAATAAAGATATTGGAGAAATATTTTAAAATGAAAACAAATTTTCGTTTGCATTTGAATAATTTAGTATATTCTTTACGAAAAATCTAGCCGAGTTTTTAATTAATGAAACGAGCGAACAAAGGCATGAAAGATGAGTTTGAGGTGCAAACAAAGATCGTGGAGAAATTTTTTAAAGTCAAAATAAATTTTGGTTTGCATTTGAATAATTTAGTATTTACGAAAAATCTAGCAGTGTTGTTTTTATATAAAATGAGCGAACAAATGCATGAAACATGAGTTTTAGATGGAAAGAAAGATTGTGGAGAAATATTTTAAAATGAAAACAAATTTTCGTTTGCATTTGAATAATTTAGTATATTCTTTACGAAAAATCTAGCCGAGTTTTTATTTCATGAAACGAGCGAACAAACGCATGAAACATGAGATTGAGGTGGAAACAAAGATTGTGGAGAACTATTTTAAAATGAAAACAAATTTTGGTTTGCATTTGAATAATATAGTATATTCTTTACGAAAAATCTAGCCGAGTTTTTATTTCATGAAACGAGCGAACAAAGGCATGAAACATGAGTTTGAGGTGCGAACAAAGATCGTGGAGAAATATTTTAAAGTAAAAATAAATTTTGGTTTGCATTTGAATAATTTAGTATTTACGAAAAATCTAGCAGTGTTATTTTTATATAAAATGAGCGAACAAATGCATGAAACATGAGTTTTAGATGGAAACAAAGATTGTGGAGAAATATTTTAAAATGAAAACAAAATTTAGTTTGCATTTGAATAATATAGTATATTCTTTACGAAAAATCTAGCCGAGTTTTTATTTCATGAAACGAGCGAACAAAGGCATGAAACATGAGGTTGAGGTGCAAACAAAGATCGTGGAGAAATATTTTAAAGTACAAATAAATTTTGGTTTGCATTTGAATAATTTAGTATTTACGAAAAATCTAGCAGTGTTATTTTTATATAAAATGAGCGAACAAATGCATGAAACATGAGTTTTAGATGGAAACAAAGATTGTGGAGAAATATTTTAAAATGAAAACAAAATTTGGTTTGCATTTGAATAATATAGTATATTCTTTACGAAAAATCTAGCCGAGTTTTTATTTCATGAAACGAGCGAACAAAGGCATGAAACATGAGGTTGAGGTGCAAACAAAGATCGTGGAGAAATATTTTAAAGTAAAAATAAATTTTGGTTTGCATTTGAATAATTTAGTATTTACTTTCATTCTTTACGAAAAATCTGGCCGTATTATTTTTTTAGAAAATGAGCAAACAAATGCATGAAACATGAGTTTTAGGTGGAAATAAAGATATTGGAGAAATATTTTAAAATGCAAACAAATTTTCGTTTGCATTTGAATAATTTAGTATATTCTTTACGAAAAATCTAGCCGAGTTTTTAATTCATGAAACGAGCGAACAAAGGCATGAAAGATGAGTTTGAGGTGCAAACAAAGATCGTGGAGAAATTTTTTAAAGTCAAAATAAATTTTGGTTTGCATTTGAATAATTTAGTATTTACGAAAAATCTAGCAGGGTTGTTTTTATCTAAAATGAGCGAACAAATGCATGAAACATGAGTTTTAGATGGAAACAAAGATTGTGGAGAAATATTTTAAAATGAAAACAAATTTTCGTTTGCATTTGAATAATTTAGTATATTCTTTACGAAAAATCTAGCCGAGTTTTTATTTCATGAAACGAGCGAACAAACGCATGAAACATGAGATTGAGGTGGAAACAAAGATTGTGGAGAACTATTTTAAAATGAAAACAAATTTTGGTTTGCATTTGAATAATATAGTATATTCTTTACGAAAAATCTAGCCGAGTTTTTATTTCATGAAACGAGCGAACAAAGGCATGAAACATGAGTTTGAGGTGCGAACAAAGATCGTGGAGAAATATTTTAAAGTAAAAATAAATTTTGGTTTGCATTTGAATAATTTAGTATTTACGAAAAATCTAGCAGTGTTATTTTTATATAAAATGAGCGAACAAATGCATGAAACATGAGTTTTAGATGGAAACAAAGATTGTGGAGAAATATTTTAAAATGAAAACAAAATTTGGTTTGCATTTGAATAATATAGTATATTCTTTACGAAAAATCTAGCCGAGTTTTTATTTCATGAAACGAGCGAACAAAGGCATGAAACATGAGGTTGAGGTGCAAACAAAGATCGTGGAGAAATATTTTAAAGTAAAAATAAATTTTGGTTTGCATTTGAATAATTTAGTATTTACTTTCATTCTTTACGAAAAATCTGGCCGTATTATTTTTTTAGAAAATGAGCAAACAAATGCATGAAACATGAGTTTTAGGTGGAAATAAAGATATTGGAGAAATATTTTAAAATGAAAACAAATTTTCGTTTGCATTTGAATAATTTAGTATATTCTTTACGAAAAATCTAGCCGAGTTTTTAATTCATGAAACGAGCGAACAAAGGCATGAAAGATGAGTTTGAGGTGCAAACAAAGATCGTGGAGAAATTTTTTAAAGTCAAAATAAATTTTGGTTTGCATTTGAATAATTCAGTATTTACGAAAAATCTAGCAGTGTTGTTTTTATATAAAATGAGCGAACAAATGCATGAAACATGAGTTTTAGATGGAAACAAAGATTGTGGAGAAATATTTTAAAATGAAAACAAATTTTCGTTTGCATTTGAATAATTTAGTATATTCTTTACGAAAAATCTAGCCGAGTTTTTATTTCATGAAACGAGCGAACAAACGCATGAAACATGAGATTGAGGTGGAAACAAAGATTGTGGAGAACTATTTTAAAATGAAAACAAATTTTGGTTTGCATTTGAATAATATAGTATATTCTTTACGAAAAATCTAGCCGAGTTTTTATTTCATGAAACGAGCGAACAAAGGCATGAAACATGAGTTCGAGGTGCGAACAAAGATCGTGGAGAAATATTTTAAAGTAAAAATAAATTTTGGTTTGCATTTGAATAATTTAGTATTTACGAAAAATCTAGCAGTGTTATTTTTATATAAAATGAGCGAACAAATGCATGAAACATGAGTTTTAGATGGAAACAAAGATTGTGGAGAAATATTTTAAAATGAAAACAAAATTTAGTTTGCATTTGAATAATATAGTATATTCTTTACGAAAAATCTAGCCGAGTTTTTATTTCATGAAACGAGCGAACAAAGGCATGAAACATGAGGTTGAGGTGCAAACAAAGATCGTGGAGAAATATTTTAAAGTACAAATAAATTTTGGTTTGCATTTGAATAATTTAGTATTTACTTTCATTCTTTACGAAAAATCTGGCCGTATTATTTTTGTAGAAAATGAGCAAACAAATGCATGAAACATGAGTTTTAGGTGGAAATAAAGACTGTGGAGAAATATTTTAAAATGAAAACAAATTTTCGTTTGCATTTGAATAATTTAGTATATTCTTTACGAAAAATCTAGCCGAGTTTTTATTTCATGAAACGAGCGAACAAAGGCATGAAACATGAGTTTGAGGTGCAAACAAAGATCGTGGAGAAATTTTTTAAAGTCAAAATAAATTTTGGTTTGCATTTGAATAATTTAGTATTTACGAAAAATCTAGCAGTGTTGTTTTTATATAAAATGAGCGAACAAATGCATGAAACATGAGTTTTAGATGGAAACAAAGATTGTGGAGAAATATTTTAAAACGAAAACAAATTTTCGTTTGCATTTGAATAATTTAGTATATTCTTTACGAAAAATCTAGCCGAGTTTTTATTTCATGAAACGAGCGAACAAACGCATGAAACATGAGATTGAGGTGGAAACAAAGATTGTGGAGAACTATTTTAAAATGAAAACAAATTTTGGTTTGCATTTGAATAATATAGTATATTCTTTACGAAAAATCTAGCCGAGTTTTTATTTCATGAAACGAGCGAACAAAGGCATGAAACATGAGTTTGAGGTGCGAACAAAGATCGTGGAGAAATATTTTAAAGTAAAAATAAATTTTGGTTTGCATTTGAATAATCTAGTATTTACGAAAAATCTAGCAGTGTTATTTTTATATAAAATGAGCGAACAAATGCATGAAACATGAGTTTTAGATGGAAACAAAGATTGTGGAGAAATATTTTAAAATGAAAACAAAATTTGGTTTGCATTTGAATAATATAGTATATTCTTTACGAAAAATCTAGCCGAGTTTTTATTTCATGAAACGAGCGAACAAAGGCATGAAACATGAGGTTGAGGTGCAAACAAAGATCGTGGAGAAATATTTTAAAGTAAAAATAAATTTTGGTTTGCATTTGAATAATTTAGTATTTACTTTCATTCTTTACGAAAAATCTGGCCGTATTATTTTTGTAGAAAATGAGCAAACAAATGCATGAAACATGAGTTTTAGGTGGAAATAAAGATTGTGGAGAAATATTTTAAAATGAAAACAAATTTTCGTTTGCATTTGAATAATTTAGTATATTCTTTACGAAAAATCTAGCCGAGTTTTTATTTCATGAAACGAGCGAACAAAGGCATGAAACATGAGTTTGAGGTGCAAACAAAGATCGTGGAGAAATTTTTTAAAGTCAAAATAAATTTTGGTTTGCATTTGAATAATTTAGTATTTACGAAAAATCTAGCAGTGTTGTTTTTATATAAAATGAGCGAACAAATGCATGAAACATGAGTTTTAGATGGAAACAAAGATTGTGGAGAAATATTTTAAAATGAAAACAAATTTTCGTTTGCATTTGAATAATTTAGTATATTCTTTACGAAAAATCTAGCCGAGTTTTTATTTCATGAAACGAGCGAACAAACGCATGAAACATGAGATTGAGGTGGAAACAAAGATTGTGGAGAACTATTTTAAAATGAAAACAAATTTTGGTTTGCATTTGAATAATATAGTATATTCTTTACGAAAAATCTAGCCGAGTTTTTATTTCATGAAACGAGCGAACAAAGGCATGAAACATGAGTTTGAGGTGCGAACAAAGATCGTGGAGAAATATTTTAAAGTAAAAATAAATTTTGGTTTGCACTTGAATAATTTAGTATTTACGAAAAATCTAGCAGTGTTATTTTTATATAAAATGAGCGAACAAATGCATGAAACATGAGTTTTAGATGGAAACAAAGATTGTGGAGAAATATTTTAAAATGAAAACAAATTTTCGTTTGCATTTGAATAATTTAGTATATTCTTTACGAAAAATCTAGCCGAGTTTTTATTTCATGAAACGAGCGAACAAACGCATGAAACATGAGATTGAGGTGGAAACAAAGATTGTGGAGAACTATTTTAAAACGAAAACAAATTTTGGTTTGCATTTGTATAATATAGTATATTCTTTTCGAAAAATCTAGCCGAGTTTTTATTTCTTGAAACGAGCGAACAAAGGCATGAAACATGAGTTTGAGGTGCAAACAAAGATCGTGGAGAAATATTTTAAAGTAAAAATAAATTTTGGTTTGCATTTGAATAATTTAGTATTTACGAAAAATCTAGCAGTGTAATTTTTATATAAAATGAGCGAACAAATGCATGAAACATGAGTTTTAGATGGAAACAAAGATTGTGGAGAAATATTTTAAAATGAAAACAAATTTTCGTTTGCATTTGAATAATTTAGTATATTCTTTACGAAAAATCTAGCCGAGTTTTTATTTCATGAAACGAGCGATCAAACGCATGAAACATGAGATTGAGGTGGAAACAAAGATTGTGGAGAAATATTTTAAAATGAAAACAAATTTTTGTTTGCATTTGAATAATATAGTATATTCTTTACGAAAAATCTAGCCGAGTTTTTATTTCAGGAAACGAGCGAACAAAGGCATGAAACATGAGTTTGAGGTGCAAACAAAGATCGTGGAGAAATATTTTAAAGTAAAAATAAATTTTGGTTTGCATTTGAATAATTTAGTATTTACGAAAAATCTAGCAGTGTTATTTTTATATAAAATGAGCGAACAAATGCATGAAACATGAGTTTTAGATGGAAACAAAGATTGTGGAGAAATATTTTAAAATGAAAACAAAATTTGGTTTGCATTTGAATAATATAGTATATTCTTTACGAAAAATCTAGCCGAGTTTTTATTTCATGAAACGAGCGAACAAAGGCATGAAACATGAGGTTGAGGTGCAAACAAAGATCGTGGAGAAATATTTTAAAGTAAAAATAAATTTTGGTTTGCATTTGAATAATTTAGTATTTACTTTCATTCTTTACGAAAAATCTGGTCGTATTATTTTTGTAGAAAATGAGCAAACAAATGCATGAAACATGAGTTTTAGGTGGAAATAAAGATTGTGGAGAAATATTTAAAAATGAAAAGAAATTTTCGTTTGCATTTGAATAATTTAGTATATTCTTTACGAAAAATCTAGCCGAGTTTTTATTTCATGAAACGAGCGAACAAAGGCATGAAACATGAGTTTGAGGTGCAAACAAAGATCGTGGAGAAATTTTTTAAAGTCAAAATAAATTTTGGTTTGCATTTGAATAATTTAGTATTTACGAAAAATCTAGCAGTGTTGTTTTTATATAAAATGAGCGAACAAATGCATGAAACATGAGTTTTAGATGGAAACAAAGATTGTGGAGAAATATTTTAAAATGAAAACAAATTTTCGTTTGCATTTGAATAATTTAGTATATTCTTTACTAAAAATCTAGCCGAGTTTTTATTTCATGAAACGAGCGAACAAACGCATGTAACATGAGATTGAGGTGGAAACAAAGATTGTGGAGAACTATTTTAAAATGAAAACAAATTTTGGTTTGCATTTGAATAATATAGTATATTCTTTACTAAAAATCTAGCCGAGTTTTTATTTCATGAAACGAGCGAACAAAGGCATGAAACATGAGTTTGAGGTGCGAACAAAGATCGTGGAGAAATATTTTAAAGTAAAAATAAATTTTGGTTTGCATTTGAATAATTTAGTATTTACGAAAAATCTAGCAGTGTTATTTTTATATAAAATGAGCGAACAAATGCATGAAACATGAGTTTTAGATGGAAACAAAGATTGTGGAGAAATATTTTAAAATGAAAACAAAATTTGGTTTGCATTTGAATAATATAGTATATTCTTTACGAAAAATCTAGCCGAGTTTTTATTTCATGAAACGAGCGAACAAAGGCATGAAACATGAGGTTGAGGTGCAAACAAAGATCGTGGAGAAATATTTTAAAGTAAAAATAAATTTTGGTTTGCATTTGAATAATTTAGTATTTACTTTCATTCTTTACGAAAAATCTGGCCGTATTATTTTTGTAGAAAATGAGCAAACAAATGCATGAAACATGAGTTTTAGGTGGAAATAAAGATTGTGGAGAAATATTTTAAAATGAAAACAAATTTTCGTTTGCATTTGAATAATTTAGTATATTCTTTACGAAAAATCCAGCCGAGTTTTTAATTCATGAAACGAGCGAACAAAGGCATGAAAGATGAGTTTGAGGTGCAAACAAAGATCGTGGAGAAATTTTTTAAAGTCAAAATAAATTTTGGTTTGCATTTGAATAATTTAGTATTTACGAAAAATCTAGCAGTGTTGTTTTTATATAAAATGAGCGAACAAATGCATGAAACATGAGTTTTAGATGGAAACAAAGATTGTGGAGAAATATTTTAAAATGAAAACAAATTTTCGTTTGCATTTGAATAATTTAGTATATTCTTTACGAAAAATCTAGCCGAGTTTTTATTTCATGAAACGAGCGAACAAACGCATGAAACATGAGATTGAGGTGGAAACAAAGATTGTGGAGAACTATTTTAAAATGAAAACAAATTTTGGTTTGCATTTGAATAATATAGTATATTCTTTACGAAAAATCTAGCCGAGTTTTTATTTCATGAAACGAGCGAACAAAGGCATGAAACATGAGTTTGAGGTGCGAACAAAGATCGTGGAGAAATATTTTAAAGTAAAAATAAATTTTGGTTTGCATTTGAATAATTTAGTATTTACGAAAAATCTAGCAGTGTTATTTTTATATAAAATGAGCGAACAAATGCATGAAACATGAGTTTTAGATGGAAACAAAGATTGTGGAGAAATATTTTAAAATGAAAACAAAATTTGGTTTGCATTTGAATAATATAGTATATTCTTTACGAAAAATCTAGCCGAGTTTTTATTTCATGAAACGAGCGAACAAAGGCATGAAACATGAGGTTGAGGTGCAAACAAAGATCGTGGAGAAATATTTTAAAGTAAAAATAAATTTTGGTTTGCATTTGAATAATTTAGTATTTACTTTCATTCTTTACGAAAAATCTGGCCGTATTATTTTTGTAGAAAATGAGCAAACAAATGCATGAAACATGAGTTTTAGGTGGAAATAAAGATTCTGGAGAAATATTTTAAAATGAAAACAAATTTTCGTTTGAATTTGAATAATTTAGTATATTCTTTACGAAAAATCTAGCCGAGTTTTTAATTCATGAAACGAGCGAACAAAGGCATGAAAGATGAGTTTGAGGTGCAAACAAAGATCGTGGAGAAATTTTTTAAAGTCAAAATAAATTTTGGTTTGCATTTGAATAATTTAGTATTTACGAAAAATCTAGCAGTGTTGTTTTTATATAAAATGAGGGAACAAATGCATGAAACATGAGTTTTAGATGGAAACAAAGATTGTGGAGAAATATTTTAAAATGAAAACAAATTTTCGTTTGCATTTGAATAATTTAGTATATTCTTTACGAAAAATCTAGCCGAGTTTTTATTTCATGAAACGAGCGAACAAAGGCATGAAACATGAGTTTGAGGTGCAAACAAAGATCGTGGAGAAATTTTTTAAAGTCAAAATAAATTTTGGTTTGCATTTGAATAATTTAGTATTTACGAAAAATCTAGCAGTGTTGTTTTTATATAAAATTAGCGAACAAATGCATGAAACATGAGTTTTAGATGGAAACAAAGATTGTGGAGAAATATTTTAAAATGAAAACAAATTTTCGTTTGCATTTGAATAATTTAGTATATTCTTTACGAAAAATCTAGCCGAGTTTTTATTTCATGAAACGAGCGAACAAACGCATGAAACATGAGATTGAGGTGGAAACAAAGATTGTGGAGAACTATTTTAAAATGAAAACAAATTTTGGTTTGCATTTGAATAATATAGTATATTCTTTACGAAAAATCTAGCCGAGTTTTTATTTCATGAAACGAGCGAACAAAGGCATGAAACATGAGTTTGAGGTGCGAACAAAGATCGTGGAGAAATATTTTAAAGTAAAAATAAATTTTGGTTTGCATTTGAATAATTTAGTATTTACGAAAAATCTAGCAGTGTTATTTTTATATAAAATGAGCGAACAAATGCATGAAACATGAGTTTTAGATGGAAACAAAGATTGTGGAGAAATATTTTAAAATGAAAACAAAATTTGGTTTGCATTTGAATAATATAGTATATTCTTTACGAAAAATCTAGCCGAGTTTTTATTTCATGAAACGAGCGAACAAAGGCATGAAACATGAGGTTGAGGTGCAAACAAAGATCGTGGAGAAATATTTTAAAGTAAAAATAAATTTTGGTTTGCATTTGAATAATTCAGTATTTACTTTCATTCTTTACGAAAAATCTGGCCGTATTATTTTTGTAGAAAATGAGCAAACAAATGCATGAAACATGAGTTTTAGGTGGAAATAAAGATTGTGGAGAAATATTTTAAAATGAAAACAAATTTTCGTTTGAATTTGAATAATTTAGTATATTCTTTACGAAAAATCTAGCCGAGTTTTTAATTCATGAAACGAGCGAACAAAGGCATGAAAGATGAGTTTGAGGTGCAAACAAAGATCGTGGAGAAATTTTTTAAAGTCAAAATAAATTTTGGTTTGCATTTGAATAATTTAGTATTTACGAAAAATCTAGCAGTGTTGTTTTTATATAAAATGAGCGAACAAATGCATGAAACATGAGTTTTAGATTGAAACAAAGATTGTGGAGAAATATTTTAAAATGAAAACAAATTTAATTTAGTATATTCTTTACGAAAAATCTAGCCGAGTTTTTATTTCATGAAACGAGCGAACAAACGCATGAAACATGAGATTGAGGTGGAAACAAAGATTGTGGAGAACTATTTTAAAATGAAAACAAATTTTGGATTGCATTTGAATAATATAGTATATTCTTTACGAAAAATCTAGCCGAGTTTTTATTTCATGAAACGAGCGAACAAAGGCATGAAACATGAGTTTGAGGTGCAAACAAAGATCGTGGAGAAATATTTTAAAGTAAAAATAAATTTTAGTTTGCATTTGAATAATTTAGTATTTACGAAAAATCTAGCAGTGTTATTTTTATATAAAATGAGCGAACAAATGCATGAAACATGAGTTTTAGATGGAAACAAAGATTGTGGAGAAATATTTTAAAATGAAAACAAATTTTCGTTTGCATTTGAATAATTTAGTATATTCTTTACGAAAAATCTAGCCGAGTTTTTATTTCATGAAACGAGCGATCAAACGCATGAAACATGAGATTGAGGTGGAAACAAAGATTGTGGAGAAATATTTTAAAATGAAAACAAATTTTTGTTTGCATTTGAATAATATAGTATATTCTTTACGAAAAATCTAGCCGAGTTTTTATTTCATGAAACGAGCGAACAAAGGCATGAAACATGAGTTTGAGGTGCAAACAAAGATCGTGGAGAAATATTTTAAAGTAAAAATAAATTTTGGTTTGCATTTGAATAATTTAGTATTTACGAAAAATCTAGCAGTGTTTGTTTTATATAAAATGAGCGAACAAATGCATGAAACATGAGTTTTAGATGGAAACAAAGATTGTGGAGAAATATTTTAAAATGAAAACAAAATTTGGTTTGCATTTGAATAATATAGTATATTCTTTACGAAAAATCTAGCCGAGTTTTTATTTCATGAAACGAGCGAACAAAGGCATGAAACATGAGGTTGAGGTGCAAACAAAGATCGTGGAGAAATATTTTAAAGTAAAAATAAATTTTGGTTTGCATTTGAATAATTCAGTATTTACTTTCATTCTTTACGAAAAATCTGGCCGTATTATTTTTGTAGAAAATGAGCAAACAAATGCATGAAACATGAGTTTTAGGTGGAAATAAAGATTGTGGAGAAATATTTTAAAATGAAAACAAATTTTCGTTTGAATTTGAATAATTTAGTATATTCTTTACGAAAAATCTAGCCGAGTTTTTAATTCATGAAACGAGCGAACAAAGGCATGAAAGATGAGTTTGAGGTGCAAACAAAGATCGTGGAGAAATTTTTTAAAGTCAAAATAAATTTTGGTTTGCATTTGAATAATTTAGTATTTACGAAAAATCTAGCAGTGTTGTTTTTATATAAAATGAGCGAACAAATGCATGAAACATGAGTTTTAGATGGAAACAAAGATTGTGGAGAAATATTTTAAAATGAAAACAAATTTAATTTAGTATATTCTTTACGAAAAATCTAGCCGAGTTTTTATTTCATGAAACGAGCGAACAAACGCATGAAACATGAGATTGAGGTGGAAACAAAGATTGTGGAGAACTATTTTAAAATGAAAACAAATTTTGGATTGCATTTGAATAATATAGTATATTCTTTACGAAAAATCTAGCCGAGTTTTTATTTCATGAAACGAGCGAACAAAGGCATGAAACATGAGTTTGAGGTGCAAACAAAGATCGTGGAGAAATATTTTAAAGTAAAAATAAATTTTAGTTTGCATTTGAATAATTTAGTATTTACGAAAAATCTAGCAGTGTTATTTTTATATAAAATGAGCGAACAAATGCATGAAACATGAGTTTTAGATGGAAACAAAGATTGTGGAGAAATATTTTAAAATGAAAACAAATTTTCGTTTGCATTTGAATAATTTAGTATATTCTTTACGAAAAATCTAGCCGAGTTTTTATTTCATGAAACGAGCGATCAAACGCATGAAACATGAGATTGAGGTGGAAACAAAGATTGTGGAGAAATATTTTAAAATGAAAACAAATTTTTGTTTGCATTTGAATAATATAGTATATTCTTTACGAAAAATCTAGCCGAGTTTTTATTTCATGAAACGAGCGAACAAAGGCATGAAACATGAGTTTGAGGTGCAAACAAAGATCGTGGAGAAATATTTTAAAGTAAAAATAAATTTTGGTTTGCATTTGAATAATTTAGTTTTTACGAAAAATCTAGCAGTGTTATTTTTATATAAAATGAGCGAACAAATGCATGAAACATGAGTTTTAGATGGAAACAAAGATTGTGGAGAAATATTTTAAAATGAAAACAAAATTTGGTTTGCATTTGAATAATATAGTATATTCTTTACGAAAAATCTAGCCGAGTTTTTATTTCATGAAACGAGCGAACAAAGGCATGAAACATGAGGTTGAGGTGCAAACAAAGATCGTGGAGAAATATTTTAAAGTAAAAATAAATTTTGGTCTGCATTTGAATAATTTAGTATTTACTTTCATTCTTTACGAAAAATCTGGCCGTATTATTTTTGTAGAAAATGAGCAAACAAATGCATGAAACATGAGTTTTAGGTGGAAATAAAGATTGTGGAGAAATATTTTAAAATGAAAACAAATTTTCGTTTGCATTTGAATAATTTAGTATATTCTTTACGAAAAATCTAGCCGAGTTTTTATTTCATGAAACGAGCGATCAAACGCATGAAACATGAGATTGAGGTGGAAACAAAGATTGTGGAGAAATATTTTAAAATGAAAACAAATTTTTGTTTGCATTTGAATAATATAGTATATTCTTTACCAAAAATCTAGCCGAGTTTTTATTTCAGGAAACGAGCGAACAAAGGCATGAAACATGAGTTTGAGGTGCAAACAAAGATCGTGGAGAAATATTTTAAAGTAAAAATAAATTTTGGTTTGCATTTGAATAATTTCGTATTTACGAAAAATCTAGCAGTGTTATTTTTATATAAAATGAGCGAACAAATGCATGAAACATGAGTTTTAGATGGAAACAAAGATTGTGGAGAAATATTTTAAAATGAAAACAAAATTTGGTTTGCATTTGAATAATATAGTATATTCTTTACGAAAAATCTAGCCGAGTTTTTATTTCATGAAACGAGCGAACAAAGGCATGAAACATGAGGTTGAGGTGCAAACAAAGATCGTGGAGAAATATTTTAAAGTAAAAATAAATTTTGGTTTGCATTTGAATAATTTAGTATTTACTTTCATTCTTTACGAAAAATCTGGCCGTATTATTTTTGTAGAAAATGAGCAAACAAATGCATGAAACATGAGTTTTAGGTGGAAATAAAGATTGTGGAGAAATATTTAAAAATGAAAAGAAATTTTCGTTTGCATTTGAATAATTTAGTATATTTTTTACGAAAAATCTAGCCGAGTTTTTATTTCATGAAACGAGCGAACAAAGGCATGAAACATGAGTTTTAGATGGAAACAAAGATTGTGGAGAAATATTTTAAAATGAAAACAAATTTTCGTTTGCATTTGAATAATTTAGTATATTCTTTACGAAAAATCTAGCCGAGTTTTTATTTCATGAAACGAGCGATCAAACGCATGAAACATGAGATTGAGGTGGAAACAAAGATTGTGGAGAAATATTTTAAAATGAAAACAAATTTTTGTTTGCATTTGAATAATATAGTATATTCTTTACGAAAAATCTAGCCGAGTTTTTATTTCATGAAACGAGCGAACAAAGGCATGAAACATGAGTTTGAGGTGCAAACAAAGATCGTGGAGAAATATTTTAAAGTAAAAATAAATTTTGGTTTGCATTTGAATAATTTAGTATTTACGAAAAATCTAGCAGTGTTTGTTTTATATAAAATGAGCGAACAAATGCATGAAACATGAGTTTTAGATGGAAACAAAGATTGTGGAGAAATATTTTAAAATGAAAACAAAATTTGGTTTGCATTTGAATAATATAGTATATTCTTTACGAAAAATCTAGCCGAGTTTTTATTTCATGAAACGAGCGAACAAAGGCATGAAACATGAGGTTGAGGTGCAAACAAAGATCGTGGAGAAATATTTTAAAGTAAAAATAAATTTTGGTTTGCATTTGAATAATTTAGTATTTACTTTCATTCTTTACGAAAAATCTGGCCGTATTATTTTTGTAGAAAATGAGCAAACAAATGCATGAAACATGAGTTTTAGGTGGAAATAAAGATTGTGGAGAAATATTTAAAAATGAAAAGAAATTTTCGTTTGCATTTGAATAATTTAGTATATTTTTTACGAAAAATCTAGCCGAGTTTTTATTTCATGAAACGAGCGAACAAAGGCATGAAACATGAGTTTTAGATGGAAACAAAGATTGTGGAGAAATATTTTAAAATGAAAACAAATTTTCGTTTGCATTTGAATAATTTAGTATATTCTTTACGAAAAATCTAGCCGAGTTTTTATTTCATGAAACGAGCGATCAAACGCATGAAACATGAGATTGAGGTGGAAACAAAGATTGTGGAGAAATATTTTAAAATGAAAACAAATTTTTGTTTGCATTTGAATAATATAGTATATTCTTTACGAAAAATCTAGCCGAGTTTTTATTTCATGAAACGAGCGAACAAAGGCATGAAACATGAGTTTGAGGTGCAAACAAAGATCGTGGAGAAATATTTTAAAGTAAAAATAAATTTTGGTTTGCATTTGAATAATTTAGTATTTACGAAAAATCTAGCAGTGTTTGTTTTATATAAAATGAGCGAACAAATGCATGAAACATGAGTTTTAGATGGAAACAAAGATTGTGGAGAAATATTTTAAAATGAAAACAAAATTTGGTTTGCATTTGAATAATATAGTATATTCTTTACGAAAAATCTAGCCGAGTTTTTATTTCATGAAACGAGCGAACAAAGGCATGAAACATGAGGTTGAGGTGCAAACAAAGATCGTGGAGAAATATTTTAAAGTAAAAATAAATTTTGGTTTGCATTTGAATAATTTAGTATTTACTTTCATTCTTTACGAAAAATCTGGCCGTATTATTTTTGTAGAAAATGAGCAAACAAATGCATGAAACATGAGTTTTAGGTGGAAATAAAGATTGTGGAGAAATATTTAAAAATGAAAAGAAATTTTCGTTTGCATTTGAATAATTTAGTATATTTTTTACGAAAAATCTAGCCGAGTTTTTATTTCATGAAACGAGCGAACAAAGGCATGAAACATGAGTTTTAGATGGAAACAAAGATTGTGGAGAAATATTTTAAAATGAAAACAAATTTTCGTTTGCATTTGAATAATTTAGTATATTCTTTACGAAAAATCTAGCCGAGTTTTTATTTCATGAAACGAGCGATCAAACGCATGAAACATGAGATTGAGGTGGAAACAAAGATTGTGGAGAAATATTTTAAAATGAAAACAAATTTTTGTTTGCATTTGAATAATATAGTATATTCTTTACGAAAAATCTAGCCGAGTTTTTATTTCATGAAACGAGCGAACAAAGGCATGAAACATGAGTTTGAGGTGCAAACAAAGATCGTGGAGAAATATTTTAAAGTAAAAATAAATTTTGGTTTGCATTTGAATAATTTAGTATTTACGAAAAATCTAGCAGTGTTTGTTTTATATAAAATGAGCGAACAAATGCATGAAACATGAGTTTTAGATGGAAACAAAGATTGTGGAGAAATATTTTAAAATGAAAACAAAATTTGGTTTGCATTTGAATAATATAGTATATTCTTTACGAAAAATCTAGCCGAGTTTTTATTTCATGAAACGAGCGAACAAAGGCATGAAACATGAGGTTGAGGTGCAAACAAAGATCGTGGAGAAATATTTTAAAGTAAAAATAAATTTTGGTTTGCATTTGAATAATTCAGTATTTACTTTCATTCTTTACGAAAAATCTGGCCGTATTATTTTTGTAGAAAATGAGCAAACAAATGCATGAAACATGAGTTTTAGGTGGAAATAAAGATTGTGGAGAAATATTTTAAAATGAAAACAAATTTTCGTTTGAATTTGAATAATTTAGTATATTCTTTACGAAAAATCTAGCCGAGTTTTTAATTCATGAAACGAGCGAACAAAGGCATGAAAGATGAGTTTGAGGTGCAAACAAAGATCGTGGAGAAATTTTTTAAAGTCAAAATAAATTTTGGTTTGCATTTGAATAATTTAGTATTTACGAAAAATCTAGCAGTGTTGTTTTTATATAAAATGAGCGAACAAATGCATGAAACATGAGTTTTAGATGGAAACAAAGATTGTGGAGAAATATTTTAAAATGAAAACAAATTTAATTTAGTATATTCTTTACGAAAAATCTAGCCGAGTTTTTATTTCATGAAACGAGCGAACAAACGCATGAAACATGAGATTGAGGTGGAAACAAAGATTGTGGAGAACTATTTTAAAATGAAAACAAATTTTGGATTGCATTTGAATAATATAGTATATTCTTTACGAAAAATCTAGCCGAGTTTTTATTTCATGAAACGAGCGAACAAAGGCATGAAACATGAGTTTGAGGTGCAAACAAAGATCGTGGAGAAATATTTTAAAGTAAAAATAAATTTTAGTTTGCATTTGAATAATTTAGTATTTACGAAAAATCTAGCAGTGTTATTTTTATATAAAATGAGCGAACAAATGCATGAAACATGAGTTTTAGATGGAAACAAAGATTGTGGAGAAATATTTTAAAATGAAAACAAATTTTCGTTTGCATTTGAATAATTTAGTATATTCTTTACGAAAAATCTAGCCGAGTTTTTATTTCATGAAACGAGCGATCAAACGCATGAAACATGAGATTGAGGTGGAAACAAAGATTGTGGAGAAATATTTTAAAATGAAAACAAATTTTTGTTTGCATTTGAATAATATAGTATATTCTTTACGAAAAATCTAGCCGAGTTTTTATTTCATGAAACGAGCGAACAAAGGCATGAAACATGAGTTTGAGGTGCAAACAAAGATCGTGGAGAAATATTTTAAAGTAAAAATAAATTTTGGTTTGCATTTGAATAATTTAGTATTTACGAAAAATCTAGCAGTGTTTGTTTTATATAAAATGAGCGAACAAATGCATGAAACATGAGTTTTAGATGGAAACAAAGATTGTGGAGAAATATTTTAAAATGAAAACAAAATTTGGTTTGCATTTGAATAATATAGTATATTCTTTACGAAAAATCTAGCCGAGTTTTTATTTCATGAAACGAGCGAACAAAGGCATGAAACATGAGGTTGAGGTGCAAACAAAGATCGTGGAGAAATATTTTAAAGTAAAAATAAATTTTGGTCTGCATTTGAGTAATTTAGTATTTACTTTCATTCTTTACGAAAAATCTGGCCGTATTATTTTTGTAGAAAATGAGCAAACAAATGCATGAAACATGAGTTTTAGGTGGAAATAAAGATTGTGGAGAAATATTTTAAAATGAAAACAAATTTTCGTTTGCATTTGAATAATTTAGTATATTCTTTACGAAAAATCTAGCCGAGTTTTTATTTCATGAAACGAGCGATCAAACGCATGAAACATGAGATTGAGGTGGAAACAAAGATTGTGGAGAAATATTTTAAAATGAAAACAAATTTTTGTTTGCATTTGAATAATATAGTATATTCTTTACGAAAAATCTAGCCGAGTTTTTATTTCAGGAAACGAGCGAACAAAGGCATGAAACATGAGTTTGAGGTGCAAACAAAGATCGTGGAGAAATATTTTAAAGTAAAAATAAATTTTGGTTTGCATTTGAATAATTTCGTATTTACGAAAAATCTAGCAGTGTTATTTTTATATAAAATGAGCGAACAAATGCATGAAACATGAGTTTTAGATGGAAACAAAGATTGTGGAGAAATATTTTAAAATGAAAACAAAATTTGGTTTGCATTTGAATAATATAGTATATTCTTTACGAAAAATCTAGCCGAGTTTTTATTTCATGAAACGAGCGAACAAAGGCATGAAACATGAGGTTGAGGTGCAAACAAAGATCGTGGAGAAATATTTTAAAGTAAAAATAAATTTTGGTTTGCATTTGAATAATTTAGTATTTACTTTCATTCTTTACGAAAAATCTGGCCGTATTATTTTTGTAGAAAATGAGCAAACAAATGCATGAAACATGAGTTTTAGGTGAAAATAAAGATTGTGGAGAAATATTTAAAAATGAAAAGAAATTTTCGTTTGCATTTGAATAATTTAGTATATTTTTTACGAAAAATCTAGCCGAGTTTTTATTTCATGAAACGAGCGAACAAAGGCATGAAACATGAGTTTGAGGTGCAAACAAAGATCGTGGAGAAATTTTTTAAAGTCAAAATAAATTTTGGTTTGCATTTGAATAATTTAGTATTTACGAAAAATCTAGCAGTGTTGTTTTTATATAAAATGAGCGAACAAATGCATGAAACATGAGTTTTAGATGGAAACAAAGATTGTGGAGAAATATTTTAAAATGAAAACAAATTTTCGTTTGCATTTGAATAATTTAGTATATTCTTTACGAAAAATCTAGCCGAGTTTTTATTTCATGAAACGAGCGAACAAACGCATGTAACATGAGATTGAGGTGGAAACAAAGATTGTGGAGAACTATTTTAAAATGAAAACAAATTTTGGTTTGCATTTGAATAATATAGTATATTCTTTACTAAAAATCTAGCCGAGTTTTTATTTCATGAAACGAGCGAACAAAGGCATGAAACATGAGTTTGAGGTGCGAACAAAGATCGTGGAGAAATATTTTAAAGTAAAAATAAATTTTGGTTTGCATTTGAATAATTTAGTATTTACGAAAAATCTAGCAGTGTTATTTTTATATAAAATGAGCGAACAAATGCATGAAACATGAGTTTTAGATGGAAACAAAGATTGTGGAGAAATATTTTAAAATGAAAACAAAATTTGGTTTGCATTTGAATAATATAGTATATTCTTTACGAAAAATCTAGCCGAGTTTTTATTTCATGAAACGAGCGAACAAAGGCATGAAACATGAGGTTGAGGTGCAAACAAAGATCGTGGAGAAATATTTTAAAGTAAAAATAAATTTTGGTTTGCATTTGAATAATTCAGTATTTACTTTCATTCTTTACGAAAAATCTGGCCGTATTATTTTTGTAGAAAATGAGCAAACAAATGCATGAAACATGAGTTTTAGGTGGAAATAAAGATTGTGGAGAAATATTTTAAAATGAAAACAAATTTTCGTTTGCATTTGAATAATTTAGTATATTCTTTACGAAAAATCCAGCCGAGTTTTTAATTCATGAAACGAGCGAACAAAGGCATGAAAGATGAGTTTGAGGTGCAAACAAAGATCGTGGAGAAATTTTTTAAAGTCAAAATAAATTTTGGTTTGCATTTGAATAATTTAGTATTTACGAAAAATCTAGCAGTGTTGTTTTTATATAAAATGAGCGAACAAATGCATGAAACATGAGTTTTAGATGGAAACAAAGATTGTGGAGAAATATTTTAAAATGAAAACAAATTTTCGTTTGCATTTGAATAATTTAGTATATTCTTTACGAAAAATCTAGCCGAGTTTTTATTTCATGAAACGAGCGAACAAACGCATGAAACATGAGATTGAGGTGGAAACAAAGATTGTGGAGAACTATTTTAAAATGAAAACAAATTTTGGTTTGCATTTGAATAATATAGTATATTCTTTACGAAAAATCTAGCCGAGTTTTTATTTCATGAAACGAGCGAACAAAGGCATGAAACATGAGTTTGAGGTGCGAACAAAGATCGTGGAGAAATATTTTAAAGTAAAAATAAATTTTGGTTTGCATTTGAATAATTTAGTATTTACGAAAAATCTAGCAGTGTTATTTTTATATAAAATGAGCGAACAAATGCATGAAACATGAGTTTTAGATGGAAACAAAGATTGTGGAGAAATATTTTAAAATGAAAACAAAATTTGGTTTGCATTTGAATAATATAGTATATTCTTTACGAAAAATCTAGCCGAGTTTTTATTTCATGAAACGAGCGAACAAACGCATGAAACATGAGATTGAGGTGGAAACAAAGATTGTGGAGAACTATTTTAAAATGAAAACAAATTTTGGTTTGCATTTGTATAATATAGTATATTCTTTACGAAAAATTCCAGTCGAGTTTTTATTTCATGAAACGAGCGAACAAAGGCATGAAACATGAGGTTGAGGTGCAAACAAAGATCGTGGAGAAATATTTTAAAGTAAAAATAAATTTTGGTTTGCATTTGAATAATTTAGTATTTACTTTCATTCTTTACGAAAAATCTGGCCGTATTATTTTTGTAGAAAATGAGCAAACAAATGCATGAAACATGAGTTTTAGGTGGAAATAAAGATTGTGGAGAAATATTTTAAAATGAAAACAAATTTTCGTTTGAATTTGAATAATTTAGTATATTCTTTACGAAAAATCTAGCCGAGTTTTTAATTCATGAAACGAGCGAACAAAGGCATGAAAGATGAGTTTGAGGTGCAAACAAAGATCGTGGAGAAATTTTTTAAAGTCAAAATAAATTTTGGTTTGCATTTGAATAATTTAGTATTTACGAAAAATCTAGCAGTGTTGTTTTTATATAAAATGAGCGAACAAATGCATGAAACATGAGTTTTAGATGGAAACAAAGATTGTGGAGAAATATTTTAAAATGAAAACAAATTTTCGTTTGCATTTGAATAATTTAGTATATTCTTTACGAAAAATCTAGCCGAGTTTTTATTTCATGAAACGAGCGAACAAAGGCATGAAACATGAGTATGAGGTGCAAACAAAGATCGTGGAGAAATTTTTTAAAGTCAAAATAAATTTTGGTTTGCATTTGAATAATTTAGTATTTACGAAAAATCTAGCAGTGTTGTTTTTATATAAAATGAGCGAACAAATGCATGAAACATGAGTTTTAGATGGAAACAAAGATTGTGGAGAAATATTTTAAAATGAAAACAAATTTTCGTTTGCATTTGAATAATTTAGTATATTCTTTACGAAAAATCTAGCCGAGTTTTTATTTCATGAAACGAGCGAACAAACGCATGAAACATGAGATTGAGGTGGAAACAAAGATTGTGGAGAACTATTTTAAAATGAAAACAAATTTTGGTTTGCATTTGAATAATATAGTATATTCTTTACGAAAAATCTAGCCGAGTTTTTATTTCATGAAACGAGCGAACAAAGGCATGAAACATGAGTTTGAGGTGCGAACAAAGATCGTAGAGAAATATTTTAAAGTAAAAATAAATTTTGGTTTGCATTTGAATAATTTAGTATTTACGAAAAATCTAGCAGTGTTATTTTTATATAAAATGAGCGAACAAATGCATGAAACATGAGTTTTAGATGGAAACAAAGATTGTGGAGAAATATTTTAAAATGAAAACAAAATTTGGTTTGCATTTGAATAATATAGTATATTCTTTACGAAAAATCTAGCCGAGTTTTTATTTCATGAAACGAGCGAACAAAGGCATGAAACATGAGGTTGAGGTGCAAACAAAGATCGTGGAGAAATATTTTAAAGTAAAAATAAATTTTGGTTTGCATTTGAATAATTCAGTATTTACTTTCATTCTTTACGAAAAATCTGGCCGTATTATTTTTGTAGAAAATGAGCAAACAAATGCATGAAACATGAGTTTTAGGTGGAAATAAAGATTGTGGAGAAATATTTTAAAATGAAAACAAATTTTCGTTTGAATTTGAATAATTTAGTATATTCTTTACGAAAAATCTAGCCGAGTTTTTAATTCATGAAACGAGCGAACAAAGGCATGAAAGATGAGTTTGAGGTGCAAACAAAGATCGTGGAGAAATTTTTTAAAGTCAAAATAAATTTTGGTTTGCATTTGAATAATTTAGTATTTACGAAAAATCTAGCAGTGTTGTTTTTATATAAAATGAGCGAACAAATGCATGAAACATGAGTTTTAGATGGAAACAAAGATTGTGGAGAAATATTTTAAAATGAAAACAAATTTAATTTAGTATATTCTTTACGAAAAATCTAGCCGAGTTTTTATTTCATGAAACGAGCGAACAAACGCATGAAACATGAGCTTGAGGTGGAAACAAAGATTGTGGAGAACTATTTTAAAATGAAAACAAATTTTGGTTTGCATTTGAATAATATAGTATATTCTTTACGAAAAATCTAGCCGAGTTTTTATTTCATGAAACGAGCGAACAAAGGCATGAAACATGAGTTTGAGGTGCAAACAAAGATCGTGGAGAAATATTTTAAAGTAAAAATAAATTTTAGTTTGCATTTGAATAATTTAGTATTTACGAAAAATCTAGCAGTGTTATTTTTATATAAAATGAGCGAACAAATGCATGAAACATGAGTTTTAGATGGAAACAAAGATTGTGGAGAAATATTTTAAAATGAAAACAAATTTTCGTTTGCATTTGAATAATTTAGTATATTCTTTACGAAAAATCTAGCCGAGTTTTTATTTCATGAAACGAGCGATCAAACGCATGAAACATGAGATTGAGGTGGAAACAAAGATTGTGGAGAAATATTTTAAAATGAAAACAAATTTTTGTTTGCATTTGAATAATATAGTATATTCTTTACGAAAAATCTAGCCGAGTTTTTATTTCATGAAACGAGCGAACAAAGGCATGAAACATGAGTTTGAGGTGCAAACAAAGATCGTGGAGAAATATTTTAAAGTAAAAATAAATTTTGGTTTGCATTTGAATAATTTAGTTTTTACGAAAAATCTAGCAGTGTTATTTTTATATAAAATGAGCGAACAAATGCATGAAACATGAGTTTTAGATGGAAACAAAGATTGTGGAGAAATATTTTAAAATGAAAACAAAATTTGGTTTGCATTTGAATAATATAGTATATTCTTTACGAAAAATCTAGCCGAGTTTTTATTTCATGAAACGAGCGAACAAAGGCATGAAACATGAGGTTGAGGTGCAAACAAAGATCGTGGAGAAATATTTTAAAGTAAAAATAAATTTTGGTCTGCATTTGAATAATTTAGTATTTACTTTCATTCTTTACGAAAAATCTGGCCGTATTATTTTTGTAGAAAATGAGCAAACAAATGCATGAAACATGAGTTTTAGGTGGAAATAAAGATTGTGGAGAAATATTTTAAAATGAAAACAAATTTTCGTTTGCATTTGAATAATTTAGTATATTCTTTACGAAAAATCTAGCCGAGTTTTTATTTCATGAAACGAGCGAACAAAGGAATGAAACATGAGTTTGAGGTGCAAACAAAGATCGTGGATAAATTTTTAAAAGTCAAAATAAATTTTGGTTTGCATTTGAATAATTTAGTATTTACGAAAAATCTAGCAGTGTTGTTTTTATATAAAATGAGCGAACAAATGCATGAAACATGAGTTTTAGATGGAAACAAAGATTGTGGAGAAATATTTTAAAATGAAAACAAATTTTCGTTTGCATTTGAATAATTTAGTATATTCTTTACGAAAAATCTAGCCGAGTTTTTATTTCATGAAACGAGCGAACAAACGCATGAAACATGAGATTGAGGTGGAAACAAAGATTGTGGAGAACTATTTTAAAATGAAAACAAATTTTGGTTTGCATTTGAATAATATAGTATATTCTTTACGAAAAATCTAGCCGAGTTTTTATTTCATGAAACGAGCGATCAAACGCATGAAACATGAGATTGAGGTGGAAAGAAAGATTGTGGAGAAATATTTTAAAATGAAAACAAATTCTGGTTTGCATTTGAATAATATAGTATATTCTTTACGAAAAATCTAGCCGAGTTTTTATTTCCTGAAACGAGCGAACAAAGGCATGAAACATGAGTTTGAGGTGCAAACAAAGATCGTGGAGAAATTTTTTAAAGTCAAAATAAATTTTGGTTTGCATTTGAATAATTTAGTATTTACGAAAAATCTAGCAGTGTTGTTTTTATATAAAATGAGCGAACAAATGCATGAAACATGAGTTTTAGATGGAAACAAAGATTGTGGAGAAATATTTTAAAATGAAAACAAATTTTCGTTTGCATTTGAATAATTTAGTATATTGTTTACGAAAAATCTAGCCGAGTTTTTATTTCATGAAACGAGCGAACAAACGCATGAAACATGAGATTGAGGTGGAAACAAAGATTGTGGAGAACTATTTTAAAATGAAAACAAATTTTGGTTTGCATTTGAATAATATAGTATATTCTTTACGAAAAATCTAGCCGAGTTTTTATTTCATGAAACGAGCGAACAAAGGCATGAAACATGAGTTTGAGGTGCAAACAAAGATCGTGGAGAAATATTTTAAAGTAAAAATAAATTTTAGTTTGCATTTGAATAATTTAGTATTTACGAAAAATCTAGCAGTGTTATTTTTATATAAAATGAGCGAACAAATGCATGAAACAAGAGTTTTAGATGGAAACAAAGATTGTGGAGAAATATTTTAAAATGAAAACAAATTTTCGTTTGCATTTGAATAATTTAGTATATTCTTTACGAAAAATCTAGCCGAGTTTTTATTTCATGAAACGAGCGATCAAACGCATGAAACATGAGATTGAGGTGGAAACAAAGATTGTGGAGAAATATTTTAAAATGAAAACAAATTTTTGTTTGCATTTGAATAATATAGTATATTCTTTACGAAAATCTAGCCGAGTTTTTATTTCATGAAACGAGCGAACAAAGGCATGAAACATGAGTTTGAGGTGCAAACAAAGATCGTGGAGAAATATTTTAAAGTAAAAATAAATTTTGGTTTGCATTTGAATAATTTAGTTTTTACGAAAAATCTAGCAGTGTTATTTTTATATAAAATGAGCGAACAAATGCATGAAACATGAGTTTTAGATGGAAACAAAGATTGTGGAGAAATATTTTAAAATGAAAACAAAATTTGGTTTGCATTTGAATAATATAGTATATTCTTTACGAAAAATCTAGCCGAGTTTTTATTTCATGAAACGAGCGAACAAAGGCATGAAACATGAGGTTGAGGTGCAAACAAAGATCGTGGAGAAATATTTTAAAGTAAAAATAAATTTTGGTCTGCATTTGAATAATTTAGTATTTACTTTCATTCTTTACGAAAAATCTGGCCGTATTATTTTTGTAGAAAATGAGCAAACAAATGCATGAAACATGAGTTTTAGGTGGAAATAAAGATTGTGGAGAAATATTTTAAAATGAAAACAAATTTTCGTTTGCATTTGAATAATTTAGTATATTCTTTACGAAAAATCTAGCCGAGTTTTTATTTCATGAAACGAGCGAACAAAGGAATGAAACATGAGTTTGAGGTGCAAACAAAGATCGTGGATAAATTTTTAAAAGTCAAAATAAATTTTGGTTTGCATTTGAATAATTTAGTATTTACGAAAAATCTAGCAGTGTTGTTTTTATATAAAATGAGCGAACAAATGCATGAAACATGAGTTTTAGATGGAAACAAAGATTGTGGAGAAATATTTTAAAATGAAAACAAATTTTCGTTTGCATTTGAATAATTTAGTATATTCTTTACGAAAAATCTAGCCGAGTTTTTATTTCATGAAACGAGCGAACAAACGCATGAAACATGAGATTGAGGTGGAAACAAAGATTGTGGAGAACTATTTTAAAATGAAAACAAATTTTGGTTTGCATTTGAATAATATAGTATATTCTTTACGAAAAATCTAGCCGAGTTTTTATTTCATGAAACGAGCGATCAAACGCATGAAACATGAGATTGAGGTGGAAAGAAAGATTGTGGAGAAATATTTTAAAATGAAAACAAATTCTGGTTTGCATTTGAATAATATAGTATATTCTTTACGAAAAATCTAGCCGAGTTTTTATTTCCTGAAACGAGCGAACAAAGGCATGAAACATGAGTTTGAGGTGCAAACAAAGATCGTGGAGAAATTTTTTAAAGTCAAAATAAATTTTGGTTTGCATTTGAATAATTTAGTATTTACGAAAAATCTAGCAGTGTTGTTTTTATATAAAATGAGCGAACAAATGCATGAAACATGAGTTTTAGATGGAAACAAAGATTGTGGAGAAATATTTTAAAATGAAAACAAATTTTCGTTTGCATTTGAATAATTTAGTATATTCTTTACGAAAAATCTAGCCGAGTTTTTATTTCATGAAACGAGCGAACAAAGGAATGAAACATGAGTTTGAGGTGCAAACAAAGATCGTGGATAAATTTTTAAAAGTCAAAATAAATTTTGGTTTGCATTTGAATAATTTAGTATTTACGAAAAATCTAGCAGTGTTGTTTTTATATAAAATGAGCGAACAAATGCATGAAACATGAGTTTTAGATGGAAACAAAGATTGTGGAGAAATATTTTAAAATGAAAACAAATTTTCGTTTGCATTTGAATAATTTAGTATATTCTTTACGAAAAATCTAGCCGAGTTTTTATTTCATGAAACGAGCGAACAAACGCATGAAACATGAGATTGAGGTGGAAACAAAGATTGTGGAGAACTATTTTAAAATGAAAACAAATTTTGGTTTGCATTTGAATAATATAGTATATTCTTTACGAAAAATCTAGCCGAGTTTTTATTTCATGAAACGAGCGATCAAACGCATGAAACATGAGATTGAGGTGGAAAGAAAGATTGTGGAGAAATATTTTAAAATGAAAACAAATTCTGGTTTGCATTTGAATAATATAGTATATTCTTTACGAAAAATCTAGCCGAGTTTTTATTTCCTGAAACGAGCGAACAAAGGCATGAAACATGAGTTTGAGGTGCAAACAAAGATCGTGGAGAAATTTTTTAAAGTCAAAATAAATTTTGGTTTGCATTTGAATAATTTAGTATTTACGAAAAATCTAGCAGTGTCATTTTTATATAAAATGAGCGAACAAATGCCTGAAACATGAGTTTTAGATGGAAACAAAGATTGTGGAGAAATATTTTAAAATGAAAACAAATTTTCGTTTGCATTCGAATAATTTAGTATATTCTTTACGAAAAATCTAGCCGAGTTTTTATTTCATTGAACGAGCGATCCAACGCATGAAACATGAGATTGAGGTGGAAACAAAGATTGTGGAGAAATATTTTAAAATGAAAACAAATTTTGGTTTGCATTTGAATAATATAGTATATTCTTTACGAAAAATCTAGCCGAGTTTTTATTTCATGAAACGAGCGAACAAAGGCATGAAACATGAGTTTGAGGTGCAAACAAAGATCGTGGAGAAATTTTTTAAAGTCAAAATAAATTTTTGTTTGCATTTGAATAATTTAGTATTTACGAAAAATCTAGCAGTGTTAGTTTTATATAAAATGAGCGAACAAATGCATGAAACATGAGTTTTAGATGGAAACAAAGATTGTGGAGAAATATTTTAAAATGAAAACAAATTTTCGTTTGCATTTGAATAATTTAGTATATTCTTTACGAAAAATCTAGCCGAGTTTTTATTTCATGAAACGAGCGAACAAACGCATGAAACATGAGATTGAGGTGGAAACAAAGATTGTGGAGAACTATTTTAAAATGAAAACAAATTTTGGTTTGCATTTGAATAATATAGTATATTCTTTACGAAAAATCTAGCCGAGTTTTTATTTCATGAAACGAGCGAACAAAGGCATGAAACATGAGGTTGAGGTGCAAACAAAGATCGTGGAGAAATATTTTAAAGTAAAAATAAAATTTGGTTTGCATTTGAATAATTTAGTATTTACTTTCATTCTTTACGAAAAATCTGGCCGTATTATTTTTGTAGAAAATGAGCAAACAAATGCATGAAACATGATTTTTAGGTGGAAATAAAGATTGTGGAGAAATATTTTAAAATGAAAACAAATTTTCGTTTGCATTTGAATAATTTAGTATATTCTTTACGAAAAATCTAGCCGAGTTTTTATTTCATGAAACGAGCGAACAAAGGCATGAAACATGAGTTTGAGGTGCAAACAAAGATCGTGGAGAAATTTTTTAAAGTCAAAATAAATTTTGGTTTGCATTTGAATAATTTAGTATTTACGAAAAATCTAGCAGTGTTGTTTTTATATAAAATGAGCGAACAAATGCATGAAACATGAGTTTTAGATGGAAACAAAGATTGTGGAGAAATATTTTAAAATGAAAACAAATTTTCGTTTGCATTTGAATAATTTAGTATATTCTTTACGAAAAATCTAGCCGAGTTTTTATTTCATGAAACGAGCGAACAAACGCATGAAACATGAGATTGAGGTGGAAACAAAGATTGTGGAGAACTATTTTAAAATGAAAACAAATTTTGGTTTGCATTTGAATAATATAGTATATTCTTTACGAAAAATCTAGCCGAGTTTTTATTTCATGGAACGAGCGATCAAACGCATGAAACATGAGATTGAGGTGGAAACAAAGATTGTGGAGAAATATTTTAAAATGAAAACAAATTCTGCTTTGCATTTGAATAATATAGTATATTCTTTACGAAAAATCTAGCCGAGTTTTTATTTCCTGAAACGAGCGAACAAAGGCATGAAACATGAGTTTGAGGTGCAAACAAAGATCGTGGAGAAATTTTTTAAAGTCAAAATAAATTTTGGTTTGCATTTGAATAATTTACTATTTACGAAAAATCTAGCAGTGTCATTTTTATATAAAATGAGCGAACAAATGCCTGAAACATGAGTTTTAGATGGAAACAAAGATTGTGGAGAAATATTTTAAAATGAAAACAAATTTTCGTTTGCATTCGAATAATTTAGTATATTCTTTACGAAAAATCTAGCCGAGTTTTTATTTCATTGAACGAGCGATCCAACGCATGAAACATGAGATTGAGGTGGAAACAAAGATTGTGGAGAAATATTTTAAAATGAAAACAAATTTTGGTTTGCATTTGAATAATATAGTATATTCTTTACGAAAAATCTAGCCGAGTTTTTATTTCATGAAACGAGCGAACAAAGGCATGAAACATGAGTTTGAGGTGCAAACAAAGATCGTGGAGAAATTTTTTAAAGTCAAAATAAATTTTGGTTTGCATTTGAATAATTTAGTATTTACGAAAAATCTAGCAGTGTTAGTTTTATATAAAATGAGCGAACAAATGCATGAAACATGAGTTTTAGATGGAAACAAAGATTTTGGAGAAATATTTTAAAATGAAAACAAATTTTCGTTTGCATTTGAATAATTTAGTATATTCTTTACGAAAAATCTAGCCGAGTTTTTATTTCATGAAACGAGCGAACAAACGCATGAAACATGAGATTGAGGTGGAAACAAAGATTGTGGAGAACTATTTTAAAATGAAAACAAATTTTGGTTTGCATTTGAATAATATAGTATATTCTTTACGAAAAATCTAGCCGAGTTTTTATTTCATGAAACGAGCGAACAAAGGCATGAAACATGAGGTTGAGGTGCAAACAAAGATCGTGGAGAAATATTTTAAAGTAAAAATAAAATTTGGTTTGCATTTGAATAATTTAGTATTTACTTTCATTCTTTACGAAAAATCTGGCCGTATTATTTTTGTAGAAAATGAGCAAACAAATGCATGAAACATGATTTTTAGGTGGAAATAAAGATTGTGGAGAAATATTTTAAAATGAAAACAAATTTTCGTTTGCATTTGAATAATTTAGTATATTCTTTACGAAAAATCTAGCCGAGTTTTTATTTCATGAAACGAGCGAACAAACGCATGAAACATGAGATTGAGGTGGAAACAAAGATTGTGGAGAACTATTTTAAAATGAAAACAAATTTTGGTTTGCATTTGAATAATATAGTATATTCTTTACGAAAAATCTAGCCGAGTTTTTATTTCATGAAACGAGCGATCAAACGCATGAAACATGAGATTGAGGTGGAAACAAAGATTGTGGAGAAATATTTTAAAATGAAAACAAATTCTGCTTTGCATTTGAATAATATAGTATATTCTTTACGAAAAATCTAGCCGAGTTTTTATTTCCTGAAACGAGCGAACAAAGGCATGAAACATGAGTTTGAGGTGCAAACAAAGATCGTGGAGAAATTTTTTAAAGTCAAAATAAATTTTGGTTTGCATTTGAATAATTTACTATTTACGAAAAATCTAGCAGTGTCATTTTTATATAAAATGAGCGAACAAATGCCTGAAACATGAGTTTTAGATGGAAACAAAGATTGTGGAGAAATATTTTAAAATGAAAACAAATTTTCGTTTGCATTCGAATAATTTAGTATATTCTTTACGAAAAATCTAGCCGAGTTTTTATTTCATTGAACGAGCGATCCAACGCATGAAACATGAGATTGAGGTGGAAACAAAGATTGTGGAGAAATATTTTAAAATGAAAACAAATTTTGGTTTGCATTTGAATAATATAGTATATTCTTTACGAAAAATCTAGCCGAGTTTTTATTTCATGAAACGACCGAACAAAGGCATGAAACATGAGTTTGAGGTGCAAACAAAGATCGTGGAGAAATTTTTTAAAGTCAAAATAAATTTTGGTTTGCATTTGAATAATTTAGTATTTACGAAAAATCTAGCAGTGTTAGTTTTATATAAAATGAGCGAACAAATGCATGAAACATGAGTTTTAGATGGAAACAAAGATTGTGGAGAAATATTTTAAAATGAAAACAAATTTTCGTTTGCATTTGAATAATTTAGTATATTCTTTACGAAAAATCTAGCCGAGTTTTTATTTCATGAAACGAGCGAACAAACGCATGAAACATGAGATTGAGGTGGAAACAAAGATTGTGGAGAACTATTTTAAAATGAAAACAAATTTTGGTTTGCATTTGAATAATATAGTATATTCTTTACGAAAAATCTAGCCGAGTTTTTATTTCATGAAACGAGCGAACAAAGGCATGAAACATGAGTTTGAGGTGCAAACAAAGATCGTGGAGAAATATTTTAAAGTAAAAATAAATTTTGGTTTGCATTTGAATAATTTAGTATTTACGAAAAATCTAGCAGTGTAATTTTTATATAAAATGAGCGAACAAATGCATGAAACATGAGTTTTAGACGGAAACAAAGATTGTGGAGAAATATTTTAAAATGAAAACAAATTTTTGTATGCATTTGAATAATTTAGTATATTCTTTACGAAAAATCTAGCCGAGTTTTTATTTCATGAAACGAGCGAACAAACGCATGAAACATGAGATTGAGGTGGAAACAAAGATTGTGGAGAACTATTTTAAAATGAAAACAAATTTTGGCTTGCATTTGAATAATATAGTATATTCTTTACGAAAAATCTAGCCGAGTTTTTATTTCATGAAACGAGCGAACAAACGCATGAAACATGAGATTGAGGTGGAAACAAAGATTGTGGAGAACTATTTTAAAATGAAAACAAATTTTGGTTTGCATTTGAATAATATAGTATATTCTTTACGAAAAATCTAGCCGAGTTTTTATTTCATGAAATGAGCGATCAAACGCATGAAACATGAGATTGAGGTGGAAACAAAGATTGTGGAGAAATATTTTAAAATGAAAACAAATTCTGGTTTGCATTTGAATAATATAGTATATTCTTTACGAAAAATCTAGCCGAGTTTTTATTTCCTGAAACGAGCGAACAAAGGCATGAAACATGAGTTTGAGGTGCAAACAAAGATCGTGGAGAAATTTTTTAAAGTCAAAATAAATTTTGGTTTGCATTTGAATAATTTAGTATTTACGAAAAATCTAGCAGTGTCATTTTTATATAAAATGAGCGAACAAATGCCTGAAACATGAGTTTTAGAAGGAAACAAAGATTGTGGAGAAATATTTTAAAATGAAAACAAATTTTCGTTTGCATTTGAATAATTTAGTATATTCTTTACGAAAAATCTAGCCGAGTTTTTATTTCATTGAACGAGCGATCCAACGCATGAAACATGAGATTGAGGTGGAAACAAAGATTGTGGAGAAATATTTTAAAATGAAAACAAATTTTGGTTTGCATTTGAATAATATAGTATATTCTTTACGAAAAATCTAGCCGAGTTTTTATTTCATGAAACGAGCGAACAAAGGCATGAAACATGAGTTTGAGGTGCAAACAAAGATCGTGGAGAAATTTTTTAAAGTCAAAATAAATTTTGGTTTGCATTTGAATAATTTAGTATTTACGAAAAATCTAGCAGTGTTTGTTTTATATAAAATGAGCGAACAAATGCATGAAACATGAGTTTTAGATGGAAACAAAGATTGTGTAGAAATATTTTAAAATGAAAACAAATTTTCGTTTGCATTTGAATAATTTAGTATATTCTTTACGAAAAATCTAGCCGAGTTTTTATTTCATGAAACGAGCGAACAAACGCATGAAACATGAGATTGAGGTGGAAACAAAGATTGTGGAGAACTATTTTAAAATGAAAACAAATTTTGGTTTGCGTTTGAATAATATAGTATATTCTTTACGAAAAATCTAGCCGAGTTTTTATTTCATGAAACGAGCGAACAAAGGCATGAAACATGAGTTTGAGGTGCAAACAAAGATCGTGGAGAAATATTTTAAAGTAAAAATAAATTTTGGTTTGCATTTGAATAATTTAGTATTTACGAAAAATCTAGCAGTGTAATTTTTATATAAAATGAATGAACAAATGCATGAAACATGAGTTTTAGATGGAAACAAAGATTGTGGAGAAATATTTTAAAATGAAAACAAATTTTTGTCTGCATTTGAATAATTTAGTATATTCTTTACGAAAAATCTAGCCGAGTTTTTATTTCATGAAACGAGCGATCAAACGCATGAAACATGAGATTGAGGTGGAAACAAAGATTGTGGAGAAATATTTTAAAATGAAAACAAATTTTTGTTTGCATTTGAATAATATAGTATATTCTTTACGAAAAATCTAGTCGAGTTTTTATTTCATGAAACGAGCGAACAAAGGAATGAAACATGAGTTTGAGGTGCAAACAAAGATCGTGGAGAAATATTTTAAAGTAAAAATAAATTTTGGTTTGCATTTGAATAATTTAGTATTTACGAAAAATCTAGCAGTGTTATTTTTATATAAAATGAGCGAACAAATGCATGAAACATGAGTTTTAGATGGAAACAAAGATTGTGGACAAATATTTTAAAATGAAAACAAATCTTCGTTTGCATTTGAATAATATAGTATATTCTTTACGAAAAATCTAGCCGAGTTTTTATTTCCTGAAACGAGCGAACAAAGGCATGAAACATGAGTTTGAGGTGCAAACAAAGATCGTGGAGAAATTTTTTAAAGTAAAAATAAATTTTGGTTTGCATTTGAATAATTTAGTATTTACGAAAAATCTAGCAGTGTTATTTTTATATAAAATGAGCGAACAAATGCATGAAACATGAGTTTTAGATGGAAACAAAGATTGTGGAGAAATATTTTAAAATGAAAACAAATTTTCGTTTGCATTTGAATAATTTAGTATATTCTTTACGAAAAATCTAGCCGAGTTTTTATTTCATGAAACGAGCGAACAAACGCATGAAACATGAGATTGAGGTGGAAACAAAGATCGTGGAGAACTATTTTAAAATGAAAACAAATTTTGGTTTGCATTTGAATAATATAGTATATTCTTTACGAAAAATCTAGCCGAGTTTTTATTTCATGAAACGAGCGATCAAACGCATGAAACATGAGATTGAGGTGGAAACAAAGATTGTGGAGAAATATTTTAAAATGAAAACAAATTTTGGTTTGCATTTGAATAATATAGTATATTCATTACGAAAAATCTAGCCGAGTTTTTATTTCCTGAAACGAGCGAACAAAGGCATGAAACATGAGTTTGAGGTGCAAACAAAGATCGTGGAGAAATTTTTTAAAGTCAAAATAATTTTTGGTTTGCATTTGAATAATTTAGTATTTACGAAAAATCTAGCAGTGTTATTTTTATATAAAATGAGCGAACAAATGCCTGAAACATGAGTTTTAGATGTAAACAAAGATTGTGGAGAAATATTTTAAAATGAAAACAAATTTTCGTTTGCATTTGAATAATTTAGTATATTCTTTACGAAAAATCTAGCCGAGTTTTTATTTCATGAAACGAGCGAACAAACGCATGAAACATGAGATTGAGGTGGAAACAAAGATTGTGGAGAACTATTTTAAAATGAAAACAAATTTTGGTTTGCATTTGAATAATATAGTATATTCTTTACGAAAAATCTAGCCGAGTTTTTATTTCATGAAACGAGCGAACAAAGGCATGAAACATGAGTTTGAGGTGCAAACAAAGATCGTGGAGAAATATTTTAAAGTAAAAATAAATTTTGGTTTGCATTTGAATACTTTAGTATTTACGAAAAATCTAGCAGTGTTATTTTTATATAAAATGAGCGAACAAATGCATGAAACATGAGTTTTAGATGGAAACAAAGATTGTGGACAAATATTTTAAAATGAAAACAAATCTTCGTTTGCATTTGAATAATATAGTATATTCTTTACGAAAAATCTAGCCGAGTTTTTATTTCCTGAAACGAGCGAACAAAGGCATGAAACATGAGTTTGAGGTGCAAACAAAGATCGTGGAGAAATTTTTTAAAGTAAAAATAAATTTTGGTTTGCATTTGAATAATTTAGTATTTACGAAAAATCTAGCAGTGTTATTTTTATATAAAATGAGCGAACAAATGCATGAAACATGAGTTTTAGATGGAAACAAAGATTGTGGAGAAATATTTTAAAATGAAAACAAATTTTCGTTTGCATTTGAATAATTTAGTATATTCTTTACGAAAAATCTAGCCGAGTTTTTATTTCATGAAACGAGCGAACAAACGCATGAAACATGAGATTGAGGTGGAAACAAAGATTGTGGAGAACTATTTTAAAATGAAAACAAATTTTGGTTTGCATTTGAATAATATAGTATATTCTTTACGAAAAATCTAGCCGAGTTTTTATTTCGTGAAACGAGCGATCAAACGCATGAAACATGAGATTGAGGTGGAAACAAAGATTGTGGAGAAATATTTTAAAATGAAAACAAATTTTGGTTTGCATTTGAATAATATAGTATATTCTTTACGAAAAATCTAGCCGAGTTTTTATTTCCTGAAACGAGCGAACAAAGGCATGAAACATGAGTTTGAGGTGCAAACAAAGATCGTGGAGAAATTTTTTAAAGTCAAAATAATTTTTGGTTTGCATTTGAATAATTTAGTATTTACGAAAAATCTAGCAGTGTTATTTTTATATAAAATGAGCGAACAAATGCCTGAAACATGAGTTTTAGACGTAAACAAAGATTGTGGAGAAATATTTTAAAATGAAAACAAATTTTCGTTTGCATTTGAATAATTTAGCATATTCTTTACGAAAAATCTAGCCGAGTTTTTATTTCATGAAACGAGCGAACAAACGCATGAAACATGAGATTGAGGTGGAAACAAAGATTGTGGAGAAGTATTTTAAAATGAAAACAAATTTTGGTTTGCATTTGAATAATATAGTATATTCTTTACGAAAAATCTAGCCGAGTTTTTATTTCATGAAACGAGCGAACAAAGGCATGAAACATGAGTTTGAGGTGCAAACAAAGATCGTGGAGAAATATTTTAAAGTAAAAATAAATTTTGGTTTGCATTTGAATAATTTAGTATTTACGAAAAATCTAGCAGTGTAATTTTTATATAAAATGAGCGAACAAATGCATGAAACATGAGTTTTAGATGGAAACAAAGATTGTGGAGAAATATTTTAAAATTAAAAAACAAATTTTCGTATGCATTTGAATAATTTAGTATATTCTTTACGAAAAATCTAGCCGAGTTTTTATTTCATGAAACGAGCGATCAAACGCAGGAAACATGAGATTGAGGTGGAAACAAAGATTGTGGAGAAATATTTTAAAATGAAAACAAATTTTTGTCTGCATTTGAATAATTTAGTATATTCTTTACGAAAAATCTAGCCGAGTTTTTATTTCATGAAACGAGCGATCAAACGCAGGAAACATGAGATTGAGGTGGAAACAAAGATTGTGGAGAAATATTTTAAAATGAAAACAAATTTTTGTTTGCATTTGAATAATATAGTATATTCATTACGAAAAATCTAGTCGAGTTTTTATTTCATGAAGCGAGCGAACAAAGGAATGAAACATGAGTTTGAGGTGCAAACAAAGATCGTGGAGAAATATTTTAAAGTAAAAATAAATTTTGGTATGCATTTGAATAATTTAGTATTTACGAAAAATCTAGCAGTGTTATTTTTATATAAAATGAGCGAACAAATGCATGAAACATGAGTTTTAGATGGAAACAAAGATTGTGGACAAATATTTTAAAATGAAAACAAATCTTCGTTTGCATTTGAATAATATAGTATATTCTTTACGAAAAATCTAGCCGAGTTTTTATTTCCTGAAACGAGCGAACAAAGGCATGAAACATGAGTTTGAGGTGCAAACAAAGATCATGGAGAAATTTTTTAAAGTAAAAATAAATTTTGGTTTGCATTTGAATAATTTAGTATTTACGAAAAATCTAGCAGTGTTATTTTTATATAAAATGAGCGAACAAATGCATGAAACATGAGTTTTAGATGGAAACAAAGATTGTGGACAAATATTTTAAAATGAAAACAAATCTTCGTTTGCATTTGAATAATATAGTATATTCTTTACGAAAAAACTAGCTGAGTTTTTATTTCATGAAACGAGCGAACAAAGGCATGAAACATGAGGTTGAGGTGCAAACAAAGATCGTGGATAAATATTTTAAAGTAAAAATAAATTTTGGTTTGCATTTGAATAATTTAGTATTTACGAAAAATCTAGCAGTGTTATTTTTATATAAAATGAGCGAACAAATGCATGAAACATGAGTTTTAGATGGAAACAAAGATTATGGAGAAATATTTTAAAATGAAAACAAAATTTGGTTTGCATTTGAATAATATAGTATATTCTTTACGAAAAATCTAGCCGAGTTTTTATGTCATGAAACGAGCGAACAAAGGCATGAAACATGAGTTTGAGGTGCAAACAAAGATCGTGGAGAAATATTTTAAAGTAAAAATAAATTTTGGTTTGCATTTGAATAATTTAGTATTTACGAAAAATCTAGCATTGTAATTTTTATATAAAATGAGCGAACAAATGCATGAAACATGAGTTTTAGATGGAAACAAAGATTGTGGAGAAATATTTTAAAATGAAAACAAAATTTGGTTTGCATTTGAATAATTTAATATATTCTTTACGAAAAATCTAGCCGAGTTTTTATTTCCTGAAACGAGCGAACAAAGGCATGAAACATGAGTTTGAGGTGCAAACAAAGATCGTGGAGAAATTTTTTAAAGTCAAAATAAATTTTGGTTTGCATTTGAATAATTTAGTATTTACGAAAAATCAAGCAGTGTTATTTTTATATAAAATGAGCGAACAAATGCGTGAAACATGAGTTTTAGAAGGAAACAAAGATTGTGGAGAAATATTTTAAAATGAAAACAAAATTTGGTTTGCATTTGAATAATATAGTATATTCTTTACGAAAAATCTAGCCGAGTTTTTATTTCATGAAACGAGCGAATAAAGGCATGAAACATGAGTTTGAGGTGCAAACAAAGATCGTGGAGAAATTTTTTAAAGTCAAAATAAATTTTGGTTTGCATTTGAATAATTTAGTATTTACGAAAAATCTAGCAGTGTTATTTTTATATAAAATGAGCGAACAAATGCATGAAACATGAGTTTTAGATGGAAACAAAGATTGTGGAGAAATATTTTAAAATGAAAACAAATTTTCGTTTGCATTTGAATAATTTAGTATATTCTTTACGAAAAATCTAGCCGAGTTTTTATTTCATGAAACGAGCGAACAAACGCATGAAACATGAGATTGAGGTGGAAACAAAGATTGTGGAGAACTATTTTAAAATGAAAACAAATTTTGATTTGCATTTGAATAATATAGTATATTCTTTACGAAAAATCTAGCCGAGTTTTTATTTCATGAAACGAGCGAAAAAAGGCATTAAACATGAGTTTGAGGTGCAAACAAAGATCGTGGAGAAATTTTTTAAAGTCAAAATAAATTTTGGTTTGCATTTGAATAATTTAGTATTTACGAAAAATCTAGCAGTGTTATTTTTATATAAAATGAGCGAACAAATGCGTAAAACATGAGTTTTAGATGGAAACAAAGATTGTGGAGAAATATTTTAAATTGAAAACAAAATTTGGTTTGCATTTGAATAATATAGTATATTCTTTACGAAAAATCTAGCCGAGTTTTTATTTCATGAAACGAGCGAACAAAGGCATGAAACATGAGTTTGAGGTGCAAACAAAGATCGTGGAGAAATATTTTAAAATGAAAACAAATTTTGATTTGCATTTGAATAATATAGTATATTCTTTACGAAAAATCTAGCCGAGTTTTTATTTCATGAAACGAGCGAACAAAGGCATGAAACATGAGTTTGAGGTGCAAACAAAGATCGTGGAGAAATATTTTAAAGTAAAAATAAATTTTGGTTTGCATTTGAATAATTTAGTATTTACGAAAAATCTAGCAGTGTTATTTTTATATAAAATGAGCGAACAAATGCATGAAACATGAGTTTTAGATGGAAACAAAGATTGTGGAGAAATATTTTAAAATGAAAACAAATTTTCGTTTGCATTTGAATAATTTAGTATATTCTTTACGAAAAATCTAGCCGAGTTTTTATTTCATGAAACGAGCGAACAAACGCATGAAACATGAGATTGAGGTGGAAACAAAGATTGTGGAGAACTATTTTAAAATGAAAACAAATTTTGGTTTGCATTTGAATAATATAGTATATTCTTTACGAAAAATCTAGCCGAGTTTTTATTTCATGAAACGAGCGAACAAACGCATGAAACATGAGATTGAGGTGGAAACAAAGATTGTGGAGAACTATTTTAAAATGAAAACAAATTTTGGTTTGCATTTGAATAATATAGTATATTCTTTACGAAAAATCTAGCCGAGTTTTTATTTCATGAAACGAGCGAACAAAGGCATGAAACATGAGTTTGAGGTGCAAACAAAGATCATGGAGAAATATTTTAAAGTAAAAATAAATTTTGGTTTGCATTTGAATAATTTAGTATTTACGACAAATCTAGCAGTGTTATTTTTATATAAAATGAGCGAACAAATGCATGAAACATGAGTTTTAGATGGAAACAAAGATTGTGGAGAAATATTTTAAAATGAAAACAAATTTTCGTTTGCATTTGAATAATTTAATATATTCTTTACGAAAAATCTAGCCGAGTTTTTATTTCATGAAACGAGCGACCAAACGCATGAAACATGAGATTGAGGTGGAAACAAAGATTGTGGAGAAATATTTTAAAATGAAAACAAATTTTGGTTTGCATTTGAATAATATAGTATATTCTTTACGAAAAATCTAGCCGAGTTTTTATTTCCTGAAACGAGCGAACAAAGGCATGAAACATGAGTTTGAGGTGCAAACAAAGATCGTGGAGAAATATTTTAAAGTAAAAATAAATTTTGGTTTGCATTTGAATAATTTAGTATTTACGAAAAATCTAGCAGTGTTATTTTTATATAAAATGAGCGAACAAATGCATGAAACATGAGTTTTAGATGGAAACAAAGATTGTGGAGAAATATTTTAAAATGAAAACAAATTTTCGTTTGCATTTGAATAATTTAATATATTCTTTACGAACAATCTAGCCGAGTTTTTATTTCATGAACGAGCGACCAAAGGCATGAAACATGTGTTTGAGGTGCAAACAAAGATCGTGGAGAAATTTTTTTAAGTCAAAATAAATTTTGGTTTGCATTTGAATAATTTAGTATTTACGAAAAATCTAGCAGTGTTATTTTTATATAAAATGAGCGAACAAATGCGTAAAACATGAGTTTTAGATGGAAACAAAGATTGTGGAGAAATATTTTAAAATGAAAACAAAATTTGGTTTGCATTTGAATAATATAGTATATTCTTTACGAAAAATCTAGCCTAGTTTTTATTTCATGAAACGAGCGAACAAAGGCATGAAACATGAGTTTTAGGTGCAAACAAAGATCGTGGAGAAATATTTTAAAGTAAAAATAAATTTTGGTTTGCATTTGAATAATTTAGTATTTACGAAAAATCTAGCAGTGTTATTTTTATATAAAATGAGCGAACAAATGCATGAAACATGAGTTTTAGATGGAAACAAAGATTGTGGAGAAATATTTTAAAATGAAAACAAATTTTCGTTTGCATTTGAATAATTTAGTATATTCTTTACGAAAAATCTAGCCGAGTTTTTATTTCATGAAACGAGCGAACAAACGCATGAAACATGAGATTGAGGTGGAAACAAAGATTGTGGAGAACTATTTTAAAATGAAAACAAATTTTGGTTTGCATTTGAATAATATAGTATATTCTTTACGAAAAATCTAGCCGAGTTTTTATTTCATGAAACGAGCGAACAAACGCATGAAACATGAGATTGAGGTGGAAACAAAGATTGTGGAGAACTATTTTAAAATGAAAACAAATTTTGGTTTGCATTTGAATAATATAGTATATTCTTTACGAAAAATCTAGCCGAGTTTTTATTTCATGAAACGAGCGAACAAAGGCATGAAACATGAGTTTGAGGTGCAAACAAAGATCGTGGAGAAATATTTTAAAGTAAAAATAAATTTTGGTTTGCATTTGAATAATTTAGTATTTACGAAAAATCTAGCAGTGTTATTTTTATATAAAATGAGCGAACAAATGCATGAAACATGAGTTTTAGATGGAAACAAAGATTGTGGAGAAATATTTTAAAATGAAAACAAATTTTCGTTTGCATTTGAATAATTTAATATATTCTTTACGAACAATCTAGCCGAGTTTTTATTTCATGAACGAGCGACCAAAGGCATGAAACATGTGTTTGAGGTGCAAACAAAGATCGTGGAGAAATTTTTTTAAGTCAAAATAAATTTTGGTTTGCATTTGAATAATTTAGTATTTACGAAAAATCTAGCAGTGTTATTTTTATATAAAATGAGCGAACGAATGCGTAAAACATGAGTTTTAGATGGAAACAAAGATTGTGGAGAAATATTTTAAAATGAAAACAAAATTTGGTTTGCATTTGAATAATATAGTATATTCTTTACGAAAAATCTAGCCGAGTTTTTATTTCATGAAACGAGCGAACAAAGGCATGAAACATGAGTTTGAGGTGCAAACAAAGATCGTGGAGAAATTTTTTAAAGTCAAAATAAATTTTGGTTTGCATTTGAATAATTTATTATTTACGAAAAATCTAGCAGTGTTATTTTTATATAAAATGAGCGAAGAAATGCATGAAACATGAGTTTTAGATGGAAACAAAGATTGTGGATAAATATTTTAAAATGAAAACAAATTTTCGTTTGCATTTGAATAATTTAGCATATTCTTTACGAAAAATCTAGCCGAGTTTTTATTTCATGAAACGAGCGAACAAACGCATGAAACATGAGATTGAGGTGGAAACAAAGATTGTGGAGAACTATTTTAAAATGAAAACAAATTTTGATTTGCATTTGAATAATATAGTATATTCTTTACGAAAAATCTAGCCGAGTTTTTATTTCATGAAACGAGCGAACAAAGGCATGAAACATGAGTTTGAGGTGCAAACAAAGATCGTGGAGAAATATTTTAAAGTAAAAATAAATTTTGGTTTGCATTTGAATAATTTAGTATTTACGAAAAATCTAGCAGTGTTATTTTTATATAAAATGAGCGAACAAATGCATGAAACATGAGTTTTAGATGGAAACAAAGATTGTGGAGAAATATTTTAAAATGAAAACAAATTTTCGTTTGCATTTGAATAATTTAGTATATTCTTTACGAAAAATCTAGCCGAGTTTTTATTTCATGAAACGAGCGAACAAACGCATGAAACATGAGATTGAGGTGGAAACAAAGATTGTCGAGAACTATTTTAAAATGAAAACAAATTTTGGTTTGCATTTGAATAATATAGTATATTCTTTACGAAAAATCTAGCCGAGTTTTTATTTCATGAAACGAGCGAACAAACGCATGAAACATGAGATTGAGGTGGAAACAAAGATTGTGGAGAACTATTTTAAAATGAAAACAAATTTTGGTTTGCATTTGAATAATATAGTATATTCTTTACGAAAAATCTAGCCGAGTTTTTATTTCATGAAACGAGCGAACAAAGGCATGAAACATGAGTTTGAGGTGCAAACAAAGATCGTGGAGAAATATTTTAAAGTAAAAATAAATTTTGGTTTGCATTTGAATAATTTAGTATTTACGAAAAATCTAGCAGTGTTATTTTTATATAAAATGAGCGAACAAATGCATGAAACATGAGTTTTAGATGGAAACAAAGATTGTGGAGAAATATTTTAAAATGAAAACAAATTTTCGTTTGCATTTGAATAATTTAATATATTCTTTACGAAAAATCTAGCCGAGTTTTTATTTCATGAAACGAGCGACCAAACGCATGAAACATGAGATTGAGGTGGAAACAAAGATTGTGGAGAAATATTTTAAGATGAAAACAAATTTTGGTTTGCATTTGAATAATATAGTATAATCTTTACGAAAAATCTAGCCGAGTTTTTATTTCCTGAAACGAGCGAACAAAGGCATGAAACATGAGTTTTAGGTGCAAACAAAGATCGTGGAGAAATTTTTTAAAGTCAAAATAAATTTTGGTTTGCATTTGAATAATTTAGTATTTACGAAAAATCTAGCAGTGTTATTTTTATATAAAATGAGCGAACAAATGCGTGAAAGATGAGTTTTAGATGGAAACAAAGATTGTGGAGAAATATTTTAAAATGAAAACAAATTTTCGTTTGCATTTGAATAATTTAGTATATTCTTTACGAAAAATCTAGCCGAGTTTTTATTTCATGAAACGAGCGAACAAACGCATGAAACATGAGATTGAGGTGGAAACAAAGATTGTGGAGAACTATTTTAAAATGAAAACAAATTTTGGTTTGCATTTGAATAATATAGTATATTCTTTACGAAAAATCTAGCCGAGTTTTTATTTCATGAAACGAGCGAACAAACGCATGAAACATGAGATTGAGGTGGAAACAAAGATTGTGGAGAACTATTTTAAAATGAAAACAAATTTTTGTTTGCATTTGAATAATATAGTATATTCTTTACGAAAAATCTAGCCGAGTTTTTATTCCATGAAACGAGCGAACAAAGGCATGAAACATGAGTTTGAGGTGCAAACAAAGATCGTGGAGAAATATTTTAAAGTAAAAATAAATTTTGGTTTGCATTTGAATAATTTAGTATTTACGAAAAATCTAGCAGTGTTATTTTTATATAAAATGAGCGAACAAATGCATGAAACATGAGTTTTAGATGGAAACAAAGATTGTGGAGAAATATTTTAAAATGAAAACAAATTTTCGTTTGCATTTGAATAATTTAATATATTCTTTACGAAAAATCTAGCCGAGTTTTTATTTCATGAACGAGCGACCAAACGCATGAAACATGTGTTTGAGGTGCAAACAAAGATCGTGGAGAAATATTTTAAAGTAAAAATAAATTTTGGTTTGCATTTGAATAATTTAGTATTTACGAAAAATCTAGCAGTGTTATTTTTATATAAAATGAGCGAACAAATGCATGAAACATGAGTTTTAGATGGAAACAAAGATTGTGGAGAAATATTTTAAAATGAAAACAAATTTTCGTTTGCATTTGAATAATTTAGCATATTCTTTACGAAAAATCTAGCCGAGTTTTTATTTCATGAAACGAGCGAACAAACGCATGAAACATGAGATTGAGGTGGAAACAAAGATTGTGGAGAACTATTTTAAAATGAAAACAAATTTTGGTTTGCATTTGAATAATATAGTATATTCTTTACGAAAAATCTAGCCGAGTTTTTATTTCATGAAACGAGCGAACAAAGGCATGAAACATGAGTTTGAGGTGCAAACAAAGATCGTGGAGAAATATTTTAAAGTAAAAATAAATTTTGGTTTGCATTTGAATAATTTAGTATTTACGAAAAATCTAGCAGTGTTATTTTTATATAAAATGAGCGAACAAATGCATGAAACATGAGTTTTAGATGGAAACAAAGATTGTGGACAAATATTTTAAAATGAAAACAAATTTTCGTTTGCATTTGAATAATTTAGTATATTCTTTACGAAAAATCTAGCCGAGTTTTTATTTCATGAAACGAGCGAACAAACGCATGAAACATGAGATTGAGGTGGAAACAAAGATTGTGGAGAACTATTTTAAAATGAAAACAAATTTTGGTTTGCATTTGAATAATATAGTATATTCTTTACGAAAAATCTAGCCGAGTTTTTATTTCAGGAAACGAGCGAACAAACGCATGAAACATGAGATTGAGGTGGAAACAAAGATTGTGGAGAACTATTTTAAAATGAAAACAAATTTTGGTTTGCATTTGAATAATATAGTATATTCTTTACGAAAAATCTAGCCGAGTTTTTATTTCATGAAACGAGCGAACAAAGGCATGAAACATGAGTTTGAGGTGCAAACAAAGATCGTGGAGAAATATTTTAAAGTAAAAATAAATTTTGGTTTGCATTTGAATAATTTAGTATTTACGAAAAATCTAGCAGTGTTATTTTTATATAAAATGAGCGAACAAATGCATGAAACATGAGTTTTAGATGGAAACAAAGATTGTGGAGAAATATTTTAAAATGAAAACAAATTTTCGTTTGCATTTGAATAATTTTATATATTCTTTACGAAAAATCTAGCCGAGTTTTTATTTCATGAACGAGCGACCAAACGCATGAAACATGTGTTTGAGGTGCAAACAAAGATCGTGGAGAAATATTTTAAAGTAAAAATAAATTTTGGTTTGCATTTGAATAATTTAGTATTTACGAAAAATCTAGCAGTGTTATTTTTATATAAAATGAGCGAACAAATGCATGAAACATGAGTTTTAGATGGAAACAAAGATTGTGGAGAAATATTTTAAAATGAAAACAAATTTTCGTTTGCATTTGAATAATTTAGCATATTCTTTACGAAAAATCTAGCCGAGTTTTTATTTCATGAAACGAGCGAACAAACGCATGAAACATGAGATTGAGGTGGAAACAAAGATTGTGGAGAACTATTTTAAAATGAAAACAAATTTTGGTTTGCATTTGAATAATATAGTATATTCTTTACGAAAAATCTAGCCGAGTTTTTATTTCATGAAACGAGCGAACAAAGGCATGAAACATGAGTTTGAGGTGCAAACAAAGATCGTGGAGAAATATTTTAAAGTAAAAATAAATTTTGGTTTGCATTTGAATAATTTAGTATTTACGAAAAATCTAGCAGTGTTATTTTTATATAAAATGAGCGAACAAATGCATGAAACATGAGTTTTAGATGGAAACAAAGATTGTGGACAAATATTTTAAAATGAAAACAAATTTTCGTTTGCATTTGAATAATTTAGTATATTCTTTACGAAAAATCTAGCCGAGTTTTTATTTCATGAAACGAGCGAACAAACGCATGAAACATGAGATTGAGGTGGAAACAAAGATTGTGGAGAACTATTTTAAAATGAAAACAAATTTTGGTTTGCATTTGAATAATATAGTATATTCTTTACGAAAAATCTAGCCGAGTTTTTATTTCAGGAAACGAGCGAACAAACGCATGAAACATGAGATTGAGGTGGAAACAAAGATTGTGGAGAACTATTTTAAAATGAAAACAAATTTTGGTTTGCATTTGAATAATATAGTATATTCTTTACGAAAAATCTAGCCGAGTTTTTATTTCATGAAACGAGCGAACAAAGGCATGAAACATGAGTTTGAGGTGCAAACAAAGATCGTGGAGAAATATTTTAAAGTAAAAATAAATTTTGGTTTGCATTTGAATAATTTAGTATTTACGAAAAATCTAGCAGTGTTATTTTTATATAAAATGAGCGAACAAATGCATGAAACATGAGTTTTAGATGGAAACAAAGATTGTGGAGAAATATTTTAAAATGAAAACAAATTTTCGTTTGCATTTGAATAATTTAATATATTCTTTACGAAAAATCTAGCCGAGTTTTTATTTCATGAAACGAGCGACCAAACGCATGAAACATGAGATTGAGGTGGAAACAAAGATTGTGGAGAAATATTTTAAAATGAAAACAAATTTTGGTTTGCATTTGAATAATATAGTATATTCTTTACGAAAAATCTAGCCGAGTTTTTATTTCCTGAAACGAGCGAACAAAGGCATGAAACATGAGTTTTAGGTGCAAACAAAGATCGTGGAGAAATTTTTTAAAGTCAAAATAAATTTTGCTTTGCATTTGAATAATTTAGTATTTACGAAAAATCTAGCAGTGTTATTTTTATATAAAATGAGCGAACAAATGCGTGAAACATGAGTTTTAGATGGAAACAAAGATTGTGGAGAAATATTTTAAAATGAAAACAAATTTTCGTTTGCATTTGAATAATTTAGTATATTCTTTACGAAAAATCTAGCCGAGTTTTTATTTCATGAAACGAGCGAACAAACGCATGAAACATGAGATTGAGGTGGAAACAAAGATTGTGGAGAACTATTTTAAAATGAAAACAAATTTTGGTTTGCATTTGAATAATATAGTATATTCTTTACGAAAAATCTAGCCGAGTTTTTATTTCATGAAACGAGCGAACAAACGCATGAAACATGAGATTGAGGTGGAAACAAAGATTGTGGAGAACTATTTTAAAATGAAAACAAATTTTGGTTTGCATTTGAATAATATAGTATATTCTTTACGAAAAATCTAGCCGAGTTTTTATTTCATGAAACGAGCGAACAAAGGCATGAAACATGAGTTTGAGGTGCAAACAAAGATCGTGGAGAAATATTTTAAAGTAAAAATAAATTTTGGTTTGCATTTGAATAATTTAGTATTTACGAAAAATCTAGCAGTGTTATTTTTATATAAAATGAGCGAACAAATGCGTAAAACATGAGTTTTAGATGGAAACAAAGATTGTGGAGAAATATTTTAAAATGAAAACAAAATTTGGTTTGCATTTGAATAATATAGTATATTCTTTACGAAAAATCTAGCCGAGTTTTTATTTCATGAAACGAGCGAACAAAGGCATGAAACATGAGTTTGAGGTGCAAACAAAGATCGTGGAGAAATTTTTTAAAGTCAAAATAAATTTTGGTTTGCATTTGAATAATTTAGTATTTACGAAAAATCTAGCAGTGTTATTTTTATATAAAATGAGCGAAGAAATGTATGAAACATGAGTTTTAGATGGAAACAAAGATTGTGGAGAAATATTTTAAAATGAAAACAAATTTTCGTTTGCATTTGAATAATTTATTATATTCTTTACGAAAAATCTAGCCGAGTTTTTATTTCATGAAACGAGCGAACAAACGCATGAAACATGAGATTGAGGTGGAAACAAAGATTGTGGAGAACTATTTTAAAATGAAAACAAATTCTGGTTTGCATTTGAATAATATAGTATATTTTTTACGAAAAATCTAGCCGAGTTTTTATTTCATGAAACGAGCGAACAAAGGCATGAAACATGAGTTTGAGGTGCAAACAAAGATCGTGGAGAAATATTTTAAAGTAAAAATAAATTTTGGTTTGCATTTGAATAATTTAGTATTTACGAAAAATCTAGCAGTGTTATTTTTATATAAAATGAGCGAACAAATGCATGAAACATGAGTTTTAGATGGAAACAAAGATTGTGGAGAAATATTTTAAAATGAAAACAAATTTTCGTTTGCATTTGAATAATTTAGTATATTCTTTACGAAAAATCTAGCCGAGTTTTTATTTCATGAAACGAGCGAACAAACGCATGAAACATGAGATTGAGGTGGAAACAAAGATTGTGGAGAACTATTTTAAAATGAAAACAAATTTTGGTTTGCATTTGAATAATATAGTATATTCTTTACGAAAAATCTAGCCGAGTTTTTATTTCAGGAAACGAGCGAACAAACGCATGAAACATGAGATTGAGGTGGAAACAAAGATTGTGGAGAACTATTTTAAAATGAAAACAAATTTTGGTTTGCATTTGAATAATATAGTATATTCTTTACGAAAAATCTAGCCGAGTTTTTATTTCATGAAACGAGCGAACAAAGGCATGAAACATGAGTTTGAGGTGCAAACAAAGATCGTGGAGAAATATTTTAAAGTAAAAATAAATTTTGGTTTGCATTTGAATAATTTAGTATTTACGAAAAATCTAGCAGTGTTATTTTTATATAAAATGAGCGAACAAATGCATGAAACATGAGTCTTAGATGGAAACAAAGATTGTGGAGAAATATTTTAAAATGAAAACAAATTTTCGTTTGCATTTGAATAATTTAATATATTCTTTACGAAAAATCTAGCCGAGTTTTTATTTCATGAAACGAGCGACCAAACGCATGAAACATGAGATTGAGGTGGAAACAAAGATTGTGGAGAAATATTTTAAAATGAAAACAAATTTTGGTTTGCATTTGAATAATATAGTATATTCTTTACGAAAAATCTAGCCGAGTTTTTATTTCATGAAACGAGCGAACAAACGCATGAAACATGAGATTGAGGTGGAAACAAAGATTGTGGAGGACTATTTTAAAATGAAAACAAATTTTGGTTTGCATTTGAATAATATAGTATATTCTTTACGAAAAATCTAGCCGAGTTTTTATTTCCTGAAACGAGCGAACAAAGGCATGAAACATGAGTTTGAGGTGCAAACAAAGATCGTGGAGAAATTTTTTTAAGTCAAAATAAATTTTGGTTTGCATTTGAATAATTTAGTATTTACGAAAAATCTAGCAGTGTTATTTTTATATAAAATGAGCGAACAAATGCGTGAAACATGAGTTTTAGATGGAAACAAAGATTGTGGAGAAATATTTTAAAATGAAAACAAAATTTGGTTTGCATTTGAATAATATAGTATATTCTTTACGAAAAATCTAGCCGAGTTTTTATTTCATGAAACGAGCGAACAAAGGCATGAAACATGAGTTTGAGGTGCAAACAAAGATCGTGGAGAAATTTTTTAAAGTCAAAATAAATTTTGGTTTGCATTTGAATAATTTAGTATTTACGAAAAATCTAGCAGCGTTATTTTTATATAAAATGAGCGAACAAATGCATGAAACATGAGTTTTAGATGGAAACAAAGATTGTGGAGAAATATTTTAAAATGAAAACAAATTTTCGTTTGCATTTGAATAATTTATTATATTCTTTACGAAAAATCTAGCCGAGTTTTTATTTCATGAAACGAGCGAACAAACGCATGAAACATGAGATTGAGGTGGAAACAAAGATTGTGGAGAACTATTTTAAAATGAAAACAAATTCTGGTTTGCATTTGAATAATATAGTATATTTTTTACGAAAAATCTAGCCGAGTTTTTATTTCATGAAACGAGCGAACAAAGGCATGAAACATGAGTTTGAGGTGCAAACAAAGATCGTGGAGAAATATTTTAAAGTAGAAATAAATTTTGGTTTGCATTTGAATAATTTAGTATTTACGAAAAATCTAGCAGTGTTATTTTTATATAAAATGAGCGAACAAATGCATGAAACATGAGTTTTAGACGGAAACAAAGATTGTGGAGAAATATTTTAAAATGAAAACAAATTTTCGTTTTCATTTGAATAATTTAGTATATTCTTTACGAAAAATCTAGCCGAGTTTTTATTTCATGAAACGAGCGAACAAAGGCATGAAACATGAGTTTGAGGTGCAAACAAAGTTCGTGGAGAAGTTTTTTAAAGTCAAAATAAATTTTGGTTTGCATTTGAATAATTTAGTATTTATGAAAAATCTAGCAGTATTATTTTTATATAAAATGAGCGAACAAATGCATGAAACATGAGTTTTAGATGGAAACAAAGATTGTGGAGAAATATTTTAAAATGAAAACAAATTTTCGTTTGCATTTGAATAATTTAATATATTCTTTACGAAAAATCTAACCGAGTTTTTATTTCATGAAACGAGCGACCAAACGCATGAAACATGAGATTGAGGTGGAAACAAAGATTGTGGAGAACTATTTTAAAATGAAAACAAATTTTGGTTTGCATTTGAATAATATAGTATATTCTTTACGAAAAATCTAGCCGAGTTTTTATTTCATGAAACGAGCGAACAAAGGCATGAAACATGAGTTTGAGGTGCAAACAATGATCGTGGAGAAATATTTTAAAGTCAAAATAAATTTTGGTTTGCATTTGAATAATTTAGTATTTACGAAAAATCTAGCAGTGTTATTTTTATATAAAGTGAGCGAACAAATGCATGAAACATGAGTTTTAGATGGAAACAAAGATTGTGGAGAAATATTTTCAAATGAAAACAAATTTTCGTTTGCATTTGAATAATTTAGTATATTCTTTACGAAAAATCTAGCCGAGTTTTTATTTCATGAAACGAGCGAACAAACGCATGAAACATGAGATTGAGGTGGAAACAAAGATTGTGGAGAACTATTTTAAAATGAAAACAAATTTTGGTTTGCATTTGAATAATATAGTATATTCTTTACGAAAAATCTAGCCGAGTTTTTATTTCATGAAACGAGCGAACAAAGGCATGAAACATGAGTTTGAGGTGCAAACAAAGATCGTGGAGAAATATTTTAAAGTAAAAATAAATTTTGGTTTGCATTTGAATAATTTAGTATTTACGAAAAATCTAGCAGTGTTATTTTTATATAAAATGAGCGAACAAATGCATGAAACATGAGTTTTAGATGGAAACAAAGATTGTGGAGAAATATTTTAAAATGAAAACAAATTTTCGTTTGCATTTGAATAATTTAATATATTCTTTACGAAAAATCTAGCCGAGTTTTTATTTCATGAAACGAGCGACCAAACGCATGAAACATGAGATTGAGGTGGAAACAAAGATTGTGGAGAAATATTTTAAAATGAAAACAAATTTTGGTTTGCATTTGAATAATATAGTATATTCTTTACGAAAAATCTAGCCGAATTTTTATTTCCTGAAACGAGCGAACAAAGGCATGAAACATGAGTTTGAGGTGCAAACAAAGATCGTGGAGAAATTTTTTTAAGTCAAAATAAATTTTGGTTTGCATTTGAATAATTTAGTATTTACGAAAAATCTAGCAGTGTTATTTTTATATAAAATGAGCGAACAAATGCATGAAACATGAGTTTTAGATGGAAACAAAGATTGTGGAGAAATATTTTAAAATGAAAACAAATTTTCGTTTGCATTTGAATAATTTAATATATTCTTTACGAAAAATCTAGCCGAGTTTTTATTTCATGAAACGAGCGACCAAACGCATGAAACATGAGATTGAGGTGGAAACAAAGATTGTGGAGAACTATTTTAAAATGAAAACAAATTCTGGTTTGCATTTGAATAATATAGTATATTCTTTACGAAAAATCTAGCCGAGTTTTTATTTCATGAAACGAGCGAACAAAGGCATGAAACATGAGTTTGAGGTGCAAACAATGATCGTGGAGAAATATTTTAAAGTAGAAATAAATTTTGGTTTGCATTTGAATAATTTAGTATTTACGAAAAATCTAGCAGTGTTATTTTTATATAAAATGAGCGAACAAATGCATGAAACATGAGTTTTAGATGGAAACAAAGATTGTGGAGAAATATTTTAAAATGAAAACAAATTTTCGTTTTCATTTGAATAATTTAGTATATTCTTTACGAAAAATCTAGCCGAGTTTTTATTTCATGAAACGAGCGAACAAAGGCATGAAACATGAGTTTGAGGTGGAAACAAAGATTGTGGAGAACTATTTTAAAATGAAAACAAATTTTGGTTTGCATTTGAATAATATAGTATATTCTTTACGAAAAATCTAGCCGAGTTTTTATTTCATGAAACACGCGAACAAAGGCATGAAACATGAGTTTGAGGTGCAAACAAAGATCGTGGAGAAATATTTTAAAGTAAAAATAAATTTTGGTTTGCATTTGAATAATTTAGTATTTACGAAAAATCTAGCAGTGTTATTTTTATATAAAATGAGCGAACAAATGCATGAAACATGAGTTTTAGATGGAAACAAAGATTGTGGAGAAATATTTTAAAATGAAAACAAATTTTCGTTTGCATTTGAATAATTTAATATATTCTTTACGAAAAATCTAGCCGAGTTTTTATTTCATGAAACGAGCGACCAAACGCATGAAACATGAGATTGAGGTGGAAACAAAGATTGTGGAGAAATATTTTAAAATGAAAACAAATTTTGGTTTGCATTTGAATAATATAGTATATTCTTTACGAAAAATCTAGCCGAGTTTTTATTTCCTGAAACGAGCGAACAAAGGCATGAAACATGAGTTTGAGGTGCAAACAAAGATCGTGGAGAAATTTTTTTAAGTCAAAATAAATTTTGGTTTGCATTTGAATAATTTAGTGTTTACGAAAAATCTAGCAGTGTTATTTTTATATAAAATGAGCGAACAAATGCGTGAAACATGAGTTTTAGATGGAAACAAAGATTGTGGAGATATATTTTAAAATGAAAACAAAATTTGGTTTGCATTTGAATAATATAGTATATTCTTTACGAAAAATCTAGCCGAGTTTTTATTTCATGAAACGAGCGAACAAAGGCATGAAACATGAGTTTGAGGTGCAAACAAAGATCGTGGAGAAATTTTTTAAAGTCAAAATAAATTTTGGTTTGCATTTGAATAATTTAGTATTTACGAAAAATCTAGCAGTGTTATTTTTATATAAAATGAGCGAACAAATGCATGAAACATGAGTTTTAGATGGAAACAAAGATTGTGGAGAAATATTTTAAAATGAAAACAAATTTTCGTTTGCATTTGAATAATTTATTATATTCTTTACGAAAAATCTAGCCGAGTTGTTATTTCATGAAACGAGCGAACAAACGCATGAAACATGAGATTGAGGTGGAAACAAAGATTGTGGAGAACTATTTTAAAATGAAAACAAATTTTGGTTTGCATTTGAATAATATAGTATATTCTTTACGAAAAATCTAGCCGAGTTTTTATTTCATGAAACGAGCGAACAAAGGCATGAAACATGAGTTTGAGGTGCAAACAAAGATCGTGGAGAAATATTTTAAAGTAAAAATAAATTTTGGTTTGCATTTGAATAATTTAGTACTTACGAAAAATCTAGCAGTGTTATTTTTATATAAAATGAGCGAACAAATGCATGAAACATGAGTTTTAGATGGAAACAAAGATTGTGGAGAAATATTTTAAAATGAAAACAAATTTTCGTTTGCATTTGAATAATTTAATATATTCTTTACGAAAAATCTAGCCGAGTTTTTATTTCATGAAACGAGCGACCAAACGCATGAAACATGAGATTGAGGTGGAAACAAAGATTGTGGAGAAATATTTTAAAATGAAAACAAATTTTGGTTTGCATTTGAATAATATAGTATATTCTTTACGAAAAATCTAGCCGAGTTTTTATTTCCTGAAACGAGCGAACAAAGGCATGAAACATGAGTTTGAGGTGCAAACAAAGATCGTGGAGAAATTTTTTTTAAGTCAAAATAAATTTTGGTTTGCATTTGAATAATTTAGTATTTACGAAAAATCTAGCAGTGTTATTTTTATATAAAATGAGCGAACAAATGCACGAAACATGAGTTTTAGATGGAAACAAAGATTGTGGAGAAATATTTTAAAATGAAAACAAATTTTCGTTTGCATTTGAATAATTTAATATATTCTTTACGAAAAATCTAGCCGAGTTTTTATTTCATGAAACGAGCGACCAAACGCATGAAACATGAGATTGAGGTGGAAACAAAGATTGTGGAGAACTATTTTAAAATGAAAACAAATTTTGGTTTGCATTTGAATAATATAGTATATTCTTTACGAAAAATCTAGCCGAGTTTTTATTTCATGAAACGAGCGAACAAAGGCATGAAACATGAGTTTGAGGTGCAAACAATGATCGTGGAGAAATATTTTAAAGTAAAAATAAATTTTGGTTTGCATTTGAATAATTTAGTATTTACGAAAAATCTAGCAGTGTTATTTTTATATAAAATGAGCGAACAAATGCATGAAACATGAGTTTTAGATGGAAACAAAGATTGTGGAGAAATATTTTAAAATGAAAACAAATTTTCGTTTGCATTTGAATAATTTAATATATTCTTTACGAAAAATCTAGCCGAGTTTTTATTTCATGAAACGAGCGACCAAACGCATGAAACATGAGATTGAGGTGGAAACAAAGATTGTGGAGAAATATTTTAAAATGAAAACAAATTTTGGTTTGCATTTGAATAATATAGTATATTCTTTACGAAAAATCTAGCCGAGTTTTTATTTCCTGAAACGAGCGAACAAAGGCATGAAACATGAGTTTGAGGTGCAAACAAAGATCGTGGAGAAATTTTTTTAAGTCAAAATAAATTTTGGTTTGCATTTGAATAATTTAGTGTTTACGAAAAATCTAGCAGTGTTATTTTTATATAAAATGAGCGAACAAATGCGTGAAACATGAGTTTTAGATGGAAACAAAGATTGTGGAGATATATTTTAAAATGAAAACAAAATTTGGTTTGCATTTGAATAATATAGTATATTCTTTACGAAAAATCTAGCCGAGTTTTTATTTCATGAAACGAGCGAACAAAGGCATGAAACATGAGTTTGAGGTGCAAACAAAGATCGTGGAGAAATTTTTTAAAGTCAAAATAAATTTTGGTTTGCATTTGAATAATTTAGTATTTACGAAAAATCTAGCAGTGTTATTTTTATATAAAATGAGCGAACAAATGCATGAAACATGAGTTTTAGATGGAAACAAAGATTGTGGAGAAATATTTTAAAATGAAAACAAATTTTCGTTTGCATTTGAATAATTTATTATATTCTTTACGAAAAATCTAGCCGAGTTTTTATTTCATGAAACGAGCGAACAAACGCATGAAACATGAGATTGAGGTGGAAACAAAGATTGTGGAGAACTATTTTAAAATGAAAACAAATTTTGGTTTGCATTTGAATAATATAGTATATTCTTTACGAAAAATCTAGCCGAGTTTTTATTTCATGAAACGAGCGAACAAAGGCATGAAACATGAGTTTGAGGTGCAAACAAAGATCGTGGAGAAATATTTTAAAGTAAAAATAAATTTTGGTTTGCATTTGAATAATTTAGTACTTACGAAAAATCTAGCAGTGTTATTTTTATATAAAATGAGCGAACAAATGCATGAAACATGAGTTTTAGATGGAAACAAAGATTGTGGAGAAATATTTTAAAATGAAAACAAATTTTCGTTTGCATTTGAATAATTTAATATATTCTTTACGAAAAATCTAGCCGAGTTTTTATTTCATGAAACGAGCGACCAAACGCATGAAACATGAGATTGAGGTGGAAACAAAGATTGTGGAGAAATATTTTAAAATGAAAACAAATTTTGGTTTGCATTTGAATAATATAGTATATTCTTTACGAAAAATCTAGCCGAGTTTTTATTTCCTGAAACGAGCGAACAAAGGCATGAAACATGAGTTTGAGGTGCAAACAAAGATCGTGGAGAAATTTTTTTAAGTCAAAATAAATTTTGGTTTGCATTTGAATAATTTAGTATTTACGAAAAATCTAGCAGTGTTATTTTTATATAAAATGAGCGAACAAATGCACGAAACATGAGTTTTAGATGGAAACAAAGATTGTGGAGAAATATTTTAAAATGAAAACAAATTTTCGTTTGCATTTGAATAATTTAATATATTCTTTACGAAAAATCTAGCCGAGTTTTTATTTCAGGAAACGAGCGACCAAACGCATGAAACATGAGATTGAGGTGGAAACAAAGATTGTGGAGAACTATTTTAAAATGAAAACAAATTTTGGTTTGCATTTGAATAATATAGTATATTCTTTACGAAAAATCTAGCCGAGTTTTTATTTCATGAAACGAGCGAACAAAGGCATGAAACATGAGTTTGAGGTGCAAACAAAGATCGTGGAGAAATATTTTAAAGTCAAAATAAATTTTGGTTTGCATTTGAATAATTTAGTATTTACGAAAAATCTAGCAGTGTTATTTTTATATAAAATGAGCGAACAAATGCATGAAACATGAGTTTTAGATGGAAACAAAGATTGTGGAGAAATATTTTAAAATGAAAACAAATTTTCGTTTGCATTTGAATAATTTATTATATTCTTTACGAAAAATCTAGCCGAGTTTTTATTTCATGAAACGAGCGAACAAACGCATGAAACATGAGATTGAGGTGGAAACAAAGATTGTGGAGAACTATTTTAAAATGAAAACAAATTTTGGTTTGCATTTGAATAATATAGTATATTCTTTACGAAAAATCTAGCCGAGTTTTTATTTCATGAAACGAGCGAACAAAGGCATGAAACATGAGTTTGAGGTGCAAACAAAGATCGTGGAGAAATATTTTAAAGTAAAAATAAATTTTGGTTTGCATTTGAATAATTTAGTACTTACGAAAAATCTAGCAGTGTTATTTTTATATAAAATGAGCGAACAAATGCATGAAACATGAGTTTTAGATGGAAACAAAGATTGTGGAGAAATATTTTAAAATGAAAACAAATTTTCGTTTGCATTTGAATAATTTAATATATTCTTTACGAAAAATCTAGCCGAGTTTTTATTTCATGAAACGAGCGACCAAACGCATGAAACATGAGATTGAGGTGGAAACAAAGATTGTGGAGAAATATTTTAAAATGAAAACAAATTTTGGTTTGCATTTGAATAATATAGTATATTCTTTACGAAAAATCTAGCCGAGTTTTTATTTCCTGAAACGAGCGAACAAAGGCATGAAACATGAGTTTGAGGTGCAAACAAAGATCGTGGAGAAATTTTTTTAAGTCAAAATAAATTTTGGTTTGCATTTGAATAATTTAGTATTTACGAAAAATCTAGCAGTGTTATTTTTATATAAAATGAGCGAACAAATGCACGAAACATGAGTTTTAGATGGAAACAAAGATTGTGGAGAAATATTTTAAAATGAAAACAAATTTTCGTTTGCATTTGAATAATTTAATATATTCTTTACGAAAAATCTAGCCGAGTTTTTATTTCATGAAACGAGCGACCAAACGCATGAAACATGAGATTGAGGTGGAAACAAAGATTGTGGAGAACTATTTTAAAATGAAAACAAATTTTGGTTTGCATTTGAATAATATAGTATATTCTTTACGAAAAATCTAGCCGAGTTTTTATTTCATGAAACGAGCGAACAAAGGCATGAAACATGAGTTTGAGGTGCAAACAATGATCGTGGAGAAATATTTTAAAGTCAAAATAAATTTTGGTTTGCATTTGAATAATTTAGTACTTACGAAAAATCTAGCAGTGTTATTTTTATATAAAATGAGCGAACAAATGCATGAAACATGAGTTTTAGATGGAAACAAAGATTGTGGAGAAATATTTTAAAATGAAAACAAATTTTCGTTTGCATTTGAATAATTTAGTATATTCTTTACGAAAAATCTAGCCGAGTTTTTATTTCATGAAACGAGCGAACAAACGCATGAAACATGAGATTGAGGTGGAAACAAAGATTGTGGAGAACTATTTTAAAATGAAAACAAATTTTGGTTTGCATTTGAATAATATAGTATATTCTTTACGAAAAATCTAGCCGAGTTTTTATTTCATGAAACGAGCGAACAAAGGCATGAAACATGAGTTTGAGGTGCAAACAAAGATCGTGGAGAAATATTTTAAAGTAAAAATAAATTTTGGTTTGCATTTGAATAATTTAGTATTTACGAAAAATCTAGTAGTGTTATTTTTATATAAAATGAGCGAACAAATGCATGAAACATGAGTTTTAGATGGAAACAAAGATTGTGGAGAAATATTTTAAAATGAAAACAAATTTTCGTTTGCATTTGAATAATTTAATATATTCTTTACGAAAAATCTAGCCGAGTTTTTATTTCATGAAACGAGCGACCAAACGCATGAAACATGAGATTGAGGTGGAAACAAAGATTGTGGAGAAATATTTTAAAATGAAAACAAATTTTGGTTTGCATTTGAATAATATAGTATATTCTTTACGAAAAATCTAGCCGAGTTTTTATTTCCTGAAACGAGCGAATAAAGGCATGAAACATGAGTTTGAGGTGCAAACAAAGATCGTGGAGAAATTTTTTTAAGTCAAAATAAATTTTGGTTTGCATTTGAATAATTTAGTGTTTACGAAAAATCTAGCAGTGTTATTTTTATATAAAATGAGCGAACAAATGCGTGAAACATGAGTTTTAGATGGAAACAAAGATTGTGGAGTTTTTATTTCATGAAACGAGCGAACAAACGCATGAAACATGAGATTGAGGTGGAAACAAAGATTGTGGAGAACTATTTTAAAATGAAAACAAATTTTGGTTTGCATTTGAATAATATAGTATATTCTTTACGAAAAATCTAGCCGTGTTTTTATTTCATGAAACGAGCGAACAAAGGCATGAAACATGAGTTTGAGGTGCAAACAAAGATCGTGGAGAAATATTTTAAAGTAAAAATAAATTTTGGTTTGCATTTGAATAATTTAGTATTTACGAAAAATCTAGCAGTGTTATTTTTATATAAAATGAGCGAACAAATGCATGAAACATGAGTTTTAGACGGAAACAAAGATTGTGGAGAAATATTTTAAAATGAAAACAAATTTTCGTTTGCATTTGAATAATTTAGTATATTCTTTACGAAAAATCTAGCCGAGTTTTTATTTCATGAAACGAGCGAACAAAGGCATGAAACATGAGTTTGAGGTGCAAACAAAGATCGTGGAGAAATTTTTTAAAGTCAAAATAAATTTTGGTTTGCATTTGAATAATTTAGTATTTACGAAAAATCTAGCAGTGTTATTTTTATATAAAATGAGCGAACAAATGCATGAAACATGAGTTTTAGACGGAAACAAAGATTGTGGAGAAATATTTTAAAATGAAAACAAATTTTCGTTTGCATTTGAATAATATAGTATATTCTTTACGAAAAATCTAGCCGAGTTTTTATTTAATGAAACGAGCGAACAAACGCATGAAACATGAGATTGAGGTGGAAACAAAGATTGTGGAGAACTATTTTAAAATGAAAACAAATTTTCGTTTGCATTTGAATAATATAGTATATTCTTTACGAAAAATCTAGCCGAGTTTTTATTTCATGAAACGAGCGAACAAACGCATGAAACATGAGATTGAGGTGGAAACAAAGATTGTGGAGAACTATTTTAAAATGAAAACAAATTTTGGTTTGCATTTGAATAATATAGTATATTCTTTACGAAAAATCTAGCCGAGTTTTTATTTCATGAAACGAGCGAACAAAGGCATGAAACATGAGTTTGAGGTGCAAACAAAGATCGTGGAGAAATATTTTAAAGTAAAAATAAATTTTTGTTTGCATTTGAATAATTTAGTATTTACGAAAAATCTAGCAGTGTTATTTTTATATAAAATGAGCGAACAAATGCATGAAACATGAGTTTTAGATGGAAACAAAGATTGTGGAGAAATATTTTAAAATGAAAACAAATTTTCGTTTGCATTTGAATAATTTAATATATTCTTTACGAAAAATCTAGCCGAGTTTTTATTTCATGAAACGAGCGACCAAACGCATGAAACATGAGATTGAGGTGGAAACAAAGATTGTGGAGAAATATTTTAAAATGAAAACAAATTTTGGTTTGCATTTGAATAATATAGTATATTCTTTACGAAAAATCTAGCCGAGTTTTTATTTCCTGAAACGAGCGAATAAAGGCATGAAACATGAGTTTGAGGTGCAAACAAAGATCGTGGAGAAATTTTTTTAAGTCAAAATAAATTTTGGTTTGCATTTGAATAATTTAGTGTTTACGAAAAATCTAGCAGTGTTATTTTTATATAAAATGAGCGAACAAATGCGTGAAACATGAGTTTTAGATGGAAACAAAGATTGTGGAGAAATATTTTAAAATGAAAACAAAATTTGGTTTGCATTTGAATAATATAGTATATTCTTTACGAAAAATCTAGCCGAGTTTTTATTTCATGAAACGAGCGAACAAAGGCATGAAACATGAGTTTGAGGTGCAAACAAAGATCGTGGAGAAATTTTTTAAAGTCAAAATAAATTTTGGTTTGCATTTGAATAATTTAGTATTTACGAAAAATCTAGCAGTGTTATTTTTATATAAAATGAGCGAACAAATGCATGAAACATGAGTTTTAGATGGAAACAAAGATTGTGGAGAAATATTTTAAAATGAAAACAAATTTTCGTTTGCATTTGAATAATTTATTATATTCTTTACGAAAAATCTAGCCGAGTTTTTATTTCATGAAACGAGCGAACAAACGCATGAAACATGAGATTGAGGTGGAAACAAAGATTGTGGAGAACTATTTTAAAATGAAAACAAATTTTGGTTTGCATTTGAATAATATAGTATATTCTTTACGAAAAATCTAGCCGTGTTTTTATTTCATGAAACGAGCGAACAAAGGCATGAAACATGAGTTTGAGGTGCAAACAAAGATCGTGGAGAAATATTTTAAAGTAAAAATAAATTTTGGTTTGCATTTGAATAATTTAGTATTTACGAAAAATCTAGCAGTGTTATTTTTATATAAAATGAGCGAACAAATGCATGAAACATGAGTTTTAGACGGAAACAAAGATTGTGGAGAAATATTTTAAAATGAAAACAAATTTTCGTTTGCATTTGAATAATTTAGTATATTCTTTACGAAAAATCTAGCCGAGTTTTTATTTCATGAAACGAGCGAACAAAGGCATGAAACATGAGTTTGAGGTGCAAACAAAGATCGTGGAGAAATTTTTTAAAGTCAAAATAAATTTTGGTTTGCATTTGAATAATTTAGTATTTACGAAAAATCTAGCAGTGTTATTTTTATATAAAATGAGCGAACAAATGCATGAAACATGAGTTTTAGACGGAAACAAAGATTGTGGAGAAATATTTTAAAATGAAAACAAATTTTCGTTTGCATTTGAATAATATAGTATATTCTTTACGAAAAATCTAGCCGAGTTTTTATTTCATGAAACGAGCGAACAAACGCATGAAACATGAGATTGAGGTGGAAACAAAGATTGTGGAGAACTATTTTAAAATGAAAACAAATTTTCGTTTGCATTTGAATAATATAGTATATTCTTTACGAAAAATCTAGCCGAGTTTTTATTTCATGAAACGAGCGAACAAACGCATGAAACATGAGATTGAGGTGGAAACAAAGATTGTGGAGAACTATTTTAAAATGAAAACAAATTTTGGTTTGCATTTGAATAATATAGTATATTCTTTACGAAAAATCTAGCCGAGTTTTTATTTCCTGAAACGAGCGAATAAAGGCATGAAACATGAGTTTGAGGTGCAAACAAAGATCGTGGAGAAATTTTTTTAAGTCAAAATAAATTTTGGTTTGCATTTGAATAATTTAGTGTTTACGAAAAATCTAGCAGTGTTATTTTTATATAAAATGAGCGAACAAATGCGTGAAACATGAGTTTTAGACGGAAACAAAGATTGTGGAGAAATATTTTAAAATGAAAACAAAATTTGGTTTGCATTTGAATAATATAGTATATTCTTTACGAAAAATCTAGCCGAGTTTTTATTTCATGAAACGAGCGAACAAAGGCATGAAACATGAGTTTGAGGTGCAAACAAAGATCGTGGAGAAATTTTTTAAAGTCAAAATAAATTTTGGTTTGCATTTGAATAATTTAGTATTTACGAAAAATCTAGCAGTGTTATTTTTATATAAAATGAGCGAACAAATGCATGAAACATGAGTTTTAGATGGAAACAAAGATTGTGGAGAAATATTTTAAAATGAAAACAAATTTTCGTTTGCATTTGAATAATTTATTATATTCTTTACGAAAAATCTAGCCGAGTTTTTATTTCATGAAACGAGCGAACAAACGCATGAAACATGAGATTGAGGTGGAAACAAAGATTGTGGAGAACTATTTTAAAATGAAAACAAATTTTGGTTTGCATTTGAATAATATAGTATATTCTTTACGAAAAATCTAGCCGTGTTTTTATTTCATGAAACGAGCGAACAAAGGCATGAAACATGAGTTTGAGGTGCAAACAAAGATCGTGGAGAAATATTTTAAAGTAAAAATAAATTTTGGTTTGCATTTGAATAATTTAGTATTTACGAAAAATCTAGCAGTGTTATTTTTATATAAAATGAGCGAACAAATGCATGAAACATGAGTTTTAGACGGAAACAAAGATTGTGGAGAAATATTTTAAAATGAAAACAAATTTTCGTTTGCATTTGAATAATTTAGTATATTCTTTACGAAAAATCTAGCCGAGTTTTTATTTCATGAAACGAGCGAACAAAGGCATGAAACATGAGTTTGAGGTGCAAACAAAGATCGTGGAGAAATTTTTTAAAGTCAAAATAAATTTTGGTTTGCATTTGAATAATTTAGTATTTACGAAAAATCTAGCAGTGTTATTTTTATATAAAATGAGCGAACAAATGCATGAAACATGAGTTTTAGACGGAAACAAAGATTGTGGAGAAATATTTTAAAATGAAAACAAATTTTCGTTTGCATTTGAATAATATAGTATATTCTTTACGAAAAATCTAGCGGAGTTTTTATTTCATGAAACGAGCGAACAAACGCATGAAACATGAGATTGAGGTGGAAACAAAGATTGTGGAGAACTATTTTAAAATGAAAACAAATTTTCGTTTGCATTTGAATAATATAGTATATTCTTTACGAAAAATCTAGCCGAGTTTTTATTTCATGAAACGAGCGAACAAACGCATGAAACATGAGATTGAGGTGGAAACAAAGATTGTGGAGAACTATTTTAAAATGAAAACAAATTTTGGTTTGCATTTGAATAATATAGTATATTCTTTACGAAAAATCTAGCCGAGTTTTTATTTCATGAAACGAGCGAACAAAGGCATGAAACATGAGTTTGAGGTGCAAACAAAGATCGTGGAGAAATATTTTAAAGTAAAAATAAATTTTGGTTTGCATTTGAATAATTTAGTATTTACGAAAAATCTAGCAGTGTTATTTTTATATAAAATGAGCGAACAAATGCATGAAACATGAGTTTTAGATGGAAACAAAGATTGTGGAGAAATATTTTAAAATGAAAACAAATTTTCGTTTGCATTTGAATAATTTAATATATTCTTTACGAAAAATCTAGCCGAGTTTTTATTTCATGAAACGAGCGACCAAACGCATGAAACATGAGATTGAGGTGGAAACAAAGATTGTGGAGAAATATTTTAAAATGAAAACAAATTTTGGTTTGCATTTGAATAATATAGTATATTCTTTACGAAAAATCTAGCCGAGTTTTTATTTCCTGAAACGAGCGAACAAAGGCATGAAACATGAGTTTGAGGTGCAAACAAAGATCGTGGAGAAATTTTTTTAAGTCAAAATAAATTTTGGTTTGCATTTGAATAATTTAGTATTTACGAAAAATCTAGCAGTGTTATTTTTATATAAAATGAGCGAACAAATGCATGAAACATGAGTTTTAGACGGAAACAAAGATTGTGGAGAAATATTTTAAAATGAAAACAAATTTTCGTTTGCATTTGAATAATATAGTATATTCTTTACGAAAAATCTAGCGGAGTTTTTATTTCATGAAACGAGCGAACAAACGCATGAAACATGAGATTGAGGTGGAAACAAAGATTGTGGAGAACTATTTTAAAATGAAAACAAATTTTCGTTTGCATTTGAATAATATAGTATATTCTTTACGAAAAATCTAGCCGAGTTTTTATTTCATGAAACGAGCGAACAAACGCATGAAACATGAGATTGAGGTGGAAACAAAGATTGTGGAGAACTATTTTAAAATGAAAACAAATTTTGGTTTGCATTTGAATAATATAGTATATTCTTTACGAAAAATCTAGCCGAGTTTTTATTTCATGAAACGAGCGAACAAAGGCATGAAACATGAGTTTGAGGTGCAAACAAAGATCGTGGAGAAATATTTTAAAGTAAAAATAAATTTTGGTTTGCATTTGAATAATTTAGTATTTACGAAAAATCTAGCAGTGTTATTTTTATATAAAATGAGCGAACAAATGCATGAAACATGAGTTTTAGATGGAAACAAAGATTGTGGAGAAATATTTTAAAATGAAAACAAATTTTCGTTTGCATTTGAATAATTTAATATATTCTTTACGAAAAATCTAGCCGAGTTTTTATTTCATGAAACGAGCGACCAAACGCATGAAACATGAGATTGAGGTGGAAACAAAGATTGTGGAGAAATATTTTAAAATGAAAACAAATTTTGGTTTGCATTTGAATAATATAGTATATTCTTTACGAAAAATCTAGCCGAGTTTTTATTTCCTGAAACGAGCGAACAAAGGCATGAAACATGAGTTTGAGGTGCAAACAAAGATCGTGGAGAAATTTTTTTAAGTCAAAATAAATTTTGGTTTGCATTTGAATAATTTAGTGTTTACGAAAAATCTAGCAGTGTTATTTTTATATAAAATGAGCGAACAAATGCGTGAAACATGAGTTTTAGATGGAAACAAAGATTGTGGAGAAATATTTTAAAATGAAAACAAAATTTTGTTTGCATTTGAATAATATAGTATATTCTTTACGAAAAATCTAGCCGAGTTTTTATTTCATGAAACGAGCGAACAAAGGCATGAAACATGAGTTTGAGGTGCAAACAAAGATCGTGGAGAAATTTTTTAAAGTCAAAATAAATTTTGGTTTGCATTTGAATAATTTAGTATTTACGAAAAATCTAGCAGTGTTATTTTTATATAAAATGAGCGAACAAATGCATGAAACATGAGTTTTAGATGGAAACAAAGATTGTGGAGAAATATTTTAAAATGAAAACAAATTTTCGTTTGCATTTGAATAATTTATTATATTCTTTACGAAAAATCTAGCCGAGTTTTTATTTCATGAAACGAGCGAACAAACGCATGAAACATGAGATTGAGGTGGAAACAAAGATTGTGGAGAACTATTTTAAAATGAAAACAAATTTTGGTTTGCATTTGAATAATATAGTATATTCTTTACGAAAAATCTAGCCGAGTTTTTATTTCATGAAACGAGCGAACAAAGGCATGAAACATGAGTTTGAGGTGCAAACAAAGATCGTGGAGAAATATTTTAAAGTAAAAATAAATTTTGGTTTGCATTTGAACAATTTAGTATTTACGAAAAATCTAGCAGTGTTATTTTTATATAAAATGAGCGAACAAATGCATGAAACATGAGTTTTAGACGGAAACAAAGATTGTGGAGAAATATTTTAAAATGAAAACAAATTTTCATTTGCATTTGAATAATTTAGTATATTCTTTACGAAAAATCTAGCCGAGTTTTTATTTCATGAAACGAGCGAACAAAGGCATGAAACATGAGTTTGAGGTGCAAACAAAGATCGTGGAGCAATTTTTTAAAGTCAAAATAAATTTTGGTTTGCATTCGAATAATTTAGTATTTACGAAAAATCTAGCAGTGTTATTTTTATATAAAATGAGCGAACAAATGCATGAAACATGAGTTTTAGATGGAAACAAAGATTGTGGAGAAATATTTTAAAATGAAAACAAATTTTCGTTTGCATTTGAATAATTTAATATATTCTTTACGAAAAATCTAGCCGAGTTTTTATTTCATGAAACGAGCGACCAAACGCATGAAACATGAGATTGAGGTGGAAACAAAGATTGTGGAGAAATATTTTTAAATGAAAACAAATTTTGGTTTGCATTTGAATAATATAGTATATTCTTTACGAAAAATCTAGCCGAGTTTTTATTTCCTGAAACGAGCGAACAAAGGCATGAAACATGAGCTTGAGGTGCAAACAAAGATCGTGGAGAAATTTTTTAAAGTCAAAATAAATTTTGGTTTGCATTTGAATAATTTAGTATTTACGAAAAATCTAGCAGTGTTATTTTTATATAAAATGAGCGAACAAATGCGTGAAACATGAGTATTAGATGGAAACAAAGATTGTGGAGAAATATTTTAAAATGAAAACAAAATTTGGTTTGCATTTGAATAATATAGTATATTCTTTACGAAAAATCTAGCCGAGTTTTTATTTCATGAAACGAGCGAACAAAGGCATGAAACATGAGATTGAGGTGGAAACAAAGATTGTGGAGAAATATTTTAAAATGAACACAAATTTTGGTTTGCATTTGAATAATATAGTATATTCTTTACGAAAAATCTAGCATAATTTTTATTTCATGAAACGAGCGAACAAAGGCATGAAACATGAGTTTGAGGTGCAAACAAAGATCGTGGAGAAATATTTTAGAGAAAAAATAAATTTTGGTTTGCATTTGAATAATTTAGTATTTACGAAAAATCTAGCAGTTTAATTTTTATATAAAATGAGCGAACAAATGCATGAAACATGAGTTTTAGATGGAAACAAAGATTGTGGAGAAATATTTTAATATGAAAACAAATTTTCGTTTGCATTTGAATAATTTAATATATTCTTTACGAAAAATCTAGCCGAGTTTTTATTTCATGAAACGAGCGACCAAACGCATGAAACATGAGATTGAGGTGGAAACAAAGATTGTGGAGAAATATTTTAAAATGAAAACAAATTTTGGTTTGCATTTGAATAATATAGTATATTCTTTACGAAAAATCTAGCCGAGTTTTTATTTCCTGAAACGAGCGAACAAAGGCATGAAACAAGAGTTTGAGATGCAAACAAAGATCGTGGAGAAATTTTTTAAAGTCAAAAGAAATTTTGGTTTGCATTTGAATAATTTAGTATTTACGAAAAATCTAGCAGTGTTATTTTTATATAAAATGAGCGAACAAATGCATGAAACATGAGTTTTAGATGGAAACAAAGATTGTGGAGAAATATTTTAATATGAAAACAAATTTTCGTTTGCATTTGAATAATTTAATATATTCTTTACGAAAAATCTAGCCGAGTTTTTATTTCATGAAACGAGCGACCAAACGCATGAAACATGAGATTGAGGTGGAAACAAAGATTGTGGAGAAATATTTTAAAATGAAAACAAATTTTGGTTTGCATTTGAATAATATAGTATATTCTTTACGAAAAATCTAGCCGAATTTTTATTTCATGAAACGAGCGAACAAAGGCATGAAACATGAGTTTGAGGTGCAAACAAAGATCGTGGAGAAATATTTTAAAGTAAAAATAAATTTTGGTTTGCATTTGAATAATTTAGTATTTACGAAAAATCTAGCAGTGTAATTTTTATATAAAATGAGCGAACAAATGCATGAAACATGAGTTTTAGATGGAAACAAAGATTGTGGAGAAATATTTTAATATGAAAACAAATTTTCGTTTGCATTTGAATAATTTAATATATTCTTTACGAAAAATCTAGCCGAGTTTTTATTTCATGAAACGAGCGAACAAAGGCATGAAACATGAGATTGAGGTGGAAACAAAGATTGTGGAGAAATATTTTAAAATGAACACAAATTTTGGTTTGCATTTGAATAATATAGTATATTCTTTACGAAAAATCTAGCATAATTTTTATTTCATGAAACGAGCGAACAAAGGCATGAAACATGAGTTTGAGGTGCAAACAAAGATCGTGGAGAAATATTTTAAAGTAAAAATAAATTTTGGTTTGCATTTGAATAATTTAGTATTTACGAAAAATCTAGCAGTTTAATTTTTATATAAAATGAGCGAACAAATGCATGAAACATGAGTTTTAGATGGAAACAAAGATTGTGGAGAAATATTTTAATATGAAAACAAATTTTCGTTTGCATTTGAATAATTTAATATATTCTTTACGAAAAATCTAGCCGAGTTTTTATTTCATGAAACGAGCGACCAAACGCATGAAACATGAGATTGAGGTGGAAACAAAGATTGTGGAGAAATATTTTAAAATGAAAACAAATTTTGGTTTGCATTTGAATAATATAGTATATTCTTTACGAAAAATCTAGCCGAGTTTTTATTTCCTGAAACGAGCGAACAAAGGCATGAAACAAGAGTTTGAGATGCAAACAAAGATCGTGGAGAAATTTTTTAAAGTCAAAAGAAATTTTGGTTTGCATTTGAATAATTTAGTATTTACGAAAAATCTAGCAGTGTTATTTTTATATAAAATGAGCGAACAAATGCATGAAACATGAGTTTTAGATGGAAACAAAGATTGTGGAGAAATATTTTAAAATGAAAACAAATTTTCGTTTGCATTTGAATAATTTAGTATATTCTTTACGAAAAGTCGAGCCGACTTTTTATTTCATGAAACGAGCGATCAAACGCATGAAACATGAGATTGAGGTGGAAACAAAGATTGTGGAGAAATATTTTAAAATGAACACAAATTTTGGTTTGCATTTGAATAATATAGTATATTCTTTACGAAAAATCTAGCCGAATTTTTATTTCATGAAACGAGCGAACAAAGGCATGAAACATGAGTTTGAGGTGCAAACAAAGATCGTGGAGAAATATTTTAAAGTAAAAATAAATTTTGGTTTGCATTTGAATAATTTAGTATTTACGAAAAATCTAGCAGTGTAATTTTTATATAAAATGAGCGAACAAATGCATGAAACATGAGTTTTAGATGGAAACAAAGATTGTGGAGAAATATTTTAATATGAAAACAAATTTTCGTTTGCATTTGAATAATTTAATATATTCTTTACGAAAAATCTAGCCGAGTTTTTATTTCATGAAACGAGCGACCAAACGCATGAAACATGAGATTGAGGTGGAAACAAAGATTGTGGAGAAATATTTTAAAATGAAAACAAATTTTAGTTTGCATTTGAATAATATAGTATATTCTTTACGAAAAATCTAGCCGAGTTTTTATTTCCTGAAACGAGCGAACAAAGGCTTGAAACATGAGTTTGAGGTGCAAACAAAGATCGTGGAGAAATTTTTTTAAGTCAAAATAAATTTTGGTTTGCATTTGAATAATTTAGTATTTACGAAAAATCTAGCAGTGTTATTTTTATATAAAATGAGCGAACAAATGCGTGAAACATGAGTTTTAGATGGAAACAAAGATTGTGGAGAAATATTTTAAAATGAAAACAAAATTTGGTTTGCATTTGAATAATATAGTATATTCTTTACGAAAAATCTAGCCGAGTTTTTATTTCATGAAACGAGCGAACAAAGGCATGAAACATGAGTTTGAGGTGCAAACAAAGATCGTGGAGAAACTTTTTAAAGTCAAAATAAATTTTGGTTTGCATTTGAATAATTTAGTATTTACGAAAAATCTAGCAGTGTTATTTTTATATAAAATGAGCGAACAAATGCATGAAACATGAGTTTTAGATGGAAACAAAGATTGTGGAGAAATATTTTAAAATGAAAACAAATTTTCGTTTGCATTTGAATAATTTATTATATTCTTTACGAAAAATCTAGCCGAGTTTTTATTTCATGAAACGAGCGAACAAACGCATGAAACATGAGATTGACGTGGAAACAAAGATTGTGGAGAACTATTTTAAAATGAAAACAAATTTTGGTTTGCATTTGAATAATATAGTATATTCTTTACGAAAAATCTAGCCGAGTTTTTATTTCATGAAACGAGCGAACAAAGGCATGAAACATGAGTTTGAGGTGCAAACAAAGATCGTGGAGAAATATTTTAAAGTAAAAATAAATTTTGGTTTGCATTTGAATAATTTAGTATTTACGAAAAATCTAGCAGTGTTATTTTTATATAAAATGAGCGAACAAATGCATGAAACATGAGTTTTAGACGGAAACAAAGATTGTGGAGAAATATTTTAAAATGAAAACAAATTTTCGTTTGCATTTGAATAATTTAGTATATTCTTTACGAAAAATCTAGCCGAGTTTTTATTTCATGAAACGAGCGAACAAAGGCATGAAACAAGAGTTTGAGATGCAAACAAAGATCGTGGAGAAATTTTTTAAAGTCAAAAGAAATTTTGGTTTGCATTTGAATAATTTAGTATTTACGAAAAATCTAGCAGTGTTATTTTTATATAAAATGAGCGAACAAATGCATGAAACATGAGTTTTAGATGGAAACAAAGATTGTGGAGAAATATTTTAAAATGAAAACAAATTTTCGTTTGCATTTGAATAATTTAGTATATTCTTTACGAAAAATCGAGCCAACTTTTTATTTCATGAAACGAGCGATCAAACGCATGAAACATGAGATTGAGGTGGAAACAAAGATTGTGGAGAAATATTTTAAAATGAAAACAAATTTTGGTTTGCATTTGAATAATATAGTATATTCTTTACGAAAAATCTAGCCGAATTTTTATTTCATGAAACGAGCGAACAAAGGCATGAAACATGAGTTTGAGGTGCAAACAATGATCGTGGAGAAATATTTTAAAGTAAAAATAAATTTTGGTTTGCATTTGAATAATTTAGTATTTACGAAAAATCTAGCAGTGTTATTTTTATATAAAATGAGCGAACAAATGCATGAAACATGAGTTTTAGATGGAAACAAAGATTGTGGAGAAATATTTTAAAATGAAAACAAATTTTCGTTTGCATTTGAATAATTTAGTATATTCTTTACGAAAAATCGAGCCGACTTTTTATTTCATGAAACGAGCGATCAAACGCATGAAACATGAGATTGAGGTGGAAACAAAGATTGTGGAGAAATATTTTAAAATGAACACAAATTTTGGTTTGCATTTCAATAATATAGTATATTCTTTACGAAAAATCTAGCCGAATTTTTATTTCATGAAACGAGCGAACAAAGGCATGAAACATGAGTTTGAGGTGCAAACAAAGATCGTGGAGAAATATTTTAAAGTAAAAATAAATTTTGGTTTGCATTTGAATAATTTAGTATTTACGAAAAATCTAGCAGTGTAATTTTTATATAAAATGAGCGAACAAATGCATGAAACATGAGTTTTAGATGGAAACAAAGATTGTGGAGAAATATTTTAATATGAAAACAAATTTTCGTTTGCATTTGAATAATTTAATATATTCTTTACGAAAAATCTAGCCGAGTTTTTATTTCATGAAACGAGCGACCAAACGCATGAAACATGAGATTGAGGTGGAAACAAAGATTGTGGAGAAATATTTTAAAATGAAAACAAATTTTGGTTTGCATTTGAATAATATAGTATATTCTTTACGAAAAATCTAGCCGAGTTTTTATTTCCTGAAACGAGCGAACAAAGGCATGAAACAAGAGTTTGAGATGCAAACAAAGATCGTGGAGAAATTTTTTAAAGTCAAAAGAAATTTTGGTTTGCATTTGAATAATTTAGTATTTACGAAAAATCTAGCAGTGTTATTTTTATATAAAATGAGCGAACAAATGCATGAAACATGAGTTTTAGATGGAAACAAAGATTGTGGAGAAATATTTTAAAATGAAAACAAATTTTCGTTTGCATTTGAATAATTTAGTATATTCTTTACGAAAAATCGAGCCGACTTTTTATTTCATGAAACGAGCGATCAAACGCATGAAACATGAGATTGAGGTCGAAACAAAGATTGTGGAGAAATATTTTAAAATGAACACAAATTTTGGTTTGCATTTGAATAATATAGTATATTCTTTACGAAAAATCTAGCCGAATTTTTATTTCATGAAACGAGCGAACAAAGGCATGAAACATGAGTTTGAGGTGCAAACAAAGATCGTGGAGAAATATTTTAAAGTAAAAATAAATTTTGGTTTGCATTTGAATAATTTAGTATTTACGAAAAATCTAGCAGTGTAATTTTTATATAAAATGAGCGAACAAATGCATGAAACATGAGTTTTAGATGGAAACAAAGATTGTGGAGAAATATTTTAATATGAAAACAAATTTTCGTTTGCATTTGAATAATTTAATATATTCTTTACGAAAAATCTAGCCGAGTTTTTATTTCATGAAACGAGCGACCAAACGCATGAAACATGAGATTGAGGTGGAAACAAAGATTGTGGAGAAATATTTTAAAATGAAAACAAATTTTGGTTTGCATTTGAATAATATAGTATATTCTTTACGAAAAATCTAGCCGAGTTTTTATTTCCTGAAACGAGCGAACAAAGGCATGAAACATGAGTTTGAGGTGCAAACAAAGATCGTGGAGAAATTTTTTAAAGTCAAAATAAATTTTGGTTTGCATTTGAATAATTTAGTATTTACGAAAAATCTAGCAGTGTTATTTTTATATAAAATGAGCGAACAAATGCGTGAAACATGAGTTTTAGATGGAAACAAAGATTGTGGAGAAATATTTTAAAATGAATACAAAATTTGGTTTGCATTTGAATAATATAGTATATTCTTTACGAAAAATCTAGCCGAGTTTTTATTTCATGAAACGAGCGAACAAAGGCATGAAACATGAGTTTGAGGTGCAAACAAAGATCGTGGAGAAATTTTTTAAAGTCAAAATAAATTTTGGTTTGCATTTGAATAATTTAGTATTTACGAAAAATCTAGCAGGGTTATTTTAATATAAAATGAGCGAACAAACGCATGAAACATGAGATTGAGGTGGAAACAAAGATTGTGGAGAACTATTTTAAAATGAAAACAAATTTTGGTTTGCATTTGAATAATATAGTATATTCTTTACGAAAAATCTAGCCGAGTTGTTATTTCCTGAAACGAGCGAACAAAGGCATGAAACATGAGTTTGAGGTGCAAACAAAGATCGTGGAGAAATTTTTTAAAGTCAAAAGAAATTTTGGTTTGCATTTGAATAATTTAGTATTTACGAAAAATCTAGCAGTGTTATTTTTATATAAAATGAGCGAACAAATGCATGAAACATGAGTTTTAGATGGAAACAAAGATTGTGGAGAAATATTTTAAAATGAAAACAAATTTTCGTTTGCATTTGAATAATTTAGTATATTTTTTACGAAAAATCGAGCCGACTTTTTATTTCATGAAACGAGCGATCAAACGCATGAAACATGAGATTGAGGTGGAAACAAAGATTGTGGAGAAATATATTAAAATGAAAACAAATTTTGGTTTGCATTTGAATAATATAGTATATTCTTTACGAAAAATCTAGCCGAGTTTTTATTTCATGAAACGAGCGAACAAAGGCATGAAACATGAGTTTGAGGTGCAAACAAAGATCGTGGAGAAATATTTTAAAGTAAAAATAAATTTTGGTTTGCATTTGAATAATTTAGTATTTACGAAAAATCTAGCAGTGTAATTTTTATATAAAATGAGCGAACAAATGCATGAAACATGAGTTTTAGACGGAAACAAAGATTGTGGAGAAATATTTTAAAATGAAAACAAATTTTCGTTTGCATTTGAATAATTTAGTATATTCTTTACGAAAAATCGAGCCGACGTTTTATTTCATGAAACGAGCGAACAAACGCATGAAACATGAGATTGAGGTGGAAACAAAGATTGTGGAGAACTATTTTAAAATGAAAACAAATTTTGGTTTGCATTTGAATAATATAGTATATTCTTTACGAAAAATCTAGCCGAGTTTTTATTTCCTGAAACGAGCGAACAAAGGCATGAAACATGAGTTTGAGGTGCAAACAAAGATCGTGGAGAAATTTTTTAAAGTCAAAAGAAATTTTGGTTTGCATTTGAATAATTTAGTATTTACGAAAAATCTAGCAGTGTAATTTTTATATAAAATGAGCGAACAAATGCATGAAACATGAGTTTTAGATGGAAACAAAGATTGTGGAGAAATATTTTAATATGAAAACAAATTTTCGTTTGCATTTGAATAATTTAATATATTCTTTACGAAAAATCTAGCCGAGTTTTTATTTCATGAAACGAGCGACCAAACGCATGAAACATGAGATTGAGGTGGAAACAAAGATTGTGGAGAAATATTTTAAAATGAAAACAAATTTTAGTTTGCATTTGAATAATATAGTATATTCTTTACGAAAAATCTAGCCGAGTTTTTATTTCCTGAAACGAGCGAACAAAGGCTTGAAACATGAGTTTGAGGTGCAAACAAAGATCGTGGAGAAATTTTTTTAAGTCAAAATAAATTTTGGTTTGCATTTGAATAATTTAGTATTTACGAAAAATCTAGCAGTGTTATTTTTATATAAAATGAGCGAACAAATGCGTGAAACATGAGTTTTAGATGGAAACAAAGATTGTGGAGAAATATTTTAAAATGAAAACAAAATTTGGTTTGCATTTGAATAATATAGTATATTCTTTACGAAAAATCTAGCCGAGTTTTTATTTCATGAAACGAGCGAACAAAGGCATGAAACATGAGTTTGAGGTGCAAACAAAGATCGTGGAGAAACTTTTTAAAGTCAAAATAAATTTTGGTTTGCATTTGAATAATTTAGTATTTACGAAAAATCTAGCAGTGTTATTTTTATATAAAATGAGCGAACAAATGCATGAAACATGAGTTTTAGATGGAAACAAAGATTGTGGAGAAATATTTTAAAATGAAAACAAATTTTCGTTTGCATTTGAATAATTTATTATATTCTTTACGAAAAATCTAGCCGAGTTTTTATTTCATGAAACGAGCGAACAAACGCATGAAACATGAGATTGACGTGGAAACAAAGATTGTGGAGAACTATTTTAAAATGAAAACAAATTTTGGTTTGCATTTGAATAATATAGTATATTCTTTACGAAAAATCTAGCCGAGTTTTTATTTCATGAAACGAGCGAACAAAGGCATGAAACATGAGTTTGAGGTGCAAACAAAGATCGTGGAGAAATATTTTAAAGTAAAAATAAATTTTGGTTTGCATTTGAATAATTTAGTATTTACGAAAAATCTAGCAGTGTTATTTTTATATAAAATGAGCGAACAAATGCATGAAACATGAGTTTTAGACGGAAACAAAGATTGTGGAGAAATATTTTAAAATGAAAACAAATTTTCGTTTGCATTTGAATAATTTAGTATATTCTTTACGAAAAATCTAGCCGAGTTTTTATTTCATGAAACGAGCGAACAAAGGCATGAAACAAGAGTTTGAGATGCAAACAAAGATCGTGGAGAAATTTTTTAAAGTCAAAAGAAATTTTGGTTTGCATTTGAATAATTTAGTATTTACGAAAAATCTAGCAGTGTTATTTTTATATAAAATGAGCGAACAAATGCATGAAACATGAGTTTTAGATGGAAACAAAGATTGTGGAGAAATATTTTAAAATGAAAACAAATTTTCGTTTGCATTTGAATAATTTAGTATATTCTTTACGAAAAATCGAGCCGACTTTTTATTTCATGAAACGAGCGATCAAACGCATGAAACATGAGATTGAGGTGGAAACAAAGATTGTGGAGAAATATTTTAAAATGAAAACAAATTTTGGTTTGCATTTGAATAATATAGTATATTCTTTACGAAAAATCTAGCCGAATTTTTATTTCATGAAACGAGCGAACAAAGGCATGAAACATGAGTTTGAGGTGCAAACAATGATCGTGGAGAAATATTTTAAAGTAAAAATAAATTTTGGTTTGCATTTGAATAATTTAGTATTTACGAAAAATCTAGCAGTGTTATTTTTATATAAAATGAGCGAACAAATGCATGAAACATGAGTTTTAGATGGAAACAAAGATTGTGGAGAAATATTTTAAAATGAAAACAAATTTTCGTTTGCATTTGAATAATTTAGTATATTCTTTACGAAAAATCGAGCCGACTTTTTATTTCATGAAACGAGCGATCAAACGCATGAAACATGAGATTGAGGTGGAAACAAAGATTGTGGAGAAATATTTTAAAATGAACACAAATTTTGGTTTGCATTTGAATAATATAGTATATTCTTTACGAAAAATCTAGCCGAATTTTTATTTCATGAAACGAGCGAACAAAGGCATGAAACATGAGTTTGAGGTGCAAACAAAGATCGTGGAGAAATATTTCAAAGTAAAAATAAATTTTGGTTTGCATTTGAATAATTTAGTATTTACGAAAAATCTAGCAGTGTAATTTTTATATAAAATGAGCGAACAAATGCATGAAACATGAGTTTTAGATGGAAACAAAGATTGTGGAGAAATATTTTAATATGAAAACAAATTTTCGTTTGCATTTGAATAATTTAATATATTCTTTACGAAAAATCTAGCCGAGTTTTTATTTCATGAAACGAGCGACCAAACGCATGAAACATGAGATTGAGGTGGAAACAAAGATTGTGGAGAAATATTTTAAAATGAAAACAAATTTTGGTTTGCATTTGAATAATATAGTATATTCTTTACGAAAAATCTAGCCGAGTTTTTATTTCCTGAAACGAGCGAACAAAGGCATGAAACAAGAGTTTGAGATGCAAACAAAGATCGTGGAGAAATTTTTTAAAGTCAAAAGAAATTTTGGTTTGCATTTGAATAATTTAGTATTTACGAAAAATCTAGCAGTGTTATTTTTATATAAAATGAGCGAACAAATGCATGAAACATGAGTTTTAGATGGAAACAAAGATTGTGGAGAAATATTTTAAAATGAAAACAAATTTTCGTTTGCATTTGAATAATTTAGTATATTCTTTACGAAAAATCGAGCCGACTTTTTATTTCATGAAACGAGCGATCAAACGCATGAAACATGAGATTGAGGTGGAAACAAAGATTGTGGAGAAATATTTTAAAATGAACACAAATTTTGGTTTGCATTTGAATAATATAGTATATTCTTTACGAAAAATCTAGCCGAATTTTTATTTCATGAAACGAGCGAACAAAGGCATGAAACATGAGTTTGAGGTGCAAACAAAGATCGTGGAGAAATATTTTAAAGTAAAAATAAATTTTGGTTTGCATTTGAATAATTTAGTATTTACGAAAAATCTAGCAATGTAATTTTTATATAAAATGAGCGAACAAATGCATGAAACATGAGTTTTAGATGGAAACAAAGATTGTGGAGAAATATTTTAATATGAAAACAAATTTTCGTTTGCATTTGAATAATTTAATATATTCTTTACGAAAAATCTAGCCGAGTTTTTATTTCATGAAACGAGCGACCAAACGCATGAAACATGAGATTGAGGTGGAAACAAAGATTGTGGAGAAATATTTTAAAATGAAAACAAATTTTGGTTTGCATTTGAATAATATAGTATATTCTTTACGAAAAATCTAGCCGAGTTTTTATTTCCTGAAACGAGCGAACAAAGGCATGAAACATGAGTTTGAGGTGCAAACAAAGATCGTGGAGAAATTTTTTAAAGTCAAAATAAATTTTGGTTTGCATTTGAATAATTTAGTATTTACGAAAAATCTAGCAGTGTTATTTTTATATAAAATGAGCGAACAAATGCGTGAAACATGAGTTTTAGATGGAAACAAAGATTGTGGAGAAATATTTTAAAATGAATACAAAATTTGGTTTGCATTTGAATAATATAGTATATTCTTTACGAAAAATCTAGCCGAGTTTTTATTTCATGAAACGAGCGAACAAAGGCATGAAACATGAGTTTGAGGTGCAAACAAAGATCGTGGAGAAATTTTTTAAAGTCAAAATAAATTTTGGTTTGCATTTGAATAATTTAGTATTTACGAAAAATCTAGCAGGGTTATTTTAATATAAAATGAGCGAACAAACGCATGAAACATGAGATTGAGGTGGAAACAAAGATTGTGGAGAACTATTTTAAAATGAAAACAAATTTTGGTTTGCATTTGAATAATATAGTATATTCTTTACGAAAAATCTAGCCGAGTTGTTATTTCCTGAAACGAGCGAACAAAGGCATGAAACATGAGTTTGAGGTGCAAACAAAGATCGTGGAGAAATTTTTTAAAGTCAAAAGAAATTTTGGTTTGCATTTGAATAATTTAGTATTTACGAAAAATCTAGCAGTGTTATTTTTATATAAAATGAGCGAACAAATGCATGAAACATGAGTTTTAGATGGAAACAAAGATTGTGGAGAAATATTTTAAAATGAAAACAAATTTTCGTTTGCATTTGAATAATTTAGTATATTTTTTACGAAAAATCGAGCCGACTTTTTATTTCATGAAACGAGCGATCAAACGCATGAAACATGAGATTGAGGTGGAAACAAAGATTGTGGAGAAATATATTAAAATGAAAACAAATTTTGGTTTGCATTTGAATAATATAGTATATTCTTTACGAAAAATCTAGCCGAGTTTTTATTTCATGAAACGAGCGAACAAAGGCATGAAACATGAGTTTGAGGTGCAAACAAAGATCGTGGAGAAATATTTTAAAGTAAAAATAAATTTTGGTTTGCATTTGAATAATTTAGTATTTACGAAAAATCCAGCAGTGTAATTTTTATATAAAATGAGCGAACAAATGCATGAAACATGAGTTTTAGATGGAAACAAAGATTGTGGAGAAATATTTTAAAATGAAAACAAATTTTCGTTTGCATTTGAATAATTTAGTATATTTTTTACGAAAAATCGAGCCGACGTTTTATTTCATGAAACGAGCGAACAAACGCATGAAACATGAGATTGAGGTGGAAACAAAGATTGTGGAGAACTATTTTAAAATGAAAACAAATTTTGGTTTGCATTTGAATAATATAGTATATTCTTTACGAAAAATCTAGCCGAGTTTTTATTTCCTGAAACGAGCGAACAAAGGCATGAAACATGAGTTTGAGGTGCAAACAAAGATCGTGGAGAAATTTTTTAAAGTCAAAAGAAATTTTGGTTTGCATTTGAATAATTTAGTATTTACGAAAAATCTAGCAGTGTTATTTTTATATAAAATGAGCGAACAAATGCATGAAACATGAGTTTTAGATGGAAACAAAGATTGTGGAGAAATATTTTAAAATGAAAACAAATTTTCGTTTGCATTTGAATAATTTAGTATATTCTTTACGAAAAATCGAGCCGACTTTTTATTTCATGAAACGAGCGATCAAACGCATGAAACATGAGATTGAGTTGGAAACAAAGATTGTGGAGAAATATTTTAAAATGAAAACAAATTTTGGTTTGCATTTGAATAATATAGTATATTCTTTACGAAAAATCTAGCCGAGTTTTTATTTCATGAAACGAGCGAACAAAGGCATGAAACATGAGTTTGAGGTGCAAACAAAGATCGTGGAGAAATATTTTAAAGTAAAATTAAATTTTGGTTTGCATTTGAATAATTTAGTATTTACGAAAAATCTAGTAGTGTTATTTTTATATAAAATGAGCGAACAAATGCATGAAACATGAGTTTTAGATGGAAACAAAGATTGTGGAGAAATATTTTAAAATGAAAACAAATTTTCGTTTGCATTTGAATAATTTAGTATATTCTTTACGAAAAATCTAGCCGAGTTTTTATTTCATGAAACGAGCGAACAAACGCATGAAACATGAGATTGAGGTGGAAACAAAGATTGTGGAGAACTATTTTAAAATGGAAACAAATTTTGGTTTGCATTTGAATAATATAGTATATTCTTTACGAAAAATCTAGCCGAGTTTTTATTTCATGAAACGAGCGAACAAAGGCATGAAACATGAGTTTGAGGTGCAAACAAAGATCGTGGAGAAATATTTTCAAGTAAAAATAAATTTTGGTTTGCATTTGAATAATTTAGTATTTACGAAAAATCTAGCAGTGTTATTTTTATATAAAATGAGCGAACAAATGCATGAAACACGAGTTTTAGATGGAAACACAGATTGTGGAGAAATATTTTAAAATGAAAACAAATTTTCGTTTGCATTTGAATAATTTAATATATTCTTTACGAAAAATCTAGCCGAGTTTTTATTTCATGAAACGAGCGACCAAACGCATCAAACATGAGATTGAGGTGGAAACAAAGATTGTGGAGAAATATTTTAAAATGAAAACAAATTTTGGTTTGCATTTGAATAATATAGTATATTCTTTACGAAAAATCTAGCCGAGTTTTTATTTCCTGAAACGAGCGAACAAAGGCATGAAACATGAGTTTGAGGTGCAAACAAAGATCGTGGAGAAATTTTTTAAAGTCAAAATAAATTTTGGTTTGCATTTGAATAATTTAGTATTTACGAAAAATCTAGCAGTGTTATTTTTATATAAAATGAGCGAACAAATGCGTGAAACATGAGTTTTAGATGGAAACAAAGATTGTGGAGAAATATTTTAAAATGAAAACAAAATTTGGTTTGCATTTGAATAATATAGTATATTCTTTACGAAAAATCTAGCCGAGTTTTTATTTCATGAAACGAGCGAACAAAGGCATGAAACATGAGTTTGAGGTGCAAACAAAGATCGTGGAGAAATTTTTTAAAGTCAAAATAAATTTTGGTTTGCATTTGAATAATTTAGTATTTACGAAAAATCTAGCAGTGTTATTTTTATATAAAATGAGCGAACAAATGCATGAAACATGAGTTTTAGATGGAAACAAAGATTGTGGAGAAATATTTTAAAATGAAAACAAATTTTCGTTTGCATTTGAATAATTTAGTATATTCTTTACGAAAAATCTAGCCGAATTTTTATTTCATGAAACGAGCGAACAAACGCATGAAACATGAGATTGAGGTGAAAACAAAGATTGTGGAGAACTATTTTAAAATGAAAACAAATTTTGGTTTGCATTTGAATAATATAGTATATTCTTTACGAAAAATCTAGCCGAGTTGTTATTTCCTGAAACGAGCGAACAAAGGCATGAAACATGAGTTTGAGGTGCAAACAAAGATCGTGGAGAAATTTTTTAAAGTCAAAAGAAATTTTGGTTTGCATTTGAATAATTTAGTATTTACGAAAAATCTAGCAGTGTTATTTTTATATAAAATGAGCGAACAAATGCATGAAACATGAGTTTTAGATGGAAACAAAGATTGTGGAGAAATATTTTAAAATGAAAACAAATTTTCGTTTGCATTTGAATAATTTAGTATATTTTTTACGAAAAATCGAGCCGACTTTTTATTTCATGAAACGAGCGATCAAACGCTTGAAACATGAGATTGAGGTGGAAACAAAGATTGTGGAGAAATATTTTAAAATGAAAACAAATTTTGGTTTGCATTTGAATAATATAGTATATTCTTTACGAAAAATCTAGCCGAGTTTTTATTTCATAAAACGAGCGAACAAAGGCATGAAACATGAGTTTGAGGTGCAAACAAAGATCGTGGAGAAATATTTTAAAGTAAAAATAAATTTTGGTTTGCATTTGAATAATTTAGTATTTACGAAAAATCTAGCAGTGTAATTTTTATATAAAATGAGCGAACAAATGCATGAAACATGAGTTTTAGATGGAAACAAAGATTGTGGAGAAATATTTTAAAATGAAAACAAATTTTCGTTTGCATTTGAATAATTTAGTATATTCTTTACGAAAAATCGAGCCGACGTTTTATTTCATGAAACGAGCGAACAAACGCATGAAACATGAGATTGAGGTGGAAACAAAGATTGTGGAGAACTATTTTAAAATGAAAACAAATTTTGGTTTGCATTTGAATAATATAGTATATTCTTTACGAAAAATCTAGCCGAGTTTTTATTTCCTGAAACGAGCGAACAAAGGCATGAAACATGAGTTTGAGGTGCAAACAAAGATCGTGGAGAAATTTTTTTAAGTCAAAAGAAATTTTGGTTTGCATTTGAATAATTTAGTATTTACGAAAAATCTAGCAGTGTTATTTTTATATAAAATGAGCGAACAAATGCATGAAACATGAGTTTTAGATGGAAACAAAGATTGTGGAGAAATATTTTAAAATGAAAACAAATTTTCGTTTGCATTTGAATAATTTAGTATATTCTTTACGAAAAATCGAGCCGACTTTTTATTTCATGAAACGAGCAATCAAACGCATGAAACATGAGATTGAGGTGGAAACAAAGATTGTGGAGAAATATTTTAAAATGAAAACAAATTTTGGTTTGCATTTGAATAATATAGTATATTCTTTACGAAAAATCTAGCCGAGTTTTTATTTCATGAAACGAGCGAACAAAGGCATGAAACATGAGTTTGAGGTGCAAACAAAGATCGTGGAGAAATATTTTAAAGTAAAAATAAATTTTGGTTTGCATTTGAATAATTTAGTATTTACGAAAAATCTAGCAGTGTAATTTTTATATAAAATGAGCGAACAAATGCATGAAACATGAGTTTTAGATGGAAACAAAGATTGTGGAGAAATATTTTAAAATGAAAACAAATTTTCGTTTGCATTTGAATAATTTAATATATTCTTTACGAAAAATCTAGCCGAGTTTTTATTTCATGAAACGAGCGACCAAACGCATGAAACATGAGATTGAGGTGGAAACAAAGATTGTGGAGAAATATTTTAAAATGAAAACAAATTCTGGTTTGCATTTGAATAATATAGTATATTCTTTACGAAAAATCTAGCCGAGTTTTTATTTCCTGAAACGAGCGAACAAAGGCATGAAACATGAGTTTGAGGTGCAAACAAAGATCGTGGAGAAATATTTTAAAGTAAAAATAAATTTTGGTTTGCATTTGAATAATTTAGTATTTACGAAAAATCTAGCAGTGTTATTTTTATATAAAATGAGCGAACAAATGCATGAAACATGAGTTTTAGATGGAAACAAAGATTGTGGAGAAATATTTTAAAATGAAAACTAATTTTCGTTTGCATTTGAATAATTTAGTATATTTTTTACGAAAAATCTAGCCGAGTTTTTATTTCATGAAACGAGCGAACAAACGCATGAAACATGAGATTGAGGTGGAAACAAAGATTGTGGAGAACTATTTTAAAATGGAAACAAATTTTGGTTTGCATTTGAATAATATAGTATATTCTTTACGAAAAATCTAGCCGAGTTTTTATTTCATGAAACGAGCGAACAAAGGCATGAAACATGAGTTTGAGGTGCAAACAAAGATCGTGGAGAAATATTTTAAAGTAAAAATAAATTTTGGTTTGCATTTGAATAATTTAGTATTTACGAAAAATCTAGCAGTGTTATTTTTATATAAAATGAGCGAACAAATGCATGAAACATGAGTTTTAGATGGAAACACAGATTGTGGAGAAATATTTTAAAATGAAAACAAATTTTCGTTTGCATTTGAATAATTTAATATATTCTTTACGAAAAATCTAGCCGAGTTTTTATTTCATGAAACGAGCGACCGAACGCATGAAACATGAGATTGAGGTGGAAACAAAGATTGTGGAGAAATATTTTAAAATGAAAACAAATTTTGGTTTGCATTTGAATAATATAGTATATTCTTTACGAAAAATCTAGCCGAGTTTTTATTTCATGAAACGAGCGAACAAAGGCATGAAACATGAGTTTGAGGTGCAAACAAAGATCGTGGAGAAATATTTTAAAGTAAAAATAAATTTTGGTTTGCATTTGAATAATTTAGTATTTACGAAAAATCTAGCAGTGTTATTTTTATATAAAATGAGCGAACAAATGCATGAAACATGAGTTTTAGATGGAAACAAAGATTGTGGAGAAATATTTTAAAATGAAAACAAATTTTCGTTTGCATTTGAATAATTTAGTATATTCTTTACGAAAAATCTAGCCGAGTTTTTATTTCATGAAACGAGCGAACAAACGCATGAAACATGAGATTGAGGTGGAAACAAAGATTGTGGAGAACTATTTTAAAATGAAAACAAATTTTGGTTTGCATTTGAATAATATAGTATATTCTTTACGAAAAATCTAGCCGAGTTTTTATTTCCTGAAACGAGCGAACAAAGGCATGAAACATGAGTTTGAGGTGCAAACAAAGATCGTGGAGAAATTTTTTAAAGTCAAAAGAAATTTTGGTTTGCATTTGAATAATTTAGTATTTACGAAAAATCTAGCAGTGTTATTTTTATATAAAATGAGCGAACAAATGCATGAAACATGAGTTTTAGATGGAAACAAAGATTGTGGAGAAATATTTTAAAATGAAAACAAATTTTCGTTTGCATTTGAATAATTTAGTATATTCTTTACGAAAAATCGAGCCGACTTTTTATTTCATGAAACGACCGATCAAACGCATGAAACATGAGATTGAGGTGGAAACAAAGATTGTGGAGAAATATTTTAAAATGAAAACAAATTTTGGTTTGCATTTGAATAATATAGTATATTCTTTACGAAAAATCTAGCCGAGTTTTTATTTCATGAACAAGCGAACAAAGGCATGAAACATGAGTTTGAGGTGCAAACCACGATCGTGGAGAAATATTTTAAAGTAAAAATAAATTTTGGTTTGCATTTGAATAATTTAGTATTTACGAAAAATCTAGCAGTGTAATTTTTATATAAAATGAGCGAACAAATGCATGAAACATGAGTTTTAGATGGAAACAAAGATTGTGGAGAAATATTTTAAAATGAAAACAAATTTTCGTTTGCATTTGAATAATTTAATATATTCTTTACGAAAAATCTAGCCGAGTTTTTATTTCATGAAACGAGCGACCAAACGCATGAAACATGAGATTGAGGTGGAAACAAAGATTGTGGAGAAATATTTTAAAATGAAAACAAATTCTGGTTTGCATTTGAATAATATAGTATATTCTTTAAGAAAAATCTAGCCGAGTTTTTATTTCCTGAAACGAGCGAACAAAGGCATGAAACATGAGTTTGAGGTGCAAACAAAGATCGTGGAGAAATATTTTAAAGTAAAAATAAATTTTGGTTTGCATTTGAATAATTTAGTATTTACGAAAAATCTAGCAGTGTTATTTTTATATAAAATGAGCGAACAAATGCATGAAACATGAGTTTTAGATGGAAACAAAGATTGTGGAGAAATATTTTAAAATGAAAACTAATTTTTGTTTGCATTTGAATAATTTAGTATATTCTTTACGAAAAATATAGCCGAGTCTTTATTTCATGAAACGAGCGAACAAACGCATGAAACATGAGATTGAGGTGGAAACAAAGATTGTGGAGAACTATTTTAAAACGGAAACAAATTTTGGTTTGCATTTGAATAATATAGTATATTCTTTACGAAAAATCTAGCCGAGTTTTTCTTTCATGAAACGAGCAAACAAAGGCATGAAACATGAGTTTGAGGTGCAAACAAAGATCGTGGAGAAATATTTTAAAGTAAAAATAAACTTTGGTTTGCATTTGAATAATTTAGTATTTACGAAAAATCTAGCAGTGTTATTTTTATATAAAATGAGCGAACAAATGCATGAAACATGAGTTTTAGATGGAAACACAGATTGTGGAGAAATATTTTAAAATGAAAACAAATTTTCGTTTGCATTTGAATAATTTAATATATTCTTTACGAAAAATCTAGCCGAGTTTTTATTTCATGAAACGAGCGACCAAACGCATGAAACATGAGATTGAGGTGGAAACAAAGATTGTGGAGAAATATTTTAAAATGAAAACAAATTTTGGTTTGCATTTGAATAATATAGTATATTCTTTACGAAAAATCTAGCCGAGTTTTTATTTCCTGAAACGAGCGAACAAAGGCATGAAACATGAGTTTGAGGTGCAAACAAAGATCGTGGAGAAATTTTTTAAAGTCAAAATAAATTTTGGTTTGCATTTGAATAATTTAGTATTTACGAAAAATCTAGCAGTGTTATTTTTATATAAAATGAGCGAACAAATGCGTGAAACATTAGTTTTAGTTGGAAACAAAGATTGTGGAGAAATATTTTAAAATGAAAACAAATTTTGGTTTGCATTTGAATAATATAGTATATTCTTTACGAAAAATCTAGCCGAGTTTTTATTTCATGAAACGAGCGAACAAGGGCATGAAACATGAGTTTGAGGTGCAAACAAAGATCGTGGAGAAATATTTTAAAGTAAAAATAAATTTTGGTTTGCATTTGAATAATTTAGTATTTACGAAAAATCTAGCAGTGTAATTTTTATATAAAATGAGCGAACAAATGCATGAAACATGAGTTTTAGATGGAAACAAAGATTGTGGAGAAATATTTTAAAATGAAAAGAAATTTTCATTTGCATTTGAATAATTTAATATATTCTTTACAAAAAATCTAGCCGAGTTTTTATTTCATGAAACGAGCGACCAAACGCATGAAACATGAGATTGAGGTGGAAACAAAGATTGTGGAGAAATATTTTAAAATGAAAACAAATTTTGGTTTGCATTTGAATAATATAGTATATTCTTTACGAAAAATCTAGCCGAGTTTTTATTTCCTGAAACGAGCGAACAAAGGCATGAAACATGAGTTTGAGGTGCAAACAAAGATCGTGGAGAAATATTTTAAAGTAAAAATAAACTTTGGTTTGCATTTGAATAATTTAGTATTTACGAAAAATCTAGCAGTGTTATTTTTATATAAAATGAGCGAACAAATGCATGAAACATGAGTTTTAGATGGAAACACAGATTGTGGAGAAATATTTTAAAATGAAAACAAATTTTCGTTTGCATTTGAATAATTTAATATATTCTTTACGAAAAATCTAGCCGAGTTTTTATTTCATGAAACGAGCGACCAAACGCATGAAACATGAGATTGAGGTGGAAACAAAGATTGTGGAGAAATATTTTAAAATGAAAACAAATTTTGGTTTGCATTTGAATAATATAGTATATTCTTTACGAAAAATCTAGCCGAGTTTTTATTTCCTGAAACGAGCGAACAAAGGCATGAAACATGAGTTTGAGGTGCAAACAAAGATCGTGGAGAAATTTTTTAAAGTCAAAATAAATTTTGGTTTGCATTTGAATAATTTAGTATTTACGAAAAATCTAGCAGTGTTATTTTTATATAAAATGAGCGAACAAATGCGTGAAACATTAGTTTTAGTTGGAAACAAAGATTGTGGAGAAATATTTTAAAATGAAAACAAATTTTGGTTTGCATTTGAATAATATAGTATATTCTTTACGAAAAATCTAGCCGAGTTTTTATTTCATGAAACGAGCGAACAAAGGCATGAAACATGAGTTTGAGGTGCAAACAAAGATCGTGGAGAAATATTTTAAAGTAAAAATAAATTTTGGTTTGCATTTGAATAATTTAGTATTTACGAAAAATCTAGCAGTGTAATTTTTATATAAAATGAGCGAACAAATGCATGAAACATGAGTTTTAGATGGAAACAAAGATTGTGGAGAAATATTTTAAAATGAAAACAAATTTTCGTTTGCATTAGAATAATTTAATATATTCTTTACGAAAAATCTAGCCGAGTTTTTATTTCATGAAACGAGCGACCAAACGCATGAAACATGAGATTGAGGTGGAAACAAAGATTGTGGAGAAATATTTTAAAATGAAAACAAATTTTGGTTTGCATTTGAATAATATAGTATATTCTTTACGAAAAATCTAGCCGAGTTTTTATTTCCTGAAACGAGCGAACAAAGGCATGAAACATGAGTTTGAGGTGCAAACAAAGATCGTGGAGAAATATTTTAAAGTAAAAATAAATTTTGGTTTGCATTTGAATAATTTAGTATTTACGAAAAATCTAGCAGTGTTATTTTTATATAAAATGAGCGAACAAATGCATGAAACATGAGTTTTAGATGGAAACAAAGATTGTGGAGAAATATTTTAAAATGAAAACTAATTTTCGTTTGCATTTGAATAATTTAGTATATTCTTTATGAAAAATCTAGCCGAGTTTTTATTTCATGAAACGAGCGAACAAACGCATGAAACATGAGATTGAGGTGGAAACAAAGATTGTGGAGAACTATTTTAAAATGGAAACAAATTTTGGTTTGCATTTGAATGATATAGTATATTCTTTACGAAAAATCTAGCCGAGTTTTTATTTCATGAAACGAGCGAACAAAGGCATGAAACATGAGTTTGAGGTGCAAACAAAGATCGTGGAGAAATATTTTAAAGTAAAAATAAATTTTGGTTTGCATTTGAATAATTTAGTATTTACGAAAAATCTAGCAGTGTAATTTTTATATAAAATGAGCGAACAAATGCATGAAACATGAGTTTTAGATGGAAACAAAGATTGTGGAGAAATATTTTAAAATGAAAACAAATTTTCGTTTGCATTAGAATAATTTAATATATTCTTTACGAAAAATCTAGCCGAGTTTTTATTTCATGAAACGAGCGACCAAACGCATGAAACATGAGATTGAGGTGGAAACAAAGATTGTGGAGAAATATTTTAAAATGAAAACAAATTTTGGTTTGCATTTGAATAATATAGTATATTCTTTACGAAAAATCTAGCCGAGTTTTTATTTCCTGAAACGAGCGAACAAAGGCATGAAACATGAGTTTGAGGTGCAAACAAAGATCGTGGAGAAATATTTTAAAGTAAAAATAAATTTTGGTTTGCATTTGAATAATTTAGTATTTACGAAAAATCTAGCAGTGTTATTTTTATATAAAATGAGCGAACAAATGCATGAAACATGAGTTTTAGATGGAAACAAAGATTGTGGAGAAATATTTTAAAATGAAAACTAATTTTCGTTTGCATTTGAATAATTTAGTATATTCTTTATGAAAAATCTAGCCGAGTTTTTATTTCATGAAACGAGCGAACAAACGCATGAAACATGAGATTGAGGTGGAAACAAAGATTGTGGAGAACTATTTTAAAATGGAAACAAATTTTGGTTTGCATTTGAATGATATAGTATATTCTTTACGAAAAATCTAGCCGAGTTTTTATTTCATGAAACGAGCGAACAAAGGCATGAAACATGAGTTTGAGGTGCAAACAAAGATCGTGGAGAAATATTTTAAAGTAAAAATAAATTTTGGTTTGCATTTGAATAATTTAGTATTTACGAAAAATCTAGCAGTGTTATTTTTATATAAAATGAGCGAACAAATGCATGAAACATGAGTTTTAGATGGAAACACAGATTGTGGAGAAATATTTTAAAATGAAAACAAATTTTCGTTTGCATTTGAATAATTTAATATATTCTTTACGAAAAATCTAGCCGAGTTTTTATTTCATGAAACGAGCGACCAAACGCATGAAACATGAGATTGAGGTGGAAACAAAGATTGTGGAGAAATATTTTAAAATGAAAACAAATTTTGGTTTGCATTTGAATAATATAGTATATTCTTTACGAAAAATCTAGCCGAGTTTTTATTTCCTGAAACGAGCGAACAAAGGCATGAAACATGAGTTTGAGGTGCAAACAAAGATCGTGGAGAAATTTTTTTAAGTCAAAATAAATTTTGGTTTGCATTTGAATAATTTAGTATTTACGAAAAATCTAGCAATGTTATTTTTATATAAAATGAGCGAACAAATGCGTGAAACATGAGTTTTAGTTGGAAACAAAGATTGTGGAGAAATATTTTAAAATGAAAACAAATTTTGGTTTGCATTTGAATAATATAGTATATTCTTTACGAAAAATCTAGCCGAGTTTTTATTTCATGAAACGAGCGAACAAAGGCATGAAACATGAGTTTGAGGTGCAAACAAAGATCGTGGAGAAATATTTTAAAGTAAAAATAAATTTTGGTTTGCATTTGAATAATTTAGTATTTACGAAAAATTTAGCAGTGTAATTTTTATATAAAATGAGCGAACAAATGCATGAAACATGAGTTTTAGATGGAAACAAAGATTGTGGAGAAATATTTTAAAATGAAAACAAATTTTCGTTTGCATTTGAATAATTTAATATATTCTTTACGAAAAATCTAGCCGAGTTTTTATTTCATGAAACGAGCGACCAAACGCATGAAACATGAGAATGAGGTGGAAACAAAGATTGTGGAGAAATATTTTAAAATGAAAACAAATTTTGGTTTGCATTTGAATAATATAGTATATTCTTTACGAAAAATCTAGCCGAGTTTTTATTTCCTGAAACGAGCGAACAAAGGCATGAAACATGAGTTTGAGGTGCAAACAAAGATCGTGGAGAAATATTTTAAAGTAAAAATAAATTTTGGTTTGCATTTGAATAATTTAGTATTTACGAAAAATCTAGCAGTGTTATTTTTATATAAAATGAGCGAACAAATGCATGAAACATGAGTTTTAGATGGAAACAAAGATTGTGGAGAAATATTTTAAAATGAAAACTAATTTTCGTTTGCATTTGAATAATTTAGTATATTCTTTACGAAAAATCTAGCCGAGTTTTTATTTCATGAAACGAGCGAACAAACGCATGAAACATGAGATTGAGGTGGAAACAAAGATTGTGGAGAACTATTTTAAAATGAAAACAAATTTTGGTTTGCATTTGAATAATATAGTATATTCTTTACGAAAAATCTAGCCGAGTTTTTATTTCCTGAAACGAGCGAACAAAGGCATGAAACATGAGTTTGAGGTGCAAACAAAGATCGTGGAGAAATTTTTTAAAGTCAAAATAAATTTTGGTTTGCATTTGAATAATTTAGTATTTACGAAAAATCTAGCAGTGTTATTTTTATATAAAATGAGCGAACAAATGCGTGAAACATGAGTTTTAGTTGGAAACAAAGATTGTGGAGAATTATTTTAAAATGAAAACAAAATTTGGTTTGCATTTGAATAATATAGTATATTCTTTACGAAAAATCTAGCCGAGTTTTTATTTCATGAAACGAGCGAACAAAGGCATGAAACATGAGTTTGAGGTGCAAACAAAGATCGTGGAGAAATTTTTTAAAGTCAAAATAAATTTTGGTTTGCATTTGAATAATTTAGTATTTACGAAAAATCTAGCAGTGTTATTTTTATATAAAATGAGCGAACAAATGCATGAAACATGAGTTTTAGATGGAAACAAAGATTGTGGAGAAATATTTTAAAATGAAAACAAATTTTGGTTTGCATTTGAATAATTTAGTATATTCTTTACGAAAAATCTAGCCGAGTTTTTATTTCCTGAAACGAGCGAACAAAGGCATGAAACATGAGTTTGAGGTGCAAACAAAGATCGTGGAGAAATATTTTAAAGTAAAAATAAATTTTGGTTTGCATTTGAATAATTTAGTATTTACGAAAAATCTAGCAGTGTTATTTTTATATAAAATGAGCGAACAAATGCATGAAACATGAGTTTTAGATGGAAACAAAGATTGTGGAGAAATATTTTAAAATGAAAACTAATTATCGTTTGCATTTGAATAATTTAGTATATTCTTTACGAAAAATCTAGCCGAGTTTTTATTTCATGAAACGAGCGAACAAACGCATGAAACATGAGATTGAGGTGGAAACAAAGATTGTGGAGAACTATTTTAAAATGAAAACAAATTTTGGTTTGCATTTGAATAATATAGTATATTCTTTACGAAAAATCTAGCCGAGTTTTTATTTCCTGAAACGAGCGAACAAAGGCATGAAACATGAGTTTGAGGTGCAAACAAAGATCGTGGAGAAATTTTTTAAAGTCAAAATAAATTTTGGTTTGCATTTGAATAATTTAGTATTTACGAAAAATCTAGCAGTGTTATTTTTATATAAAATGATCGAACAAATGCGTGAAACATGAGTTTTAGTTGGAAACAAAGATTGTGGAGAAATATTTTAAAATGAAAACAAAATTTGGTTTGCATTTGAATAATATAGTATATTCTTTACGAAAAATCTAGCCGAGTTTTTATTTCATGAAACGAGCGAACAAAGGCATGAAACATGAGTTTGAGGTGCAAACAAAGATCGTGGAGAAATTTTTTAAAGTCAAAATAAATTTTGGTTTGCATTTGAATAATTTACTATTTACGAAAAATCTAGCAGTGTTATTTTTATATAAAATGAGCGAACAAATGCATGAAACATGAGTTTTAGATGGAAACAAAGATTGTGGAGAAATATTTTAAAATGAAAACAAATTTTCGTTTGCATTTGAATAATTTAGTATATTCTTTACGAAAAATCTAGCCGAGTTTTTATTTCATGAAACGAGCGAACAAACGCATGAAACATGAGATTGAGGTGGAAACAAAGATTGTGGAGAACTATTTTAAAATGAAAACAAATTTTGGTTTGCATTCGAATAATATAGTATATTCTTTACGAAAAATCTAGCCGAGTTTTTATTTCATGAAACGAGCGAACAAAGGCATGAAACATGAGTTTGAGGTGCAAACAAAGATCGTGGAGAAATATTTTAAAGTAAAAATAAATTTTGGTTTGCATTTGAATAATTTAGTATTTACGAAAAATCTAGCTGTGTTATTTTTATATAAAATGAGGGAACAAATGCATGAAACATGAGTTTTAGATGGAAACAAAGATTGTGGAGAAATATTTTAAAATGAAAACAAATTTTCGTTTGCATTTGAATAATTTAGTATATTCTTTACGAAAAATCTAGCCGAGTTTTTATTTCATGAAACGAGAGAACAAACGCATGAAACATGAGATTGAGGTGGAAACAAAGATTGTGGAGAACTATTTTAAAATGAAAACAAATTTTGGTTTGCATTTGAATTATATAGTATATTCTTTACGAAAAATCTAGCCGAGTTTTTATTTCCTGAAACGAGCGAACAAAGGCATGAAACATGAGTTTGAGGTGCAAACAAAGATCGTGGAGAAATTTTTTAAACTCAAAAGAAATTTTGGTTTGCATTTGAATAATTTAGTATTTACGAAAAATCTAGCAGTGTTATTTTTATATAAAATGAGCGAACAAATGCATGAAACATGAGTTTTAGATGGAAACAAAGATTGTGGAGAAATATTTTAAAATGAAAACTAATTTTCGTTTGCATTTGAAAAATTTAGTATATTCTTTACGATAAATCGAGCCGAATTTTTATTTCATGAAACGAGCGATCAAACGCATGAAACATGAGATTGAGGTGGTAACAAAGATTGTGGAGAAATATTTTAAAATGAAAACAAATTTTCGTTTGCATTTGAATAATTTAATATATTCTTTACGAAAAATCTAGCCGAGTTTTTATTTCATGAAACGAGCGACCAAACGCATGAAACATGAGATTGAGGTGGAAACAAAGATTGTGGAGAAATATTTTAAAATGAAAACAAATTCTGGTTTGCATTTGAATAATATAGTATATTCTTTACGAAAAATCTAGCCGAGTTTTTATTTCCTGAAACGAGCGAACAAAGGCATGAAACATGAGTTTGAGGTGCAAACAAAGATCGTGGAGAAATATTTTAAAGTAAAAATAAATTTTGGTTTGTTTACGAAAAATCTAGCAGTGTTATTTTTATATAAAATGAGCGAACAAATGCATGAAACATGAGTTTTAGATGGAAACAAAGATTGTGGAGAAATATTTTAAAATGAAAACTAATTTTCGTTTGCATTTGAATAATTTAGTATATTCTTTACGAAAAATCGAGCCGACTTTTTATTTCATGAAACGAGCGATCAAACGCATGAAACATGAGATTGAGGTGGTAACAAAGATTGTGGAGAAATATTTTAAAATGAAAACAAATTTTGGTTTGCATTTGAATAATATAGTATATTCTTTACGAAAAATCTAGCCGAGTTTTTATTTCATGAAACGAGCGAACAAAGGCATGAAACATCAGTCTGAGGTGCAAACAAAGATCGTGGAGAAATATTTTAAAGTAAAAATAAATTTTGGTTTGCATTTGAATAATTTAGTATTTACGAAAAATCTAGCAGTGTAATTTTTATATAAAATGAGCGAACAAATGCATGAAACATGAGTTTTAGATGGAAACAAAGATTGTGGAGAAATATTTTAAAATGAAAACAAATTTTCGTTTGCATTTGAATAATTTAATATATTCTTTACGAAAAATCTAGCCGAGTTTTTATTTCATGAAACGAGCGAACAAAGGCATGAAACATGAGTTTGAGGTGCAAACAAAGATCGTGGAGAAATTTTTTAAAGTCAAAATAAATTTTGGTTTGCATTTGAATAATTCAGTACTTACGAAAAATCTAGCAGTGTAATTTTTATATAAAATGAGCGAACAAATGCATGAAACATGAGTTTTAGATGGAAACAAAGATTGTGGAGAAATATTTTAAAATGAAAACAAATTTTCGTTTGCATTTGAATAATTTAATATATTCTTTACGAAAAATCTAGCCGAGTTTTTATTTCATGAAACGAGCGAACAAAGGCATGAAACATGAGTTTGAGGTGCAAACAAAGATCGTGGAGAAATTTTTTAAAGTCAAAATAAATTTTGGTTTGCATTTGAATAATTTAGTATTTACGAAAAATCTAGGAGTGTTATTTTTATATAAAATGAGCGAACAAATGCATGAAACATGAGTTTTAGAAGGAAACAAAGATTGTGGAGAAATATTTTAAAATGAAAACAAATTTTCGTTTGCATTTGAATAATTTAATATATTCTTTACGAAAAATTTAGCCGAGTTTTTATTTCATGAAACGAGCGAACAAAGGCATGAAACATGAGTTTGTGGTGCAAACAAAGATCGTGGAGAAATTTTTTAAAGTCAAAATAAATTTTGGTTTGCATTTGAATAATTTAGTATTTACGAAAAATCTAGGAGTGTTATTTTTATATAAAATGAGCGAACAAATGCATGAAACATGAGTTTTAGATGGAAACAAAGATTGTGGAGAAATATTTTAAAATGAAAACAAATTTTCGTTTGCATTTGAATAATTTAGTATATTCTTTACGAAAAATCTAGCCGAGTTTTTATTTCATGAAACGAGCGAACAAACGCATGAAACATGAGATTGAGGTGGAAACAAAGACTGTGGAGAACTATTTTAAAATGAAAACAAATTTTGGTTTGCATTTGAATAATATAGTATATTCTTTATGAAAAATCTAGCCGAGTTTTTATTTCATGAAATGAGCGAACAAAGGCATGAAACATGAGTTTGAGGTGCAAACAAAGATCGTGGAGAAATATTTTAAAGTAAAAATAAATTTTGGTTTGCATTTGAATAATTTAGTATTTACGTAAAATCTAGCAGTGTTATTTTTATATAAAATGAGCGAACAAATGCATGAAACATGAGTTTTAGATGGAAACAAAGATTGTGGAGAAATATTTTAAAATGAAAACAAATTTTCGTTTGCATTTGAATAATTTAATATATTCTTTACGAAAAATCTAGCCGAGTTTTTATTTCATGAAACGAGCGACCAAACGCATGAAACATGAGATTGAGGTGGAAACAAAGATTGTGGAGAAATATTTTAAAATGAAAACAAATTTTGGTTTTCATTTAAATAATATAGTATATTCTTTACGAAAAATCTAGCCGAGTTTTTATTTCCTGAAACGAGCGAACAAAGGCATGAAACATGAGTTTGAGGTGCAAACAAAGATCGTGGAGAAATTTTTTAAAGTCAAAATAAATTTTGGTTTGCATTTGAATAATTTAGTATTTACGAAAAATCTAGCAGTGTTATTTTTATATAAAATGAGCGAACAAATGCATGAAACATGAGTTTTAGATGGAAACAAGGATTGTGGAGAAATATTTTAAAATGAAAACAAATTTTCGTTTGCATTTGAATAATTTAGTATATTCTTTACGAAAAATCGAGCCGACTTTTTATTTCACGAAACGAGCGATCAAACGCATGAAACATGAGATTGAGGTGGAAACAAAGATTGTGGAGAAATATTTTAAAATGAAAACAAATTTTGGTTTGCATTTGAATAATATAGTATATTCTTTACGAAAAATCTAGCCGAGTTTTTATTTCATGAAACGAGCGAACAAAGGCATGAAACATGAGTTTGAGGTGCAAACAAAGATCGTGGAGAAATATTTTAAAGTAAAAATAAATTTTGGATTGCATTTGAATAATTTAGTATTTACGAAAAATCTAGCAGTGTAATTTTTATATAAAATGAGCGAACAAATGCATGAAACATGAGTTTTAGATGGAAACAAAGATTGTGGAGAAATATTTTAAAATGAAAACAAATTTTCGTTTGCATTTGAATAATTTGATATATTCTTTACGAAAAATCTAGCCGAGTTTTTATTTCATGAAACGAGCGACCAAACGCATGAAACATGAGATTGAGGTGGAAACAAAGATTGTGGAGAAATATTTTAAAATGAAAACAAATTTTGGTTTGCATTTGAATAATATAGTATATTCTTTACGAAAAATCTAGCCGAGTTTTTATTTCCTGAAACGAGCGAACAAAGGCATGAAACATGAGTTTGAGGTGCAAACAAAGATCGTGGAGAAATTTTTTAAAGTCAAAATAAATTTTGGTTTGCATTTGAATAATTTAGTATTTACGAAAAATCTAGCAGTGTTATTTTTATATAAAATGAGCGAACAAATGCGTGAAACATGAGTTTTAGATGGAAACAAAGATTGTGGAGAAATATTTTAAAATGAAAAGAAAATTTGGTTTGCATTTGAATAATATAGTATATTCTTTACGAAAAATCTAGCCGAGTTTTTATTTCATGAAACGAGCGAACAAAGGCATGAAACATGAGTTTGAGGTGCAAACAAAGATCGTGGAGAAATATTTTAAAGTAAAAATAAATTTTGGTTTGCATTTGAATAATTTAGTATTTACGAAAAATCTAGCAACGTTATTTTTATATAAAATGAGCGAACAAATGCATGAAACATGAGTTTTAGATGAAAACAAAGATTGTGGAGAAATATTTTAAAATGAAAACAAATTTTCGTTTGCATTTGAAAAATTTAATATATTCTTTACGAAAAATCTAACCGAGTTTTTATTTCATGAAACGAGCGACCAAACGCATGAAACATGAGATTGAGGTGGAAACAAAGATTGTGGAGAAATATTTTAAAATGAAAACAAATTTTGGTTTGCATTTGAATAATATAGTATATTCTTTACGAAAAATCTAGCCGAGTTTTTATTTCCTGAAACGAGCGAACAAAGGCATGAAACATAAGTTTGAGGTGCAAACCAAGATCGTGGAGAAATTTTTTAAAGTCAAAATAAATTTTGGTTTGCATTTGAATAATTTAGTATTTACGAAAAATCTAGCAGTGTTATTTTTATATAAAATGAGCGAACAAATGCATGAAACATGAGTTTTAGATGGAAACAAAGATTGTGGAGAAATATTTTAAAATGAAAACAAATTTTCGTTTGCATTTGAATAATTTAGAATATTCTTTACGAAAAATCTAGCCGAGTTTTTATTTCATGAAACGAGCGAACAAACGCATGAAACATGAGATTGAGGTGGAAACAAAGATTGTGGAGAAATATTTTAAAATGAAAACAAATTTTCGTTTGCATTTGAAAAATTTAATATATTCTTTACGAAAAATCTAACCGAGTTTTTATTTCATGAAACGAGCGACCAAACGCATGAAACATGAGATTGAGGTGGAAACAAAGATTGTGGAGAAATATTTTAAAATGAAAACAAATTTTGGTTTGCATTTGAATAATATAGTATATTCTTTACGAAAAATCTAGCCGAGTTTTTATTTCCTGAAACGAGCGAACAAAGGCTAGAAACATGAGTTTGAGGTGCAAACAAAGATCGTGGAGAAATTTTTTAAAGTCAAAATAAATTTTGGTTTGCATTTGAATAATTCAGTATTTACGAAAAATCTAGCAGTGTTATTTTTATATAAAATGAGCGAACAAATGCATGAAACATGAGTTTTAGGTGGAAACAAAGATTGTGGAGAAATATTTTAAAATGAAAACAAATTTTCGTTTGCATTTGAATAATTTAGTATATTCTTTACGAAAAATCTAGCCGCGTTTTTATTTCATGAAACGAGCGAACAAAGGCATGAAACATGAGTTTGACGTGCAAACAAAGATCGTGGAGAAATTTTTTAAAGTAAAAATAAATTTTGGTTTGCATTTGAATAATTTAGTATTTACGAAAAATCTAGTAGTGTTATTTTTATATAAAATGAGCGAACAAATGCATGAAACATGAGTTTTAGATGGAAACAAAGATTGTGGAGAAATATTTTAAAATGAAAACAAAATTTGGTTTGCATTTGAATAATATAGTATATTCTTTACGAAAAATCTAGCCGAGTTTTTATTTCATGAAACGAGCGAACAAAGGCATGAAACATGAGTTTGAGGTGCAAACAAAGATCGTGGAGAAATTTTTTAAAGTAAAAATAAATTTTGGTTTGCATTTGAATAATTTAGTATTTACGAAAAATCTAGCAGTGTCATTTTTATATAAAATGAGCGAACAAATGCATGAAACATGAGTTTTAGATGGAAACAAAGATTGTGGAGAAATATTTTAAAATGAAAACAAATTTTCGTTTGTACTTGAATAATTTAGTATATTCGTTACGAAAAATCTAGCCGAGTTTTTATTTCATGAAACGAGCGAACAAACGCATGAAACATGAGATTGAGGTGCAAACAAAGATTGTGGAGAAATATTTTAAAATGAAAACATAATTTGGTTTGCATTTGAAAAATATAGTATATTCTTTACGAGAAATCTAGCCGAGTATTTATTTCATGAAACGAGCGAACAAAGGCATGAAACATGAGTTTGAGGTGCAAATAAAGATCGTGGAGAAATATTTTAATGTCAAAATAAATTTTGGTTTGCATTTGAATAATTTAGTATTTACGAAAAATTTAGCAGTGTTATTTTTATATAAAACCGTCGTTGAATTTCACACAATTTAACAAACAATTTATAATTCCCTATTAATCAATTACGAGTATGAGTGGTAACGAGTTTTAGGGGTCGAACACAAGGAGGTGTGGCCTCAAGAATTAACTAATCTCAATGATTTATTTCTAGTGCAAAATCTTTTAATTCAAGGTTTATTAGGTAAATTTCTAAGTTCAAATTCAAATATCAGTTTTGTTTCAAAAATTCAGCACGTCACACTTTAGTGATTTAATTCGTAACTAGTCAAAATAAACTCCGAATCCAACACACAAAATACCGTTGGAAACTAGAAAGAGAGATCTATGATGTGGTCTTTTACTGGTATTATTAGTTTATTCAAGAATTTCGAGATATTTGCAGTTCAGAAATCGGTTGAGCAGCAAGTTCAGAAATTTATAGAAAATTCACCAAAGCTTAAAAAATCCCAAAATTTGTACAGAAATTCAATTATCAAGTTTTGGATTAGTTGTTAAATTTTTGTAGAATTGCTCTTTGTAGGTTGAGATTTATAATGAAATTTCAGATCTGGATCAGAAACTGATTCTGACAGACCAACACTCACGAAAACTGTTATATCTTCTAATCTGCTTTAACAACTATTCATTTAAAATTCATATTTGGATTCTACACTTCAAAATACTTCAAGTAGGACTATTTTTGGATTTTTATTATTTATTTTTATATTTTTAAAAATTCAGAAGAAAAGAAACAGTGAATCTGGACAGAAAATTCAAAAACAGAAATATTACAAACTTAGAAAATTAATATCTCACAAATTATAAATCAGAATTGGGCAAAATTTGATTTGAAAATTATCTACTAAATGAGATCTGAATTTTAAAAATGTTTATTTAATTTTTCTGATTTGAAAAGGATACGAAATTAAGGAAAATTTACTGAAAAAGAGAGAAAGAACAATAGCAAGACAGAAACTGGATTAGGGTTTGATTTTCGGTTTAAAAATAGGGATTTATAGGAAATTTATGATGTGTAACAATCATTAATCACTAATTGTATAATTTCTCAGATTTAGATGATGGATTTGAGCAATCTAAGCTAAGATCTACTCAAGAAATTGACTCAAAAACTAGTTTATTCTAAAACAGCCATTTCAAAACAAAACTTGATTTAAATCAATCACAACTCCAAATTAATCACACAAAATACTAAGCTAAGTGTTTCAGATGATTAACAAGCCAATAACCTCTACATTCAATAGATTAATTGAAGAAAAATACTAAGCTAAGCAATTTTCCCCCAATTCATTCAAAAATATGTGTGTTTATGACTATTCATCAAAATTCAGCAAAATTACAAGATTATAAAGCAAGATTTCATGTATACAAATCAAAAATTCCCCTCCCTATCTAGATTTACTCACACATATTCACAAGAACAAGAGTTTGACAAAATTTCATCATGATTATTACAAAATTGAGCTCTTGTGATCTAAATTTCAAATCTAATTATTCAAAGAGAATTGGACTAAACCGAGAGTTGGAGATCCAGCCGGTAGCTCCCTCGAGTCGATTTGAAGCTCCAATTGCGCCTCGATCCAAGCTAGAATCGACCGATTCGAATTTTCCCTAAATCAGCCCCGAATTGCGCGTTTTCACTCAAAAACGAAAATTAGAGCTCAAGAAAGCTTGAAACTCATTAATGGACTAGAGGTTAGAGAAGATGAATGGAGAGTGGTGTCTCGATTGAAGAGGCTTGAGACGTGTTTTATAGACTGAATTGGACTTGAGAGTCCAATGGCCTGTTTTGAATGGAGAAGATGATAGGGACTGAACCGAGGCTTGTGATTGGTTCAGGCGGATCAAGGGTTGTGTACTGAAGATCTGGTCGAAATTTCGTTGAATTTGGTTGAGGTTTGATCCGGTTTTGGGCGGTTGAATTTTTCACTCTGTTTTTGGCGGAACGATCAGATTTCGATCTGAAGTTTAAACGCGCGAGCGGTTGAATTCGTTGAGTCACTGACAGTGGTCCCTACTGGATTTGCTGCGCTGAAACGGGTCACAAATCGCGTGAAACGAGTCGCGTGCTGTTCTTCAGAATAGCGCTGAGTTTTTGAACGTCTTTTGATCTTTTACGGCGGAACGGGTCGAACGCGCGTGAAACGGGTCATTCTGAGCGAGAATGGCGCTGAATTCATTTTGAACGAAGATTGCTTGATCTTCTGTGGATCGCGAGCTACAGTCGGTCCTAAAACGAACCTCTGACAGACTAGTGTGAAGCGAATATGTATTTTGGGTCCAATTTCGCATTGATTTTCAGACCCGTATTCGCTTCTTCTTCAATCCGTGAGTTGAGCTCGCACGGTTCTTCACTTCTGCTCACGTTCTCACTCCAAATGGCTTCCTCTCATTGCCACGAATCTACAGAGCTTTGAAACGCAGAAAATGGTTGAGAGTTCATCGAGTTTTCCTCATTTTTCTCCCGTTTCAGTTCGTTTCCGCCATTGATGGCTGTTCGAGCTTAAAGCTCGATCTTTGAGTAGCGGCAGCTCAATCCAGAGCTCAGGCTTCCTTCCTCACTTCCTCACGATGCTCTGCGTTGCGTTTTATGCGTCAATTCTTCCCTTAATTCATGAATTTCCGCCATTAACCGAACTCAGCGAAAATAACCCATCAGAACACAAAATCGTGAATCAAAACGAGATTTCAAGTTGTTTTTCTACCGAATTGAGGCTTCGGAATCCATTAAGAGACCCCACTGAAGCTATTCGACTCGTCAAACATCATCACTGTGTGAGAAAAATGCGAGAAGACCGATCGAATTCATCACACTGCCGAAATTCCGACCGTTGGATCATCCAGTTTGAAAAGTTCATTGAGGATTTCGTCGAACAGATTACGCAAACACGGATTTCTCGCTCGATTTTGCATCATTCAATGATTTCTTCATATGGTTAGAAAGGGTAGACGATGGAGAAGAGAATGAGATCGGTTTTGGCTCGAATGGATGATGGTGGAAGGCACGGCAGATCAACCATGGTTTCGGTCCGTTTTTGGCACTTGTTTTGGCCGAATTCCGGCGATCGCCGGAACTTCCAAGACCGGAGAATGGCACCGGCATGTTCGTCTCGTCATGCTGAATCCATGGCTGGCTTGTTTGTTCGATTTCGAGCAGAATTGTGAATTATGAGGTTTGAAGAAGATGGGTTTGACCTGGTCAATTCGTTGACTTTGACCAATTTTGACCTGATTTTCAATTGGTGATTCTGAGAGTTCTAGAAGGTTTCTGATCGCGAGGATTGTACCGTTGGGTTCGTTTCGTCGAGCTCTTCGTTTTGGTATACCGTTCGATCCATTTTGGAGAAGTTGACTTTTGGTCAACTTGGCGATTTTTGGCGTTTGGCTCGGTTTGACTTGCTTGTAGAAGGTTTTTGAATTGTCGTAAAAGTTTGGGGAATTTTTTGTAGAGTGTTTGAGGTTTTTAGTTGGCCATCTTTGGCCCATTATTTGCGTTTTGGTCCAATTCTTCATTTTATGGCCTTTTCACCTGTAAAATCACACAAAAATGTATTAAGAGGTTTCAAATTATGTTTTATGAATTATGAGTATTTTTCATACATTTGATGTGAATTATGATTTAATTTGAGATGATAAAAACCCAAAAAAATGTGTATAAAAATACACATTACAAATTCCACCACACTTAAACCAAGCTTGCCCTCAAGCGTAAATAAAATCAAGTTTTAGGGTTTTTAGAATCAGTTTAAAGCACTTTGAAAAGAGATTTAGTTATTGCCATGAATGTTATATATAATATTCGATTATTATAATAATACACGAAGGTCGATGAATATCCATTAATAATTTCAAATTCATATTTATTTAAAATTCCCCAATCCTTCAAATACGAACCATTTTTCCAAAAAGCAATGCCCTAATTTTATTTTTGATACTTTCTCCCCCTAATTTTAAAATGGTGAATTTATAAAATTACCCCAAAAGTTTCAACTAACTCAACTTTTTCTTTTATAAACACGTAAAGGTTGGTATGCTATCCACTCATGTTATCAAAAGACAAGCTGTGCTTTGCACGTACAAAAAATCCCTCATTTTCTATTGCGGATATGTAAAATTTTTCTTTTTTAAGGGTTTAAAAATAATTTTTCACATTTTTTGAATTCTTTTTGTGAAGGGATAACAGGTTACGATTTCGGTCACTTGCTTTTAGTGCGAAAATTAGAGATGGACATACGAGTCATTAGCTATGCCATGAAAGATAGGTTGAGTTAGAAAAATTTTGCGAAGCTAGTGGTATTAAAAGTAAGGTTTGATTTTTCAAAAATTTTAATTACAGCATTACTTTAAAGAAAAACGATTTATAAATTCATTAAAGGGGCAAGTGAAATATTTATGAATTTTCGAAACGCTTAATGGATTTTAAATGGATATTATAGATGGGATGAGGTGCAAAATATGGCATTCATGATGATAATTAATCGCTTTTTGAATTTTCAAATCTTTTCATCATTTTCCAAAACCCTAAGTGATTTCAAAATTTTGCCTGAGAGGGCTTAGTTTTAAAATGTTTTCCATTTCAAAAAACCTTTTACTTTTCATTTTAAAGTTCTCGCTTTTATAACATACAAAATTTTATTTATTTATTTATTTATTTATTTTAAAAACAAACAAAAATGAAAGAAGGAAAGTAAAATTTAAATTTTTATGGTATTTATGAGTTTTGTTGTTGTTTTTGAAATTTTTTTAATTTTTTCAGTTTTTATGAATTTTTACATTCTTACAAGAAAACAAAACTTGGTTTTGCACAAAACCTCCCCACCACACTTAAACCTTTGTTTGTCCTCAAACAAAAAGTTCAAAAATGAGACATTTGTGGAAATTGGAAAAATTGTTGGAGTTTTATGCAAAACCTTCCCCACCACACTTAAACTTTTGCGTAGCAAATGTTTAAGTGTGAAAGAGAGTTTTGTAAAAAGAAGAAAAATAAAATAAAGAAAGGAAAAATACGACTTGACACGACGAGTTGCCTCTCGCCAGCGCCCTTGTTTAACGTCTTGAGCTCGACGCGTGTTTTCTCATTTGTTCGTACCTTCCCCGCTCGGGTACTCGCCGAACTCTTGCTCGTCTAGCCACCTGGTGTCGTGATTTTCGTAAAACGCCTTGAGTCGGTGCCCATTGACTTTGAACGCGCCATTCTTGTTACTAAAAATTTCAAAGACTCCAAAGGGCAAAATATTTGTTATTTCAAAAGGCCCTATCCACCTACTCTTCAATTTCCCGGGATGTAATTTCAATCGAGAATTGAATAACAAGACTTTATCTCCCACTTTGAATTCTTTTCTCTTAATTATCTTGTCATGATAGGTGACTAATTTTTCTTTATAAATTCGAGAGTTGTCGTATGCTTCAATTCTAATTTCCTCCAACTCTTGAATTTGTAATTTACGCATTCCCGCGTCTTTTGGGTATTCACAATTTACATTTTTAATTGCCCAATATGCTTTATGCTCTATTTCAACAGGTAGGTGACAACTTTTACAATACACAAGTTTAAATGGTGTCATACCTATTGGTGTTTTGTACGCGGTCCTGTAGGCCCAAAGTGCATCCCCAAGCCTTTGACTCCAATCCTTGCGAGAGGGATTAACCACTTTCTCAAGGATTGATTTTATTTCTTTGTTTGAGATTTCGGCTTGTCCATTCGTTTGGGGATGGTAAGCGGTAGACATACGGTGTTGTACATGGTAATTTTTCAACAGGTTTTCCATGTATTTGTTGTTAAAATGGGAGCCCCTATCACTTATGATGGCTTTAGGGACTCCAAAACGCTGAAAGATATTCTTTTTGAGAAACTCTATCACCGTTTTGGAGTTGGCATCCCTTGTAGGAACTGCCTCCACCCATTTTGACACGTAATCCACACACACCAATATGTAAAGATAACCATTGGATTGGGGAAAAGGACCCATGAAATCTATCCCCCAAACATCAAAAAGCTCACAAAACAATAAAGTTTTGAGAGGCATTTCATTTTTGCGGGTTAGATTTCCTGTCTTTTGGCAATTTTCGCAACTCTTTACAAAGGAATGAGCATCTTTGTAAAGAGTTGGCCAGTACAAGCCACTTTGAAGCACCTTGTGGCTTGTACGTTGCCCCCCAAAATGACCCCCACATTCCAAAGTATGGCAAAAAGAGAGTACCGACTGTTTTTCGTGGTCAGGCACGCATTTGCGCACCATTTGGTCAGAGCAAATCTTGTAGAGATGAGGGTCCTCCCAAAAATAATAGCGCGCGTCGCTTTTTATCTTGTCCTTCTGAGCTCGAGAGAGAGTGTTAGGGAGCTCCTGAGTCTCCAAGTAGTTGACGATGTCGGCGTACCAAGGCGTCACTCCATGGATGGCGTAAAGTTGTTCGTCAGGGAAGAGCTCGTTTATGGGAAGTATATCGCCTGCTTTTGTCGGGAGTCGGCTGAGATGATCGGCCACCAAGTTTTCGGCGCCTTTCTTGTCCCGAATCTCCACGTTGAACTCTTGCAGGAGAAGGATCCATCGGAGAAGTCGAGGTTTGCACTCCTTCTTTTTCATCAGGTGTTTGAGCGCCGCATGATCTGAAAACACAACAACCTTCGTCCCGACCAAATATGATCGGAACTTTTCCAATGCAAAAACAATTGCTAATAATTCTTTTTCAGTTGTGGTGTAATTTCTTTGGGCTTCGTCTAGGGTCCTAGAGGCATAGTAAATTACATGAGGATCCTTACCAACGCGTTGGCCCAAGACGGCGCCAACGCACAAGTCGCTAGCGTCACACATGATTTCGAAAGGAAGATTCCAGTCGGGAGGCTTGATGATTGGAGCCTCGCACAATTTCCCTTTTAAGATGTTGAATGCCTCCTTGCACGCGTCATTCAATTCGAATTTTACTTCTTTTTGGAGGAGGCGACACATGGGTTGGGCGATCTTGGAGAAATCTCGAATGAATCGCCTATAGAAACCCGCATGGCCGAGAAAGGAGCGTACGTCTTTCACATTGCGAGGATATGGAAGCGTCTTTATTACGTCAATCTTTGCCTTGTCGACCTCCAGGCCTTTTTCTGATATTAAATGCCCTAAAACAATTCCTTGGCTCACCATAAAGTGGCATTTCTCAAAATTCAAGACAAGATTAGCTTCCACACACTTTTCCATTATTAGGCCCAAATTATGGAGACACTCGTCAAAAGAGTTGCCATAAATGGAAAAGTCATCCATAAACACCTCAATGAATTTAGAAATATATTCAGAAAAAATAGAGATCATACACCTTTGAAATGTACCAGGTGCGTTGCACAACCCGAACGGCATCCTTCGATAGGCGAATGTACCAAAGGGACACGTGAAGGTTGTCTTCTTTTGGTCGTCGGGGTCGATGGCGAATTGAAAATATCCCGAATAGCCATCCAAGAAGCAATAGTAAGGTCGCCCTGCTAATCGTTCGAGCATTTGATCGATGAAGGGAAGAGGGAAGTGGTCCTTCTTTGTTGCCGCGTTGAGTTTTCGATAGTCGATGCACACTCTCCATCCGTTTTGCACTCGTGTCGGCACCTTTTCTCCTTCGGCATTCTCCACAATCGTGATTCCCGTCTTCTTGGGAACTACATGGATTGGAGATACCCATTCCGAATCGGCCACCGCATAAATGATCCCCGCATCAAGAAGCTTGAGAAGCTCCTTTTTCACCACCGCATAAATCTGGCCGAGTTTTTGTTTCATGAAACGAGCGAACAAAGGCATGAAACACGAGTTTGAGGTGCAAACAATGATCGTGGAGAAATATTTTAAAGTAAAAATAAATTTTGGTTTGCATTTGAATAATTTAGTATTTACTTTCATTCTTTATGAAAATATGGCCGTATTATTTTTGTATAAAATGAGCGAACAAATGCATGAAACATGAGTTTTAGGTGGAAATAAAGATTGTGGAGAAATATTTTAAAATGAAAAAAAATTTTCGTTTGCATTTGAATAATTTAGTATATTCTTTACGAAAAATCTAGCCGAGTTTTTATTTCATGAAACGACCAAACAAAGGCATGAAACATGAGTTTGAGTTGCAAACAAAGATCGTGGAGAAATTTTTTAAAGTAAAAATAAATTTTGTTTTGCATTTGAATAATTTAGTATTTACGAAAAATCTAGCAGTGTTATTTTTATATAAAATGAGCTAACAAACGCATGAAACATGACATTGAGGTGCAAACAAAGATTGTAGAGAAATATTTTAAAATGAAAACATAATTTGGTTTGCATTTGAATAATATAGTATATTCTTTACGAGAAATCTAGCCGAGTTTTTATTTCATGAAACGAGCGAACAAAGGCTGAAACATGACTTTGAGGTGCAAACAAAGATCGTGGAGAAATATTTTAAAGTAAAAATAAATTTTGGTTTGCATTTGAATAATTTAGTATTTACGAAAAATCTAGCAGCGTTATTTTTATATAAAATGAGCGAACAAATGCATGAAACATGAGTTTTAGATGGAAACAAAGATTGTGGAGGAATATTTTAAAATGAAAACAAATTTTCGTTTGCATTTGAATAATTTAGTATATTCTTTACGAAAAATCTAGGCGAGTTTTTATTTCATGAAAGGAGCGAACAAACGCATGAAAGATGAGTTTGAGGTGCAAACAAAGATTGTCGAGAAACATTGTATACTGAAAACAAATTTTGGTTTGCATTTGAAAAATTTTGTATATTTTTTACAAAAAATCTAGCCGAGTTTTTCTTGCATGTAGCTAGGGAACAATCGAATGAAACAAGAGCTTGAGGTGCAAACAAAGATTTTTGAGAAATATTTTAAAATGAAGACGAATTTTGGTTTGCATTGGAATAATTTAGTATATTCTTTACGAAAAATCTAGCCGAGTTTTTATTTCATGAAACGAGCGAACAAAGGCATGAAACACGAGTTTGAGGTGCAAACAATAATCGTGGAGAAATATTCTAAAGTAAAAATAAATTTTCGTTTGCATTTGAATAATTTAGTATTTACTTTCATTCTTTACGAAAATATGGCCGTATTATTTTTGTAGAAAATGAGCGAACAAATGCATGAAACGTGAGTTTTAGGTGGAAATAAAGATTGTGGAGAAATATTTTAAAATGAAAACAAATTTTCGTTTGCATTTGAATAATTTTGTATATTCTTTACGAAAAATCTAGCCGAGTTTTTATTTCATGAAACGAGCAAACAAAACGCATGAAACATGAGATGGAGGTGCAAACAAAGATTGTGGAGAAATATTTTAAAAGGAAAACAAATTTTTTTTTGCATTTGAATAATATAGTATATTCTTTACGAAAAATCTAGCCGAGTTTTTATTTCACGAAACGAGCGAACAAAGGGATGAAACATGAGTTTGAGGTGCAAACAAAGATCGTGGAGAAATATTTTAAAGAAAAAATAAATTTTGGTTTGCATTTGAATAATTTAGTATTTACGAAAAATCTAGCAGAGTTATTTTTATATAAAATGAGCGAACAAATGCATGAAACTTGAGTTTTAGATGGAAACAAAGATTGTGGAGGAATATTTTAAAATGAAAACAAATTTTCGTTTGCATTTGAATAAGGAAAAATCTAGCCGAGTTTTTATTTCATGAAACGAGCGAACAAACGCATGAAAGATGAGTTTGAGGTGCAAACAAAGATTGTCGAGAAACATTGTAAACTGAAAACAAATTTTGGTTTGCATTTGAAAAATTTTGTATATTTTTTACAAAAAATCTAGCCGAGTTTTTCTTGCATAACAAGGGAATAATCGAATGAAACAAGAGTTTGAGGTGCAAATAATGATTTTTGAGAAATATTTTAAAATGAATACAAATTTTGGTTTGCATTTGAATAATTTAGTATATTCTTTACGAAAAATCTGGCCGAGTTTTTATTTCATGAAACGAGCGAACAAAGGCATGAAACACGAGTTTCAAGTGCAAACAATGATCGTGGAGAAATATTTTAAAGTAAAAATAAATTTTGGTTTGCATTTGAATAATTTACTATTTACTTTCATTCTTTACGAAAATATGGCCGTATTATTTTTGTAGAAAATGAGCGAACAAATGCATGAAACATGAGTTTTAGGTGGAAATAATGATTGTGGAGAAATATTTTAAAATGAAAACAAATTTTCGTTTGCATTTGAATAATTTAGTATATTCTTTACGAAAAATCTAGCCGAGTTTTTATTTCATGAAACGAGCAAACAAAACGCATGAAACATGAGATGGAGGTGCAAACAAAGATTGTGGAGAAATATTTTAAAATGAAAACAAATTTTCGTTTGCATTTGAATAATATAGTATATTCTTTACGAAAAATCTAGCCGAGTTTTTATTTCATGAAACGAGCGAACAAAGGCATGAAACATGACTTTGAGGTGCAAACAAATATCGTGGAGAAATATTTTAAAGTACAAATAAATTATTGTTTGCATTTGAATAATATAGTATTTACGAAAAATCTAGCAGTGTCATTTTTATATAAAATAAGCGAACAAATGCATGAAACATGAGTTTTAGGTGGAAATAAAGATTGTGGAGAAATATTTTAAAATGAAAACAAATTTTCGTTTGCATTTGAATAATTTAGTATATTCTTTACGAAAAATCTAGCCGAGTTTTTATTTCATGAAACGAGCAAACAAACGCATGAAACATGAGATTGAGGTGCAAACAAAGATTGTGGAGAAATATTTTAAAATGAAGACAAATTTAGGTTTGCATTTGAATAATTTAGTATATTCTTTACGAAAAATCTAGCCGAGTTTTTATTTCATGAAACGACCAAACAAAGGCATGAAACATGAGTTTGAGGTGCAAACAAAGATCGTGGAAAAATTTTTTAAAGTAAAAATAAATTATTGTTTGCATTTGAATAATATAGTATTTACGAAAAATCTAGCAGTGTCATTTTTATATAAAATGAGCGAACAAATGCATGAAACATGAGTTTTAGATGGAAACAAAGATTGTGGAGAAATATTTTAAAATGAAAACAAATTTTGGTTTCCATTTGAATAATATAGTATATTCTTTACGAAACATCTAGCCGAGTTTTTATTTCACGAAACGAGCGAACAAAGGCATGAAACATGTGTTTGAGGTGGAAACAAAGATCGTGGAGAAATATTTGAAAGTAAAAATAAATTTTGGTTTGCATTTGAATAATTTAGTTTTTACGAAAAATCTAGCAGTGTTATTTTTATATAAAATGAGCGTACAAATGCATGAAACATGAGTTTTAGATGGAAACAAAGATTGTGGAGAAATATTTTAAAATGAAAACAAATTTTCGTTTGCATTTGAATAATTTAGTATCTTCTTTACGAAAAATCTGGCCGAGTTTTTGTTTCATGAAACGAGCGAACAAAGGCATGAAATACGAGTTTGAGTTGCAAACAATGATCGTGGAGAAATATTTTAAAATGAAAACAAATTTTTGTTTGCATTTGAATAATATAGTATATTTTTACGAAAAATCTAGCCGAGTTTTTATTTAACGAAACGAGCGAACAAAGGCATGAAACATGAGTTTGAGGTGCAAACAAAGATCGTGGAGAAATATTTTAAAGTAAAAATAAATTTTGGTTTGCATTTGAATAATTTAGTATTTACGAAAAATCTAGCAGTGTTATTTTTATATAAAATGAGCGAACAAGTGCATGAAACATGAGTTTTAGATGGAAACAAAGATTGTGGAGACATATTTTAAAATGAAAACAAAATTCGGTATGCATTTGAATAATATAGTATATTCTTTACGAAAAATCTAGCCGAGTTTTTATTTCATGAAACGAGCAAACAAAACGCATGAAACGTGAGATGGAGGTGCAAACAAAGATTGTGGAGAAATATTTTAAAATGAAAACAAATTTTCGTTTGCATTTGAATAATATAGTATATTCTTTACGAAAAATCTAGCCGAGTTTTTATTTCATGAAACGAGCGAACAAAGGCATGAAACATGAGTTTGAGGTGCAAACAAATATCGTGGGGAAATATTTTAAAGTAAAAATAAATTATTGTTTGCATTTGAATAATATAGTATTTACGAAAAATCTAGCAGTGTCATTTTTATATAAAATAAGCGAACAAATGCATGAAACATGAGTTTTAGGTGGAAATAAAGATTGTGGAGAAATATTTTAAAATGAAAACAAATTTTCGTTTGCATTTGAATAATTTAGTATATTCTTTACGAAAAATCTAGCCGAGTTTTTATTTCATGAAACGAGCAAACAAACGCATGAAACATGAGATTGAGGTGCAAACAAAGATTGTGGAGAAATATTTTAAAATGAAGACAAATTTTCGTTTGCATTTGAATAATATAGTATATTCTTTACGAAAAATCTAGCCGAGTTTTTATTTCATGAAACGAGCGAACAAAGGCATGAAACATGAGTTTGAGGTGCAAACAAATATCGTGGGGAAATATTTTAAAGTAAAAATAAATTATTGTTTGCATTTGAATAATTTAGTTTTTACGAAAAATCTAGCAGTGTTATTTTTATATAAAATGAGCGTACAAATGCATGAAACATGAGTTTTAGATGGAAACAAAGATTGTGGAGAAATATTTTAAAATGAAAACAAATTTTCGTTTGCATTTGAATAATTTAGTATATTCGTTACGAAAAATCTATCCGAGTTTTTATTTCATGAAACGAGCGAACAAAAGCATGAAAGATGAGTTTGAGGTGCAAACAAATATTGTGGATAAATATTTTAAAATGAAAACAAATTTTCGTTTGCATTTGAATAATTTAGTATATTCGTTACGAAAAATCTATCCGAGTTTTTATTTCATGAAACGAGCGAACAAAAGCATGAAAGATGAGTTTGAGGTGCAAACAAATATTGTGGAGAAATATTTTAAAATGAAAACAAATTTGGTTTGCATTTAAATAATTTAGTATATTCTTTACGAAAAATCTAGCGGAGTTTTTATTTCATGAAAGGAGCGAACAAAGGCATGAAACATGAGTTTGAGGTGCAAACAAAGATCGTGGAGATATATTTTGAAGTAAAAATAAGTTTTGGTTTGCATTTGAATAATTTAGTATTTACGAAAAATCTAGCAGAGTTATTTTTATGTAAAATGAGCGAACAAATGCATGAAACATGAGTTTTAGATGGAAACAAATATTGTGGAGGAATATTTTAAAATGAAAACAAATTTTCGTTTGCAATTGAATAATTTAGTATCTTCTTTACGAAAAATCTGGCCGAGTTTTTATTTCATGAAACGAGCGAACAAAGGCATGAAACACAAGTTTGAGGTGCAAACAATGATCGTGGAGAAATATTTTAAAGTAAAAATAAATTTTGGTTTGCATTTGAATAATTTAGTATTTACTTTCATTCTTTACGAAAATATGGCCGTATTATTTTTGTAGAAAATGAGCGAACAAATGCATGAAACATGAGTTTTAGGTGGAAATAAAGATTCTGGAGAAATATTTTAAAATGAAAACAAATTTTCGTTTGCATTTGAATAATTTAGTATATTCTTTACGAAAAATCTAGCCGAGTTTTTATTTCATGAAACGACCAAACAAAGGCATGAAACATGAGTTTGAGGTGCAAACAAAGATCGTGGAGAAATTTTTTAAACTAAAAATAAATTATTGTTTGCATTTGAATAATATAGTATTTACGAAAAATCTAGCAGTGTCATTTTTATATAAAATGAGCGAACAAATGCATGAAACATGAGTTTTAGATGGAAACAAAGATTGTGGAGAAATATTTTAAAATGAAAACAAATTTTGGTTCGCATTTGAATAATATAGTATATTCTTTACGAAAAATCTAGCCGAGTTTTTATTTCATGAAACGAGCGAACAAAGGCATGAAACATGTGTTTGAGGTGCAAACAAAGATCGTGGAGAAATATTTTAAAGTAAAAATAAATTTTGGTTTGCATTTGAATAATTTAGTATTTACGAAAAATCTAGAAGTGTTATTTTTATATAAAATGAGCGTATAAATGCATGAAACATGAGTTTTAGATGGAAACAAAGATTGTGGAGAAATATTTTAAAATGAAAACAAATTTTCGTTTGCATTTGAATAATTCAGTATATTCGTTACGAAAAATCTATCCGAGTTTTTATTTCATGAAACGAGCGAACAAACGCATGAAAGATGAGTTTGAGGTGCAAACAAAGATTGTCGAGAAACATTGTAAAATGAAAACAAATTTGGTTTGCATTTAAATAATTTAGTATATTCTTTACGAAAAATCTAGCCGAGTTTTTATTTCATGAAACGAGTGAACAAACGCATGAAACATGAGATTGAGGTGCAAACAAAGATTGTGGAGAAATATTTTAAAATGAAAACAAATTTGGTTTGCATTTAAATAATTTAGTATTTTCTTTACGAAAAAACTAGCCGAGTTTTTATTTCATGAAAGGAGCGAACAAAGGCATGAAACATGAGTTTGAGGTGCAAACAAAGATCGTGGAGAAATATTTGGAAGTAAAAATAAATTTTGGTTTGCATTTGAATAATTTAGTATTTACTTTCATTCTTTACGAAAATATGGCCGTATTATTTTTGTAGAATATGAGCGAACAAATTCATGAAACATGAGTTTTAGGTGGAAATAAAGATTGTGGAGAAATATTTTAAAATGAAAACAAATTTTCGTTTGCATTTGAATAATTTAGTATATTCTTTACGAAAAATCTAGTCGAGTTTTTATTTCATGAAACGAGCAAACAAACGCATGAAACATGAGATTGAGGTGCAAACAAAGATTGTGGAGAAATATTTTAAAATGAAAACAAATTTTTGTATGCATTTGAATAATATAGTATATTCTTTACGAAAAATCTAGTCGAGTTTTTATTTCACGAAACGAGCGAACAAAGGCATGAAACATGAGTTTGAGGTGCAAACAAAGATCGTGGAGAAATATTTTAAAGTAAAAATAAATTTTGGTTTGCATTTGACAAAATTTAGTATTTACGAAAAATCTAGCAGTGTCATTTTTATATAAAATGAGCGAACGAATGCATGAAACATGAGTTTTAGATGGAAACAAAGATTGTGGAGGAATATTTTAAAATGAAAACAAATTTTCGTTTGCATTTGAATAATTTAGTATATTCTTTACGAAAAATCTAGCCGAGTTTTTATTTCATGAAACGAGCGAACAAACGCATGAAAGATGAGTTTGAGGTGCAAACAAAGATTGTCGAGAAACATTGTAAACTGAAAACAAATTTTGGTTTGCATTTGAAAAATTTTGTATATTTTTTACAAAAAATCTAGCCGAGTTTTTCTTGCATGTAACTAGGGAACAATCGAATGAAACAAGTGTTTGAGGTGCAAATAAAGATTTTTGAGAAATATTTTAAAATGAATACAAATTTTGGTTTGCATTTCAATAATTTAGTATATTATTTACGAAAAATCTGGTTGAGTTTTTATTTCATGAAACGAGCGAACAAAGGCATGAAACACGAGTTTGAGGTGCAAACAATGATCGTGGAGAAATATTTTAAAGTAAAAATAAATTTTGGTTTGCATTTGAATAATTTAGTATTTACTTTCATTCTTTACGAAAATATGGCCGTATTATTTTTGTAGAAAATGAGCGAACAAATGCATGAAACATGAGTTTTAGGTGGAAAAAAAGATTGTGGAGAAATATTTTAAAATGAAAACAAATTTACGTTTGCATTTGAATAATTTAGTATATTCTTTACGAAAAATCTAGCCGAGTTTTTATTTCATGAAACGAGCAAACAAACGCATGAAACATGAGATTGAGGTGCAAACAAAGATTGTGGAGAAATATTTTAAAATGAAAACAAATTTTTGTTTGCATTTGAATAATATAGTATATTCTTTACGAAAAATCTAGCCGAGTTTTTATTTCACGAAACGAGCGAACAAAGGCATGAAACATGAGTTTGAGGTGCAAACAAAGATCGTGGAGAAATATTTTAAAGTAAAAATAAATTTTGGTTTGCATTTGAATAATTTAGTATTTACGAAAAATCTAGATGTGACTTATATTATACTAGATGTGACCCTCGCTTCGTTTTGGCTAGGGTGTCCAAACGCTTCGGTTCCGAAATTGTCGTATTAAGTTAATCTAATTCTGAAAATTAAAATTATTTGTTTTAATTGGTCGGTTTGGTTTGATTTTGATTTCAAAAAACAAATACACTGAACCGGCCGAACAACACTCTTATTCAACATTTCCTTGAATCTTTCTCCATTTTAAATTTTAATTCTTAACTAATCATGTTCTAATAAGTTTTCTTCGATGTATAATAAATATGTTTAATGTAAGTTTAAAAAATTATTTATAATTATTGATGTATTATTCGGTTTTAACCGAATAAACCAAAATAAAATTTGATTTTATTCGGTTCTGGTTAAGTTTCCTTCAGCTCAAATCTAATTTGTTTCAGTTTAATCCGATTTGGTCTTATTCAATTTAGAATGAACACTCGTAGCTTCAGCTAAAAATTAGCCTTAAACACAATAAGCTATTAATTTTAAAGCAGTAAAAATTTGAGATAAAGTTTTCATACATAAACTTGACATGCAGAAAGTTTAGTTATGAAATACAAATTATACTATAATAATTCCATTTTTAGGCAAGAAATGTAAAAAATATTTTTCACATTTTAGCGGGTTCACAATATCATTTAGACTATAGTATATCTAAATGACTGAACTTACTTAAAAAAGTAATTTAAATAATAAGTTGATTATATAGCCATAAAAGAGCATGTCTTAAGAAAGGATATATTGGTGTAAGAAAATATAGTCTTTTTTATTAGATATACTTGTTAAGAGGAAGCATAAATGGTTCATGAAGCTTGGTGCACATAAAATGTCTTTTCATAATTATGGAGGTTTACAATATTTTTCTGAGTAAAATGGACGGAACATGATAATTTGAATCTTATTTTTCGGGGGCATATATGATAATTTAAAAGTTTTTCTTAGATGCACATGCAATTATAGGAATTATTGAAATGTTAATGGTATTTTAATATTTTGGAGGGATCAACATGAAATATAACATTATAATTTGGAGTATCCGAGAGGTATATGTGCAATTGTTTATTTTTCAATACAAAAAGCAGAAATAATCGAGTTGTAAGTTATTGCTCCATCAATTTAAGACGAGCGGTAGTTCAAGGTCTTGTAACGATCAAGTTTGTTAGTGAAATCGGAGCCGCAAGGCAAGCCCCGGAGAGTAGGCAACTCGTCAACGCGGTAAGGGCCAATAGTGAGTAAATGGGTGGTTAAAGCTTACGCAACCATCTCGCCAAACTCCGTCAACAGATCTGGTGTTCGGTATCGCATTTACTTTCAATTATTTATCTTACTTCTTGTTTATTTTAACTACTTTGTTAATTAAAATTTGTACAACCATCATCTAAAAGGACTAAGACTTAAAATTGTGAAACCCTAAAAAGTTCAATTATTCACGTTTTCGCAATAAATTAAGCCAGTTTACCCCCTATAGGCCGCAATCGAACAACAATTGGTATCAAAGAAAGAATACAGACCATTTCAAATTCAATTTGAAACAATATGTATTTTCGATCTACGACGACGCACCCAACGAATCGACTATACGTATTTTATCCGGAGAATCTCGACTGTAAAAATTGGAAGAGATGCATGGTGAATGTATTCGAACTACATGGACTTCATCAGGTCGTAGAGAATGGTTTTACCGTAGAATTTGTACTCAATATTTCAACAACCTATACTTATGACACTTGATATAATGACACAAAATCTCATTCTCACAAACATGATAAACACATTTTCAGTATTAATAGATGGTTGTCTTAATTCTAATCAAATGTGCAAAACTCTCTTAAATAGATATGAGGGAAATAATCAAATGAAGATAACCAAACTTATGGGACTTGAACAACAATTTGATAATTTCTGGATGATCGAAGGTGAACCCGTCGAGGATATGTACACTCGTATGTCGCATATCCTAAACAGATTCACCACTTTAGGAGAGAAACTAACCGATGATCGAGTTGTAGGTAAATTGATTAGGGCGATGCCATCGAGCTGGGAAGTACTTCGAGTCTCATTGGAAACGATGCTAGCAACGAAAGATATCGGGCCGGAAGAACTTGACAACTATTTTTGTAATTTCGAAACTTGAATGAGGCAAATGGGAACCGACTTCCAACCCAAAACTGTGGCTATGCCGTAAACAAGCTCGAATGATGAGGATGATGAGATAGCGTGCTTAGTACGACAATTCGGTGAATTTCGAGCCAAGAAAAAGCTGTTTAACAACACCGACACAACAACCAAAAGACGTATTGATTGGAGTGCAACAAGAAGAGACACACCATCGACAACTGCTTCACCTTACATCCCGAACTCGCTCCTTGGAACAAGAAGGATGATGAAAAACACGAAAGACGTTCCGATGATCGACACGACAAAAGACGGGAAAAGAGGCACGATGACCGGGGAAAAGACAAGAAAAAGAAGTTGAAAAATCACTCCGCCAAGGAGAGGATAAAAATACCACGATTTGCCCAAAAGAGAGTCAAAAGCTATGTTGCACGGATACGGATACGGCGATACGGCAAATCTCAAAAAATCTAGGATACGGATACAGCTATATATTTATTTAATTATTTTTAAATTAAATTTATATAATATAATAATAATAAAATAAATATCATTTAAATTTTTATACCACAACATAAAACTAGAACAAATACTTAATACATAATATTAATAATGTTCGTATACAAAATGAAGTCCAAAATATACATCATAGGTAGTACATCAAATATTTAGGATATACCATACAAAAGTCTCAAAATATACCAACTAAAAATCCTAAAATATATCATAAAGGGTCCCAAAATATATCATAAAAGTCTCAAAATAATTAGTTTAAAATGGTAGGTACCATTAAACATCAACTTGCACTCCCGATATTACCAACCGCATCTTCTCCTGTCATGAACCTCTCAAACTCCGGTTCATCAAGTGAGAGACTTGCCAATTGAAGATGCTCTGCACCATCAAATGGGTCAAATTGATCACCTCCAACATCCCACATCTGCGTCTCTCCCGATAAATACTCCGCGGACCTCCTTGATAAAAGTCGCAAGTTAGAGTGCACAAACACCAAATCTTCTGCACGTTGAGGTGTCATTCTGTTCCTTTTGGCACTCATAATGAAAGCATACATGCTCCAATTTCTCTCAGAACAAGATGATGATGCCGGTTGTCAAAGCAATTTCATAGCTAAGGCTTGAAGATTCGGTGCCGACACGCCGTAACTGATCCACCAAGTTAATGGATCAATTGTGCTACGATAGTTGATAGCATCATGCATCTCAAACCCGCCACCACAAGCCGAGAATCTTCCATATTCGTGAATCACTTCCTTTCTTTCTTCCAAATCCGGGAAACATTTCTGAAGACATTGGTTCCTCATGTTTGAAATTTCTATGTCCCTATGTGGAGCAACATGTCCGTTCAACCATGTCTCTTCATAGTACCTTTTGACATAAAAAATATTAACATATGAATGATTGATAAATTAAATTAATTAAAGAAACTAAAATATTTTTAACTTACTTAGGGTTTAGTGAATGAGCCAAGCAAGGAAGAGGTGTTGTGTTTTTTGACCATCTATCCGTCAAAATAGAGTGCACAACCGTATAAAATGAAGATTCTTGACTTTCCATATTTCCTTCGTTTTGATAAATAACCTTTTTTACCTTACCAATCATAGAATCCCACATCTCATACACCAAATGCAAGCATGGTTTGTCCGTATCGGCTTTTCTCAACATATCATAAATTGGCTCCGTAATGGCAAGAATATACTCGACTTGTTTCCAAAATCCCATTTCATTAAGAATCTTTTCTCTCACCAAATTATCCCTTGCTTCAAATCCATCCCTATAAGTACTCCACCTATTATCCGTGACCAATTGTATTAATCCTTCTTTAACCAACATAAACCTTCTCAACATAACTACCATCGAGGCGAAACGTGTCTCGGCCACATCAAGTAATTTAAGACTAGAATGGTACTTATACATAGCCAACCTCATGGAATGATTAGTAATGAAATTTTTAATTGCAAAAACATTTGAAATAGCAATGCTAATCCAGCTACATTCATCATACACTACACTATTTGCCTCGGTATCTTTTGCCGCACAAATATTTTTTAAGGCAAGATTGAGCGTGTGAACTACACATGGTGTCCAAAAAATATGGCTAAATTTGGCTTCAATTAACATTCCGGCCGCCTTACAAACCGGAGCATTATCGGTTATCACTTGAACTACGTTTTGAGGTCCAATTTCCTCAATAACCTCCCTAATTCGTTCGGCAATGAAATTTTTATCCTTATACTCGCCTTGACAATTTATTGCCTTTAAAAACACGGGTGATCCATCGGTTATTGCTATAAAATTTATTAATGGTCTTCTTTGTATATCAGTCCATCCATCGCTTACAATGGTCACACCTTTTGATTTCCATGTGCGCTTAATGGGATCTAGTAACTTCTCGACATGAGACCTCTCATTGTCAAGGAGTGATGTTCTCAATTTATTATAAGAGGGAGGCTTATAACAAACAACATTACTTTCCGCACATAATTTAAATGCATTAATAAAATGGGGGTTTCTAGAGAGATTAAAAGAAAGATCTCCGGTATAAAACATTCTAGAAATCTCCTCATCAATTTGAGTCCTAGTTTTCACGTTAAATGATTTCTCCAAAGACGAAACTGTTTTTCTTTTTTTAGGCTCAGGAGGCAATTGGGAACCTACATTTGAGTGAGTATTACTAGGTAGTTGAACTTATTTTGTGGCCGCATTTTTAATCCTAATTACGGCATCGTTTTGCATCTTCTTCATACGTTCAACTTCTTCGGGAATAACCTTGTCGTATCTTGCAATACCAAAACCGGATATGCCGAGTAAATGTGCTTTCACTCTAGGATATGAGCCATGATATGTTCTCTCGCAAAAGTTACAAATCATTTTGTTATTTCCTCCACCTTCTCCCTTTCCTATCTTCTTGAAAAACATCCAAAGAGGAGAAGGATTAAGACCGCTAGAGGCGATGCTACTACTTGGGTTAGATGACATTTTTCTATTAATTACAAAAAAAATAATTAAAATCAACTTACTCCAAAATCTGAAACTAGGGTTTTAACTTTTAATAAAATAAAATTAAAGAGAAATAGATGGAGAAAAGTACCAACTTAAGTAGATAATTAAGAAAAAAGAGTATCAAATATCTTCTTTTCTCTTTTTATAGCTTGATTTTCATCTTAGAACTCGATTTCATCAAATGGACTAAATTGTCATAAATAGGAGGTGAAGTACGGAGGTGAAATGGGGGGGCTAAATGGGTACTGACTAGTGAGCCTCTGCCTTCTTTCTTTTCTATTTAAACATTTTATTATAATATTTAGATGGGCCAATGCTTATGAATGGGCCAATATGTTCCATGTTATGAATAAAAAAATGTTTAGTAAAAATATTTTGGGCCAAAAAATGATGGGCTGCCGTATCCTTCAAGTATCATCGCCGTATCCTTAACGTATCCCGGAAGTATCCTAGCGTATCCTGCCGTATCCCTCACGTATCCGGAAAAAATATATATTAAAATAATTGGATACGCCACGTGGCGTATCCGATACGTATCGGTGCCGTATCGGTGTCGTATCCGTATCGGATACCCGTATCCTCAGGATACTTCCCAGTTTTTGAAGTATCCGTGCAACACTGGTCAAAAGAATCAAAATAATTTGTATATGCACACAATGCATATTTTGGACAGTGATTTCCAAATCGACAATATGGGCCAACAAGATGTAGAACAACATTTCGAAAAACCATTAGTTACCGAGGAGAAAATGATGCTAGAGCCAAGAGCCGAATGCAAAATAACGACCCAATAGCAACAATTGAGATGCTATTAGCAAGTCTCGTATTTGACACCCTATAAAAAGCACCACTTAGTGATGAATTAGCAAATAGCTCAATATTGCGGGATAGATAAATAAATAATGAGTATCATCGAAAATGATACACAATCACCTTTTAAAGAGGCGATAAAATATTGTAATTTAGAAGGTTGTAAAAAAAGCTGATTTGCTTGACGAGGGAATAAATCTAGGAAATATTGGGAGCAAGAAAAAGAATGATCCGAGAACGACGAGAACTGAAGATTCAAGTGTCCAAGTGCAAAATTGGATGACTTCTTTTTAATTTTACTTTAGATCTATCTTTAATAAAATTTTAGCAAATTTTTTTTTTTTTCAGAAAAATTGTACTAAAATTGAAGCGGGAGTATTTTCTTTATTTCTTTACAAAAGTATTCCTCAAACTTCAAAAAAATTATCAGACGGTTTATGTATAATTAGATCTTAATCGGAGGGATTAAAATTGTGTTAATGATGTGGGTTAATCTAATTGCTGTATTACTGTTGAAATGTAATATACTATGGTTAATTCAGTTTATTTAGTTTTAATTATTCGATTTATGAAAAGGTTAAATTTGAATAAATTTAGTTGGACTTTTAATTTGCCATCTAATGAACAGAACAACTAATCTCTTTTCATTAGGAAGAGAAGCACTCCCTCTCGCTCGACTGATAAACCCTATCTCACCATTTTATCCAAACCAAAAGCTACTGAGAGAGAGAGAGAGAGAGAGAGAGAGAGAGATGGATCTGCTGATCCGCACTGCACCACCATCTCTTCTCCCTCTCCCTCTCCCTCTCAAACCCCTCAGAATCCTCTGTCGCTCTCATTCCTCTTCCTCTCCCTCTCCCTCCTCGCAAGAAAACAACAAATGGAAGGCGGAGCTGATGCCCAACGCTCGCCGGAGGAAGAAGGACCCGCTTTGGATGGACGGAGGATTGAGCCTCGGCGTGGATCTCGGAATGTCCAGAACCGGTCTCGCAATCGGCACGAGCATCGCTGTTCCTCGCCCCTTGACGGTATTTCTTCCGTTGTTTTAGTTAGAGGTTTGAAATTAGTTGGTCTGAGTTTTGAGTAAGTTGTGATTAGTTGTTAATTACGAATTTGCCGTTCTTTTTCTTCAATGCATCACTCTCTCTTGGTTAATCCTCTCAAATTAGCCAATTGAAGTAATGGTTGAAATCTCAGCCAGTTTAAGATATGAATTATTCCGTACCAATTAAATTAATCGCGCTGTGTAAAATTATATTTTGGATTAGGTATTGGAAACGCGAGGGCTGGAGCTGGAAATCAGGCTGGTCGAACTTGCTGAAAAAGAGGTAATTAGCATACTTAAAATCTCCATAACAATTCATTAATCATAAATATTAAGGTTTGTTTTGATTGATTAATTTTTTTTTTTTCTCTTGGTAGCATGCTGATGAGTTGATAGTTGGTCTTCCAATTTCACTTGATGGGTCTGAAACAGCACAGTCAAGCAAAGTCAGAGCCTTTGTCAGAAATTTCGCTGTTCGAGCTGCTGATAAGTTAGTTTTTCTCACTATTTTATTTTATTTATAATTTTTGGTTGGAATTAAAAACAAAGGAAAAAAATTGTGGAGTTGGAAATTGATTTTTTTAAATATTCGTGGGGTTTTGTTTAGTTTGAACTTTAAAGTAACACTTTGTTTAGTTTAGTCATCAAGTGTACATAATATATTTAAAATAAGATTTTACATTCATAATTGGTTACTAGCTCTGTGTATGAATATTTTTGCAAATATTATAAAAAAATGTTTTATTAACTCACAAAGCTAATTAATAACTAGTCTAACATATATATATGAACTTCTGAATTCTGCTCTGAAAAGTGTATTATATTTCTTAGATAATTTTTCTTGGTGATGTTTCTCATGTTTGTAGGGGTATTCATGATATTTTTTTCACTTTTATAGAGGTATAAGTGAATTTTGATGTTTTGTATTGACACACATTAAACTAAGCCTATTTTCTGTTCTTTTTTTGAATATAAAAATTAGGGGTAATATCACGTATACCCTTCCAAAAATTCAAAATATCAAATTTACCCCTTCAAAACTGAAAATATCAAATTTACCCCTTCAAAATTGAAAATATCAAATTTACCCTTTCAAACTTTAGTTTATATCAAATTTACCCAAAATCTACTTCAACATCCAAATTAAACAAAAAAGAATTAAAAACTATCCTTATACCCTTGCCCATTCTTTACACATTTTGTTTTCTGAACAATGGACATTAACCCCACCCATCTCCCCTGTTCTTTCTTCTCCCCATTCTTCATATCTCTCTCTCTCTCTCCCTAAAATTTTTTAATTCTTTTTTGTTTAATTTGGATGTTGAAGCATATTTTGGAGGGGTAAATTTGATATTTTCAGTTTTGGAGGGGTAAATTTGATATTTTGAGTTTTTGGAAGGGTATACCGTATACGTGATATTACCCCTAAAAATTATGCCTATTTTCTTTTCTTTTGATTGCTTTAGTATAAAAAACTTTATTTCATAATATTATCTTTTATTAATTATACAAATTTAAACAGAGCAGAGGCCTGAGGGTTTATTTGCAAGATGAGCATGGAACGTCAAAAGATGCGTCCAAGTACATGATTGATATGTGAGTTTTCTTATTTTTCCCTTTTAATTAAACTTTTGTAATACTTTTTACACATTCAAACGTTGGTACTCTTATTTTTTTTGGTTTATCGTTCTTTTTTCATAATGTTATTGTAAAATCATTTTTTTCCCTTTTCTTTGTAGTGGCGTGAGGAAATCAGTAAGAAGGGTACAATCAGACGCATATTCTGCAGTGGTATGATTTATTTATTTAAATTATGGTTTCCAATTTATTATTTTTGGGTTGCGAAAAATAAAATATAAAAAAGTTTGATGATAGTTAATTGTCCCAAAATGTTGAATGTCAAAATTAATCTTGTAACGGGCAAGAAAGAAACTCTTTCACTTATGGGAACAAAAAGAATGAATCTAAAAACATAGGACTTTTAAAACATCTAGAAAAGTTAGGGATTTTTTAAAAAATTGCCTGTTTCTAAACGGACGTCGCTTGACTACTTTGTAAAGGGTAACAAAGTTCATTTCACTTATAGAAACTAAAAGAGGGAATCTAAAAATATAGGGGCTCTTTTAAAATATTTATAGAAGGGTGTTTTTGTAATACTTCTGTATTTTTGAACAGATGTTGCTAGAGAGGTATTTTGAGGTATCTGGTCATGAAGCTGAGCTCGTTCTTCCGAAGAAAGTTGAATTGAGGCAAAAATTAGTCGCTCGAACGAAACAAGAAGAAATGTGGAACGATGGATATGGATCTGAGGAAGACTTCTTTCCACTATGAATTATTTAATGTTTAACAATATATTTTCATGTTTTGTTTTGTTGGTTGAATTAAAGTACTGTGAGGTTTTGTAGATATTTTAGCTGATGTTGGAGTTGGATTGTAGGGTGAAGAGATTTAATTTCTTGATTGAAGGTTTCTATGAATAGTTGTTTTCTGGTTTGCTTCGAATGTCGGTAGGTTCTTGATTAATGATAAAATATTTGATTATAAGGAGTTCTAACTATTTTACAAGTGTCAAATTTAAACAAAAATAGTCAAAATAACAGTAAGTTAAAATCTTGCTTTTTTAAATCATAATGAAACCCTCGTTTTGAAAGCCATGGCATATACCGTTGATAATTATTCTAAGGTGTTAAGTGTATATTGTACCTTTTATGAAGTCGTTACGATTATGAGCGTATGAGTAGAAGAGCTAAATAGAATAAAGATAAAAATTCATTCGGTAAACATTATATATCTTAAAAAACAAAAACAGTATATAGCGTATATAGAAACGTGAAAAAACAGTATATAATTTCAATTCGTCGCTATAGTATCCCGTCGTGATTTATCATTTTTCAAGGTTTAACAGGTTCGGCTACAAATTTGTATATTATCTTAGGCCTAAACCAATAGTATTAGATGCACAAAAGTTAAGGAGTCGAATAAGTAAAGAAACAAGTTTCGATATGAAATGAATTTAATCTACTAATGTATAAAGAATTAATAAATTCTGGGTCCCTAAAAATTTGATCTGTTGTAGTTTTTTTCAGCAGTTGTTTATTTTGGATAATTCATTTTAGGTGAACTTTGTACGGAGTATTTTTGTCTTATTTAATTACATGAATCCCAAGCAAAAGGTTTATAATGCCACTTGCAAAAATAAGTACATCAAAATCTATCAAAGTTAGCTTTTTCTTAATACTATGTATTGGAATATTATATTTTTGACTGAAAATATTTAAACATCTGATATTCCAATTTTAACCAACAATAAGCTATGTTTCCAGTTTTTAAAATTTTAGTAAGAAAATATGAATTAAAATTAGACTAATTAAGCTTTACTGGCCCTCAGCAGTAAGCACGTTACTTAATTTCTTAAAAGGGAAAATCAACTATCTTACTCTGTTAAAGGAGCCGTATTGTCATGATAATGATTTGACTCATCTTTTCGGCTGAAAGCAAGTGTATGAACAGACCAGGCCTAACATTTATTTACTAGAATGTGAAATATGAAAAGGTAATTGAATGTCATACATAACCAAACTTTATGATACACAATATGAGTATTAATTGCAATTTTTTTTTTCAAAAAATAATCGTGAGTGCAATTCACATGTCAAAACAATAGTAACGATTTCAACAATTCGATCAAGCTAAGAATATTAATTGTAATGTTTTCAAATAATTTATCATGAGTGAAATTCACATGTCAAAACTATACTTACCATTTCAACAATTCTATCAATTTGAGTGTTTTTGTTTGAGAACCATCGATCCTGATTCAATATAACGCATTGCATTTGCTAGATGGAACACTTAATGCTAGACCAAGTCCATTAAGAAATTTCTTTTTCGTTCTTGCAGAAAACTCTCTTTCACTACAGTTGCGGTGAATGATATATACTCCACTCTTCTCCTTTGTTCCTGCTATTAGGCTAATAATGGTAACCAAATGCAGTACAAAAGAGGCAGGGAAAGAGGCAGGTAAATATCTTTCCGTGGTAAAACAAACAAAGAGATGCAGGTTAATATCTTTGTGTGGTAAAATTAACAAATAGCAAGAGGCAAGAGATGCAAGAAATGGATCAGAAAGAGAAAATGGCGGAGACATCAAGATCAAGAAAGAGAAAGCAGAGAGAGGATGTTCCTCAAACTGAGAGGCACAGGAGGTTGAAGATCAATGAATCCTTTTCCATGCTTCAATCCATGGTTCCTGGTCTCTTCCCTAAGGTTATTTCTCTCTCTCTAGGTTTCCTTTTTTTTGCATCGAGTTCATTTTAATTTCTTTTGCTCATTTTAATTTTCTAATACTTTCTTGGCAATTTCTTTATTTTTTGTAAGAGATCTTGGCACTTTCTTGTCCATCTTAGTTGTTTTTCTTTAGGATAACCTTCGAACTGTTTTTTTCGTGAGCTATGCATTTCTTTGTAAACCAAATATTCACTTTTTTCTTCATAAGCAGCGATTTCCTCCTGTTAATAAAATTTGAACTAATTAAAAGCAGAAAAGGCTCACCAATTCAAGAGAAAAGATGACTGGTTACTAGCACTCTTAGTTTTTCTTTATGAAATTACCCCAGTTTACTTCATCTTGGACCTTACAATTGTTATTTCCTGTTGTATATTTTAATTTTCAAGGTTATGAATTGTTGTGCTTATCTTGCAATACTACGTCAAGATATTCTAAGCATACATTTCACAATTCACACAATCAATTTTGTCATGTTTTTGAGTTTTTCTTCTTCGTTTCATGTTTCTCTTTTTTTCTTTTTAAGTTTTGGTTTTGCTTCTTATTCAACTATCAGATTGTGGTTTAATCCATCACATCATTAACTGAAATATATTTTCATATATCTATCTAACATAGGCAACAAGGACACGAGTCATTGACGAGACAATCAGCTACATAAACTGTCTTGAGCATGTACTCATGACTCTCGATTCAAAACGAAGAGCAACCCTTGCGGGGCTACCATTGTTGCTGACTCAGCAAAACAGCTCTCTTACGGTGGAAGTCTCCTCATCAGGAAACATGGCCGTTTTCGGTATTTCCTTCCTTTCTTCTTCCCGACAAGTTACAATGGTGAGGGTTCTAGAAGTGTTTGAGACGAACCAGGCTGAAGTACTGACTGCTTCAGTTGCTAGTGATTTTGGACTTACTCGTATCAATGTCACCTCTGTTGTTTTAGATAGAGAGTCTCTGGAGAGGATTAAGATGGATCTCATGTCTCTTTAGACTTTGGTCACTTTGGTAATTAAGAACTCAGACGGTTTTTCTTACTTATTTTGTATGTGTGCTTTTATGAATTAAATTATATGAATTAACTGTTCAGCTAATATATATATTATCTATTTTGGTAGATTTACTTTTAGATTTAATTTTTTGTTTGACTGCAGAAATGTAAGTTCATCAGTAGTGTGTCTCGGTTCTTGTGGGAAATGATATATGGGCATATAGTTCTCAGTCAAATATTAGATATAAGCGCATATAAAATGGATGTTTACTCAACTGTAAACAACTCAACTTAGATATATGTTGCAGTTGGATAAAAGAAAGAAAAAAGAAAAAAAGAAAAGAAAAGAAAAGAAAGAAAACTATTTCATTATGCAATGCTCGTCAATTTACTTCCTGTCTAAACCAGAAAATACACAAAAGCAGATAAAAAAGCAGAATATATCCAAAGAAAGCACGTCATAGATTCATAAGTACGTCTATACGGTGAAAGAGGTCTAATGTTGGAAGTGGTCATGTCTCTGGCGGCGCAGTCAAGCCCTTATATATGAAAATTGAAAGGGCAATGATGCTTAATAAAAAAGGAGATCCGTCTATTTTTTGTTGCAGTTCTAAGGAGATCAGTATGATACAGATAGAGGGCACAAAATATAACTTTTCATGGATATTGGGTGGACCGTAGACCAAAATATGAGCCCACCAAAATCTTGGTCCAACTCAAAGAAGTAGAATTAAGCTGATATCACCTTGGGCTGTCAACGAGCCGAGTCAGACCCAGCTCGAGCTCGGCTCGATTACAATGTCTGTTTTGAGCTGAATTTGTCGGCTCAAGCTCGGCTCGTTCCAACTCGAGCCAGCTCATCTCGGCTCGGCTAGCTCGATTTAACATCAAATATATATTTGTTTTGAGATAAAGCTGTTAAAATAAATTTTCTATTAAATACATAATTTTGTTTAAATAAAAAAAAAATCAAACAAAAGCACATTATAAAAACAACAAAAAAAAAATACAATCCACAAAAAAACATGAACAAAAAAAACACAAATTTGAATATCCATTACAAATGAATAATCACATATACATACAATCAATCCAAACAAATGAATAATTACATATACATACAATCAATCCAAACAAAAAAATAATTACAAATAAATACAAGCTTGAAGAAATTGTAATCCTATCATTCCTCCCAGTCATCCTATCATTTCTCTCATTCCACCTATCACCTGAAATAATTACAAATAAATAAATAAAATTAAGCACATTGATTTTATGATTTTGAAACAAAACTGAGAGAAACTATGAATTCATAAACCAATAATTAATTGACTAATTAAACTCACTAAGCCTTATTTAACCCCTTAATAACAGATCAAATCTTTAAGGTAACAGACAGTTCAACACCCCTAAATTAACATAATTTCATCTAAGTTCTTCAGTCAAATTTAAGAAAAAAACAAAAAGAAAACTCTTTGTTAGGGGAAAAACTTTACAGATAAGATAAGCCAGCGGTCAAACAAACAAAGCTCGTTTCAAAAAGAAATTAAACAAACACAAAGGAATCATCAAAACGATAGACTGAAATAACGAGAAAACTGGAAATCAACAAAAATAATTTGAAATTAGAAGGTAGTACCTCAAAGAAGCAGCTTTATCCCCCTTTCTATGTATCAAAATCCGAACTTGTAAGCAAAATCAAGTAAGATTCTCGCTGTTACGAAGGAGAACAGAGAAGAGGATGAAGAACAATCAGTGGAGAAGGAGAAAGAGCGAGTAAAGAGAAGGACGATCTGCCGGCCTAGAAGATCTATCGATCTGCCGGCGTCAGAGAGGGGAGGATTCGGGCGGTGTGGAGTAAGAGACGAGAGGAATCGTGGGGAGAGAGGCGGAAATGTAATCAGGGCTAGGGTTTTATTTGGGCTAGTTTTATCTAATGGAGCCACGAGCTGAGCCCAGCGCGAGCTCGGCTCGTTTAAACTCGAGCTCGGATCGGCTCGGCTCGGTTTTGTTTGTAGCTTTTATCGAACGAGTTCAAGCGAGCTACCGAGCTATGAATTTTTTCGTCATCCTTAATATCACCTCACATTCTTAAAAAAAATATAGCGATGGTAACTTCTGTTGGGTCTCGGACGTGCATAACGCAGCGGAAAACAAAAAATTATTCGTCCAAAACCCATCCCGAGGATCCGTGCGTATCGGTTAAATCAAAGAAATAAATCTTAAAGATACCTTTCGGATTACGCTTAATCCGTGACGCTCAAACCATGCATGTTGTCCAAGCGCCTCTAAACCGGTTACCGTCCTAACCGATTTTACGTCTGTCTAGGCCGTCTAGGTCGGATCGTGCGGAAGTCATCTACCGCACACACAATCGGTCTCCACCAAAACTCTCAACAAACCGTTCTCATCTTCTTAGGCCGAATAGATCACAAGCGCCGAAAGTACGAACGCCTCTACCGGTGTCCACACGAACAAACTTCTTAAAACGGGAAGAAGAACAATATATATGCTAGTAGCTTGTTCTTCTCTTGCACAAGAAAACTCCTTTTCTTCTTCTTATTTTGTCTCACAAAAGATGTATAATTCTCTCATATAATTGCACCCTTTCATTTTTTCATATAAAAGAAAAGCACCATTTAGTAATTTTGTCACACAAATGAGAAAGGATATTTTCTCTCTTTTTGTCTCACAAAAGAGAATGAGAAAAATAATGAGAGAGAGAATCATTTGGTACTATGAATTTGGAGCCCTCTATGTCCTTATATAGAGGTGAAGAGTCATGTCTATTCACACTAAAAGATGTGTATGACATCACTCATCATTATCCACATATCATCATCTAGACTCTTCTAGATTACATGATCTTGTGTGCTCATAGTCTTTATATACATATATATCACATCTTATCACATAAGATGACAATATCTTTTGTGTCATTCTTATGCAACTCATCATATAAGTCGCTAGGATTTTCTGCACCCGTTTCAGTTTGTTCTTTGTGTGTGACCCTGTAGGTTCACTTAATGTTGGCAATAAACTTGACCGTCTATAAATCATGAGCGGACTCTAGCAAGCCATCATGACTACCCAATTTAAGTGAATATCAGTGATCTGATTTACCTAATCAACAATCACGTATTTAGTCCCTTTGTCACGCGATATCTATATCGATCATAAGGCATGTAAGACGTCATCCTTATATTAATCGAATTAATATTTCTTGATCCCGAATTAAACTGAACAAGAACAAATGACATTAATAACTCTTATTAATTCATTTGAGTATGGCCATACATTTCTTCAGTTCAATTCATCAGGAGGCCTAAAGATATCTCTCTCATTTATGAGAGGAACAAATCCCGTCTTGATTGCACTCATCCCTCTACATGATTCTTTGTATACCCAATCATAACCGTTATGACCACCCGGTTAAAGGCAGTGTTAGATTATATTAAAGTATAAAATTACTCATGTTGGGAACCGAGACAATCTCAGGTCAAAGGACTATAAATACTTTATGTTACAAGAATCGCTAATGACGTAAAACATGTAGCATTCTTATGGCGGGTCAGTCCAGTATATGGTCTCTAACATATACCTATGTTAATGACTTGATAACTATTTATCCATGATCAGTAAAACATAATCATCAGTCAACTAATATACTGGTGTACATTTATAGCTTGTATATATAAATATATATTTATATGTATCTGCAAGTATATTTGTCTCCACAAATATCCTATAAATAACCAGGGACGATTTAGAATAGCATTCATAACACTTTATAGTTTTACTATCAAAGTCACGCACTTTGATGACATAAAGTTGAATTACATATTCATGGTCTATTTTAATTATATTAAAATAACCTATACGCACATATTATATGAAATATCTTAGAATAAATATTATGTTTGTTATTACAATCCATCATCTAGGTCACAAACACTTTGGCCTAGGGCATAACACCACATCAATCTCCCACTTGCACTAGGCCAAATCAACCAAGTATCTCATACTCATTGATCTATGTGGTATCACATACCAGTTGACCTAACATGATCACCATCATTTAAGGGATTGGGTTCTTAAATGGATTATCAAACATTGTCATATGCAAATACTTTGCATAATTTTTATGTCCACCATAATCTAAGAAGAATATTTTATCCTTCTCAAGTATATAATCATACTCTTGATTATTATTTAGTGACTTTCACTAAGATTAAACTTATGTGTGCTTGTTACACTTAATTCACATCATATGTAATTATGCTCCCACTGAATTTATTGTCAACATAAGATTTATCTTTAATTTTTTGATAAAACCAAACTGTTTGGTTATTTCATCAAATAATAAATATTCACCTAGAGATGTTTGCTTTAATTCATAAATGAATTCATGTAACTTGCAAACTCTTTTCAAAATTTATAGGATCGACAAAACTCTAAAGTTGTATCATATACATGCTTTCATATGTTTCTATTAAGAAACAACGTCTTGACATCCACTTGGTATCTTTCATAGTCATACTATGAACATATGCCCAAGAAAATTCTGAAATACATAAGCATGATGACTTGGAAAAATATTATCATAGTCTATACTATGAGTTTAACTTAACCACAAATCATGCATTATATGTTTGCACATTATTCATGTCGGTCTTTCTTTTAAAACCGTATTTCCATCTGATTGATCAATCAAATTCAAAACTTGATTGTCTGACATGAATAACATCTCAACTTTCAAAGTCTCTAACCATAAGAGCTTGACTCATCATAGTCTATTAGTAGAATGTGGACTCATCATCTATGAGTACGAAATTTTTATCATTAGACACGAAAAATCTATATTTTTCGGGCCTGCGATAAATTCTAATAGATCTACATGAATACACTTATGTTATATACCAAGACTCTTCAACATCTTGAGAGTCTAGTTGATTAATTGCAAACTCAATCACCAGTTGAAATCTGAATTAATTTCCATCTGAGCATTACTGTCAGTATGTGGAATTTGAACTTTTCAAATTTACTCCCACTTTTGGAAACACAATTTCCAAAGAGATATAATTTTCGAGTAACAAACATTTTGTTCTCATATTAATTATAGAAGTAATGTCCTTTAATTTTCTTAGGATATTCCACAATAAGCACTAATCCGATTAGATGCATGATACTTCAATTAAGTATCATATCCTCAAATCTTGATAAAAGATAATCTGATACACCTACCAGTCCATATCTCATATGGAATCTTTCATAACCGCTTTAGATGAAATTATGTTCAGTATGAACACAATAAGAGCATAACCCCGAAAGAAATAGAAGATATATTTGACTCATCATGATCGAACTATATCTAGTAAAGTTCGATATTATTACCATGCATACCATTGGGATTTTCCTCATACGAAGCAATTGAAAATTGAATGACATAAGTGTAATTTTTAGTAACAGTTGAGGGTTATTTTTTGACTATTATCAATTGTCATCTCCTAAAAAAATAAACGGTTGGCATTAAAATTTAAAGAAATGACATGTAGCTCCAAGTTATCACTTTATTTAATTGTTATTTATTTTTAGTGATAAGTGATTATTGAAATTAATAATTATAAATTAAGTACTTATTAAAATTTGAATTATATGTTGTTAGTTTAAATATTAGATGATTAATAAAAATCAAATAAAATAAAATATTAGATGATTAATAAGAATCAAACAAAATAAAAAAGTATAAATGATCATATTATCAAGTGACTCTACATATATTTCGAATTTTATTGAATTTTTGTAATGAAGAACCAAATTTTGTCTCATACAACTTTTGATTTTTTTTTAAATTTCTGAGATATTCGTACATAATTATTTAATATCAAATTTTTTCTTAATAAAAATACATCCTCGAAGCGGAGCGAGAGTTGCACTAGTTATATTATATTATAACTACATACAAAGCTCACTTTGAACTAGATACATGACACGTGTGCTTTATTGGATTTTCTATGGACATTTTAGTACAAAAGTTAGTATAGTGAGTCATTTTATAACTATATTACAATTTAGGCATGATCCTCTATAGCAAATTCACACTTTGAAAGTTCATCCCGTTAATTTAAAAGCTCAATTTCAAACTTACAAAATGGTCCAAACACTCTTAATCATGTTCAAAATTACACCAAAACTAGTATCTATTTGTCTATTTCGTTTTTATTAATTGTAAATGAAGAATTTTTTTAACATATTTTTTCAAAATAATATGTTATTACTTTTAAATGAATAATAATAAATATTCATTATTTTTAAATATTACTTCTTATATTTAAATAAAATATTGAATATCATTCATAAATTTTGAATCAAAGAAAAAATTAGTATTTTGTACCAAAATATGTAATAAATACTATAATGCAAACACGTAATAATTATTACTCTGAAATACTATATAAAAATATAAAAAAGGAATAGAGTAAATGAAAATATTTTATTTAAAGTATGTTAAAAATATGATTTTTCATTTATAAATAACTAAAATAGTGGACATTTTAAATGAATAGCTTTTTTGATACTATTTGGAGATGTTTAGGAGGGCATGGACCATTTTGTAAAATTGCAAGTTTACATTTTGTGGAATAATCGATTATATCGACCATTAATGATATTTCAGGTTTACGTCATCAGAGTGCGTGATTCTGATAGTAAAACTCTAAATTAACGAATGATAGTCTAAACCATCCCTAGTGGTACGTATGATGTTTATGAAGATAAACATACTTCAGGCAAGAAGCTACGTATCTACACTAGTATGATTCACAGATTGGATGATCATGTTATGTTGATCATGGACATAGAGATGTCAAATCTGGAATATAGATACGTGTTAGAGATCACGTGTTGAACTGATCACACTATGAGAATATGCATGGTACTTGTCATTAGTGATTCTCATACAAATAGTTTGCTTCTTCCTTTGACTTGATGTCATCATAAATTTCTGTATGTGAAACTACATACTTTGATATGATTCTATGTTATCCTTAACCGGAGAACCATTAGAGTCATCGTTTGGTATGCACTGAATCATGATGAGAAATGTGAATGGCGGCGATGAGATTTGTTCCCATCATTACAAGAGAGGTAAATGCATGGCCATGCTCAAAATGGATTAACAAGGAGTTGTTAATATCATTTGGATTCATTCAGTCTGATTCTCGATAAGGAAAGAGACATTGATCAAACTTAAGAATGACATGTTCTATGCCTTGTGAGCATTTTATTTAACATGGGTAGTTGTTAGGGGTATTTCATATAGATGTTTACCGCCTATCTTGTATCTTACTTTCTGTACTTTTGCTTGTTATTTAATTTTTTTTTTTTGCGTCCAAACAAGGAAGAAACACCAACATTGAAATCATGGACTGATTGAAGATTTGATTGGCAATTTAGAAGGGAAGTCCAGCAATACCAGGCAAGACATGATCAAGGAGTAGATCGGGAAAGAATCAATAAAGGATTATTGCATGAAGATTTGCAAGAATCTCCGGATATGCCTCCTGTCATATGGGGACGTTGGAAACCCTAGAGGTCTCCTCCCTATAAAAGGACCATTAATGGGACGGTTGGGGGGGGAGGGGAGCAATTCAGACAGAGACATCATAGAGAAAAATCACAGAGCGAAAAGGGAGAATTAGAGATATATTAGGAGAGCGGTGTGACAACTCGTGACTGTAGGTTAGCCAGATCTGTGAGCATGACTTGGACCGACAAGGCACGACAGTTGCCGGAAAGTCTGAGGAGAGCAAGGAACGCCACATATACCAAAGGGTTCGTGTCTTGGTCGGGCAATTACCCGGTGACGTGGACACAGTGATTCATTGCGAAAGTGGATTCACGATACCAGGGTGGATCCCCTCATAGGCAGCAACAAGAAGTAAAAGAGAGGCAACCCATAGGAAAGACTAAGGAGATAGACAAAACCACCAAGCCCTAGACCACTCTCTGCAAGAGCAACACTAGATCATGTTGGGCAATCCATAGCCATGTACGTTATATGCTTAGCGGAACCTACAGATTCAACCCGCCCTAGGATCATCGTTAAGGGAATAAAAGTATGAGATTAGCTATTAAAATTTATATCTCGGATCTTCCTGATCCGCGAGATGGAGAACGGATGTAGGTCTGAACGATTCTGACTTGCAACCTTCTCCTTCGTGCTCCTAAATCTCGACTCGAACGAACTACTTGCTTCTTTTAGGGTGAAGAAACTGATCGCTCTCTAGTCTTCAAAGCAGAAGACCTCTACTCGTATCCACATCGAACTTCGAATGATCGGAATTACCGGACTCGGTTAGATAAGTCCGGAAATACTTTCAGGAGTATTACGGTAGCCTGGAGGCTCTGTATATTGTGTATCTAATAGAGGGGGGGCTACCCCTCTAACATTTTCCCAAGCTACTAATGACATCCATGTATCACTATTTCCTTTCCACAAGAAGTCTCTTCTGATTCTATCCATCTCTGTTATGACCCATTTGGCTAATTTAAAAACAGAGAAGAAATATATGGGTAATGAGGATGGAACTGAATTTATCATAATCAACCGACCACCTTTGCTCAATAATGTACTCTTCCAACATTTTAATCTCCTTCTAAACTTCTCTATTAATGCATTATATTTCTCTCTAGATAATATTTTTGTTATGGAGTGGGTAGGCAAGGTAGTTAAAGGGTAGAGATGATTTTGGGCATTCTATTTCTGCTGAGATTTGGTCTAGATCTGGGATAGTTGAATTTTCTGGAATTATGGTGAATTTTGATTTGGAGTAGTTAGTTCTTAAACGAGAACTATTGCCAAATACTTGAAGAATGAATTTGATTCTTCTTATTTGAATAAGGTCAGGCTTTAACAGAAATAGAGTATCATCTGCATAAAACAATGCAAGATCAATGTTATTAAGAGGCCTTTCTATAAAATTTTGAGCACGGAAATACTCTAGTAATCTGGCAAGTGTATCAATTGCAAGGATGAAAAGATGGGGGCACAAAGGATCCCCCTGTCGGACCCCTCTTTTTAAATGGATACTTTTTCCGGGTTGCCATTGAGATGTATCTTGGCATTCCCCTTTAATACACATTTTTCAATTCATTGGATCCAAATATTTCCAAATCCTCTTGCCCTCAAAACCCTAGTTTTAAAATCCCAACCTAATGTATCAAATGCCTTATGTACATCAGCTTTAAATAGTAATAAAGATTTTTTTGCAACTTGAGCCATGTGTAATGCTTCTCTAGCATAAACATAGCACTCTGAAATTTCTCTTGACTCAATAAATCCCAATTGATTTGGTAAAATTAGTTGATTGATTTGAGACTTGAGTCTATTGGCTAAGATTTTTGAAAATATTTTTTGCATACTACTAATGAGGCTTATAGACCTGAAGTTTTTAGGCTCATTTGCCCCCACAATTTTTGGAATCGATGTTACATAAGATAAGGCAAAGTCTCCTAGCCCCTCTGAAAGATTCAAGCTTTGGAATATAAAGAATAGTTCATCCTTGATTAAAGGCCAATAGTGCTTGTAAAACTCCCCATTGAACCCATCTGGGCCTGGGGATTTATTACTCTTCCATCATTTAATTACTTCATCCAACTCTTCCATTCTAAATGGGTCATTTCAGTGTTCCAAGTTTATAGAGGTATTTCTTTAAAGAGGTGTCACATCTAGAATTGGCTCTGATGGATTAATGGAATTTTCAGTTGATTTGTCTTTATGGTTAATAATAGTTTCATTGGTATTTGGGTTGAGAAGAGAATGAATCATTAATTTTGACTTTTTTATGGTTGCATATTTATGGAAAAAACTAGTATTAATTTTTATCCCCTTCTTTAATCTAATGGAATTTGGCTCTCTGTCTCCAATAAATATCTTCTTTTTGAATCAAATCACTTAATCTTGTCGTGCAAAGATTTCTAAACCAATTTTCTAAAGGTGTTAATCTGTTTTCCTCCTCTTTCTGTTCCAGACTTTTGATAATTTATTTACAAACTGCTTCATATATTTAATTTATCAAATCAATACAAGTAAACATAATTCTTTCTCAACCATAACAGAGTATCATGTTCTTCATGAGTCTATACCTCATGATCCTCATCTAACAATCAAAAAAGAAAATGGATTTTATGCATATATGTTGTTTGTGAAAATGTCTCAAAGAGAAAAAAGTGAAAGAACTCTAATAACAATACAAGCTTCTTTTATCTTCTTGTCATTGCATCTTTTTAATATTTTTTCTTAAACTAATTTTATTTATAATTTTTTCATAAAACGATTCCTTTGTTAAAAACTTAAGTTTCTATTTAATCAAACAATAGAAACACTTTCTTATCATTATAATTCTAGATGATCAAACAAACTTCAATAATTTGATTTCTCAAGTAACTAGAGTCAAAGAATCATGTTTCATGGAACCCATTTTCATTCTAATACTCTCTTTCAAATCAAACAGGCCCATGTTTGATCTATGTCTTGAAGGCGTTTCGAACGCCTCCAATATTTTGGAGACATCTCAAATGTCCTTGAAAGGTGAAATGCCTCCAAATTTTCTATATTTTATTCATGCGTCAAACGAGACGAGCTGATTATGATTTTTTTTAATTTATTTTAATAAAAATGGAGTCATTTCAAATGTCTTAGGCTACTTTGAAAATAGTTTGGATGCTGGATCATTTTGAAAAAAATTTAGACCACGGTCGGAATTTTTCCTTTATTTAAATCAAACAAGAGAATTTATCTTAAATACTGTATTTAGGATTACAATCCCTCAAATTACATTAAATCAAACATGCCCGTATTTGATAATTTATCGTGCTGTTTGATTTGATATAATACCAAATCATGTATTTCAAAAATTATTACTTTAGTTTTGTTAAAAATCATAATTTGATATTAGTTGATTGTTTAATTTTATTTTAATTCAATTATTAATAGATTTATATTAAATTTATCTAAAATACATATTTAATCTTATTTATGTTAATTAACAAATCCGTGTATGTTGTAATAAATGATTTTTTGTTCTGCTGTCTAGATTCGGCCAAATGGAGAGAGAACATATTTATCAACTTTTTCTTCAAATCTTATCACACATGAATGGTAGGAAAAGATAGGTTATTGTTATATTGCATGTCTTGAGGAGATAGAAAAAAGAATGAGCCAAGAATAACGCCCGTAGTTGAAAAAAATTCTTAAATTACCATGGGTTGGTCAGAAACAGCTTATGTTTTTTCTCTGACTCCAACAATTAACGCTTGGATCTCTCTAAGTTTTTATCGAATTACGAGATTTCATTTTGTAAAATATTCTCGTTGTTGTCGACTAGCAAATGTTCTTAGCAAATTTTGCATATTGGAGCCATATTCAGATCGAAAATGATTTTTGTTCTACTGTCCAGATTGGGCCAAGGATAGAGAGAACATATTTATTTATTTTTTCTTCAAATCTCATCACACGAGAGCGGTAGGAAAAGAAAGGTAATTGTTATTTTGCATGTCTTGAGGAGATGGAAAAAAAAATGAGCCAAGAATAGCGCCCGTAGTTGAAAAAAATCCTTAAATTACCACAGGTTGGTCAGAGAAAGCTTTTGTTTTTTTCTCTGACTCCAACTATGAACGCTTGGATCTCTCTAAGTTTTTGTCGAATTACCAGATTTCTTTTTGTAAAATATTGTCCTTGTTGTCGACTAACAGATGTTCTTAGCGAATTTTGCATATTGGACCCTTATTCAAATAGGATATGATTGTTTGTTCTACTGTCCAGATTCGGCCAAGGGGAGAGAGAACATATTTGTCAACTTTTCCTTCAAATCTCATCACACGTGAGGGGTAGACAAAGATAGCTTATTGTTATTTTGCATGTCTTGAGGAGATAGAAAAAAGAATGAGCCAAGAATAACGCCTGTAATTGAAGAAATCCTTAAATTACCACGGGTTGGTCTGAAACAACTTATGTTTTTTTTTCTAACTACAACTCTGAACACTTGGATCTCTCTAAATTTTTATTCAATTGCCACATTTCTTTTTGTAGAATATTTGCCTTGTTATCGACTAACAGATCTTCTTAGCGAATTTTGCATAACGGACCCATATTCAGATAGAAAATGATTTATTGTTCTGCTGTCCAGATTAGCCCAACGGGAGAGGGAACGTATTTATCAGCTTTTTCTTCAAATCTCATCGCACGTGAGGGGTAGGAAAAGATAGGTTATTGTTATTTTACATGTCTTCAGGAGATAGAAAAAGAATAAGCCAAGAATAGCGCCCGTAGTTGAAGAAATCCTTAAATTACCACGGGTTGGTTAAAAACGGCTTATATTTTTTTTGTGTGATTCCAACTTTGAACGCTTGGATCTCTTTAAGTTTTTATCTAATTGCCAGATTTTCTTTTTGTAAAATATTCTCCTTGTTGTCAACTAATAGAAGTTCTTAGAAAATTTTGCATATCAGACCCATATTCAGATAGAAAATGACTTTTTGTTCTACTGTCCATATTCGGCCAGGGGGAGCGAGAACATATTTGTCAACTTTTTGTTCAAATCTCATCACACGTGAGGGGTAGGCAAAGATAGGTTATTGTTATTTTGCATGTCTTGAGGAGATAGAAAGAAGAATGAGCGAAGAATAGCGCCTGTAGTTGAGAAAAATCCTTAAATTACCACGGGATGGTCAGAAACAGCATATGTTTTTTTTTCTGACTCCAACTTTGAACGCTTGGATCTCTCTATGTTTTTATCGAATTAACAGATTTCTTTTTGTAAAATATTCTCCTTGTTGTCGACTAATAGATGTTCTTAGCGAATTTTGTGTATTGGACCTTATTCAGATAGAATATGATTTTTTGTTCTACTGTCCAGATTCTGTCAAGGGGAGAGAGAAAATATTTGTCAACCTTTTCTTCAAATCTCATCACACGTGAGGGGTTAGCAAAGATAGGTTATTGTTATTTCGCATGTCTTGAGGACAGAGAAAAAAGAATGAGCCACGAATAGCGCCGGTAGTCGAAGAAATCCTTAAATGACAACGGGTTGCTCTGAATCAACTTATGTTTTTTTCTCTAACTCCAACTTTGAACGCTTGGATCTCTGTATGTTTTTATCGAATTACCAGATTTCTTTTTGTAAAATATTCTCCTTGTTGTGGACTAATAGATGTTCTTAGCGAATTTTGTATATTGAAGTCTTATTCAGATAGAAAATGATTTTTTGTTCTACTGTCCAGATTCGGAGAAACAGCTTATGATTTTTCCCTGACTCCAACTTTGAACGCTTGGATCTCTTTATGTTTTTAACGAATTAACAGATTTTTTTGTCAAATATTCTCCTTGTTGTCGACTAACAGATTTTCTTAGCGAATTTTGCATATTGGACATCATTCAGATTGAATATGATTTTTTTTTCTACTGTCCAGATTCTGTCAAGGGAAGAGAGAACATATTTGTCAACCCTTTCCTCCAATCTCATCACACGTGAGGGGTAGGCAAAGATAGGTTATTGTTATTTTGTATGTCTTGAGGAGATAGAAAAAAGAATGAGGCAAGAATAACGCATGTAGTTGAAGAAATCCTTAAATTACCACGGGTTGGGCTGAAACAACTTATGTTTTTTTCTCTAACTCGAACTCTGAACGCTTGGATCTCTCTATGTTTTTATCCAACTGCCAGATTTTTTTTTGTAGAATATTCGCCTTGTTGTCGACTAACAGATTTTCTTAGCGAATTTTACATATCGGACCCATATTCTGATAGAAAATGATTTTTTGTTCTGCTGTCCAGATTCCCCTAAAGGGAGAGAGAACGTATTTATCAACTTTTTCTTCAAATCTTATCACACGTGAGGGGTAGGAAAAGATAGGTTATTGTTATTTTGCATGTCTTGAGAAGATAGAAAAAAGAATGAGCCAAATATAGCGCCCGTAGTTGAAAAAAATCCTAAAATTACCACGGGTCGGTAGGAAACAGGTTATGTTTTTTTCTCTGACGCCAACTTTGAACGCTTGGATCTCTCTATGTTTTTATAGAATTACCAGATTTGTTTTTGTAAAATATTCTCCTTTTTGTCGACTAACAGATGTTCTTAGCGAATTTTGCATATTGGAGCCTTATTCAGATAGAAAATGATTTTTTGTTCTACTGTCCAGATTCGGCCAAGGGGAGAGAGAACATATTTATCAACTTTTTCTTCAAATCTTATCACACATGAGGGTAGGAAACGATAGGTTATTGTCATTTTGCATGTATTGAGGAGATAGAAAAACAAATGAGCCAACAATAGCGCCCGTAGTAGAAACAAATCCTGAAATTACCACGGGTTGGTCAGAAACAGCTTATGTTTTTTTCGCTGACTCCAACTTTGAACGCTTGGATCTCTCTATGTTTTTAACAAATTAACAGATTTCTTTTTGTAAAATATTCTCCTTGTTGTCGACTAACAGATGTTCTTAGCGAATTTTGCATATTGGAGCCTTATTCAGATAGAAAATGATTTTTTGTTCTACTGTCCAGATTCGGCGATGGTGAGAGAGAACATATTTATCAACTTTTTCTTCAAACCTTATCACACGTGAGGGGTAGGAAAAGATAGGTTATTGTCATTTTGGATGTCTTGTGGAGATAGAAAAAAGAATGAGCCAAGAATAGCGCCCGTAGTTGAAAAAAATTCTTAAATTACCACGGGTTGGTCAGAAACAACTTATGTTTTTTTTCTCTGACTCCAACTTTGAATGCTTGGATCTCTCTAAGTTTTTATCGAATTAACAGATTTTTTTTTGTAAAATGTTCTCCTTGTTGTCGACTGACTGATCTTCTTAGCGAATTTTGCATATTGGACCCTTATTCAGATAGAAAATGATTTTTAGTTCTACTGTCCAGATTCGGCCAAGGGGAGAGAGAACATATTTATCAACTTTTTCTTCAAATCTTATCACACGTGAGGGGTAGAGATAGGTTATTGTTATTTTGAATGTCTTGAGGAGATAGGAAAAAGAATGAGCCAAGAATAGCGCCTGTAGTTGTTGAAACTCATAAATTACCACTGGTTGGTCTGAAATGACTTATGTTTTTTTCTATAACTCCAACTCTGAACGCTTTGATCTCGCTATGTTTTAATCCAATTGCCAGATTTCTTTTTGAAGAATATTCGTCTTGTTGTCGACTAACAGATGTTCTTAGCGAATTTTGCATATTAGAACCATATTCAGATAGAAAATGATTTTTTTTTTCTGTTATCCAGCTTCGGCCAACGGGAGAAAGAACGTATTTATCAACTTTTTCTTCAAATCTTATCACACATGAGTCGTAGGAAAAGATAGGTTATTCTTATTTTGCATGTCTTGGGGAGCCAAAGATAGCGCCCGTAGTTGAAAAAAATCCTTAAATTACCACGGGTTGGTCAGAAACAACTTATGTTTTTTTCTCTGACTCCAACTTTGAACGCTTGGATCTCTCTATGTTTTTATCGAATTAACATATTTCTTTTTGTAAAATATTCTCCTTATTGTCGACTGACATAATTTAAGGACTTGTTTCAACTACGGGTGCTATTTTTAGCTCATTCTATTTTCTATCCCCTCAACACATGCAAAATAACAATAACCTATCTTTTCCTACCCCTCACGTGAGATAAGATTTGAAGAAAAAGTTGATAAATACGTTCTCTCTCCCGTTGGCCGAATCTGGACAGCAGAACAATGAATCATTTTCTATCTGAATATGGGTCCGATATGCAAAATTCGCTAAGAACATCTGTTAGTCGACAACAAGGCGAATATTCTACAGAAAGAAATCTGGCAGTTGGATAAAAACTTAGAGAGATTCAAGTGTTCAGAGTTGGAGTTTGAGAAAAAAAACATAAGTTGTTTCATACCAACCCGTGGTAATTTAAGGATTTCTTCTACTACAGGCGCTATTCTTGGCTCGTTCTTTTTTCTATCTTCTCAAGACATGCAAAATGACAATAACCTGTCTTTGCCTACCCTCACGTGTGATGATATTTGAAGAAAAAGGTGGACAAATTTATTCTCTCTCCCCTTGACAGAATCTGGACAGTAGAACAAAATTTATTCTCTCTCCCCTTGACAGAATCTGAATAGGGGTCGAATATGCAAAATTCGCGAAGAACATCTGTCAGTCGACAACAAGGAAAACTTTTTACAAAAAGAAATCTATTAATTCGATAAAAATTTAGAGAGATCCAAGTGTTCAAACTTGTAGTCAGACAAAAAAAAATAAGATGCTTCTGACCAACCCGTAGTAATTTAACGATTTTTTTCAACTACGGGCGCTATTCTTGGCTCATTCCTTTTTCTATCTCCTGAAGACATCCAAAATAACAATAACCTATCTTTTCCTACCCCTCACGTGTGATAAGATTTGAAGAAAAAGTTGATAAATATGTTCTCTTTCCCCTTGGCCGAATCCGGACAGTAGATTTAAAAATCATTTTCTATCTGAATAAGGCACCAATGTGCAAAATTCGCTAAGAACATCTGTTAGTCGACAACAAGGAGAATATTTTACAAAAAGAAATCTGTTAATTCGATAAAAACTTAAAGAGATCCAAGCGTTCAGAGTTGGAGTCAGGGAAAAACACATAAGCTGTTTCTGACCAACACCTGGTAATTTAAGGATTTTTTTAAACTACGGGCGCTATTGTTGGCTCATTCTTTTTTCTATCTCCTCAAGACATGCAAAATGACAATAACCTATATTTTCCTGACCCTCACATGTGATATGATCTGAAGAGGGGTCCAATATGCAAAATTCGCGAAGAACATTTTACAAAAAGAAATCCGTTAATTCGATAAAAACATAGAGAGATTCAAGCGTTCAAAGTTGTAGTCGGAGAAAAAAACATAAGCTGTTTCTGACCAACCGTAGTAATTTAACGATTTTTTTCAACTACGGGCGCTATTCTTGGCTCATTCTTTTTTCTATCTCCTCAAGACATCCAAAATAACAATAATCTATCTTTTACTACCCCGCACGTGTGATAAGATTTGAAGAAAAAGTTGACAAATATGGTCTCTCTCCCCATGGCCGAATCTGCACAGTAGAACAAAAAATCATTTTCTATCTGAATAGGGCTCCAATATGCAAAATTACCTAAGAACATCTGTTAGTCGACAATAAGGAGAATATTTTACAAAAAGAAATCCGTTAATTCGATAGAAACATAGAGAGATCCAAGAGTTCAGAGTTGGAATCAGGGAAAAAAACATAAGCTGTTTCTGACCAACCCGTGGTAATTTCAGGATTTTTTTCTACTACGGGCGCTATTGTTGGCTCATTTGTTTTTCTATCTCCTCAAGACATGCAAAATCACAATAACCTATCTTTTCCTACCCCTCACGTGTGATATGATTTGAAGAAAAAGTTGATAAATACGTTCTCTCTCCCGTTGGCCGAATCTGGACAGCAAAACAAAAAATGATTTTCTATCTGAATATGGTTCCAATATGCAAAATTCGCTAAGAATATCTGTTAGTCGACAACAAGTTGAATATTCTACAAAAAGAAATCTGGCAATTGGATAAAAACATAGAGAGATCCAAGCGTTCATAGTTGGAGTTAGAGAAAAAAACATAAGTTTTCTGAGAGAAACCCGTGATAATTTAAGGATTTCTTCAACTGCAGGCGCTAATCTTGGCTCATTATTTTTTCTATCTCCTCAAGACAAACAAAATAACAATAACTTATCTTTGCCTACCCCTCACATGTGATGAGATTTGAACAAAAGGTTGACAAATATGTTCTCTCTCCCCTTGGCCGAATCTGGACAGTAGAACAAAAAATCATATTCCATCTGAATAAGGGTCCAATATGCAAAATTCGCTAAGAATATCTGTTAGTCGACTACAAGGAAAATATTTTACAAAAAGAAATCTGGCAATTGGATAAAAAGATGGCGAGATCAAAGCGTTCAGAGTTGGAGTTAGAGAAAAAAACATAAGTCATTTCAGACCAACCAGTGGTAATTTATGTATTTCAACAACTACAGGCGCTATTCTTGGCTCATTCTTTTTTCTATCTTCTCAAGACATGCAAAATGACAATAACCTATCTTTTCCTAACCCTCACGTGTGATATGATCTGAAGAGGGGTCCAATATGCAAAATTCGCGAAAAATATCTGTTAGTCGACAACAAGGAGAACATTTTACAAAAAGAAATCTGTTAATTCGATAAAAACATAGAGAGATTCAAGCGTTAAAAGTTGCAGTCGGAGAAAAAAAGATAAGCTGTTTCTGACCAACCCGTAGTAATTTAACGATTTTTTTCAACTACGGGCGCTAGTCTTGGCTCATTCTTTTTTCTATCTCCTCAGGACATCCAAAATAACAATAATCTATCTTTTCCTACCCCGCACGTGTGATAATATTTGAAGAAAAAGTTGATAAATATGTTTTCTCTCCCCATGGCCGAATCTGGACAGTAGAACAAAAAATCATTTTCTATCTGAATAGGGCTCCAATATGCAAAATTCCCTAAGAACATCTGTTAGTCGACAATAAGGAGAATATTTTACAAAAAGAAATCTGTTAATTCGATAAAAACATAGAGAAATCCAAGCGTTCAGAGTCGGACTCAGGGAAAAAAACATAAGCTGTATCTGACCAACCCGTGGTAATTTCAGGATTTTTTTCAACTCAGGGCACTACTGTTGGCTCATTTGTTTTTCTATCTCCATGCAAAATGACAATAACCAATCTTTTCCTACCCCTCACGTGTGATATGATTTGAAGAAAAAGTTGAAAAATACGTTCTCTCTCCCGTTGGCCGAATCTGGACAGCTGAACAAAAAATCATTTTCTATCTGAATATGGTTCCAATATGCAAAATTCGCTAAGAATATCTGTTAGTCGACAACAAGTTGAATATTCTACAAAAAGAAATCTGGCAATTGGATAAAAACTTAGAGAGATCCAAGCGTTCATAGTTGGAGTTAGAGAAAAAAACATAAGTTTTTTGAAAAAAACCCGTGATAATTTAAGGATTTCTTCAACTGCAGGCGCTATTCTTGGCTCATTATTTTTTCTATCTCCTCAAGACAAACAAAATAACAATAACTTATCTTCGGCTACCCCTTACATGTGATGAGATTTGAACAAAAGGTTGACAAATATGTTCTCTCTCCCCTTGGCCGAATCTGGACAGTAGAACAAAAAATCATATTCCATCTGAATAAGGGTCCAATATGCAAAATTCGCTAAGAATATCTGTTAGTAGACAACAAGGAAAATATTTTACAAAAAGAAATCTGGCTATTGTTGGCTCATTCTTTTTTCTATCTCCTCGAGACATGCAAAATGACAATAACCTATCTTTTCCTAACCCTCACGTGTGATATGATCTGAAGAGGGGTCCAATATGCAAAATTCGCGAAAAATATCTGTTAGTCGACAACAAGGAGAACATTTTACAAAAAGAAATCTGTTAATTCGATAAAAACATAGAGAGATTCAAGCGTTCAAAGTTGTAGTCCGAGAAAAAAATATAAGCTGTTTCTGACCAACCCGTAGTAATTTAACGATTTTTTTCAACTACGTGCGCTATTCTTGGCTCATTCTTTTTTCTATCTCCTCAAGATATCCAAAATAACAATAATCTATCTTTTCCTACCCCGCACGTGTGATAAGATTTCGAGAAAAAGTTGATAAATATATTCTCTCTCCCCATGGCCTAATCTGGACAGGCGAACAAAAAATCATTTTCTATCTGAATAAGGCTCCAGTATGCAAAATTCCCTAAGAACATCTGTTAGTCGACAATAACGAGAATATTTTACAAAAAGAAATCTGTTAATTCGAAAAAACATAGAGAGATCCAAGCGTTCAAAGTTGGAGTCAGCGAAAAAAACATAAGCTGTTTCTGACCAACCCGTGGTAATTTCAGGATTTGTTTCTACTACGAGCGCTATTGTTGGCTCATTTGTTTTTCTATCTCCTCAATACATGCAAAATGACAATAACCTATCTTTTCCTACCCATCACGTGTGATATGATTTGAAGAAAAAGTTGATAAATACGTTCTCTCTCCCGTTGGCCGAATCTGGACAGCAGAATAAAAAATCATTTTCTATCTGAATATTGTTCCAATATGCAAAATTCGCTAAGAATATCTGTTAGTCGACAACAAGTTGAATATTCTACAAAAGGAAATCTGGCAATTGGATAAAAACTTAGAGAGATCCAAGCGTTCATAGTTGGAGTTAGAGAAAAAAACATAAGTTTTTTGAGAAAAACCCGTGATAATTTAAGGATTTCTTCAACTGCAGGCGCTATTCTTGGCTCATTATTTTTCTATCTCCTCAAGACAAACAAAATAACAATAACTTATCTTTGCCTACCCCTCACATGTGTTGAGATTTGAACAAAAGGTCGAAAAATATGTTCTCTCTCCCCTTGGCCGAATCTGGACAGTAGAACAAAAAATCATATTCCATCTGAATAAGGGTCGAATATGCAAATGAGCCAACAATAGCGCCCGTACTCGAAAAAAATCCTGAAATTACCGCGGGTCGGTCAGAAACGGCTTATGTTTTTTTCCCTGACTCCAACTCTCAACGCTTGGATCTCTCTATGTTTTTATGGAATTAACAGATTTTTTTTTGTAAAATATTCTCCTTATTGTCGACTAACAGATGTTCTTAGCGAATTTTGCATATTGGAGCTTTATTCAGATAGAAAATGATTTTTTGTTCTGCTGTCCAGATTCGCCAACGGGAGAGAGAACGTATATATCAACTTTTTCTTCAAATCATATCACACGTGAGGGGTAGGATAAGATAGGTTATTGTCATTTTGCATGTCTTGAGGAGATAGAAAAACAAATGAGCCAAGGATAGAGAGAACATATTTATCAACTTTTTCTTCAAATCTTATCACACGAGAGCGGTAGGAAAAGAAAGGTAATTGTTATTTTGCATGTCTTGAGGAGATAGAAAAAAGAATGAGCCAAGAATAGCGCCCGTAGTTGAAAAAAATCCTGAAATTACCACGGGTTGGTCAGAAACAGCTTATGTTTTTTCCCTGACTCCAACTCTGAACGCTTGGGTCTCTCTATGTTTTTATCGAATTAACAAATTTCTTTTTGTAAAATATTCTCCTTATTGTCGACTAACAGATGTTCTTAGGGAATTTTGCATATTGGAGCCTTATTCAAATAGAAAATGACTTTTTTTCTACTGTCCAGATTCGGCCATGGGGAGAGAGAACATATTTATCAACTTTTTCTTCAAATCTTATCACACGAGCGGGGTAGGAAAAGACAGATTATTCTTATTTTGGATGTCTTGAGGAGATAGAAAAAAGAATGAGCCAAGAATAGCGCCCGGTGTTGAAAAAAATCGTTAAATTCCTACGGGTCGGTTAGAAACAGCTTATGTTTTTTTCTCCGACTAAACTTTGAACGCTTGAATCTCTCTATGTTTTTATCGAATTAACAGATTTCGTTTTGTAAAATGTTTTCCTTGTTGTCGACTAACAGATGTTCTTCGCGAATTTTGCATATTGGACCCCTCTTCAGATCATATCACACGTGAGGGTTAGGAAAAGATAAGTTATTGTCATTTTGCATGTCTTGAGGAGATAGAAAAAAGAATGAGCCAAGAATAGCGCATGTAGTTGTTGAAATACATAAATTACCACCGGTTCGTCTGAAATGACTTATGTTTTTTTCTCTAACTCTGTCCAGATTCTGTCAAGGAGAGAGAGAATAAATTTGTCCACCTTTTTCTTCAAATCTCATCACACGTGAGGGTAGGCAAAGACAGGTTATTGTCATTTTGCATGTATTGAGGAGATAGAAAAAAGAATGAGCCAAGAATAGCGCCTGTAGTAGAAGAAATCCTTAAATTATCACGGGTTGGTCTGAAACAACTTATGTTTTTTTCTCAAACTCCTACTCTGAACACTTGAATCTCTCTAAGTTTTTATTCAACTGCCAGATTTCTTTTTGTAAAATATTCGCCTTGTTGTCGACTAACAGACGTTCCTAGCTAATTTTGCATATTGGACCCTTATTCAGATAGAAAATGATTCATTGTTCTGCTGTCCAGATTCGGCCAACGGGAGAGAGAACGTATTTATCAACTTTTTCTTCACATCTTATCTCACGTGAGGGGTAGGCAAAGATAGGTTATTGTTATTTTTCATGTCTTGAGGAGATAGAAAAAAGAATGAGCCAAGAATAGCACCCGTAGTTGAAACAAATCTTTAAATTGTCATGGGTTGGACAGAAAGAGCTTATGTTTTTTCTCTGACTCCAACTTTGAACGCTTGGATCTCTCTAAGTTTTTATCGAATTAACTGAGTTCTTTTTGTAAAATATTTTCCTTGTTGTCGACTAACAGATGTGTTCTGAGCGAATTTTGCATATTGGACCCTTATTCGGATAGAATATGATTTTTTGTTTTACTGTCCAGATTCGGCCAATGGGAGAGGGAACACATTTGTCAAACTTTTGTTCAAATCTCATCACATGGGAGGGGTAGGCAAAGATAGGTTATTGTTATTTTGCATGTCTTGATGAGATAGAAAAAGGAATGAGCCAAGAATAGCGCCTGTAGTTGAAGAAATCCTCAAATTACCACGGGTTTGTCTGAAATAACTTAGGTTTTTTTCTCTAACTCCAACTATCAACGCTTGGATCTCTCTAAGTTTTTATCTAATTGCCAGATTTATTTTTGTAGAATATTCACCTTGTTGTCGACTAACAGATGTTGTTAGCGAATTTTCCATATTGGAACCATATTCAGATAGAAAATAATTTTTTGTTGTGCTGTCCAGATTCGGCCAACGGGAGAGAGAACGTATTTATCAACTTTTTCTTCAAATCATGTCACACGTGAGGGGTAGGAAAAGATAGGTTATTGTTATTTTGCATGTCTTGAGGAGATAGAAAAAAGAATGAGCCAAGAATAGCACCTGTAGTTGAAGAAATCCTTAAATTACCTCGGGTTTATCTGAAATAACTTATGTTTTTTTCTTTAACTCAAACTCTGAACGCTTGGATCTCTCTAAGTTTTTATCCAATCGCCAGATTTCAATTTGTAGAATATTCAACAAGGTTCTTAGCGAATTTTGCATATTAGAACCATATTCAAATAGAAAATGATTTATTGTTCTGTTGTCCAGATTCAGACAACGAGAGATAGAACGTATATATCAACTTTTCTTCAAATCTTATCACACGTGAGGGGTAGGAAAACATTGGTTATTGTTATTTTGCATATCTTGAGGAGATAGAAAAAAGAATGAGCCAAATATAGCGCCCGTAGTTGAAAAAAATCCTTAAATTATCACGGGCCGGTCAAAAACAGCTTATGTTTTTTCTTTGTCTCCAACTTTGAACGCTTGGATCTCTCTAAGTTTTAATCGAATTACCAGATTTATTTTTGTAAAATATTGTCCTTGTTGTCTACTAATAGATGTTCTTGGCGAATTTTGCATATTAGAGCCTTATTCAGATAGAAAATGATTTTTTGTTCTACTGTCCAGATTCGGCCAAGTGGAGAGAGAGCATATTTATCAACTTTTTCTTCAAATCTTGTCACACTTGAGGGGTAGGAAAAAATTGATTATTGTTATTTTGGATGTCTTAAGGAGATATAAAAAACAATGAGCCAAGAATAGTACCCGTAGTTGAACAAATCTTTAAATTACCACGGGTTGGTCAGAAACAACTTATGTTTTTTTCTCTGACTCCAACTTTGAACGCTTGTATCTCTCTAAATTTTTATCGAATTAACAGATTTCTGTTTGTAAAATATTCTCCTTGTTGTCGACTAACAGATGTTGTTAGCGAATTTTGCATATTGGACCCTTATTCAGATACAATACGATTTTTTGTTCTACTATCCAGATTCGGCCAAGAGGAGAGAGAACATATTTGTCAACCTTTTGTTCAAATCTTATCACATGTGAGGGGTAGCCAAAGATAGGTTATTGTTATTTTGCATGTCTTGAGAAGATAGAAAAAAGAATGAGCCAAGAATAGCGCCTGTAGTAGAAGAAATCCTTATATTACCACGGGTTTATCTGAAATAACTTATGTTTTTTTCTTTAACTCCGACTCTGAACACTTGGATCTCACTAAGTTTTTATCCAATTGCCAGATTTCTTTTTGTTGAATATTCAACAAGGTTCTTAGCGAATTTTGCATATTAGAACCATATTGAAATAGAAAATGATTTTCTGTTCTGTTCTCCAGATTCGGACAACGAGAGATAGAACGTATTTATGAACTTTTTCATCAAATCTTATCACACGTGTGGGGTAGGAAAAAATTGGTTATTGTTATTTTGTATGTCTTCAGGAGATAGAAAAAAGAATGAGCCAAATATAACGCCCGTAGGTTAAAAAAATCCTTAAATTATCACGGGTCGGTCAAAAACAGCTTATGTTTTTTCTTTGTCTCCAACTTTGAACGCTTGGATCTCTCTAAGTTTTAATCGAATTACCAGATTTCTTCTTGTAGAATATTCAGCTTGTTGACGACTAACAAATGTTCTTAGCGAATTTTGCATATTAGAACCATATTCAGATAGAAAATGATTTTTTGTTATGTTGTCCAAACTCGGCCAACGAGAGGTAGAACGTATTTATCAACTTTTTCTTCAAATCATATCACGCGTGAGGTGTAGGAAAAGATAGGTTATTGTTATTTTGCTTGTCTTGAGGAGATAGCAAAAAGAATGAGCCAAATATTGCACCCGTAGTTGAAAAAAATCCTTAAATTACCACGGGTCGGTCAGAAACAGCTTATGTTTTTTCTTTGTCTCCAACTTTGAACGCTTGGATCTCTCTAAGTTTTAATCGAATTACCAGATTTCTTCTTGTAGAATATTCAGCTTGTTGATGACTAACAGATGTTCTTAGCGAATTTTGCATATTAGAACCATATTCAGATAGAAAATGATTTTTTGTTATGTTGTCCAAACTCGGCCAACGAGAGGTAGAACGTATTTATCAACTTTTTCTTCAAATCATATCACGCGTGAGGGGTAGGAAAAGATAGGTTATTGTTATTTTGCTTGTCTTGAGGAGATAGAAAAAAGAATGAGCCAAATATTGCACCCGTAGTTGAAAAAAATCCTTAAATTACCACGGGTCGGTCAGAAACAGCTTATGTTTTTTTTGTTTGGCTGCAACTTTGAACGCTTGGATCTCTCTAAGTTTTAATTGAATTACCAGATTTCTTTTTGTAAAATATTCTCCTTGTTGTCGACTAACAGATGTTCTTAGCGAATTTTGCATATTGGAGCCTTATTAAGATAGAAAATGATTTTTTGTTCTACTATCCAGATTCGGCCAAGTGGAGAGAGAACATATTTATCAACTTTTTCTTCAAATCTTATCACATGTGACGGGTAGAAAAAGATAGGTTATTGTTATTTTGGATGTCTTGAGAAGATAGAAAAAAGAATGAGCCAAGAATAGCGCCCGTAGTCGAAAAAAATCCTTAAATTACCACGGGTTGGTCACAAACAACTTATGTTTTTTTCTCTAACGCCAACTTTGAACGCTTGGATCTCTCTAAGTTTTTATCGAATTAACAGATTTCGTTTTGTAAAATGTTCTCCTTGTTGTCGACTAACATATGTTCTTAGCGAATTTTGCATATTGGAACCATATTCAGATAAAAAATAATTTTTTGTTCTGATGTCCAGATTCGGCCAACGGGAGGGAGAACATATTTATTAACTTTTTGTTCAAATCATATCACAAGTGAGGGGTAGGAAAATATAGGTTTTTGTTAGTTTGCATGTCTTGAGGAGATAGAAAAAGAATCAGCCAAGAATATCGCCCGTAGTTGAAAAAAATCCTTAAATTACCACGGGTTGGTCAGAAACAACTTATGTATTTTTCCCTGACTCCAACTTTGAATACATGGATCTCTCTAAGTTTTTATCGAATTAACAGATTTCTTTTTGTAAAATATCCTCCTTGTTGTCGACTAACAGGTGTTCTTAGCGAATTTTGCATATTGGACCCATTCAGATAGAATATGATTTTTTGTTCTACTGTCCAGATTATGTCAAGGGGAGAGAGAACATATTTGTCAACTTTTTCTTCAAATGTTATCTCACGTGAGGGGTAGCAAAAGATAGGTAATTGTTATTTTGCATGTGTTGAGGAGATAGAAAAATGAATGTGCCAAGAATTGCACACGTAGATGAAAAAAAATCCTTAAATTACGATGGGTTGGTCAGAAACAGCTTATGTTTTTTTCTCCGACTCCAACTTTGAATGCTTAGATCTCTCTAAGTTTTTATCGAATTAGCAGATTTCTTTTTGAAAATTACTCTCCTTGTTGTCAACTAACAGATGTTCTTAGTGAAGCTTGCATATTGGAGCCCTCTTCAGATAGAAAATGATTTTTTGTTCTACTGTCCAGATTCGGCCAATGGGAGAAAGAATATATTTATCAACTTTTTGTTCAAATCTTATCACACGTGAAGGATAGGAAAAGATCGGTTATTGTTATTTTTCATCTCTTTAGGAGATAAAAAAAGAATGAGCCAAGAATTTCGCCCGTAGTTGAAAAAAATCCTTAAATTATCACGGGTCGGTCAGAAACAGATTATGTTTTTTTCTCTGACTCCAAAATTGAACGCTTGGATCTCTCTAAGTTTTTATCGAATTACCATATTTCTTTTTGTAAACTATTCTCCTTGTTGTCGACTAACAGATGTTTTTAGCGAATTTTGCATATGGGACCCTTATTCAGATAGAATACGATTTTTTGTTCTACAGTCCAGATTCGGGCAAGGGTAGAGAGAACATATTTGTCAACTTTTTCTTCAAATCTCATCACACGTGAGGGGTAGCCAAAGATAGATTATTGTTATTTTGCATTTCATCAGGAAATAGAAAGAAGAATGAGCAAAGAATAGCGCCTGTAGTTGAAGAAATCCTTAAATTATGACGGGTTGGTCTGAAACAACTTATGTTTTTTTCCCTGACTCCAACTCTGAACGCTTGGATCTCTCTAAGTTTTTATTGAATTAACAGATTTCTTTTTGTAAAATATTCTCCTTGTTGTCAACTAACAGATGTTCTTAGAGAATTTTGCATATCGGAACCAAATTCAGAGAGAATATGATTTTTTGTTGTGCTGTCCAGATTCGGCCGGGGGGAGAGACAACATATTTGTCAGCTTTTTGTTAAAATCTCGTCGCACGTGAGGGGTAGGCAAAGATAGGTTATGGTCATTTTGCATATCTTGAGGAGATAGAAGAAAGAATGAGCCAAGAATAGCGCCCGTAGTTGAAGAAATCCTTAAATTACCACGGGTTTGTCTGAAACAACTTATGTTTTTTTCTCTAACTCCAACTATGAACGCTTGGATCTCTCTAAGTTTTTATCAAATTAACTGTTTTCTTTTTGTAAAATATTATCTTTGTTGTCGACTAACAGATGTTCTTAGCGAATTTTGCATATTGGACCCTTATTCAGATAGCATATGATTTTTCGTTCTACTGTCCAGATTCGGCCATGGGAAGAGACAACTTCTTGTTCAAATCTCATCACACATGAGGGGTAGGCAAAGATAGGTTATTGTTATTTTGCATGTCTTGAGGAGATAGAAAAAAGAATGAGCCAAGAATAGCGCCTGTAGTTGTAGAAATCCTTAAATTACCACGGGTTTATCTTTAACTCCAACTTATGTATTTTTCTTATGTTTTTTTCTTTAACTCCAACTATGAACGCTTGGATCTCTCTAAGTTTTTATCCAATTGCCATATTTCTTTGTCATATTCAGATAGAAAATGATTTTTTGTTCTGTTGTCCAGATTCGGCCTACGGGAGAGAGAACGTATTTATCGACTTTTTCTTCAAATCATATCACACGTGAGGGGTCGGAAATGATAGGTTTTTGTTATTTTGTGGGTCTTGAGGAGATAGAAAAAAGAATGAGCCAAGAATATCGCCCGTAGTTGAAAAAAATTCTTAAATTACCACGGGTTGGTCAGAACCAACTTATGTGTTTTTCTCTGACTCCGACTCTGAACGCTTGGACCTCTCTAAGTTTTTATCGAATTAACAGATTTCTTTTTGTAAAATGTTCTCCTTGTTGTCGACTAACATATGTTCTTAGCGAATTTTGCATATTGGACCCCTATTTAGATAGAATATGATTTTTTGTTCTACTGTCCAGATTCTGTCAAGGGCAGATAGAATATATTTGTCAACTTTTTGTTCAAATCTCATCACACGTGAGGGGTAGGCAAAGATAGGTTATTGTTATTTTGCATGTCTTGAGGAGATAGAAAAAAGAATGAGCCAAGAATAGCGCATGTAGTTGAAGAAATCCTTCAATTACCACGGGTTGGTCTGAAACAACTTATGTTTTTTTCTCTAACTCCAACTCTGAACACATGGATCTCTCTAAGTTTTTATCCAACTGCCAGATTTGTTTTTGTAGAATATTCGCCTTGTTGTCGACTAACTTGTTCTTAGCGAATTTTGTATATCGGACCCATATTCAGACAGAAAATGATTTTTTGTTATGCTGTCCAGATTCGGCCAACGGGAGAGAGAACGTATTTATCAACTTTTTCGTCAAATGTTATCTCACGTGACGGGTACGAAAAGATAGGTTATTGTTATTTTGCATGTCTTGAGAAGATAGAAAAAAGAATGAGCCAAGAATAACACCCGTAGTTGAAAACAATCCTTAAATTACCATGGGTTGGTCAGAAACAGCTTATGTTTTTTTCTCCGACTCCAACTTTGAACGCTTGGATCTCTCTATGTTTTTATCGAATTAACAGATTTCTTTTTGTAAAATATCCTCCTTGTTGTCGACTAACAGATGTTCTTAGTGAATTTTGCATATTGGAAACATATTCAGATAGAAAATGATTATTTGTTCTGATGTCCAGATTCAGCCAACGGGAGAGAGAACGTATTTATCAACTTTTTCTACAAATCATATCACACGTGAGGGGTAGGAAAAGATAGGTTTTTGTTATTTTGCATGTCCTGAGGAGATAGAAAAAAGAATGAGCCAAGAATAGCGCCCGTAGCTGAAAAAAAATCCTTAAATTACCACGGGTTGGTTAGAAACAGCCTATGTTTTTTTCCCTGACTCCAACTTTGAACGCTTAGATGTCTCTATGTTTTTATCGAATTAACAGATTTCTTTTTGTAAAATGTCCTCCTTGTTGTCGACTAACAGATGTTCTTAGAGAATTGTGCATATTTGACTTTATTCAGAGAGAATATGATTTTTTGTTCTACTGTCCAGATTCGGCCAAGGGGAGAGAGAACATATTTGTCAACTTTTTGTTCAAATCTCATCACACATGAGGGGTAGGCAAAGATAGGTTATGGTTATTTTGCATGTCTTGAGGAGATAGAAAAAAGAATGAGCCAAGAATAGCGCCCGTAGTTGAAGAAATCCTTAAATTACTACGGGTTTATCTGAAATAACTTATGTTTTTTTCTTTAACTCCAACTATGAACGATTGGATCTCTCTAAGTTTTTATCCAACTGCCAGATTTCTTTTTGTAGAATATTGACCTTGTTGACGACTAGATAAAGGATTTGAAATATCTTATACTCGTTGGATATTTCATGGTGAAAGCTTTGAGAATGATGAGGGAAAATATGGGGATGATAGGGTCGATAATGAATTATCTAGTATTAATGAAATATTAGATGTAGAAGATATGTTCGGAGATTTACAAAGAGCTATGGATCCAAATGAATTAGTTCAAGGGTCAAGAATTGGTACAAGTGATCCTGGAGATACATTTAGTAGGTTATTAAGGGATGCTCAACGTCCACTCTATCCAGGTTGCACAACATCATTGCTAGTATTTCTTATTAGTTCATTGCATGCAAAAGTTATTAACAAGTCTAGTATAAAAGCATTTAATATGAACCTTAATATAACCAGAAATATTTTACCAAAAGACCACCTTGTTCCACCTTTGTCATTACAAGTGTATGAAGGTCTTGAGAGCTCTGGGATTAGGATGTGAATTGATTGATGCGTGCAAGTATGATTGTGCATTATTTTGGAAAGAGTTCAAAAACTGTGATAAGTGCCCACAATGTGGGGAATCAAGGTGGAAAGTTAATGACGGAATAGTTAAAAAAATTGCGCACAAGGTATTGCTCTATTTTCCATTAAAGCCGAGATTACAACGATTATTTATGTCTAAAAAAATCGCCGTAGAGATGCAATGGCACAAATGTAGAGGTAATAAAAATAATAATAATTTAATGCATCCATCTGATTCTGAGCGATGGATAAATTTTGATAAGCAATACCCTTTTTTTTCTAGTGATCATCGCAATGTGCGGCTAGGATTAGCTACTGATGGTTTTAATCCACATAACATGGGCAGTTATAGTATGTGGACGGTCATACTTATTCCATATAATCTTCCACCATGGAAATGTATGAAAGAACCGTTCCTTTTTTTGTCCTTACTTATCCCTGGTCCAAAGTCACCAGGAAAGGACATAGATGTGTTTTTAAGGCCTCTAATAGATGAATTGAAGGAGTTGTGGGAAGTTGGTATAAGAACGTATGATGCGATTAGTGGGCAATATTTTTGTATGCATGCAACTGTTCTATGGACTATACATGAATTCCGGCATATGGTGATACATCGGGGTATTGTACAAAAGGGTATAAGGCATGTCCTGTTTGCAAGGATGATACTTTCTCTAAGGGATTAAGAAGTGAAATTTGTTACATGAGTACTTGGAAAATAATCATCAATGGAGAAGAAGTGCAAAATTTAATGGTAAACATGAGTATTCTTCCAAACCAATTGAAATATCCATGGAAAATATATTAACACAATTGGGGCCATTAAGAAATGTTAAATTTGGAAAACACCCAAGTAATAAAAAGAGAAAACGTAGCAAAGAAGAACCTAATTGGACTAAAATGAGTATTTTCTTTGAGCTACCTTATTGGAATAAATTAAAGTTGCGTCACAATCTTGATGTTACGCATATCGAGAAAAATATTTGTGACAATATAATAGGAACATTATTGTGCATAGAAGGTAAAACCAAGGATACCCATAAGGCTCGCTTGGATTTGCAAGATATGAACATACGAAAGGAATTGCATTTACAAGGGGAGAGACTTGTAAAGCCACCTGCTCGTTACACGTTATCACAACAAAAAAGACAAGGTTTTTGTGAATTTCTTGAATCCGTAAAATTTCCTGATGGATATGCCGTAAATATTTCAAAATGTGTTAGTACAAAAGATGATAAATTATCCGGATTGAAGAGTCATGATTGCCATGTTCTTCTACAAAGAATGCTCCCTGTTGGATTACGTGGGTTCTTAGATAAGGACATCCATAACACTCTAAGTGAATTAGGATGTTTTTTCAGACAACTATGTTCAAGAACCTTAAAATTGGATATTTTAGAAAAATTGGAAAAACAAATTGTGATTATTCTATGTAAACTAGAGATGATCTTTCCACCCGCCTTTTTCGATGTTATGATTCTTTTAGCGATTCACTTAGCACATGACGCTAAAGTTGGAGGGCCGGTCTAATATAGATGGATGTTTCCTGTTGAAAGGTTCGAAAATGATTATATTTATGTTTTTAATTTTTATTCTCTCTAAAAATTACTTTTTGTGCAAATGTAGGTATCTTGGTACTCTAAAAAGAAAAGTGAGTAACAAAGCTCGTCCGGAAGGTTCTATTGTAGAATCCTATATTGTCAATGAGTGCTTAACCTTTTGTTCGCTATACATGGATGGAGTGGAGACCGTGTTCAATAAAGTGGAGCGAAATAATGATGTTGATGTACATCCAATAGGGAAGTTATCGGTATTTTCAACAAGAGTTCGCCTATTTAGCCATTTAAAGTTTCTGAATTTAAGCAAAGAGGATCTCAAGTTGTTGCATTGGTATATTTTAAACAATTGCGAAGAGATAATACCATATCTAGAGTAAGTTGTCATCCTATTTAATTCTTATTTTAATTTTATAAATCTAACTTTTAATATGAAGCTACTTTTAAAATTTAATAGTGAGCACAAACATATTCTTGCACAAGAGGGTGGAGATAGCATGTTGAGACGACAAAAGGATCTATTTCCTTTATGGTTTGAGAAAAAGGTAAGAAGTATATATTACATGCATAATTCAACTAAGTTATATTAGCTTACCATTATCATAATATTTATCTGTTTTTATATGCCTTGTATTTTTGTTGCATAGATGAGAGAACTTCATAATTTAGATTCTCCGACCGATACAAATGAACTTTATGCCCTAGCGATGGGTCCTGATAATCGAGCAAATTTATATGCCGGATGTATTGTAAATGGAGTTAAGTTTCTAAGTGTAGAACGTGACGCACAACGATTGACTCAAAATAGTGGTATATCGGTTGAAGGTGATCATAAGGGTAGCTCAATTAATTATTATGGTGTTTTGGATGCTATAATAAGTTTAAGTTATATTAAAGATTTCCATGTAGTTTTGTTTAAATGTAGTTGGTATGATCTTGAGCGTAATAAGCCGATTTTAATAGATGAAGATTTTACAAGTATAAATATTAGTAGAATATGGTATAATGATGACCCATATATCCTAGCAAGTCAAGGTATTCAAGTTTTTTATGTTCGTGATACAAAGTTGGGAGGGGATTGGCGAGTGGTGCAAAAGGCACATCAACGTCACTTTTTTGATCCTTGTTTGCTTGATTCTCTTGACGATGATGCTATTGAAGATGATATATAAGTCCGTGATGAGGCATATCAACAAAGCTCATGTACGGGCATAGGTTCTCAAGAGGAACCTAATGATATTGGACTTTTGCATAGAGAAGATGAAGATCCGGAAATTTCTAATGTTGCTAGTACTTCCTCTACTACTATGGATGACTTTATTTACGAAGAAATTGATGATGAAGATTAAATAAAATGAATGTAAGTTAATTACAATCATAATTTTTTATTTTGATTGATTTCGAAAAACTTTAATAATATGTTTTTATGGTTTCTAGGTCTTAATGCAATTCTTATGATATGCAAAGTTAGTTCTACATTTGAGTAAGTTAATTATTTATAAGTTTTGTTATTTTTACACATTTTTTTTATCTTATATGGATAGGTTCTTTTGTAGTTGTCTTTTTGGGACTCAAGATGATGGAATGATCAACATTATCTTTTGAGATATACTTTTGGTTGCTCATAATGGTGTAAATGTTTCTAATTTGATGAATATTGTATAAAAATTTGTTTAATATTAAATGTAGCCTACATTTTGATGTTGAATTTGGAGTTGTCCATTTGTGAATTAATGGTAATATAAACAGAAGAATTAGCATGGGGTTGCCATCAATTTAAACATTTGGGACGAAATTTGGTCCCTGTATTGTTGTACATTCAGCTATAAGAGACCAAATTTAGTCCCTGTATGGTTGAACGCTCATATATTAGGGAACAAACTTAGTCTCAATATGCCATAGTCAATTGTCCAACAGCGGTTTCGGAGACTAATATTTGTCGCTGTTAGACTATATATAGGGACCAAAGTTCGTCACAGTAAAGTTATAATTAGAGACAAATATTTGTCACTATTCATTCTTATTCAGGGACAAAATTTTGTCACTTCGTAGGATTTTTAGAGACAACATTTCGTCGCAAATTAATTAACGTGCAACCAAAATGCAAAATTTTGAAGATATTCAGTGACCGTAATTAGTCCCTAATTGGACCCTTATTCAGATAGAAAATGATTTTTTGTTCTACTTTCCTGATTCACCCAAGGGGAGAGAGAACATATTTATTAACTTTTTCTTCTAATCTCATCACACGTGAGGGTAGGAAAAGATAGGTTATTGTTATTTTGCATGTCTTGAGGAGATAGAAAAAAAGAATGAGCCAAGAATAGCGCCCGTAGTTGAAGAAAATCCTTTAGTTACCACGGGTTGGTCAGAAACAACTTATGTTTTTTTTTCTGACTCCAAGTTTGAATGCTTGGATCTCACTAAGTTTTTATTCAATTACCAGATTTCTCTTTGAAAAATATTCTTCTTGTTGTCGACTAACAGATATTTTTAGCGAATTTTGCATATTTGACCCATTTCAGATAGAAAATGATTTTCTGTTCTGCTGTCCAGATTCAGCCAAGGGGGAAGAGAACATATTTATTAACTTTTTCTTCATATCTCATCACACGTGAGGAGTACGAAAAGATAGGTTATCGTTATTTTGCATGTCTTGAGGAGATATCTCTCAAGAATAGCTCCCGTAGTTGAAGAACTCCGTAAATAACCACGGGTTGGTCACAAACAGCTTATGTTTTTTTCTCTGACTCCAACTTTGAACGCTTGGATCTTTCTAAATTTGTATCCAATTGCCATATTTCTTTTTGTAAAATATTCTGTTGTCTACTAACAGAAGTTCTTAGCGAATATTACATATTAGACCCATATTCAGATAGAAAATAATTTTTTGTTCTGCCATCTGGATTCAACCAAGGGGAGAGAGAACATATTTATCAACTTTATCTTCAAATCTCATCACACGTGAGGGGTAGGAAAATATAGGTTATTGTTATTTTGCATGTCTTGAGGAGACAGAAAAAAGAATGAGGCAAGAATAGCGTCTGTAGTTGAAGAAATCCTTAAATTACCACGGGTTGGTCAGAAACAGCTTATGTTTTTTTTTCTGACTCCAACTTTGAACGCTTGGTTCCTTCTAAGTTTTTATCAAATTGCAAGATTTCTTTTTGTAGAATATTCTCCTTGTTGTCACTAATAGATGTTGTTAGCGAATTTTGCATATTGGACTCTTATTCAGATAGAAAATGATTTTTTGTTCTACTGTCCTGATTCACCCAAGGGGAGAGAGAACATATTTATCAACTTTTTCTTCAAATCTCATCACACGTGAGGGGTAGGAAAAGATAGGTTATTATTATTTTGCATGTCTTGAGGAGATAGAAAAAAAGAATAAGCCAAGAATAGCGCCCGTAGTTGAAGAAAATCCTTTAGTTACCACGGGTTGGTCAGAAACAACTTATTTTTTTTTTTCTGACTCCAGGTTTGAACGCTTGGATCTCACTAAGTTTTTATTCAATTACCATATTTCTTTTTGAAAAAAATTCTTCTTGTTGTTGACTAACAGATATTCTTAGCGAATTTTGCATATTTGACCCATTTCATATAGAAAATGATTTTCTGTTCTGCTGTCCAGATTCATCCAAGGGGAAAGGGAACATATTTATCAACGTTTTCTTCAAATCTCATCACACGTTAGGAGTAGGAAAAGATAGCTTATCGTTATTTTGCATGTCTTGAGGAGATATCTCCCAAGAATAGCTCCCGTAGCCAAGAATAGCTCCTGTAGTTGATGTAAGAACGTGAATTTGTTGTTTTAATTCACAACTTAACAAAGATATTTATAAGTCCCCTAATGCAATTCAATGTATATGTGGCATGCGAGTTTAGGATGTCGGTCCACATGGAAGCAAGGCCTTAAATTTTTTACTTTTAATCTCGTGTTTATTAAGTGCAAGTTGTTGATCAAGATGTTGTTGTTGTTGTTTTTAATAGAAAAATGCAAGAGAAACTAATAGAAATAAATTTTGTTTTTAAAAGATCAAAAGAGAAAAAGTAGGGAAATGCCGACTATTCATATGACATGTTAATATTTCATCATAATACATAGCAATTTATTACTAAGATCTAAAGGCAAGGTTTGATCAATTTATTTCCACAAATTAATCAACAAATAACTCAAATATTAATTTTACTCAAAAACTTCTATCTTTAAGCATCACAAATATCCGATTTAAATCCTTATTTGAATAAAAGAACAACCTTTCAAAGTTATTATTACTCAAAGAAATCTCAACACTTCTCACAAATATTTTAATTTAAATCGTTCTTCCAAACAACTTAACTTTAGATCTTATGAAAAAGTGTCAAAATTTAATCCTTCAAATATCATAATAAATGCAAATTTTACTTAAAGTTCCATTAACATATGTCACATGAAAAGTCTTTTCGTACTATGAATCTACTCACTCATAACCACAAACATCAATTTTACAAGTCCTTGAGTCATATTGTTCATCCAAGAAAAGAAAGAAAATGAAGAAAATAAAGAGAAAATAGATCAAACCCTAGAGATGACAGCCGTTCTCGAATTTTTCCTCCTTCATGGTTGATCTTCACACTTGCTCCTTCTAGATTTGGTGCTCTCTCTTTTAAAAGCTCACTCTCTTTTTACTCTTAAGAATTTAAGCTTGAAGCTTTGTAGACATTAATGGTGGAAAAGAAAAGAAAAAGAATGAGAAATGATGGAAATGGAAGAAGAAAAATGAGTGTGATAATGAATGTGGAATGCTTGTATGAATGGGGCCTTAGAGAGAGAAAGAGGGTATATTCTTATAGAGAAATTTGACCTAGAAAATATTTGGAAATAAGCTTGTGGGACTAAAAATTGAGCTTGATCCCGATTTGATTTTGAGTAGTAATTTGGGAGATGTGTTGCATTCTTTTTCCTTCCTTTCTATTCAAATTCTGCTTGGGTGCAATTTTCTGGGTGCATATATATCATTTTCTATTAATCTTAACAGACGTGACATGTGGCACCCTCTCATTGGGCACACTAAATCCCAGCATCTAATCCGACCGCTCAGATCGTGACACGCGTCCAATGCCAGGGAATCTGTTTTGCCAGGGACGCCATGTGTCAAACGTCCATTCGTTGCAGCTGATCCTCGTAATGCCACAGTTCGAAATTTGCAGAAAACGCGTGTTACCGCCTCTCCATTTACGCTCAATACACGGTCCAATTAGCCTTGGAAATAAGCATAATCTAGGTAATGGAGGTGTTCGTTCGAAAAAAAAACACAGAAGAAATAACATCCACTTAATCGAACGTGTTTTCTGAGGGAGAGAGAATGCCACGTGTCGTCGATTCATTGGTCCGAACGTACCTCGTACTGATTCGATTAGAAACCGCGTGAGATCTGTTCTCCAGCTCCAACCAACGGACGGTCCATTTCGAATTAAAACATGCGTTATAGGGTAAATGGAGGTGTGCGGTCTGATAATAAATGGAGGGTTTTCTACTGGCTTCTGGTAGAACGCGTTTTCTTCCGCGCGACGGGCCACGTTTCGTCTCCTGACTGGTAGAAAAACAACCTCGTACTGATGCTTGTACGGAGGTTCGTCAGATAATCGGTGGTGCTCCCCAATCAACATCAGCCACGTGTCTTCACTTATTCGATTTTTAACTGCTTGAGCCAGGTGTTGAGTTTTGATTGGCTGAAGTTAATCTTCCAGATTCTGTTTGATATTTGCGCTGATTGGTTCTGAATTGAATAATGGGGTACGTGTCTCGATTTTATTGGACCAGAGAAGGGTTGACCGGGTCAAAGGTTGACTCTGACTAGGTTTGACCAGATCTTCAATCGCGATTTCGGAGAGTTCTAGAAAGTATTTTATCGCGAGATTGGTACCGTTTGATTCGTATCGTCGTGCTCTTCGAATTGGTATTTAGTTTGACCATTTTTGGAACAGTTGACTTTTGGTCAACTATGCGATTTGTCGGGTTTGACTTTTCATATTTTTGAGGATTTCATACGTTTTGGCTTAGATGGTCGGTGGGTAAGGGTTGTAAAAGAATTGGAGAAGTGTGTGTAGGGTTTTCGCATGGGTTTTTGTCGAAAATTCGGTCATCTTTCGCCCAGCATTTGCAGATCGGCTCTTCATTTGGAGTTGATTTTTTGTCAAATCCTCCAAATGTCATTTTCTTCGTCATTTTACTTGAAAAATCACACAAAAGTGTACTAAGAGTTTCAAAAAAAAAAATTATTAATTTTAAATATTTTTCCAACATTTTATGTGATTTAAGGGTGAAATTTATACGATAAAAACCCTAAAAATGTGCATAAAAATACACATTACAGTTGAAGAACTCCCTAAATTACCACGGGTTGGTCAGAAACAACTTATGCTATTTTCTCTGACTCCAACTTTGAACGCTTGTATCTCTCTAAGTTTTTATCTAATTGCACGATTTTCTTTTGTAAACTATTCTCCTTGTCGTCGACTAACAGATGTTCTTATAGACTTTTGTATATTGGACCCATATTCAGAAAGAAAATAATTTATTGTTCTACTGTCCAGATTCGACCAACGGGAGAGAGAACATATTTTATCATCTTTTTCATCAAATCTCCTCACACGTGAGGGGTAGGAAAACAAAGATTATTGGTATTTTGCATGTCTTAAAAAGATAGAAAAAAGAATGAGGCAAGAATATCGCCCGTAGTTGAAAAACTGCTTAAATTACCACGGATTGGTCAGAAACATCTTATGTTTCTTTTTTTGTGACTCCAACTTTGAACGCTTGGATCTCTCTAAGTTTTTATCCAATTGCCAGATTTCTTTTTGTAAAATATTCTCTTGTGTGCTGTCCTGATTCAGCCAAGGGGAGAGAGAGAACATATTTATCAACTTTTTCTTCAAATCTCATTACACGTGAGGGGTACGAAAAGATTGGTCATTGTTATTTTACATGTCTTGAGCAGATAGAAAAAAAGAATGAGGCAAGAATAGCGCCCGTAGTTGAAGAAATTATTTAATTACCACGGGTTCATCAGAAACAGTTTATGTTTTTTTTTCTCTGACTCCAACGTTGAACGCTTGGATCTCACTAAGTTTTTATCTAATTACCCGATTTCTTTTTGAAAAATATTCTCCTTGTTGTCGATTAACAGATATTCATAGAGAATTTTGCATATTGAACCCATTTCAGATAGAAAATGATTTTTTATTCTGCTGTCCAGATTCAGCCAAGGGGAAAGAGAACATATTTATCAACTTTTTCTTCATATTTCATCATAGTTGAGGAGTAGGAAAAGATAGGTTACTGTTATATTGCATGTCTTGAGGAGATAGCTCCCAAGAATAGATCCCGTAGCCAATAGTAACTCCCGTTGTTGAAGAACTCCGTAAATTACCAAGGGTTGGTCACAAACAGCTTATGTTTTTTTCTCTGACTCCAACTTTGAACGCTTGGATCTCTCTAAATTTGTATCCAATTGCCATATTTCTTTTTCTAAAGTATTCTGTAGTCTACTAACAGAAGTTCTTAGCGAATATTACATATTAGACCCATATTCAGATAGAAAATAATTTTTTGTTCTGCTATCTTGATTTAGCCAAGGGGTGAGAGAACATATTTATCAACTTTTTCTTCAAATCTCATCACACATGAGGGGTAGGAAAATATAGGTTATTGTTATTTTGCATGTCTTGAGGAGACAGAAAAAAGAATGAGCCAAGAATAGCGCCCGTAGTTGAAGAAATCATTAAATTATCACGGGTTGCTCAGAAACAGCTTATGTTTTTTTCTCTGACTCAAATTTTGAACGCTTCGATCTCTCTAAGTTTTGATCCAATTGCCAGATTTCTTTTTGTAGAATATTCTCATTGTTGTGGACTAACAAACGTTCTTAGCGAATTTTGAATGTTGGATCCATATTCAAATCGAAAATGTTTTTTTATCCTGCTGTCCATATTCGGCTATCGGGAGAGAGAACATATTTATCAACCTTTTTTTCAAATCTCATCACACGTGAGGGGTAGAAAAAGATAGATTATTGTTATTTTGCATGTCTTGAGGAGATAGAAAAAAGAATTTGCAAAGAATATCTCCCGTAGTTTAAGAACTGCTTAAATTACTGCATGTCTTGAGAAGATAGAAAAAAGAATGTGCCATGAATAGCTCCCGTTGTTCAAGAACTCCTGAAATTATCAGGGATTGGTCAGAAACAGCCTATGTTTTTTTCTCTGACTGCAACTTTGAACACTTGAATCTCTCTTAGTTTTCATCCAATTGCCAGATTTCTTTTTGTAATAAATTCTCTTTGTTGTCGACTAACAGATGTTTTTAGCGAATTTTGCTTATTGGACCCATATTCAGATAGAAAATCATTTTTTGTTCTGCTCTCCAGATTCGGACAACGGGAGAGAGATCGTATTTATCAACTGTTTTTTTTAAATCTCATCACACGTGAGGGGTAGGAAACGATAGCTTATTGTTATTTTGCATGTCTTGAGGAGATACAAAAAAGAATGAGCCAAGAATAGAACCCGTAGTTAAAGAAATCCTAAATTACCACGGGTTGGTCAGAAACAACTTACGTTTTTTCTCTGACTCAAACCTTGAACCCTTGGATCTGTATTAGTTTTTATGTAATTGCCATATTTTCTTAGCGACTAACAGATGTTCTTAGCGAATTTTGCACATTGGACCCTCATTCAGATAGAAAATGATTTTTTGTTATGCTGTCCTGATTCGGCTAAGGGGAGACCGAACATATTTATCAACTTTTTCTTCAAATCTTATCACACGTGAGGAATAGGAAAAGAAAGGTTGTTGTTATTTTGCATGTCTTGAGGAGATAGAAAAAAGAATGTGCCAAGAACAGCTCCCATAGTTGATGAACTACTTAAATTATCACGGGTTGGTCAGAAACGACTTATGTTCTTTTCTCTAACTCGAATTTTGAACACTTCGATCTCTCTAAGTTTTTATCCAATTGCCAGATTTTCTTTTTGTAAAAGATTCTCTTTGTTGTCGACTAAGAGATGTTTTTCGTGAATTTTGCATATTGGACCCATATTCACATAGAAAATGATTTTTTGATCCGCTATTCAGATTCGGCCAACGGGAGAGAGAACTTATTTCTCAATTTTTTCTTCAAATCTCATCACCTGTGAGGGGTATGAAAAGATAGGTTATTGTCATTTTTCATGTCTTCAGGAGATAGAAAAAAGAATGAGACAAGAATAGCGCCTGTAGTTGAAGAAATTCTTAAATTACCACTGGTTGGTCAAAAACAGCTTATATTTTTTCTCTCACTCCAACTTTGAATGCGTGGATCTCACTTAGTTTTTATCCAATTGCCAGAATTCTTTTTGTAGAATATTCGCCATGTTGTCGACTAACAGATGTTCTTAGCGAATTTTGCATATTGGACCTTATTCAGATATAAAATGATTTTTTGTTCTGCTGTCCTGATTCGACTAAAGGGAGAGAGAACATATTTATCAACTTTTTCTTCCAATCTCGTCACACGTGAGGGGTAGAAAAAGATAGGTTATTATTATTTTGCATGTCTTGAGGAGATAGAAAGAAGAATGAGCCAAGAATAGCACCCGTAGTTGATGAAATCCTTAAATTACCACGGGTTGGTCAGAAACAACTTATGTTTTTTTCTCTGACTCCAATTTTGAACGATTGGATATCTATAAGTTTTTATGCATTTACCATATTTCATTTTTTAGCATACTCACCTTGTTGTCGACTAACAGATGTTTTTAGCGAATTTTGCATTTTGGACCCTTCTTCAAATAGAAAATTATTTTTGGTTCTCCCGTCCAGATTCGGCAAACGGGAGAGAGGTCGTATTTATCAACTTTTTTTTTCAAATTTCATCACACGTGAGGGGTAGGAAAAGATAGCTTATTGTTATTTTGCATGTGTTGAGAAGATAGAAAAAAGAATGAGCCAAGAATAGAGGCCGTAGTTGAAGAAATCCTAAATTACCACGGGTTGGTCATAAACAACTTATGTTTTTCTCTGACTCCAACTTTGAATGATTGAATCTTTATAAGTTTTAATCCAATTGCCATATTTGTTTTTCTAGAATATTCGCCTTGTTGTCGACTAACAGATGTTCTTAGTGAATTTTGCATATTGGACCTTTATTCAGATATGAAATGATTTTTTGTTCAGCAGTCCTGATTCGTCTAAGGGGAGAGCGAACATATTTATCAACTTTTCCTTCAAATCTCATCATACGTGAGGGGTGGGAAAAAGATTGGTGATTTTTACTTTGCATGTCTTGGGGAGATAGACAAAAGATAGTGGTAAGAATAGCTCCCGTAGTCGATGAACTCCTTATATTACCAAGGGTTGGTCAGAAACTACTTAAATTTCCACGGATTGGTCAAAAATAACTTATGTTTTTTTTCTCTAACTCCAACTTTGAACGCTTGGTTCTCTCGATGTTTTTATCCAATTGCCAGATTTCATTTTGTAGAATATTCGTCTTGTTGTCGACTAACAGATGTTCTTAGCGAATTTTGCATATTGGACCCTTATTAAGATAGAAAATGATTTTTTGTTCTACTGTCCTGATTCGGCTAAGGGGAGAGACAATATATTTATCAACTTTTTCCTCAAATCTCATCACACGTGAGGGATAGGAAAAGATAGGTTATTGTTATCTTGCAAGTCTTGAGGAGATAGAAAAAAGAATGTCCCATGAATAGCTCCCGTAGTTGAAGAACTCCTTTTATCACGGGTAGGTCAGAAACAACTTATGTTTTTTTCTCTGACTCCAAATATGAACGCATCAATCTCTCTAAGTTTTTGTCCAATGGATAGATTTCTTTTTGTAACATATTCTCTTTGTTGTGGACTAACAGATGTTCTTCACGAATTTTGCATATTGGACCCATATTCAGATAGAAAATTATTTTTTGTTCTGCTGTCCAGATTTGGCCAACGAGAGAGAGATCGTATTTATCAACTTTTTTTTTCAAATCTCATCACACGTGAGGGGTAGGAAAAGATAGCTTATTGTTATTTTGCATGTCTTGAGGAGATAGAAAAAAGAATGAGCCAAAAATAGAGCCCGTAGTTGAAGAAATCCTAAATTACCACGTGTTGGTCAGAAATAACTTATGTTTTTTCTCTGACTCCAACTTTCGATCTCTATAACTTTTTATCCAATTGCCATATTTCTTTTTGTAGAATATTCGCCTTGTTGTCTACTAACAGATGTTCTTAGCGAATTTTGCATATTGGACCCTTATTTAGATAGAAAATGATTTTTTGGTATGCTGTCCTGATTCGGCTAAGGGGGGAGAGAACATATTTATGAACTTTTTCTTGAAATCTCATCACACGTGTGTTAGGGAACCCGTAGCCAGTTACGTTACATGCGCAGCAGAACCTACGGGTTCAACCCGCCCTAGGATCATCATTAAAGGAATAAAAGTACGAGATTATGCTATTAAAATTTATACCTCGGATCTTTCTTCTTGCTTCTTTCTCCTTCGTGCTCCTAAAGCTCGACTCGAACGAACTCTTTGCTTCTCCTAGGGTTTAGAAACTGATCGCTCACTAGTCTTCAAAGCAGAAGACCTCTACTCATATCCACGTCGAACTTCGAATCGTCGGAATATCCGGACTCGGCTAGACGAGCCCGGAAATATTTTCAGGATGCTCTCTCTCTTTCTCTCTGTATTATGGCAGCTTCTAGGCTCTGTAATGTGTGTTTGATGGAGGGGGACTGCCCCTCTATTTATACTACAGAGAGAGGCGAAGGATTGCTTAGTTACCATAACTAAAACCCTAATTACAGTGCTTATCCGTTCCCAACGGACCTATTCCGTTCCCACCAGAATATGGTTTCCTAATCTGAAAACTTGGCTATCGAGAAATTGGCTGAGTTCCGTTGGAAACGGAACTGTTCTGTTGCCAACAGAACTATGCTAATTTTTGCACAATCATTCAAATCAATCATCCAATGATTGATTATTTCTTTCACCTATTTATACATCATATGTATAACTATTTAAGAGCATTTCCTTCCTGACTAGAAGTTGTTTTATGTGTGACCGTGTAGGTTCTGAAGGAATTATGCCCTAGGCCAAAGTGTTGGACTGGAGATTAGATTATGAGAAACATGTTTATTCAGTTTGTATATGAATGAGCGTATGGGTGAATAATATATTTACATATATCAGATTGACCATTCTAAACCGTCCCTAGTGATATGTGGGATGTTTATAGAGATAAACATACTTCAGGTAAGAAACTACATATCTACACTAGTATATTCGCAGACTGTATGATCATGTTCTACTGATCATGGACATAGGGATGTCAAGTATGGAATATAGGTGCGTGTTAGAGAACACGTACTGGACTGACCACACTATGAGAATATGCATGGTATATGTCATTAGTGATTCTCATAAGAATAGTATGCTTGTTCCTACGACCTGAGATCACCATGGAATCCTGTATGTGGAACTTCATACTTTAATATGATCCTACGTCATCCGTAATGGGATGATCATTAGGGTCTGTAATGTGTATTTTTATACACATTTTTTGGATTTTTATCATCTCAAATTTAATCATAATTCACATAAATTGTAAGAAAAATGTTCAGAATTCATAAAATATAATATGAAACTTCTTAATACATTTTTATGTGATTTTGCAGGCGAAAAGGCCATAAAAAAGAAGAATTAGAGGACTTATTCGAAAGTCAACTCCAAAAGAAGCACCATAACGCAAATAATGGGCCACGGATGGTCAAACTCTCCCTAAAATCCTTAAATACCCCATACACATACTTCTCCAACCCTAAACGATGGAAAACATCGGTAGAAAAGAGCAAACATTGGAACGATTAAGAAACGACCACAAAATGTTAAGAAAACATCCATTGTCTCATGACTTTCTTCAGCCAAACCGATACGTGAACCAACCACGTTCGGTCCCAAAACAGAGAAGAAACGTCCACGTTTCTTATGACGTTTCGTATCGGAATATGACATTCCGATCAAATGGATCCTAACCAACGTGTTACACCTCACAATAAACCAAGAAGCGCAAGAATAGAGAAAATACGACGCGCAAAAATTCTGGTCAAAACTGAAAAGTCAACCGTCGCAGTCAAGTCAACCCTTTCTCTCTCAAAAATGCGATTTTTTTTTGAAATGCTCGGAATTGGACAAACTCGATACCATTCGACTCGTCTCGACAAGACAAGCACAATCGTATGATTAGCCATCGCTGGAACGGCCAGAGTTGGCCGCAAAACGTGAAAAACCTCCTGTCAGCCCAAAAATAACCAATTTCGAGCTGCAGTTTTCTCGAGCTCACCATTTCCTGCACAGACCTCAGTTTGTCGTAATTCCAATGCCATTCTCTTCTACTCATTCCCCTCTTTCGAACCATATAAAGAACTCAAAAGGTGATAATGAATTGAGTGAGATAATCGAGTTTGAACTCAGTGATTAATGAAATTGAATTCTGTTTTTTGCTGAAATAACTCAATTCGAGCTAAAATTTCTCCAGTCCATAACTCATACTACAGACCTCCATTTCATGTGAAACCAACTCCATTCTCTTCTTCTCTCTTCCCTCTTTCCAATGATATAAGGAACACAAAAAATGATCAAACAATGAGTGAGAATTTCGGATTTCAAATAAGTGCTAGATAAGAATTGGTTATTTCGGATCTGAAGCATTCCGCCCAAAACAGGGCAAAAATTGAACCGCCAAATACTCGGCCAAATCTCAATCATTTTTAACGAAATTTCGTCCATACCCCCAGTACAACCTCCTGATCTCCCTGAGCCAATCAGAAGTCTCGTTTTGTCCCGTACTCTCCTCTCCATTCAAAACAGGCCATTGGACTCTCAAGTCCATCTCAACCTATAAAACAACCCTCAAGCCTCACCAAAAGAACTCATTCTCCCACTCTCCTTAAATTATACACCACTCTCCATTCTTCTTCTCTAACCTCTAGAACCTCCATTAATGAGTTTCAAGCTTTCTTGAGCTCTAATTTTCGTTTTTGAGTGAAAACGCGCAATTTGGGGCTGATTTGGGGAAAAGTCGAATCGGTCGATTCTAACTCGAATCGAAGTGCAATTGAAGCTTCAAATTGACTCGAGGGAGCTACCGGCTGGTCTTCCAACTCTCGGTTTAGTCCAATTCTCTTTAAACAATTTAATTTGAATTTTAGATCACAAGAACTCAATTTTGTAATAATCATGATGAAATCTTGTCAAATTCTTGTTCTTGTGATTATGTGTGAGTAGATCTAGATAAGGAGGGGAATTTGTGATTTGTATACCTGAAATCTTGCTTTATAATCTTGTAATTTTACAGAATTTTGATGAATAGTCATGAACATATACATTTTTGAATAAATTGGGAAAAATTGCTTAGCTTAGTATTTTTCATCAATTGATCTATTAAATCTAGAGTTTATTGGCTTGTTAATCATTTGAAACACTTAGCTTAGTATTTTATGTGATTAATTTGGAGTTGTGATTGATTTAAATCAAGTTTTGTTTTGAAATGGCTGTTTTGGAATAAACTAGTTCTTGAGTCAATTTCTTGAGTAAATATTAGCTTAGATTGCTCAAATCCATCATCTAAATCTGAGAAATTATACACTTAGTGATTAGTGATTGTTACACATCATAAATTTCCTATAAATCCTTATTTTTAAACCGAAAATCAAACCCTAATCCAGTTTCTGTCTTGCTGCTGTTCTTTCTCTGCTTTTCAGTATTTTTCCCTTAATTTCGTGTCTAATTCGGATCTGAGAAATTAAATAAATATTTTTAAAATCTAGTTCTCATTTAGTATATAATTTTCAAACCAAATTTTGCGCAATTCCGATTTGTAATTTGTATATAATTTTCAAACCAAATTTTCTTTTTTAAAACTTTCTGTCCAGATCTACTTTTCCTTTCTTCTGAATTTTTAAAAATATAAAAGCAAATAATAAAAATCCAAAAATAGTCCTACTTGAAGTATTTTGAAGTGTAAAATCTAAATATGAGTTTTAAAAGAGTAGTTGTTAAACCAGATTAGGAGATATAACAATTTTTGTGAGTGCTGGTCTGTCAGAACCAGTTTCTGAATCCAGATCTGAAATTTCATAATAAATCTAAATCTACAAAACACAATTGTACAAAACTGTAACAGATAATCCAAAACTTGATGATTGAATTTCTGTAAAAATTTTTGGGATTTTGCAAGCTTTGGTGAATTTTCTATAATTTTCTGAACTTGCTGCTGAACTGCAAATATCTCGAAATTCTTGAATAAAATAAAAATAACAGTAAAGAACCATATCATAGATCTCTCTTTCTATTTTCCAACGGTATCTTGTTTGTTGGATTCGGAGTTTATTTTGTCTAGTTACGAATTAAATCACTCAAGTGTGATGTGCTGAAATTTTTTAAACAAAACTGATATTTGAATTTGAACTTGGAAATTTACGTAATAAACCTTGAATTAAAAGATTTGCACTAGAGATAAATCATTGAGACTAGTTAATTCTTGAGGCCACACATCCTTGTGTTCGACCCCTAAACTCATTTACCGCTCATACTCGTAAATTGATTAATAGGGAAATATAAATTATTTTGCTAAATTGTGTGAATTATAAACGACGGTTTCACCCGATATACAGGGTCATCATTAGGTATGCACTGAATCATGATGAGGATTGTGAGTGACCAAGATGGGATTTGTTCCTCTCGTTAAGAGGGAGATATCTCTGGGGCCCCCCGATGAACTAGGACTAAAGGAAATACATGGCCATGCTCAAAATGGATTAACATGTGTTGTTAATATCATTTTGTATTTGTTCAGTCTAATTCTCGATGAGGAAAGAGACTTTGATCAAACTCAAGGATGACATACTTCCATGCCTTGTGATCAAGACATATATCGTAGAACAAAAGGAATAATCAAATGTCTATTCAGATAGGTTTATGATCGCTGATCATTTCATTTAACATGGGTAGTCATGACACCAGTCTAGAGGTTACTCATGACTTACGATCTTTGGAAGATCGTTGCCAGCGTTAAATGGAACCTACATAGTCACACATATGTTTTTCACACGTGACGTCAGAAACAGCGTATGTTTTTTTCTGTGACTCCAACTTTGAACGCTTGAATCTCTCTATATTTTTATCCAATTGCCAGATTTCTTTTTCTAGAATATTCGCCTTGTTGTCGACTAACAGATGTTCTTAGCGAATTTTGCATATTGGACCTTATTCAGATAGAAAATAATTTTTTCTTCTACTATCCAGATTCGGCCAAGTGGAGAGAGAACATATTTATCAAGTTTCTCTTCAAATCTCATCACACGTGAGGGGTAGAAAAAGATAGGTTATTGTTATTTTGCATGTCTTGAGGAGATAGAAAAAAGAATAAGCCAGGAATAGCGGCCGTAGTTGAAGAAATCCTTAAATTAACACGGGTTGGTCAGAAAGAGCTTATGTTTTTTTCTCTGACTCCAATTTTGAATGCTTGGATCTCTCTTAGTTTTTATCCAATTGCCAGATTTCTGTCCGTAGAATATTCGTCTCGTTGTCGACTAACAGATGTTCTTAGAGAATTTTGCATATTGGACCCTTATTCAGATAGAAAATGATTTTTTGTTCTGTTGTCCTGATTCGGCTTAGGGGAGAGAGAACATATTTATCAACTTTTTCTTTAAATCTCATCACACGTGAGGGGTAGGAAAAGATAGGTTATTGCTATTTTCCATGTCTTGGGGAGATAGAAAAAAGAATGAGCCAAGAATAGCGCCCGTAGTTGTAGAAATCCTTACATTACCACGGGTTGGTTAGAAACAACTTATTTTTTTCCTGTGACTCCAACTTTGAACGCTTGAATCTCTCTATCTTTTTATCCAATTGCCAAATTTCTTTTTGTAGAATATTCGCCTTGTTGTCAACTAATAGATGTTCTTAGCGAATTTTGCATATTGGACCTTATTCAGATAGAAAATGATTTTTTGTTCTACTATCTAGATTCGGCCAAGTTGAGAGAGTGTAGGATTAGTGCCCTAGGCCAAATGTATTTGTGCTAGGAAATGGATTATGAATTAAGACATTATGATTTATTCAATAAAGGTTGTTTCTTATATATCTGTGTGTATGGGTTGTGAATGTAAATCTTATATCAACCAAGAATGACACTTCGGGTTCACGTCATCAGAATACGTGAATCTGATAGTAGAACTGTGAACCAACGAATGACATTCTACATGTCGCTAGTGATATGTAGGATGTTTATAGAGATAGACATATTTCAGGTAAGAAGCTACATATCCACACTAGTATATTCGCAAGCTGGATGATTATGTTCTGCTGATCATGGACATAGAGATGTCAAGTCTGGAATATACGTACATGTTAGAGAACACGTACTGGACTGACCACACTATGAGAATATGCATGGTATATGTCATTAGTGATTCTCATATGAATAGTGTTCTTGTTCCTACGACCTGAGGTTACCATGGATTCCTGTATGAGGAACTGCATACTTTAATATGATCTTCCGTCATCCGTAACGAGATGATCATTAGGGTCATCATTAGGTATGCATTGAATCATGACGAGGAATGTGAGTGACCAAGATGGGATTTGTTCCTCTCATTAAGAGGGAGATATCTCTGGGCCCCCTGATGAACTAGGACTGAAGGAAATGCATGGATATGCTCAAAATGGATTAACATGTGTTGTTAATATCATTTTGTATTTACTTAGTCTAATTCTCGATCAGAAAAGAGACTTTGATCAAACTCAAGGATGACTTACTTCCATGCCTTGTGATCAAGACATATATCGTAGAACAAAAGGAATAAGTAAACGTCTATTCAGATAGGATTATGATCGCTGATCATTTGATTTAACATGGGTAGTCATGACATCAGTCTAGAGGTTACTCATGACTTACGATCCTTGGAAGATCGTTGCCAGCGTTAAATGGAACCTACACGGTCACACAATGAACTCCATTCGTACCGGATGAATATACCTCAAAACAGTTATACATAGTATAAACAGAAGGGCATAGTCCCTCTATTGTATACACTATTCAGAATCCTTAGAGGCCGCCTAATACACAGAAAAGAGTGAGAAAGTTTTGAGAGAATTCGGAAAGTAATTCCGGACTCGTCTAGCCGAGTCCGTTTATTCCGTACGACTGAAGTACGCGTTGATACGAGTAGAGATCTCCCACCTTGGAGATTAGCGAGCGATCAAGTTCTTCGTCCCTAGGAAGAGCAAGAAGATTCTCAAGGTCGAGATTTAGAAGCATGGAAGGAGAAGGAAGCAAGACGGAAGTTAGTTCAGACCTACATCCGCTTCTCTCTCCCGGATCAGGAAGATCCGAGGTATAAAACTTTAAATAGCATAATCTCGTACCTTTATTTCCTTTACGATGATCCTAGGGAGGGTTAACCCGTAGGTTCCGCTGCGCATGTAACATACATGGCTATGGGTTTCCCAATAGAGAGAATATATTTATCAACTTTTTCTTCAAACCTCATCACACGTGAGGGGTAGGAAAAGATAGGTTATTGTTATTTTGCATGTCTTCAGTAGATAGAAAAAAGAATGTGCCAAGAATAGCTCCCGTAGTTGATGAACTCCTTAAATTATCACGGATTGGTCAGAAACAACTTATGTTTTTTTCTCTGACTCCAACAATAAACGCATGGATCTCTCTAAGTTTTTATCCAATTGCCAGATTTCTATTTGTAAAAGATTCTATTTGTTGTCGACTAACAGATGTTCTTAGCGAATTTTTCATATTGGACCCAGATACAGATAGAAAATGATTTTTTGTTCTGTTGTCCAGATTCGGCCAGCGGGAGAGAGAACGTATTTATCAACTTTTTCTTCAAATCTCATCACACGTGACGGGTAGGAAAAGATAGGTTATTGTTATTTTGCATGTCTTGAGTAGATAGAAAAATGAATGTGCCAAGAATAGCTTCCGTAGTTGATGAACTCCTTAAATTATCACGGATTGGTCAGAAACAACCTATGTTTTTTTCTCTGACTCCAACTTTGAACGCTTGGATCTCTCTAAGTTCTTATCCAAATGCCAGATTTCTATTTGTAAAAGATTCTATTTGTTGTCGACTAACAGATGTTCTTAGCGAATTTTTCTTATTGGACCCATATTCAGATAGAAAATGATTTTTTGTTCTGCTGTCCAGATTCGGCTAGCGGGAGAGAGAACGTATTTATCAACTTTTTCTTCAAATCATATCACATGTGAGGGGTGGAAAAGATAGGTTATTATTATTTTGCATGTCTTGAGGAGATAGAAAAAAGAATGAGCCAAGAATAGTGCCTGTAGTTGAAGAAATCCTTAAATTTACATGGTTTGGTCAGAAACAACTTATGTTTTTTTTCTCTGACTCCAATTTTGAACGCGTGCATCTCTCTTAGTTTTTATCCAATTGCCAAACTTATTTTTGTAGAATATTCGTCTTGTTGTCGACTAGTAGATGTTCTTAGCGAATTTTGCATATTGGACCCATATTCAGATAGAAAATGATTTTTTGTTCTGCTGTACTGATTCGGCTAAGGGGAGAGAGAACATGTTTATGAAGTTTTTCTTCAAATCTCAGCACACGTGACGGGTAGGAAAAGATATGTCATTGTTATTTTGCATGTCTTGAGGACATAGAAAAAAGAATGTGCCAAGAATAGCTCCCGTAGTTGATGAACTTCTTAAATTATCACAGGTTGGTCAGAAACAACATATGTTTTTTTTCTTTGACTCCAACTTTGAAATCTTGGATCTCTCTAAGTTTTTATCCAATTGCCAGATTTCTTTTTGTAAAACATTATCTTTGTTGTCGACTAACAGATGTTCTTAGCGAATTTTGCATATTGGACCCTTATTCAAATAGAAAATAATTTTTTGTTCCGCTGTCCTGATTCGGCTAAGGGGAGAGTGAACGTATTTATCAACTTTTTCTTCAAAACTCATCGCATGTGAGGGTAGGAAAAGATAGGTTATTGCTATTTTCCGTGTCTTGAGGAGATAGAAAAAAGAATGTGCCAAGAATAGCGCCCGTAGTTGAAGAAATCCTTAAATTACCACGGGTCGGTGAGGAACAGCTTTTGTTTTTTTCTCTAAATCCAACTTTGAACGCTTGAACCTCTCTAAATTTTTGTCCAATTGCGAGAGCTCTATTTGTAAAAGATTCTATTTGTTGTCGACTAACAGATGTTCTTAGCGAATTTTGCATTATCGACTTTTTCTTCAAATCTCATCACGCGTGAGGGGTATGAAAAGATAGGTTATTGCTATTTTGCATATCTTGAGGAGATAGAAAAAAGATTGTGACAAGAATAGCGCCGATAGTTGAAGAAATCCTTAAATTACCACGGGTTGGTCAGGAAAAGCTTATGTTTTTTTCTCTTACTCCAACTTTGAACGCTTGGATCTCTCTAAGTTTTTATTCAATTGCCAGATTTCGTTTTGTAGAATATTCGCCTTGTTATCGACTAATGGATGTTCTTAGCGAATCTTGCATATTGGACCGTATTCAGATAGAAAATGATTTTTTGTTCTACTATCCAGATTCGGCCAAGTGGAGAGAGAACATATTTATGAAGTTTTTCTTTAAATCTCAGCACACGTGACGGGTAGGAAAAGATATGTTATTGTTATTTTGCATGTCTTGAGAACATAGAAAAAAGAATGTGCCAAGAATAGCTCCCGTAGTTGATGAACTCCTTAAATTATCACAGGTTTGTCAGAAACAACTTATGTTTTTTTCTTTGACTCCAACTTTGAAAGCTTGGATCTCTCTAAGTTTTTATCCAATTGCCAGATTTCTTTTTGTAAAACATTATCTTTGTTGTCGACTAACAGATGTTCTTAGCGAATTTTGCATATTGGACCCTTATTCAAATAGAAAATGATTTTTTGTTCCGCTGTCCGGATTCGGCTAAGGGGAGAGAGAACATATTTATCAACTTTTTTTTCAAATCTCGTCACATGTGAGGGTAGGAAAAGATAGGTTATTGCTATTTTCCATGTATTGAGGAGATAGAAAAAAGAATGAGCCAAGAATAGTGCCCGTAGTGGAAGAAATCCTTAAATTACCACGGGTTGGTCAGAAACAGCTTATGTTTTTTTCTCTGACTCCATCTTTGAACGCTTGAAACTCTCTATGTTTTTATCCAATTGCCATATTTCGTTTTGTAGAATATTCTCTTTGTAGTCACTAACAGATTTTCTTAGCGAATTTTGCATATTGGATGCTTATTCAGATAGAAAATGATTTTTTGTTCTGCTGTACTGATTCGGCTAAGGGGAGAGAGAGCATATTTATCAACTTTTTCTTCAAATCTCATCACGCGTGAGGGGTATGAAAAGATAGGTTATTGCTATTTTGCATGTCTTGAGGAGATAGAAAAAAGATTGTGCCAAGAATAGCGCCGATAGTTGAAGAAATCCTTAAATTACCACGTGTTGGTCAGGAAAAGCTTATGTATTTTTCTCTAACTCCAACTTTGAACGCTTGGATCTCTCTAAGTTTTTATCCAATTGCCAGATTTCCTTTTGTAGAATATTCGCCTTGTTATCGACTAATGGAAGTACTTAGCGAATCTTGCATATTGGACCGTATTCAGATAGAAAATAATTTTTTGTTCTACTATCCAGATTCGGCCAAGTGGAGAGAGAACATATTTATGAAGTTTTTCTTTAAATCTCAGCACACGTGACGGGTAGGAAAAGATATGTTATTGTTATTTTGCATGTCTTGAGAACATAGAAAAAAGAATGTGCCAAGAATAGCTCCCGTAGTTGATGAACTCCTTATATTATCACAGGTTTGTCAGAAACAACATATGTTTTTTTCTTTGACTCCAACTTTGAAAGCTTGGATCTCTCTAAGTTTTTATCCAATTGCCCGATTTCTTTTTGTAAAACATTATCTTTGTTGTCGACTAACAGATGTTCTTAGCGAATTTTGCATATTGGACCCTTATTCAAATAGAAAATGATTTTTTGTTCCGCTGTCCTGATTCGGCTAAGGGGAGAGAGAACATATTTATCAACTTTTTTTTCAAATCTCATCACACGTGAAGGGTAGAAAAAGATAGATTATTGTTATTTTGCATGTCTTGAGGAGATAGAAAAAAGAATGAGCAAAGAATATTGCCCGTAGTGGAAGAAATCCTTAAATTACCACGGGTTGGTCAGAAACAACTTTTGTTTATTTTCCGTGACTCAAACTTTGAACGATTGGATCTGTCTAAATTTTTATCCAACAGCCAGATTTCTTTTTGTAAAATATTCTCTTGTTGTTGACTTATAGATTTTTTTAATGAATTTTCCATATTGGACCCATATGCAGATAGAAAATGATTTTTTGTTCTCCTGTCCTGATTCAGCCAAGGGTAGAGAGAACATATCTATCAACTTTTTCATCAAATCTCATCACACGTGAGGGGTATGAAAAGATAGGTTATTGCTATTTTGCATGTCTTGAGTAGATAGAAAAAAAGAATGAGCCAAGAATAGCGTCCGTAGTTGAAGAAATAATATAATTACCACGGGTCGGTCAGAAACAACTTATGTTTGTTTTCCTGTGACTCCGACTTTGAACGCTTCGATCTCTCTATGTTCTTATCGAGTTGCCAGATTTCATTTTGTAAAATATTCTTCTTGTTGTTGACTAATAGATGTTCTTAGCGAATTTTGCATATTGGACCCATATGTATATAGAAAATGATTTTTTGTTCTCCTGTCCAGATTTAGCCAAGGGGAGAGAGAACATATTTATTAACTTTCTCTTCAAATCTCATCACACGTGAGGGGTAGGAAAAGATAGATTATTGTTATTTTGCATGTTTCTCTCCAACTTTGAACGCTTGGATCTCTCTAAGTTCTTATCCGACTGCAGGATTTCTTTTTGTAAAATATTTTATCCATTTGTCGACCAACATATGTTCTTAGCGAACTTTGCATATTGGACCCATATTCAGAGAAAAAATAATTTTTTGTTCTAATATCCAGATTCGGCCAAGTGGAGAGAACATATTTATCAACTTTCTCTTCAAATCTCATCCCACTTGAGTGGTATGATAAGATAGGTTATTGCTATTTTGCATGTCTTGAGGACATAGAAAAAAGAATGTGGCAAGAATACCTCCCGTAGTAGAAGAACTCCTCAAATTACCACGGGTCGATCAGAAACAGCTTATGTTTTTTTCTCTTTCATATCTCATCACACGTGAGGGGTAGGAAAAGATAGATTAATGTTATTTTGCATGTCTTGAGGAGATAGAAAAAAGAATGAGCCAAGAATAACGCCCGTAGTTGAAGAATGTATAAAATTACCACGCGTTAGTCAGAAAAAGTTTATGTTTTTTTTTCTGTGACTCCAACTTTGAACGCCTGGATATCTCTAAGTGTTTATCCAATTGCTGGATTTCTTTTTGTAAAATATTCTCCTTTTGTCGACTAACAGATGTTCTTAGCGAATTTTGCATATTGGAACCATATTCAGATAGAAAATAATTTTTTCTTCTACTGTCCAGATTCGGCCAACGGGAGAGAGAACATATTTATCAATTTTGTCTTCAAATCTCATCACACTTGAGGGGTAGGAAAAGATAGATTATTCTTATTTTGCATGTCTTGAGGAGATAGAAAAAAGAATGAGCCATGAATATCGTCCGTAGTCGAAGAATATCTTAAATTACCACGGGTTGGTCAGAAACAGCTTATGTTTTTTCTCTGACTCTAATTTTGAACGCTTGGATCTCTCTAAGTTTTTATCCAATTGCCAGATTTTTTTTCGTAGAATATTCTCATTGTTAACAACTAACAGATCTTTTTAGTGAATTTTGCATATTGGACCCATATTCAGATCGAAAATGATTTTTTGTTCTGCTGTCCAAATTCAGCCAACCGGAGAGAGAATATATTTATCAGCCTTTTCTTTAGATCTCATCACTCGTGAGGCATAGGAAATGATATATTATCGTTATTTTGCATGTCTTAGGAAGATAGAAAAAAGAATGAGCCAAGAATATCGCCCGTAGTTGAAGAACTGCTTAAATTACCACGGGTTGGTCAGAAAGAGCTTATCTTTTTTTTTTCTGTGACTCCAACTTGGAACGCTTGGAACTTTCTTTTATCCAATTGCCAGATTTCTTTTTGTAAAATATTCTCCTTGTCGTTGACAAACAGTTGTTCTTAGTGAATTTTGCATATTGGACCCATATGCAGATAGAAAATGATTTTTTGTTCTGCTGTCCTAATTCAGGCAATGGGAGAGAGAACATATTTATCAACTTTTTCTTCAAATCTCATGTCACGTGAGGGTTAAGAAAAGATAGGTTATTGTTATTTTACATCTTTTGAGAAGATAGAAAAAAGAATGAGCCAAGAATAGCGCCCGTTGTTAAAGAACACTTTAAATTACCACGGGTTGGTCAGAAACAGCATATGTTTTTTTTCTCTGACTCCAATGTTGAATGCTAGGATCTCTCTAATTTCTATCCAATTGCCAGATTTCTTTTTGTAAAATATTCTCCTCGTTGTCGACTAACAAATGTTCTTATCGAATTTTGCATATTGGACCCTTATTCAGATAGATAACGATTTTTTGTTCTACTGTCCTGATTCGGGAAAGAGGAGAGAGAACATATTTATCAACTTTTTCTTCAAATCTCATCGCACGTGAGGGGTAGAAAAAGATAGGTTATTGTTATTTTGCATGTCTTGAGAAGATAGAAAAAAGAATGTGCCAAGAATAGCTCCCGTTGTTAAAGAAGTCCTTAAATTAGCACGGGTTGGTCAGCTACAGCTTATTTTTTTTGTTAGACTCCAACTTTCAACGCTTGGAAATCTTTAAGTTTTTATCCAATTGCAAGATTTTTTTTTTGTAAAATATTCTCCTTGTTGTCGACTAACAGATGTTCTTATCAAATTTTGCATATTGGACCCATATTCAGATAGAAAATAATTTTTTGTTCTGCTGTCCAGATTCGGCCAACGGGAGAGAGAACATATTTATCAACTTTTTCTTCAAATCTCATCACACGTGATGGGTAGAAAAAGATGGGTTATTGTTATTTTGCATGTTTTGAGGAGATAGAAAAAAGAATGAGACAAGAATAGTGCCCGTAGTTGAAGAACTCCTTAAACTACCACGGGTCGGTTAGAAACAGCTTATGTTTTTTTCTCTGACTCGAACTTCGAATGCTCGGATCTCTCTAAGTTCATGTCCAATTGCCAGATTTCTTTTTGTAAAATATTCAACTCGTTGTCGACTAACAGATGTTCTTAGCGAATTTTGCATATTGGACCCATATTCAGATAGAAAATGACTTTTTGTTCCGCTGTCCAGATACGGCCAACGGGAGAGAACATATTTATCGACTTTTTCTTCAAATCTCATCACACGTGAGGGATGGAAAAGATAGATTGTTGTTATTTTGCATGTCTTGAGGAGATAAAAAAAAAGAACGAGCCAAGAATAGAGCCCGTAGTTGAAGAAATCCTTTAATTTCCACGGGTTGGTCAGAAACAGCTTATGTTTTTTTCTCTGACTCCAAATTTGAACGCTTTGATCTCACTATGTTTTTATGCAATTAGCAGATTTCATTTAGAAAAGCATTCTCCTAGTTGTCGACTACCAGATGTTCTTAGCGAATTTTGCATATTGGACCCTTATTCAGATATATAATGATTTTTTGTTCCACCGTCCAGATTCGGCCATGTGGAGAGAGAACATAATTATCAACTTTTTATTCAAATCTTATCGCACGTGAGGGGTACGAAAAGATAGCTTATTGTTATTTTGCATGTCTTGAGGAGATAGAAAAAGGAATGTGCCAAGAATAGCTCCCGTGGTAGAAGAACTCCTTAAATTACCACGGGTTCGTCAGAAACAGCTTAGGTTTTTTTCCCTGACTCCAATTTTGAATGCTAGGATCTCTCTAAGTTTCTATCCAATCGCTAGATTTCTTTTTGTAAAGTATTCTCCTTGTTGTCGTCTAACAGATGTTCTTAGCGAATTTTGCATATTGGACCCATATTCAGATAGAAAATAATTTTATGTTCTGCTGTCCAGATTTGGCCAACGGTAGAGAGAATATATTTACCAACTTTTTCTTCAAATCTCATCACACGTGAGAGGAGGAAAAGATAGGTCATTGTTATTTTGCACGTCTTGAGGACATAAAAAAAGAATGTGACAAGAATAGCGCCCATAGTTGAAGACTCCTTAAATTACCACGGATTGGTCAGAAACAGCTTATATTCTTTTTCTCTGACTCCAACTTTCGACGCTTAGATCTCTCCAAGTTTTTGTCCAATCGCCAGGTTTATTTTTGTTAAATATTCATCTCGTTGTCGACTAACAGATGTTCTTAGCGAATTTTGCATATTGGACCCTTATTCAGATAGAAAATGATTTTTTGTTGCAATCTTGATTCAGATAAGTGGAGAGAGAACATATTTATCAACTTTTTCTTCAAATCTCATCGCACCTGAAGGGTAGGAAAAGATAGGTTATTGTTATTTTGCATATCTTGAGGAGATAGAAAAAAGAATGAGGCAAGAATAGCGCCCGAAGTTGAAGAAATACTTAAATTACCACGGGTTGGTCAGAAACAGCTTATGTTTTTTTCTCTGACTCTCATTTTGAACGCTTCGATCTCTCTAAGGTTTTGTCCAATTGACAGATTTCTTTTTGTAGAATATCCTCATTGTTCTCGACTAACAGATGTTCTTAGCCAATTTTTCATATTGGACCCATATTCAGATCGAAAATAATTTTTTGTTCAGCTGTCTAGATTCCGCCAACGGGTGAGAGAACGTATTCATCAACTTTTTCTTCAAATCTCATCGCACGTGAGTGGTAGGAAAAGATAGGTTATTGTTGTTTTGCATGTCATGTGGAGATTGAAAAATGAAAGTGCCAAGAATTGCTCCCGTAGTTGAAGAACTACTTAAATTACCACGGGTTGGTCAGAAACAGCTTATGTTTTTTTTTTCTGTGTCTCCAACTTTGAACGCTTGGATTTCTCTATGTTTTTATCCAATTGCCAGATTTCTTTTTGTAAAATATTCTACTTGTTGTCGACAAACAGATGTACTTAGCGAATTTTGCATATTCGACCCATATGCAGATAGAAAATGATTTTTTGTTCTGCTGTCCTGATTCAGCCGAGGGGAGAGAGAACATATTTATCAACTTTTTCTTCAAATCTCATCACACGTGACGGGCAGAAAAAAGATAGGTTATTATTATTTTGCATGTCTTGAGAGGATAGAAAAAAGAATGAGCCAAGGATAGCGCCCGTGGTTGAAGAACTCCTTAAATTACCACGGGTTGGTCGGAAACGGGAGATGTTTTTTACTCTCACTCCAGCTTTGAGCGCTTGGATCTCTCTAAGTTTCTATCCAATTGCTAGATTTCTTTTTGTAAAATATTCGCCTCGTTGTCAACTAACAGATGTTCTTAGCGAATTTTGCATATTGGACCCATATTCCGATTGAAAATAATTTTTTGTTCTACTGTCCAGATTCGGCCAACGGGAGAGAGAACATATTTATCTAGTTTTTCCTCAAATCTCATCACACGTGAGGAGTAGGAAAAGATAGGTTATTGTTATTTTGCATGTAATGAGGAGATAGCTCCCAAGAATAGCTCCCGTAGCCAAGAATAGTGCCCGTAGTTGAAGAACTCCGTTAATTACCACGGGTTGGTCAGAAACAGCTTATGTTTTTTTCTCTGACTCTAATTTTGGACCCTTGGATCTCTCTAAATTTTCATCCAATTGCCAGATTTTTGTTTTGGTTGGATATTCTCAATGTTGTGGACTAACAAATGTTCCTAGCGAATTTTGCATATTGGACCCATATTCGGATCGAAAATGATTTTTTGTTCTGCTGTTCATTTTCGGCCAACGGGAGAGAGAACATATTTATCAACTTTTTCTTCAAATCTCATAACACGTGAGGGGTAGAAAAAGATAGATTATTGTTATTTTGCATGTCTTGAGGAAATAGAAAAATGAATGAGCCTAGAATATCGCCCGTAGTTGAAGAACTGCTTAAATTACCACGGGTTGGTCAGAAACAGCTTTTGTCTTTTTTCTATGACTCCAACTTTGAACGCTTTAATCTCTCTAAGTTTTTATCCAATTGCCAGATTTCTTTTTGTAAAATATTCTACTTGTTGTCGACTAACAGGTGTTCTTAGGGAATTTTGCATATTGGACCCTTATTCAGTTTGTAGGATTAGTGCCCTAGGCAAAATGTATTTATACTAGGAAATGGATTATGTATTAAAACATTATTATTTATTCAATAAAGGTTGTTTCTTATATATATGTGTGTATGGGTTGTGAATGTAAATCTTGTGTCAACCAAGAATGGCACTTCGGGTTCATGTCATCAGAATACGCGATTCTAATAGTAGGACTGTGAATCAACGAATGATATTCTAAATTGTTCCTAGTGATATGTAGGATGTTTATAGTGATAGACATACTTCAGGTAAGAAGCTACATATCCACACTAGTATATTCGCAGGTTGGATGATCATGTCCTGCTGATCATGGACATAGGGATGTCAAGTCTGGAATATAAGCACGTGTTAGAGAACACGTACTGGACTGACCACACTATGAGAATATGCATGGTATATGTAATTAGTGATTCTCATATGAATAGTGTGCTTGTTCCTACGACCTGAGCCTACACGGTCACACAATGAACTCCATTCAAAACAGTTATACATATGATGTATAAATTGGTGAACGAAATAATCAATTATTGGATAATTGATTGAACAAAACATTACCATATTCCGTTGGCAACGGAATAGTTCCGTTCCCAACAGACTAGATATGGAAACTGTAATAACCTTAGTTGCCAAGTATTTCGTTATGGAAATACATATTCCGTTGGCAACGGAATAGGCGTAGATTAGGGTTGTAGTTATGGTAACTGAGCAATCGTTCGCCTCTCGCTCTAGTATAGAAGGCAGAGTCTCTCTATTCAACACACCATTCAGAAGCCTTAGAGGCCGTCTATTACACAGAAAAGAGAGAAAAAGTTTTGAGAGAATTCGGAAAGTATTTCCGGACTCATCTAGCCGAGTCCGGTTATTCCTTGCGTCTGAAGTTCGCGTGGATACGAGTAGAGGTTCTCTATCTTGAGAACTTGCGAGCGATCGATCTTCTTCATCCCTAGGAGAAGCAAGGAGGTAAGTGAGCCGAGCTTCAGGAAGGAGAAGGTTGCAAGTCAGAAAAGTTACGAGATTAACTATTAAAATTTATACCTCGGATCTTCTGCACATGTAGCGTACATGGCTACGGGTTTCCCTACAGAACGTTCGTTAAGGAAATAATCGTCGATTATATATTTAATATTTAGTATATTCTAGTATAATAAATTTTAGGGTTTTGAAAATATTATTTCAAAACATCACGGAAATAGTTTCTAGGAATATAATATTGGATATTATGATTTTCTAGAGTTTCGAAAATTAGTTTTTCAAAATCTATTTTTGAAACGGAACTAAAACTAAAGGTAATACAAATTTCCAGCACGTCTCCATTAAGAACGGAATAGTTCCGTTGAGAACGGAATAGTTCCGTTGAGAACGGAATGGTTCCGTTCCCAACGGAATAATGCTGATTTTGCGAGAAACCCTAATTTTGTTATACATGGAATTTAAATATACAAATCTGGTATGAGCTTTAGATCTGTGATTGTTCTGTGATGTAATCTTGTGTGTGAATGCTTGTAATTTTATTTAATATCTATGGCAACCAGTGAGTTGTCCAAAGTTGTAATTATGGAAACCTGTGAGTTGTCCAAAATTGTAAATTACTTTTTCTAGCAATAGGGTAGTTGTTAGGATAGATATTATATCTAGATTACAAGACAACGATCTTGGCGCAATCTTCGGAAGATGGCATTGGATCTTCGCACACACACAACGAAGGGTTCGTTGAAGATTACTCCTACAATCTAAAGATAGATCTAGGATTAGGAACCTCGTGATCGCTCGTGAGGAATAGGCTCATACCATATTTAACTTAGTTTCTGTGATGTTTATATTTATAAATCTAAAACAAAATCCTTCAGAATGTTAAGTAAGGAAGTGCCCCCATGTCACTAAAGCCCTCGGTACTTAGACAGTCTTCCATGTGGGTCATGCCAAAGCTGAGCATATGGAGGATTGTCTTTGTAACGGAGGGTATGCGGGAAATGGCGTCCAGCATGGGTCATGCCAAAGCTGAGTGTGCTGGACTCTATTTCGCCGATAATCATACATGGTTAAACTTAACTGAGCAAGCAAGTCGGACTTGGGCTCAGGGCATAAGATGGAATAATACACCGGGCATATGATGCTCATTCCATAAAAGGAAAGAGTTGTATATGATACAATTGGAAGTGTTCCTACCTAAATAGTTGTGTATTGAGGGTTGCGCCAAAGCGCACTTAATACTTAATGAAATACGGATCTTGACTCACTATGAAACCTCATCTAATTGAAGTTTCCGAATCAATACTACTGAAGGTGGTTGATTTGAAGAAAAATAGTGAAGTACAATATAAGAAACACCAAAACAAAACAACCCAAAATGAATAAATAATAATGGCACTTTACATTTAACTTGTAGAATAATGGCAAATAATAATAATTCAACTGGGTTGAATTTGCGATCTATCCTTGAGAAGGATAAGCTCAATGGATCTAACTTCCTTGACTGGTTTAGAAACCTGAGAATTGTTCTCAAGACTGACAATAAACTATATGTAATAGAAGAGGCTTACCCAGAGGAACCAGAACAGGGAGCCGCAAGGGCTGCCCGAGATGCGTATGCCAAATACGTCAAAGACGACACAGAGATAGCTTGTCTCATGCTAGCAACCATGACCTCCGAGCTTCAGAAGCAACTGGAGGACATGGGTGCTTACGATATGATCGTAACTCTCAAGGAAATATTCCAAGAGCAGGTTAGAGTTGAGCGCTACAAAGCGACCGTCTCTCTGACTGATACAAAGATGGTTGAAGGTTCATCTGTGAGTGCTCATGTACTCAAGATGAAGAGCTATCTTGATCAATTGGAGAGGCTTGGTTCAGCTATGCCCAGAGAATTGGCTGTTGACATAATTCTCGGGTCGTTGCCTCCTAGTTTTAAGCAATTCATCATGAACTATAATATGCATCAGATGGAGAAATCCATCACCGAGTTGCATGGGATGCTTAAGAACGCACACGAGGACATGAAGATAAATGTTGTCAAAGACGTCTTAATGGTTCACAAGAAGAAGGGTAAGAAGACCGGGAACAAGAGCAAGGGTAAAAGCAAGGTGGTGCCCAAACCTAAGATCAAGAAAGACAAGGAGGGAGTGTGCTTCCATTGTAACAAGGTTGGCCATTGGAAGAGAAATTGCAAACTCTATCAGGACGAAATCAAGAAGGGTAGTGTGACTACCGCTTCAGGTATTTTTGTTATTGAAACTAATTCACTTACTCCTAAATCTTGGGTATTAGATACCGGATGTGGTACTTACATTTGTAATGATATGCAGTGACTACAAAGGAGTAGAAGATTAGCTAAGGGTGAAGTCGACCTGCGTGTGGGAAATGGAGCAAGAGTTGCTACATTAGCCGTAGGAACTTATTTATTGACTTTGCCTAGTGGACTTGTATTAGTACTTAATAATTGTTATTTTGTACCTGCTATGAACAGAAATATTATTTCTATTTCTAGTGTAGCTTTGGATGGTTATAAATTTGTTATTGAGAATAATAATTGTTCTATCTTAAAGGACAATCTTTTCTATGGAAATGTTCTATTAGAAAGAGGTATTTACATGCTGGATCTTAAGAAAGAGAATTATAAGTCCATATATAACATTAACACTAAACGATTTAAACCGAATGACTCAAATACAACATACCTCTGGCACTGTCGCTTAGGCCATATAAATGAGAAACGCATTTCTAAACTCCACTCTCATGGACTTTTAGACTCATTTGATTTGGAATCATTTGAGACGTGCGAGTCTTGTTTACTTGGCAAGATGACTAAGAAAACCTTCACAAAAGTTGGTGAAAGGGTCAATGACTTATTAGAACTCATGCATACTGATGTATGTGGACCAATGAGTACGCCGGCTAGAGGTGGGTATCGGTACTTCATAACTTTCACGGACGACTTCAGTAGATATGGTTATGTCTACCTGATGAAGCACAAGTCTGAATCCTTTGAAGTGTTTAAAGAATTTAAGAATGAAGTACAAAATCAACTTGGCAAGAAGATTAAAGCACTTCGATCTGATCGAGGAGGCGAATATCTGAGTCAGGAATTTGAGGATCATCTCAGAAAATGTGGAATAGTTTCACAACTGAGTCCTCCAGGAACTCCTTAGTGGAATGGAGTGTCCAAAAGGAGGAATCGAACCTTATTGGATATGGTTCGATCAATGATGAGTCAAACGAGTCTTTCGATGTCTTTCTGGGGTTACACTCTTGAGACTGCTGCATTCATACTGAACAGGATTTCATCCAAAGCGGTTCAAAAGACGCCATATGAGATGTGGACGGGGAAAGGCCCCAAGTTGTCTTTTCTTAAAATTTGGCGATGTGAGACTTATGACAAACGTCAGTTTTCTGATAAACTCGGACCCAAATCTGATAAGTGCCTGTTTGTGGGATATCCTAAGGAAACTAAAGGATTTTACTTTTACCATCCATCGGAGAACAAAGTGTTTGTTGCTCGCAATGGAGCCTTCTTCGAAAGAGAGTTTGTCTCTATGAGAAGCAGTGGGAGTAAAGTACAACTCGAAGAAATTCGAGACTCACCTACAATTACAGAACCTGTGACGGAAGACCAAACAAGCTCTCAAAGAGTTGGCGAGCTCGAAACACAACAGACTCAACCCAGATCTAGTAGGCTTCATCATGAGCCCGAGAGATATGGTATATCATTTTTATACATCTTTATTTATATTGTCTATATTTACATATTTTAGCAAGAAAAAAAATTAGAACCATAACAATATGGAACTCAAAATAAAGAGAAAATTCCAACAAATTTATATTGGATGATTGTAACATGAGAAATAAAAATATTTCATTAAGAACTATAATTTTTTAAAAAGAAAAAAAAATATTTATATTTTAATGAGTAAACTCTTCATTAACTATTGGTACATGTGATATTGTGGTAATAATTTAAATGAAAAGCTAAGATTTCAAAAAAAAATTGATCCAATTGCCGAGATAAAATTGACAATAAGTCTCTTGAGAATGCTCAAAGAGAAAAGAAAAATAAGGTATAAGGTATAAGTTAATGAGCATATCATTTTTTTACATCTTCATTTATATAGTCTATATTAACATATTTTAGCAAGAAAAAAAAATTGGATCCATAATAATATGGAACTCAAAATAAAGAGAAAATTCCAAAGCACGAGAGCCCATTGCACATTTGAGAATAAGCTTTGGATTAATGATCTTTTATCTAAACACCCACTCATTTCTAGATTCGCATTGCTCCCAAAAATAGAGATAATAAATAAAGGTATGAACCGGGTCTATATTATTTTTTAGCTCTTATAATCAAGGTTTGAAATCTAAGGGGAGATTATGTGGTCGAGCGGTTTGGCAGATCCGAGCCATACGCCTCGGGAATGGGACAATGAAGAAGGAGATGCTTGTAGTTTCTTCCAAATCACCATGCCTCGGGAATGGGACAATGAAGAAGGAGATGCCTTGTAGTTTCTTCCGAATCACCACACTTAGTGCATAATGGTGAAGTATCCGGAAATATGATATGTGTAGGTCATAGAGTGTCGGAATTGCATTCATAGCCGCTTTCCACATGAAAACCCTATATATATATAGGTCAAAAAGTGCCAAGCTCGCATACGATTCTTGTGTCTAATGATGATGATGTGACATTCATAGATGATGAACCCACGTCCTACCAAGATGCTATGAAGAGTCCTGACTCTCAGAAATGGTTAGAGGTCATGAGAGCTGAGATTCAATCCATGCAAGACAATCAAGTTTGGAATTTGATTGACCCATCCGAAGGCTTGAAGACCATCGGATGTAAGTGGGTCTTAAAGAAGAAGATTGACGTGGATGGAAAGGTACAAACCTACAAAGCAAGGCTTCAAACAAGTTTATGGTATTGACTATGACGAAACTTTCTCACCTGTAGCTATGCTTAAATCCATCAGAATTCTATTAGCCATAGCAGCATATTATGACTATGAAATATGAAAAATGGATCTCAAAACAGCTTTCCTAAACGGAAATTTGACCGAGGACGTGCATATGATGCAACCCGAGGGTTTTATCGATCCTAAGAATTCTGGAAAGGTTTGCAAGCTTCAGAAATCCATCTATGGATTGAAGCAAGCGTCTCGAAGTTGGAACCTTCGTTTTGATGGTCATCAAAAGTTTTGGTTTTACCAAAAGTGAAGGTGAGCCTTGTGTTTACATGAAGTTCAGTGGGAGCACCGTAGTATTCCTGGTGCTTTACGTAGATGACATATTACTCATGGGAAATGACGTCCCAACATTATTGAACGTCAAGAAATGGTTGAGAGATAATTTCTCGATGAAAGACCTAGGAGAAGCCTCCTACGTGCTAGGAATCAGGATCTATAGAGATAGATCTAGAAGACTTATAGGTCTGAGTCAAAGTACATACATAGATAAGGTCATGAAACGGTTCAGAATGCAAGAATCCAAGAAAGGAATTTTGCCCTTGTCACATGGCGTTTCTCTCAGTAAGACACTATGTCCTACAAGTGAGCAGGAATGAAGACGCATGAATAAGATCCCATATGCTTCGGCTATAGGATCTGTCATGTATGCCATGATATGTACTAGACCAGATGTGTCATACTCATTGAGCGCAACAAGCAGGTTTTAGTGTAATCCAGGTGAAAGTCACTGGATAGCTGTTAAAAGAATCCTTAAGTACTTACGAAGAACTAAGGACCTGTTCCTAGTCTATGGAGGTATGGAAGACGAGCTCATTGTAAAGGGTTACACCGACGCAAGCTTCCAGACATACTCAGACGACCTTAGATCGCAATCAGGTTATTTATTTTGCCTAAATGGAGGCGCAGTGACATGGAAGAGTTCCAAGCAATTCTTCAACGGAAGCAGAGTATATAGCCGCTGCAGAATCAGCTAAAGAAGCTGTTTGGATAAAGAACTTTTTGGAGGAACTAAGAGTAGTTCCGAGCATCTCGAAACCAGTGGATCTATATTGTGACGACAATGGAGCAATCGCACAAGCAAAGGAACCGAGTTCTCACCAAAAGTCCAAACACATACTGGGACGCTTCCATCTAATCAGAGAGATCATACAAAGAGGTGATGTTAAAATGTGTAGAGTGCCATTGGACGACAATGTCGCCGATCCATTAACTAAACCACTCCCGCAAGCGAAGCATGACGGACATGTGAGGTCGATGGGCATACGATGCTTAGAGTTGGCCAAGTGCAAGTGGGAGACTGTAGGATTAGTGCCCTAGGCCAAATGTATTTGTACTAGGAAATGGATTATGTATTAAGACATTATTATTTATTCAATAAAGGTTGTTTCTTATATATATGTGTGTATGGGTTGTGAATGTAAATCTTGTGGCAACCAAGAATGACACTTCGGGTTCACGTCATCAGAATACGTGATTCTGATAGTAGAATTGTGAACCAACGAATGACATTCTAAATTGTCCCTAGTGATATGTAGGATGTTTATAGAGATAGACATACTTCAGTAAGAAGCTACATATCCACACTAGTATATTCGCAGGCTGGATGATCATGTTCTGCTGATCGTGGACATAGGGATGTCAAGTCTGGAATATAGGCACCTGTTAGAGAACAAATACTGGACTAACCACACTATGAGAATATACATGGTATATGTCATTAGTGATTCTCATAAGAATAGTTTGCTTGTTCCTACGACCTGAGGTCACCATGGATTCCTCTATGAGGAACTGCATACTTTAATATGATCTTACGTCATCCGTAACGGGATGATCATTAGGGTCATCATTTGGTATGCACTGAATCATGACGAGCAATGTGAGTGACCAAGATGGGATTTGTTCCTCTCGTTAAGAGGGAGATATCTCTGGGCCCCCTGATGAACTAGGACTGAAGGAAATGCATGCCCATTCTCAAAATGGATTAACATGCGTTGTTAATATCATTTTGTATTTACTCAGTCTAATTCTCGATCAGGAACATATATCGTAGAACAAAAGGGAGAAGCAAACGTCTATTCAGATAGGTCTATGATCGCTGATCATTTCATTTAACATTTAGAGGTTACTCATGACTTACGATCTTTTGCCAGCGTTAAATGGAACCTACACGCTTCACAATCTTTATTTGCACCTAAAACTCATGTTTTATGGGTTTGTTCGCTCATTTTATACAAAAATAGCACGGCTAGATTTTTCGTCAAAAATGATAGTAAATACTAAATTATTCCAATGAAAACCAAAATTTGTTTTCATTTCAACATATTTCTCCACAATCATTGTTTGCAACTCAAACTCAAGTTTCATGCGTTTGTTCGCTCGTTTCATGCAATAAAAACTCGGCAAGATTTTTCGTAAAGAATATACTAAATTATTCAAACGCAAACAAAAATTTCTTTCATTTTAAAATGTTTCTCCAGAATCTTTTTTTGCACCTAAAACTCATGTTTCATGAGTTTGTTTGCTAGTTTCATTCAAAAAAAAACTCGGATAGATTTTTCGTAAAGAATGATAGTAAATCCTAAATTATTCAAATGCAAACCAAAATTTGTGTTCATTTTAAAATATTTCTCCATAATCTTTTTTTGCAGCTCAAACTCATGTTTCATGCGTTTGTTCGCTCGTTTCATGCAATGAAAACTCGGCTAGATTTTTCGTAAAGAATATACTAAATTATTCAAACGCAAACAAAAATTTATTTTCATTTTAAAATATTTCTCCACAATCTTTTTTTCCACCTGAAACTCATGTTTCGTGAGTTTGTTTGCTCGTTTCAACCAAAAAAAACTCACATCGATTTTTCGTAAAGAATGATAGTAAATACTAAATTATTTAAATGGAAACCAAAATTTATTTTCATTCTAAAATATTTCTCCATAATCTTTGTTTGCACCAAAAACTCAAGTTTCATGTGTTTGTTCGCTCATTTTAGACAAAAATAACAGAGCTATATTTTCCGTAAAAAATTATAGTAAATACAAAATTATTCTAATGCAAAGCAAAATTTGTGTTTATTTTAAAATATTTCCCCACAATCTTTGTTTGAACCTAAAACTCATGTTTTGTACGTTTGTTCGCTCGTTTTGTAAAAAACTTACAAAGCTATATTTTTCGTAAAAAATATACTAGATTATTCAAATGCAAACAAAAAATTGTTGTCATTTTAGAATATTTCTCCACAATCTTTGTTTGTACCTCAAACTCATGTTTCATGCGTTTGTTCGCTCGTTTCACGCAATAAAACTCGGCTTGATTTTTCGTCAAGAATATACTAAATTATACAAACGCAAAGCAAATTTTTTTTTACATTTTAAAATATTTCCCCACAGACTTTTTTAAAAATTTGTTTACATTTTAACGAGTTTGTTTGCTCGTTCCATTCAAAAAATACTCGGATAGGTTTTTCATAAATAATGATTATAAATACTAAATTATTCAAATGCAAACCAAAATTTATGTTCATTTTAAAATATTTCTCCACAATCTTTTTTTGCACCTCAAACTCATGTTTCATGCGTTTGTTCGCTCGTTTCATGCAATACAAACTACCCAAAATTTTTCGTAAAGAGTATACTAAATTATTCAAACGCAAACAAAAATTTCTTTCATTTTTAAATATTTGTCCAGAATCTTTTTTTGCACCTAAAACTCATGTTTCATGAGTTTGTTTGCTAGTTTCATTCAAAAAAAAACTCGGATAGATTTTTCGTAACGAATGATAGTAAATACTAAATTATTCAAACGCAAACCAAAATTTGTGTTCATTTTAAAATATTTCTCCACAATCATTGTTTGCACCTCAAACTCATGTTTCTTGCATTTGTTCGCTCGTTTCATGCAATAAAAACACAGCTAGATATTTAGTAAAGAATATAGTAAATTATTCAAACGCAAACAAAAAAAAAATTTCATTTTAAAATATTTCTCCACAATCTTTTTTTGCACCTAAAACTCATGTTTCGTGAGTTTGTTAGCTCGTTTCATTCAAAAAATACTCGGATAGATTTTTCGTAAAGGCTGATAGTAAATACTAAATTATTCAAATGCAAACTAAAATTTGCGTTTGTTTTAAAATATTTCTCCAGAATCATTGTTTGCACAGAAACCTCTTGTTTCATGCGTTTGTTTGCTCATTTCATCCAAATAAACTCGCATAGATTTTTCCTAAAGAATGATAGTAAATACAAAATTATTCAAATGCAAACCAAAATTTGTGGGACAGCTATATTTTCTGTAAAGCTCAAGCTCATGTTTCATGCGTTTGTTCGCTCGTTTCACGCAATAAAACTCGGCTCGATTTTTAATTAATAATATACTAAATTATTCAAACGCAAACAAAATTTTTTTTACATTTTAAAATATTTCTCCACAGTCTGAATCTTTTTTTCACCCAAAACTGATGTTTCACGAGTTTGTTTGCTAGTTTCATTCAAAAAAAACTCGGATAGATTTTTCATAAAGAATGATAGTAAATACTAAATTATTCAAATGCAAACCAAAATTGGTGGTCATTTTAAAATATTTCTCCACAATCTTTGTTTGCCCCTAAAACTCATGTTTCATGCATTTGTTCGCTCGTTTCATCCTAAAAAAACTCGGATAGATTTTACGTAAAGAATGATAGTAAATACTTAATTATTTAAATGCAAACCAAAATTTATTTTCATTTTAAAATATTTCTCCACAATTTTTGTTTGCACCAAAAACTCATGTTTCATACGTATGTTCGCTCATTTTATACAAAAATAACACAGCTATATTTTCCTTAAAGAATTATAGTAAATACTAAATTATTCAAATGCAAAGCAAAATTTGTGTTTATTTTAAAACATTTCTCCACAATCTTTGTTTGAACCTAAAACTCATGTTTCATGCGTTTTGTCGATCGTTTTCTACAAAAATAACACAGCTATATTTTCCGTAAAGAATGTACTAAATTATTCAAATGCACAACAAAATTTGTTGTCATTTTAGAATATTTCTCCACAATCTTTGTTTGCCCCTAAAACTCATGTTTCATGCATTTGTTCGCTCGTTTCGTCCAAAAAAAACTCGGATAGATTTTTCGTAAAGAATGATAGTAAATACTTAATTATTTAAATGCAAACCAAAATTTATTTTCATTTTAAAATATTTCTCCACAATTTTTGTTTGCACCAAAAACTCATGTTTCTTGCGTATGTTCGCTCATTTTATACAAAAATAACACAGCTATATTTTCCTTAAAGAATTATAGTAAATACTAAATTATTCAAATGCAAAGCAAAATTTGCATTTATTTTAAAACATTTCTCCACAATCTTTGTTTGAACCTAAAACTCATGTTTCATGCGTTTTGTCGATCGTTTTCTACAAAAATAACACAGCTATATTTTCCGTAAAGAATATACTAAATTATTCAAATGCACACCAAAATTTATTTGTACCCCAAACTCATGTTTCATGCGTTTGTTCACTCGTTTTACGCAATAAAACTCGGCTAGATTTCTCGTTAAGAATATACTAAATTATTCAAACGCAAACAAAATTTTTGTTACATTTTAAAATATTTCCCCATCATCTGAATCTTTTTTTGCACCTAAAACTAATGTTTCATGAGTTTGGTTGCTAGTTTCATTCAATAAAAACTCTGATAGATTTTTCGTAAAGAATGATAGTAAATACTAAATTATTCAAATGCAAACAAAAATTTGTGTTCATTTTAAAATATTTCTCCACAATTTTTCCGAAAACTCATGTTTCATACATTTGTTCGCCCGTTTTATACAAAAAGAAGATAGCTATATTTTCTGTAAAGAATTATAGAGGATACTAAATTATTCATGTCCAAACAAAAATTTGTGTTTATTTTAAAATATTTCTTCAGAATCTTTGTTTGCACGTAAAACTAATGTTTCGTGTGTTTGTTCGCTCGTTTTATACAAAATAAACTCGGTTAGATTTTTCGTGAAGAATGATAGTAAAAATTAAATTATTCCAATGAAAACCAAAATTTGTTTTCATTTTAAAATATTTCTCCACAATCTTTGTTTGCACCTCAAACTCATGTTTCATGACTTTGTTTGCTCGTTCCATTCAAAAAGTACTCGGATAGATTTTCCGTAAAGACTCATAAAAAGTACTAAATTATTCAAGTGCAAACAAAAATTTGTGTTTATTTTAAAAAATTTCTCGACTATCTTTGTTTGCACAGAAACTTATGTTTCATGCGTTTGTTTGCTCGTTTCATCCAAAAACAATTCGGATAGATCTCTTGGGAAGAATGATAGTAAAAACTAAATTATGCAAATGCAAACCAAAATTTGTGCTCATTTCAAAATATTTCTCCACAACCATTGTTTGCACCTCAAACTCATGCTTCATGCATTTGTTCGCTCGTTTGATGCAGTAAAAACTCAGCTAGATATTTAGTAAAGAATATAGTAAATTATTCAAATGCAAATAATTTTTTTTTTCATTTTAAAATATTTCTCCACAATCTTTTTTTGCACCTAAAACTCATGTTTCGTGAGTTTCTTAGCTCGTTTCATTCAAAAAATACTCGGATAGATTTTTCGTAAAGGCTGATAGTAAATACTAAATTATTCAAATGCAAACTAAAATTTGTGTTTGTTTTAAAATATTTCTCCACAATCTATGTTTGCACAGAAACCTCTTGTTTCATGCGTTTGTTTGCTCGTTTCATCCAAAAAAACTCGCATAGATTTTTCGTAAAGAATGATAGTAAATACAAAATTATTCAAATGCAAACCAAAATTTGTGTTCAATTTAAAATATTTCTACACAATCTTTCCTAAAACTAATGTTTCATGCATTTGTTCGCTCGTTTTATACAAAGAGAAGACAGCTATATTTTCTGTAAAGAATTATAGAGGATACTAAATTATTCATGTCCAAACAAAAATTTGTGTCTATTTTAAAATACTTCTTCAGAATCTCTTTTTGCACCTAAAAGTCATGTTTCCTGTGTTTGTTCGCTCATTTTATACAAAATAAACTCGGCTAGACTTTTCGTAAAGAATGATAGTAAATATTAAATTATTCCAGAGAAAACCTAAATTTGTTTTCATTTTAAAATATTTCTCCACAATCTTTGTTTGCACCTCAAACTCATGTTTCATGACTTTGTTTACTCGTTCCATTCAAAAAATACTCGGATAGATTTTCCGTAAAGACTCATAATAAGTACTAAATTATTCAAATGCAAACCAAAATTTGTGCTTATTTTAAAATATTTCTCAACAATCTTTGTTTGCACAGAAAACTCTTGTTTCATGCGTTTGTTTGCTCGTTTCATCCAAAAAAAACTCGGATATATTTCTTGCAAAGAATGATAGTAAAAACTAAATTATTCAAATGCAAACCAAAATTGGTGTTCATTTTAAATTATTTCTTCACAATCTTTGTTTGCACCTAAAACTCATGTTTCGTGTGTTTGTTCGCTCGTTTTATACAAAATAAACTCGGCTAAATTTTTCGTGAAGAATGATAGTAAATATTAAATTATTCCTGTGAAAACCAAAATTTGTTTTCATTTTAAAATATTTCTCTACTATCTTTGTTTGCACCTCAAACTCATGTTTCATGACTTTGTTTGCTCGTTCCATTCAAAAAATACTCAGATAGATTTTCCGTAAAGACTAATAAAAAGCACTAAATTATTCAAATGCAAACCAAAATTTGTGTTTATTTTAAAATATTTCTCGACAATCTTTGTTTGCACAAAAAACTCATGTTTCATGCGTTTGTTTGCTCGTTTCGTCCAAAAAAAACTCGGATATATTTCTTGCAAAGAATGATAGTAAAAACTAGATTATTCAAATGCAAACCAAAATTGGTGTTCATCTTAAATTATTTCTCCACCATCTTTGTTTGCCCCTAAAACTCATGTTTCATGCGATTGTTCGCTCGTTTCATCCACAAAAAAACTCGGATAGATTTTTCGTAAAGAATGATAGTAAATACTTAATTATTTAAATGCAAACCAAAATTTATTTTCGTTTTAAAATATTTCTCCACAATTTTTGTTTGCACCAAAAACTCATGTTTCATGCGTTTGTTCACTCATTTTATACAAAAATAACACAGCTATATTTTCCGTAATGAATTATGGTAAATACTAAATTATTCAAATGCAAAGCAAAATTTGTGTTTATTTAAAATATTTCTCCACAATCTTTGTTTGAACCTAAAACCCATGTTTCATGCGTTTGTTTGCTCGTTTCACGCAATAAAACTAGGCTAGATTTTTCGTTAAGAATATACTAAATTATTCAAACGCAAACAAATTTTTTTTTACATTTTAAAATATTTCCCCACAATCTGAATCTTTTTTTGCACCTAAAACTCATGTTTCATGAGTTTGTTTGCTAGTTTCGTCCAAAAAATACTCCGATAGATTTTTCGTAAAGAATGATAGTAAATACTAAATTATTCAAATGCAAACCAAAATTTGTGTTCAATTTAAAATATTTCTCCACAATCTTTCCTAAAACTCATGTTTCATACATTTGTTCGCCCGTTTTATACAAAAAGAAGACAGCTATATTTTCTGTAAAGAATTATAGAGGATACTAAATTATTCGTGTCCAAACAAAAATTTCTGTTTATTTTAAAATATTTCTTCAGAATCTTTGTTTGCACCTAAAACTAATGTTTCGTGTGTTTGTTCGCTCGTTTTACACAAAATAAACTCGGTTAGATTTTTCAAGAAGAATAATAGTAAATATTAAATTATTCCAATGAAAACCAAAAATTTTTTTCATTTTAAAATATTTCTCCACAATCTTTGTTTGCACCTCAAACTCATGTTTCATAACTTTGTTTACTCGTTCCATTCAAAAAATACTCGGATAGATTTTCCGTAAAGACTCATAATAAGTACTAAATTATTCAAATGCAAACCAAAATTTGTGCTTATTTTAAAATATTTCTCGACAATCTTTGTTTGCACAGAAAACTCTTGCTTCATGCGTTTGTTTGCTCGTTTCATCCAAAAAAAACTCGGATATATTTCTTGCAAAGAATGATAGTAAAAACTAAATTATTCAAATGCAAACCAAAATTGGTGTTCATTTTAAATTATTTCTTCACAATCTTTGTTTGCACCTAAAACTCATGTTTCGTGTGTTTGTTCGCTCGTTTTATACAAAATAAACTCGGTTAAATTTTTCGTGAAGAATGATAGTAAATATTAAATTATTCCAGTGAAAACCAAAATTTGTTTTCATTTTAAAATATTTCTCCACAATCTTTGTTTGCACCTCAAACTCATGTTTCATGACTTTGTTTGCTCGTTCCATTCAAAAAATACTCAGATAGATTTTCCGTAAAGACTCATAAAAACCACTAAATTATTCAAATGCAAACCAAAATTTGTGTTTATTTTAAAATATTTCTCGACAATCTTTGTTTGCACAAAAAACTCATGTTTCATGCGTTTGTTTGCTCGTTTCGTCCAAAAAAAACTCGGATATATTTCTTGCAAAGAATGATAGTAAAAACTAGATTATTCAAATGCAAACCAAAATTGGTGTTCATCTTAAATTATTTCTCCACCATCTTTGTTTGCCCCTAAAACTCATGTTTCATGCGATTGTTCGCTCGTTTCATCCACAAAAAAACTCGGATAGATTTTTCGTAAAGAATGATAGTAAATACTTAATTATTTAAATGCAAACCAAAATTTATTTTCGTTTTAAAATATTTCTCCACAATTTTTGTTTGCACCAAAAACTCATGTTTCATGCGTTTGTTCGCTCATTTTATACAAAAATAACACAGCTATATTTTCCGTAATGAATTATGGTAAATACTAAATTATTCAAATGCAAAGCAAAATTTGTGTTTATTTTAAAATATTTCTCCACAATCTTTGTTTGAACCTAAAACCCATGTTTCATGCGTTTGTTTGCTCGTTTCACGCAATAAAACTTGGCTAGATTTTTCGTTAAGAATATACTAAATTATTCAAACGCAAACAAATTTTTTTTTACATTTTAAAATATTTCCCCACAATCTGAATCTTTTTTTGCACCTAAAACTCATGTTTCATGAGTTTGTTTGCTAGTTTCGTCCAAAAAATACTCCGATAGATTTTTCGTAAAGAATGATAGTAAATACTAAATTATTCAAATGCAAACCAAAATTTGTGTTCAATTTAAAATATTTCTCCACAATCTTTCCTAAAACTCATGTTTCATACATTTGTTCGCCCGTTTTATACAAAAAGAAGACAGCTATATTTTCTGTAAAGAATTATAGAGGATACTAAATTATTCGTGTCCAAACAAAAATTTCTGTTTATTTTAAAATATTTCTTCAGAATCTTTGTTTGCACCTAAAACTAATGTTTCGTGTGTTTGTTCGCTCGTTTTACACAAAATAAACTCGGTTAGATTTTTCAAGAAGAATGATAGTAAATATTAAATTATTCCAATGAAAACCAAAATTTTTTTTCATTTTAAAATATTTCTCCACAATCTTTGTTTGCACCTCAAACTCCTGTTTCATAACTTTGTTTACTCGTTCCATTCAAAAAATACTCGGATAGATTTTCCGTAAAGACTCATAATAAGTACTAAATTATTCAAATGCAAACCAAAATTTGTGCTTATTTTAAAATATTTCTCGACAATCTTTGTTTGCACAGAAAACTCTTGCTTCATGCGTTTGTTTGCTCGTTTCATCCAAAAAAAACTCGGATATATTTCTTGCAAAGAATGATAGTAAAAACTAAATTATTCAAATGCAAACCAAAATTGGTGTTCATTTTAAATTATTTCTTCACAATCTTTGTTTGCACCTAAAACTCATGTTTCGTGTGTTTGTTCGTTCGTTTTATACAAAATAAACTCGGCTAAATTTTTCGTGAAGAATGATAGTAAATATTAAATTATTCCAGTGAAAACCAAAATTTGTTTTCATTTTAAAATATTTCTCCACAATCTTTGTTTGCACCTCAAATTCATGTTTCATGACTTTGTTTGCTCGTTCCATTCAAAAAATACTCAGATAGATTTTCCGTAAAGACTCATAAAAACCACTAAATTATTCAAATGCAAACCAAAATTTGTGTTTATTTTAAAATATTTCTCGACAATCTTTGTTTGCACAAAAAACTCATGTTTCATGCGTTTGTTTGCTCGTTTCGTCCAAAAAAAACTCGGATATATTTCTTGCAAAGAATGATAGTAAAAACTAGATTATTCAAATGCAAACCAAAATTGGTGTTCATCTTAAATTATTTCTCCACCATCTTTGTTTGCCCCTAAAACTCATGTTTCATGCGATTGTTCGCTCGTTTCATCCACAAAAAAACTCGGATAGATTTTTCGTAAAGAATGATAGTAAATACTTAATTATTTAAATGCAAACCAAAATTTATTTTCGTTTTAAAATATTTCTCCACAATTTTTGTTTGCACCAAAAACTCATGTTTCATGCGTTTGTTCGCTCATTTTATACAAAAATATTTCTCCACAATCTTTGTTTGAACCTAAAACCCATGTTTCATGCGTTTGTTTGCTCGTTTCACGCAATAAAACTACGCTAGATTTTTCGTTAAGAATATTCTAAATTATTCAAACGCAAACAAATATTTTTTTACATTTTAAAATATTTCCCCACATTCTGAATCTTTTTTTGCACCTAAAACTCATGTTTCATGAGTTTGTTTGCTAGTTTCATCCAAAAAATACTCCGATAGATTTTTCGTAAAGAATGATAGTAAATACTAAATTATTCAAATGCAAACCAAAATTTGTGTTCAATTTAAAATATTTCTCCACAATCTTTCCTAAAACTCATGTTTCATACATTTGTTCGCCCGTTTTATACAAAAAGAAGACAGCTATATTTTCTGTAAAGAATTATAGAGGATACTAAATTATTCGTGTCCAAACAAAAATTTGTGTTTATTTTAAAATATTTCTTCAGAATCTTTGTTTGCACCTAAAACTAATGTTTCGTGTGTTTGTTCGCTCGTTTTATACAAAATAAACTCGGTTAGATTTTTCAAGAAGAATGATAGCAAATATTAAATTATTCCAATGAAAACCAAAATTTTTTTTCATTTTAAAATATTTCTCCACAATCTTTGTTTGCTCGTTCCATTCAAAAAATACTCGGACAGATTTTCCGTGAAGACTCATAAAAAGTATTAAATTATTCAAATGCAAACCAAAATTTGTGTTTATTTTAAAAAATTTCTTGACTATCTTTGTTTGCACAGAAAACTCATGTTTCATGCGTTTGTTTGCTCGTTTCATCTAAAAAAAACTCGGATAGATTTCTTGCGAGGAATGATAGTAAAAACTAAATAATGCAAATGCAAACCAAAATTTGTGCTCATTTCAAAATATTTCTCCACAATCTCTTTTTGCACCTCAAACTCATGTTTCGTGCGTTTATTCGCTCGTTTCATGCAATACAAACTTGCCACGATTTTTCGTAAAGAATATACTAAATTATTCAAACGCAAACAAAATTTTTTTTAAATATTTCTCCAGAATCATTTTTTGCACCTAAAAATCATGTTTCATGAGTTTGTTTGCTAGTTTCATTCAAAAAAAAACTCGGATACATTTTTCGTAACGAATGATAGTAAATACTAAATTATTCAAAGGCAAACCAAAATTTTTGTACATTTTAAAATATTTCGCCACAATCTTTATTTGCACCTCAAACTCATGCTTCATGCATTTGTTCGCTCGTTTCATGCAATAAAAACTTAGCTAGATATTTAGAAAGAATATAGTGAATTATTCAAACGCAAACAAATTTTTTTTTTCATTTTAAAATATTTCTCCACAATCTTTTTTTGCACCTAAAACTCATGTTTCGTGAGTTTGTTAGCTCGTTTCATTAAAAAAATACTCGGATAGATTTTTCGTAAAGGCTGATAGTAAATACTGAATTATTCAAATGCAAACTAAAATTTGTGTTTGTTTTAAAATATTTCTCCACAATCTTTGTTTGCACAGAAACCTCTTGTTTCATGCGTTTATTTGCTCGTTTCATCCAAAAAAACTCGCATAAATTTTTCGTAAAGAATGATAGTAAATACAAAATTATTCAAATGCAAACTAAAATTTGTGTTCAATTTAAAATATTTCTCCACAATCTTTCCTAAAATTCATGTTTCATGCATTTGTTCGCTCGTTTTATACAAAAAGAAGACAGCTATATTTTCTGTAAAGAATTATAGAGGATACTAAATTATTCATGTCCAAACCAAAATTTGTATTTATTTTAAAATATTTCTTCAGAATCTCTGTTTGCACCTAAAACTCATGTTTCGTGTGTTTGTTCGCTCGTTTTATACAAAATAAACTCGGCTAGATTTTTCGTGCAGAATGATAGTAAATATTAAATTATTCCACTGAAAACCAAAATTTGTTTTCATTTTAAAATATTTCTCCACAATCTTTGTCTGCACCTCAAACTCATGTTTCATGACTTTGTTTGCTCGTTCCATTCAAAAAATACTCGGATAGATTTTTCGTAAAGACTCATAAAAAGCACTAAATTATTCAAATGCAAACCAAAATTTGTGTTTATTTTAAAATATTTCTCGACAATCTTTGTTTGCACAGAAAACTCATGTTTCATGCGTTTGTTTGCTCGTTTCATCCAAAAAAACACAGATATATTTCTTGCAAAGAATGATAGTAAAAACTAAATTATTCAAATGCAAACCAAAATTGGTGTTCATTTTAAATTATTTCTCCACCATCTTTGTTTGCCCCTAAAACTCATGTTTCATGCGATTGTTCGCTCGTTTCAACCACAAAAAAACTCGGATAGATTTTTCGTAATGAATGATAGTAAAGACTTAATTATTTAAATGCAATCCAAAATTTATTTTCATTTTAAAATATTTCTCCACAATTTTCGTTTGCACCAAAAACTCATGTTTCATGCGTTTGTTCGCTCATTTTACACAAAAATAACACAGCTATATTTTCCGTAAAGAATTATGGTAAATACTAAATTATTCAAATGCACAGCAAAATTTGTGTTTATTTTAAAATATTTCTCCAGAATCTTTGTTTGAACCTAAAACTCATGTTTCATGCGTTTCTTCGCTCGTTTCACGCAATAAAACTAGGCTAGATTTTTCGTTAAGATTATACTAAATTATTCAAACGCAAACAAATTTTTTTTTACAATTTAAAATATTTCCCCACAATCTGAATCTTTTTTGGCACCTAAAACTCATGTTTCATGAGTTTGTTTGCTAGTTTCATTCAAAAAAAACTCGGATAGATTTTTCGTAAAGAATGATAGTAAATACTAAATTATTCAAACGCAAACCAAAATTTGTGTTCAATTTAAAATATTTCTCCACAATCTTTCCTAATACTCATGTTTCATACATTTGTTCGCCCGTTTTATACAAAAAGAAGACAGCTATATTTTCTGTAAAGAATTATAGAGGATACTAAATTATTCATGTCCAAAAAAAAATTTGTGTTTATTTTAAAAAATCCTCGACTATCTTTGTTTGCACAGAAAACTCATGTTTCATGCGTTTGTTTGCTCGTTTCATCCAAAAAAAACTCGGATAGATTTCTTGCGAAGAAAGATAGTAAAAACTAAATTATGCAAATGCAAACCAAAATTTGTGCTCATTTCAAAATATTTTCTCCACAATCTTTTTTTGCACCTCAAACTCATGTTTCATGCGTTTATTTGCTCGTTTCATGCAATACAAACTTGCCAAGATTTTTCGTAAAGAATATTCTGAATTATTCAAACGCAAACAAAAAATTCTTTCATTTTTAAATATTTCCCCAGAATCTTTTATCGCACCTAAAACTCATGTTTCATGAGTTTGTTTGCTAGTTTCATTAAAAAAAAAACTCGAATAGATTTTTCGTAACGAATGATAGTAAACACTAAATTATTCAAACGCAAACCAAAATTTTTGTACATTTTAAAATATTTCTCCTCAATCTTTATTTGCACCTCAAACTCATGCTTCATGCATTTGTTCGCTCGTTTCATGCAATAAAGACTCAGCTAGATATTTAGTAAACAATATAGTGAATTATTCAAACGCAAACAAATTTTTTTTTTCATTTTAAAATATTTCTCCACAATCTTTTTTTGCACCTAAAACTCATGTTTCGTGAGTTTGTTAGCTCGTTTCATTCGAAAAATACTCGGATAGATTTTTCGTAAAGGCTGATAGTAAATATTAAATTATTCAAATGCAAACTAAAATTTGTGTTTGTTCTAAAATATTTCTCCACAATCTTTGTTTGCACAGAAACCTCTTGTTTCATGCGTTTGTTTGCTCGTTTCATCCAAAAAGACTCGCAGAGATTTTTCGTAAAGAATGATAGTAAATACAAAATTATCCAAATGCAAACCAAAATTTGTGTTCAATTTAAAATATTTCTCCACACTCTTTCCTTAAGCTCATGTTTCATTCATTTGTTCGCTCGTTTTATACAAAAGGAAGACAGCTATATTTTCTGTAAAGAATTATAGAGGATACTAAATTATTCATGTCCAAACAAAAATTTGTGTTTATTTTAAAATATTTCTTCGGAATCTTTGTTTGCACCTAAAACTAATGTTTCTTGTGTTTGTTCGCTCGTTTTACACAAAATAAACTCGGTTAGATTTTTCGTGAAGAATGATAGTAAATATTAAATTATTCCAATGAAAACCAAAATTTGTTTTCATTTTAAAATATTTCCCCACAATCTGAATCTTTTTTTGCACGTAAAACTCATGTTTCATTAGCCTGTTTGCTAGTTTCATTCAAAAAAAACTCGGATAGATTTTTCGTAAAGAATGATAGTAAATACAAAATTATTCAAATGCAAACCAAAATTTGTGTTCAATTTAAAATATTTCTCCACAATCTTTCCTAAAACTCATGTTTCATACATTTGTTCGCCCGTTTTGTACAAAAAGAAGATAGCTATATTTTTTCTGTAATTTAGAGGATACTAAATTATTCATGTCCAAACAAAAATTTGTGTTTATTTTAAAATATTTCTTCGGAATCTTTGCTTGCACCTAAAACTAATGTTTTGTGTGTTTGTTCGCTCGTTTTGTACAAAATAAACTCGGTTAGATTTTTCGTGAAGAATGATAGTAAATATTAAATTATTCCAATGAAAACCAAAATTTGTTTTCATTTTAAAATATTTCCCCACAATCTGAATCCTTTTTTGCACCTAAAACTCATGTTTCATGAGTTTGTTTGCTAGTTTCATTAAAAAAAAACTCGGATAGATTTTTCGTAAAGAATGATAGTAAATACAAAATTATTCAAATGCAAACCAAAATTTGTGTTCAATTTAAAATATTTCTCCACAATCTTTCCTAAAACTCATGTTTCATACATTTGTTCGCCCGTTTTATACAAGAAGAAGACAGCTATATTTTTTCTGTAAAGAATTATAGAGGATACTAAATTATTCATGTCCAAACAAAAATTTGTGTTTATTTTAAAATATTTCTTCGGAATCTTTGTTTGCACCTAAAACTAATGTTTCGTGTGTTTGTTCGCTCGTTTTATACAAAATAAACTCGGTGAGATTTTTCGTGAAGAATGATAGTAAATATTAAATTATTCCAATGAAAACCAAAATTTGTTTTCATTTTAAAATATTTCCCCACAATCTGAATCTTTTTTTGCACGTAAAACTCATGTTTCATGAGCCTGTTTGCTAGTTTCATTCAAAAAAAACTCGGATAGATTTTTCGTAAAGAATGATAGTAAATACAAAATTATTCAAATGCAAACCAAAATTTGTGTTCAATTTAAAATATTTCTCCACGATCTTTCCTAAAACTCATGTTTCATACATTTGTTCGCCCGTTTTGTACAAAAAGAAGACAGCTATATTTTTTCTGTAATTTAGAGGATACTAAATTATTCATGTCCAAACAAAAATTTGTGTTTATTTTAAAATATTTCTTCGGAATCTTTGTTTGCACCTAAAACTAATGTTTTGTGTGTTTGTTCGCTCGTTTTGTACAAAATAAACTCGGTTAGATTTTTCGTGAAGAATGATAGTAAATATTAAAATATTCCAATGAAAACCAAAATTTGTTTTCATTTTAAAATATTTCCCCACAATCTGAATCCTTTTTTGCACCTAAAACTCATGTTTCATGAGTTTGTTTGCTAGTTTCATTCAAAAAAAACTCGGATAGATTTTTCGTAAAGAATGATAGTAAATACAAAATTATTCAAATGCAAACCAAAATTTGTGTTCAATTTAAAATATTTCTCCACAATCTTTCCTAAAACTCATGTTTCATACATTTGTTCGCCCGTTTTATACAAGAAGAAGACAGCTATATTTTTTCTGTAAAGAATTATAGAGGATACTAAATTATTCATGTCCAAACAAAAATTTGTGTTTATTTTAAAATATTTCTTCGGAATCTTTGTTTGCACCTAAAACTAATGTTTCGTGTGTTTGTTCGCTCGTTTTATACAAAATAAACTCGGTTAGATTTTTCGTGAAGAATAATAGTAAATATTAAATTATTCCAATGAAAACCAAAATTTGTTTTCATTTTAAAATAGTTCCCCACAATCTGAATCTTTTTTGCACATAAAACTCATGTTTCATGAGTTTGTTTGCTAGTTTCATTCAAAAAAAACTCGGAAAGATTTTTCGTAAAGAATGATAATAATACAAAATTATTCAAATGCAAACCAAAATTTGTGTTCAATTTAAAATATTTCTCCACAATCTTTCCTAAAACTCATTTTTCATGCATTTGTTCGCCCATTTTATACAAAAAGAAGACAGCTATATTTTTTCTGTAAAGAATTATAGAACTAAATTATTCATTTCCAAACAAAAATTTGTATTTATTTGAAAATATTTCTTCGGAATCTTTGTTTGCACCTAAAACTAATGTTTCGTGTGTTTATTCGCTCGTTTTATACAAAATAAACTCGGTTAGATTTTTCGTGAAGAATGATAGTAAATATTAAATTATTCCAATGAAAACCAAAATTTGTTTTCATTTTAAAATATTTCTCCACAATCTTTGTTTGCACCTCAAACTCATGTTTCATGACTTTTTTTGTTCGTTCCATTCAAAAAATACTCGGATAGATTTTCCGTAAAGACTCATAAAAAGTACTAAATTATTCAAGTGCAAACCAAAATTTGTGTTTATTTTAAAAACTTTCTCGACTATCTTTGTTTGCACAGAAAACTCATGTTTCATGCGTTTGTTTGCTCGTTTCATCCGAAAAAAACTCGGATAGATTTCTTGCGAAGAATGATAGTAAAAACTAAATTATGCAAATGCAAACCAAAATTTGTGCTCATTTTAAAATATTTCTCCACAATCTTTTTTTGCACCTCAAACTCATGTTTCATGCGTTTATTCACTCGTTTCATGCAATACAAACTTGCCAAGGTTTTTCGTAAAGAATATACTATATTATTCAAACGCAAACAAAAAATTCTTTCATTTTTAAATATTTCTCCAGAATCTTTTTTTGCACCTAAAACTCATGTTTCATGAGTTTGTTTGCTAGTTTCATTCAAAAAAAAACTCGGATAGATTTTTCGTAACGAATGATAGTAAATACTAAATTATTCAAACGCAAACCAAAATTTTTGTACATTTTAAAATATTTCTCCACAATCTTTATTTGCACCTCAAACTCATGCTTCATGCATTTGTTCGCTCGTTTCATGCAATAAAGACTCAGCTAGATATTTAGTAAAGAATATAGTAAATTATTCAAACGCAAACAATTTTTTTTTTCATTTTAAAATATTTCTCCACAATCTTTTTTTGCACCTAAAACTCATGTTTCGTGAGTTTGTTAGCACGTTTCATTCAAAAAATACTCGGATAGATTTTCCGTAAAGACTTATAAAAAGTACTAAATTATTCAAATGCAAACCAAAATTTGTGTTTATTTTAAAAAATTTCTCGACTATCTTTGTTTCCACAGATAACTCATGTTTCAGGCATTTGTTTGCTCGTTTCATCTAAAAAAAACTCGGATAGATTTCTTGCGAAGAATGATAGTAAAAACTCAATTATGCAAATGCGCACCAAAATTTGTGCTCATTTTAAAATATTTCTCGACAATCTTTTTTTGCACCTCAAACTCATGTTTCATGCGTTTATTCGCTCGTTTCATGCAATACAAACTTGCCAAGATTTTTTGTAAAGAATATACTAAATTATTCAAACGCAAACAAAAAATTCTTTCATTTTTAAATATTTCTCCATAATCATTTTTTGCACCTAAAACTCATGTTTCATGAGTTTGTTTGCTAGTTTCATTCAAAAAAAAACTCGGATAGATTTTTCGTAACGAATGATAGTAAATACTAAATTATTCAAACGCAAACCAAAATTTTTGTACATTTTAAAATATTTCTCCACAATCTTTATTTGCACCTCAAACTCATGCTTCATGCATTTGTTCGCTCGTTTTATGCAATAAAGACTCGGATAGATTTTTCGTAAAGAATATAGTAAATTATTCAATCGCAAACAATTTTTTTTTTTCATTTTAAAATATTTCTCCATAATCTTTTTTTGCACCTAAAACTCATGTTTCGTGAGTTTGTTAGCACGTTTCATTCAAAAAATACTCGGATAGATTTTCCGTAAAGACTCATAAAAAGTACTAAATTATTCAAATGCAAACCAAAATTTGTGTTTATTTTAAAAAATTTCTCGACTATCTTTGTTTCCACAGAAAACTCATGTTTCATGCATTTGTTTGCTCGTTTCATCTAAAAAAAACTCGGATAGATTTCTTGCGAAGAATGATAGTAAAAACTCAATTATGCAAATGCGCACCAAAATTTGTGCTCATTTTAAAATATTTCTCGACAATCTTTTTTTGCACCACAAACTCATGTTTCATGCGTTTATTCGCTCGTTTCATGCAATACAAACTTGCCAAGATTTTTTGTAAAGAATATACTAAATTATTCAAACGCAAACAAAAAATTCTTTCATTTTTAAATATTTCTCCATAATCATTTTTTGCACCAAAAACTCATGTTTCATGAGTTTGTTTGCTAGTTTCATTCAAAAAAAAACTCGGATAGATTTTTCGTAACGAATGATAGTAAATACTAAATTATTCAAACGCAAACCAAAATTTTTGTACATTTTAAAATATTTCTCCACAATCTTTATTTGCACCTCAAACTCATGCTTCATGCATTTGTTCGCTCGTTTCATGCAATAAAGACTCAGCTAGATATTTAGTAAAGAATATAGTAAATTATTCAAACGCAAACAATTTTTTTTTTCATTTTAAAATATTTCTCCACAATCTTTTTTTGCACCTAAAACTCATGTTTCGTGAGTTTGTTAGCACGTTTCATTCAAAAAATACTCGGATAGATTTTCCGTAAAGACTTATAAAAAGTACTAAATTATTCAAATGCAAACCAAAATTTGTGTTTATTTTAAAAAATTTCTCGACTATCTTTGTTTCCACAGATAACTCATGTTTCAGGCATTTGTTTGCTCGTTTCATCTAAAAAAAACTCGGATAGATTTCTTGCGAAGAATGATAGTAAAAACTCAATTATGCAAATGCGCACCAAAATTTGTGCTCATTTTAAAATATTTCTCGACAATCTTTTTTTGCACCTCAAACTCATGTTTCATGCGTTTATTCGCTCGTTTCATGCAATACAAACTTGCCAAGATTTTTTGTAAAGAATATACTAAATTATTCAAACGCAAACAAAAAATTCTTTCATTTTTAAATATTTCTCCATAATCATTTTTTGCACCTAAAACTCATGTTTCATGAGTTTGTTTGCTAGTTTCATTCAAAAAAAAACTCGGATAGATTTTTCGTAACGAATGATAGTAAATACTAAATTATTCAAACGCAAACCAAAATTTTTGTACATTTTAAAATATTTCTCCACAATCTTTATTTGCACCTCAAACTCATGCTTCATGCATTTGTTCGCTCGTTTTATGCAATAAAGACTCGGATAGATTTTTCGTAAAGAATATAGTAAATTATTCAATCGCAAACAATTTTTTTTTTTCATTTTAAAATATTTCTCCATAATCTTTTTTTGCACCTAAAACTCATGTTTCGTGAGTTTGTTAGCACGTTTCATTCAAAAAATACTCGGATAGATTTTCCGTAAAGACTCATAAAAAGTACTAAATTATTCAAATGCAAACCAAAATTTGTGTTTATTTTAAAAAATTTCTCGACTATCTTTGTTTCCACAGAAAACTCATGTTTCATGCATTTGTTTGCTCGTTTCATCTAAAAAAAACTCGGATAGATTTCTTGCGAAGAATGATAGTAAAAACTCAATTATGCAAATGCGCACCAAAATTTGTGCTCATTTTAAAATATTTCTCGACAATCTTTTTTTGCACCACAAACTCATGTTTCATGCGTTTATTCGCTCGTTTCATGCAATACAAACTTGCCAAGATTTTTTGTAAAGAATATACTAAATTATTCAAACGCAAACAAAAAATTCTTTCATTTTTAAATATTTATCCATAATCATTTTTTGCACCAAAAACTCATGTTTCATGAGTTTGTTTGCTAGTTTCATTCAAAAAAAAACTCGGATAGATTTTTCGTAACGAATGATAGTAAATACTAAATTATTCAAACGCAAACCAAAATTTTTGTACATTTTAAAATATTTCTCCACAATCTTTATTTGCACCTCAAACTCATGCTTCATGCATTTGTTCGCTCGTTTCATGCAATAAAGACTCAGCTAGATATTTAGTAAAGAATATAGTAAATTATTCAAACGCAAACAATTTTTTTTTTCATTTTAAAATATTTCTCCACAATCTTTTTTTGCACCTAAAACTCATGTTTCGTGAGTTTGTTAGCACGTTTCATTCAAAAAATACTCGGATAGATTTTCCGTAAAGACTTATAAAAAGTACTAAATTATTCAAATGCAAACCAAAATTTGTGTTTATTTTAAAAAATTTCTCGACTATCTTTGTTTCCACAGAAAACTCATGTTTCAGGCATTTGTTTGCTCGTTTCATCTAAAAAAAACTCGGATAGATTTCTTGCGAAGAATGATAGTAAAAACTCAATTATGCAAATGCGCACCAAAATTTGTGCTCATTTTAAAATATTTCTCGACAATCTTTTTTTGCACCTCAAACTCATGTTTCATGCGTTTATTCGCTCGTTTCATGCAATACAAACTTGCCAAGATTTTTTGTAAAGAATATACTAAATTATTCAAACGCAAACAAAAAATTCTTTCATTTTTAAATATTTCTCCATAATCATTTTTTGCACCTAAAACTCATGTTTCATGAGTTTGTTTGCTAGTTTCATTAAAAAAAAAACTCGGATAGATTTTTCGTAACGAATGATAGTAAATACTAAATTATTCAAACGCAAACCAAAATTTTTGTACATTTTAAAATATTTCTCCACAATCTTTATTTGCACCTCAAACTCATGCTTCATGCATTTGTTCGCTCGTTTTATGCAATAAAGACTCGGATAGATTTTTCGTAAATAATATAGTTAATTATTCAATCGCAAACAATTTTTTTTTTTCATTTTAAAATATTTCTCCATAATCTTTTTTTGCACCTAAAACTCATGTTTCGTGAGTTTGTTAGCACGTTTCATTCAAAAAATACTCGGATAGATTTTCCGTAAAGACTCATAAAAAGTACTAAATTATTCAAATGCAAACCAAAATTTGTGTTTATTTTAAAAAATTTCTCGACTATCTTTGTTTCCACAGAAAACTCATGTTTCATGCATTTGTTTGCTCGTTTCATCTAAAAAAAACTCGGATAGATTTCTTGCGAAGAATGATAGTAAAAACTCAATTATGCAAATGCGCACCAAAATTTGTGCTCATTTTAAAATATTTCTCGACAATCTTTTTTTGCACCTCAAACTCATGTTTCATGCGTTTATTCGCTCGTTTCATGCAATACAAACTGGCCAAGATTTTTTGTAAAGAATATACTAAATTATTCAAACGCAAACAAAAAATTCTTTCATTTTTAAATATTTATCCATAATCATTTTTTGCACCAAAAACTCATGTTTCATGAGTTTGTTTGCTAGTTTCATTCAAAAAAAAACTCGGATAGATTTTTCGTAACGAATGATAGTAAATACTAAATTATTCAAACGCAAACCAAAATTTTTGTACATTTTAAAATATTTCTCCACAATCTTTATTTGCACCTCAAACTCATGCTTCATGCATTTGTTCGCTCGTTTTATGCAATAAAGACTCGGAAAGATTTTTCGTAAAAAATATAGTAAATTATTCAAACGCAAACAATTTTTTTTTTTCATTTTAAAATATTTCTCCACAATCTTTTTTTGCACCTAAAACTCATGTTTCGTGAGTTTGTTAGCACGTTTCATTCAAAAAATACTCGGATATATTTTCCGTAAAGACTCATAAAAAGTACTAAATTATTCAAATGCAAACCAAAATTTGTGTTTATTTTAAAAAATTTCTCGACTATCTTTGTTTGCACAGAAAACTCATGTTTCATGCATTTGTTTGCTCGTTTCATCTAAAAAAAACTCGGATAGATTTCTTGCGAAGAATGATAGTAAAAACTCAATTATGCAAACGCACACCAAAATTTGTGCTCATTTTAAAATATTTCTCCACAATCTTTTTTTGCACCTCAAACTCATGTTTCATGCGTTTATTCGCTCGTTTCATGCAATACAAACTTGCCAAGATTTTTGTAAAGAATATACTAAATTATTCAAACGCAAATAAAAAATTCTTTCATTTTTAAATATTTCTCCATAATCTTTTTTTGCACCTAAAACTTATGTTTCATGAGTTTGTTTGCTAGTTTCATTCAAAAAAAAACTCGGATAGATTTTTCGTAAGGAATGATAGTGAATACTAAATTATTCAAACGCAAACCAAAATTTTTGTACATTTTAAAATATTTCTCCACAATCTTTATTTGCACCTCAAACTCATCCTTCATGCATTTGTTCGCTCGTTTTACGCAATAAAGACATTGCTAGATATTTAGTAAAGAATATAGTAAATTATTCAAACGCAAACTAATTTTTTTTTTCATTTTAAAAAATTTCTCCACAATCTTTTTTTGCACCTAAAACTCATGTTTCGTGAGTTTGTTAGCTCGTTTCATTCAAAAAATAGTCGGATAGTTTTTCGTAAAGGCTGATAGTAAATACTAAATTATTCAAATGCAAGCTAAAATTTGTGTTTGTTTTAAAATATTTCTCCACAATCTATGTTTGCACAGAAACCTCTTGTTTCATGCGTTTGTTTGCTCGTTTCATCCAAAAAAACTCGCATAGATTTTTCGTAAAGAATGATAGTAAATACAAAATTATTCAAATGCAAACCAAAATTTGTGTTCAATTTAAAATATTTCTCCACAATCTTTCCTAAAACTCATGTTTCATGCATTTGTTCGCTCGTTTTATACAAAAAGAAGACGGCTATATTTTCTGTAAAGAATTATAGAGGATACTAAATTATTCATGTCCAAACAAAAATTTGTGTTTATTGTAAAATATTTCTTTGGAATCTTTGTTTGCACCTAAAACTAACGTTTCGTGTGTTCGTTCGCTCGTTTTATACAAAATAAACTCGGTTAGATTTTTCGTGAAGAATGATAGTAAATATTAAATTATTCCAATGAAAACCAAAATTTGTTTTCATTTTAAAATATTTTTCCACAATATTTGTTTGCACCTCAAACTCATGTTTCATGACTTTGTTTGCTCGATCCATTCAAAAAATACTCGGATAGATTTTCCGTCAAGACTCATAAAAAGTACTAAATTATTCAAATGCAAACCAAAATTTGTGTTTATTTTAAAAAATTTCTCGACTATCTTTGTTTGCACTGAAAACTCATGTTTCATGCGTTTGTTTGCTTGTTTCCTCCAAAAAAAACTCAGATAGATTTCTTGCGAAGAATGATAGTTGTGCTCATAAAAAGTACTAAATTAGGCAAATCCAAACCAAAAGTTGTGCTCATTTTAAAATATTTCTCCACAATCTTTTTTTGCACCTCAAACTCATGTTTCATGCGTTTATTCGCTCGTTTCATGCAATACAAACTTGCCAAGATTTTTCATAAAGAATATACTAAATTATTCAAACGCAAACAAAATATGCTTTTATTTTTAAATATTTCTCCAGAATCATTTTTTGCACCTAAAACTCATGTTTCATGAGTTTGTTTGCTAGTTTCGTTCAAAAAAAAACTCGGATAGATTTTTCGTAACGAATGATAGTAAATATTAAATTACTCAAACGCAAATCAAAATTTTTGTACATTTTAAAATATTTCTCCACAATCTTTATTTGCACCTCAAACTCATGCTTCATGCATTTGTTCGGTCGTTTTATGCAATAAAGACTCAGCTAGATATTTAGTAAAGAATATAGTAAATTATTCAAACGCAAACAAAAATTTGTTCTCATTTTAAAAAATTTCTCCACAATATTTTTTTGCACCTAAAACTCATGTTTCGTGAGTTTGTTAGCTCGTTTCATTCAAAAAATACTCGGATAGATTTTTCGTAAAGGCTGATAGTAAATACTAAATTATTCAAATGCAAACTAAAATTTGTGTTTGTTTTAAAATATTTCTCCACAATCTTTCCTAAAACTCATATTTCATACATTTGTTCGCCCGTTTTATACAAAAAGAAGACAGCTATATTTTCTGTAAAGAATTATAGAGGCTACTAAATTATTCATTTCCAAACAAGAATTTGTGTTTATTTTAAAATATTTCTTCGGAATCTTTGTTTGCACCTAAAACTAATGTTTCGTGTGTTCGTTCGCTCGTTTTATACAAAATAAACTCGGTTAGATTTTTCGTGAAGAATGATAGTAAATATTAAATTATTCCAATGAAAACCAAAATTTGTTTTCATTTTAAAATATATTCCACAATCTTTGTTTGCACCTCAAACTCATGTTTCATGACTTTGTTGGCTCGTTCCATTCAAAAAATACTCGTACTGATTTTCCGTCAAGACTCGTAAAATGTACTAAATTATTCAAATGCAAACCAAAATTTGTGTTTATTTTAAAAAATTTCTCGACTATCTTTGTTTGCACAGAAAACTCATGTTTCATGCGTTTGTTTGCTCGTTTCATCTAAAAAAAACTCGGATAGATTTCTTGCGAAGAATGATAGTAGAAACTAAATTATGCAAATGCAAACCAAAATTTGTGCTCATTTCAAAATATTTCTCCACAATCGTTTTTTGCACCTCAAACTCATGTTTCATGCGTTTATTCGCTCGTTTCATGCAATACAAACTTGCCAAAATTTTTCGTAAAAAATATACTAAATTATTCAAACGCAAACAAAAAATTCTTTCATTTTTAAATATTTCTCCAGAATCTTTTTTTGCACCTAAAACTCACGTTTCATGAGTTTGTTTGCTAGTTTCATTCAAAAAAAAACTCGGATAGATTTTTCGTAACGAATGATAGTGAATAATAAATTATTCAAACGCAAACCAAAATTTTTGTACATTTTATAATATTTCTCCACAATCTCTGTTTGCACCTCAAACTCATGCTTCATGCATTTGTTCGCTCGTTTCATGCAATAAAAACTCAGCTAGATATTTAGTAAAGAATATAGTAAATTATTTAAACGCAAACAAATTTTTTTTTTCATTTTAAAATATTTCTCCACAATCTTTTTTTGCACCTAAAACTCATGTTTCGTTAGTTTGTTAGCTCGTTTCATTCAAAAAATACTCGGATAGATTTTTCGTAAAGGCTGATAGTAAATACTAAATTATTCAAATGCAAACTAAAATTTGTGTTTGTTTTAGATTATTTCTCCACAATCTTTGTTTGCACAGAAACCTCTTGTATCATGCGTTTGTTTGCTCGTTTCATCCAAAAAAACTTGCATAGATTTTTCGTAAAGAATGATAGTAAGTACAAAATTATTCAAATGCAAACCAACATTTGTGTTCAATTTAAAATATTTCTCCACCATCTTTCCTAAAACTCATGTTTCATGCATTTGTTCGCTCGTTTTATACAAAAAGAAGACAGCTATATTTTCTGTAAAGAATTATAGAGGATACTAAATTATTCATGTCCAAACCAAAATTTGTGCTTATTTTAAAATATTTCTTCAGAATCTCTGTTTGCACCTAAAACTCATGTTTCGTGTGTTTGTTCGCTCGTTTTATACAAAATAAACTCGGCTAGATTTTTCGTGAAGAATGATAGTAAATATTAAATTATTCCAATGAAAACCAAAATTTGTTTTCATTTTGAATTATTTCTCCACAATCTTTGTTTGCACCTCAAACTCATGTTTCATGACTTTGTTTGCTCGTTCCATTCAAAAAATACTCGGATAGATTTTCCGTAAAGACTCATAATAAGTACTAAATTATTCAAATGCAAACCAAAATTTGTGTTTATTTTAAAATATTTCTCGACAATCTTTGTTTCCATAGAAAACTCATGTTTCATGGGTTTGTTTGCTCGTTTCGTCCAAACAAAATTCGGATATATTTCTTCGAAGAATGATAGTAAAAACTAAATTATTCAAATGTAAACAAAAATTGGTGTTCATTTTAAAATATTTCTCCACAATCTTAGTTTGCCCCTAAAACTCATGTTTCATGCGATTGTTCGCTCGTTTCATCCAAGAAAAGACTAGGATACATTTTTCGTAAATAAGGATAGTAAATACTTAATTATTTAAATGCAAACCAAAATTTATTTTCATTTTAAAATATTTCTCCAGAATCTTTGTTTGCACCAAAAACTCATGTTGCATGCGTTTGTTCGCTCATTTTATACAAAAATAACACAGCTATATTTTTCGTAACGAATGATAGTGAATACTAAATTATTCAAACGCAAACCAAAATTTTTGTTCATTTTATAATATTTCTCCACAATCTCTGTTTGCACCTCAAACTCATGATTCATGCATTTCTTCGCTCGTTTCATCCAATAAAAACTCAGCTAGATATTTAGTAAAGAATATAGTAAATTATTCAAACGCAAACAATTTTTTTTTTCATTTTAAAATATTTCTCCACAATCTTTTTTTGCACCTAAAACTCATGTTTCGTTAGTTTGTTAGCTCGTTTCATTCAAAAAATACTCGCATAGATTTTTCGTAAAGGCCGATAGTAAATACTAAATTATTCAAATGCAAACTAAAATTTGTGTTTGTTTTAGAATATTTCTCCACAATCTTTGTTTGCACAGAAACCTCTTGTTTCATGCGTTTGTTTGCTCGTTTCATCAAAAAAAACTCGCATAGATTTTTCGTAAAGAATGATAGTAAATACAAAATTATTCAAATGCAAACCAACATTTGTGTTCAATTTAAAATATTTCTCCACAATCTTTCCTAAAACTCATGTTTCATGCATTTGTTCGCTCGTTTTATACAAAAAGAAGACAGCTATATTTTCTGTAAAGAATTATAGAGGATACTAAATTATTCATGTCCAAACCAAAATTTGTGCTTATTTTAAAATACTTCTTCAAAATCTCTGTTTGCACCTAAAACTCATGTTTCGTGTGTTTGTTCGCTCGTTTTATACAAAATAAACTCGGCTAGATTTTTCGTGAAGAATGATAGTAAATATTAAATTATTCCAATGAAAACCAAAATTTGTTTTCATTTTGAATTATTTCTTCACAATCTTTGTTTGCACCTCAAACTCATGTTTCATGACTTTGTTTGCTCGTTCCATTCAAAAAATACTCGGATAGATTTTCCGTAAAGACTCATAATAAGTACTAAATTATTCAAATGCAAACCAAAATTTGTGTTTATTTTAAAATATTTCTCGACAATCTTTGTTTCCATAGAAAACTCATGTTTCATGGGTTTGTTTGCTCGTTTCATCCAAACAAAATTCGGATATATTTCTGCGAAGAATGATAGTAAAAACTAAATTATTCAAATGCAAACAAAAATTGGTGTTCATTTTAAAATATTTCTCCACAATCATAGTTTGCCCATAAAACTCATGTTTCATGCGATTGTTCGCTCGTTTCATCCAAGAAAAGACTAGGATAGATTTTTCGTAAATAAGGATAGTAAATACTTAATTATTTAAATGCAAACCAAAATTTATTTTCATTTTAAAATATTTCTTCAGAATCTTTGTTTGCACCAAAAACTCATGTTGCATGCGTTTGTTCGCTCATTTTATACAAAAATAACACAGCTATATTTTTCGTAACGAATGATAGTGAATACTAAATTATTCAAACGCAAACCAAAATTTTTGTTCATTTTATAATATTTCTCCACAATCTCTGTTTGCACCTCAAACTCATGCTTCATGCATTTCTTCGCTCGTTTCATCCAATAAAAACTCAGCTAGATATTTAGTAAAGAATATACTAAATTATTCAAACGCAAACAATTTTTTTTTTTCATTTTAAAATATTTCTCCACAATCTTTTTTTGCACCTAAAACTCATGTTTCGTTAGTTTGTTACCTCGTTTCATTCAAAAAATACTCGCATAGATTTTTCGTAAAGGCCGATAGTAAATACTAAATTATTCAAATGCAAACTAAAATTTGTGTTTGTTTTAGAATATTTCTCCACAATCTTTGTTTGCACAGAATCCTCTTGTTTCATGCGTTTGTTTGCTCGTTTCATCCAAAAAAACTCGCATAGATTTTTCGTAAAGAATGATAGTAAATACAAAATTATTCAAATGCAAACCAACATTTGTGTTCAATTTAAAATATTTCTCCACAATCTTTCCTAAAACTCATGTTTCATGCATTTGTTCGCTCGTTTTATACAAAAAGAAGACAGCTATATTTTCTGTAAAGAATTATAGAGGATACTAAATTATTCATGTCCAAACCAAAATTTGTGCTTATTTTAAAATACTTCTTCAGAATCTCTGTTTGCACCTAAAACTCATGTTTCGTGTGTTTGTTCGCCCGTTTTATACAAAATAAACTCGGCTAGATTTTTCGTGAAGAATGATAGTAAATATTAAGTTATTCCAATGAAAACCAAAATTTGTTTTCATTTTGAATTATTTCTCCACAATCTTTGTTTGCACCTCAAACTCATGTTTCATGACTTTGTTTGCTCGTTCCATTCAAAAAATACTCGGATAGATTTTCCGTAAAGACTCATAATAAGTACTAAATTATTCAAATGCAAACCAAAATTTGTGTTTATTTTAAAATATTTCTCGACAATCTTTGTTTGCACAGAAAACTCATGTTTCATGGGTTTGTTTGCTCGTTTCATCCAAACAAAATTCGAATATATTTCATGCGAAGAATGATAGTAAAAACTAAATTATTCAAATGCAAACAAAAATTGGTGTTCATTTTAAAATATTTCTCCACAATCATAGTTTGCCCCTAAAACTCATGTTTCATGCGATTGTTCGCTCGTTTCATCCAAAAAAAGACTCGGATAGATTTTTCGTAAATAAGGATAGTAAATACTTAATTATTTAAGTGCAAACCAAAATTTATTTTCATTTTAAAATATTTCTCCAGAATCTTTGTTTGCACCAAAAACTCATGTTGCATGCATTTGTTCGCTCATTTTATACAAAAATAACACAGCTATATTTTTCGTATCGAATGATAGTGAATACTAAATTATTCAAACGCAAACCAAAATTTTTGTACATTTTATAATATTTCTCCACAATCTCTGTTTGCACCTCAAACTCATGCTTCATGCATTTGTTCGCTCGTTTCATCCAATAAAAACTCAGCTAGATATTTAGTAAAGAATATAGTAAATTATTCAAACGCAAACAAATTTTTTTTTTCATTTTAAAATATTTCTCCACAATCTTTTTTTGCACCTAAATCTCATGATTCGTTAGTTTGTTAGCTCGTTTCATTCAATAAAATACTCGGATAGATTTTTCGTAAAGGCTGATAGTAAATACTAAATTATTCAAATGCAAACTAAAATTTGTGTTTGTCTTAGAATATTTCTCCACAATCTTTGTTTGCACAGAAACCTCTTGTTTCATGCGTTTGTTTGCTCGTTTCATCCAAAAAAACTCGCATAGATTTTTCGTAAAGAATGATAGCAAATACAAAATTATTGAAATGCAAACCAACATTTGTGTTCAATTTAAAATATTTCTCCACAATCTTTCCTAAAACTCATGTTTCATGCATTTGTTCGCTCGTTTTATACAAAAAGAACACAGCTATATTTTCTGTAAAGAATTATAGAGGATACTAAATTATTCATGTCCAAACGAAAATTTGTGTTTATTTTAAAATATTTCTTCAGAATCTCTGTGTCCACCTAAAACTCATGTTTCGTGTGTTTGTTCGCTCGTTTTATACAAAATAAACTCGGCTAGATTTTTCGTGAAGAACGATAGTAAATATTAAGTTATTCCAGTGAAAATCAAAATTTGTTTTCATTTTGAATTATTTCTCCAAAATCTTTGTTTGCACCTCAAACTCATGTTTCATGACTTTGTTTGCTCATTCCATTCAAAAAATACTCGGATAGATTTTCCGTAAAGACTCATAATAAGTACTAAATTATTCAAATGCAAACCAAAATTTGTGTTTATTTTAAAATATTTCTCGACAATCTTTGTTTGCACAGAAAACTCATGTTTCATGGGTTTGTTTGCTCATTTCATCCAAACAAAATTCGGATATATTTCTTGCAAAGAATGATAGTAAAAACTAAATTATTCAAATGCAAACAAAAATTGGTGTTCATTTTAAAATATTTCTCCACAATCTTAGATTGACCCTAAAACTCATGTTTCATGCGATTGTTCGCTCGTTTCATCCAAAAAAAGACTCGGATAGATTTTTCGTAAATATGGATAGTAAATACTTAATTATTTAAATGCAAACCAAAATTTATTTTCATTTTAAAATATTTCTCCAGAATCTTTGTTTGCACCAAAAACTCATGTTGCATGCGTTTGTTCGCTCATTTTATACAAAAATAACACAGCTACATTTTCCGTAAAGAATTATAGTAAATACTATATTATTCAAATCCAAAGCAAAATTTGTGTTTATTTTAAAATATTTCTCCACAATCTTTGTTTGAACCTAAAACTCATGTTTCATGCGTTTGTTCGCTCATTTCACGCAATAAAACTCGGGTAGATGTTTCGTTAAGAATATACTAAATTATTCAAACGCAAAGAAATTTTTTTTTAATTTTAAAATATTTCCCCACAATCTGAATCTTTTTTTACACCTAAAACTCATGTTTCATGAGTTTGTTTGCTAGTTTCATTCAAAAAAAAGCTCGGATAGATTTTTCGTAAATAATGATTGTAAATACTAAATTATTCAAATGCAAACCACAGTTTGTGTTCATTTTAAAATATTTGTCCACAATCTTTTTTTGCACCTCAAACTCAAGTTTCATGCATTTGTTCGCTCGTTTCATGCAATACAAACTCGGCTAGATTTTTCGTAAAGAATATACTAAATAATTCAAACGCAAACAAAAATTTGTTTTCATTTTAAAATATTTCTCCACAATCTTTTTTTGCACCTAAAACTCATGTTTCGTGAGTTTGTTTGCTAGCTTCATTCAAAAAACACTCGGATAGATCTTTCGTAATGAATAATAGTAAATACTAAATTATTGAAATGCAAACCAAAATTTGTGTTTATTTTAAAATATTTCTCCACAATCTATGTTTGAACCAAAAAGTCATGTTTTGTGCGTTTTGTCGCTCGTTTTGTACAAAAATAACACAGCTATATTTTCCGTAAAGAATATACTAAATTATTCAAATGCAAACCAAAATTTGTTGTAATTTTAGAATATTTCTCCACAAACTTTGTTTGTATGTCAGACTCATCTTTCATGCGTTTGTTCGCTCGTTTCACGCAATATAACTCGGCTAGATTTTTCATAAAGAATATACTAAATTATTCAAACGCAAACAAAAATTTGTTTTCATTTTAAAATATTTCTCCACAATCTTTTTTTGCACCTAAAACTCATGTTTCGTGAGTTTGTTTGCACCTAAAACTCATGTTTCATCCAAAAAAAACTCGTATAAATTTTTCGTAAAGAATGATAGTAAATACTAAATTATTTAAATGCAAACAAAAATTTATTTTCATTTTAAAATATTTCTCCACAATCTTTGTTTGCACCAAAAACTCATGTTGCATGCGTTTGTTCGCTCATTTTATACAAAAATAACACAGCTATATTTTCCGTGAAGAATTATAGTAAATACTAAATTATTCAAATGCAAAGCAAAATTTGTGTTTATTTTAAAATATTTATCCACAATCTTTGTTTGAACCTAAAACTCATGTTTCGTGCGTTTCGTCGCTCGTTTTGTACAAAAATAATACAGCTATGTTTTCCGTAAATAATATACTAAATTATTTAAATGCAAACCAAAATTTGTTGTCATTTTAGAATATTTCTCCACAATCTTTATTTGTACCTCAAACTCATGTTTCATGCGTTTGTTCGCTCGTTTCTCGCAATGAAACTCGGCTAGATTTTTCGTTGAGAATATATTAAATTATTCAAACGCAAACAAAAGTTTTTTTACATTTTAAAATATTTCCCCAAAATCTGAATCTTTTTTTGCACCTAAAACTCATCTTCCATGAGTTTGGTTGCTAGTTTCATTCAAAAAAAACTCGGATAGATTTTTCATAAAGAATGATAGTAAATACTAAATTATTGAAATGCAAACCAAAATTGGTGTTTATTTTAAAATATTTCTCCACAATCTATGGTTGAACCAAAAAGTCATGTTTCGTGCGTTTGGTCGCTCGTTTTGTACAAAAATAACACAGCTATATTTTCCGTAAAGAATATACTAAATTATTCAAATGCAAACCAAAATTTGTTGTAATTTTAGAATATTTCTCCACAATCTTTGTTTGTACGTCAAACTCATGTTTCATGCGTTTGTTCGCTCGTTTCACGCAATAAAGCTCGGCTAGATTTTTCATAAAGAATATACTAAATTATTCATACGCAAACAAAAATTTGTTCTCATTTTAAAATATTTCTCCACAATCTTTTTTTGCACCTAAAACTCATCTTTCATGAGTTTGGTTGCTAGTTTCATTCAATAAAATACTCGGATAGATTTTTCGTAAAGGCTGATAGTAAATACTAAATTATTCAAATGCAAACTAAAATTTGTGTTTGTCTTAGAATATTTCTCCACAATCTTTGTTTGCACAGAAACCTCTTGTTTCATGCGTTTGTTTGCTCGTTTCATCCAAAAAAACTCGCATAGATTTTTCGTAAAGAATGATAGCAAATACAAAATTATTGAAATGCAAACCAACATTTGTATTCAATTTAAAATATTTCTCCACAATCTTTCCTAAAACTCATGTTTCATGCATTTGTTCGCTCGTTTTATACAAAAAGAAGACAGCTATATTTTCTGTAAAGAATTATAGAGGATACTAAATTATTCATGTCCAAACGAAAATTTGTGTTTATTTTAAAATATTTCTTCAGAATCTCTGTGTCCACCTAAAACTCATGTTTCGTGTGTTTGTTCGCTCGTTTTATACAACATAAACTCGGCTAGATTTTTCGTGAAGAACGATAGTAAATATTAAGTTATTCCAGTGAAAATCAAAATTTGTTTTCATTTTGAATTATTTCTCCAAAATCTTTGTTTGCACCTCAAACTCATGTTTCATGACTTTGTTTGCTCATTCCATTCAAAAAATACTCGGATAGATTTTCCGTAAAGATTCATAATAAGTATTAAATTATTCAAATGCAAACCTAAATTTGTGTTTATTTTAAAATATTTCTCGACAATCTTTGTTTGCACAGAAAACTCATGTTTCATGGGTTTGTTTGCTCATTTCATCCAAACAAAATTCGGATATATTTCTTGCAAAGAATGATAGTAAAAACTAAATTATACAAATGCAAACAAAAATTGGTGTTCATTTTAAAATATTTCTCCACAATCTTAGATTGACCCTAAAACTCATGTTTCATGCGATTGTTCGCTCGTTTCATCCAAAAAAAGACTCGGATAGATTTTTCGTAAATATGGATAGTAAATACTTAATTATTTAAATGCAAACCAAAATTTATTTTCATTTTAAAATATTTCTCCAGAATCTTTGTTTGCACCAAAAACTCATGTTGCATGCGTTTGTTCGCTCATTTTATACAAAAATAACACAGCTACATTTTCCGTAAAGAATTATAGTAAATACTATATTATTCAAATCCAAAGCAAAATTTGTGTTTATTTTAAAATATTTCTCCACAATCTTTGTTTGAACCTAAAACTCATGTTTCATGCGTTTGTTCGCTCATTTCACGCAATAAAACTCGGGTAGATGTTTCGTTAAGAATATACTAAATTATTCAAACGCAAAGAAATTTTTTTTTAATTTTAAAATATTTCCCCACAATCTGAATCTTTTTTTACACCTAAAACTCATGTTTCATGAGTTTGTTTGCTAGTTTCATTCAAAAAAAAGCTCGGATAGATTTTTCGTAAATAATGATTGTAAATACTAAATTATTCAAATGCAAACCACAGTTTGTGTTCATTTTAAAATATTTGTCCACAATCTTTTTTTGCACCTCAAACTCAAGTTTCATGCATTTGTTCGCTCGTTTCATGCAATACAAACTCGGCTAGATTTTCCGTAAAGAATATACTAAATAATTCAAACGCAAACAAAAATTTGTTTTCATTTTAAAATATTTCTCCACAATCTTTTTTTGCACCTAAAACTCATGTTTCGTGAGTTTGTTTGCTAGCTTCATTCAAAAAACACTCGGATAGATCTTTCGTAATGAATAATAGTAAATACTAAATTATTGAAATGCAAACCAAAATTTGTGTTTATTTTAAAATATTTCTCCACAATCTATGTTTGAACCAAAAAGTCATGTTTCGTGCGTTTTGTCGCTCGTTTTGTACAAAAATAACACAGCTATATTTTCCGTAAAGAATATACTAAATTATTCAAATGCAAACCAAAATTTGTTGTAATTTTAGAATATTTATCCACAAACTTTGTTTGTATGTCAGACTCATCTTTCATGCGTTTGTTCGCTCGTTTCACGCAATATAACTCGGCTAGATTTTTCATAAAGAATATACTAAATTATTCAAACGCAAACAAAAATTTGTTTTCATTTTAAAATATTTCTCCACAATCTTTTTTTGCACCTAAAACTCATGTTTCGTGAGTTTGTTTGCACCTAAAACTCATGTTTCATCCAAAAAAAACTCGTATAAATTTTTCGTAAAGAATGATAGTAAATACTAAATTATTTAAATGCAAACAAAAATTTATTTTCATTTTAAAATATTTCTCCACAATCTTTGTTTGCACCAAAAACTCATGTTGCATGCGTTTGTTCGCTCATTTTATACAAAAATAACACAGCTATATTTTCCGTGAAGAATTATAGTAAATACTAAATTATTCAAATGCAAAGCAAAATTTGTGTTTATTTTAAAATATTTATCCACAATCTTTGTTTGAACCTAAAACTCATGTTTCGTGCGTTTCGTCGCTCGTTTTGTACAAAAATAATACAGCTATGTTTTCCGTAAATAATATACTAAATTATTTAAATGCAAACCAAAATTTGTTGTCATTTTAGAATATTTCTCCACAATCTTTATTTGTACCTCAAACTCATGTTTCATGCGTTTGTTCGCTCGTTTCTCGCAATGAAACTCGGCTAGATTTTTCGTTGAGAATATATTAAATTATTCAAACGCAAACAAAAGTTTTTTTACATTTTAAAATATTTCCCCAAAATCTGAATCTTTTTTTGCACCTAAAACTCATCTTCCATGAGTTTGGTTGCTAGTTTCATTCAAAAAAAACTCGGATAGATTTTTCATAAAGAATGATAGTAAATACTAAATTATTGAAATGCAAACCAAAATTGGTGTTTATTTTAAAATATTTCTCCACAATCTATGGTTGAACCAAAAAGTCATGTTTCGTGCGTTTGGTCGCTCGTTTTGTACAAAAATAACACAGCTATATTTTCCGTAAAGAATATACTAAATTATTCAAATGCAAACCAAAATTTGTTGTAATTTTAGAATATTTCTCCACAATCTTTGTTTGTACGTCAAACTCATGTTTCATGCGTTTGTTCGCTCGTTTCACGCAATAAAGCTCGGCTAGATTTTTCATAAAGAATATACTAAATTATTCATACGCAAACAAAAATTTGTTCTCATTTTAAAATATTTCTCCACAATCTTTTTTTGCACCTAAAACTCATCTTTCATGAGTTTGGTTGCTAGTTTCATTCAATAAAATACTCGGATAGATTTTTCGTAAAGGCTGATAGTAAATACTAAATTATTCAAATGCAAACTAAAATTTGTGTTTGTCTTAGAATATTTCTCCACAATCTTTGTTTGCACAGAAACCTCTTGTTTCATGCGTTTGTTTGCTCGTTTCATCCAAAAAAACTCGCATAGATTTTTCGTAAAGAATGATAGCAAATACAAAATTATTGAAATGCAAACCAACATTTGTGTTCAATTTAAAATATTTCTCCACAATCTTTCCTAAAACTCATGTTTCATGCATTTGTTCGCTCGTTTTATACAAAAAGAAGACAGCTATATTTTCTGTAAAGAATTATAGAGGATACTAAATTATTCATGTCCAAACGAAAATTTGTGTTTATTTTAAAATATTTCTTCAGAATCTCTGTGTCCACCTAAAACTCATGTTTCGTGTGTTTGTTCGCTCGTTTTATACAAAATAAACTCGGCTAGATTTTTCGTGAAGAACGATAGTAAATATTAAGTTATTCCAGTGAAAATCAAAATTTGTTTTCATTTTGAATTATTTCTCCAAAATCTTTGTTTGCACCTCAAACTCATGTTTCATGACTTTGTTTGCTCATTCCATTCAAAAAATACTCGGATAGATTTTCCGTAAAGACTCATAATAAGTATTAAATTATTCAAATGCAAACCAAAATTTGTGTTTATTTTAAAATATTTCTCGACAATCTTTGTTTGCACAGAAAACTCATGTTTCATGGGTTTGTTTGCTCATTTCATCCAAACAAAATTCGGATATATTTCTTGCAAAGAATGATAGTAAAAACTAAATTATTCAAATGCAAACAAAAATTGGTGTTCATTTTAAAATATTTCTCCACAATCTTAGATTGACCCTAAAACTCATGTTTCATGCGATTGTTCGCTCGTTTCATCCAAAAAAAGACTCGGATAGATTTTTCGTAAATATGGATAGTAAATACTTAATTATTTAAATGCAAACCAAAATTTATTTTCATTTTAAAATATTTCTCCAGAATCTTTGTTTGCACCAAAAACTCATGTTGCATGCGTTTGTTCGCTCATTTTATACAAAAATAACACAGCTACATTTTCCGTAAAGAATTATAGTAAATACTATATTATTCAAATCCAAAGCAAAATTTGTGTTTATTTTAAAATATTTCTCCACAATATTTGTTTGAACCTAAAACTCATGTTTCATGCGTTTGTTCGCTCATTTCACGCAATAAAACTCGGGTAGATATTTCGTTAAGAATATACTAAATTATTCAAACGCAAAGAAATTTTTTTTTAATTTTAAAATATTTCCCCACAATCTGAATCTTTTTTTACACCTAAAACTCATGTTTCATGAGTTTGTTTGCTAGTTTCATTCAAAAAAAAGCTCGGATAGATTTTTCGTAAATAATGATTGTAAATACTAAATTATTCAAATGCAAACCACAGTTTGTGTTCATTTTAAAATATTTGTCCACAATCTTTTTTTGCACCTCAAACTCAAGTTTCATGCATTTGTTCGCTCGTTTCATGCAATACAAACTCGGCTAGATTTTTCGTAAAGAATATACTAAATAATTCAAACGCAAACAAAAATTTGTTTTCATTTTAAAATATTTCTCCACAATCTTTTTTTGCACCTAAAACTCATGTTTCGTGAGTTTGTTTGCTAGCTTCATTCAAAAAACACTCGGATAGATCTTTCGTAATGAATAATAGTAAATACTAAATTATTGAAATGCAAACCAAAATTTGTGTTTATTTTAAAATATTTCTCCACAATCTATGTTTGAACCAAAAAGTCATGTTTCGTGCGTTTTGTCGCTCGTTTTGTACAAAAATAACACAGCTATATTTTCCGTAAAGAATATACTAAATTATTCAAATGCAAACCAAAATTTGTTGTAATTTTAGAATATTTATCCACAAACTTTGTTTGTATGTCAGACTCATGTTTCATGCGTTTGTTCGCTCGTTTCACGCAATATAACTCGGCTAGATTTTTCATAAAGAATATACTAAATTATTCAAACGCAAACAAAAATTTGTTTTCATTTTAAAATATTTCTCCACAATCTTTTTTTGCACCTAAAACTCATGTTTCGTGAGTTTGTTTGCACCTAAAACTCATGTTTCATCCAAAAAAAACTCGTATAAATTTTTCGTAAAGAATGATAGTAAATACTAAATTATTTAAATGCAAACAAAAATTTATTTTCATTTTAAAATATTTCTCCACAATCTTTGTTTGCACCAAAAACTCATGTTGCATGCGTTTGTTCGCTCATTTTATACAAAAATAACACAGCTATATTTTCCGTGAAGAATTATAGTAAATACTAAATTATTCAAATGCAAAGCAAAATTTGTGTTTATTTTAAAATATTTATCCACAATCTTTGTTTGAACCTAAAACTCATGTTTCGTGCGTTTCGTCGCTCGTTTTGTACAAAAATAATACAGCTATGTTTTCCGTAAATAATATACTAAATTATTCAAATGCAAACCAAAATTTGTTGTCATTTTAGAATATTTCTCCACAATCTTTATTTGTACCTCAAACTCATGTTTCATGCGTTTGTTCGCTCGTTTCTCGCAATGAAACTCGGCTAGATTTTTCGTTGAGAATATATTAAATTATTCAAACGCAAACAAAAGTTTTTTTACATTTTAAAATATTTCCCCAAAATCTGAATCTTTTTTTGCACCTAAAACTCATCTTTCATGAGTTTGGTTGCTAGTTTCATTCAAAAAAAACTCGGATAGATTTTTCATAAAGAATGATAGTAAATACTAAATTATTGAAATGCAAACCAAAATTGGTGTTTATTTTAAAATATTTCTCCACAATCTATGGTTGAACCAAAAAGTCATGTTTCGTGCGTTTGGTCGCTCGTTTTGTACAAAAATAACACAGCTATATTTTCCGTAAAGAATATACTAAATTATTCAAATGCAAACCAAAATTTGTTGTAATTTTAGAATATTTCTCCACAATCTTTGTTTGTACGTCAAACTCATGTTTCATGCGTTTGTTCGCTCGTTTCACGCAATAAAGCTCGGCTAGATTTTTCATAAAGAATATACTAAATTATTCATACGCAAACAAAAATTTGTTCTCATTTTAAAATATTTCTCCACAATCTTTTTTTGCACCTAAAACTCATCTTTCATGAGTTTGGTTGCTAGTTTCATTCAAAAAAAACTCGGATAGATTTTTCATAAAGAATGATAGTAAATACTAAATTATTCAAATGCAAAGCAAAATTTGTGTTTATTTTAAAATATTTCTCCACAATCTTTGTTTGAAACTAAAACTCATGTTTCGTGCGTTTGGTCGCTCGTTTTGTACAAAAATAACATAGCTATGTTTTCCGTAAAGAATATACTAAATTATTCAAATGCAAACCAAAATTTGTTGTCATTTTGGAATATTTCTCCACAATCTTTATTTGTACCTCAAACTCATGTTTCATGCGTTTGTTCGCTCGTTTCACGCAATAAAGCTCGGCTAGATTTTTCATAAAGAATATACTAAATTATTCAAACGCAAACAAAAATTTGTTCTCATTTTAAAATATTTCTCCACAATCTTTTTTTGCACCTAAAACTCATCTTTCATGAGTTTGGTTGCTAGTTTCATTCAAAAAAAACTCGGATAGATTTTTCATAAAGAATGATAGTAAATACTAAATTATTCAAATGCAAAGCAAAATTTGTGTCTATTTTAAAATATTTCTCCACAATCCTTGTTTGAACCTAAAACTCATGTTTCGTGCGTTTGGTCGCTCGTTTTGTACAAAAATAACACAGCTATGTTTTCCGTAAAGAATATACTAAATTATTCAAATGCAAACCAAAATTTGTTGTCATTTTGGAATATTTCTCCACAATCTTTATTTGTACCTCAAACTCATGTTTCATGCGTTTATTCGCTCGTTTCACGCAATAAAACTCGGCTAGCTTTTTCGTTAAGAATATACTAAATTATTCAAACGCAAACAAAATTTTTTTTCCACAATCTGAATCTTTTTTTGCACCTAAAACTCATGTTTCATGAGTTTGGTTGCTAGTTGCATTCAAAAAAAACTCGGATAGATTTTTCGTAAAAATGATAGTAAATACTAAATTATTAAAATCCAAACCAAAATTTGTGTTCAATATAAAATATTTCTCCACAATCTTTCCTAAAACTCATGTTTCATGCATTTGTTCGCTCGTTTTATACAAAAAGAAGACAGCTATATTTTCCGTAAAGAATTATAGAGGATACTAAATTATTCATGTCCATACAAAAATTAGTGTTTATTTTAAAATATTTCTTCAGAATCTTTTTTTGCACCAAAAACTAGTGTTTCGTGTGTTTGTTCGCTCGTTTTATACAAAATAAACTCGGTTAGATTTTTCGTGAAGAATGATAGTAAATATTAAATTATTCCAATGAAAACCAAAATTTTTTTCATTTTAGAATATTTCTCCACAATCTTTGTTTGCGCCTCAAACTCATGTTTCATGACTTTGTTTGCTCGTTCCACTCAAGAAATACTCGGATAGATTTTCCGTAAAGACTCATAATAAGTACTAAATTATTCAAATGCAAACCAAAATTTGTGTTTATTTTAAAATATTTCTCGACTATCTTTGTTTGCAAAGAAAACTCATGTTTCATGCGTTTGTTTGCTCGTTTCATCCGAAAAAAACTCGGATAGATTTCTTGCGAAGAATGATAGTAAAAACTAAATTATGCAAATGCAAACCAAAATTTGTACTCATTTCAAAATATTTGTCCACAATCTTTTTTTTCACCTCAAACTCATGTTTCATGCGTTTATTCGCTCGTTTCGTGCAATACAAACTTGCCAAGATTTTTCGTAAAGAATATACTAAATTATTCAAACGCAAACAAAAAATTCTTTCATTTTTAAATATTTCACCAAATATTTTTTTGCACCTAAAACTCATGTTTCATGAGTTTGTTTGCTAGTTTCATTCAAGAAAAAACTCGGATAGATTTTTCGCAACGAATGATAGTAAATACTAAATTATTCAAACGCAAACCAAAATTTGTGTACATTTTAAAAATATTTCTCCACAATCTTTGTTTGCACCTCAAACTCATGCTTCATGCATTTGTTCGCTCGTTTCATGGAATAAAAACTCAGCTAGATCTTTAGTAAAGAATATAGTAAATTATTCAAGCGCAGACAATATTTTTTTTCCATTTTAAAATATTTCTCCACAATATTTTTTTTCACCTAAAACTCATGTTTCGTGAGTTTGTTAGCTCGTTCCATTCAAAAAATACTCGGATAGATTTTTCGTAAAGGCTGATAGTAAATACTAAATTATTCAAATGCAAACTAAAATTTGTGTTTGTTTTAAAATATTTCTCCACAATCTTTGTTTGAACAGAAACATCTTGTTTCATGCGTTTGTTTGCTCCTTTCATCCAAAAAGACTCGCATAGAATTTTCGTTAAGAATGATAGTAAATACAAAATTATTCCAATGCAAACCAAAATTTGTGTTCAATTTAAAATATTTCTCCACAATCTTTCCTAAAACTCATGTTTCATGCATTTGTTCGCTTGTTTTATACAGAAAGAAGACAACTATATTTTTCGTAAAGAATTATAGAGGATACTAAATTATTCATGTCCCAACCAAAATATTTGTTTTTTTTAAAATATTTCTTCAGAATCTTTGTTTGCACCTAAAACTCATGTTTCGTGTATTTGTTCGCTCGTTTTACACAAAATAAACTCGGCTAGATTTTTCGCGAAAAATCATAGTAAATATTAAATTATTCCAATAAAAACCAAAATTTGTTTTCATTTTAAAAAATTTCTCCACAATCTTTGTTTTCACCCCAAACTCGTGTTTCATGACTTTGTTTCCTCGTTCCATTCAAGAAATACTCATAATAAGTACTAAATTATTCAAATGCAAACCAAAATTTCTTTTCATTTGAAAATATTTCTCGACAATCTTTGTTTGCACAGAAAACTCATGTTTCATGCGTTTGTTTGCTCGTTTCGTCCAAAAAAAACTCGGATAGATTTGTTGCGAAGAATGATAGTAAACACTAAATTATTCAAATGCAAACCAAAATTGGTGTTCATTTTAAAATATTTCTCCAAAATCTTTGTTTGCCCCTAAAACTCATGTTTCATGCGTTTGTTCGCTCGTTTCATCCAAAAAAAAACTCTACTAGATTTTTCATAAAGAATGATAGTAGATACAAAATTATTCAAATGGAAACAAAAATTTGTGTTTATTTTAAAATATTTCTCGACAATCTTTGTTTCCACAGAAAACTCGTGATTCATGCATTTGTTTGCCCGTTTCATCCAAACAAAACTCGGATAGATTTTTCGTAAAGAATGATAGTAAATACTTAATTATTTAAATGCAAACCACAATTTATTTTCATTTTTAAAATATTTCTCCGCAATTTTTATTTGGACCAAAAACTCGTGCTTCATGCGTGTGTTCGCTCATTTTATACAAAAATAACACAGCTATATTTTCCGTAAAGAATAATAGTAAATACTAGATTATTCAAATGTAAAGCAAAATTTGTGTTTATTTTAAACTATTTCTCCACAATCTTTGTTTGAACCTAAAACTCATGTTTCGTGCGTTTGGTCGCTTGTTTTGTACAAAAATAGCACAGCTATATTTTCCAAAAAGAATATACTAAATTATTCAAATGCAAACCAAAATTTGTTGTCATTTTAGAATATTTCACATGAATCTTTGTTTGTACCTCAAACTCATGTGCCATGCGTTTGTTCGCTCGTTTCACGCAAAAAAACTCGGCTAGATTTTTCGTTAAGAATATACTAAATTATTCAAAAGCAAACAAAATTTTTTTTACATTTTAAAATATTTCCCCACAATCTGAATCTTTTTTTGCACCTAAAACTCGTGTTTCAGGAGTTTGTTTGCTAGTTTCATTCAAAAAAAACTCGGATAGATATTTCGTAAAGAATGATAGTAAATACTAAATTATTGAAAAGCAAACCAAAATTTGTGTTCATTTTAAAATATTTCTCCACAATCTTTTTTGGCACCTAAAACTCAAGTTTCATGCGTTTCTTCGCTCGTTTCATGCAATAAAAACTCGGCTAGATTTTTCGTAAAAAATATACTAAATTATTCAATCGCAAACAAAAATTTGTTGTCATTTTAAAATACTTTGCCACAATCTTTTTTTGCACCTGAAACGCATGTTTCGTGAGTTTGTTTGCCCGTTTCATCCAAAAAAAACTCGGATAGATTTCTTGCGTAGAATGATAGTAAACTAAATTATTCAAATGCAAACCAAAATTGGTGTTCGTTTTAAAATCTTTCTCCACAATCTTTGTTTGCCCCTAAAACTCATGTTTCATGCGTTTGTTCGATCGCTTCATCCAAAAAAAACTCTGATAGATTTTTCTTACAGAATGATAGTAAATACTAAATTATTCTAATGCAAAGCAAAATTTGTGTTTGTTTTAAAATATTTCTCGACAATCTTTGTTTGCACAGAAAACTCATGTTGCATGCGTTTGTTCGCTCACTTTATACAAAAATAACACAGCTATATTTTTCGTAAAGAATTATAGTAAATTTTAAATTATTCTAATGCTAAGCAAAATTTGTGTTTATTTTAAAATATTTCTCCCCAATCTTTGTTTGAACCTAAAACTCATGTAGCGTGCGTTTGGTTGCTCGGTTTGTACGAAAATGACACAGCTATATTTCCGTAAACAATATACTAAATTATTCAAGTGCAAACCATAATTTTTTGTCATTTTAGAATATTTCTCCACAACCTTTGTTTGTACCTCAAACTCATGTTTCATGCGCTTGTTCGCTCGTTTCACGCAATAAAACTCGGCTGGATTTTTCATAAAGAATATACTAAATTATTCATACGCAAGCAAATTTTTTTTTTACATTTTAAAATATTTCCCTACAATCGTTTTTAAAAATTTGTTTATATTTTAAAAAGTTTGTTTGCTCGTTTCATTCAAAAAATATTCGGATAGGTTTTTCATAAAGAATGATAGTAAAATCTAAATTATTCAAGTACAAAACAAAATTTGTGTTCATTTTCAAATATTTCTCCACAATCTTTTTTTGCACCTCAAACTCGTGTTTCATGTGTTTGTTCGCTCGTTTCATACAATACAAACTCGCCTAAAATTTTCGTAAAGAATATACTAAATTATTCAAACGCAAACAAAAATTTCTTTCATTTTTAAATATTTCTCCAGAATCTTTTTTTGCACCTAAAACTCATGTTTCATGAGTTTGTTTGCTGGTTTCATTCAAAAAAAAACTTGGATAGATTTTTCGTAAGGAATGATAGTAAATACTAAATTATTCAAACGCAAACCAAAAATTGTGTTCATTTTAAAATATTTCTGCACAATCTTTGTTTGCGCCTAAAACTCATGTTTCATGCGTTTGTTTGCTCATTTTATACAAAAATAAAATGGCGTGATTTTTCATAATGAATAAAAGCAAATACTAAATTATTCAAACGCAAACAAAATTTGTTTTCAGTTTAAAATATTTCTGCACAATCCTTGTTTGCACCTCAAACTTATGTTTCATACGTTTGTTCGCTCGTTTCATTCGACAAAAACTCGGCTACATATTTCGTAAAGAGTATTATAAATTTTTCAAAGGCAAACAAAAATTTCTTTCATTTTAAAATATTTCTCCAGAATATTATTTTGCACCTAAATCTCATGTTTCATGAGTTTGTTTGCTAGTTTCATTCAAAAAAGACTCGGATAGATTTTTCGAAAATAATGATAGTAAGTACTAAATTATTATAATGCAAAGCAAAATTTGTGTTTATTTTAACATATTTCTTCACAATCTTTGTTTGAACCAAAAATTCATGTTTCGTACGTTTGTTCGCTCGTTTAGTACAAAAATAACAAAGCTATATTTTCCATAAAAAATATACTAAAATATGCAAATGCAAACCAAAATTTGTTGTCATTTTAGAATATTTCGCCACAATCTTTTTTTGCACCTCAAACTCTTGTTTCATGCGTTTGTTCGCTTGTTTCACGCAACAAAACTCGGCTAGATTTTTCGTAAAGTATATACTAAATTATTCAAACGCAAACAAAAATTTGTTTACATTTTAAAATATTTCCCCACAATCTTTTTTTAAAGGTTGTTTACATTTTAACGAGTTTGTTTGGTCATTTCATTCAAAAAAATACTCGGATAGGTTTTTCGTAAAGAATGAAAAACTAAATTATTCAAATACAAACCAAAATTTTTGTTCATTTTAAAATATTTCTCCACAATCTTTGTTTGCACCTAAAACTCATGTTTCATGCGTTTGTTTGCTCATTTTGTACAAAAATAAAACGGCTTGGTTTTTCATAAAGAATATAAGCAAATACTAAATTATCAAATGCAAACAAAAATTTGTTTTCAGTTTTAAATATTTCTCCACAATCTTTGTTTGCATCTCAAACTCATGTTTCACACGTTTGTTCACTCGTTTCATGCAATAAAAACTGGGCTATATATTTCGTAAAGAATATACTAAATTATTCAAATGCAAACCAAAATTTATATTCATTTGAAACTATTTCTCCATAATCTTTGTTTGCACCTCAAACTTATGTTTCATGCGTTTGTTCGCTCGTTTCATTTAACAAAAACTCGGCTAGATTTTTCGTAAAGAGTATTATAAAATTTTCAAATGTAAACAAAAATTTCTTTCATTTTAAAATATTTCTGCAGAATCTTTTTTTGCACCTAAAACTCATGTTTCATGAGTTTGTTTGCTAGTTTCAATCAAAAAAAACTCGGATAAATTTTTCGTAAAGAATGATAGGAAATACCAAATTATTCAAATACAAACAAAAATTTGTGTTTATTTTAAAATATTTCTCCACGATCTTTGTTTGAACCAAAAACTCATGTTTCGTGCGTTTGTTCGCTCGTTTTATACAAAAACAACTTGGCTAGATTTTTCGTGAAGAATGATAGTAAATAGTATACAATTCAAATGCAAACCAAAATTTGTGTTCAACTTAAAGTATTTCTCCACAATCTTTATTTGCACCTAAAACTCATGTTTCATGGGATTGTTCGCTCATTTTATACAAAAATAACACCGCTAGATTTTTCGTAACGAATGATAGTAAATACTAAATTATTCAAATGCCAACCAAAATTTGGGTTCATTTTAAAATATTTCTCCAGAATCTTTGTTTGCACCTCAAAGTCATGTTTCATGCGTTTGTTCGCTCGTTTCAAGCAATAAAAACTCGGCTAGATTTTTCGTAAAGAATATACTAAATTATTCAAATGCAAACCAAAATTTATTTTCATTTTAAATCATTTCTCCATAATCGTTGTTTGCACCTCAAACTTATGTTTCATGCATTTGTTCGTTCGTTTCATTCAACAAAAACTCGTCTTGATATTTCGCAAAGAGTATTTAAAATTTTTCAAACGCAAACAAAAATTTCTTTCATTTTAAAATTTTTCTCCAGAATCTTTTTTTGCACCTAAAGCTCATGTTTCATGAGTTTGTTTGCTAGTTTCATTCAAAAAAGACTCGGATAGATTTTTCGTAAATAATGATAGTAAATACTAAATTATTCAAATGCAAACCAAATTTTGTGTTTATTTTAAAATATTTCTCGACAATCTTTGTTTGCACAGGAAACTCATTTTTCATGCGTTTGTTTGCTCGTTTCATCCAAAAAAAACTCGGATAGATTTTTTGCAAAGAATGATAGTAAATACTAAATTATTCAAATGCAAACCAAAATTGGTATTAATTTTAAAATATTTCAGCACAATTTTTGTTTGCCCCCAAAACTCATGTTTCATGCGTTTGTTCGCTCGTTTCATGCAAAAAAAAACTCGGCGAGATTTTTGGTAAAGTATGATAGTAAATACAAAATTATTCAAATGCAATACAAAATTTCTGTTCTCCACAATCTTTGTTTGCACCTAAAATTAATGTTTCATATGTTTCTTCGCTCGTATTATAGAAAAATAACACAGCTATATTTTCGTAAAGAATGATAGTAAATACTAAATTATTCAAGTACAAAACAAAATTTGTGTTCATTTTAAAATATTTCTCCACAATCTTTGTTTGCACGTAAAACTCATGTTTCAAACTTTTGTTTGCTCATTTTATACCAAAAAAAAACGGCCAGATTTTTAGTAAAGAATGATAGCAAATACTAAATTATTCAAATGCAAACAGAAATTTGTTTTCAGTTTAAAATATTTCTCCACAATCTTTGTTTGCACCTCAAACTCATGTTTCAGGCGTTTGTTCGCTCGTTTCATGCGATTAAAACTAGGCTAGATTTTTCATAAACAACATACTAAATTATTCAAATGCAAACAAAAATTTATTTTCATTTTAAAATAAGATTTTTCATAAAGAGTATACTAAATTTTTCCAACGCAAACAAAAATTACTTTTCATTTTAATATATTTCTCCACAATCTTTTTTTGCACCTAAAACTCATGTTTCATGAGTTTGTTTGCTCGTTCCATTCAAAAAATACTCGGTTAGATTTTCCGTAAAGACTCATAATAAATACTAAATTATTCAAATGCAAACCAAAATTGGTGTTTATTTTAAAATATTTCTCGACAATCTTCGTTTGCACAGGAAACTCATTTTTAATGCGTTTGTATGCTCGTTCCATTCAAAAAATACTCGGATAGATTTTCCGTAAAGACACATAATAAATACTAAATTATTGAAATGCAAACCAAAATTTGTGTTCAATTTAAAGTATTTCTTCACAATCTTTATTTGCACCTAAAACACATATTTCATGGGTTTGTTCGCTCATTTTATACAAAAATAACACGTTCGTCAAGAATGATAGTAAATACTAAATTATTCCAATGAAAACCAAAATTTGTTTTCATTTCAAAATATATCTCCACAATCTTTGTTTGCACCTCAAACTCAAGTTTCGTCCGTTTGTTCGCTCGTTTCATGCAATAAAAACTCGGCAAGATTTTTCGTAAAGAATATACTAAATTATTCAAACGCAAAGAAAAATTACTTTCATTTTAAAATATTTCTCCAGAATCTTTTTTTGCACCTAAAGCTCATGTTTCATGAGTTTGTCTTCTAGTTTCATTCAAAAAACACTCCGATAGATTTTTCGTAAAGAATGATAGTAAATACTGAATTATTCAAATGCAAACCATAATTTGTGTTTATTTTAAAATATTTCTCCACAATCTTTGTTTGAACCAAAAACTCATGTTTCGTGCGTTTGGTCGCTCGTTTTGTACAAAAATAACACAGCTATATTTTCCGTAAAGAATATACTAAATTATTTAAATGCAAACCAAAATTTGTTGTCATTTTAGAATATTTCTCCACAATCTTTGTTTGTACCTCAAACTCATGTTTCATGCATTTGTTCGCTCGTTTCACGCAATAAAACTCGGCTATATTTTTCCTAAAAAATATACTAAATTATTCAAACACAAACAAATTTTTTTTTACATTTTAAAATATTTCCCTACAATCTTTTTTAAAAATTTGATTATACTTTAACAAGTTTGTTTGCTCGTTTCATTCAAAAAATATTCGGATAGGTTTTTCGTAAAGAATGATAGTAAAAACTAAATTATTCAAGTACAAAACAAAATTTGTGTTCATTTTAAAATATTTCTCCACAATCTTTGTTTGCACCTAAAACTCAAGTTTCATACTTTTGTCTGCTCATTTTATACAAAAAAAAAGGGCCAGATTTTTAGTAAAGAATGATAGCAAATACGAAATTATTCAAATGCAAACAGAAATTTGTTTTCAGTTTAAAATATTTCTCCACAATCTTTGTTAGCACCTCAAACTCATGTTTCAGGCGTTTGCTCGCTCGTTTTATGCAATAAAAACTGGGCTAGAATTTTCGTAAAGAACATACTAAATTATTCAAATGCAAACCAAAATTTATTTTCATTTTAAAATATTTCTCCACAATCTTTGTTTGCAACTGAAACTCATGTTTCATGTGTTTGTTCGCTCGTTTCGTGCAACAAAAACTCGGCTAGATTTTTCATAAAGAGTATACTAAATATTTCAAACGCAAACAAAAATTACATTACATTTTAATATATTTCTCCACAATCTTTTTTTGCACCTAAAAGTCTTGTTTCATGAGTTTGTTTGCTCGTTCCATTCAAAAAATCCTCGGATAGAATTTCCATAAAGACTCATAATAAATACTGAATTATTCAAATGCAAACCAAAATTTGTGTTTATTTTCAAATATTTCTCGACAATCTTCGTTTGCACAGGAAACTCATATTTCATGCGTTTGTTTGCTCGTTCCATTCAAAAAATAGTCGGATAGATTTTCCGTAAAGACTCATAATAAATACCAAATTATTCAAATGCAAACCAAAATTTGTGTTCAATTTAAAGTATTTCTTCACAATCTTTATTTGCACCTAAAACTCATATTTCATGGGTTCGTTCGCTCATTTTATACAAAAATAACACGGCTAAAGTTTTCCTCAAGAATGATAGTAAATACTAAATTATTCCAATGAAAACCAAAATTTGTTTTCATTTCAAATAATATCTCCACAATCTTTGTTTGCACCTCAGACTCAAGTTTCATCCGTTTGTTCGCTCGTTTCAGGCAATAAAAACTCGGCAAGATTTTTCGTAAAGAATATACTAAATTATTCAAACGCAAACAAAAATTAGTTTCATTTTAAAATATTTCTCCACAATCTTTTTTTGCACCTAAAACTCATGTTTCGTATAGATTTTTCGTAAAGAATAATAGTAAATACTAAATTATTTAAATGCAAACCAAAATTTATTTTCAATTTAAAATATTTCTCTACAATCATTGTTTGCACCAAAAACTCATGTTTCATACGTTTGTTCGCTCATTTTGTACAAAAATAACACAGCTATATTTTTCATAAAGAATTATAGTAAATACTAAATTATTCTAATGCAAAGCAAAATTTGTGTTTATTTTAAATTATTTCTTCACAATCTTTGTTTGAACCTAAAATTCATGTTTCGTACGTTTGTTCGCTCGTTTAGTACAAAAATAACAAAGCTATATTCTCCGTAAAGAATATACTAAATTATTCAAATGCAAACCAAAATTTGTTGTCATTTTGGAATATTTCGCCACAATCTTTATGTGTACCTCAAACTCTTGTGTCATGCGTTTGTTCGCTCGTTTCACGCAATAAAATCGGCTAGTTTTTTCGTAAAGAATATACAAAATTATTCAAACGCAAACAAAAATTTGTTTACATTTTAAAATATTTCCCCACAATCTTTTTTAAAAATTTGTTTATATTTTAACGAGTTTGTTTGCTCGTTTCATTCAAAAAAAATACTCGGATAGGTTTTTCGTAAAGAATGAAAAACTAAATTATTCAAATACAAACCAAAATTTTTGTTCATTTTAAAATATTTCTCCACAATCTTTGTTTGCATCTAAAACTCATCTTTCGTGCGTTTGTTTGCTCATTTTATTCAAAAATAAAATGGCTTGGTTTTTCATAAAGAATAAAAGCAAATACTAAATTATTCAAATGCAAACAAAAATTTGTTTTCAGTTTAAAATATTTCTCCACAATCTATGTTTGCACCTCAAACTCATGTTTCACACGTTTGTTCGCTCGTTTCATGCAATAAAACCTGGGCTATATATTTCGTAAAGAATATACTAAATTATTCAAATGCAAACCAAAATTTATATTCATTTTAAAAATTTTCTCGAGAATCTTTTTTTGCACCTAAAGCTCATGTTTCATAAGTTTGTTTGCTAGTTTCATTCAAAAAAGACTCGGATAGATTTTTCTTAAATAATGATAGTAAATACTAAATTATTCAAATGCAAACCAAATTTTGTGTTTATTTTAAAATATTTCTCGACAATCTTTGTTTGCATAGGAAACTCATGTTTCGTGCGTTTGTTCGCTCGTTTTATACAAAAAAAACTCGGATAGATTTTTTGCAAAGAATGATAGTAAATACTATACTATTCAAATGCAAACCAAAATTGGTGTTAATTTTAAAATATTTCACCACAATCTTTGTTTGCCCCTAAAACTCATGTTTCATGCGTTTGTTCGCTCGTTTCATTCAAAAAAAAACTCGGCTAGATTTTTGGTAAATATGATAGTAAATACAAAATTATTCAAATGCAGTATAAAATTTATATTCTCCACAATGTTTGTTTGCACCTAAAATTAATGTTTCATATGTTTCTTTGCTCGTGTTATAGAAAAATAACACAGCTATATTTTCGTAAAGAATGATAGTAAATACTAAATTATTCAAATACAAACCAAAATTTGTTTTTATTTTAAAATATTACTCCACAATCTTTGTTTGCACCTAAAACTCATGTTTCGTGCGTTTGTTCGCTCGTTTTATACAAAAAAAAACTTGGCTAGAATTTTCGTTAAGAATGATAGTAAATACTGTACTATTCAAATGCAAACCAAAATTTGTGTTCAATTTAAAGTATTTCTCCACAATCTTTATTTGCACCTAAAACTCATGTTTCATGGGATTGTTCGCTCATTTTATACAAAAATAACACGGCTAGATTTTTCGTAACGAATGATAGTAAATACTAAATTATTCGAATGCAAACCTTAAACCCTAATCATGCGTTTGTTCGCTCATTTCACGCAATAAAACTCGGCGAGATATTTCGTAAAGAATATACTAAATTATTCAAACACAAACAAATTTTTTTTTACATTTTAAAATATTTCCCTACAGTCTTTTTTAAAAATTTGTTTATACTTTAACGAGTTTGTTTGCTCGTTTCATTCAAAAAATATTCGGATAGGTTTTTCATAAAGAATAATAGTAAAAACTAAATTATTCAAGTACAAAACAAAATTTGTGTTCATTTTAAAATATTTCTCCACAATCTTTGTTTGCACCTAAAACTCATGTTTCATACTTTTGTTTGCTCGTTTTATACAAAAAAAAAACGGCCACATTTTTAGTAAAGAATGATAGCAAATACTAAATTATTCAAATGCAAACAGAAATTTGTTTTCAGTTTAAAATATTTCTCAACAATCTTTGTTTGCACCTCAAACTCAAGTTTCAGGCGTTTGTTCGCTCGTTTAATGCGATTAAAACTGGGCTAGATTTTTCGTAAACAACATACTAAATTATTCAAATGCAAACAAAAATTTATTTTCATTTTAAAATAAGATTTTTCATTTTAAAATAAGATTTTTCCAACGCAAACAAAAATTACTTTTCATTTTAATATATTTCTCCACAATCTTTTTTTCCACCTAAAACTCATGTTTCATGACTTTGTTTGCTCGTTCCATTCAAAAAATACTCGGATAGATTTTACGTAAAGACTCATAATAAATACTAAATTTTTCAAATTCAAACCAAAATTAGTCTTTATTTTAAAATATTTCTCGACAATCTTCGTTTGCACAGGAAACTCATTTTTCATGCGTTTGTATGGTCGTTCCATTCAAAAAATACTCGGGTAGATTTTCCGTAAAGACACATAATAAATACTAAATTATTTAAATGCAAACCAAAATTTGTGTTCAATTTAAAGTATTTCTTCACAATCTTTATTTGCACCTAAAACACATATTTCATGTGTTTGTTCGCTCATTTTATACAAAAATAACACGTTCGTCAAGAATGATAGTAAATACTAACTTATTCCAATGAAAACCAAAATTTGTTTTCATTTCAAAATATATCTCCACAATCTTTGTTTGCACCTCAAACTCAAGTTTCATCCGTTTGTTCGCTCGTTTCATGCAATAAAAACTCGGCAAGATTTTTCGTAAAGAACATACTAAAATATTCAAATGCAAACAAAAATTCGTTTTCATTAAAATATTTCTCCAGAATCTTTTTTTGCACCTAAAGCTCATGTTTCATGAGTTTGTTTGCTAGTTTCATTCAAAAAACACTCCAATAGATTTTTCGTAAAGAATGATAGTAAATACTGAATTATTCAAATGCAAACCATAATTTGTGTTTATTTTAAAATATTTCTACACAATGTTTGTTTGAACCAAAAACTCATGTTTCGTGCGTTTGGTCGCTCGTTTTGTACAAAAATAACACAGCTATATTTTCCGTAAAGAATATACTAAATTATTCAAATGCAAACCAAAATTTTTTGTCATTTTAGAATGTTTCTCCACAATCTTTGTTTGTACCTCAAACTCATGTTTCATGCGTTTGTTCGCTCATTTCACGCAATAAAACTCGGCTAGATTTCTCATAAAAAATATACTAAATTATTCAAACACAAACAAATTTTTTTTTACATTTTAAAATATTTCCCTACAATCTTTTTTAAAAATTTGTTTATACTTTGACTAGTTTGTTTGCTCGTTTCATTCAAAAAATATTCGGATAGATTTTTCGTAAAGAATGATAGTAAAAACTAAATTATTCAAGTACAAAACAAAATTTGTGTTGATTTTAAAATATTTCTCCACAATCTTTGTTTGCACCTAAAACTCATGTTTCATACTTTTGTTTGCTCATTTTATACAAAAAAAAAACGACCAGATTTTTAGTAAAGAATGATAGCAAATACTAAATTATTCAAATGCAAAGCAAAATTTATTTTTATTTTCAAATATTTCTCCACAATCTTTGTTTGAAACTCAAACTCATGTTTCATGCGTTTGTTCGCTCGTTTCATGCAACAAAAGCACGGCTAGATTTTTCATAAAGAGTATACTAAATTTTTCAAACGCAAACAAAAATTACTTTTCATTTTAATATATTTCTCAACAATCTTTTTTTGCACCTAAAACTCATGTTTCATGAGTTTGTTTGCTCGTTCCATTCAAAAAATCCTCGGATAGATTTCCCGTAAAGACTCATAATAAATACTAAATTATTCAAATGCAAACCAAAATTTGTGTTTATTTTCAAATATTTCTCGACAATCTTCGTTTGCACAGGAAACTCATTTTTCATGCGTTTGTTTGCTCGTTCCATTCAAAAAAATACTCGGATAGATTTTCCGTAAAGACTCATAATAAATACTAAATTATTCAAATGCAAACCAAAATTTGTGTTCAATTTAAAGTATTTCTTCACAATCTTTATTTGCACCTAAAACTCATATTTCATGGGTTTGTTCGCTCATTTTATACAAAAATTACACGGCTAAAGTTTTCGTCAAGAATGATAGTAAATACTAAATTATTCCAATGAAAACCAAAATTTGTTTTCATTTCAAAATATATCTCCACAATCTTTGTTTGCACCTCAAACTCAACTTTCATTCGTTTGATCGCTCGTTTCATGCAATAAAAACTCGGCAAGATTTTTCGTAAACAATATACTAAATTCTTCAAACGCAAACAAAAATTACTTTCATTTTAAAATATTTCTCCACAATCTTTTTTTGTACCTAAAATCTCATGTTTCGTGAGTTTATTTGCTCGTTTCATCCAAAAAAACTCGTACAGATTTTTCGTAACGAATGATAGTAAATACTAAATTATTTAAATGCAAACCAAAATTTATTTTCAATTTAAAATATTTCTCCACAATCTTTGTTTGCACCAAAAACTCATGTTTCATACGTTTGTTCGCTCATTTTTTACAAAAATAACACATCTATATTTTTCGTAAATAATTATAGTAAATACTAAATTATTCTAATGCAAAGCAAAATTTGTGTTTATTTTAAATTATTTCATGACAATCTTTGTTTGAACCTAAAATTCATGTTTCGTACGTTTGTTCGCTCGTTTAGTACAAAAATAACAAAGCTATATTTTCCGTAAAGAATATACTAAATTATTCAAATGCAAACAAAAATTTGTTGTCATTTTAGAATATTTCGCCACAATCTTTGTTTGTACCTCAAACTCTTGTTTCATGCGTTTGTTCGCTCGTTTCACGCAATAAAATCGACTAGTTTTTTCGTAAAGAATATACTAAATTATTCAAACGCAAACAAAAATTTGTTTACATTTTAAAAAATTTCCCCACAATCTTTTTTAAAAATTTGTTTACATTTTAACGAGTTTGTTTGCTCGTTTTATTCAAAAAAAATACTCGGATAGGTTTTTCGTAAAGAATGAAAAACTAAATTATTCAAATACAAACCAAAATTTTTGTTCATTTTAAAATATTTCTCCACAATCTTTGTTTGCATCTAAAACTCATGTTTCATGCGTTTGTTTGCTCATTTTATACAAAAATAAAATGGCTTGGTTTTTCATAAAGATTAAAAGCAAATACTAAATTATTCAAATGCAAACAAAAATTTGTTTTCAGTTTAAAATATTTCTCCACAATCTATGTTTGCACCTCAAACTCATGTTTCACACGTTTGTTCGCTCATTTCATGCAATAAAACCTGGGCTATATATTTCGTAAAGAATATACTAAATTATTCAAATGCAAACCAAAATTTATATTCATTTTAAAATATTTCTCCACAATCTTTGTTTGCACCTCAAACTTATGTTTCATGAGTTTGTTTGCTAGTTTCATTGAAAAAAAACTCGGATAGATTTTTCGTAAAGAATGATATTAAAAACTAGATTATTCAAATACAAACCAAAATTTGTGTTTATTTTAAAATATTTCTCCACAATCTTTGTTTGCACGTAAAACTCATGTTTCGTGCGTTTGTTCGCTCGTTTTATACAAAAAAAACTTGGCTAGATTTTTCGTGAAGAACGATAGTAAATACTGTACTATTTAAATGCAAACCAAAATTTGTGTTCAATTTAAAGTATTTATCCACAATCTCTATTTGCTCCTAAAACCCATGTTTCATGGGATTGTTCGCTCATTTTATACAAAAATAACACGGCTAGATTTTTCGTAAAGAATGATAGTAAATACTAAATTATTCACATGCATACCAAAATTTGTGTTCATTTAAAAAAATATTTCTCCACAATCTTTGTTTGCACCTCAAACTCACGTTTCATGCGTTTGTTCGCTTGTTTCATGCAATAAAAACTCGGCAAGATTTTTCGTAAAGAATATACTAAATTATTCAAACGCAAACAAAAATTTCTTTCATTTTAAAATATTTCTCCATAACCTTTTTTTTCAACCTAAAACTCTTGTTTCATGAGTTTTTTTGCAAGTTTCATTAAAAAAAAACTCGGAAAGATTTTTCATATAGAACGATAGTAAATACTAAATTATTCAAATGCAACACAAAATTTGTGTTCATTTTAAAATATTTATTCACAATCTTTGTTTGCACCTCAAACTCATGTTTCATGCGTTTGTTCCCTCGTTTCATGCAATAAAAACTCAGCTAGATTTTTCGTAAAAAGTATTATAAATTTTTCATTTTAAAATATTTCTCCACAATCTTTGTTTGCACCTCAAACTCATGTTTCGTGCGTTTGCTCGCTCGTTTCATGCAATAAAAAATCGGCTAGATTTTTCGTAACGAATATACTAAATTATTCAAACGCAAACAAAAATTTGTTTTCATTTTAATATATTTCTCCACAATCTTTTTTTGCAACTAAAACTCATGTTTCATGAGTTTGTTTGCTCGTTCCATTCAAAAAATACTCGGATAGATTTTCCGTAAAGACTCATTAAATACTAAATTATTCAAATGCAAACAAAAATTTATGTTTATTTTGAAATATTTCTCGATAATCTTTGTTTGCACAGAAAACTCATGTTTCTGGCGTTTGTTTGCTCGTTGCATCCAAAAAAAACTCGGATAGACTATTTGTAAAGAATGATAGTAAAAACTAAGTTATTCAAATGACCACCAAAATTGGTGTTCATTTTAAAATATTTCTCCACAATCTTTGGTTCCCCCTAAATCTCATGTTTCATGCGTTTGTTCGCTCGTTTCATGCAAAAAAAACTCGACTAGATTTTTCGTAATGTATGATAGTAAATACTAAATTATTCAAATGCAAACAAAAATTTGTGTTTATTTTAAAATATTTCTCGACAATCTTTGTTTGCACAGAAAACTCATGATTCATGCATTTGTTTGCTCGTTTCATCCAAAAATAACTCGGATAGATTTTTCGTAAAGAATGATAGTAAATACTTAATTATTTAAATGCAAACCAAAATTTATTTTAATTTTAAAATATTTCTCCAATACCTGGACTATTGCTCAGTCTACTTGTTTGAACTTTATATTAGATCTTCTGTTGAATCTCAACTGTCCAACAAGTTCAAAAATCAGACTAAGCATTTAAATTGTTTGCACCGAAAAGTCATGTTTCATGCGTTTGTTCCCTCATTTCATACAAAAATAACACGGCTATATTTTCCGTAAAGAATTATAGTAAATACTAAATTGTTCAAATGCAAAGCAAAATTTGTGTTTATTTTAAAATACTTCTCCACAATATTTGTTTGAACCAAAAACTCATGTTTCGTGCATTTGGTCGCTCGTTTTGTACTAAAATAACACAGCTATATTTTCCGTTAAGAATATACTAAATTATTCAAATGCAAACCAAAATTTGTTGTCATTTCAGAATATTTCTCCACAATCTTTGTTTGTTACTCAAACTCATATTTCATACGTTTGTTCGCTCGTTTCACACAAACAAATTTTTTTTTACATTTTAAAATATTTCCCCACAATCTTTTTTAAAAATTTGTTTATATTTTAACGAGTTCGTTTGCTCGTTTCATTCAAAAAATATTCGGATAGGTTTTTCGTAAAGAATGATAGTAAAAACTAAATTATTCATATACAAACCAAAATTTGTGTTCATTTTAAATTACTTCTCCACAATCTTTGTTTGCACCTAAAATTCATGTTTCGTGCTTTTGTTTGCTAATTTTATACAAAAATAAAAGGGCAAGATTTTTCGTAAAGAATGAAAGCAAATACTAAATTATTGAAATGCAAACAAAAATTTGTTTTCAGTTTAAAATATTTCTCCACAATCTTTTTTTGCACCTAAAACTGATATTTCATGAGTTTGTTCTCTCGTTCCATTCAAAAAATACTTGGATAGATGTTTTTGCAAAGAATGATAGTAAATACTAAATTATTCAAATGCAAACCAAGATTGGTATTCATTTTAGAATATTTCACCACAATCTTTGTTTGCCCCTAAAACACATGTTTCATGCGTTTGTTCGCTCGTTTTATAGAAAAATAACACAGCTATATTTTTCGTAAAGAACCATAGTAAATACTAAATTATTCAAATGCAAACCAAAATTTGTGTTTATTTTAAAATATTTCTCCACAATCATTGTTTACACCTAAAACTCATGTTTCGTGCGTTTGTTTGCTCGTTTTATACAAAAAAAACTCGGCTAGATTTTTCGTGAAGAATGATAGTAAATACTATACTATTCAAATGTAAACTGTGTTCAATTTAAAGTATTTCTTCACAATCTTTACTTGCACCTAAAACTCATGTTTCCTGCGTTTGTTCGCTCGTTTTATACAAACAAAACACGGCTAGATCTTTCGTGAAGAATGATAGTAAATACTATACTACTCAAATGCAATCAAAAATTTGTGTTCAATTTAAAGTATTTCTCCTCAATCTTTATTTGCACTTAAAACTCATGTTTCATGCATTTGTTTACTCATTTTATACAAAAATAAAACGGCCAGATTTTTCGTAAAGAATGTAAACAAATACTAAAGTATTCAAACACAAACAAAAATTGGTTTTTCAGTTTAAAATATTTCTCCGGAATCATTGTTTGCACCTCAACCTCATGTTTCACGCGTTTGTTCGCTTGTTTCATGCAATAAAAACTGGGGTAGATTTTTCGTAAAGGATATACAAAATTATTCAAATGCAAACAAAAATTTATTTTCATTTTAAAATATTTCTCCACAATCTTTGTTTGCACCTCAAACTCATATTTCATGCGTTTGTTCGCTCGTTTCATGCAACAAAAACTCGGCTAGATTTTTTGTACAGAGTATACTTAATTTTTCAAACGCAAACAAAGATTAGTTTTCATTTTAATATATTTCTCCACAATCTTTTTTTGCACCTAAAACACATGTTTCATTAGTTTGTTTGCTCGTTCCATTCAAAAAATACTCGGATAGATTTTTCGTAAAGACTCATAATAAATACTAAATTATTCAAATGCAAACCAAAATTTGTGTTTATTTTGAAATATTTCTCGACAGTCTCTGTTTGCACAGAACACTCATGTTTCATGCGTTTGTTTGGTCGTTTCATCCAAAAAAAACTCGGATAGATTATTTGCAAAGAATGATAGTAAATACTAAATTATTCAAATGCAAACCAAAATTGGTGTCCATTTTAAACTATTTCTCCACAATTTTTATATGCTCCTAAAACTCATGTTTCTTGTGTTTGTTCGCTCATTTCATGCAAAAAAAACTCGGCTAGATTTTTCGTAAAGTATGATAGTAAATACAAAATTATTCAAATACAAACCAAATTTTTTGTTCAACTTAAAATATTTCTCCACAATCTTTGTTTGCACCAAAAATTCATGTTTCATGCGTTTGTTCGGTCGTTTTATAGAAAAATAACACAGCTATATTTTTCGTAAAGAAAGATAGTAAATACTAAATTATTCAAATGTAAACCAAAATTTGTGTTTGTTCTAAAATATTTCTCCTCAATCTTTGTTTGCACCTAAAACTCAGGTTTCGTGCGTTTGTTCGCTCGTTTTATACAAAAAAAACTCCGCTTGATTTTTCGTGAAGAATGATAGTAAATACTATACTTTTCAAATGCAAACGAAAATTTGTGTTCAATTTAAAGTATTTCTCCACAATCTTTATTTGCACCTAAAACTCATGTTTCATGCGTTTGTTTGGTCATTTTGTACAAACATTAAACTAGATTTTTCGTAAAGAATGAAAGTAAATACTAAATTATTCATTCGCAATCTTTGTTTATTTTAATAAAAAATTTATTTTCAGTTTAAAATATTTCTCCACAATCTTTGCTTGCACCACAAACTCATGTTTCACGCGTTTGTTCGCTTGTTTCATGCAATAAACACTGGGCTAGATTTTTCGTAAAGAATATACTAAATTATTCAAATCCAAACCAAAATTTATTTTCATTTTAAAATATTTCTCCACAATCTTTGTTTGCACCTCAAACTCATATTTCATGCATTTCTTGGCTTTTGATATGCAACAAAAACGTGGCTAGAATTTTCGTAAAGAGTATACATAATTTTTCAAACGCAAACAAAAATTAGTTCTCATTTTAAAATATTTCTCCACAATCTTTGTTTGCACCTCAAACTCATATTTCATGCGTTTTTATTCGCTCGTTTCATGCAACAAAAACTTCGATAGATTTTTCGTAAAGTGTATACTTAATTTCTCAAACGCAAACAAAGGTTAGTTTTCATTTTAATATGTTTCTCCACAATCTTTTTTTGCACCTAAAATACATGTTTCATTAGTTTGTTTGCTCGTTCCATTCAAAAAATACTCGGACAGATTTTCCGTAAAGACTCATAGTAAAGACTAAATATTTCAAATGCAAACCAAAATTTCTGTTTATTTTGAAATATTTCTCGACAGTCTTTGTTTGCACAGAAAACTCATGTTTCATGCGTTTGTTTGCTCGTTTTATCCAATAAAAACTCGGAAAGATTTTTTGCAAAGAATGATAGTAAATACTAAATTATTCAAATGCAAACCAAAATTGGTGTCCATTTTAAAATATTTCTCCACAATCTTTGTTTGCCCCTAAAACTCATGTTTCTTGTGCTTGTTCGCTCGTTTCATGCAAAAAAAACTTGGCTAGATTTTTCGTAAAGTATGATAGTAAATACAAAATTATTCAAATACATACCAAATTTTCTGTTCAACTTAAAATATTTCTCCACAATCTTTGTTTGCACATAAAATTCATGTTTCATGCGTTTGTTCGCTCGTTTTATAGAAAAATAACAGAGCTATATTTTTCGTAAAGAATGATAGTAACTACTGAATTATTCAAGTGCAAACCAAAATTTGTGTTTATTTTAAAATATTTCTCCACAATCTTTGTTTGCACCTAAAACTAATGTTTCGTGCGTTTCTTCGCTCGTTTGATACAAAAAAAACTCGGCTTGATTTTTCGTGAAGAATGATAGTAAATACTATACTATTCAAATGCAAACCAACATTTGTGTTCAATTTAAATTATTTCTCAACAATCTTTATTTGCGCCAAAAACTCATGTTTCATCCGTTTGTACAAAAATAATACGGCTAGATTTTTCGTAAAGAATGAAAGCAAATACTAAATTATTCATACGCAAACAAAAATTTATTTTCAGTTTAAAATATTTCTCCACAATCTTTGTTTGCACCACAAACTCAGGTTTCACGTGTTTGTTCGCTTGTTTCATTCAATAAAAACTGGGCTAGATTTTTCGTAACGAATATACTATATTATTCAAATGCAAACCAAAATTTATTTTCATTTTAAAATATTTCTCCACAATCTTTGTTTGCACGTCAAACTCATATTTCAACAAAAACTTGGCTAGAATTTTCGTAAAGACTATACATAATTTTTCAAACGCAAGGAAAAATTAGTTTTCATTTTAAAATATTTCTCCAATCTTTGTTTGCACCTCAAACTCATATTTCATGCGTTTGTTCGCTCGTTTCATGCAACAAAAACTCTGATAGATTTTTCGTAAAGAGTATACTTAATTTTTCAAAGGCAAACAAAGGTTAGTTTTCATTTTAATATATTTCTCCATAATCTATTTTTGCACCTAAAACTCATGTTTCATTAGTTTGTTTGCTCGTTTCATTCAAAAAATACTCGGATAGATTTTCCGTAAAGACTCATAATAAATACGAAATTACTCAAATGCAAACAAAAATTTCTGTTTACTTTGAAATATTTCTCGACATTCTTTGTTTGCACAGAAAACTCAAGTTTCATGCGTTTGTTTGCTCGATTTATCCAAAAAAAACGGACAGATTTTTTACAAAGAATGATAGTAAATACTAAATTATTCAAATGCAAACCAAAATTGGTGTTCATTTTAAAATATTTCTCCACAGTCTTTACTTGCTCCAAAAACTCATGTTTCTTTTGTTTGTTCGCTCCTTTCATGCAAAAAAAACTCGGCTAGATTTTTCGAAAGTATGATAGTAAATACAAAATTATTCAAATATAAACCAAAATTTCTGTTCAACATAAAATATTTCTCCACAATCTTTGTTTGCACCTAAAATTCATGTTTCATGCGTTTGTTCGCTCGTTTTATAGAAAAATAACACAGCTATATTTTTCGTAAGGAACGATTGTAAATACTAAATTATTCAAATGCAAACCAAAATTTGTTTTTATTTTAAAACAGATCTCCACAATCTTTGTTTACACCTAAAACTCATGTTTCGTGCGTTTGTTTGCTTGTTTTGTACAAAAAAAACTCGGCTAGATTTTTCGTAAAGAATGAAAACAAATACAAAATTACTCAAAAACAAACAAAAATTCGTTTTCAGTTTAAAATATTTCTCCAGAATCTTTGTTTGCACCTCAACCTCATGTTTCACGCGTTTGTTCGCTCGTTTCATGCAATAAAAACTGGGCTAGATTTTTCGTAAAGAGTATACTTAATTTTTTAAATGCAAACAAAGATTAGTTTTCATTTTAGTATATTTCTCCACAATCTTTTTTTGCACTTAAAACACATGTTTCATTAGTTTCTTTGCTCGTTCCATTCAAAAAGTACTCGGACAGATTTTCCGTAAAGACTCATAATAAATACCAAATTATTCAAATGCAAACCAAAATTTTTGTTTATTTTGAAATATTTCTCGACAGTCTTTGTTTGCACAGAAAACTCATGTTTCATGCGTTTGTCTGCCCGTTTCATCCGAAAAAAATTCGGATAGATTTTTTGCAAAGAATGATAGTAAATACTAAATTATTCAAATGCAAACCAAAATTGGTGTTCATTTTAAAACATTTCTCCCCAATCTTTGTTTGCCCCTAAAAATCATGTTTTTGTGTTTGTTCGCTCGTTTCATGCAAAAAAAACTCGGCTAGATTTTTCGTAAAGTATGATAGTAAATACAAAATTATTCAAATACAAACCAAATTTTCTGTTCGACGTAAAATATTTCTCCACAATCTTTGTTTGCACCAAAAATTCATGTTTCATGCGTTTGTTCGCTCGTTTTATAGAAAAATAACAGAGCTATATTTTTCGTAAAGAATGATAGTAAATACTAAATGATTCAAATGTATACCAAAATTTGTGTTTATTTTAAAATATTTCTCGACAATCTTTGTTTGAACCTAAAACTCATGTTTCGTGCGTTTGTTCGCTCGTTTTATACAAAAAAAACTCGGCTTGATTTTTCGTGAAGATTGATAGTAAATACTATACTATTCAAATGCAAACCAGAATTTGTGTTCAATTTAAAGTATTTCTTCACAATCTTTATTTGCACCTAAAACTCATGTTTCATGCATTTGTTGGCTCGTTATATGCAACAAAAACTTGGCTAGAATTTTCGTAAAGAATATGCATAATTTTTCAAACGCAAACAAAAATTAGTTCTCATTTTAAAATATTTCTCCTCAATCTTTGTTTGCACCTCAAACTCATATTTCATGCGTTTGTTCGCTCGTTTCATGCAATAAAAACTCGGATAGATTTGCTAGTTTCATTAAAAAAAAAACTCGGATAGATTTTTCGTAAAGAATGATAGCAAATACTAAATTATTCATACGCAATCTTTGTTTATTTTCATAAAAAATTTATTTTCAGTTTAAAATATTTTTCCACAATCTTTGTTTGCACCACAAACTCATGTTTCACGCGTTTGTTCGCTCGTTTCATGCAATAAAAACTGGGCTTGATTTTTCGTAAAGAATGTACTAAATTATTCAAATGCAAACCAAAATTTATTTTCATTTTAAAATATTTCTCCACAATCTTTGTTTGCACCTCAAACTCATATTTCATGCATTTGTTGGCTCGTTATATGCAACAAAAACTTGGCTAGAATTTTCGTAAAGAATATACATAATTTTTCAAACGCAAACAAAAATTAGTTCTCATTTTAAAATATTTCTCCTCAATCTTTGTTTGCACCTCAAACTCATATTTCATGCGTTTGTTCGCTCGTTTCATGCAACAAAAACTCGGATAGATTTGCTAGTTTCATTAAAAAAAAAACTCGGATAGATTTTTCGTAAAGAATGATAGTAAATACTAAATTATTCAAATGCATCCCAAAATTTGTTGTCATTTGAGAATATTTCTCCACAATCTTTGTTTGCAACTCAAACACAAGTTTCATCCGTTTGTTCGCTCGTTTCATGCAATAAAAAGTCGGCTAGATTATTCGTAAAGAATATACTAAATTATTCAAGCGCAAACCAAAATTTGTTTTCATTTTAAAATATTTCTCCAGAATCTTTTTTTGCACCTAAAACTCATGTTTCGTGAGTTTGTTTGCTCGTTTCATCCAAAAAAAACTCGTATAGATTTTTCGTAAACAATGATAGTAAATACTATATTATTTAAATGCAAACCAAAATTTATTTTCATTTTAAAATATTTCTCCACAATCTTTGTTTGCACCAAAAACTCATGTTTCATACGTTTGTTCGCTCATTTTATACAAAAATAACACAGCTATTTTCTCCGTAAAGAATTATAGTAAATACTAAATTATTCTAATGCAAAGCATAATTTGTGTTTATTTTATATTATTTCTTCACAATCTTTGTTTCAACCTAAAATTCATGTTTCGTACGTTTGTTCGCTCGTTTAGTACAAAAATTACAAAGCTATATTTTCCGTAAAGAATATACTAAATTATTCAAATGCAAACCTGTAAACCGCGCAAAACCGTCGTTAAATTTCACACAATTTAGCAAAAATATTTATAATTTCCCTAGATTTACTCTTAAGTGTATATGTGGTCTTTTGAGTTTTAGGGGTCGAACACAAGGAGAATGGCCTTGAGATATTACAATTCTTTTCAAAAGTAGGTCTTTGTTTTGTTCAAATGATGTAAATTGTTTAAGAAGGGTAATGATGTATTAGATGGATTTTAATCAAATTCGTACACAATTTTTTTTTAAAATTCTTTAATAATAGTTCCAAATGTCCAAAAGTTGCAAATGATATGTTAATGAAAACTAGAGAATGAGATCTTCACAATGCAAGGTAAATCAATTATTACTTTTGTTCATATTTTTATTTAATCTACACTTTTCATAATCAATCAGCAGGAATTTTCATAAAATCACAGAAATTCGAAAATTAATTCAAAAATTACCCAAATTTTACAGAAATTAGGAAAGAAAGTTCAAGTTATGTGGTAAAAATTTCAGATCAAAAAGATTGATATTCCAAAAGTTATGGTCAAAAATCAGAGTATATGACAGAATTGGACAGAGAATGGTATGTGTTGCCAAAAGAGGATGGAATTCAAATTTTATCCAAACAACAATGCAATTAAAATTCAGATCAAGAAACTACACTTCAAAATGATTTCCAGAGACTTAGATTTTTTATTTATAGGATTTTTTTACTAATTTCTAAAAATTGTAGAAAAACAGTCAGATCCAAAAATCAAAAACAGAAAATTTAAAAAAATCAAAACTTTGCACAGATTTTATCTTACAAATTTAACATAAAAACATTGGGCACATATTATATGAAAGTTGTTCTAAAATATCTAAAGAAATACAAAATATTTTTTTTATAATTTTCTTAGATCAGATCTGAAGTCAAACAATTTTTTACTGAACTGACAGAAACAAAATGCAGAAAAATGTATTTTTGAATTTAGAGAATAAAAGTAGGGAATTTTAAGGCAATTTGATCAAGAATTGTATCATTAATCACAAAATATTCAATTTATCAGATTTGGAACAAGTTTGAATTATTTCCAACCAGAAAAACTCAGCAAATAGATCAAAATTTCAGATCAAACACCAGTCAACCAACTAGTGTTTGATCTCAATTTTTGAACTAAAAACTTCACTAAATCAAGCAAAAACCTCAACCAAGATTCAAGATGATAAAATGGACTAACATGCAGGGAAATTCAGTTCTAAATGACCTAATTAATTCAACCAAATCAATTAAATCAAAAAAAAACCAGATTTAACAGCATATTATGAACAGTAACCAAATCAGTCAATTTAATTCAAATTAAAGCAAGATTTCAAACAATTCTATCACAAAAAGCCTATCCTTACAAAATTCTACTCACACATGATAAGATCAACCGAAATTAGGCATGTGTTCATCATATTTTTTTACAAATTGGATCTTGTAATCTAAAATTGGATACAAGAGATTAAATGAAAATTGAATCAAACCGAGACGTAGAAGATCAACCAGAAGCTTCCTTGAGCCGATTTGAACCTCCAATTGATGCTCGATCCAGCCGGAACCGCTCAATTGCCTTTTTCACCCAAATCAGCCCGAATTGGTGAATTTTCACTCAAACTCGAAAATTGAAGCTCGAAAAGCTCTGAGATTCAGTAATGGAGTTACTGAAACTTAAAGAAGATGATTGGAGAGTGGTGTGTTGAAAGAATTTGGAGAATGGAAGAATGAATTGATGAGATTGGATGGAAGGGTGTGTGTTGAGGGATTGAAATACGGTTCTTTATATAGAGAGTTCAGAGAAATTTCGGGGCTTGTGATTGGCTCAGGTAGATCAAGGGATTGTACTGAAGATCTGGACCAAGTTTCGTTGAATTCCGTTGAGATTTGAGTGGTTTTTGGGCGGATGAATTTTCGCTCTGTTCTGTCTGGCGGAAGAATTCAGATCGAATCTGAGATTCGAAAACGCGCGCGGTTAATCTGTTGAGTCACTGACTGACGGGCCCCACTGGATTTGCTGCGCAGAAACGGGTCATAAATCGCGTGAAATGAGTCGCGTGCTGCTCTTCATAAGGCGCTGAGTTTTTGAATGTTCGTTTGATCTTTTATGGCGGAACGGGTCGAACGCGCGTGAAACGAGTCGTCTTCTGATGAACGTTGGAGCTGAGTTTGAATAACGGTTGTTTCGGTTTTCTGTGGCGTGCGAGCGTGCGATCCATCCTAAAACAATCTTCTGATGGGTTTTGGTTTCGCGAATGATGGATTTTGGATCCAATTCCTGATCGGATTCTGACTCCATTTTACCCGTTTCTGAACTCAGTGATCAAACTCGCCATTTTGCTTCGTTTCAGCTCGATTTTTCGATCCAGTTTGCTTCCTCTCATCATCACGAACCTGCAGGGCTTTGAAACGCAGAAAATGGTTGAGAGTTCATCGAGTTTTCCTCATTTTTCTCCCGTTCAGTCCGTTTCCGCCATTGATGGCTGTTCGAGCTTCAAGCTCGCTCTTTGAGCAGCGGCAACTCAAACCAGAGCTCAGGCTTCCTTCCTCACTTCCTCACGATGCTCTGCGTTGCGTTTCATGCGTCAATTCTTCCCTTAATTCCTGAATTTCCGCCATTAACCAACTCGGTTTCAGTTTCGCGAAAATAACCAAAATCTGCTGAACTCGTGAATCAAACTATGATTTTGAGTTGTTTTTCCATCGAATTGAGGCTTCTTAATTCATTGTGAGCCTTCAATAAAGCTTTACGACACGAAAATAATCATCTTTGCTTGAGAAAAACGGAAATGGTTGATCGAATTCATTCGCTGTTCGAAACTCGACCGTTGGTTCATCCAGTTTGAAAAGTTCATTGAGGATTTCGTCGAACAGATTACGGAAACACGGATTTCTCGCTCGATTTCGCATCATTCGATGAGTTCTTCATACGGTTAGAAAGAGCAGACGATGGAGAAGAGAATGCGATCGGTTTTGGCTCGAATGGATGATGGTGGAAGGCACGGCAGATCAACCATGGTTTCGGTCCGTTTTTGGCACTTGTTTGGCCGGATTCCGGCGATCGCCGGAACTTTCAAGACCGGAGGATGGCACCGGCATGCTCGTCTCGTCATGCTGAATCCATGGCTGGCTTGTTTGTTCGATTTCGAGCAGAATTGTGAATTATGAGGTTTGAAGAAGATGAGTTGACCTGGTCAATTCGTTGACTTTGACCGATTTTGACCTGATTTTCAATTGGTGATTCTGAGAGTTCTAGAAGGTTTCTGATCGCGAGGATTGTACCGTTGGGTTCGTTTCGTCGAGCTCTTCGTTTTGGTATACCGTTTGACCCATTTTGGAGAAGTTGACTTTTGGTCAATTTGGCGATTTTTGGCGTTTGGCTCGGTCTGACTTGGTTGTAGAAGGTTTTTGAATTGTCGTAAAAGTTTGGGGAATTTTTTTGTAGAGTGTTTGAGGTTTTTAGTTGGCCATCTTTGGCCCATTATTTGCGTTTTGGTCCAATTCTTCATTTTATAGCCTTTTTGCCTGTAAAATCACACAAAAATGTATTAAGAGGTTTCAAATTATGTTTTATGAATTATGAGCATTTTTCATACATTTAATGTGAATTATGATTGAATTTGAGATGATAAAAACCCTAAAAATGTGTATAAAAATACACATTACAAATTCCACCACACTTAAACCAAGCTTGCCCTCAAGCGTAAATAAAATCAAGTTTTAGGGTTTTTAGAATCAGTTTAAGCGTTTTGAAAAAAGATTTAGTTATTGCCATGAATGTTATATACTAATATTTGATTATTATAATAATACACGAAGGTCGAAGAATATCCATTAATAATTTCAAATTCAAGTTTATTTAAAATTCCCCAATCCTTCAAATACGAACCTTTTTCCAAAAAATAATGCCCTAATTTTGTTTTTGATACTTTCTCCCCCTAAATTTAAAATGGTGAATTTATAAAATTTACCCCAAAAGTTTCAACTAACTCAACTTTCTCTTTTATAAACACGTAAAGGTTGGTATGTTATCCACTCATGTTATCAAAAGACAAGCTGTGCTTTGCACGTACAAAAAAAATGCTTCATTTTCTATTGCGGATATGTAAAATTTTTCTTTTTCAAGGGTTTAAAAATAATTTTTCACATTTTTGAATTCTTTTTGTGAAGGGATAACAGGTTACGATTTCGGTCACTTGCTTTTAGTGCAAAAATTAGAGATGGACATACGAGTCATTAACTATGCCATGAAAGATAGGTTGAGTTAGAAAAATTTTGCGAAGCTAGTGGTATTAAAAGTAAGGTTTGATTTTTCAAAAGTTTTAATCACAGCATTACTTTAAAGAAAACGATTTATAATGTCATTAAAGGGGTAAGTGAAATATTTATGAATTTTCGAAACGTTTAATGGATTTTAAATGGATATTATAGATGAGATGAGGTGGAAAATATGGCATTCATGATGATAATTAATCTCTTTTTGAATTTTCAAATCTTTTCATCATTTTCCAAAACCCTAAGTGTTTTCAAAATTTTGCTTGAAAGGGCTTAGTTTTAAAATTTGTTTTTACAAAACCTTTTATTTATTTTCATTTAAAATCTTTTTCTTTTAAAACACACAAAAATTTATTCACAAAAACAAACAAAAATGAAAGAAAAACAAACAAAAAGTTTAAATTTTTATGGTATTTATGAGTTTTGTTGTTGTTTTTTTTGAAATTTTGAATTTTTTATATGAATTTTCACATTTTTACAAGAAAACAAAACTTGGTTTTGCACAAAACCACCCCACCACACTTAAACCTTTGTTTGTCCTCAAACAAAAAGGTCAAAAATGAGACATTTGTGGAAATCGGAAAAATTGTTGGGGTTTTATGCAAAACCTCCCCCACCACACTTAATCTTTTGCATAGCAAAAGTTTAAGTGTGAAAGAGAGTTTTGTAAAAAGATGAAAAATAAAATAAAGAAAGGAAAAATACGACCTGACACGACGAGTTGCCTCTCGCGAAGCGCCCTTGTTTTACGTCTTGAGCTCGACGCATTTATGCTTCATTCTTTCCTTCCCTCGCTTTGTGGCGTCGCTTCTAAATCATGCTCATCGAACCACCTTGTATCATGATTCTCGTAAAAAGCCTTCAAGCGATGACCATTGACCTTGAATTTGATGTCTTCTCCCCTAGAAATTTCAAATACTCCAAACGGCAAAATATGGGTAATTATGTAAGGACCTGTCCATCGGCTCTTCAACTTCCCGGGATGTAATCTCAACCGAGAGTTGAATAACAAGACTTTATCGCCAGTTTTAAATTCCTTTTTGCGAATAAGTTTGTCGTGAGCGATGGTTAATTTTTCTTTGTAAATTCGAGAATTATCATAAGCCTCAATGCGAAGCTCTTCTAATTCTTGAATTTGCAATTTCCGCAACCCCGCATCTTTTGGGTAATCTTGATTTACCTTTTTGATTGCCCAAAATGCTTTGTGCTCAATTTCCACCGGTAGGTGACAACTCTTTCCATAAACGAGTTTAAAAGGAGTCATCCCTATCGGTGTTTTGTATGCGGTGCGGTAAGCCCATAAAGCATCCCCAAGCCTTTGACTCCAATCCTTGCGAGAGGGATTAACCACTTTCTCAAGGATTGATTTTATTTCCCTATTGGATATTTCGGCTTGCCCATTAGTTTGGGGATGATAAGCGGTTGACATGCGGTGTTGTACATGATAATTTTTCAAAAGGGATTCGAGGTACTTATTATTGAAATGCGAACCCCTATCGCTAATGATAGCTTTAGGCACCCCAAAACGCTGAAAGATATTCTTTTTAAGGAATTCAATCACCGTTTTGGAGTTGGCATCCCTTGTTGGTATGGCCTCAACCCATTTTGAAACATAATCAACACACACAAGAATATATAAATACCCATTTGATTGAGGAAAGGGGCCCATGAAATCTATCCCCCAAACATCGAAAAGCTCGAAAAACAATAAAGCTTTAAGAGGCATTTCGTTTTTGCGGGTTAGATTGCCCGTTTTTTGGCAATTTTCACAACTCTTTACAAAGGAATGAGCATCTTTATAAAGAGTTGGCCAATACAATCCACTTTGGAGTACCTTATGACTTGTGCGTTGCCCTCCAAAGTGTCCCCCACATTCTAAAGTGTGACAGAAAGAGAGTACCGAATTTATCTCGTGGTCGGGCACGCATTTTCGTACCATTTGATCGGAGCAAATTTTGTAGAGGTAGGGGTCTTCCCAGAGGTAATAGCGCGAGTCGTTTTTTATTTTGTCCTTTTGAGCTCGAGAGAGGGTGTTTGGCAATTCGCGAGTTTCAAGGTAGTTGACGATGTCGGCGTACCAAGGCGCCATGCCATGGATCGCGTAGAGTTGCTCGTCAGGAAAGAGTTCGTTGATCGGAATGATATCGCCTTCGTTTGTTGGGAGTCGGCTAAGATGATCGGCCACCAAGTTTTCGGCTCCCTTTTTATCCCGAATCTCCACGTTAAACTCTTGAAGGAGAAGGATCCATCGGAGGAGGCGCGGCTTGCATTCCTTCTTCTTCATTAAGTGCTTGAGCGCGGCATGATCTGAAAATACAACAACTTTTGTCCCGACCAAGTATGATCGGAACTTTTCCAATGCAAAGACAATGGCCAATAGTTCTTTTTCCGTTGTTGTGTAATTCCGTTGGGCGTCATCTAAGGTCCTAGAGGCATAGTAAATTACGTGGGGTACCTTCCCGATGCGTTGCCCCAAAACCGCCCCGACACTTAGATCGCTTGCGTCGCACATGATCTCAAAGGGGAGATTCCAATCCGGTGGTTGAATAATGGGCGCTTCGCACAGTTTCCCCTTTAGCTTGTCGAATGCCGCCTTGCACGCATCGTTGAACTCGAATTTGATCTCTTTTTGGAGAAGCCTGCACATTGGTTGCGCGATTTTTGAGAAGTCTTGAATGAAACGCCGATAGAAGCCGGCGTGTCCAAGGAACGAGCGGACATCTTTCACATTGCGAGGGTATGGAAGTGTCTTGATAACATCGATCTTCGCTTTGTCGACTTCCAACCCCTTTTCTGAAATTAAATGACCTAATACAATTCCTTGGCTCACCATAAAGTGGCACTTCTCAAAATTTAAGACAAGGTTAGCTTCAACGCACTTTTCCATTATTAGGCTCAAGTTATGGAGACACTCATCGAATGAGTTGCCATAAATGGAAAAGTCGTCCATGAATACTTCAATAAATTTAGAAATATACTCAGAAAAGATAGAAATCATACACCTTTGAAAAGTTCCAGGCGCATTGCATAGTCCAAACGGCATTCTTCGATATGCGAAAGTTCCAAAGGGGCAAGTGAATGTCGTCTTCCTCTGATCTTCTGGATCGATGACGATTTGAAAATAGCCCGAGTACCCATCCAAAAAGCAATAGTAGGGCCGCCCCGCTAATCTTTCGAGCATTTGATCGATGAAGGGAAGAGGAAAGTGATCCTTCTTTGTCGCCGCATTGAGTTTGCGATAGTCGATGCAAACTCTCCATCCGTTTTGCACTCGTGTTGGCACTTTCTCTCCTTCGGCATTTTCCACAATCGTGATTCCCGTCTTCTTGGGAACTACATGGATTGGAGATACCCATTCCGAATCGGCCACCGCGTAAATAATCGCCGCATCAAGAAGCTTGAGAAGTTCCTTTTTCACCACCTCCATCATGACTGGATTTAACCTTCTTTGTGCTTCTCTTGACGGTTTCGATCCCTCCTCCAACACAATTTTGTGCATACATGTCGAGGGGCTTATACCTGGCATATCGGCCAATGTCCATCCGATCGCCTTCTTATGGTTTCCAAGAGTTTCCACCAATCGGGTTTCTTGGTCAAGGGTTAGATTCGATGCGATGATGACGGGTAATGTGTTGTTTGGCCCGAGATACGCGTATTTGAGGTGATCGGGAAGGGGTTTGAGTTCGAGAGTAGGGGCTTCTTCGATTGATGGCTTAATGCGTTCTTGCGATATTTGGAGTTTGTCGTGAGGGGAACCCGAAATGAATTTTATTTCTTCATTATGTTCTTGCTCTATTTCTTGCTTCTCATTCGTTTGTGCGATCTCCCCCCAAACATCCTCAAAAATCGCATCGTATCCCTTCGAGTACTCTTCTTCCAAGTGTTCTTCAACCATTTCATCAATCTCGTCAGTAATGGTTATGCTCGATACATTGTAGTCGTTCGGGTACTTGATGGTGTCAAATATGTTGAAGGTGATTTTCTCGTTGTCGAATTCCATGGACATCGTCCCTGAGTGGCAGTCTATGCATGTTCGCGCGGTTCTCAAAAAGGGTCTTCCTAAAAGGATGGCGGACGAATCGGCGTTGTCGCCCATTTCAAGAATGTAGAAGTCGGCTGGGAAAACCAACCCATTCACCTTGACGAGTACATCTTCCGCGACACCTAGGACGGCGGCCGTCGAACGGTCGGCGAGTTGCACCATCACCCTTGTATCCTTTAGGTCGCCTAAACCCAAGGTCTCGTAAACGGACCTAGGCATTACGTTTATGGAGGCTCCTAAGTCGAGCATGCACCTCGCGAGTTGTTGAAGACCAATGGTGCACGGAATAGCGAAAACTCCAGGGTCTTTCTCTTTTTGTGCGACTCGCGTGTTGATGCTCATTACAGAGGGTAGGTTTATCGTCTCGTTCCCCTTTAATTTCCTCTTATTTGTGCATAGATTCTTGAAGAACTTGGCATATGGGGGGTGCATTCGGATCGCATCGATAATCGGAATGTTTACCTCCACCTTCTTGAACACCTCCAAAATATCCTTATCGAGCTCATCCTTCCGAGAGTTAACCGCTAGTCGAGTTGGGAATGGTGCGCGCTTCTTTTCCTTTTCTTGCGCGATTTCCTTTTCTTCGTTCTTTCCTTGTTCTTTCTCTTGAACTGGCTCTTCCTCTTTCCTGATCTCTTCTTGTGCCTCATCTTGTTTACATGCGCTTGAACTCGTTTCCTCATCTTGCTTTCTTGGAACCACTAACTCTTCTTCTTCGTCGTGTGAGCCAACCTCTCTCCCACTTCTTAGGCGTATCGCGTTGATGGGCTTGTACTCCGGTGGTCCCGAACCTTAAGAAGGCAACCGATTGCCCCCTTGTCCTTTCAATACATTGACTTCCCCCGCGATTTGCTTGATTTGCATTTCCAAGTTTTGCATTTGACGCCCTTGCGTAGCTTGGTTTTGGTTAAGTGAGCTTACATCATTCTTGACGGTTCCCAACTCAGTTGTGAGGTTTGTGAAATTCCCCGCCATGAATGCCATCATTTTATCAAGTTTCTCGTCAAGAGAAGAGATTTGGGAATTCGATGTGGAGGGTTGAGGAGGTTGTTGATGAGGGTGAGCTTGAGGTTGTTGTGGCGCTTGTGCATTTGGATGAACATACACATTCGGTTTTTGGTAATTGGATTGTGGGAATTGAGGCGGCGCATCCTCATTCTTCCAACGAAAATTTGGGTGTTTCTTCCATGACTCATTGTAGGTTTGCGAGAAAGGTTGGCGTTGGGTTGAATAGCTTCCGATGGCATTGACATCTTCTTGTAACCTATCGCATTCATCGGTCGCATGATTTGTATCCCCACAAAACTCGCACTTCCTTGGTTCGATTTTCGCGCCCACAGCTTTGAGCATTTGACTAAATCTTGTTTCGAAGTTTTGTGTGATTCTTGATTCCATTGCTTTGAGATCAACCGTACTTGTCATGTTCACTTGACCCATTCTTCCCCCGCGTCCTTGGTTTCCTTCGGCCATGGTTTCGATAAGAGCTCGCACTTCCGATGGGGTCATGTTATTGAACGATCCTCCAGCCGAGCATTGGAGTAATCGCGCATCGAGATCATTCATCCCTTGTAGAAATGGGTCGATAAGTGAGGTTTCGTCGAGGTTATGGTTGGGGCATGATGCGCATAATCGCACAAATCGCTCGTAATATTCTTGAAGTGTCTCCCCTCCTCCTTGTTGGATCCCCGTGATTTCCTTGCGGATTTTGGCCGTCAACGTGCTCGGGTAGTATCGTTTTAGAAAACGCGTTCCTACCTCTTGAAACGTTGTAAAAGGACCCCCTTGCAAGTGGGTTAGCCAATCCCTTGGTGCTTCCCCAAGTGTGTGGGAGAAGAGGATTAATTTGATATTATCCAAGTTATCGGATTTACCAAACAATGCTGTGCATTTACGATCTAGATTATCTAAATGTGCATATGGGTTGTCATTTTTATGTCCTTCAAATATGGGTAATACATTTAATATAGATGGACTTAGTTTAAAATTGGGCACAGTTGGTATAACAATATTTCCAGGATTTCGAGGGATTTGATGGTCTAAAAGTTCTCCTAATGTTCTTTCTTGAGCCATTTTATGAATTTGAGATGATGATGGTGTTGAATGAGAATTAGATTTAAAAAGAGTTTGAGAGTTTAGCTTGGATGAGTGAACGATTGGAGAGATTGGAGTTCTTCCTTGTGGCCCTTCCACTTGTTGTTGCTCCCAATTTTGTTCTTCTTCTTCTTGAGGCCCTTGGATGGAAGGAGAAGCCTCGTTACGTCCTTTTTGCCTTGAGTAAGTTTCGTCTTGCTTGCTTCGTGCCTTATCTTTCTTCACCTTTCTTAGATGCTTGTTAATGTCCTTCTTTACAGGTGTGTGCACTTCGCCTTGCGATCTCGTCTTTCTCATGCACCTTCAAAATTCAAATGAAACAAAAACACTAGACAATTGATTAGAAGTTAGTAATAAACTCAATTAAAGCCGTCTCCCCGGCAACGGCGCCATTTGTAAACCGCGCAAAACCGTCGTTAAATTTCACACAATTTAGCAAAAATATTTATAATTTCCCTAGATTTACTCTTAAGTGTATATGTGGTCTTTTGAGTTTTAGGGGTCGAACACAAGGAGAATGGCCTTGAGATATTACAATTCTTTTCAAAAGTAGGTCTTTGTTTTGTTCAAATGATGTAAATTGTTTAAGAAGGGTAATGATGTATTAGATGGATTTTAATCAAATTCGTACACAATTTTTTTTTAAAATTCTTTAATAATAGTTCCAAATGTCCAAAAGTTGCAAATGATATGTTAATGAAAACTAGAGAATGAGATCTTCACAATGCAAGGTAAATCAATTATTACTTTTGTTCATATTTTTATTTAATCTACACTTTTCATAATCAATCAGCAGGAATTTTCATAAAATCACAGAAATTCGAAAATTAATTCAAAAATTACCAAAATTTTACAGAAATTAGGAAAGAAAGTTCAAGTTATTTGGTAAAAATTTCAGATCAAAAAGATTGATATTCCAAAAGTTATGGTCAAAAATCAGAGTATATGACAGAATTGGACAGAGAATGGTATGTGTTGCCAAAAGAGGATGGAATTCAAATTTTATCCAAACAACAATGCAATTAAAATTCAGATCAAGAAACTACACTTCAAAATGATTTCCAGAGACTTAGATTTTTTATTTATAGGATTTTTTTACTAATTTCTAAAAATTGTAGAAAAACAGTCAGATCCAAAAATCAAAAACAGAAAATTTAAAAAAATCAAAACTTTGCACAGATTTTATCTTACAAATTTAACATAAAAACATTGGGCACATATTATATGAAAGTTGTTCTAAAATATCTAAAGAAACACAAAATATTTTTTTTATAATTTTCTTAGATCAGATCTGAAGTCAAACAATTTTTTACTGAACTGACAGAAACAAAATGCAGAAAAATGTATTTTTGAATTTAGAGAATAAAAGTAGGGAATTTTAAGGCAATTTGATCAAGAATTGTATCATTAATCACAAAATATTCAATTTATCAGATTTGGAACAAGTTTGAATTATTTCCAACCAGAAAAACTCAGCAAATAGATCAAAATTTCAGATCAAACACCAGTCAACCAACTAGTGTTTGATCTCAATTTTTGAACTAAAAACTTCACTAAATCAAGCAAAAACCTCAACCAAGATTCAAGATGATAAAATGGACTAACATGCAGGGAAATTCAGTTCTAAATGACCTAATTAATTCAACCAAATCAATTAAATCAAAAAAAAACCAGATTTAACAACATATTATGAACAGTAACCAAATCAGTCAATTTAATTCAAATTAAAGCAAGATTTCAAACAATTCTATCACAAAAAGCCTATCCTTACAAAATTCTACTCACACATGATAAGATCAACCGAAATTAGGCATGTGTTCATCATATTTTTTTACAAATTGGATCTTGTAATCTAAAATTGGATACAAGAGATTAAATGAAAATTGAATCAAACCGAGACGTAGAAGATCAACCAGAAGCTTCCTTGAGCCGATTTGAACCTCCAATTGATGCTCGATCCAGCCGGAACCGCTCAATTGCCTTTTTCACCCAAATCAGCCCGAATTGGTGAATTTTCACTCAAACTCGAAAATTGAAGCTCGAAAAGCTCTGAGATTCAGTAATGGAGTTACTGAAACTTAAAGAAGATGATTGGAGAGTGGTGTGTTGAAAGAATTTGGAGAATGGAAGAATGAATTGATGAGATTGGATGGAAGGGTGTGTGTTGAGGGATTGAAATACGGTTCTTTATATAGAGAGTTCAGAGAAATTTCGGGGCTTGTGATTGGCTCAGGTAGATCAAGGGATTGTACTGAAGATCTGGACCAAGTTTCGTTGAATTCCGTTGAGATTTGAGTGGTTTTTGGGCGGATGAATTTTCGCTCTGTTCTGTCTGGCGGAAGAATTCAGATCGAATCTGAGATTCGAAAACGCGCGCGGTTAATCTGTTGAGTCACTGACTGACGGGCCCCACTGGATTTGCTGCGCAGAAACGGGTCATAAATCGCGTGAAATGAGTCGCGTGCTGCTCTTCATAAGGCGCTGAGTTTTTGAATGTTCGTTTGATCTTTTATGGCGGAACGGGTCGAACGCGCGTGAAACGAGTCGTCTTCTGATGAACGTTGGAGCTGAGTTTGAATAACGGTTGTTTCGGTTTTCTGTGGCGTGCGAGCGTGCGATCCATCCTAAAACAATCTTCTGATGGGTTTTGGTTTCGCGAATGATGGATTTTGGATCCAATTCCTGATCGGATTCTGACTCCATTTTACCCGTTTCTGAACTCAGTGATCAAACTCGCCATTTTGCTTCGTTTCAGCTCGATTTTTCGATCCAGTTTGCTTCCTCTCATCATCACGAACCTGCAGGGCTTTGAAACGCAGAAAATGGTTGAGAGTTCATCGAGTTTTCCTCATTTTTCTCCCGTTCAGTCCGTTTCCGCCATTGATGGCTGTTCGAGCTTCAAGCTCGCTCTTTGAGCAGCGGCAACTCAAACCAGAGCTCAGGCTTCCTTCCTCACTTCCTCACGATGCTCTGCGTTGCGTTTCATGCGTCAATTCTTCCCTTAATTCCTGAATTTCCGCCATTAACCAACTCGGTTTCAGTTTCGCGAAAATAACCAAAATCTGCTGAACTCGTGAATCAAACTATGATTTTGAGTTGTTTTTCCATCGAATTGAGGCTTCTTAATTCATTGTGAGCCTTCAATAAAGCTTTACGACACGAAAATAATCATCTTTGCTTGAGAAAAACGGAAATGGTTGATCGAATTCATTCGCTGTTCGAAACTCGACCGTTGGTTCATCCAGTTTGAAAAGTTCATTGAGGATTTCGTCGAACAGATTACGGAAACACGGATTTCTCGCTCGATTTCGCATCATTCGATGAGTTCTTCATACGGTTAGAAAGAGCAGACGATGGAGAAGAGAATGCGATCGGTTTTGGCTCGAATGGATGATGGTGGAAGGCACGGCAGATCAACCATGGTTTCGGTCCGTTTTTGGCACTTGTTTGGCCGGATTCCGGCGATCGCCGGAACTTTCAAGACCGGAGGATGGCACCGGCATGCTCGTCTCGTCATGCTGAATCCATGGCTGGCTTGTTTGTTCGATTTCGAGCAGAATTGTGAATTATGAGGTTTGAAGAAGATGAGTTGACCTGGTCAATTCGTTGACTTTGACCGATTTTGACCTGATTTTCAATTGGTGATTCTGAGAGTTCTAGAAGGTTTCTGATCGCGAGGATTGTACCGTTGGGTTCGTTTCGTCGAGCTCTTCGTTTTGGTATACCGTTTGACCCATTTTGGAGAAGTTGACTTTTGGTCAATTTGGCGATTTTTGGCGTTTGGCTCGGTCTGACTTGGTTGTAGAAGGTTTTTGAATTGTCGTAAAAGTTTGGGGAATTTTTTTGTAGAGTGTTTGAGGTTTTTAGTTGGCCATCTTTGGCCCATTATTTGCGTTTTGGTCCAATTCTTCATTTTATAGCCTTTTTGCCTGTAAAATCACACAAAAATGTATTAAGAGGTTTCAAATTATGTTTTATGAATTATGAGCATTTTTCATACATTTAATGTGAATTATGATTGAATTTGAGATGATAAAAACCCTAAAAATGTGTATAAAAATACACATTACAAATTCCACCACACTTAAACCAAGCTTGCCCTCAAGCGTAAATAAAATCAAGTTTTAGGGTTTTTAGAATCAGTTTAAGCGTTTTGAAAAAAGATTTAGTTATTGCCATGAATGTTATATACTAATATTTGATTATTATAATAATACACGAAGGTCGAAGAATATCCATTAATAATTTCAAATTCAAGTTTATTTAAAATTCCCCAATCCTTCAAATACGAACCTTTTTCCAAAAAATAATGCCCTAATTTTGTTTTTGATACTTTCTCCCCCTAAATTTAAAATGGTGAATTTATAAAATTTACCCCAAAAGTTTCAACTAACTCAACTTTCTCTTTTATAAACACGTAAAGGTTGGTATGTTATCCACTCATGTTATCAAAAGACAAGCTGTGCTTTGCACGTACAAAAAAAATGCTTCATTTTCTATTGCGGATATGTAAAATTTTTCTTTTTCAAGGGTTTAAAAATAATTTTTCACATTTTTGAATTCTTTTTGTGAAGGGATAACAGGTTACGATTTCGGTCACTTGCTTTTAGTGCAAAAATTAGAGATGGACATACGAGTCATTAACTATGCCATGAAAGATAGGTTGAGTTAGAAAAATTTTGCGAAGCTAGTGGTATTAAAAGTAAGGTTTGATTTTTCAAAAGTTTTAATCACAGCATTACTTTAAAGAAAACGATTTATAATGTCATTAAAGGGGTAAGTGAAATATTTATGAATTTTCGAAACGTTTAATGGATTTTAAATGGATATTATAGATGAGATGAGGTGGAAAATATGGCATTCATGATGATAATTAATCTCTTTTTGAATTTTCAAATCTTTTCATCATTTTCCAAAACCCTAAGTGTTTTCAAAATTTTGCTTGAAAGGGCTTAGTTTTAAAATTTGTTTTTACAAAACCTTTTATTTATTTTCATTTAAAATCTTTTTCTTTTAAAACACACAAAAATTTATTCACAAAAACAAACAAAAATGAAAGAAAAACAAACAAAAAGTTTAAATTTTTATGGTATTTATGAGTTTTGTTGTTGTTTTTTTTGAAATTTTGAATTTTTTATATGAATTTTCACATTTTTACAAGAAAACAAAACTTGGTTTTGCACAAAACCACCCGACCACACTTAAACCTTTGTTTGTCCTCAAACAAAAAGGTCAAAAATGAGACATTTGTGGAAATCGGAAAAATTGTTGGGGTTTTATGCAAAACCTCCCCCACCACACTTAATCTTTTGCATAGCAAAAGTTTAAGTGTGAAAGAGAGTTTTGTAAAAAGATGAAAAATAAAATAAAGAAAGGAAAAATACGACCTGACACGACGAGTTGCCTCTCGCGAAGCGCCCTTGTTTTACGTCTTGAGCTCGACTCATTTATGCTTCATTCTTTCCTTCCCTCGCTTTGTGGCGTCGCTTCTAAATCATGCTCATCGAACCACCTTGTATCATGATTCTCGTAAAAAGCCTTCAAACGATGACCATTGACCTTGAATTTGATGTCTTCTCCCCTAGAAATTTCAAATACTCCAAACGGCAAAATATGGGTAATTATGTAAGGACCTGTCCATTGACCTTTAAATTGCGATATAGCGGTCCGTAGCGCTTGGAGTTTTTTTGTAGCGGATTGCGGTAGCGTGCGAGATTGCGGCGCTACGGCCTTGTAGCGGAAATATCACTTTTGTATGGTTTTAATTATTAGGGGTGGGCAAGCGGTCGGTTCGGGTTGAACCGAACCGGCTAACATAAAACCAACTTGAGCCGAACCGACTATATTATAAACCGAACCGAACCGTTTAAAATTTTGAACCGCATTAAAACCGAACCGAATAAACCGATTTGTATATCGGTTTATTCGGTTCAACCGAACCGAATTAAATAATCAAAATAACAGAAGAAGTTGAACCTTGGCTGTGGTGGCTATGGGCGGCGGCGGCGGCTTGGTCTCAGGCGGAAGAGAGACAGAGGAGGGGCGGAGCCGCCGAAGACAGGAAGAGAGACAGTGAGTTGGTGGAAGAGAAGAGAAACAGAGGGGCGGAATTTTTTTTTTTCTAAACCGTTACAGAGCAACTTTGTAATGGTTAATTCATAAAAACCGTTACTAATTATACTATTAGTAACGGTTTTCATTAAAGAACCGTTACAGATTGTGGACTATTTATGCATATTCTGTAACGGTTCTTTCATAACAACCGTTACTAATTACACTATTAGTAACGGTTTTTATGAAAGAACCGTTACAGAATATGCATAAATAGTCCACAATCTGTAACGGTTTATAATAAACCGTTACAGAATTTGGACTATTTAAGCAAGGGTGTAATTAGTAACAGTTGTTATCAAAGAACCGTTACAAAGTTGCTTAAAAAATAGATAATAACTATCCAATAGCGCAATAGCGCCGCTTTTGTCTGCTATTATCACCGCAATAGCGGCGCTATATCGTCTGTAGCGGCCAAAACGCTATATTTGCTATTTTTTTGTTGCGAGTTGCGTTTCATAGTAGTTTTCCGCAATTGCGCGCAATTGCGCCGCAATTTAAAACACTGATAAATACTAAATTATTCAAATGCAAACCAAAATTTGTGTTTATTTTAAAATATTTCTCGACAATCTTCGTTTGCACAGGCAACTCATTTTTCATGCGTTTGTATGCTCGTTCCATTCAAAAAATACTCGGATAGATTTTCAGTAAAGACACATAATCAATACTAAATTATTGAACTGCAAACCAAAATTTGTGTTCAATTTAAAGTATTTCTTCACAATCTTTATTTGCACCTAAAACTCATATTTCATGGGTTTGTTCGCTCATTTTATACAAAAATAACACGGCTAAAGTTTTCGTCAAGAATGATAGTAAATACTAAATTATTCCAATGAAAACCAAAATTTGTTTTCATTTCAAAATATATCTCCACAATCTTTGTTTGCACCTCAAACTCAAGTTTCATCCGTTTGTTCGCTCGTTTCATGCAATAAAAACTTGGCAAGATTTTTCGTAGAGAATATACTAAATTATGCAAACGCATACAAAAATTACTTTCATTTTAAAATATTTCTCCAGAATCTTTTTTTGCACCTAAACCTCATGTTTCATGAGTTTGTTTGCTAGTTTCGTTCAAAAAACAATCGGATAGATTTTTCGTAAAGAATGATAGTAAATACTGAATTATTGAAATGCAAACCATAATTTGTGTTTATTTTAAAATATTTCTCCACAATCTTTGTTTGAACCAAAAACTCATGTTTCGTGCGTTTGGTCGCTCATTTTTTACAAAAATCACACAGCTATATTTTCAGTAAAGAATATACTAAATTATTCAAATGCAAACCAAAATTTGTTGTCATTTTAGAATATTTCTCCGCAATCTTTGTTTGTACCTCAAGCTCGTGTTTCATGCGTTTGTTCGCTCATTTCACGCAATAAAACTCGGCTAGATTTTTCGTAAAGAATATACTAAATTATTCAAACACAAACAATTTTTTTTTTACATTTTAAAATATTTCCCTACAATCTTTTTTAAAAATTTGTTCATACTTTAACGAGTTTGTTTGCTCGTTTCATTCAAAAAATATTCGGATAGATTTTTCGTAAAGAATGATAGTAAAAACAAATTATTCAAGTACAAAACAAAATTTGTGTTCATTTTAAAATATTTCTCCAGAATCTTTGTTTGCACCTAAAACTCATGTTTCATACTTTTGTTTGCTCATTTTATACAAAAAAAACCGGTAGATTTTTAGTAAAGAATGATAGCAAATACTAAATTATTCAAATGCAAACAAAAATTTGTTTTCAGTTTAAAATATTTCTCCACAATCTTTGTTTGCAACTCAAACTCATGTTTCAGGCGTTTGTTTGCTCGTTTCATGCAATAAAAACTGGGCTAGATTTTTCGTAAAGAACATACTAAATTATTCAAATGCAAACCAAAATTTATTTTCATTTTAAAATATTTCTCTAAAATCTTTGTTTGCAACTCAAACACTTGTTTCATGCGTTTGTTCGCTCGTTTCATGCAATTAAAACTCGGCTAGATTTTTCATAAAGAGTATACTAAATTTTTCAAACGCAAACAAAAATTACTTTTCATTTTAATATATTTCTCCACAATCTTTTTTTGCACCTAAAACTCATGTTTCATGAGTTTGTTTGCTCGTTCCATTGAAAAAATACTTGGACAGATTTTCCGTAGAGACTCATAATAATTACTAAATTATTCAAATGCAAACCAAAATTTGTTGTCATTTTAGAATATTTCTCCACAATCTTTGTTTGTACCTCAAGCTCGTGTTTCATGCGTTTGTTCGCTCATTTCACGCAATAAAACTCGGCTAGATTTTTCGTAAAGAATATACTAAATTATTCAAACACAAACAAATTTTTTTTTACATTTTAAAATATTTCCCTACAATCTTTTTTAAAAATTTGTTCATACTTTAACGAGTTTGTTTGCTCGTTTCATTCAAAAAATATTCGGATAGATTTTTCGTAAAGAATGATAGTAAAAACAAATTATTCAAGTACAAAACAAAATATGTGTTCATTTTAAAATATTTCTCCAGAATCTTTGTTTGCACCTAAAACTCATGTTTCATACTTTTGTTTGCTCATTTTATACAAAAAAAACCGCTAGATTTTTAGTAAAGAATGATAGCAAATACTAATTATTCAAATGCAAACAAAAATTTGTTTTCAGTTTAAAATATTTCTCCACAATCTTTGTTTGCAACTCAAACTCATGTTTCAGGCGTTTGTTCGCTCGTTTCATGCAATAAAAACTGGGCTAGATTTTTCGTAAAGAACATACTAAATTATTCAAATGCAAACCAAAATTTATTTTCATTTTAAAATATTTCTCTACAATCTTTGTTTGCAACTCAAACACTTGTTTCATGCGTTTGTTCGCTCGTTTCATGCAATTAAAACTCGGCTAGATTTTTTATAAAGAGTATACTAAATTTTTCAAACGCAAACAAAAATTACTTTTCATTTTAATATATTTCTCCACAATCTTTTTTTGCACCTAAAACTCATGTTTCATGAGTTTGTTTGCTCGTTCCATTGAAAAAATACTTGGACAGATTTTCCGTAGAGACTCATAATAATTACTAAATTATTCAAATGCAAACCAAAATTTGTTGTCATTTTAGAATATTTCTCCACAATCTTTGTTTGTACCTCAAGCTCGTGTTTCATGCGTTTGTTCGCTCATTTCACGCAATAAAACTCGGCTAGCTTTTTCGTAAAGAATATACTAAATTATTCAAACACAAACAAATTTTTTTTTACATTTTAAAATATTTCCCTACAATCTTTTTTAAAAATTTGTTCATACTTTAACGAGTTTGTTTGCTCGTTTCATTCAAAAAATATTCGGATAGATTTTTCTTAAAGAATGATAGTAAAAACAAATTATTCAAGTACAAAACAAAATATGTGTTCATTTTAAAATATTTCTCCAGAATCTTTGTTTGCACCTAAAACTCATGTTTCATACTTTTGTTTGCTCATTTTATACAAAAAAAACCGCTAGATTTTTAGTAAAGAATGATAGCAAATACTAAATTATTCAAATGCAAACAAAAATTTGTTTTCAGTTTAAAATATTTCTCCACAATCTTTGTTTGCAACTCAAACTCATGTTTCAGGCGTTTGTTTGCTCGTTTCATGCAATAAAAACTGGGCTAGATTTTTCGTAAAGAACATACTAAATTATTCAAATGCAAACCAAAATTTATTTTCATTTTAAAATATTTCTCTAAAATCTTTGTTTGCAACTCAAACACTTGTTTCATGCGTTTGTTCGCTCGTTTCATGCAATTAAAACTCGGCTAGATTTTTCATAAAGAGTATACTAAATTTTTCAAACGCAAACAAAAATTACTTTTCATTTTAATATATTTCTCCACAATCTTTTTTTGCACCTAAAACTCATGTTTCATGAGTTTGTTTGCTCGTTCCATTGAAAAAATACTTGGATAGATTTTCCGTAGAGACTCATAATAATTACTAAATTATTCAAATGCAAACCAAAATTTGTGTTTATTTTAAAATATTTCTCGACAATCTTCCTTTGCACAGGAAACTCATTTTTCATGCGTTTGTATGCTCGTTCCATTCAAAAAATACTCAGATAGATTTTCCGTAATGACACATAATAAATACTAAATTATTCAAATGCAAACCAAAATTTGTGTTCAATTTAAAGTATTTCTTTACAATCTTTATTTGCACAAAACTCATATTTCATGGGTTTCTTCGCTCATTTTATACAAAAATAACACGGCTAAAGTTTTCGTCAAGAATGATAGTAAATACTAAATTATTCCAATGAAAACCAAAATTTGTTTTCATTTCAAAATATTTCTCCACAATCTTAGTTCGCACCTCAAACTCAAGTTTCATCCGTTTGTTCGCTCGTTTCATGCAATAAAAACTCGGCAAGATTTTTCGTAAAGAATATACTAAATTATTCAAACGCCAACAAAAATTTCTTTCATTTTAAAATATTTCTCCAGAATCTTTTTTTGCACCTAAAGCTCATGTTTCATGAGTTTGTTTGCTAGTTTCATTCAAAAAACAATCGGATAGATTTTTCGTAAAGAATGATAGTAAATACTGAATTATTCAAATGCAAACCATAATTTGTATTTATTTTAAAATATTTCTCCACAATCTTTGTTTGAACCAAAAACTCATGTTTCGTGCGTTTGGTCGCTCGTTTTGTACAAAAATAACACAGCTATATTTTCCGTAAAGAATATACTAAATTATTCAAATGCAAACCAAAATTTGTTGTCATTTTAGAATATTTCTCCACAATCTTTGTTTGTACCTCAAACTTGTGTTTCATGCGTTTGTTCGCTCATTTCACGCAATAAAACTCGGCTAGATTTTTCATTAAGAATATACTAAATTATTCAAACACAAACAAATTTTTTTTTACATTTTAAAATATTTCCCTACAATCTTTTTTAAAAAGTTGTTTATGCTTTAACGAGTTTGTTTGCTCGTTTCATTCAAAAAATATTCGGATAGGTTTTTCGTAAAGAATGATAGTAAAAACTAAATTATTCAAGTACAAAACAAAATTTGTGTTCATTTTAAAATATTTCTCCACAGTCTTTGTTTGCACCTAAAACTCATGTTTCATACTTTTGTTTGCTCATTTTATACAAAAAAAAAGAGCTTGATTTTTAGTAAAGAATGATAGGAAATACTAAATTATTCAAATGCAAACAAAAAATTGTTTTCAGTTTAAAATATTTCTCCACAGTCTTTGTTTGCACCTCAAACTCATGTTTCAGGCGTTTGTTCGCTCGTTTCATGCAATAAAAACTGGGCTACATTTTTCGTAAAGAACATACTAAATTATTTAAATGCAAACCAAAATTTATTTTTATTTTAAAATATTTCTCTACAATCTTTGTTTGCAACTCAAACTCAAGTTTCATGCGTTTGTTCGCTCGTTTCATGCAACAAAAACTCGGCTAGATTTTTCATAAAGACTATACCAAATTTTTCAAACGCAAACAAAAATTACTTTTCATTTTAATATATTTCTCCACAATCTTTTTTTGCACCTAAAACTCATGTTTCATGAGTTTATTTGCTCGTTCCATTCAAAAAATACTCGGATAGATTTTCCGTAAAGACTCATAATAAATACTAAATCATTCAAATGCAAACCAAAATTTGTGTTTATTTTAAAATATTTCTCGACAATCTTCGTTTGCACAGGAAACTCATTTTTCATGCGTTTGTATGCTCGTTCCTTTCAAAAAATACTCGGATAGATTTTCCGTAAAGACACATAATAAATACTAAATTATTCAAATGCAAACCAAAATTTGTGTTCAATTTAAAGTATTTCTTCACAATCTTTATTTGCAGCTAAAACTCATATTTCGTGGGTTTAATCGCTCATTTTATACAAAAATAACACGGCTAAAGTTTTCGTCAAGAATGATAGTAAATACTAAATTATTCCAATGAAAACCAAAATTTGCTTTCATTTCAAAATATATCTCCACAATCTTTGTTTGCACCTCAAACTCAAGTTTCATCCGTTTGTTCGCTCGTTTCATGCAATAAAAACTCGGCAAATTTTTTCGTAAAGAATACACTAAATTATTCAAACGCAAACAAAAATTACTTTCATTTTAAAATATTTCTCCAGAATCTTTTTTTGCACCTAAAGCTCATGTTTCACGAGTTTGTTTGCTAGTTTCATTCAAAAAACACTCGGATAGATTTTTCGTAAAGAATGATAGTAAATACTGAATTATTCAAATGCAAACCATAATTTGTGTTTATTTTAAAATATTTCTCCACAATCTTTGTTTGAACCAAAAACTCATGTTTCGTGCCTTTGATCGCTCGTTTTGTACAAAAATAACACAGCTATATTTTCCGTAAAGAATATACTAAATTATTGAAATGCAAACCAAAATTTGTTTTCATTTTAGAATATTTCTCCACAATCTTTGTTTGTACCTCAGACTCACGTTTCATGCGTTTCTTCGCTCGTTTCACGCAATAAAACTCGGCTAGATTTTTCATAAAGAATATACTAAATTATTCAAACACAAACAATTTTTTTTTTACATTTTAAAATATTTACCTACAATCGTTTTTAAAAATTTGTTTATACTTTAACGAGTTTGTTTGCTCGTTTCATTCAAACAATATTCGGATAGGTTTTTCGTAAAGAATGATAGTAAAAACAAAATTATTCAAGTACAAAACAAAGTTTGTGTTCATTTTAAAATATTTCTCCACAATCTTTGTTTGCACCTAAAACTCATGTTTCATACTTTCGTTTGCTCATTTTATACAAAAAAAAATGGCTAGATTTTTAGTAAAGGATGATAGCAAATACTAAATTATTCAAATGCAAACAAAAATTTGTTTTCAGTTTAAAATATTTCTCCACAATCTTTGTTTGCACCTCAAACTCATGTTTCAGGCGTTTGTTCGCTCGTTTCATGCAATAAAAACTGGGCTAGATTTTTCCTAAAGAACATACTAAATTATTCAAATGCAAACCAAAATTTATTTTCATTTTAAAATATTTCTCTACAATCTTTGTTTGCTACTCAAACTCATGTTTCCTGCGTTTGTTCGCTCGTTTCATGCAACAAAAACTCGGCTAGATTTTTCATAAAGACTATACCAAATTTTTCAAACGCAAACAAAAATTACTTTTCATTTTAATATATTTCTCCACAATCTTTTTTTGCACCTAAAACTCATGTTTCATGAGTTTATTTGCTCGTTCCATTCAAAAAATACTCGGATAGATTTTCCGTAAAGACTCATAATAAATACTAAATCATTCAAATGCAAACCAAAATTTATGTTTATTTTAAAATATTTCTCGACAATCTTCGTTTGCACAGGAAACTCATTTTTCATGCGTTTGTATGCTCGTTCCATTCAAAAAATACTCGGATAGATTTTCCGTAAAGACACATAATAAATACTAAATTATTTAAATGCAAACCAAAATTTGTGTTCACTTTAAAGTATTTCTTCACAATCTTTATTTGCACCTAAAACTCATATTTCATGGGTTTGTTCGCTCATTTTATACAAAAATGACACGGCTAAAGTTTTCGTCAAGAATGATAGTAAATACTAAATTATTCCAATGAAAACCAAAATTTGTTTTCATTTCAAAATATATCGCCACAATCATTGTTTGCACCTCAGACTCAAGTTTCATCCGTTTGTTCGCTCGTTTCATGCAATAAAAACTCGGCAAGTTTTTTCGTAAAAAATACACTAAATTATTCAAACGCAAACAAAAATTACTTTCATTTTAAAATATTTCTCCAGAATCTTTTTTTGCACCTAAAGCTCATGTTTCATGAGTTTGTTTGCTAGTTTCATTCAAAAAACACTCGGATAGATTTTTCGTAAAGAATGATAGCAAATACTGAATTATTCAAATGCAAACCATAATTTGTGTGTATTTTAAAATATTTCTCCACAACCTTTGTTTGAACGAAAAACTAATGTTTCGTGCGTTTGGTAGCTGGTTTTGTACAAAAATAACACAGCTTTATTTTCCGTAAAGATTATACTAAATTATTCAAATGCAAACAAAAATTTGTTGTCATTTTAGAATATTTCTCCACAATCTTTGTTTGTACCTGAAACTTATGTTTCATGCGTTTGTTCGCTCGTTTCACGCAATAAAACTCGGCTAGATTTTTCATAAAGAATATACTGAATTATTCAAACACAAACAAATTTTTTTTTACATTTTAAAATATTTCCCTACAAACTTTTTTTAAAATTTGTTTATACTTTAACGAGTTTGTTTGGTCGTTTCATTGAAAAAATATTCGGATAGGTTTTTCGTAAAGAATGATAGTAAAAACTAAATTATTCATGTACAAAACAACATTTGTGTTCATTTTAATATTATTTCTCCCCAATATTTGTTTGCCCCTAAAACTCAAGTTTCATACTTTTCTTTGCTCGTTTTATACAAAAAAAAACGGCTATATTTTGAGAAAAGAATGATAGCAAATACTAAATTATTCAAATGCAAACAAAAATTTGTTTTCAGTTTAAAATATTTCTCCACAATCTTTGTTTGCACCTCAAACTCATGTTTCAGGCGTTTGTTCGCTCGTTTCATGCAATAAAAACTGGGCAAGATTTTTCGTAAAGAACATACTGAATTATTCAAATGCAAACAAAAATTTATTTTCATTTTAAAATATTTCTCTAGAATCTTTGTTTGCAACTCAAACTCATGTTTCATGCGTTTGTTCGCTCGTTTCATGCAACAAAAACTCGGCTAGATTTTTCATAAAGAGTATACTAAATTTTTGAAACGCAAAAAAAAATTACTTTTCATTTTAATATATTACTCCACAATCTTTTTTTGCACCTAAAACTCATGTTTCATGAGGTTGTTTGCTCGTTCCATTCAAAAAATACTCGGATAGATTTTCCGTAAAGACTCATAAGAAATACTAAATCATTCAAATGCAAACCAAAATTTTTGTTTATTTTAAAATATTTCTCGACAATCTTCGTTTGCACAGGAAACTCATTTTTCATGCGTTTGTATGCTCGTTCCATTCAAAAAATACTCGGATAGATTTTCCGTAAAGACACATAATAAATACTAAATTATTCAAATTCAAACCAAAATTTGTGTTCAATTTAAAGTATTTCTTCACAATCTTTATTTGCACCTAAAACTCATATATCATGGGTTTGTTCGCTCATTTTATACAAAAATAACACGGCTAAAGTTTTCGTCAAGAATGATAGTAAATACTAAATTATTCCAATGAAAACCAAAATTTGTTTTCATTTCAAAATATATCTCCATAATCTTTGTTTGCACCTCAAACTCAAGTTTCATCCGTTTATTCGCTCGTTTCATGCAATAAAAACTCGGCAAGATTTTTCGTAAAGAATGATAGTAAATACTGAATTATTCAAATGCAAACCATAATTTGTGTTTTTTTAAAATATTTCTCCACAATCTTTGTTTGAACCAAAAACTCATGTTTCGTGCGTTTGGTCGCTCGTTTTGTACAAAAATAACATAGCTATATTTTCCGTAAAGAATATACTAAATTATTCAAATGCAAACCAAAATTTGTTGTCATTTTAGAATAGTTCTCCACAATCTTTGTTTGTACCTCAAACTCATGTTTCATGCGTTTGTTCGCTCATTTCACGCAATAAAACTCGGCTAGATTTTTCATAAAGAATATACTAAATTATTCAAACACAAACAAATTCTTTTTTACATTTTAAAATATTTCCCGTTTGTTTGCTCGGCTAGATGTTTCATGAGTTTGTTTGCTCGTTTCATTCAAACAATATTCGGATAGGTTTTTCGTAAAGAATGATAGTAAAAACTAAATTATTCAAGTACAAAACAAAATTTGTGTTCATTTTAAAATATTTCTCCACAATCTTTGTTTGCACCTAAAACTCATGTTTCATACTTTTGTTTGCTCATTTTATACAAAAAAAAAACGGCCAGATTTTTAGTAAAGAATGATAGCAAATACTAAATTATTCAAATGCAAACAGAAATCTGTTTTCAGTTTAAAATATTTCTCCACAATCTTTGTTTGCAGCTCAAACTCATGTTTCAGGCGTTTGTTCGCTCATTTCATGCAATAAAAACTTGTCTAGATTTTTCGTAAAGAACATACTAAATTATTCGAATGCAAACCAAAATTTATTTTCATTTTAAAATATTTCTCCACAATCTTTGTTTGCAACTCAAACTCATGTTTCATGCGTTTGTTCGCTCGTTTCATGCAATAAAAACTCGGCTAGATTTTTCATAAAGAATATACTAAATTTTTCAAACGCAAACAAAAATTACTTTTCATTTTAATATATTTCTCCACAATCTTTTTTTGCACCTAAAACTCATGTTTCATGAGTTTGTTTGCTCGTTCCATTCAAAAAATCCTCGGGTAGATTTTATGTAAAGACTCGTAATAAAAACTAAATTATTCAAATGCAAACCAAAATTTGTGTTTATTTTCAAATATTTCTCGACAATCTTCGTTTGCACAGGAAACTCATTTTTCATGCGTTTGTTTGCTCGTTCCATTCAAAAAATACTCGGATAGATTTTCCGTAAAGACTCATAATAAATACTAAATTATTCAAATGCAAACCAAAATTTGTGTTCAATTTAAAGTATTTCTTCACAATCTTTATCTGCACCTAAAACTCATATTTCATGGGTTTGTTCGCTCATTTTATACAAAAATAACACGGCTAAAGTTTTCGTCAAGAATGATAGTAAATACTAAATTATTCCAATGAAAACCAAAATTTGTTTTCATTTCAAAATATATCTCCACAATCTTTGTTTGCACCTCAAACTCAAGTTTCATCCGTTTATTCGCTCGTTTCATGCAATAAAAACTCGGCAAGATTTTTCGTAAAGAATATACTAAATTATTCAAACGCAAACAAAAATTACTTTCATTTTAAAATATTTCTCCTGAATCTTTTTTTGCACCTAAAGCTCGTGTTTCATGAGTTTGTTTGCTAGTTTCATTCAAAAACACTCGGATAGATTTTTCGTAAAGAATGATAGTAAATACTGAATTATTCAAATGCAGACCATAAGTTGTGTTTATTTTAAAATATTTCTCCACAATCTTTGTTTGAACCAAAAACTCATGTTTCGTGCGTTTGGTCGCTCGTTTTGTACAAAAATAACACAGCTATATTTTCCGTAAAGAATATACTAAATTATTCAAATGCAAACAAAAATTTGTTGTCATTTTAGATTATTTCTCCACAATCTTTGTTTGTACCTCAAACTCATGTTTCACGCGTTTGTTCGCTCATTTCACGCAATAAAACTCGGCTAGATTTTTCATAAAGAATATACTAAATTATTCAAACCCAAACAAATTTTTTTTTTACATTTTAAAATATTTCCCTACAATCTTTTTTAAAAATTTGTTTATACTTTAACGAGTTTTTTTGCTCGTTTCATTCAAAAAATATTAGGATTGGTTTTTCGTAAAGATTGATAGTAAAAACTAAATTCTTCAAGTACAAAAGAAAATTTGCGTTCATTTTAAAATATTTCTCCACAATCTTTGTTTGCACCTAAAACTCATGTTTCATACATTTGTTTGCTCATTTTATACAAAAAAAAAACGGCCAGATTTTTAGTAAAGAATGATATCAAATACTAAATAATTCAAATGCATACAGAAATTTGTTTTCAGTTTAAAATATTTCTCCACAATCTTTGTTTCCACCTCAACCTCATGTTTCAGGCGTTTGTTCGCTCGTTTCATGCAATAAAAACTGGGCTAGATTTTTCGTAAATAACATACTAAATTATTCAAATGCAAACCAAAATTTATTTTCATTTTAAAATATTTCTCTACAATCTTTGTTTGCAACTCAAACTCATGTTTCATGCGTTTGTTCGCTCGTTTCATGCAACAAAAACTCGGCTAGATTTTTCATAAAGAGTATAATAAATTTTTCAAACGCAAACAAAAATTACTTTATTAATATATTTCTCCACAATCTTTTTTTGCACCTAAAACTCATGTTTCATGCGTTTGTTTGCTCGTTCCATTCAAAAACTACTCGGATAGATTTTCCGTAAGGACTCATAATAAATACTAAATTATTCAAATGCAAACCAAAATTTGTGTTCAATTTAAAGTATTTCTTCACAATCTTTATTTGCACCTAAAACTCATATATCATGGGTTTGTTCGCTCATTTTATACAAAAATAACACGGCTAAAGTTTTCGTCAAGAATGATAGTAAATACTAAATTATTCCAATGAAAACCAAAATTTGTTTTCATTTCAAAATATATCTCCACAATCTTTGTTTGCACCTCAAACTCAAGTTTCATCCGTTTGTTCGCTCGTTTCATGCTATAAAAACTCGGTAAGATTTTTCGTAAAGAATATACTAAATTATTCAAACGCAAACAAAAATTAATTTCATTTTAAAATATTTCTCCACAATCTTTTTTTGCACCTAAAGCTCATGTTTCGTGAGTTTGTTTGCTCATTTCATCCAAAAAAACTCGTATAGATTTTTCGTAAAGAATGATAGTAAATACTAAATTATTTAAATGCAAACCAAAATTTATTTTCAATTTATAATATTTCTCCACAATCTTTGTTTGCACCAAAAACTCATGTTTCATACGTTTGTTCGCTGATTTTTTACAAGAATAACACAGCTATATTTTTCGTAAAGAATTATAGTAAATACTAAATTATTCGAATGCAAAGCAAAATTTGTGTTTATTTCAAATTATTTCTTCACAATCTTTGTTTGAACCTAAAATTCATGTTTCGTACATTTACGAGCGAAGAAACGCATGAAACATGAATTTTAGGTGCAAACAAAGATTATGGAGAAATATATTTTTCGTAAATTATTCAAATGCAAAGCAAAATTTGAGTTTATTTTAAAATATTTCTCCACAATCTTTGTTTGAACCTAAAACTCATGTTTCGTCCGTTTGTTAGCTCGTTTTGTACAAAAATAACACAGCAATATTTTCCGTAAAGAATATACTAAATTATTCAAATGCAAACCAAAATTTGTTGTCATTCTAGAATATTTCTCCACATTCTTTGTTTCTACCTCAAACTCATGTTTCATGCGTTTGTTCGCTCGTTTCACGGAATAAAACTCGGCTAGATTTTTCGTAAAGAATATTCTAAATTATTCAAACGCAAACAAAAATTTGTTTACGTGAGAAAATATTTTCCCACAATCTTTTTTAAAAATTTGTTTACATTTTAACGAGTTTGTTTGCTCGTTTCATTCAAAAAATACTCGGATAGGTTTTTCGTAAAGAATGATAGTAAAAACTAAATTATTCAAATAAAACTAAAATTTGTGTTCATTTTAAAATATATCCCCACAATCTTTGTTTGCACCTCAAACTCATGTTTCACGCGTTTGTTCGCTCGTTTCATGCAATAAATACTTGGCAAGATTGTTCGTAAAGAATATACTAAATTATTCAAACGCAAACAAAAATTTATTTACATTTTAAAATATTTCCCCAGAATCTTTTTCAAAAATTTGTTTACATTTTAACGAGTTTGTTTGCTCGTTTCATTCAAAAAATACTCGGATATGTTTTTCGTAAAGAACGATAGTAAAAACTAAATTATTCAAATAAAATCAAAATTTGTGTTCATTTTAAAATATTTCCCCACAATCTTTGTTTGCACATAAAACTCATCTTTCATGCGTTGGTTCGCTCATTTTATAAAAAATAACACGGGTAGATGTTTTATAAAGATTGATTGTAATTACTAAATTATTCAAATGCAAACCAAAATTTGTGTTCATTTTAAAATATTTCTCCACAATCTTTGTTTGCACAGAAAACTCATGTTTCATGCGTTTGTTTCCTCGTTTCATCCAAAAAAAACTCGGATAGATTTTTCGTAAAGAATGATAGTAAATACTAAATTATTCAAATGCAAACAAAAATTTGTGTTCGTTATAAAATATTTGTCCACAATCTTTGTTTGAACCTCAAACTCATGTTTCATGCGTTCGTTCGCTCCATTCATGCAAAAAAACACGGATAGATATTTTGCAATGAATGATAACAAATGCTAAATTATTAAAATTCAAACCAAAATAGGTGTTGATTTTAAAATATTTCTCCACAATCTTTGTTTGCCCCTAAAACTCATGTTTCTTGTGTTTTTTTGCTAGTTTCATTCAAAAAAACCTCGGATAGTTTTTTCGTAAAGAATGATAGTAAATACTAAATTATTCAAATGCAAACCAAAATTTGTGTTCATTTGAAAATATTTCTCCACAATCATTGTTTGCACAGAAAACTCATGTTTCATGCGTTTGTTTCCTCGTTTCATCCAAAAAAAACTCGGATAGATTTTTCGTAAAGAATGATAGTAAATACTAAATTATTAAAATTCAAACCAAAATAGGTGTTCATTTTAAAATATTTCTCCACAATCTTTGTTTGCCCCTAAAACGCATCTTTCTTGTGTTTGTTCGCTCGTTTCATGCCAAAAAAACTCGGCTAGATTTTTCGTAAAGTATGATAGTAAATAAAAAATTATTCAAATGCAAACCAAAATTTCTGTTCAACTTCAAATATTTCTCCACAATATTTGTTTGCACCTAAAATACATGTTTCATGCGTTTGTTCGCTCGTTTTATAGAAAAATAACACAGCTATATTTTTCGTAAATTATTCAAATGAAAACCAAAATTTGTGTCTATTTTAAAATATTTCTCCACAATCTTTGTTTCCACCTAAAACTCATGTTTCGTGCGTTTGTTCGCTCGTTTTATACAAAAAAACTCGGCTTGATTTTTCGTGAAGAACGATAGTAAATACTATACTATTCAAATACAAACCAAAATTTGTGTTCCATTTAAAGTATTTCTCCACAATCTTTATTTTCACCTAAAACTCATGTTTCATGCGCTTGTTTGCTCATTTTATACAAAAATAAAACGGTTAGTTTTTTTCGTAAAGAATGAAAGCAAATACTAAATTATTCAAACGCAAACAAAAATTTGTTTTCAGTTTAAAATATTTCTGCACAATCTCTGTTTGCACCTCAAACTCATGTTTCACGCGTTTGTTCACTCGTTTCAAGCAATAAAACTGAGCTAGATTTTTCGAAAAGAATATACTAATACATGCGTTTGTTCGTTCGTTTCATGCAACAAAAAATCGGCTCGATTTTTTGTTAAGAGTATACTTAATTTTTCAAATGCAGACAAAAATTAGTTTTCATTGTAATGTATTTCTCCACAATCTTTTTTTGCACCTAAAGCTCATGTTTCATGAGTTTGTTTGCTAGTTTCATTCAAAAAAATCTCGGATAGTTTTTTCGTAAAGAATGATAGTAAATACTAAATTATTCAAACGCAAACAAAATTTGTTTTCAGTTTTAAATAGTCCCGCACAATCTTTGTTTGCACCTCAAACTTATGTTTCACGCGTTTGTTCCCTCGTTTCATGCAATAAAAACTGGGCTAGATTTTTTGAAAAGAATATACTAAATTATTCAAATGCAAACCAAAATTTATTTTCATTATAAAACATTTCTCCACAATCTTTGTTTGCACCTCAAATTCATGTTTCATGCGTTTGTTCACACCTTTCATCCAAAAAAACACGGATAGATTTTTTGCAAAGAAGGATAATAAATACTGAATTATTAAAATTCAAACAAAAATAGGTGTTCATTTTAAAATATTTCTCCACAATCTTTGTTTGCCACTAAAACTCATGTTTCTTGTGTTTGTTCGCTCGTTTCATGCCAAAAAAACTCGGCTAGATTTTTCGTAATGTATGATAGTAAATAAAAAATTATTCAAATGCAAACCAAAATTTCTGTTCAACTTCAAATATTTCTCCACAATCTTTGTTTCCACCCAAAACTCATGTTTCGTGCGTTTGTTCGCTCGTTTTATACAAAAAAAACTCGGCTAGATTTTTCGTGAAGAATGATAGTAAATACTATACTATTCAAATGCAAACCAAATTTTGTGTTCAATTTAAAGTATTTCTCCACAATCTTTATTTGTACCTAAAACTCATATTTCATATGTTTGTTCGCTCATTTTATACAAAAATAAAACGGCTAGTTTTTTTAGTAAAGAATGAAAGCAAATACTAAATTATTCAGACGCAAACAAAAATTTGTTTTCAGTTTAAAATATTTCTGCACAATCTATGTTTGCACCCCAAACTCATGTTTCACGCATTTGTCCACTCATTTCATGCAATAAAGACTGGGCTAGATTTTTCGAAAAGAATATACTAAATTATTCAAATGCAAACCAAAATTTATTTTCATTTTAAAATATTTCTCCAAAATCTTTGTTTGCACCTCAAACTCATGTTTCATGCGTCTGTTCGTTCGTTTCATGCAACAAAAAATCGGCTCGACTTTTCGTTAAGAGTATACTTAATTTTTTAAACGCTGACAAAAATTAGTTTTCATTGTAATGTATTTCTCCACAATCTTTTTTTGCACCTAAAGCTCATGTTTCATGAGTTTGTTTGCTAGTTTCCTTCAAAAAAATCTCGGATAGTTTTTTCGTAAAGAATGATAGTAACTACTAAATTATTCAAACGCAAACAAAAATTTGTTTTCAGTTTTAAATATTTCCGCACAATCTTTGTTTGCACCTCAAACTTATGTTTCACGCGTTTGTTCACTCGTTTCATGCAATATAAACTGGACTAGATTTTTCCTTAAGAGTATACTTAATTTCTCCATAAACTTTGTTTGCACCTCAAACTCATATTTTTTGCGTTTGTTCGTTCGTTTCATGCAACAAAAAATCGGCTCGATTTTTCGTTAAGAGTATACTTAATTTTTCAAACGCTGACAAAAATTAATTTTCATTGTAATGTATTTCTCCACAATCGTTTTTTGCACCTAAAGCTCATGTTTCATGAGTTTGTTTGCTAGTTTCATTCAAAAAACCTCGGATAGTTTTTTCGTAAAGAATGATAGTAAGTACTAAATTATTCAAATGCAAACCAAAATTTGTGTTCGTTATAAAATATTTCTCCACAATCTTTGTTTGCACCTCAAACTCATGTTTCATGCGTTTGTTCGCTCCTTTCATCCAAAAAAACACGGATAGATTTTTTGCAAAGAATGATAAAAAATACTAAATTATTAAAAGTCAAACAAAAATAGGTGTTCATTTTAAAATATTTCTCCACAATCTTTGTTTGCCCCTGAAAGTCATGTTTCTTGTGTTTGTTCGCTCGTTTCACGCCAAAAAAACTCGGCTAGATTTTTCGTAAAGTATGATAGTAAATAAAAAATTATTCATATGCAAACCAAAATTTCTGTTCAACTTCAAATATTTCTCCACAATCTTTGTTTGCACCTAAAATACATGTTTCATGCGTTTCTTCGCTCGTTTTATAGAAAAATTACATAGCTATATTTTTCGTAAATTATTCAAATGAAAACCAAAATTTGTGTTTGTTTTAAAATATTTCTCCACAATCTTTGTTTCCACCTAAAACTCATGTTTCGTGCGTTTGTTCGGTCGTTTTATACAAAAAAAACTCGGCTAGATTTTTCGTGAAGAATGATAGTAAATACTATACTATTCAAATGCAAACCAAAATTTGTGTTCAATTTAAAGTATTTCTCCACAATCTTTATTTGCACCTAAAACTCATGTTTCATGCGTTTGTTTGCTCATTTCATACAAAAATAAAGCGGCTAGTTTTTTTCGTAAAGAATGAAAGCAAATACTAAATTATTCAAACGGAAACAAAAATTTGTTTTCAGTTTAAAATATTTCTGCACAATCTATGTTTGCACCTCAAACTCATATTTCACGCGTTTGTCCACTCGTTTCATGCAATAAAAACTGGGCTAGATTTTTCGAAAAGAATATACTAAATTATTCAAATGCAAACCAAAATTTATTTTCATTTTAAAATATTTCTCCACAATCTTTGCTTGCACCTCAAACTCATATTTCATGCGTTTGTTCGTTCGTTTCATGCAACAAAAAATCGGCTCGATTTTTCGTTAAGAGTATACTTAATTTTTCAAACGCAGACAAAAATTAGTTTTCATTGTAATGCTTTTCTCCACAATCTTTTTTTGCACCTAAAGCTCATGTTTCATGAGTTTGGTTGCTAGTTTCATTCAAAAAGACCCCGGATAGTTTTTTCGTAAAGAATGATAGTAAATACTAAATTATTCAAATGCAAACCAAAATTTGTGTTCATTTTAAAATATTTCTCCACAATCTTTGTTTGCACAGAAAACTCATGTTTCATGTGTTTGTTTCCTCGTTTCACCCAAAAAAAACTCGGATAGATTTTTCGTAAAGAATGATAGTAAATACTAAATTATTCAAATGCAAACCAAAATTTGTGTTCGTTATAAAATATTTCTCCACAATCTTTGTTTGCACCTCAAACTCATGTTTCATGCGTTTGTTCGCTCCTTTCATCTAAAAAAACACGGATAGGTTTTTTGCAAAGAATGATAATAAATACTAAATTTTTAAAATTCAAACCAAAATAGGTGTTCATTTTAAAATATTTCTCCACAATCTTTGTTTGCCCCTAAACTCGTGTTTCTTGTGTTTGTTCGCCCATTTCATGCAAAAAAAACTCGGCTAGATTTTTCGTAAAGTATGATAGTAAATAAAAAATTATTCAAATGCAAACCAAAATTTCTGTTCAACTTCAAATATTTCTCCACAATCTTTGTTTGCACCTAAAATACATGTTTCATGCGTTTGTTCGCTCGTTTTATAGAAAAAAAACACAGCTATATTTTTCGTAAAATATTCAAATGCATACCAAAATTTGTGTTTATTTTAAAATATTTCTCCACAATCTTTGTTTCCACCTAAAACTCATGTTACGTGCGTTTGTTCGGCCGTTTTATACAAAAAAAACTCGGCTAGATTTTTCGTGAAGAATGATAGTAAATACTATACTATTCAAATGCAAACCAAAATTTGTGTTCAATTTAAAGTATTTCTCCACAATCTTTATTTGCACCTAAAACTCATGTTTCATGCGTTTGTTTGCTCATTTTATACAAAAATAAAGCGGCTAGTTTTTTTCGTAAAGAATGAAAGCAAATACTAAATTATTCAAACGGAAACAAAAATTTGTTTTCAGTTTAAAATATTTCTGCACAATCTATGTTTGCACCTCAAACTCATATTTCACGCGTTTGTCCACTCGTTTCATGCAATAAAAACTGGGCTAGATTTTTCGAAAAGAATATACTAAATTATTCAAATGCAAACCAAAATTTATTTTCATTTTAAAATATTTCTCCACAATCTTTGCTTGCACCTCAAACTCATATTTCATGCGTTTGTTCGTTCGTTTCATGCAACAAAAAATCGGCTCGATTTTTCGTTAAGAGTATACTTAATTTTTCAAACGCAGACAAAAGTTAGTTTTCATTGTAATGCATTTCTCCACAATCTTTTTTTGCATCTAAAGCTCATGTTTCATGAGTTTGGTTGCTAGTTTCATTCAAAAAGACCCCGGATAGTTTTTTCGCAAAGAATGATAGTAAATACTAAATTATTCAAACGCAAATAAAAATTTGTGTTCATTTTAAAATATTTCTCCACAATCTTTGTTTGCACAGAAAACTCATGTTTCATACGTTTGTTTCCTCGTTTCATCCAAAAAAAACTTGGATAGATTTTTCGTAAAGCATGATATTAAATACTAAATTATTCAAATGCAAACCAAAATTTGTGTTCGTTATAAAATATTTCTCCACAATCTTTGTTTGCACCTCAAACTCATGTTTCATGCGTTTGTTCGCTCCTTTCATCTAAAAAAACAAGGATAGATTTTTGCAAAGAATGATAATAAATACTAAATTGTAAAAATTCAAACCAAAATAGGTGTTCATTTTAAAATATTTCTCCACAATCTTTGTTTGCCCCTAAAATTCGTGTTTCTTGTGTTTGTTCGCTCGTTTGATGCAAAAAAAACTCGGCTAGATTTTTCGTAAAGTATGATAGGAAATAAAAAATTATTCAAATGCAAACCAATGTTTCTGTTCAACTTCAAATATTTCTCCACAATCTTGGTGTGCACCTAAAATACATGTTTCATGCGTTGTTTAGCTCGTTTTATAGAAAAAAAACACCGCTATATTTTTCGTAAATTATTCAAATGCAAACCAAAATTTGTGTTTATTTTAAAATATTTCTCCACAATCTTTGTTTCCACCTAAAACTCATGTTTCGTGCGTTTGTTCGCTCGTTTTATACAAAAAAAACTCGGCTAGATTTTTCGTGAAGAATGATAGTAAATACTATACTATTCAAATGCAAACCAAAATTTGTGTTCAATTTATAGTATTTCTCCACAATCTTTATTTGCACCTAAAGCTCTTGTTTCATGCGTTTGATTGCTCATTTTATACAAAAATAAAACCGCTGGTTTTTTTCGTAAAAAATGAAAGCAAATACTAAATTATTCAAACTCAAACAAAAATTTCTTTTCAGTTCAAAATATTTCTGCACAATCTATGTTTGCACCTCAAACTCATGTTTCACGCGTTTGTCCACTCGTTTCATGCAATAAAAACTGGGCTAGATTTTTCGAAAAGAATATAATAAATTATTCAAATGCAAACCAAAATTTATTTTAATTTTAAAATATTTCTCCACAATCTTTGTTTGCACCTCAAACTCATATTACATGCGTTTGTTCGTTCGTTTCATGCAACAAAAAATCGGCTCGATTTTTCGTTAAGAGTATACTTAATTTTTCAAACGCAGACAAAAATTAGTTTTCATTGTAATGCATTCCTCCACAATCTTTTTTTGCACCTAAAGCTCATGTTTCATGAGTTTGTTTGCTAGTTTCATTCAAAAAAACCTCGGATAGTTTTCTCGTAACGAATGATAGTAAATACTAAATTATTCAAACTCAAATAAAAATTTGTGTTCATTTTAAAATATTTCTCCACAATCTTTGTTTGCACAGAAAACTCATGTTTCAATCGTTTGTTTCCTCGTTTCATCCAAAAAAAACTCGGCTAGATTTTTCGTGAAGAATGATAGTAAATACTATACTATTCAAATGCAAACCAAAATTCGTGTTCAATTTAAAGTATTTCTCCACAATCTTTATTTGCACCTAAAACTCATGTTTCATGCGTTTGTTTGCTCATTTTATACAAAAATAAAGCGGCTAGTTTTTTTCGTAAAGAATGAAAGCAAATACTAAATTATTCAAACGCAAACAAAAATTTGTTTTCAGTTTAAAATATTTCTGCACAATCTATGTTTGCACCTCAAACTCATATTTCACGCGTTTGTCCACTCGTTTCATGCAATAAAAACTGGGCTAGATTTTTCGAAAAGAACAAACTAAATTATTCAAATGCAAACCAAAATTTATTTTCATTTTAAAATATTTCTCCACAATCTTTGCTTGCACCTCAAACTCATATTTCATGCGTTTGTTCGTTCGTTTCATGCAACAAAAAATCGGCTCGATTTTTCGTTAAGAGTATACTTAATTTTTCAAACGCAGACAAAAATTAGTTTTCATTGTAATGCATTTCTCCACAATCTTTTTTTGCATCTAAAGCTCATGTTTCATGAGTTTGGTTGCTAGTTTCATTCAAAAAGACCCCGGATAGTTTTTTCGCAAAGAATGATAGTAAATACTAAATTATTCAAACGCAAATAAAAATTTGTGTTCATTTTAAAATATTTCTCCACAATCTTTGTTTGCACAGAAAACTCATGTTTCATGCGTTTGTTTCCTCGTTTCATCCAAAAAAAACTTGGATAGATTTTTCGTAAAGCATGATAGTAAATACTAAATTATTCAAATGCAAACCAAAATTTGTGTTCGTTATAAAATATTTCTCCACAATCTTTGTTTGCACCTCAAACTCATGTTTCATGCGTTTGTTCGCTCCTTTCATCTAAAAAAACAAGGATAGATTTTTGAAAAGAATGATAATAAATACTAAATTGTAAAAATTCAAACCAAAATAGGTGTTCATTTTAAAATATTTCTCCACAATCTTTGTTTGCCCCTAAAATTCGTGTTTCTTGTGTTTGTTCGCTCGTTTGATGCAAAAAAAACTCGGCTAGATTTTTCGTAAAGTATGATAGGAAATAAAAAATTATTCAAATGCCAACCAATGTTTCTGTTCAACTTCAAATATTTCTCCACAATCTTGGTGTGCACCTAAAATACATGTTTCATGCGTTGTTTAGCTCGTTTTATAGAAAAAAAACACCGCTATATTTTTCGTAAATTATTCAAATGCAAACCAAAATTTGTGTTTATTTTAAAATATTTCTCCACAATCTTTGTTTCCACCTAAAACTCATGTTTCGTGCGTTTGTTCGCTCGTTTTATACAAAAAAAACTCGGCTAGATTTTTCGTGAAGAATGATAGTAAATACTATACTATTCAAATGCAAACCAAAATTTGTGTTCAATTTATAGTATTTCTCCACAATCTTTATTTGCACCTAAAGCTCTTGTTTCATGCGTTTGATTGCTCATTTTATACAAAAATAAAACCGCTGGTTTTTTTCGTAAAAAATGAAAGCAAATACTAAATTATTCAAACTCAAACAAAAATTTCTTTTCAGTTCAAAATATTTCTGCACAATCTATGTTTGCACCTCAAACTCATGTTTCACGCGTTTGTCCACTCGTTTCATGCAATAAAAACTGGGCTAGATTTTTCGAAAAGAATATACTAAATTATTCAAATGCAAACCAAAATTTATTTTAATTTTAAAATATTTCTCCACAATCTTTGTTTGCACCTCAAACTCATATTTCATGCGTTTGTTCGTTCGTTTCATGCAACAAAAAATCGGCTCGATTTTTCGTTAAGAGTATACTTAATTTTTCAAACGCAGACAAAAATTAGTTTTCATTGTAATGCATTCCTCCACAATCTTTTTTTGCACCTAAAGCTCATGTTTCATGAGTTTGTTTGCTAGTTTCATTCAAAAAAACCTCGGATAGTTTTCTCGTAACGAATGATAGTAAATACTAAATTATTCAAACTCAAATAAAAATTTGTGTTCATTTTAAAATATTTCTCCACAATCTTTGTTTGCACAGAAAACTCATGTTTCAATCGTTTGTTTCCGCGTTTCATCCAAAAAAAACTCGGCTAGATTTTTCGTGAAGAATGATAGTAAGTACTATACTATTCAAATGCAAACCAAAATTCGTGTTCAATTTAAAGTATTTCTCCACAATCTTTATTTGCACCTAAAACTCATGTTTCATGCGTTTGTTTGCTCATTTTATACAAAAATAAAGCGGCTAGTTTTTTTCGTAAAGAATGAAAGCAAATACTAAATTATTCAAACGCAAACAAAAATTTGTTTTCAGTTTAAAATATTTCTGCACAATCTATGTTTGCACCTCAAACTCATATTTCACGCGTTTGTCCACTCGTTTCATGCAATAAAAACTGGGCTAGATTTTTCGAAAAGAACATACTAAATTATTCAAATGCAAACCAAAATTTATTTTCATTTTAAAATATTTCTCCACAATCTTTGCTTGCACCTCAAACTCATATTTCATGCGTTTGTTCGTTCGTTTCATGCAACAAAAAATCGGCTCGATTTTTCGTTAAGAGTATACTTAATTTTTCAAACGCAGACAAAAATTAGTTTTCATTGTAATGCATTTCTCCACAATCTTTTTTTGCATCTAAAGCTCATGTTTCATGAGTTTGGTTGCTAGTTTCATTCAAAAAGACCCCGGATAGTTTTTTCGTAAAGAATGATAGTAAATACTAAATTATTCAAAAGCAAATAAAAATTTGTGTTCATTTTAAAATATTTCTCCACAATCTTTGTTTGCACAGAAAACTCATGTTTCATGCGTTTGTTTCCTCGTTTCATCCAAAAAAAACTTGGATAGATTTTTCGTAAAGAATGATAGTAAATACTAAATTATTCAAATGTAAACCAAAATTTGTGTTCGTTATAAAATATTTCTCCACAATCTTTGTTTGCACCTCAAACTCATGTTTCATGCGTTTGTTCGCTCCTTTCATCTAAAAAAACACGGATAGATTTTTGCAAAGAATGATAATAAATACTAAATTTTTAAAATTCAAACCAAAATAGGTGTTCATTTTAAAATATTTCTCCACAATCTTTGTTTGCCCCTAAAATTCGTGTTTCTTGTGTTTGTTCGCTCGTTTCATGCAAAAAAAACTCGGCAAGATTTTTCGTAAAGTATGATAGGAAATAAAAAATTATTCAAATGCAAACCAAAATTTCTGTTCAACTTCAAATATTTCTCCACAATCTTGGTGTGCACCGAAAATACATGTTTCATGCGTTGTTTCGCTCGTTTTATAGAAAAAAAACACAGCTATATTTTTCGTAAATTATTCAAATGCAAACCAAAATTTGTGTTTATTTTAAAATATTTCTCCACAATCTTTGTTTCCACCTAAAACTCATGTTTCGTGCGTTTGTTCGCTCGTTTTATACAAAAAAAACTCGGCTAGATTTTTCGTGAAGAATGAGAGTAAATACTATACTATTCAAATGCAAACCAAAATTTGTGTTCAATTTAAAGTATTTCTCCACAATCTTTATTAGCACCTAAAGCTCTTGTTTCATGCGTTTGATTGCTCATTTTATACAAAAATAAAACCGCTAGTTTTTTTCGTAAAAAATGAAAGCAAATACTAAATTATTCAAACGCAAACAAAAATTTGTTTTCAGTTCAAAATATTTCTGCACAATCTATGTTTACACCTCAAACTCATGTTTCACGCGTTTGTCCACTCGTTTCATGCAATAAAAAACTAGGCTAGATTTTTCGAAAAGAATATACTAAATTATTCAAATGCAAACCAAAATTTATTTTCATTTTAAAATATTTCTCCACAATCTTTGTTTGCACCTCAAACTCATATTTCATGCGTTTGTTCGTTCGTTTCATGCAACAAAAAATCGGCTCGATTTTTCGTTAAGAGTATACTTAATTTTTCAAATGCAGACAAAAATTAGTTTTCATTGTAATGCATTTCTCCACAATCTTTTTTTGCACCTAAAGCTCATGTTTCATGAGTTTGTTTGCTAGTTTCATTCAAAAAAACCTCGGATAGTTTTCTCGTAACGAATGATAGTAAATACTAAATTATTCAAACTCAAATAAAAATTTGTGTTCATTTTAAAATATTTCTCCACAATCTTTGTTTGCACAGAAAACTCATGTTTCAAGCGTTTGTTTCCTCGTTTCATCCAAAAAAAACTCGGCTAGATTTTTCGTGAAGAATGATAGTAAATACTATACTATTCAAATGCAAACCAAAATTCGTGTTCAATTTAAAGTATTTCTCCACAATCTTTATTTGCACCTAAAACTCATGTTTCATGCGTTTGTTTGCTCATTTTATACAAAAATAAAGCGGCTAGTTTTTTTCGTAAAGAATGAAAGCAAATACTAAATTATTCAAACGCAAACAAAAATTTGTTTTCAGTTTAAAATATTTCTGCACAATCTATGTTTGCACCTCAAACTCATATTTCACGCGTTTGTCCACTCGTTTCATGCAATAAAAACTGGGCTAGATTTTTCGAAAAGAACATACTAAATTATTCAAATGCAAACCAAAATTTATTTTCATTTTAAAATATTTCTCCACAATCTTTGCTTGCACCTCAAACTCATATTTCATGCGTTTGTTCGTTCGTTTCATGCAACAAAAAATCGGCTCGATTTTTCGTTAAGAGTATACTTAATTTTTCAAACGCAGACAAAAATTAGTTTTCATTGTAATGCATTTCTCCACAATCTTTTTTTGCATCTAAAGCTCATGTTTCATGAGTTTGGTTGCTAGTTTCATTCAAAAAGACCCCGGATAGTTTTTTCGTAAAGAATGATAGTAAATACTAAATTATTCAAAAGCAAATAAAAATTTGTGTTCATTTTAAAATATTTCTCCACAATCTTTGTTTGCACAGAAAACTCATGTTTCATGCGTTTGTTTCCTCGTTTCATCCAAAAAAAACTTGGATAGATTTTTCGTAAAGAATGATAGTAAATACTAAATTATTCAAATGTAAACCAAAATTTGTGTTCGTTATAAAATATTTCTCCACAATCTTTGTTTGCACCTCAAACTCATGTTTCATGCGTTTGTTCGCTCCTTTCATCTAAAAAAACACGGATAGATTTTTGCAAAGAATGATAATAAATACTAAATTTTTAAAATTCAAACCAAAATAGGTGTTCATTTTAAAATATTTCTCCACAATCTTTGTTTGCCCCTAAAATTCGTGTTTCTTGTGTTTGTTCGCTCGTTTCATGCAAAAAAAACTCGGCAAGATTTTTCGTAAAGTATGATAGGAAATAAAAAATTATTCAAATGCAAACCAAAATTTCTGTTCAACTTCAAATATTTCTCCACAATCTTGGTGTGCACCGAAAATACATGTTTCATGCGTTGTTTCGCTCGTTTTATAGAAAAAAAACACAGCTATATTTTTCGTAAATTATTCAAATGCAAACCAAAATTTGTGTTTATTTTAAAATATTTCTCCACAATCTTTGTTTCCACCTAAAACTCATGTTTCGTGCGTTTGTTCGCTCGTTTTATACAAAAAAAACTCGGCTAGATTTTTCGTGAAGAATGAGAGTAAATACTATACTATTCAAATGCAAACCAAAATTTGTGTTCAATTTAAAGTATTTCTCCACAATCTTTATTAGCACCTAAAGCTCTTGTTTCATGCGTTTGATTGCTCATTTTATACAAAAATAAAACCGCTAGTTTTTTTCGTAAAAAATGAAAGCAAATACTAAATTATTCAAACGCAAACAAAAATTTGTTTTCAGTTCAAAATATTTCTGCACAATCTATGTTTGCACCTCAAACTCATGTTTCACGCGTTTGTCCACTCGTTTCATGCAATAAAAAACTAGGCTAGATTTTTCGAAAAGAATATACTAAATTATTCAAATGCAAACCAAAATTTATTTTCATTTTAAAATATTTCTCCACAATCTTTGTTTGCACCTCAAACTCATATTTCATGCGTTTGTTCGTTCGTTTCATGCAACAAAAAATCGGCTCGATTTTTCGTTAAGAGTATACTTAATTTTTCAAATGCAGACAAAAATTAGTTTTCATTGTAATGCATTTCTCCACAATCTTTTTTTGCACCTAAAGCTCATGTTTCATGAGTTTGTTTGCTAGTTTCATTCAAAAAAACCTCGGATAGTTTTCTCGTAACGAATGATAGTAAATACTAAATTATTCAAACTCAAATAAAAATTTGTGTTCATTTTGAAATATTTCTCCACAATCTTTGTTTGCACAGAAAACTCATGTTTCAAGCGTTTGTTTCCTCGTTTCATCCAAAAAAAACTCGGCTAGATTTTTCGTGAAGAATGATAGTAAATACTATACTATTCAAATGCAAACCAAAATTCGTGTTCAATTTAAAGTATTTCTCCACAATCTTTATTTGCACCTAAAACTCATGTTTCATGCGTTTGTTTGCTCATTTTATACAAAAATAAAGCGGCTAGTTTTTTTCGTAAAGAATGAAAGCAAATACTAAATTATTCAAACGCAAACAAAAATTTGTTTTCAGTTTAAAATATTTCTGCACAATCTATGTTTGCACCTCAAACTCATATTTCACGCGTTTGTCCACTCGTTTCATGCAATAAAAACTGGGCTAGATTTTTCGAAAAGAACATACTAAATTATTCAAATGCAAACCAAAATTTATTTTCATTTTAAAATATTTCTCCACAATCTTTGCTTGCACCTCAAACTCATATTTCATGCGTTTGTTCGTTCGTTTCATGCAACAAAAAATCGGCTCGATTTTTCGTTAAGAGTATACTTAATTTTTCAAACGCAGACAAAAATTAGTTTTCATTGTAATGCATTTCTCCACAATCTTTTTTTTCATCTAAAGCTCATGTTTCATGAGTTTGGTTGCTAGTTTCATTCAAAAAGACCCCGGATAGTTTTTTCGTAAAGAATGATAGTAAATACTAAATTATTCAAAAGCAAATAAAAATTTGTGTTCATTTTAAAATATTTCTCCACAATCTTTGTTTGCACAGAAAACTCATGTTTCATGCGTTTGTTTCCTCGTTTCATCCAAAAAAAACTTGGATAGATTTTTCGTAAAGAATGATAGTAAATACTAAATTATTCAAATGTAAACCAAAATTTGTGTTCGTTATAAAATATTTCTCCACAATCTTTGTTTGCACCTCAAACTCATGTTTCATGCGTTTGTTCGCTCCTTTCATCTAAAAAAACACGGATAGATTTTTGCAAAGAATGATAATAAATACTAAATTTTTAAAATTCAAACCAAAATAGGTGTTCATTTTAAAATATTTCTCCACAATCTTTGTTTGCCCCTAAAATTCGTGTTTCTTGTGTTTGTTCGGTCGTTTCATGCAAAAAAAACTCGGCAAGATTTTTCGTAAAGTATGATAGGAAATAAAAAATTATTCAAATGCATACCAAAATTTCTGTTCAACTTCAAATATTTCTCCACAATCATGGTGTGCACCGAAAATACATGTTTCATGCGTTGTTTCGCTCGTTTTATAGAAAAAAAACACAGCTATATTTTTCGTAAATTATTCAAGTGCAAACCAAAATTTGTGTTTATTTTAAAATATTTCTCCACAATCTTTGTTTCCACCTAAAACTCATGTTTCGTGCGTTTGTTCGCTCGTTTTATACAAAAAAAACTCGGCTAGATTTTTCGTGAAGAATGAGAGTAAATACTATACTATTCAAATGCAAACCAAAATTTGTGTTCAATTTAAAGTATTTCTCCACAATCTTTATTAGCACCTAAAGCTCTTGTTTCATGCGTTTGATTGCTCATTTTATACAAAAATAAAACCGCTAGTTTTTTTCGTAAAAAATGAAAGCAAATACTAAATTATTCAAACGCAAACAAAAATTTGTTTTCAGTTCAAAATATTTCTGCACAATCTATGTTTGCACCTCAAACTCATGTTTCACGCGTTTGTCCACTCGTTTCATGCAATAAAAACTGGGCTAGATTTTTCGAAAAGAATATACTAAATTATTCAAATGCAAACCAAAATTTATTTTCATTTTAAAATATTTCTCCACAATCTTTGTTTGCACCTCAAACTCATATTTCATGCGTTTGTTCGTTCGTTTCATGCAACAAAAAATCGGCTCGATTTTTCGTTAAGAGTATACTTAATTTTTCAAATGCAGACAAAAATTAGTTTTCATTGTAATGTATTTCTCCACAATCTTTTTTTGCACCTAAAGCTCATGTTTCATGAGTTTGTTTGCTAGTTTCATTCAAAAAAACCTCGGATAGTTTTTTCGTAAAGAATGATAGTAAATACTAAATTATTCAAATGAAAACCAAAATTTGTGTTTATTTTAAAATATTTCTCCACAATCTTTGTTTCCGACTAAAACTCATGTTTCGTCCGTTTGTTCGCTCCTTTTATACCAAAAAAACTCGGCTAGATTTTTCGTGAAGAATGATAGTAAATACTATACTATTCAACTGCAAACCAAAATTTGTGTTTAATTTACAGTATTTCTCCACAATCTTTATTTGTACCTAAAACTCATGTTTCATGCGTTTGTTTGCTCATTTTATACAAAAATAAAACGGCTAGTTTTTTTCGTAAAGAATGAAAGCAAATACTAAATTATTCAAACGCAAACAAAAATTTGTTTTCAGTTTAAAATATTTCTGCACAATCTATGTTTGTACCCCAAACTCATGTTTCACGCGTTTGTCCACTCGTTTCATGCAATAAAAACTGGGCTTGCTTTTTCGAAAAGAATATACTAAATTATTCAAATGCAAACCAAAATTTATTTTCATTTTAAAATATTTCTCCACAATCTTTGTTTGCACCTCAAACTCATATTTCATGCGTTTGTTCGTTCGTTTCATGCAACAATAAATCGGCTCGATTTTTCGTTAAGAGTATACTTAATTTTTCAAACGCAGACAAAAATTAGTTTTCATTGTAATGTATTTCTCCACAATCTTTTTTTGCACCTAAAGCTCTTGTTTCATGAGTTTGTTTGCTAGTTTCATTCAAAAAAACCTCGGATAGTTTTTTCGTAAAGAATGATAGTAAATACTAAATTATTCAAATGAAAAGCAAAATTTGTGTTTATTTTAAAATATTTCTCCACAATCTTTGTTTCCGCCTAAAACTCATGTTTCGTCCGTTTGTTCGCTCCTTTTATACAAAAAAAACTCGGCTAGATTTTTCGTGAAGAATGATAGTAAATACTATACTATTCAAATGCAAACCCATACAAAAATAAAACGGCTAGTTTTTTCCGTAAAGAATGAAAGTAAATACTAAATTATTCAAACGCGAACAAAAATTTGTTTTCAGTTTAAAATATTTCTGCACAATCTATGTTTGTACCCCAAACTCATGTTTCACGCGTTTGTCCACTCGTTTCATGCAATAAAGACTTGGCTAGATTTTTCGAAAAGAATATACTAAATTATTCAGATGCAAACCAACATTTATTTTCATTTTAAAATATTTCTCCACAATCTTTGTTTGCACCTCAAACTCATATTTCATGCGTTTGTTCGTTCGTTTCATGCAACAAAAAATCGGCTCGATTTTTCGTTAAGAGTATACTTAATTTTTCAAACGCAGACAAAAATTAGTTTTCATTGTAATGTATTTCTCCACAATCTTTTTTTGCACCTAAAGCTCATGTTTCATGAGTTTGTTTGCTAGTTTCATTCAAAAAAACCTCGGATAGTTTTTTCGTAAAGAATGATAGTAAATACTAAATTATTCAAATGAAAACCAAAATTTGTGTTTATTTCAAAATATTTCTCCACAATCTTTGTTTCCGCCTAAAACTCATGTTTCGTCCGTTTGTTCGCTCCTTTTATACAAAAAAAACTCGGCTAGATTTTTCGTGAAGAATGATAGTAAATACTATACTATTCAACTGCAAACCAAAATTTCTGTTTAATTTAAAGTATTTCTCCACAATCTTTATTTGTACCTAAAACTCATGTTTCATGCGTTTGTTTGCTCATTTTATACAAAAATAAAACGGCTAGTTTTTTCCGTAAAGAATGAAAGCAAATACTAAATTATTCAAACGCAAACAAAAATTTGTTTTCAGTTTAAAATATTTCTGCACAATCTATGTTTGTACCCCAAACTCATGTTTCACGCGTTTGTCCACTCGTTTCATGCAATAAAGACTGGGCTAGATTTTTCGAAAAGAATATACTAAATTATTCAAATGCAAACCAACATTTATTTTCATTTTAAGATATTTCTCCAAAATCCTTGTTTGCACCTCAAACTCATATTTCATGCGTTTGTTCGTTCGTTTCATGCAACAAAAAATCGGCTCGATTTTTCGTTAACAGTATACTTAATTTTTCAAACGCAGACAAAAATTAGTTTTCATTGTAATGTATTTCTCCACAATCTTTTTTTGCACCTAAAGCTCATGTTTCATGAGTTTGTTTGCTAGTTTCATTCAAAAAAACCTCGGATAGTTTTCTCGTAAAGAAAGATAGTAAATACTAAATTATTCAAACGCAAATAAAAATTTGTGTTCATTTTAAAATATTTCTCCACAATCTTTGTTTGCACAGAAAACTCATGTTTCAAGCGTTTGTTTCCTCGTTTCATCCAAAAAAACTCGGCTAGATTTTTCGTGAAGAATGATAGTAAATACTATACTATTCAAATGCAAACCAAAATTTGTGTTCAATTTAAAGTATTTCTCCACAATCTTTATTTGCACCTAAAACTCATGTTTCATGCGTTTGTTTGCTCATTTTATACAAAAATAAAGCGGCTAGTTTTTTTCGTAAAGAATGAAAGCAAATACTAAATTATTCAAACGCAAACAAAAATTTGTTTTCAGTTTAAAATATTTCTGCACAATCTATGTTTGCACCTCAAACTCATATTTCACGCGTTTGTCCACTCGTTTCATGCAATAAAAACTGGGCTAGATTTTTCGAAAAGAATATACTAAATTATTCAAATGCAAACCAAAATTTATTTTCATTTTAAAATATTTCTCCACAATCTTTGCTTGCACCTCAAACTCATATTTCATGCGTTTGTTCGTTCGTTTCATGCAACAAAAAATCGGCTCGATTTTTCGTTAAGAGTATACTTAATTTTTCAAACGCAGACAAAAGTTAGTTTTCATTGTAATGCATTTCTCCACAATCTTTTTTTGCATCTAAAGCTCATGTTTCATGAGTTTGGTTGCTAGTTTCATTCAAAAAGACCCCGGATAGTTTTTTCGCAAAGAATGATAGTAAATACTAAATTATTCAAACGCAAATAAAAATTTGTGTTCATTTTAAAATATTTCTCCACAATCTTTGTTTGCACAGAAAACTCATGTTTCATGCGTTTGTTTCCTCGTTTCATCCAAAAAGAACTTGGATAGATTTTTCGTAAATAATGATAGTAAATACTAAATTATTCAAATGCAAACTAAAATTTGTGTTCGTTATAAAATATTTCTCCACAATCTTTGTTTGCACCTCAAACTCATGTTTCATGCGTTTGTTCGCTCCTTTCATCTAAAAAAACACGGATAGATTTTTGCAAAGAATGATAATAAATACTAAATTGTTAAAATTCAAACCAAAATAGGTGTTCATTTTAAAATATTTCTCCACAATCTTTGTTTGCCCCTAAAATTCGTGTTTCTTGTGTTTGTTCGCTCGTTTCATGCAAAAAAAACTCGGCTAGATTTTTCGTAATGTATGATAGGAAATAAAAAATTATTCAAATACAAACCAAAATTTATGTTCAACTTCAAATATTTCTCCACAATCTTGGTGTGGACCTAAAATACATGTTTCATGCGTTGTTTCGCTCGTTTTATAGAAAAAAAACACAGCTATATTTTTCGTAAATTATTCAAATGCAAACCAAAATTTGTGTTTATTTTAAAATATTTCTCCACAATCTTTGTTTCCACCTAAAACTCATGTTTCGTGCGTTTGTTCGCTCGTTTTATACAAAAAAAACTCGGCTAGATTTTTCGTGAAGAGTGATAGTAAATACTATACTATTCAAATGCAAACAAAAATTTGTGTTCAATTTAAAGTATTTCTCCACAATCTTTATTTGCACCTAAAGCTCTTGTTTCATGCGTTTGATTGCTCATTTTATACAAAAATAAAACCGCTCGTTTTTTTCGTAAAAAATGAAAGCAAATACTAAATTATTCAAACGCAAACAAAAATTTGTTTTCAGTTCAAAATATTTCTGCACAATCTATGTTTGCACCTCAAACTCATGTTTCACGCGTTTGTCCACTCGTTTCATGCAATAAAAAACTAGGCTAGATTTTTCGAAAAGAATATACTAAATTATTCAAATGCAAACAAAAATTTATTTTCATTTTAAAATATTTCTCCACAATCTTTGTTTGCACCTCAAACTCATATTTCATGCGTTTGTTCGTTCGTTTCATGCAACAAAAAATCGGCTCGATTTTTCGTTAAGAGTATACTTAATTTTTCAAATGCAGACAAAAATTAGTTTTCATTGTAATGCATTTCTCCACAATCTTTTTTTGCACCTAAAGCTCATGTTTCATGAGTTTGTTTGCTAGTTTCATTCAAAAAAACCTCGGATAGTTTTCTCGTAAAGAATGATAGTAAATACTAAATTATTCAAACTCAAATAAAAATTTGTGTTCATTTTAAAATATTTCTCCACAATCTTTGTTTGCACAGAAAACTCATGTTTCAAGCGTTTGTTTCCTCGTTTCATCCAAAAAAAACTCGGCTAGATTTTTCGTGAAGAATGATAGTAAATACTATACTATTCAAATGCAAACCAAAATTTGTGTTCAATTTAAAGTATTTCTCCACAATCTTTATTTGCACCTAAAACTCATGTTTCATGCGTTTGTTTGCTCATTTTATACAAAAATAAAGCGGCTAGTTTTTTTCGTAAAGAATGAAAGCAAATACTAAATTATTCAAACGCAAACAAAAATTTGTTTTCAGTTTAAAATATTTCTGCACAATCTATGTTTGCACCTCAAACTCATATTTCACGCGTTTGTCCACTCGTTTCATGCAATAAAAACTGGGCTAGATTTTTCGAAAAGAATAACAAAATTTATTTTCATTTTAAAATATTTCTCCACAATCTTTTCTTGCACCTCAAACTCATATTTCATGCGTTTGTTCGTTCGTTTCATGCAACAAAAAATCGGCTCGATTTTTCGTTAAGAGTATACTTTATTTTTCAAACGCAGACAAAAATTAGTTTTCATTGTAATGTATTTCTCCACAATCTTTTTTTGCACCTAAAGCTCATGTTTCATGAGTTTGTTTGCTAGTTTCATTCAAAAAAACCTCGGATAGTTTTCTCGTAAAGAATGATAGTAAACACTAAATTATTCAAACGCAAAGAAAAATTTGTGTTCATTTTAAAATATTTCTCCACAATATTTGTTTGCACAGAAAACTCATGTTTCAAGCGTTTGTTTCCTCGTTTCATCCAAAAAAAAGTCGGCTAGATTTTTCGTGAAGAAATGATAGTAAATACTATACTATTCAAATGCAAACCAAAATTTGTGTTCAATTTAAAATATTTCTCCACAATCTTTATTTGCACCTAAAACTCATGTTTTATGCGTTTGTTTGCTCATTTTATACAAAAATAAAGCGGCTAGTTTTTTTCGTAAAGAATGAAAGCAAATACTAAATTATTCAAACGCAAACAAAAATTTGTTTTCAGTTTAAAATATTTCTGCACAATCTATGTTTGCACCTCAAACTCATATTTCACGCGTTTGTCCACTCGTTTCATGCAATAAAAACTGGGCTAGATTTTTCGAAAAGAATATACTAAATTATTCAAATGCAAACCAAAATTTATTTTCATTTTAAAATATTTCTCCACAATCTTTGCTTGCACCTCAAACTCATATTTCATGCGTTTGTTCGTTCGTTTCATGCAACAAAAAATCGGCTCGATTTTTCGTTAAGAGTATACTTAATTTTTCAAATGCAAACAAAAATTAGTTTTCATTGTAATGCATTTCTCCACAATCTTTTTTTGCACCTAAAGCTCATGTTTCATGAGTTTGTTTGCTAGTTTCATTCAAAAAAACCTCGGATAGTTTTCTCGTAAAGAATGATAGTAAACACTAAATTATTCAAACGCAAAGAAAAATTTGTGTTCATTTTAAAATATTTCTCCACAATCTTTGTTTGCACAGAAAACTCATGTTTCAAGCGTTTGTTTCCTCGTTTCATCCAAAAAAAAGTCGGCTAGATTTTTCGTGAAGAAATGATAGTAAATACTATACTATTCAAATGCAAACCAAAATTTGTGTTCAATTTAAAATATTTCTCCACAATCTTTATTTGCACCTAAAACTCATGTTTTATGCGTTTGTTTGCTCATTTTATACAAAAATAAAGCGGCTAGTTTTTTTCGTAAAGAATGAAAGCAAATACTAAATTATTCAAACGCAAACAAAAATTTGTTTTCAGTTTAAAATATTTCTGCACAATCTATGTTTGCACCTCAAACTCATATTTCACGCGTTTGTCCACTCGTTTCATGCAATAAAAACTGGGCTAGATTTTTCGAAAAGAATATACTAAATTATTCAAATGCAAACCAAAATTTATTTTCATTTTAAAATATTTCTCCACAATCTTTGCTTGCACCTCAAACTCATATTTCATGCGTTTGTTCGTTCGTTTCATGCAACAAAAAATCGGCTCGATTTTTCGTTAAGAGTATACTTAATTTTTCAAACGCAGACAAAAATTAGTTTTCATTGTAATGCATCTCTCCACAATCTTTTTTTGCATCTAAAGCTCATGTTTCATGAGTTTGGTTGCTAGTTTCATTCAAAAAGACACCGGATAGTTTTTTCGTAAAGAATGATAGTAAATACTAAATTATTCAAACGCAAATAAAAATTTGTCTTCATTTTAAAATATTTCTCCACAATCTTTGTTTGCACAGAAAACTCATGTTTCATGCGTTTGTTTCCTCGTTTCATCCAAAAAAAACTTGGATAGATTTTTCGTAAAGAATGATAGTAAATACTAAATTATTCAAATGCAAACCAAAATTTGTGTTCGTTATAAAATATTTCTCCACAATCTTTGTTTGCACCTCAAACTCATGTTTCATGCGTTTGATCGCTCCTTTCATCTAAAAAAACAGGGATAGATTTTTGCAAAGAATGATAATAAATACTAAATTTTTAAAATTCAAACCAAAATAGGTGTTCATTTTAAAATATTTATCCACAATCTTTGTTTGCCCCTAAAATTCGTGTTTCTTGTGTTTGTTCGCTCGTTTCATGCAAAAAAAACTCGGCTAGATTTTTCGTAATGTATGATAGGAAATAAAAAATTATTCAAATGCAAACCAAAATTTCTGTTCAACTTCAAATATTTCTCCACAATCTTGGTGTGCACCTAAAATACATGTTTCATGCGTTGTTTCGCTCGTTTTATAGAAAAAAAACACAGCTATATTTTTCGTAAATTATTCAAATGCAAACCAAAATTTGTGTTTATTTTAAAATATTTCTCCACAATCTTAGTTTCCACCTAAAACTCATGTTTCGTGCGTTTGTTCGCTCGTTTTATACAAAAAAAACTCGGCTAGATTTTTCGTGAAGAATGATAGTAAATACTATACTATTCAAATGCAAACCAAAATTTGTGTTCAATTTAAAGTATTTCTCCACAATCTTTATTAGCACCTAAAGCTCTTGTTTCATGCGTTTGATTGCTCATTTTATACAAAAATAAAACCGCTAGTTTTTTTCGTAAAAAATGAAAGCAAATTCTAAATTATTCAAACGCAAACAAAAATTTGTTTTCAGTTCAAAATATTTCTGCACAATCTATGTTTGCACCTCAAACTCATGTTTCACGCGTTGGTCCGCTCGTTTCATGCAATAAAAACTGGGCTAGATTTTTCGAAAAGAATATACTAAATTATTCAAATGCAAACCAAAATTTATTTTCATTTTAAAATATTTCTCCACAATCTTTGTTTGCACCTCAAACTCATATTTCATGCGTTTGTTCGTTCGTTTCATGCAACAAAAAATCGGCTCGATTTTTCGTTAAGTATGATAGTAAATAAAAAATTATTCAAATGCAAACCAAAATATCTGTTCAATTTCAAATATTTCTCCATAATCTTTGTTTGCACCTAAAATACATGTTTCATGCATTTTTTCACTCATTTTATAGAAAAAAAACACAGCTATATTTTTCGTAAATTATTCAAATGCAAACCAAAATTTGTGTTTATTTTAAAATATTTCTCCACAATCTTTGTTTCCACTTTAAACTCATGTTTCGTGCGTTTGTTCGCTCGTTTTATACAAAAAAAACTCGGCTAGAATTTTCGTGAAGAAATGATAGTACTATTCAAGTGCAAACCAAAATTTGTGTTCAATTTAAAGTATTTCTCCACAATCTTTATTTGCACCTAAAACTCATGTTTCATGCGTTTGTTTGCTCATTTTATACAAAAATAAAACTGCTAGTTTTTTTCGTAAAGAATGAAAGCAAATACTAAATTATTCAAATGCAAACAAAAATTTGTTTTCTGTTCAAAATATTTCTCCAAAATCTTTGTTTGCACCTCAAACTTATGTTTCACGCGGTTGTTCACTCGTTTCATGCAATAAAAACTAGGCTAGATTTTTCGAAAGAATATACTAAATTATTCAAATGCAAACCAAAATTTATTTTCATTTTAAAATATTTCTCCACAATCTTTGTTTGCACCTCAAACTCAAATTTCATGCGTATGTTCGTTCGTTTCATGCAACAAAAAATCGGCTCGATTTTTCGTTAAGAGTATACTTAATTTTTCAAACGCAGACAAAAATTAGTTTTCATTGTAATGTATTTCTCCACAATCGTTTTTTGCACCTAATGCTCATGTTTCATGAGTTTCTTTGCTAGTTTCATTAAAAAAACCTCGGATTGTTTTTTCGTAAAGAATGATAGTAAATACTAAATTATTCAAATGCAAACCAAAATTTGTGTTCATTTTAAAATATTTCTCCACAATCTTTGTTTGCACAGAAAACTCATGTTTCAAGCGTTTGTTTCCTCGTTTCATCCAAAAAAACCTCGGCTAGATTTTTCGTGAAGAATGATAGTAAATACTATACTATTCAAATGCAAACCAAAATTTGTGTTCATTTTAAAGTATTTCTCCACAATCTTTATTTGCACCTAAAACTCATGTTTCATGCGTTTTATTTGCTCATTTTATACAAAAATAAAACGGCTAGTTTTTTTCGTAAAGAATGAAAGCAAATACTAAATTATTCAAACGCAAACAAAAATTTGTTTTCAGTTTAAAATATTTCCGCACAATCTTTGTTTGCACCTCAAACTCATGTTTCACGCGTTTGTTCACTCGTTTCATGCAATAAAAACTGGGCTAGATTTTTCGAAAAGAATATACTAAATTATTCAAATGCAAACCAAAATTTATTTTCATTTTAAAATATTTCTCCACAAATCTTTGTTTGCACCTCAAACTCGTATTTCATGCGTTTGTTCGTTCGTTTCATGCAACAAAAAATCGGCTCGATTTTTCGTTAAGAGTATACTTAATTTTTCAAACGCAGACAAAAATTAGTTTTCATTGTATTGTATTTCTCCACAATCTTTTTTTGCACCTAAAGCTCATGTTTCATGAGTTTGTTTGCTAGTTTCATTCAAAAAAACCTCGGCTAGTTTTTTCGTAAAGAATGATAGTAAATACTAAATTATTCAAATGCAAACCAAAATTTGTGTTCATTTTAAAATATTTCTCCACAATCTTTGTTTGCCTCTAAAACTCGTGTTTCTTGTGTTTGTTCGCTCGTTTCATGCAAAAAAAACTCGGCTAGATTTTTCGTTAAGTATGATAGTAAATAAAAAATTATTCAAATGCAAACCAAATTATCTGTTCAACTTCAAATATTTCTCCATAATCTTTGTTTGCACCTAAAATACATGTTTCATGCATTTTTTCACTTGTTTTATAGAAAAAAACACAGCTATATTTTTCGTAAATTATTCAAATGCAAACCAAAATTTGTGTATATTTTAAAATATTTCTCCACAGTCTTTGTTTCCACCTTAAACTCATGTTTCGTGCGTTTGTTCGCTCGTTTTATACAAAAAAAACTCGGCTAGAATTTTCGTGAAGAATGATAGTACTATTCAAATGCAAACCAAAATTTGTGTTCAATTTAAAGTATTTCTCCACAATCTTTATTTGCACCTCAAACTCATGTTTCAGGCGTTTGGTTGCTCATTTTATACAAAAATAAAACGGCTAGTTTTTTTCGTAAAGAATGAAAGCAAATACTAAATTATTCAAACGCAAACAAAAATTTGTTTTCAGTTTAAAATATTTCTGCACAATCTGTGTTTGCACCTCAAACTCATTTTTCACGCGTTTGTCCACTCGTTTCATGCAATAAAAACTGGGCTAGATTTTTCGAAAAGAATATACTAAATTATTCAAATGCAAACCAAAATTTATCTTCATTTTAAAATATTTCTCCACAATCTTTGTTTGCACCTCAAACTCATATTTCATGAGTTTGTTCGTTCGTTTCATGCAACAAAAAATCGGCTCGATTTTTCGTTAAGAGTATACTTTATTTTTCAAACGCAGACAAAAATTAGTTTTCATTGTAATGTATTTCTCCACAATCTTTTTTTGCACCTAAAGCTCATGTTTCATGAGTTTGTTTGCTAGTTTCATTCCAAAAACCTCGGATAGTTTTTTCGTAAAGAATGATAGTAAATACTAAATTATTCAAATGCAAACAAAAATTTGTGTTCGTTTTAAAATATTTCTCCACAATCTTTGTTTGCACAGAAAACTCATGTTTCAAGCGTTTGTTTCCTCGTTTCATCCAAGAAAAACTCGACTAGATTTTTCGTGAAGAATAATAGTAAATACTATACTATTCAAATGCAAACAAAAATTTGTGTTCAATTTAAAGTATTTCTTCAGAATCTTTATTTGCACCTAAAACTCATGTTTCATGCGTTTGTTTGCTCATTTTATACAAAAATAAAACGGCTAGTTTTTTTTCGTAAAGAACGAAAGCAAATACTAAATTATTCAAACGCAAACAAAAATTTGTTTTCAGTTTAAAATATTTCCGCACAATCTTTGTTTGCACCTCAAACTCATGTTTCACGCGTTTGTTCACTCGTTTCATGCAATAAAAACTGGGCTAGATTTTTCGAAAAGAATATACTAAATTATTTAAATGCAAACCAAAATTTATGTTCATTTTAAAATATTTCTCCACAATCTTTGTTTGCACCTCAAACTCATATTTCATGCGTTAGTTCGTTCGTTTCATGCAACAAAAAATCGGCTCGATTTTTCGTTAAGAGTATACTTAATTTTTCAAACGCAGACAAAAATTAGTTTTCATTTTAATCCATTTCTCCACAATCTTTTTTTGCACCTAAAGCACAGGTTTCATGATTTTGTTTGCTAGTTTCATTCAAAAAAACCTCAGATAGTTTTTTCGTAAAGAATGATAGTAAATACTAAATTATTCAAATGCAAACCAAAATTTGTGTTCATTTTAAAATATTTCTCCACAATCTTTGTTTGCCTCTAAAACTCGTGTTTCTTGTGTTTCTTCGCTCGTTTCATGCAAAAAAAACTCGGCTAGATTTTTCGTAAAGTATGATAGTAAATAAAAAATTATTCAAATTCAAACCAAAATATCTGTTCAACTTCAAATATTTCTCCATAATCTTTGTTTGCACCTAAAATACATGTTTCATGCATTTTTTCACTCGTTTTATAGAAAAAAACACAGCTATATTTTTCGTAAATTATTCAAATGCAAACCAAAATTTTTGTTTATTTTAAAATATTTCTCCACAATCTTTGTTTCCACCTTAAACTCGTGTTTCGTGCGTTTGTTCGCTCGTTTTATACAAAAAAAACTCGGCTAGATTTTTCGTGAAGAATGATAGTACTATTCAAAAGCAAACCAAAATTTGTGTTCAATTTAAATTATTTCTCCACAATCTTTATTTGCACCTAAAACACATGTTTCATGCGTTTGTTTGCTCATTTTATACAAAAATAAAACTGCTAGTTTTTTTCGTAAAGAATGAAAGCAAATACTAAATTATTCAAACGCAAACAAAAATTTGTTTTCTGTTCAAAATATTTCTGCAAAATCTTTGTTTGCGCCTCAAACTCATGTTTCACGCGGTCGTTGACTCGTTTCATGCAATAAAAACTAGGCTAGATTTTTCGAAAGAATATACTAAATTATTCAAATGCAAACCAAAATTTATTTTCATTTTAAAATATTTCTCCACAATCTTTGTTTGCACCTCAAACTCATATTTCATGCGTTTGTTCGTTCGTTTCATGCAACAAAAAATCGGCACGATTTTTCGTTAAGAGTATACTTAATTTTTCAAACGCAGTAGTTTTCATTGTAATGTATTTCTCCGCAATCTTTTTTTGCACCTAAAGCTCATGTTTCATGAGTTTGTTTCTAGTTTCATGAAAAAAACCTCGGATAGTTTTTTCGTAAAGAATGATATTAAATACTAAATTATTCAAATACAAACCAAAATTTGTGTTCATTTTAAAATATTTCTCCACAATCTTTGTTTGCACAGAAAACTCATGTTTCAAGCGTTTGTTTCCTCGTTTCATCCAAAAAAAACTCGGCTAGATTTTTCGTGAAGAATGATAGTAAATACTATTCTATTCAAATGCAAACCAAAATTTGTGTTCTATTTAAAGTATTTCTGCACAATCTTTATTTGCACCTAAAACTCATGTTTCATGCGTTTGTTTGCTCATTTTATACAAAAATAAAACGGCTAGTTTTTTTCGTAAAGAATGAAAGCAAATACTAAATTATTCAAACGCAAACAAAAATTTGTTTTCAGTTTAAAATATTTCTGCACAATCTATGTTTGCACCTCACACTCATGTTTCACGCATTTGTCCACTCGTTTCATGCAATAAAAACTGGGCTAGATTTTTCGAAAAGAATATACTAAATTATTCAAATGGAAACCAAAATTTATTTTCATTTTAAAATATTTCTCCACAGTCTTTGTTTGCACATCAAACTCATATTTCATGCGTTTGTTCGTTCGTTTCATGCAACAAAAAATCGGCTTGATTTTTCGTTAAGAGTATACTTAATTTTTCAAACGCAGACAAAAATTAGTTTTCATTGTAATGTATTTCTCCACAATCTTTTTTTGCACCTAAAGCTCATGTTTCATGAGTTTGTTTCTAGTTTCATTAAAAAAAACTCGGCTAGATTTTTCGTGAAGAATGATAGTAAATACTATTCTATTCAAATGCAAACCAAAATTTGTGTTCTATTTAAAGTATTTCTCCACAATCTTTATTTGCACCTAAAACTCATGTTTCATGCATTTGTTTGCTCATTTTATACAAAAATAAAACGGCTAGTCTTTTTCGTAAAGAATGAAAGCAAATATTAAATTATTCAAACGCAAACAAAAATTTGTTTTCAGTTCAAAATATTTCCGCACAATCTTTGTTTGCACCTCAAACTCATGTTTCACACGTTTGTTCACTCGTTTCATGCAATAAAAACTGGGCTAGATTTTTCGAAAAGAATATACTAAATTATTCAAATGCAAACCAAAATTTATTTTCAATTTAAAATATTTCTCCACAATCTTTGTTTGCACCTCAAACTCATATTTCATGCGTTTGTTCGTTCGTTTCATGCAACAAAAAATCGGCTCGATTTTTCGTTAACAGTATACTTAATTTTTCAAACGTAGACAAAAATTAGTTTTCATTGTAATGTATTTCTCCACAATTTTTTTTTGCACCTAAAGCTCATGTTTCATGAGTTTGTTTGATAGTTTCATTCAAAATCGGATAGTTTTTTCGTAACGAATGATAGTAAATACTAAATTATTCAAATTCAAACCAAAATTTGTGTTCATTTTAAAATATTTCTCCACAATCTTTGTTTGCACAGAAAACTCATGTTACAATCGTTTGTATCCTCGTTTAATCCAAGAAAAACTCGACTAGATTTTTCGTGAAGAATGATAGTAAATACTATACTATTCAAATGCAAAGCAAAATTTGTGTTCAATTTAAAGTATTTCTCCACAATCTTTATTTGCACCTAAAACTCATGTTTCATGTGTTTGTTTGCTCATTTTATACAAAAATAAAACGGCTAGTTTTTTTCGTAAAGAATGAAAGCAAATACTAAATTATTCAAACGCAAACAAAAATTTGTTTTCAGTTTAAAATATTTCTGCACAATCTATGTTTGCAGCTCACACTCATGTTTCACGCGTTTGTCCACTCGTTTCATGCAATAAAAACTTGGCTAGATTTTTCGAAAAGAATATACTAAATTATTCAAATGCAGACCAAAATTTATTTTCATTTTAAATTATTTCTCCACAGTCTTTGTTTGCACATCAAACTCATATTTCATGCGTTTGTTCGTTCGTTTCATGCAACAAAAAATCGGCTTGATTTTTCGTTAAGAGTATACTTAATTTTTCAAACGCAGACAAAAATTAGTTTTCATTGTAATGTATTTCTCCACAATCTTTTTTTGCACCTAAAGCTCATGTTTCATGAGTTTGTTTGCTAGTTTCATTAAAAAAACCTCGGATAGTTTTTTCGTAAAGAATGATAGTAAATACTAAATTATTCAAATGCAAACCAAAATTTGTGTTCATTTTAAAATATTTCTCCGCAATCTTTGTTTGCACAGAAAACTCATGTTTCAAGCGTTTGTTTCCTCGTTTCATCCAAGAAAAACTCGACTAGATTTTTCGTAAAGAATGATAGTAAATACTATACTATTCAAATGCAAACCAAAATTTGTATTCAATTTAAAGTATTTCTCCACAATCTTTATTTGCACCTAAAACTCATGTTTCATGCGTTTGTTTGCTCATTTTATACAAAAATAAAACGGCTAGTTTTTTTCGTAAAGAATGAAAGCAAATACTAAATTATTCAAACGCAAACAAAAATTTGTTTTCAGTTTAAAATATTTCCGCACAATCTTTGTTTGCACCTCAAACTCATGTTTCACGCGTTTGTTCACTCGTTTCATGCAATAAAAACTGGGCTAGATTTTTCGAAAAAAATATACTAAATTATTCAAATGCAAACCAAAATTTATTTTCATTTTAAAATATTTCTCCACAATCTTTGTTTGCACCTCAAACTCATATTTCATGCGTTCGTTCGTTCGTTTCATTCGACAAAAAATCGGCTCGATTTTTCGTTAAGAGTATACTTAATTTTTCAAACGCAGACAAAAATTAGTTTTCATTGTAATGCATTTCTCCACAATCGTTTTTTGCACCTAAAGCTCATGTTTCATGAGTTTGTTTGCTAGTTTCATTCAAAAAAACCTCGGATAGTTTTTTCGTAAAGAATGATAGTAAATACTAAATTATTCAAATGCAAACCAAAATTTGTGTTCATTTTAAAATATTTCTCCACAATCTTTGTTTGCACAGAAAACTCGTGTTTCATGCGTTTGTTTCCTCATTTCATCCAAAAAAAACTCGGATAGATTTTTCGTAAAGAATGATAGTAAATACTAAATTATTCAAATGCAAACCAAAATTTGTGTTCGTTATAAAATATTTGTCCACAATCTTTTTTTGCACCTCAAACTCATGTTTCATGCGTTTGTTCGCTCCTTTCATCCAAAAAAACACGGATAGATTTTTTGCAAAGAATGATAATAAGTACTAAATTACTAAAATTCAAACCAAAATAGGTGTTCATTTTAAAATATTTCTCCACAATCTTTGTTTGCCCCTAAAACTCATGTTTCTTGTGTTTGTTCGCTCGTTTCATGCCAAAAAAACTCGGCTAGATTTTTCGTAAAGTATGATAGTAAATAAAAAATTATTCAAATACAAACCAAAATTTATGTTCAACTTCAAATATTTCTCCACAATCTTTGTTTGCACCTAAAATACATGTTTCATGCGTTTGTTCGCTCGTTTTATAGAAAAATAACACGGCTATATTTTTCATAAATTATTCAAATGAAAACCAAAATTTGTGTTTATTTTAAAATATTTCTCCACAATCTTTGTTTCCACCTAAAATTCATGTTTCGTGCGTTTGTTCCCTCGTTTTATACAAAAAAAACTCGGCTAGATTTTTCGTGAAGTATGATAGTAAGTACTATACTATTCAAATGCAAACCAAAATTTGTGTTCAATTTAAAGTATTTCTCCACAATCTTTATTTGCACCTAAAACTCATGTTTCATGCGTTTGATTGCTCATTTTATACAAAAATAAAACGGCTAGCTTTTTTCGTAAAGAATGAAAGCAAATACTAAATTATGCAAACGCAAAAAAAATTTGTTTTCAGTCTAAAATATTTCCGCACAGTCTTTGTTTGCACCTCAAACTCATGTTTCACGCGTTTGTCCACTCGTTTCATGCAATAAAAACTGGGCTAGATTTTTCATATACTAAATTATTCAAATGCAAACCAAAATTTATTTTCATTTTAAAATATTTCTCCACAATCTTTGTTTGCACCTCAAACTCATATTTCATGCGTTTGTTCGTTCGTTTCATGCAACAAAAAATCGGCTCGATTTTTCGTTAAGAGTATACTTAATTTTTCAAACGCAGACAAAAATTAGTTTTCATTGTAATGCATTTCTCCACAATCTTTTTTTGCACCTAAAGCTCATGTTTCATGAGTTTGTTTGCTAGTTTCATTCAAAAAAACCTCGGATAGTTTTTTTCGTAAAGAATGATAGTAAATACTAAATTATTCAAATGCAAACCAAAATTTGTGTTCATTTTAAAATATTTCTCCACAATCTTTGTTTGCACAGAAAACTCTTGTTTCATGCGTTTGTTTTCTCGTTTCATCCAAAAAAAACTCGGATAGATTTTTCCTAAAGAATGATAGTAAATACTAAATTATTCAAATGCAAACCAAAATTTGTGTTCGTTATAATATATTTCTCCACAATCTTTGTTTGCACCTCAAACTCATGTTTCATACGTTTGTTCGTTTCTTTCATCCAAAAAAACACGGATAGATTTTTTGCAAAGAATGATAATAAATACTAAATTATTAAAATTCAAACCAAAATAGGTGTTCATTTTAAAATATTTCTCCACAATCTTTGTTTGCCCCTAAAACTCATGTTTCTTGTGTTTGTTCGCTCGTTTCATGAAAAAAAAACTCGGCTAGATTTTTCGTAAAGTATGATAGTAAATAAAAAATTATTCAAATGCAAACCAAAATTTCTGTTCAACTTCAAATATTTCTCCACAATCTTTGTTCGCACCTAAAGTACATGTTTCATGCGTTTGTTCGCTCGTTTTATAGAAAAATAACACAGCTATATTTTTCGTAAATTATTCAAATGCAAACCAAAATTTGTGTTCAATTTAAAGTATTTCTCCACAATCTTTATTTGCACCTAAAACTCATGTTTCATGCGTTTGTTTGCTCATTTTATACAAAAAGAATGAAAGCAAATACTAAATTATTCAAACGCAAACAAAAATTTGTTTTCAGTTTAAAATATTTGTGCACAATCTATGTTTGCACCTCAAACTCATGTTTCACGCGTTTGTCCACTCGTTTCATGCAATAAAAACTAGGCTAGATTTTTCGAAAAGAATATACTAAATTATTCAAACGCAAACAAAAATTTGTTTTCAGTTTAAAATATTTCTGCACAATCTATGTTTGCACCTCAAACTCATGTTTCACGCGTTTGTCCACTCATTTCATGCAATAAAAACTGGGCTAGATTTTTCGAAAAGAATATACTAAATTATTCAAATGCAAACAAAAATTTATTTTCATTTTAAAATATTTCTCCAGAATCTTTGTTTGCACCTCAAACTCATGTTTCACGCGTTTGTCCACTCGTTTCATGCAATAAAAACTGGGCTAGATTTTTCGTAAAGAGTATACTTAATTTTTCAATCGAAAACAAATATTAGTTTTCACTGTAATGTATTTCTCCACAATCTTTTTTTGCACCTAAACCTAACGTTTCATGACTTTGTTTGCTAGTTTCATTCAAAAAAAACTCGGATAGTTTTTTCGTAAAGAATGATAGTAAATACTAAATTATTCAAATGCAAACCAAAATTTGTGTTCATTTTAAAATATTTCTCCACAATCTTTGTTTGCACAGAAAACACTTGTTTCATGTGTTTGTTTTCTCGTTTCATCCAAAAAAAACTCGAATAGATTTTTCGTAAAGAATGATAGTAAATACTAAATTATTCAAATGCAAACCAAAATTTGTGTTCGTTATAAAATATTTCTACACAATCTTTGTTTGCACCTCAAACTCATTGTTCGCTCCTTTCATCCAAAAAAACACGGATAGATTTTTTGCAAAGAATGATAATAAATACTAAATTATTAAAATTCAAACCAAAATAGGTGTTCATTTTAAAATATTTCTCCACAATATTTGTTTGCCCCTAAAACTCATGTTTCTTGTGTTTATTCGCTCGTTTTATGCAAAAAAAAACTCGGCTAGATTTTTCGTAAAGTATGATAGTGACTAAAAAATTATTCAAATGCAAACCAAAATTTCTGTTCAACTTCAAATATTTCTCCACAATCTTTGTTCGCACCTAAAATACATGTTTCGTGCGTTTGTTCGCTCGTTTTATAGAAAAATAACACAGCTATATTTTTCGTTAATTATTCAAATGCAAACCAAAATTTGTGTTTATTTTAAAATATTTCTCCACAATCTTTGTTTCCACCTAAAACTCATGTTTCGTCCGTTTGTTCGCTCGTTTTATACAAAAAAAACTCGGCTAGATGTTTCCTGAAGAAAAATAGTAAATACTATACTATTCAAATGCAAGCCAAAATTTGTGTTCAATTTAAAGTATTTCTCCACAATCTTTATTTGCACCTAAAAGTCATGTTTCATGCGTTTCTTTGCTCATTTTATACAAAAATAAAACGGCCAGTTTTTTTTCGTAAAGAATGAAAGCAAATACTAAATTATTCAAACGCAAACAAAAATTTGATTTCAGCTTAAAATATTTCTGCACAATCTTTGTTTACACCTCAAACTCATGTTTCACGCGTTTGTTCACTCGTTTCATGCAATAAAAACTGGGCTAGAATTTTCGAAAAGAATATTCTAAATTATTCAAATGCAGACCAAAATTTATTTTCATTTTAAAATATTTCTCCACAATCTTTATTTGCACCTCAAACTCATATTTCATGCGTTTGTTCGTTCGTTTCATGCAACAAAAAATCGGCTCGATTTTTCGTTAAGAGTATACTTGATTTTTCAAACGCAGACAAAAATTAGTTTCCATTGTAATGTATTTTTTCACAATCTTTTTCGCCCCTAAAGCTCATGTTTCATGAGTTTGTTTGCTAGTTTCATTCAAAAAAAACTCGGATAGTTTTTTCGTAAAGATTGATAGTAATACTAAATTATTCAAATGCAAACCAAAATTTGTGTTCGTTACAAAATAATTCTCCAGAATCTTTGTTTGCACCTCAACCTCATGTTTCACGCGTTTGTTCGCTCGTTTCATGCAATAAAAACTGGGCTAGATTTTTCGTAAAGAGTATACTTAATGTTTCAAACGCAAACAAAAATTAGTTTTCATTATAATGTATTTCTCCACAATCTTTTTTTGCACCTAAAGCTCATGTTTCATGACTTTGTTTGCTAGTTTCATTCAAAAAAAACTCGGATAGTTTTTTCGTAAAGAATGATAGTAAATACTAAATTATTCAAATGCAAACCAAAATTTGTGTTCATTTTAAAATATTTCTCCCCATTCTTTGTTTGCACAGAAAACTCATGTTTCATGCATTTGTTTACTCGTTTGATCCAAAAAAAACTCAGATAGATTTTTCGTAAAGAATGATAGTAAATACTAAATTATTCAAATGCAAACCAAAATTTGTGTTCGTTATAAAATATTTCTCGACAATGTTTGTTTGCACCTCAAACTCATGTTTCATGCATTTGTTCGCTCGTTTCATGCAATAAAAACACGGATAGATTTTTTGCAAAGAATATACCAAATTATTCAAACGCAAACAAAAATTTGTTTTCATTTAAAAATATTTCTCCATAATCTTTTTTTGCACCTAAAACTCAAGTTTCGTGAGTTTATTTGCTCCTTTCATTCAAAAAAATACTCGGATAGATATTCCGTAAACACTCATAATAAATACTATATTATTGAAATGCAAACCAAAATTTGTTTTTATTTTAAAATATTTCTCGATAATCTTTGTTTGCACAGAAAACTCATGATTCATGCCTTTGTTTGCTCGTTTCATCCAAAAAAAACTCGGATAGAGTTTTCATAAAGAATGATAGTAAATACTAAATTATTCAAATGCAAACGAAAATTTATTTTCGTTTTAAAATATTTCTCCACAATCTTTGTTTGCTTGAAAAACTCATGTTTCGTGCGTTTGTTTGGTCGTTTTGTACAAAAATAACACAGCCATATTTTTCGTAAAGAATATACTATATTATTCAAATGCAAACCAAAATTTGTGGTCATTTTAGAATATTTCTCCACAATCTTTGTTTGCCCCTAAAACTCATGTTTCATGCGTTTGTTCGCTCGTTTCATGCAAAAAAAACTCGGCTAGATTTTTCGTAAAGTATGATAGTAAATAATTAATCAAATGCAAACCAAAATTTGTCTTTATTTTAAAATATTTCTCGACAATCTTTGTTTGCACACAAAAGTCATGATTCATGCGTTAGTTTGCTTGTTTCATCGAAAAAAAACTCGGATAGATATTTCGTAAAGAATGATAGTAAATACAAAATTATTGAAATGCAAACCAAAATTTGGTTTCATTTTAAAATATTTCTCCACAATCTTTTTTTGCGCCTAAAACTCATGTTTCGTGAGTTTGTTTTCTCGTTTCATTCAAAAAATACTCGATAGATTTTTCGTAGTGCCTGATAGTAAATACTAAATTATTTAAATGCAAACCAAATTTGTGTTTGTTTTTAAAATATTTCTCCACAATCTTTGTTTGCACAGAAAACTCTTGTTTCATGTGTTTGTTTGCTCGTTTCATCTAAAAAAACTCGGATAGATTTTTCATAAAGAATGATAGTAAATACAAAATTATTCAAATGCAAACCAAAATTTGTATTCAATTTAAAACATTTATCCACAATCTTTCCTAAAACTCATGTTTTATGCATTTGTTCGCTCGTTTTATACAAAAATTAGACAGCTATATTTTCCACTATGAATTATAGACGATACTAAATTATTTAAGTGAAAACCAAAATTTGTGTTTATTTTAAAATATTTCTTCACAATCATTGTTTGCACCTAAAACTGATGTTTCGTGTTTCTGTTCACTCGTTTCATGCAATAAAAACTCGGCTAGATTTTTCGTAACGAATATACTAAATGATTCAAATGCAAACAAAAACTTGATTTCATTTTAATATATTTCTCAAGAATCTTTTTTTGCAACTAAAATTCATATTTCATAAAAAAGCTAAATTATTCAAATGCAAACAAAAATTGGTGTTCATTTTAAAATATCTCTCTATAATCTTTGTGTGCCCCTAAAACACATGTTTCATGCCTTTGTTCGCTCGTTTCATGCAAAAAAAACTCGGCTAGATTTTTCGTAAAGTACGATAGTAAATAATTATTCAAATGCAAACCAAAATTTGTCTTTATTTTAAAATATTTCTCGACAATCTTTGTTTGCACAGAAAACTCAGGATTCATGCGTTAGTTTGCTCGTTTCATCCAAAAAAAACTCGGATAGATTTTTCATAAAGAATGATAGTAAATACTGAATTATTCAAATGCAAACAAAAATTTATTTTCATTTTAAAATATTTCTCCACAATCTTTGTTTGCACCAAAAACTCATGTTTCATGCGTTTGTTCGCTCATTTTATACCAAAATAACACAGCTATATGTTCCGTAAAGAATTATAGTAAATACTAAATTATTCAAATGCAAAGCGAAATTTGTGTTTATTTTAAAATATTTCACCACAATATTTGTTTGCACCTAAAACTCATGTTTCATGCATTTGTTCGCTCATTTTATTAAAAAATAACACAGGTAGATGTTTTATAGAGAATGATTGTAAATACTAAATCTTTCCAATGAAACCAAAAATTTGTTTACATTTTAAAATATTTCACCACAAACTTAATTTGCACCTTAAACTCATGTTTCATACGTTTGTTCGCTCGGTTCTTGCAATAGAAACTCGGCTAGATTTTTCGTAAAGAATAGACTAGATTATTCAAATGCAAATCAAAATTTGTGTTTATTTTAAAATATTTCCCCCAATCTTTGTTTGCACAGAAAACTCATGTTTCATGCATTTGTTTACTCGTTTGATCCAAAAAAGACTCAGATAGATTTTTCGTAAAGAATGATAGTAAATACTAAATTACTCAAATGCAAACCAAAATTTGTGTTTGTTTTAAAATATTTCTCCACAATGTTTGTTTGCACCTCAAACTCATGTTTCATGCATTTGTTCGCTCGTTTCATGCAATAAAAACTCAGCTAGATTTTTGGTAAAGAATATACCAAATTATTCAAACGCAAACAAAAATTTGTTTTCATTTTAAAATATTTCTCCACAATCTTTTTTTGCACCTAAAACTCATGTTTCGTGAGTTTATTTGCTCCTTTCATTCAAAAAAATACTCGGTTAGATATTCCGTAAACACTCATAATAAATACTAAATTATTGAAATGCAAACCAAAATTTGTTGTTATTTTAAAATATTTCTCGATAATCTTTGTTTGCACAGAAAACTCATGATTCATGCGTTTGTTTGCTCGTGTCATCCAAAAAAAACTCGGATAGAGTTTTCGTAAAGAATGATAGTAAATACTAAATTATTCAAATGCAAACGAAAATTTATTTTCGTTTTAAAATATTTCTCCACAATCTTTGTTTGCTCCAAAAACTCATGTTTCGTGCGTTTGTTTGCTCGTTTTGTACAAAAATAACACAGCCATATTTTCCGTAAAGACTATACTAAATTATTCAAATGCAAACCAAAATTTGTTGTCATTTTAGAATATTTCTCCACAATCTTTGTTTGCCCCTAATACTCATGTTTCATGCGTTTGTTCGCGCGTTTCATGCAAAAAAAACTCGGCTAGATTTTTTGTAAAGTATGATAGTAAATAATTAATCAAATGGAAACCAAAATTTGTCTTTATTTTAAAATATTTCTCGACAATCTTTGTTTGCACACAAAACTCATGATTCATGCGTTAGTTTGCTCGTTTCATCCAAAAAAAACTCGGATAGATTTTTCGTAAAGAATGATAGTAAATACTAAATTATTCAAATGCAAACCAAAATTTATTTTCATTTTAAAATATTTCTCCACAATCTTTGTTTGCACCAAAAACTCATGTTTCATGGGTTTGTTCGCTCATTTTATACCAAAATAACACAGCTATATTTTCCGTAAAGAATTATAGTAAATAATAAATTATTCAAATGCAAACCAAAATTTATTTTCACTTTAAAATATTTCTCCACAATCTTTGTTTGCACCTCAAACTCATGTTTCATGTGTTTGTTCGCTCGTTTCATGCAATAAAAACTCAGCTAGATTTTTCGTAAAGAAACAAAATTTGTTTTCATTTTAAAATATTTCTCCACAATCTTTTTTTGCACCTAAAACTCATGTTTCGTGAATTTGTTTTCTCGTTTCATTCAAAAAATACTCGATAGATTTTTCGTAGTGCCTGATAGTAAATACTAAATTATTTAAATGCAAACCAAATTTGTGTTTGTTTTTAAAATATTTGTCCACAATCTTTGTTTGCACAGAAAACTCTTGTTTCATGTGTTTGTTTGCTCGTTTCATCTAAAAAATCTCGGATAGATTTTTCATAAAGAATGATAGTAAATACAAAATTATTCAAATGCAAACCAAAATTTGTTTTCAATTTAAAACTTTTATCCACAATCTTTCCTAAAACTCATGTTTTATGCATTTGTTCGCTCGTTTTATACAAAAATAAGACAGCTATATTTTCCGTTATAAATTATAGAGGATACTAAATTATTCAAGTGCAAACCAAAATTTGTGTTCATTTTAAAATATTTCTTCATAATCTTTGTTTGCACCTACAACTGATGTTTCGTGTTTCTGTTCACTCGTTTCATACAATAAAAACTAGGCTAGATTTTTCGTAACGAATATACTAAATTATTCAAATGCAAACAAAATTTTGATTTCATTTTAATATATTTCTCAAGAATCTTTTTTGGCAACTAAAATTCATATTTCATAAAAAAACTAAATTATTCAAATGCAAACCAAAATGGCTGTTCATTTTAAAATATCTCTCTATAATCTTTTTTTCCCCTAAAACACTTGTTTCATGCGTTTGTTCGCTCGGTTCATGCAAAAAAAAACTCGGCTAGATTTTTCATAAAGTATGATAGTAAATAAAAAATTATTCAAATGCAAACCAAAATTTGTGTTTATTTTAAAATATTTCTCGCAATCTTTGTTTGCACAGAAAACTCAGGATTCATGCGTTAGCTTGCTCGTTTCATCCAAAAAAAACTCGGATAGATTTTTCATAAAGAATGATAGTAAATATTAAATTATTCAAATGCAAACCAAAATTTATTTTCATTTTAAAATATTTCTCCACAATCTTTGTTTGCACCAAAAACTCATGTTTCAAGCGTTTGTTCGCAATAACACCGCTATATTTTCCGTAAAGAATTATAGTAAATACTAAATTATTCAAATGCAAAGCAAAATTTGTGTTTATTTTAAAATATTTCACCACAATACTGTTTGCCCCTAAAACTCATGTTTCATGCGTTTGTTCGCTCATTTTATTAAAAAATAACACAGGTAGATGTTTTATAAAGAATGATTGTAAATACAAAATTTTTCCAATGAAACCAAAAATTAGTTTACATTTTAAAATATTTCACCACAAACTTAATTTGCACCTTAAACTCATGTTTCATACGTTTGTTCGCTCGGTTCTTGCAATAGAATCTCGGCTAGATTTTTCGTAAAGAATAGACTAGATTATTCAAATCCAAATCAAAATTTGTGTTTATTTTAAAATATTTCTCCACAATATTTGTTTGCACAGAAAACTCATGTTTCATGCATTTATTCGCTCGTTTCATGCAATAAAAACACGGCTAGATTTTTCATAAAGAAAATAATAAATTATTCAAACGCAAACAAAAAATATTTTCATTTTAAAATATTTCTCGACAATCTTTTTTTTCACCTGAAACTCATGTTTCGTTAGTTTGTTGGCTCATTTCATTCAAAAAATACTCTGATAGATTTTTCGTAAAGAATGACAGTAGATAGTAAATTATTCAAATGCAAATCAAAATTCGTGTTCATTTTAAAATATTTCTCCACAATCTTTGTATACAACTCAAGCAGATGTGTCATGCGTTTCATTGCTCGTTTCATGCAATAAAAACTCGGCAAGATTTTTCGTAAAGAATATAATAAATTATTTCTCCACAATAAAAATTTGTTTTCATTTTGAAATATTTCTCCACAATCTTTGTTTGCACATAAAACTCATGATTCGTTCGTTTGTTCACTCGTTTTAAAGAAAATAAACTCGGCTAGATTAGTCGTGAAGAATGATAGTAAATACTAAATTATTCAAATGGAAACCAAAATTATTGTTTAAAGAAAATAAACTCGTGTTTCATTAGTTTGTTTGCTCGTTTGATTCAAAACAAATACTCGGATAGATTTTTCGTAAAGAATGATAGTAAATAGTAAATTATTCAGATGCGAACCAAATTTTGTGTTCATTTTAAAATATTTCTCCACAATATTTGTTTGTACCTAAAGCTCATTTTTCATGCGTTTGTTCACTCATTTTATACAAAACTAGCACGGCTAGATTTTTCGTAAAGAATGATAATAAATACTAAATTATTCAAATGAAACAAAAATTTATTTTTAATTTAAAATATTTCTCCACAATATTTGTTTGCACCTCAAACTCATGTTTCATGCATTTGTTCCCTCGCGTGATGCAATAAAAACTCGGCTAGTTTTTTCGTAAAGAATATACGAAACTATTCAAAAGCAACCCAAAATTTGTTTTCATTTCAAAATATTTGACCACAATCTTTGTTTGCACATCAAACTTATGTTTCATGCGTTTGTTCGCTTGTTTCATCCAATAAAAACTCGGCTAGATTTTTCGTAAAAAATATACTAAATTGTTCAATTGCAAACAAAAAATTATTTTCATTTTAAAATATTTCACCACAATCTTTTTTTTCACCTAAAACTCATGTTTCATGAGTTTGTTTGCTAATTTCATTCAAAAAGTACTCGGATATATTTTTCGTAAAGAATGATAGTAAATAGTAAATTATTCAAATGGAAACAAAAATTTATTTTTATTTTAAATTATTTCTCCACAATCTTTGTAATGAATATACTAAATTATTAAAACGCAAACAAAAATTTCTTTTCATTTTTAAATTTTGGTCCACAATCCTTTTTTGAACCTATTACTCGTGTTTCATTAGTTTGTTTGCTCGTTTGATTCAAAACAAATACTCGGATAGATTTTTCGTAAAGAATGATAGTAAATAGTAATTTATTCAGATGCTAACCAAATTTTGTGTTCATTTTAAAATATTTCTCCAAAATATTTGTTTGTACCTAAAGCTCATTTTTCATGCGTTTGTTCACTCATTTTATACAAAACTACCACGGCTAGATTTTTCGTAAAGAATGATAGTAAATACTAAATTATTCAAATGCAAACAAAAATTTATTTTTATTTTAAAATATTTCTCCACAATATTTGTTTGCACCTCAAACTCATGTTTCATGCCTTTGTTCCCTCGTGTCATGCAATAAAAACTCGGCTAGATTTTTCGTAAAGAATATACTAAATTATTCAAAAGCAACCCAAAATTTGTTTTCATTTCAAAATAATTGACCACAATCTTTGTTTGCACATCAAACTTATGTTTCATGCGTTTGTTCGCTTGTTTCATCCAATAAAAACTCGGCAAGATTTTTCGTAAAGAATATACTAAATTGTTCAAATGCAAACAAAAAATTATTTTCCTTTTAAAATATTTCACCACAATCTTTTTTTTCACCTAAAACTCATGTTTCATGAGTTTGTTTGCTAGTTTCATTCAAAAAGTACTCGGATATATTTTTCGTAAAGAATGATAGTAAATAGTAAATTATTCAAATGGAAACAAAAATTTATTTTTATTTTAAATTATTTCTCCACAATCTTTGTAAAGAATATACTAAATTATTAAAACGCAAACAAAAATTTCTTTTCATTTTTAAATTTTGGTCCACAATCCTTTTTTGCACCTATTACTCGTGATTCATTAGTTTGTTTGCTCGTTTGATTCAAAACAAATACTCGGATAGATTTTTCGTAAAGAATGATAGTAAATAGTAATTTATTCAGATGCTAACCAAATTTTGTGTTCATTTAAAAAATATTTCTCCAAAATATTTGTTTGTACCTAAAGCTCATTTTTCATGCGTTTGTTCACTCATTTTATACAAAACTACCACGGCTAGATTTTTCGTAAAGAATGATATTAAATACTAAATTATTCAAATGCAAACAAAAATTTATTTTTAATTTAAAATATTTCTCCACAATATTTGTTTGCACCTCAAACTCATGTTTCATGCATTTGTTCCCTCGTGTCATGCAATAAAAACGCGGCTAGATTTTTCGTAAAGAATATACTAAATTATTCAAAAGCAACCCAAAATTTGTTTTCATTTCAAAATATTTGACCACAATCTTTGTTTGCACATCAAACTTATGTTTCATGCGTTTGTTCGCTTGTTTCATCCCATAAAAACTCGGCTAGATTTTTCGTAAAGAATATACTAAATTGTTCAAATGCAAACAAAAAATTATTTTCCTTTTAAAATATTTCACCACAATCTTTTTTTTCACCTAAAACTCATGTTTCATGAGTTTGTTTGCTAGTTTCATTCAAAAAGTACTCGGATATATTTTTCGTAAAGAATGATAGTAAATAGTAAATTATTCAAATGGAAACAAAAATTTATTTTTATTTTAAATTATTTCTCCACATTCTTTGTAAAGAATATACTATATTATTAAATTTGTTTCCATTTTTAAATTTTGGTCCACAATCCTTTTTTGCACCTATTACTCGTGTTTCATTAGTTTATTTGCTCGTTTGATTCAAAACAAATACTCGGATAGATTTTTCGTAAAGAATGATAGTAAATAGTAATTTATTCAGATGCTAACCAAATTTTGTGTTCATTTTAAAATATTTCTCCAAAATATTTGTTTGTACCTAAAGCTCATTTTTCATGCGTTTGTTCACTCATTTTATACAAAACTACCACGGCTAGATTTTTCGTAAAGAATGATAGTAAATACTAAATTATTCAAATGCAAACAAAAATTTATTTTTATTTTAAAATATTTCTCCACAATATTTGTTTGCACCTCAAACTCATGTTTCATGCATTTGTTCCCTCGTGTCATGCAATAAAAACTCGGCTAGATTTTTCGTAAAGAATATACTAAATTATTTAAAAGCAACCCAAAATTTGTTTTCATTTCAAAATATTTGACCACAATCTTTGTTTGCACCTGAAACTCATGTTTCATGCGTTTGTTCTCTTGTTTCATCCCATAAAAACTCGGCTAGATTTTTCGTAAAGAATATACTAAATTGTTCAAATGCAAACAAAAAATTATTTTCATTTTAAAATATTTCACCACAATCTATTTTTTCACCTAAAACTCATGTTTCATGAGTTTGTTTGCTAGTTTCATTCAAAAAGTACTCGGATATATTTTTCGTAAAGAATGATAGTAAATAGTAAATTATTCAAATGGAAAAGAAAATTTATTTTTATTTTAAATTATTTCTCCACAATCTTTGTAAAGAATATACTAAATTATTAAAACGCAAACAAAAATTTGTTTCCATTTTTAAATTTTGGTCCACAATCCTTTTTTGCACATAAAACTTGTGTTTCATTAGTTTGTTTGCTTGTTTGATTCAAAAAAAAAAACTCGGATAGATTTTTCGTAAAGAATGATAGTAAATACTAAATTATTCAGATGCGAACCAAATTTTGTGTTCATTTTAAAATTTTTCTCCACAGTATTTGTTTCTACCTAAAACTCATTTTTCATGCGTTTGTTCACTCATTTTATACAAAAATAGCACGGCTAGATTTTTCGTAAAGGATGATAGTAAATAGTAAATTATTCAAATGCAAACAAAAATTTATTTTTATTTTAAAATACTTCTCCACAATATTTGTATGCACCTCAAACTCTTGTTTCATGCGTTTGTTCCCTCGTGTCGTGCAATAAAAACTCGGAATGATTTTTCGTAAAGAATATACTAAATGATTCAAAAGCAGTCCAAAATTTGTTTTCATTTCAAAATATTTGACCACAATCTTTGTTTGCACCTCAAACTCAGGTTTTATGCGTTTGTTCGCTTGTTTAATGCAACAAAAACTCGGCTAGATTTTTCGTAAAGAATATACTTAATTATTCAAACGCAAACAAAAAATTATTTTCATTTTAAAATATTTCTCCACAATCTTTTTATTCATCTAAAACTCATGTTTCAGTAGTTTGTTTGCTAATTTCATACAAAAAATACTCTGATAGATTTTTCGTAAAGAATGATAGTAAATAGTAAATTATTCAGACGCGAACCAAATTTTGTGTTCATTTTAAAATATTTCTCCACAATATTTGTTTGTACCTAAAACTCATGTTTCATGCGTTTGTTCACTCATTTTATACAAAAATAGCACGGCTAGATTTTTCGTAAATAATGATAGTAAATAATAAATCATTCAAATGCAAACAAAAATTCATTTTTATTTTAAAATATATCTCCAGAATATTTGTTTGCACCTCAAACTCGTGTTTCATGCATTTGTTCCCTCGTGTCATGCAAAAAAAACTCGGCTAGATTTTTCGTATAGAATATACTAAATTATTCAAAAGCAACCCAAAATTTGTTTTCATTTCAAAATATTTGACCACAATCTTTGTTTGCACATCAAACTTATGTTTCATGCGTTTGTTCGCTTGTTTCATCCAATAAAAACTCGGCTAGATTTTTCGTAAAGAATATACTAAATTGTTCAAACGCAAACAAAAAATTATTTTCATTTTAAAATATTTCACCACAATCTTTTTTTTCACCTAAAACTCATGTTTGATGAGTTTGTTTGCTAGTTTCATTCAAAAAGTACTCGGATATATTTTTCGTAAAGAATGATAGTAAATAGTAAATTATTCAAATGGAAACAAAAATTTATTTTTATTTTAAATTATTTCTCCACAATCTTTGTAAAGATTATACTAAATTATTAAAACGCAAACAAAAATTTCTTTTCATTTTTAAATTTTGGTCCACAATCCTTTTATGCACCTATTACTCGTGTTTCATTAGTTTGTTTGCTCGTTTGATTCAAAACAAATACTCGGATAGATTTTTCGTAAAGAATGATAGTAAATAGTAATTTATTCAGATGCTAACCAAATTTTGTGTTCATTTTAAAATATTTCTCCAAAATATTTGTTTGTACCTAAAGCTCATTTTTCATGCGTTTGTTCACTCATTTTATAGAAAACTAGCACGGCTAGATTTTTCGTAAAGAATGATAGTAAATACTAAATTATTCAAATGCAAACAAAAATTTATTTTTATTTTAAAATATTTCTCCACAATATTTGTTTGCACCTCAAACTCATGTTTCATGCATTTGTTCCCTCGTGTCATGCAATAAAAACTCGGCTAGATTTTTCGTAAAGAATATACTAAATTATTTAAAAGCAACGCAAAATTTGTTTTCATTTCAAAAAATATATTTTTATTTTAAATTATTTCTCCACAATCTTTGTAAAGAATATACTAAATTATTAAAGCGCAAACAAAAATTTGTTTCCATTTTTAAATTTTGGTCCACAATCCTTTTTTGCACCTAAAACTCGTGTTTCATTAGTTTGTTTGCTCGTTTGATTCAAAAAAAAAAACTCGGATAGATTTTTCGTAAAGAATGATAGTAAATACTAAATTATTCAGATGCGAACCAAATTTTGTGTTCATTTTAAAATATTTCTCCACATTATTTGTTTGTACCTAAAACTCATTTTTCATGCGTTTGTTCACTCATTTTATACAAAAATAGCACGGCTAGATTTTTCGTAAAGGATGATAGTAAATAGTAAATTATTCCAATGCAAACAAAAATTTATTTTCATTTTAAAATACTTCTCCACAATATTTGTATGCACCTCAAACTCATGTTTCATGCGTTTGTTCCCTCGTGTCGTGCAATAAAAACTCGGCTAGATTTTTCGTAAAGAATATACTAAATGATTCAAAAGCAATCCAAAATTTGTTTTCATTTCAAAATATTTGACCACAATCTTTGTTTGCACCTCAAACTCAGGTTTTATGCGTTTGTTCGCTTGTTTAATGCAACAAAAACTCGGCTAGATTTTTCGTAAAGAATATACTTAATTATTCAAACGCAAACAAAAAATTATTTTCATTTTAAAATATTTCTCCACAATCTTTTTATTCACCTAAAACTCATGTTTCAGGAGTTTGTTTGCTAATTTCATTCAAAAAATACTCGGATAGATTTTTCGTAAAGAATGATAGTAAATAGTAAATTATTCAGACGCGAACCAAATTTTGTGTTCATTTTAAAATATTTCTCCACAATATTTGTTTGTACCTAAAACTCATGTTTCATGCGTTTGTTCACTCATTTTATACAAAAATAGCACGGCTAGATTTTTAGTAAATAATGATAGTAAATAATAAATCATTCAAATGCAAACAAAAATTCATTTTTATTTTAAAATATTTCTCCAGAATATTTGTTTGCACCTCAAACTCGTGTTTCATGCGTTTATTCCCTCGTGTCATGCAAAAAAAACTCGGCTAGATTTTTCGTATAGAATATACTAAATTATTCAAAAGCAACCCAAAATTTGTTTTCATTTCAAAATATTTGACCACAATCTTTGTTTGTACCTCAAACTCATGTTTCATGCGTTTGTCGCTTGTTTCATCCCATAAAAACTCGGCTAGATTTTTCGTAAAGAATATACTAAATTGTTCAAACGCAAACAAAAAATTATTTTCATTTCAAAATATTTCACCACAATCTTTTTTTTCACCTAAAACTCATGTTTCATGAGTTTGTTTGCTAGTTTCATTCAAAAAGTACTCGGATATATTTTTCGTAAAGAATGATAGTAAATAATAAATTATTCAAATGCCAACAAAAATTTATTTTCATTTTAAATGATTTCTCGACAATCTTTGTAAGGAATATTCTAAATTATGAAAACGCAAACAAAAATTTGTTTTCATTTTTAAATTTTGGTCCACACTCTTTTTTTGCACCTAAAACTCATGTTTCATTAGTTTGTTTGCTCGTTTGATTCAAAACAAATACTCAGCTAGATTTTTCGTAATGAATGATAGTAAATAGTAAATTATTCAGATGCGAACCAAATTTTGTGTTCATTTTAAAATATTTCTCCACAATATTTGTTTGTACCTAAAACTCATGTTTCATGCGTTTGTTCACTCATTTTATACAAAAATAGCACGGCTAGATTTTTCGTAAATAATGATAGTAAATAATAAATCTTTCAAATGCAAACAAAAATTCATTTTTATTTTAAAATATTTCTCCAGAATATTTGTTTGCACCTCAAACTCGTGTTTCATGCATTTGTGCCCTCGTGTCATGCAAAAAAAACTCGGCTAGATTTTTCGTATAGAATATACTAAATTATTCAAAAGCAACCCAAAATTTGTTTTCATTTCAAAATATTTGACCACAATCTTTGTTTGTACCTCAAACTCACGTTTCATGCGTTTGTTCGCTTGTTTCATCCCATAAAAACTCGGCTAGATTTTTCGTAAAGAATGTACTAAATTGTTCAAACGCAAACAAAAAATTATTTTCATTTTAAAATATTTCACCACATTCTTTTTTTTCACCTAAAACTCATGTTTCATGAGTGTGTTTGCTAGTTTCATTCAAAAAGTACTCGGATATATTTTTCGTAGAGAATGATAGTTACTAGTAAATTATTCAAATGCAAACAAAAATTTATTTTTATTTTAAATTATTTCTCCACAATCTTTGTAAAGAATATACTAAATGATTAAAACGCAAACAAAAATTTGTTTTCATTTTTAAATTTTGGTCCACAATCCTTTTTTCCACATAAAACTCGTGTTTCATTAGTTTGTTTGCTCGTTTGATTCAAAACAAATACTCGGATAGATTTTTCATAAAGAATGATAGTAAATAGTAAATTATTCAGACGCGAACCAAATTTTGTGTTCATTTTAAAATATTTCTCCACAATATTTCTTTGTACCTAAAACTCATTTTTCATGCCTTTGTTCACTCATTTTATACAAAACTAGCACAACTAGATTTTTCGTAAAGAATGATATTAAATACTAAATTATTCAAATGCAAACAAAATTTTATTTTTATTTTAAAATATTTCTCCACAATATTTGTTTGCACCTCAAACTCATGTTTCATGCGTTTGTTCCCTCGTGTCTTGCAATAAAAACTCGCCTAGATTTTTCGTAAAGAATATACTAAATTTTTCAAAAGCAACCCAAAATTTGTTTTCATTTAAAAATATTTGACCACAATCTTTCTTTGCACCTCAAACTCATGTTTCAGGCGTTTGTTCCCTTGTTTCATCCCATAAAAACTCGGCTAGATTTTTCGTAAATAATATACTAAATTATTTAAACGCAAACAAAAAATTATTTTCATTTTAAAATATTTCTTCACAACATTTTTTTTCACCTAAAACTCATGTTTCATGAGTTTCTTTGCTAGTTTCATTCAAAAAATACTCGGATATATTTTTAGTAAAGAATGATAGTAAATAGTAAATTATTCAAATGCAAACAAAAATTTATTTTTATTTTAAATTATTTCTCCACAATCTTTGTAAAGAATATACAAAATTATTAAAACGCAAACAAAAATTTGTTTTCATTTTTAAATTTTGGTCCACAATATTTTTTTGCACCTAAAACTCGTGTTTCATTAGTTTGTTTGCTCGTTTGATTCAAAACAAAAACTCGGATAGATTTCTCGTAAAGAATGATAGTAAATACTAACTTATTCAGATGTGAACCAAATTTTGTGTTCATTTTAAAATATTTCTCCACAATATTTGTTTGTACCTAAAACTAATTTTTCATGCGTTTGTTCACACATTTTATACAAAAATAGCAAGGCTAGATTTTTCGTAAAGGACGATAGTAAATACTAAATTATTCAAATGCAAACAAAAATTTATTTTTATTTTAAAATATTTAGCCACAATATTTGTTTGCATCTCAAACACATGTTTCATGCGTTTGTTCCCTCGTGTCATGCAATAAAAACTCGGCTAGATTTTTCGTAAAGAATGTACTAAATTATTCAGAAGCAACCCTAAATTTGTTTTCATTTCAAAATATTTGACCCCAATCTTTGTTTGCACCTCAAACTCAGGTTTTATGCGTTTGTTCGATTGTTTAATGCAACAAAAACTCGGCTAGATTTTTCGTAAAGAATATACTTAATTATTCAAATGCAAAGAAAAAAATATTTTCATTTCAAAATATTTCTCCACAATCTTTTTATCACCTAAAACTCATGTTTCGGGAGTTTTTTGCTAGTTTCATTCAAAAAATACTCGGATAGATTTTTCGTAAAGAATGATAGTAAATAGTAAATTATTCAAATGGAAACAAAAATTTATTTTTATTTTAAATTATTTCTCGACAATCTTTGTAAAGAATATACTAAATTATGAAAACGCAAACAAAAATTTCTTTTCATTTTTAAATTTTGGTCCACAATCTTTTTTGCACCTAAAACTCATGTTTCATTAGTTTGTTTGCTCGTTTGATTCAAAACAAATACTCAGCTAGCTTTTTCGTAATGAATGATAGTAAATAGTAAATTATTCAGACGCGAACCAAATTTTGTGTTCATTTTAAAATATTTCTCCACAATATTTGTTTGTACCTAAAACTCATGTTTCATGCGTTTGTTCACTCATTTTATACAAAAATAGCACGGCTAGATTTTTCATAACGAATGATAGTAAATAGTAAATCATTAAAATGCAAACAAAAATTTATTTTTATTTTAAAATATTTCTCCACAATATTTGCTTGCACCTCAAACTCATGTTTCATGCCTTTGTTCCCTCGTGTCATGCAAAAAAAACTCGGCTAGATTTTTCGTATAGAATTAACTAAATTATTCAAAAGCAACCCAAAATTTGTTTTCATTTCAAAATATTTGACCACAATCTTTGTTTGTACCTCAAACTCTTGTTTCATGCGTTTGTTCGCTTGTTTCATCCCATAAAAACTCGGCTAGATTTTTCGTAAAGAATATACTAAATTGTTCAAACGCAAACAAAAAATTATTTTCATTTTAAAATCTTTCAGCACAATCTTTTTTTTCACCTAAAACTCATGTTTCATGAGTTTGTTTGCTAGTTTCAATCAAAAAGTACTCGGATATATTTTTCGTAGAGAATAATAGTGACAAGTAAATTATTCAAATGCAAACAAAAATTTATTTTTATTTTAAATTATTTCTCACAATCTTTGTAAAGAATATACTAAATGATTAAAACGCAAACAAAAATTTGTTTTCATTTTTAAATTTTGGTCCACAATCCTTTTTTGCACCTAAAACTCGTGTTTCATTAGTTTGTTTGCTCGTTTGATTCAAAACAAATACTCGGATAGATTTTTCGTAAAGAATGATAGTAAATAGTAAATTATTCAGATGCGAACCAAATTTTGTGTTCATTTTAAATATTTCTCCACAATATTTCTTTGTACCTAAAACTCATTTTTCATGCCTTTGTTCACTCATTTTCTACAAAACTAGCACAGCTAGATTTTTCGTAAAGAATGATAGTAAATACTAAATTATTCAAATGCAAACAAAAAATTATTTTTATTTTAAAATATTTCTCCACAATATTTGTTTGCACCTCAAACTCATGTTTCATGCATTTGTTCCCTCGTGTCGTGCAATAAAAACTCGCCTAGATTTTTCGTAAAGAACATACTAAATTATTCAAAAGCAACCCAAAATTTGTTTTCATTTCAAAATATTTGACCACAATCTTTCTTTGCACCTCAAACTCATGTTTCATGCGTTTGTTCGCTTGTTTCATCCCATAAAAACTCGGCTAGATTTTTCGTAAAGAATATACAAAATTATTTAAACGCAAACAAAAAATTATTTTTATTTTAAATTATTTGTCCACAATCTTTGTAAAGAATATACAAAATTATTAAAACGCAAACAAAAATTTGTTTTCATTTTTAAATTTTGGTCCACAATATTTTTTTGCACCTAAAACTCCTGTTTCATTAGTTTGTTCGCTCGTTTGATTCAAAACAAAAACTCGGATAGATTTTTCGTAAAAGAATAATAGTAAATACTAACTTATTCAGATGTGAACCAAATTTTGTGTTCATTTTAAAATATTTCTCCACAATATTTGTTTGTACCTAAAACTCATTTTTCATGCATTTCTTCACTCAATTTATACAAAAATAGCACGGCTAGATTTTTCGTAAAGGACGATAGTAAATACTAAATTATTCAAATGCAAACAAAAATTTATTTTTATTTTAAATTATTTGTCCACAATCTTTGTAAAGAATATACAAAATTATTAAAACGCAAACAAAAATTTGTTTTCATTTTTAAATTTTGGTCCACAATATTTTTTTGCACCTAAAACTCCTGTTTCATTAGTTTGTTCGCTCGTTTGATTCAAAACAAAAACTCGGATAGATTTTTCGTAAAAGAATAATAGTAAATACTAACTTATTCAGATGTGAACCAAATTTTGTGTTCATTTTAAAATATTTCTCCACAATATTTGTTTGCACCTAAAACTCATTTTTCAAGCGTTTGTTCACTCATTTTATACAAAAATAGCACGGCTAGATTTTTCGTAAAGAATGATAGTAAATAGTAAATCATTCAAATGCAAACAAAAATTTATTTTTATTTTAAAATATTTCTCCAGAATATTTGTTCGCACCTCAAACTCATGTTTCATGCATTTGCTCGCTCGTGTCATGCAAAAAAAACTCGGCTAGATTTTTCTTATAGAATATACTAAATTATTCAAAAGCAACCCAAAATTTGTTTTCATTTCAAAATATTTGACCACAATCTTTGTTTGTACCTCATACTCATGTTTCATGCGTTTGTTCGCTTGTTTCTTCCCATAAAAACTCGGCTAGATTTTTCATAAAGAATATACTAAATTGTTCAAACGCAAACAAAAAATTATTTTCATTTTAAAATATTTCACCACAATATTTTTTTTCACCTAAAACTCATGTTTCATGAGTTTGTTTACTAGTTTCATTCAAAAAGTACTCGGATATATTTTTCGTAAAGAATGATAGTAAATAATAAATTATTCAAATGCAAACAAAAATTTATTTTCATTTTAAATTATTTCTCGACAATCTTTGTAAGGAATATTCTAAATTATGAAAACGCAAACAAAAATTTGTTTTCATTTTTAAATTTTGGTCCACACTATTTTTGTGCACCTAAAACTCATGTTTCATTAGTTTGTTTGCTCGTTTGATTCAAAACAAATACTCAGCTAGATTTTTCGTAATGAATGATCGTAAATAGTAAATTATTCAGATGCGAACCAAATTTTGTGTTCATATTAAAATATTTCTCCACAATATTTGTTTGTACCTAAAACTCATGTTTCATGCGTTTGTTCACTCATTTTATACAAAAATAGCACGACTAGATTTTTCGTAAATAAAGATAGTAAATAGTAAATCATTCAAATGCAAACAAAAAATTATTTTTATTTTAAAATATTTCTACAGAATATTTGTTCGCACCTCAAACTCATGTTTCATGCATTTGCTCCCTCGTGTCATGCAAAAAAAACTCGGCTAGATTTTTCGTATAGAATATACTAAATTATTCAAAAGCAACCCAAAATTTGTTTTCATTTCAAAATATTTGACCACAATCTTTGTTTGTACCTCAAACTCATGTTTCATGCGTTTGTTCGCTTGTTTCATCCCATAAAAACTCGGCTAGATTTTTCATAAAGAATATACTAAATTGTTCAAACGCAAACAAAAAATTATTTTCATTTTAAAATATTTCACCACAATATTTGTTTTCACCTAAAACTCATATTTCATGAGTTTGTTTGCTAGTTTCATTCAAAAAGTACTCGGATATATTTTTCGTAAAGAATGATAGTAAATAGTAAATTATTCAAATGCAAACAAAAATTTATTTTTATTTTAAATTATTTCTCCACAATCTTTGTAAAGAATGTACTAAATTATTAAAACGCAAATAAAAATTTATTTTCATTTTTAAATTTTGGTCCACAATCCTTTTTTGCACCTAAAACTCGTGTTTCATTAGTTTGTTTGCTCGTTTGATTCAAATCAAATACTCGGATAGATTTTTCGTAAAGAATGATAGTAAATAGTAAATTATTCAGATGCGAACCAAATTTTGTGTTCATTTTAAATATTTCTCCACAATATTTCTTTGTACCTAAAACTCATTTTTCATGCCTTTGTTCACTCATTTTCTACAAAACTAGCACAGCTAGATTTTTCGTAAAGAATGATAGTAAATACTAAATTATTCAAATGCAAACAAAAAATTATTTTTATTTTAAAATATTTCTCCACAATATTTGTTTGCACCTCAAACTCATGTTTCATGCATTTGTTCCCTCGTGTCGTGCAATAAAAACTCGCCTAGATTTTTCGTAAAGAACATACTAAATTATTCAAAAGCAACCCAAAATTTGTTTTCATTTCAAAATATTTGACCACAATCTTTCTTTGCACCTCAAACTCATGTTTCATGCGTTTGTTCGCTTGTTTCGTCCCATAAAAACTCGGCTAGATTTTTCGTAAAGAATATACAAAATTATTTAAACGCAAACAAAAAATTATTTTTATTTTAAATTATTTGTCCACAATCTTTGTAAAGAATATACAAAATTATTAAAACGCAAACAAAAATTTGTTTTCATTTTTAAATTTTGGTCCACAATATTTTTTTGCACCTAAAACTCCTGTTTCATTAGTTTGTTCGCTCGTTTGATTCAAAACAAAAACTCGGATAGATTTTTCGTAAAAGAATAATAGTAAATACTAACTTATTCAGATGTGAACCAAATTTTGTGTTCATTTTAAAATATTTCTCCACAATATTTGTTTGTACCTAAAACTCATTTTTCATGCATTTCTTCACTCAATTTATACAAAAATAGCACGGCTAGATTTTTCGTAAAGGACGATAGTAAATACTAAATTATTCAAATGCAAACAAAAATTTATTTTTATTTTAAATTATTTGTCCACAATCTTTGTAAAGAATATACAAAATTATTAAAACGCAAACAAAAATTTGTTTTCATTTTTAAATTTTGGTCCACAATATTTTTTTGCACCTAAAACTCCTGTTTCATTAGTTTGTTCGCTCGTTTGATTCAAAACAAAAACTCGGATAGATTTTTCGTAAAAGAATAATAGTAAATACTAACTTATTCAGATGTGAACCAAATTTTGTGTTCATTTTAAAATATTTCTCCACAATATTTGTTTGTACCTAAAACTCATTTTTCATGCATTTCTTCACTCAATTTATACAAAAATAGCACGGCTAGATTTTTCGTAAAGGACGATAGTAAATACTAAATTATTCAAATGCAAACAAAAATTTATTTTTATTTTAAAATATTTCTCCACAATATTTGTTTGCATCTCCAACACATGTTTCATGCGTTTGTTCCCTCGTGTCATGCAATAAAAACTCGGCTAGATTTTTCGTAAAGAATGTACTAAATTATACAGAAGCAACCCAAAATTTGTTTTCATTTCAAAATATTTGACCACAATCTTTGTTTGCACCTCAAACTCAGGTTTTATGCGTTTGTTCGCTTGTTTAATGCAACAAAAACTCGGATAGATTTTTCGTAAAGAATATACTAAATTATTCAAACGCAAACAAAAAATTATTTTCATTTTAAAATATTTCTCCACAATCTTTTTTATCACCTAAAACTCATGTTTCAGGAGTATGTTTGCTAGTTTCATTCAAAAGAATACTTGGATAGATTTTTCGTAAAGAATGATAGTAAATAGTAAATTATTCAAATGCAAACAAAAATTTATTTTTATTTTAAATTATTTCTCGACAATCTTTGTAAAGAATATACTAAATTATGAAAACGCAAACAAAAATTTCCTTTCATATTTAAATTTTGGTCCACAATCTTTTTTGCACCTAAAACTCATGTTTCATTAGTTTGTTTGCTCGTTTGATTCAAAACAAATACTCAGCTAGATTTTTCGTAATGAATGATAGTAAATGGTAAATTATTCAGACGCGAACCAAATTTTGTGTACATTTTAAAATATTTCTCCACAATATTTGTTTGTACCTAAAACTCATCTTTCATGCGTTTGTTCACTCATTTTATACAAAAATAGCACGGCTAGATTTTTCATAAAGAATGATAGTAAATAGTAAATCATTCAAATGCAAACAAAAATTTATTTTTATTTTAAAATATTTCTCCACAATATTTGCTTGCACCTCAAACTCATGTTTCATGCATTTGTTCCCTCGTGTCATGCAAAAAAAACTCGGCTAGATTTTTCGTATAAAATATACTAAATTATTCAAAAGCAACCCAAAATTTGTTTTCATTTCAAAATATTTGAGCACAATCTTTGTTTGCACCTCAAACTCATGTTTCATGCGTTTGTTCGCTTGTTTCATCCCATAAAAACTCGGCAAGATTTTTCGTAAAGAATACACTAAATTATTCAAACGCAAACAAAAAATTATTTTCATTTTAAAATATTTCTTCACAATCTTTTTTTTCACCTAAAACTCATGTTTCATGAGTTTGTTTGCTAGTTTCATTCAAAAAATACTCGGATATATTTTTCGAAAAGAATGATAGTAAATAGTAAATTATTCAAATGCAAACAAAACTTTATTTTTATTTTAAATTATTTCTCCACAATCTTTGTAAAGAATATACTAAATTATTAAAACGCAAACAAAAATTTGTTTTCATTTTTAAATTTTGGTCCGCAATCTTTTTTTGCACCTGAAACTCGTGTTTAATTAGTTTGTTTGCTCGTCTCATTCAAAACAAAAACTCGGATAGATTTTTCGTAAAGAATGATAGTAAATACTAAACTATTCAGATGCGAACCAAACTTTGTGTTCATTTGAAAATATTTCTCTACAACATTTGTTTGTACCTAAAACTCATTTTTCATGCGTTTGTTCACTCATTTTATACAAAAATAGCACGGCTAGACTTTTCGTAAAGGATGATAGTAAATACTAAATTATTCAAATGCAAACAAAAATTTATTTTTATTTTAAAATATTTCTCCACAATATTTGTTTGCACCTCAAACTCATGTTTCATGCGTTTGTTCCCTCGTGTCAAGCAATAAAAACTCGGCTAGATTTTTCGTAAAGAATATACTAAGTTATTCAAAAGCAACTCAAAATTTGTTTTCATTTCAAAATATTTGACCACAATCTTTGTTTGTACCTCAAACTCATGTTTCATGCATTTGTTCGCTTGTTTCATGCAACAAAAACTCGGATAGATTTTTCGTAAAGAATAAACTTAATTATTCAAACGCAGACAAAAAATTATTTTCATTTTAAAATATTTCTCCACAATCTTTGTTTTCACCTAAAACGCATGTTTGATGAGTATGTTTGCTAGTTTCATTCAAAAAATACTCGGATAGATTTTTCGTAAAGAATGATAGTAAATAGTAAATTATTCAAATGCAAACAAAAATTTATTTTTATTTTAAATTATTTCTCCACAATCTTTGTAAAGAATGTACTAAATTATTAAAACGCAAAGAAAAAATTTGTTTTCATTTTTAAATTTTGGTCCATAATCCTTTTTTGCACCTAAAACTCGTGTTTCATAAGTTTGTTTGCTCGTTTGATTCAAAACAAATACTCGGATAGATTTTTCGTAAAGAATGATAGTAAATAGTAAATTATTCAGATGCGAACCAAATTTTGTGTACATTTTAAAATATTTCTCCCCGATATTTCTTTGTACCTAAAACTCATTTTTCATGCGTTTGTTCACTCATTTTATACAAAACTAGCACGGCTAGATTTTTCGTAAAGATTTATAGTAAATATTAAATTATTCAAATGCAAACAAAAATTCATTTTTATTTTAAAATATTTCTCCACAATATTTGTTTGCACCTCAAACTCATGTTTTATGCATTTATTGCCTCGTGTCATGCAATAAAAACTCGGCTAGATTTTTCGTAAGGAATATACTAAATTATTCAAAAGCAACCCAAAATTTGTTTTCATTTCAAAACATTTGACTACAGTCTTTGTTTGCACCTCAAACTCATGTTTCATGCGTTTCTTCGCTTGTTTCATCCCATAAAAACTCGGCTAGATTTTTCGTAAAGAATGATAGTAAATACTAAACTATTCAGATGCGAACCAAACTTTGTGTTCATTTGAAAATATTTCTCTACAACATTTGTTTGTACCTAAAACTCATTTTTCATGCGTTTGTTCACTCATTTTATACAAAAATAGCACGGCTAGACTTTTCGTAAAGGATGATAGTAAATACTAAATTATTCAAATGCAAACAAAAATTTATTTTTATTTTAAAATATTTCTCCACAATATTTGTTTGCACCTCAAACTCATGTTTCATGCGTTTGTTCCCTCGTGTCAAGCAATAAAAACTCGGCTAGATTTTTCGTAAAGAATATACTAAGTTATTCAAAAGCAACTCAAAATTTGTTTTCATTTCAAAATATTTGACCACAATCTTTGTTTGTACCTCAAACTCATGTTTCATGCATTTGTTCGCTTGTTTCATGCAACAAAAACTCGGCTAGATTTTTCGTAAAGAATAAACTTAATTATTCAAACGCAGACAAAAAATTATTTTCATTTTAAAATATTTCTCCACAATCTTTGTTTTCACCTAAAACGCATGTTTGATGAGTATGTTTGCTAGTTTCATTCAAAAAATACTCGGATAGATTTTTCGTAAAGAATGATAGTAAATAGTAAATTATTCAAATGCAAACAAAAATTTATTTTTATTTTAAATTATTTCTCCACAATCTTTGTAAAGAATGTACTAAATTATTAAAACGCAAAGAAAAAATTTGTTTTCATTTTTAAATTTTGGTCCATAATCCTTTTTTGCACCTAAAACTCGTGTTTCATAAGTTTGTTTGCTCGTTTGATTCAAAACAAATACTCGGATAGATTTTTCGTAAAGAATGATAGTAAATAGTAAATTATTCAGATGCGAACCATATTTTGTGTACATTTTAAAATATTTCTCCCCGATATTTCTTTGTACCTAAAACTCATTTTTCATGCGTTTGTTCACTCATTTTATACAAAACTAGCACGGCTAGATTTTTCGTAAAGATTTATAGTAAATATTAAATTATTCAAATGCAAACAAAAATTTATTTTTATTTTAAAATATTTCTCCACAATATTTGTTTGCACCTCAAACTCATGTTTTATGCATTTATTGCCTCGTGTCATGCAATAAAAACTCGGCTAGATTTTTCGTAAGGAATATACTAAATTATTCAAAAGCAACCCAAAATTTGTTTTCATTTCAAAACATTTGACCACAGTCTTTGTTTGCACCTCAAACTCATGTTTCATGCGTTTCTTCGCTTGTTTCATCCCATAAAAACTCGGCTAGATTTTTCGTAAAGAATACACTAAATTAATCAAACGCAAACAAAAAATTATTTTCATTTTAAAATATTTCTTCACAATCTTTTTTTTCACCGAAAACTCATGTTTCATGAGTTTGTTTGCTAGTTTCATTCAAAAAATACTCGGATATATTTTTCGTAAAGAATGATAGTACATAGTAAATTATTTAAATGCAAACAAAAATTTATTTTTATTTTAAATTATTTCTCCACAATCTTTGTAAAGAATATACTAAATTATTAAAACGCAAACAAAAATTTGTTTTCATTTTTCAATTTTGGTCCACAATCTTTGTTTGCACCTAAAACTCGTGTTTCATTAGTTTGTTTGCTCGTTTGATTCAAAACAAATACTCAGCTAGATTTTTCGTAAAGAATGATAGTAAATAGTAAATTATTCAGATGCGAACCAAATTTTGTGTTCATTTTAAAATATTTCTCCACAATATTTGTTTGTACCTAAAACTCATGTTTCATGCGTTTGTTCGCTCGTGTCATGCAATAAAAACTCGGCTAGATTTTTCGTAAAGAATATACTAAATTATTCAGCAGCAACCCAAAATTTGTTTTCATTTCAAAATATTTGACCACAGTCTTTGTTTGCACCTCAAACTCAGGTTTTATGCGTTTGTTCGCTTGTTTAATGCAACGAGAACTCGGCTAGATTTTTCGTAAAGAATATGCTTAATTATTCAAAGGCAAACAAAAAAATATTTTCATTTTAAAATATTTCTCCACAATCTTTTTTTTCACCAAAAACTTTTGTTTCATGAGTTTGTTTGCTAGTTTCATTCAAAAAATACTCGGATAGACTTTTCGTAAGGAATGATAGATTTTTTGTAAATTATTCGAATGCAAACAAAAATTTATTTTTATTTTAAATTATTTCTCGACAATCTTTGTAAAGAATATACTAAATTATGAAAACGCAAACAAAAATTTGTTTTCATTTTTAAATTTTGGTCCACAATACATTTTTGCACCTAAAACTCATGTTTGATTAGTTTGTTTGCTCGTTTGATTCAAAACAAATACTCGGATAGATTTTTCGTAAAGAATGATAGTAAATAGTAAATTATTCAGATGCGAACCAAATTTTGTGTTGATTTTAAAATATTTCTCCACAATATTTGTTTGTACCTAAAACTCATGTTTCATGCGTTTGTTCACTCATTTTATACAAAAATTGCACGGCTAGATTTTTCGTAAAGAATGATAGTAAATAGTAAATCATTCAAATGCAAACAAAAATTTATTTTTATTTTAAAATATTTCTCCGTAATATTTATTTGCACCTCAAACTCAAGTTTCATGCATTTGTTCCCTCGTGTCATGCAAAAAAAACCCGGCTAGATTTTTCGTATAGAATATACAAAATTATTAAAACGCAAACAAAAATTTGTTTTCATTTTTAAATTTTGGTCCACAATATTTTTTTGCACCTAAAACTCGTGTTTCATTAGTTTGTTTGCTCGTTTGATTCAAAACAAAAACTCGGATAGATTTTTCGTAAAGAATGATAGTAATTCTAATTTATTCAGATGTGAACCAAATTTTGTGTTCATTTTAAAATATTTCTCCACAATATTTGTTTGTACCTTAAACTCATTTTTCATGCGTTTGTTCACACATTTTATACAAAAATAACTCGGCTAGATTTTTCGTAAAGAATGTACTAAATTATTCAGAAGCAACCCAAAATTTGTTTTCATTTCAAAATATTTGACCGCAATCTGTGTTTGCACCTCAAACTCAGGTTTTATGCGTTTGTTCGCTTGTTTAATGCAACAAAAACTCGGCTAGATTTTTCGTAAAGAATATACTTAATTATTCAAACGCAAAGAAAAAATTATTTTCATTTCAAAATATTTCTCCACAATCTTTTTTATCACCTAAAACTCATGTTTCAGGAGTTTTTTGCTAGTTTCATTCAAAAAATACTCGGATAGATTTTTCGTAAAGAATGATAGTAAATAGTAAATTATTCAAATGCAAACAAAAATTTATTTTTATTTTAAATTATTTCTCGACAATCTTTGTAAAGAATATACTAAATTATGAAAACGCAAACAAAAATTTCTTTTCATTTTTAAATTTTTGTCCACAATCTTTTTTGCACCTAAAACTCATGTTTCATTAGTTTGTTTGCTCGTTTGATTCAAAACAAATACTCAGCTAGCTTTTTCGTAATGAATGATAGTAAATGGTAAATTATTCAGACGCGAACCAAATTTTGTGTTCATTTTAAAATATTTCTCCACAAGATTTGTTTGTACCTAAAACTCATGTTTCATGCGTTTGTTCACTCATTTTATACAAAAATAGCACGGCTAGATTTTTCATAACGAATGATAGTAAATAGTAAATCATTCAAATGCAAACAAAAATTTATTTTTATTTTAAAATATTTCTCCACAATATTTGCTTGCACCTCAAACTCATGTTTCATGCGTTTGTTCCCTCGTGTCATGCAAAAAAAACTCGGCTAGATTTTTCGTATAGAATTAACTAAATTATTCAAAAGCAACCCAAAATTCGTTTTCATTTCAAAATATTTGACCACAATCTTTGTTTGTACCTCAAACTCTTGTTTCATGCGTTTGTTCGCTTGTTTCATCCCATAAAAACTCGGCTAGATTTTTCGTAAAGAATATACTAAATTGTTCAAACGCAAACAAAAAATTATTTTCATTTTAAAATATTTCACCACAATCTTTTTTTTCACCTAAAACTCATGTTTCATGAGTTTGTTTGCTAGTTTCATTCAAAAAGTACTCGGATATATTTTTCGTAGAGAATGATAGTAACTAGTAAGTTATTCAAATACAAACAAAAATTTATTTTTATTTTAAATTATTTTTCACAATCTTTGTAAAGAATATACTAAATGATTAAAACGCAAACAAAAATTTGTTTTCATTTTTAAATTTTGGTCCACACTCTTTTTTTGCACCTAAAACTCATGTTTCATTAGTTTGTTTGCTCGTTTGATTCAAAACAAATACTCAGCTAGATTTTTCGTAATGAATGATAGTAAATAGTAAATTATTCAGATGCGAACCAAATTTTGTGTACATTTTAAAATATTTCTCCACAATATTTGTTTGTACCTAAAACTCATGTTTCATGCGTTTGTTCACTCATTTTATACAAAAATAGCACGGCTAGATTTTTCGTAAATAATGATAGTAAATAGTAAATCATTCAAATGCAAACAAAAATTTATTTTTATTTTAAAATATTTCTCCAGAATATTTGTTCGCACCTCAAACTCATGTTTCATGCATTTGCTCCCTCGTGTCATGCAAAAAAAAAGTCGGCTAGATTTTTCGTATAGAATATACTAAATTATTCAAAAGCAACCCAAAATTTGTTTTCATTTCAAAATATTTGACCACAATCTTTTTTTGTACCTCAAACTCATGTTTCATGCGTTTGTTCGCTTGTTTCATCCCATAAAAACTCGGCTAGATTTTTCATAAAGAATATACTTAATTATTCAAACGCAGACAAAAAATTATTTTCATTTTAAAATATTTCTCCACAATCTTTGTTTTCAACTAAAACGCATGTTTGATGAGTTTGTTTGCTAGTTTCATTCAAAAAATACTCGGATAGATTTTTCGTAAATAATGATAGTAAATAGTAAATTATTCAAATGCAAACAAAAATTTATTTTTATTTTAAATTATTTCTCCACAATCTTTGTAAAGAATGTACTAAATTATTAAAACGCAAACAAAAATTTGTTTTCATTTTTAAATTTTGGTCCACAATCCTTTTTTGCACCTAAAACTCGTGTTTCATAAGTTTGTTTGCTCGTTTGATTCAAAACAAATACTCGGATAGATTTTTCGTAAATAATGATAGTAAATAGTAAATTATTCAAATGCGAACCAAATTTTGTGTTCATTTTAAAATATTTCTCCCTGATATTTCTTTGTACCTAAAACTCATTTTTCATGCGTTTGTTCACTCATTTTATACAAAACTAGCACGGCTAGATTTTTCGTAAAGATTTATAGTAAATACAAAATTAATCAAATGCAAACAAAAATTTATTTTTATTTTAAAATATTTCTCCACAATATTTGTGTGCACCTCAAACTCATGTTTTATGCATTTATTCCCTCGTGTCATGCAATAAAAACTCGGCTAGATTTTTCGTAAAGAATATACTCAATTATTCAAAAGCAACCCAAAATTTGTTTTCATTTCAAAATATTTGACCACAGTCTTTGTTTGCACCTCAAACTCATGTTTCATGCGTTTCTTCGCTTGTTTCATCCCATAAAAACTCGGCTAGATTTTTCGTAAGGAATACACTAAATTAATCAAACGCAAACAAAAAATTATTTTCATTTTAAAATATTAATTCACAATCTTTTTTTTCACCGAAAACTCATGTTTCATGAGTTTGTTTGCTAGTTTCATTCAAAAAATACTCGGATATATTTTTCGTAAAGAATGATAGTACATAGTAAATTATTTAAATGCAAACAAAAATTTATTTTTATTTTAAATTATTTCTCCACAATCTTTGTAAAGAATATACTAAATTATTAAAACGCAAACAAAAATTTGTTTTCATTTTTAAATTTTGGTCCGCAATCTTTGTTTGCACCTAAAACTCGTGTTTCATTAGTTTGTTTGCTCGTTTGATTCAAAACAAATACTCAGCTAGATTTTTCGTAAAGAATGTTAGTAAATAGTAAATTATTCAGATGCGAACCAAATTTTGTGTTCATTTTAAAATATTTCTCCACAATATTTGTTTGTACCTAAAACTCATGTTTGATGCGTTTGTTCACTCATTTTACACAAAAATTGCACGGCTAGATTTTTCGTAAAGAATGATAGTAAATAGTAAATCATTCAAATGCAAACAAATTTATTTTTTTTTTAAAATATTTCTCCACAATATTTATTTGCACCTCAAACTCATGTTTCATGCATTTGTTCCCTCGTGTCATGCAAAAAAAAACTCGGCTAGATTTTTCGTATAGAATATACTAAGTTATTCCAAAGCAACTCAAAATTTGTTTTCTTTTCAAAATATTTGACCACAATCTTTGTTTGCACCTCAAACTCCGGTTTCATGCGTTTGTTCGCTTGTTTCATGCAACAAAAACTCGGCTAGATTTTTCGTAAAGAATATACTTAATTATTCAAACGCAAATAAAAAATTATTTTCATTTTAAAATATTTCTCTACAATCTTTTTTTTCACCTAATACTCATGTTTGATGAGTTTGTTTGCTAGTTTCATTCAAAAAATACTCGGACAGATTTTTCGTAAAGAATGATAGTAAATAGTAAATTATTCAAATGCAAAGAAAATTTTATTTTTATTTTAAAATATTTCTCCACAATATTTGTTTGCACCTCAAACTCATGTTTCATGCGTTCGTTCCCTCGTGTCATGCAATAAAAACTCGGCAAGATTTTTCGTAAAGAATATACTAAATTCTTCAGAAGCAACCCAAAATTTGTTTTCATTTCAAAATATTCGACCACAATCTTTGTTTGCACCTCAAACTCAGGTTTTATGCATTTGTTCGCTTGTTTAATGCAACGAAAACTCGGCTAGATTTTTCGTAAAGAATATACTTAATTATTCAAACGCAAACAAAAAATTATTTTCATTTTAAAATATTTCTCCACAATCTTTTTTTTCACCTAAAACTCATGTTTCATGAGTTTGTTTGCTAGTTTCATTCAAAAAAAACTCGGATAGATTTTTCGTAAACAATGATAGTAATTAGTAAATTATTCAAATGCAAACAAAATTTTTTTTTTATTTTAAAATATTTCTCCACAATATTTGTTTGCACCTCAAACTCATGTTTCATGCGTTTGTTCCCTCGTTTCATGCAATAAAAACTCAGCTAGATTTTTCGTAAAGAATATACTAAATTATTCAAAAGCAACCCAAAATTTGTTTTCATTTCAAAATATTTGACCACAATCTTTGTTTGCACCTCAGACTCATGTTTCATGCAACAAAAACTCGGCTAGATTTTTCGTAAAGAATATACTTAATTATTCAAACGCAAACAAAAAATTATTTTCATTTTAAAATATTTCTCCACAATCTTTTTTTTCACCTAAAACTCATGTTTGATGAGTTTGTTTGCTAGTTTCATTCAAAACATACTCGGATAGATTTTTCGTAAAGAATGATAGTAAATAGTAAATTATTCAAATGCAAATAAAAATTTATTTTTATTTTAAAATATTTCTCCACAATATTTGTTCGCACTTCAAACTCATGTTTCGTGCGTTTGTTCGCTCGTGTCATGCAATAAAAACTCGGCTAGATTTTTCGTAAAGAATATACTAAATTATTCAGCAGCAACCAAAAATTTGTTTTCATTTCAAAATATTTGACCACAGTCTTTGTTTGCACCTCAAACTCAGGTTTTATGCGTTTGATCGCTTGTTTAATGCAACGAAAACTCGGCTAGATTTTTCGTAAAGAATATGCTTAATTATTCAAACGCAAACAAAATTTTTTTTTCATTTTAAAATTTTTCTCCACAATCTTTTTTTTCACCAAAAACTCTTGTTTCATGAGTTTGTTTGCTAGTTTCATTCAAAAAATACTCGGATAGATTTTTCGTAAGGAATGATAGTAAATAGTAAATTATTCAAATGCAAACAAAAATTTATTTTTATTTTAAATTATTTCTCGACAATCTTTGTAAAGAATATACTAAATTATGAAAACGCAAACAAAAATTTGTTTTCATTTTTAAATTTTGGTCCACAATATTTTTTTGCACCTAAAACTCATGTTTCATTAGTTTGTTTGCTCGTTTGATTCAAAACAAATACTCAGCTAGATTTTTCGTAAAGAATGATAGTAAATAGTAAATTATACAGATGCGACCCAAATTTTGTGTTGATTTTAAAATATTTCTCCACAATATTTGTTTGTACCTAAAACTCATGTTTCATGCGTTTGTTCACTCATTTTATACAAAAATTGCACGGCTAGATTTTTCGTAAAGAATGATAGTAAATAGTAAATCATTCAAATGCAAACAAAAATTTATTTTTATTTCAAAATATTTCTCCACAATATTTATTTGCACCTCAAACTCAAGTTTCATGCATTTGTTCCCTCGTGTCATGCAAAAAAAACTCGGCTAGATTTTTCATATAGAATATATTAAATTATTCAAAAGCAACCCAAAATTTGTTTTCATTTCAAAATATTTGACCACAATCTTTGTTTGCACCTCAAACTCGTGTTTCATTCGTTTGTTCGCTTGTTTCATCCCATAAAAACTCGGCTAGATTTTTCGTAAAGAATATACTAAATTATTCAAACGCAAAGAAAAAATTATTTTCATTTTAAAATATTTCTCCACAATCTTTTTTTTCACCTAAAACTCATGTTTCATGAGTTTGTTTGCTAGTTTCACTCAAAAAATACTCGGATATATTTTTCGTAACGAATGATAGTAAATAGTAAATTATTCAAATGCAAACAAAAATTTATTTTTATTTTAAATTATTTCTCCACAATCTTTGTAAAGAATATACTAAATTATTAAAACACAAACAAAAATTTGTTTTCATTTTTAAATTTTGGTCCACAATCTTTTTTTGCACCTAAAAGTCGTGTTTCACTAGTTTGTTTGCTCGTTTGATTCAAAACAAATACTCGGATAGATTTTTCGTGAAGAATGATAGTAAATAGTCAATTATTCAAATGCAAACAAAAATTTATTTTTATTTTAAAATATTTCTCCACAATATTTGTTCGCACTTCAAACTCGTGTTACATGCGTTTGTTCTCTCGTGTCATGCAATAAAACCTCGGCTAGATTTCTCGTAAAGAATATACTAAATTATTCAGAAGCAACCCAAAATTTGTTTTAATTTCAAAATATTTGACCACAGTCTTTGTTCGCACCTCAAACTCAGGTTTTATGCGTTTGTTCGCTCGTTTAATGCAACGAAAACTCGGCTGGATTGTTTGTAAAGAATATACTTAATTATTCAAACGCAAACAAAAAATTATTTTCATTTTAAAATATTTCTCCACAATTTTTTTTTTCACCTAAAACTCATGTTTCATGAGTTTGTTTGCTAGTTTCATTCAAAAAATAGTCGGATAGATTTTTCGTAAAGAATGATAGAAAATAGTAAATTATTCAAATGCAAACAAAAATTTATTTTTATTTTAAAATATTTCTCCACAATATTTGTTTGCACCTCAAACTCATGTTTCATGCGTTTGTTCCCTCGTGTCATGCATTAAAAACTCGGCTAGATTTTTCGTAAAGAATATACTAAATTATTCAGAAGCAACCCAAAATTTGTTTTCATTTCAAAATATTTGACCACAATCTTTGTTTGCATCTCAAACTCAGGTTTTATGCGTTTGTTCGCTTGTTTAATGCAACGAAAACTCGGCTAGATTTTTCGTAAAGAATATACTTAATTATTAAAACGCAAACAAAAAATTATTTTCATTTTAAAATATTTCTCCACAATCTTTTTTTTCACCAAAAACTCTTGTTTCAAGAGTTTGTTTGCTAGTTTCATTCAAAAAATACTCGGATAGATTTTTCGTAAAGAATGATAGTAAATAGTAAATTATTCAAATGCAAACAAAAATTTATTTTTATTTTAAATTATTTCTCGACAATCTTTGTAAACAATATACTAAATTATGAAAACGCAAACAAAAATTTGTTTTCATTTTTAAATTTTGGTCCACAATACATTTTTGCACCTAAAACTCATGTTTCATTAGTTTGTTTGCTCGTTTGATTCAAAACAAATACTCGGATAGATTTTTCGTAAAGCATGATAGTAAATAGTAAATTATTCAGATGCGAACCAAATTTTGTGTTGATTTTAAAATATTTCTCCACAATATTTGTTTGTACCTAAAACTCATGTTTCATGCGTTTGTTCACTCATTTTATACAAAAATTGCACGGCTAGATTTTTCGTAAAGAATGATAGTAAATAGTAAATCATTCAAATGCAAACAAAAATTTATTTTTATTTTAAAATATTTCTCCGTAATATTTATTTGCACCTCAAACTCAAGTTTCATGCATTTGTTCCCTCGTGTCATGCAAAAAAAAACCGGCTAGATTTTTCGTATAGAATATATTAAATTATTCAAAAGCTACCCAAAATTTGTTTTCATTTCAAAATATTTGACCACAATCTTTGTTTGCACCTCAAACTCATGTTTCATTCGTTTGTTCGCTTGTTTCATCCCATAAAAACTCGGCTAGATTTTTCGTAAAGAATATACTAAATTATTGAAACGCAAAAAAAAATTATTTTCATTTTAAAATATTTCTCCACAATCTTTTTTTCACCTAAAACTCATGTTTCATGAGTTTGTTTGCTAGTTTCATTCAAAAAATACTCGGATATATTTTTCGTAAAGAATGATAGTAAATAGTAAATTATTCAAATGCAAACAAAAATTTATTTTTATTTTAAATTATTTCTCCACAATCTTTGTAAAGAATATACTAAATTATTAAAACGCAAACAAAAATTTGTTTTCATTTTTAAATTTTGGTCCACAATATTTTTTTGCACCTAAAACTCGTGTTTCGTTAGTTTGTTTGCTCGTTGGACTCAAAACAAATACTCGGATAGATTTTTCGTAAAGAATGATAGTAAATACTAAATTTTTCAGATGCGAACCAAATTTTGTGTTCATTTTAAAATATTTCTCCACAATATTTGTTTGTACCTAAAACTCATTTTTCATGCGTTTGTTCACTCATTTTATACAAAAATAGCACGGCTAGATTTTTCGTAAAGAATGATATTAATACTAAATTATTCAAATGCAAACAAAAATTTATTTTTTTTTTACAATATTTCTCCACAATATTTGTTTGCACCTCAAACTCATGTTTCATGCGTTTGTTCCCTCGTGACATGAAATAAAAATGCGGCTAGATTTTTCGTAAAGAATGTACTAAGTTATTCAAAAGCAACCCAAAATTTGTTTTCATTTGAAAATATTTGACCACAATCTTTGTTTGCACCTCAAACTCAGGTTTCATGCGTTTGTTCGCTTGTTTCATGCAACAAAAACTCGGCTAGATTTTTCGTAAAGAATATACTTAATTATTCATTTTAAAATATTCCTCCACAATCTTTTTTTCACCTAAAACTCTTGTTTCATGAGTTTGTTTGCTAGTTTCATTCAAAAAATACTCGGATAGATTTTTCGTAAAGAATGATAGTAAATAGTAAATTATTCAAATCCTGTAAACCGCGTAAAACCGTCGTTGAATTTCACACAATTTAACAAACAATTTATAATTCCCTATTAATTAATTACGAGTATGAGTGGTAACGAGTTTTAGGGGTCGAACACAAGGAGGTGTGGCCTCAAGAATTAACTAATCTCAATGATTTATTTCTAGTGCAAAATCTTTTAATTCAAGGTTTATTAGGTAAATTTCTAAGTTCAAATTCAAATATCAGTTTTGTTTCAAAAATTCAGCACGTCACACTTTAGTGATTTAATTCGTAACTAGTCAAAATAAACTCCGAATCCAACACACAAAATACCGTTGGAAACTAGAAAGAAAGATCTATGATGTGGTCTTTTACTGGTATTATTAGTTTATTCAAGAATTTCGAGATATTTGCAGTTCAGTCCAGAACTTATTTCAAATTTAAAATCGGTTGAGCAGCAAGTTCAGAAATTTATAGAAAATTCACCAAAGCTTAAAAAATCCCAAAATTTGTACAGAAATTCAATTATCAAGTTTTGGATTAGTTGTTAAATTTTTGTAGAATTGCTCTTTGTAGGTTGAGATTTATAATGAAATTTCAGATCTGGATCAGAAACTGATTCTGACAGACCAACACTCACAAAAACTGTTATATCTTCTAATCTGCTTTAACAACTACTCATTTAAAATTCATATTTGGATTCTACACTTCAAAATACTTCAAGTAGGCCTATTTTTGGATTTTTATTATTTATTTTTATATTTTTAAAAATTCAGAAGTAAAGAAACAGTGAATCTGGACAGAAAATTCAAAAACAGAAATATTACAAACTTAGAAAATTAATATCTCACAAATTATAAATCGGAATTGGGCAAAATTTGATTTGAAAATTATCTACTAAATGAGATCTGAATTTTAAAAATGTTTATTTAATTTTTCTGATTTGAAAAGGATACGAAATTAAGGAAAATTTACTGAAAAAGAGAGAAAGAACAATAGCAAGACAGAAACTGGATTAGGGTTTGATTTTCGGTTTAAAAATAGGGATTTATAGAAAATTTATGATGTGTAACAATCATTAATCACTAATTGTATAATTTCTCAGATTTAGATGATGGATTTGAGCAATCTAAGCTAAGAAATTGACTCAAAAACTAGTTTATTCTAAAACAGCCATTTCAAAACAAAACTTGATTTAAATCAATCACAACTCCAAATTAATCACACAAAATACTAACCTAAGTGTTTCAGATGATTAACAAGCCAATAACCTCTAGATTCAATAGATTAATTGAAGAAAAATACTAAGCTAAGCAATTTTCCCCCAATTCATTCAAAAATATGTGTGTTTATGACTATTCATCAAAATTCAGCAAAATTACAAGATTATAAAGCAAGATTTCATGTATACAAATCAAAAATTCCCCTCCCTATCTATATTTACTCACACATATTCACAAGAACAAGAGTTTGACAAAATTTCATCATGATTATTACAAAATTGAGCTCTTGTGATCTAAATTTCAAATCTAATTATTCAAAGAGAATTGGACTAAACCGAGAGTTGGAGATCCAGCCGGTAGCTCCCTCGAGTCGATTTGAAGCTCCAATTGCGCCTCGATCCAAGCTAGAATCGACCGATTCGAATTTTCCCTAAATCAGCCCCGTATTGCGCGTTTTCACTCAAAAACGAAAATGAGAGCTCAAGAAAGCTTGAAACTCATTAATGGAGATTCTAGAGGTTAGAGAAGATGAATGGAGAGTGGTGTGTTGATTGAAGAGGCTTGAGACGTGTTTTATAGACTGAATTGGACTTGAGAGTCCAATGGCCTGTTTTGAATGGAGAAGATGATAGGGACTGAACCGAGGCTTGTGATTGGTTCAGGCGGATCAAGGGTTGTGTACTGAAGATCTGGTCGAAATTTCGTTGAATTTGGTTGAGGTTTGATCCGGTTTTGGGCGGTTGAATTTTTCACTCTGTTTTTGGCGGAACGATCAGATTTCGATCTGAAGTTTAAACGCGCGAGCGGTTGAATTCGTTGAGTCACTGACAGTAGTCCCTACTGGATTTGCTGCGCTGAAACGGGTCACAAATCGCGTGAAACGAGTCGCGTGCTGTTCTTCAGAATAGCGCTGAGTTTTTGAACGTCTTTTGATCTTTTACGGCGGAACGGGTCGAACGCGCGTGAAACGGGTCATTCTGAGCGAGAATGGCGCTGAATTCATTTTGAACGAAGATTGCTTGATCTTCTGTGGATCGCGAGCTACAGTCGGTCCTAAAACGAAGCTCTGACAGACTAGTGTGAAGCGAATATGTATTTTGGATCCAATTTCGCATTGATTTTCAGACCCGTATTCGCTTCTTCTTCAATCCGTGAGTTGAGCTCGCACGATTCTTCACTTCTGCTCACGTTCTCACTCCACATGGCTTCCTCTCATTGCCACGAATCTACAGAGCTTTGAAACGCAGAAATTGGTTGAGAGTTCATCGAGTTTTCCTCATTTTTCTCCCGTTTCAGTTCGTTTCCGCCATTGATGGCTGTTCGAGCTTAAAGCTCGATCTTTGAGTAGCGGCAGCTCAATCCAGAGCTCAGGCTTCCTTCCTCACTTCCTCACGATGCTCTGCGTTGCGTTTTATGCGTCAATTCTACCCTTAATTCATGAATTTCCGCCATTAACCGAACTCAGCGAAAATAACCCATCAGAACACAAAATCGTGAATCAAAACGAGATTTCAAGTTGTTTTTCTACCGAATTGAGGCTTCGGAATCCATTAAGAGACCCCACTGAAGCTATTCGACTCGTCGAACATCATCACTGTGTGAGAAAAATGCGAGAAGACCGATCGAATTCATCACACTGCCGAAATTCCGACCGTTGGATCATCCAGTTTGAAAAGTTCATTGAGGATTTCGTCGAACAGATTACGCAAACACGGATTTCTCGCTCGATTTTGCATCATTCAATGAGTTCTTCATATGGTTAGAAAGGGTAGACGATGGAGAAGAGAATGAGATCGGTTTTGGCTCGAATGGATGATGGTGGAAGGCACGGCAGATCAACCATGGTTTCGGTCCGTTTTTGGCACTTGTTTTGGCCGAATTCCGGCGATCGCCGGAACTTCCAAGATCGGAGAATGGCACCGGCATGTTCGTCTCGTCATGCTGAATCCATGGCTGGCTTGTTTGTTCGATTTCGAGCAGAATTGTGAATTATGAGGTTTGAAGAAGATGGGTTTGACCTGGTCAATTCGTTGACTTTGACCAATTTTGACCTGATTTTCAATTGGTGATTCTGAGAGTTCTAGAAGGTTTCTGATCGCGAGGATTGTACCGTTGGGTTCGTTTCGTCGAGCTCTTCGTTTTGGTATACCGTTCGACCCATTTTGGAGAAGTTGACTTTTGGTCAACTTGGCGATTTTTGGCGTTTGGCTCGGTTTGACTTGGTTGTAGAAGGTTTTTGAATTGTCGTAAAATTTTGGGGAATTTTTTGTAGAGTGTTTGAGGTTTTTAGTTGGCCATCTTTGGCCCATTATTTGCGTTTTGGTCCAATTCTTCATTTTATGGCCTTTTCACCTGTAAAATCACACAAAAATGTATTAAGAGGTTTCAAATTATGTTTTATGAATTATGAGTATTTTTCATACATTTGATGTGAATTATGATTTAATTTGAGATGATAAAAACCCAAAAAATGTGTATAAAAATACACATTTTAAAAACAAACAAAAATGAAAGAAGGAAAGTAAAATTTAAATTTTTATGGTATTTATGAGTTTTGTTGTTGTTTTTGAAAAAGTTTTTTTAATTTTTTCAGTTTTTATGAATTTTTACATTTTTACAAGAAAACAAAACTTGGTTTTGCACAAAACCACCCCACCACACTTAAACCTTTGTTTGTCCTCAAACAAAAAGTTCAAAAATGAGACATTTGTGGAAATTGGAAAAATTGTTGGAGTTTTATGCAAAACCTCCCCCACCACACTTAAACTTTTGCGTAGCAAATGTTTAAGTGTGAAAGAGAGTTTTGTAAAAAGAAGAAAAATAAAATAAAGAAAGGAAAAATACGACCTGACACGACGAGTTGCCTCTCGCCAGCGCCCTTGTTTAACGTCTTGAGCTCGACGCGTGTTTTCTCATTTGTTCGTACCTTCCCCGCTCGGGTACTCGCCGAACTCTTGCTCGTCTAGCCACCTGGTGTCGTGATTTTCGTAAAACGCCTTGAGTCGGTGCCCATTGACTTTGAACGCGCCATTGTTACTAAAAATTTCAAAGACTCCAAAGGGCAAAATATTTGTTATTTCAAAAGGCCCTATCCACCTACTCTTCAATTTCCCGGGATGTAATTTCAATCGAGAATTGAATAACAAGACTTTATCTCCCACTTTGAATTCTTTTCTCTTAATTATCTTGTCATGACAGGTGACTAATTTTTCTTTATAAATTCGAGAGTTGTCGTATGCTTCAATTCTAATTTCCTCCAACTCTTGAATTTGTAATTTACGCATTCCCGCGTCTTTTGGGTATTCACAATTTACATTTTTAATTGCCCAATATGCTTTATGCTCTATTTCAACAGGTAGGTGACAACTTTTACCATACACAAGTTTAAATGGTGTCATACCTATTGGTGTTTTGTACGCGGTCCTGTAGGCCCAAAGTGCATCCCCAAGCCTTTGACTCCAATCCTTGCGAGAGGGATTAACCACTTTCTCAAGGATTGATTTTATTTCTTTGTTTGAGATTTCGGCTTGTCCATTCGTTTGGGGATGGTAAGCGGTAGACATACGGTGTTGTACATGGTAATTTTTCAACAGGTTTTCCATGTATTTGTTGTTAAAATGGGAGCCCCTATCACTTATGATGGCTTTAGGGACTCCAAAACGCTGAAAGATATTCTTTTTGAGAAACTCTATCACCGTTTTGGAGTTGGCATCCCTTGTAGGAACTGCCTCCACCCATTTTGACACGTAATCCACACACACCAATATGTAAAGATAACCATTGGATTGGGGAAAAGGACCCATGAAATCTATCCCCCAAACATCAAAAAGCTCACAAAACAATAAAGTTTTGAGAGGCATTTCATTTTTGCGGGTTAGATTTCCTGTCTTTTGGCAATTTTCGCAACTCTTTACAAAGGAATGAGCATCTTTGTAAAGAGTTGGCCAGTACAAGCCACTTTGAAGCACCTTGTGGCTTGTACGTTGCCCCCCAAAATGACCCCCACATTCCAAAGTATGGCAAAAAGAGAGTACCGACTGTTTTTCGTGGTCAGGCACGCATTTGCGCACCATTTGGTCAGAGCAAATCTTGTAGAGATGAGGGTCCTCCCAAAAATAATAGCGCGCGTCGCTTTTTATCTTGTCCTTCTGAGCTCGAGAGAGAGTGTTAGGGAGCTCCTGAGTCTCCAAGTAATTGACGATGTCGGCGTACCAAGGCGTCACTCCATGGATAGCGTAAAGTTGTTCGTCTGGGAAGAGCTCGTTTATGGGAAGTATATCGCCTGCTTTTGTCGGGAGTCGGCTGAGATGATCGGCCACCAAGTTTTCGGCGCCTTTCTTGTCCCGAATCTCCACGTTGAACTCTTGCAGGAGAAGGATCCATCGGAGAAGGCTAGGATTGCACTCCATCTTTTTCATCAGGTGTTTGAGCGCCGCATGATCTGAAAACACAACAACCTTCGTCCCGACCAAATATGATCGGAACTTTTCCAATGCAAAAACAATTGCTAATAATTCTTTTTCAGTTGTGGTGTAATTTCTTTGGGCTTCGTCTAGGGTCCTAGAGGCGTAGTAAATTACATGAGGATCCTTACCTACGCGTTGGCCCAAGACGGCACCAACGCACAAGTCGCTGGCGTCACACATGATTTCGAAAGGAAGATTCCAGTCGGGAGGCTTGATGATTGGAGCCTCGCACAATTTCCCTTTTAAGATGGTGAATGCCTCCTTGCACGCGTCATTGAACTCGAATTTTACTTCTTTTTGGAGGAGGCGACACATGGGTTGGGCGATCTTGGAGAAATCGCGAATGAATCGCCTATAGAAACCCGCATGGCCGAGAAAGGAGCGTACGTCTTTCACATTGCGAGGATATGGAAGCGTCTTTATTACGTCAATTTTTGCCTTGTCGACCTCCAGGCCTTTTTCTGATATTAAATGTCCTAAAACAATTCCTTGGCTCACCATAAAGTGGCACTTCTCAAAATTCAAGACAAGATTAGCTTCCACACACTTTTCCATTATTAGGCCCAAATTATGGAGACACTCGTCAAAAGAGTTGCCATAAATTGAAAAGTCATCCATAAACACCTCAATGAATTTAGAAATATATTCAGAAAAAATAGAGATCATACACCTTTGAAATGTACCAGGTGCGTTGCACAACCCGAACGGCATCCTTCGATAGGCGAATGTGCCAAAGGGGCACGCGAAGGTTGTCTTCTTTTGGTCGTCGGGGTCGATGGCGATTTGAAAATATCCCGAATAGCCATCCAAGAAGCAATAGTAAGGTCGCCCTGCTAGTCTTTCGAGCATTTGATCGATGAAGGGAAGAGGGAAATGGTCCTTCTTTGTCGCCGCGTTAAGTTTTCGATAGTCGATGCACACTCTCCATCCGTTTTGCACTCGTGTCGGCACCTTTTCTCCTTCGGCATTCTCCACAATCGTGATTCCCGTCTTCTTGGGAACTACATGGATTGGAGATACCCATTCCGAATCAGCCACCGCATAAATGATCCCCGCATCAAGAAGCTTGAGAAGCTCCTTTTTCACCACCTCCATCATGACGGGATTCAGTCTCCTTTGAGCTTCCCTCGAGGGTTTGGAGCCTTCCTCGAGCGAAATCTTATGCATGCAGGTTGAAGGACTAATCCCAGGCATGTCGGCTAGGGTCCACCCAATCGCCTTCTTGTGTTGTTTCAGAACGACGACCAAGCGATCTTCTTGCTCGGGTGTTAGGTTGGAGGCAATGATGACAGGTAGGGTCTCCTTAGGTCCAAGGTAGGCATATTTGAGATGGTCGGGTAGCGTTTTGAGCTCAAGGTCGGGTGCCGTTTCGATTGATGGAGGCATTCTTTTTCCTGAAATCTTAAGTTCGCTTGAAGTTGGACCTGAAAAAGAATAAACCTCTTCTTTTCTACAAATGTCAAGATTAGGCAAGTTTTCATTTTGTATTTCTTCTATTACTACATCACTTTTAATTGGATTTGTATCTTGTAGTAATTCATTTTCATTCACATTTTCTAATGCATTTACATGTTCTAAATCATCCCAAAAGTTATCAAAATCTGAATTAAGTGAATTTAAAGAATTTAAATACTCCCCTACGAGATGCTCTTCCACTAACTCGTCGATTTCGTCAATGACACAAATGCTAGAGACATTGTAATCGTCGGGGTATTTGATTGTGTCGAAAATGTTGAAGGTGATCTTCTCGTTGTCGAATTCCATGGATAATGTGCCCGAGTGGCAGTCAATCCTTGTGCGAGCTGTTCTTAGAAAGGGTCTTCCCAAGAGAATGGCGGATGAGTCGGCGTTGTCGCCCATTTCGAGTATATAGAAATCCGCCGGGAATACCAACCCGTTCACTTTAACCAGCACATCTTCCGCAACACCCAAGACTGGGGCTACAGAGCGATTGGCGAATTGAACCATCACACGCGTATCTTTGAGCTCGCCTAAACCCAAGGTTTCATAAACGGACCTAGGCATTACGTTGATTGAAGCGCCCAAGTCAAGCATACACTTCGCGAGTTGTTGGAGGCCGATGGTGCAAGGAATGGCAAAGACTCCGGGGTCCTTCTCTTTTTGGGCCACTCGTGTGTTGATGCTCATCACCGAGGGTAAGTTTATCGTTTCGTTTCCCTTTAACTTCCTCTTGTTTGTACATAGGTTCTTGAAAAACTTCGCATATGGAGGGTGCATTCGGATTGCGTCGATGATAGGGATATTCACCTCCACTTTCTTGAACACTTCAAGAATATCCTTGTCGAGTTCATCCTTCTTGGTATTTACCGTCAAGCGATGCGGAAAGGGTGCTTTTGGCGTATGAGATTTCTCTTTTGGTACCTCTTTTTCTTTCTCTTGAACCTTTTCCTTGGCACCTTTTCCTCTTTCCCTCCCCTCATTAATATTTCCACATTCAACATCGTGTACCTCCTTTGTGCTCGACTCGTCCTCTTTTGACCTTTGTACCACCACTTCCTCTTCTTCTCTCGGAAATTCCACCTGCTTTCCACTTCTCAATTGAATCGCGTTGATGGGCTTGAGATTTGTAGGGTCTGATCCTTGAGAAGGTAACTTATTTTCTACTCGCCCCTTCAACACATTGACTTCACTTGCAATTTGTTTCATTTGAATCTCAATGTTTTGCACTTGTCGATTCGTGGTTGCGTGGCCTTGAGCAAGGGTGTTCATGTCACTCCTTACCGCTCCCAATTCCGTTGAAAACTTCGAAAAGTTGGTCGTCATCATGGCCATCATTTTGTCAAATTTTTCATCGAGAGATGGAGGTTGAGGGTTTGATGAAGAGGGTCGAAGTGGTTGTTGTTGAGGATGGTGTTGAGTTTGCGCGTTAGGATGAACATACACTCCAGATTTTTGGTAACCTTGTTGGGGTTGTTGAAATTGAGGGTTGTCGCGCCAACGGAGGTTAGGGTTTTTCTTCCAAGGTTCATATGCGTATTGAGGGCGTTGGTAACCATCCACATGGTTTACATCCTGAAGGGTGTCACACTCATCGGTTGCATGATCCGTGCTTGCGCAAAACTCGCATGGTGTGGGTTCCATTTTTGCCCCGACCGCCTTAAGCACTTTGTTGAACTTCGACTCGAAATTTGCCGTGATGCGAGATTCCATTGCTTTGAGATCCACTGTGCTTGTTGTGTTTACTTGCCCTAAAATTCCATCACGACCTAAGTTTCCTCCGGCCATGGTCTCGATGAGTGTACGCACTTCGGCAGGAGTTTTATCGTTGAAGGATCCACCAGCCGAACATTGGAGAAGACGAGCTTCTAGCGCATTCATCCCTTGAATAAATTGATCGAGTAACGAGGTTTCGGTGAGGTTATGGTTAGGACAAGAGGCGCACAATCGTACGAAGCGCTCGTAGTATTCTTGAAGGGTTTCGTCGCCTCGTTGTTGAATGTTGGTAATCTCTTTGCGTAATTTAGCGGTAAGCGTGCTTGGAAAGTATCGCTTAAGAAATCGCTTCGCCACGTCGTCGAATGTCTCGAATGGCCCACCCTGTAAATGATTAAGCCAATCCCTAGGGGCAGCTCCTAATGTATGAGGAAAAAGGATCAACTTAATGTTGTCCAGATTGTCAGTTTTACCAAATAATGCAGTACATTTCATATGGAATTCATCTAAATGTGCATATGGATTGTCATTTTTATGCCCTTCAAAAATTGGTAAAGCACTTAACATGGATGGACTTATCTTGAAGTTTGGTACCCTAGGTATAACAATGTTTCCAGGATTTTCTTGAATCTTGTGCTCTAAAAATTCCCCTAATGTTCTTTGTTGAGCCATTTGTACGTTTATTAATGTTTCTTTAAATTCTTTTTCAACTTCTTGATTTTTAAAATGAGATGAAAAAGATGATGATGTTGGTGAAATAGAATGAGAAATAGAATGAGATGGAGAAACGAATCTTGGAGGTGATGATGAAGACGGAATGGTGAGAGGTTGACTTTGAGCTTCTTCTTGTGGCTTTTCCACTTGGTATAACTCTTCTTGTCGTACTTGAGGCCCTTGCGTGAAAGGAGAAGCCTCTTCTTGTTGCGTTCCTTTGTTTGACGAAGTTGCGCCTTGCTCGCTTTTCGCCTTGTTCCTCTTAATCTCTCTTAAATGCTTGTTGATGTCCTTCTTGCGAGGAGTATGTACTTCACCTTGTGATCTTGTCTTTCTCATAAACCTTCAAAATTTCAAGAGACAAAAAAACACTAGAGAAAATATATGAGATGGGTTAGTTAAAAACTTGATGCAAGCCGCCTCCCCGGCAACGGCGCCATTTGTAAACCGCGTAAAACCGTCGTTGAATTTCACACAATTTAACAAACAATTTATAATTCCCTATTAATCAATTACGAGTATGAGTGGTAACGAGTTTTAGGGGTCGAACACAAGGAGGTGTGGCCTCAAGAATTAACTAATCTCAATGATTTATTTCTAGTGCAAAATCTTTTAATTCAAGGTTTATTAGGTAAATTTCTAAGTTCAAATTCAAATATCAGTTTTGTTTCAAAAATTCAGCACGTCACACTTTAGTGATTTAATTCGTAACTAGTCAAAATAAACTCCGAATCCAACACACAAAATACCGTTGGAAACTAGAAAGAGAGATCTATGATGTGGTCTTTTACTGGTATTATTAGTTTATTCAAGAATTTCGAGATATTTGCAGTTCAGTCCAGAACTTATTTCAAATTTAAAATCGGTTGAGCAGCAAGTTCAGAAATTTATAGAAAATTCACCAAAGCTTAAAAAATCCCAAAATTTGTACAGAAATTCAATTATCAAGTTTTGGATTAGTTGTTAAATTTTTGTAGAATTGCTCTTTGTAGGTTGAGATTTATAATGAAATTTCAGATCTGGATCAGAAACTGATTCTGACAGACCAACACTCACAAAAACTGTTATATCTTCTAATCTGCTTTAACAACTACTCATTTAAAATTCATATTTGGATTCTACACTTCAAAATACTTCAAGTAGGCCTATTTTTGGATTTTTATTATTTATTTTTATATTTTTAAAAATTCAGAAGTAAAGAAACAGTGAATCTGGACAGAAAATTCAAAAACAGAAATATTACAAACTTAGAAAATTAATATCTCACAAATTATAAATCGGAATTGGGCAAAATTTGATTTGAAAATTATCTACTAAATGAGATCTGAATTTTAAAAATGTTTATTTAATTTTTCTGATTTGAAAAGGATACGAAATTAAGGAAAATTTACTGAAAAAGAGAGAAAGAACAATAGCAAGACAGAAACTGGATTAGGGTTTGATTTTCGGTTTAAAAATAGGGATTTATAGAAAATTTATGATGTGTAACAATCATTAATCACTAATTGTATAATTTCTCAGATTTAGATGATGGATTTGAGCAATCTAAGCTAAGAAATTGACTCAAAAACTAGTTTATTCTAAAACAGCCATTTCAAAACAAAACTTGATTTAAATCAATCACAACTCCAAATTAATCACACAAAATACTAACCTAAGTGTTTCAGATGATTAACAAGCCAATAACCTCTAGATTCAATAGATTAATTGAAGAAAAATACTAAGCTAAGCAATTTTCCCCCAATTCATTCAAAAATATGTGTGTTTATGACTATTCATCAAAATTCAGCAAAATTACAAGATTATAAAGCAAGATTTCATGTATACAAATCAAAAATTCCCCTCCCTATCTATATTTACTCACACATATTCACAAGAACAAGAGTTTGACAAAATTTCATCATGATTATTACAAAATTGAGCTCTTGTGATCTAAATTTCAAATCTAATTATTCAAAGAGAATTGGACTAAACCGAGAGTTGGAGATCCAGCCGGTAGCTCCCTCGAGTCGATTTGAAGCTCCAATTGCGCCTCGATCCAAGCTAGAATCGACCGATTCGAATTTTCCCTAAATCAGCCCCGTATTGCGCGTTTTCACTCAAAAACGAAAATGAGAGCTCAAGAAAGCTTGAAACTCATTAATGGAGATTCTAGAGGTTAGAGAAGATGAATGGAGAGTGGTGTGTTGATTGAAGAGGCTTGAGACGTGTTTTATAGACTGAATTGGACTTGAGAGTCCAATGGCCTGTTTTGAATGGAGAAGATGATAGGGACTGAACCGAGGCTTGTGATTGGTTCAGGCGGATCAAGGGTTGTGTACTGAAGATCTGGTCGAAATTTCGTTGAATTTGGTTGAGGTTTGATCCGGTTTTGGGCGGTTGAATTTTTCACTCTGTTTTTGGCGGAACGATCAGATTTCGATCTGAAGTTTAAACGCGCGAGCGGTTGAATTCGTTGAGTCACTGACAGTAGTCCCTACTGGATTTGCTGCGCTGAAACGGGTCACAAATCGCGTGAAACGAGTCGCGTGCTGTTCTTCAGAATAGCGCTGAGTTTTTGAACGTCTTTTGATCTTTTACGGCGGAACGGGTCGAACGCGCGTGAAACGGGTCATTCTGAGCGAGAATGGCGCTGAATTCATTTTGAACGAAGATTGCTTGATCTTCTGTGGATCGCGAGCTACAGTCGGTCCTAAAACGAAGCTCTGACAGACTAGTGTGAAGCGAATATGTATTTTGGATCCAATTTCGCATTGATTTTCAGACCCGTATTCGCTTCTTCTTCAATCCGTGAGTTGAGCTCGCACGATTCTTCACTTCTGCTCACGTTCTCACTCCACATGGCTTCCTCTCATTGCCACGAATCTACAGAGCTTTGAAACGCAGAAATTGGTTGAGAGTTCATCGAGTTTTCCTCATTTTTCTCCCGTTTCAGTTCGTTTCCGCCATTGATGGCTGTTCGAGCTTAAAGCTCGATCTTTGAGTAGCGGCAGCTCAATCCAGAGCTCAGGCTTCCTTCCTCACTTCCTCACGATGCTCTGCGTTGCGTTTTATGCGTCAATTCTACCCTTAATTCATGAATTTCCGCCATTAACCGAACTCAGCGAAAATAACCCATCAGAACACAAAATCGTGAATCAAAACGAGATTTCAAGTTGTTTTTCTACCGAATTGAGGCTTCGGAATCCATTAAGAGACCCCACTGAAGCTATTCGACTCGTCGAACATCATCACTGTGTGAGAAAAATGCGAGAAGACCGATCGAATTCATCACACTGCCGAAATTCCGACCGTTGGATCATCCAGTTTGAAAAGTTCATTGAGGATTTCGTCGAACAGATTACGCAAACACGGATTTCTCGCTCGATTTTGCATCATTCAATGAGTTCTTCATATGGTTAGAAAGGGTAGACGATGGAGAAGAGAATGAGATCGGTTTTGGCTCGAATGGATGATGGTGGAAGGCACGGCAGATCAACCATGGTTTCGGTCCGTTTTTGGCACTTGTTTTGGCCGAATTCCGGCGATCGCCGGAACTTCCAAGACCGGAGAATGGCACCGGCATGTTCGTCTCGTCATGCTGAATCCATGGCTGGCTTGTTTGTTCGATTTCGAGCAGAATTGTGAATTATGAGGTTTGAAGAAGATGGGTTTGACCTGGTCAATTCGTTGACTTTGACCAATATTGACCTGATTTTCAATTGGTGATTCTGAGAGTTCTAGAAGGTTTCTGATCGCGAGGATTGTACCGTTGGGTTCGTTTCGTCGAGCTCTTCGTTTTGGTATACCGTTCGACCCATTTTGGAGAAGTTGACTTTTGGTCAACTTGGCGATTTTTGGCGTTTGGCTCGGTTTGACTTGGTTGTAGAAGGTTTTTGAATTGTCGTAAAAGTTTGGGGAATTTTTTGTAGAGTGTTTGAGGTTTTTAGTTGGCCATCTTTGGCCCATTATTTGCGTTTTGGTCCAATTCTTCATTTTATGGCCTTTTCACCTGTAAAATCACACAAAAATGTATTAAGAGGTTTCAAATTATGTTTTATGAATTATGAGTATTTTTCATACATTTGATGTGAATTATGATTTAATTTGAGATGATAAAAACCCAAAAAATGTGTATAAAAATACACATTACAAATCCAAACAAAAATTTATTTTTATTTTAAAATATTTCTCCACAATATTTGTTTGCACCTCAAACTCATGTTTCATGCGTTTGTTCCCTCGTGTCATACAATAAAAACTCGGCTAGATTTTTCGTAAAGAATATACTAAATTATTCAAAAGCTACCCAAAAATTGTTTTCACTTCAAAATATTTGCCCACAATCTTTGTTTGCACCTCAAAGTCATGTTTCATGCGTTTGTTCGCTTGTTTCATCCCATAAAAACTCGGCTTGATTTTTCGTAACAGAAAGTTTTAAAAAGTTTTAAACTTTGCACAGATTTTATCTTACAAATTTGACATAAAACCATTGGGCACATATCATATGAAAGTGGTCTAAAATATCTAAAGAAACACAAAATATTTTTTTTTTTATAATTTTCCTTGATCAGATCTGAAGTCAAACAATTTTTTACTGGGAATGACAGAAACAAAAAATGCAGAAAAATGCATTTCTGAATTTATAGGATAAAAGTAGGGATTTTTAAGGCAATTTGATCAAGAATTGTATCATTAATCACTAAATATTCAGTTCATCAGATTTGGCTCAAGTTTGAATTATTTTCAACCAGAAAAACTCAGCAAATAGATCAAAATTTCAGATCAAACACCAGTCAACCAACTAGTGTTTGATCTCAACTTTTGAACTAAAAAATTCACTAAATCAAGCAAAAACCCTTAACCAAGATTCAAGATGATAAAATGGAATAACATGCATGAAAATTCAGTTCTAAATGACCTAATTAATCCAACCAAATCGATTAAATCAAGAAAATCCAGATTCAACAGCGCATTATGAATAGTAACGAAATCAGTCAATTTACTTCAAATTAAAGCAAGATTTCAAACAATTCTATCACAAAAAGCCTATCCCTACAAGATTCTACTCACACATGATAAGATCAACCGAAATTAGGCATGTGTTCATCATGTTTTTTTTTTACAAATTGGATCTTGTGATCTAAAATTGAATACAAGAGATTAAATGAAAATTGGATCGAACCGAAACGTAGAAGATCAGCCAGAAACATCCTTGAGCCGATTTGAACCTCCAACTGATGCTTGATCCCAGCCGGAACCGATCGATTGCCTTTTTCACCAACATCGGCCCGAATTGGTGAATTTCACTCAAACTCGAAAATTGAAGCTCGAAAAGCTCTGAGATTCAGTAATGGAGTTACTGAAGCTTAAAGAAGATGATTGGAGAGTGATGTGTTGAAAGAATTTGGAGAATGGAAGGAAACTACGGGCGCTATTCTTGGCTCATTCTTTTTTCTATCTACTCTTTTCCTACCACTCACATATGATGAGATTTTAAGATCCGAGATATAAATTTTAATTGCATAATCTCGTACTTTTATTCCCTTAATGATGATTCTAGGGCGGCTTGAACCCGTAGATTCTGCTGCGCATGTAACGTATATGGCTACGGGCTCCATAACACACGTGTGATGAGATTTGAGGAAAAAGTTGATAAATATGTTCTCTCCCCCTAGCCAAATCAGGACAGCAGAACAAAAAATCATTTTCTATCTGAATAAGGGTCCAATATGCAAAATTCGCAAAAAACATCTGTTAGTGACAACAAGGAGAATATTCTACAAAAAGAAATCTGGCAAATGGATAAAAACTAAGAGTGATCCAAGCAGTCAAAATTGGAGTCAGAGAAAAAAACATAAGCTGTTTCTGACCGACCTGTGGTAATTTTAGGATTTCTTCAACTACGGGCGCTATTCTTGGCTCATTCTTTTTTCTATCTCCTCAAGACATGCAAAATAACAATAACCTATCTTTTCCTACCACTCACGTGTGATGACATTCGAACAAAAAGTGGATAAATACGTTCTCTGTCCCGTTGGCCGAATCTGGACAGCAGAACAAAAAATCATTTTCTATCTGAATATGGGTCCAATATACAAAATTCGCTAATAACATCTGTTAGTCGACAACAAAGAAATCTGGCAATTGGATAAAAACTTAGAGAGATCCAAGCGTTCAAAATTGGAGTCAGAGAAGAAAACATATGTTGTTTCTAACCAACCCGTGATTATTTAAGGAGTTCATGAACTACGGGAGCTATTCTCGGCACATTCTTTTTTCTATCTCCTCAAGACATGCAAAACAACAATAATCTATCTTTTTCTACCCCTCACGTGTGATGAGATTTGAAGAAAAAGTTGATAAATATGCTCTCTCTTCACTTGGCCGAATCTGGATAGTAGAACAAAAAATCATTTTCTGTTTGAATAAGGATACATATGCAAAATTCGCTAAGAACATCTATTAGTCGACCACAAGGCCAATATTCCACAAAAAGAAATCTGGAAATTGGATAAAAACTTAGAAGTATTGAAGCGTTCAAAGTTGGAAACAGAGAAAATAACATAAGCTGTTTCTGACCAACCCGTGGTAATTTAAGGATTTATTCAACTACGGGCGCTATTCTCTTTAGAAAAAAAGGCCTCCCTAAAAGAATGGGAGTCAAGCTCGACGAGCTACCAGACGACTCATCCATTTGGAGGATGGCACATTCTTTTTTCTATCTCGTCACGACATGTAAAATAGCAATAACCTATCTTTTCCTAGCTCTCACGTGTGATGAGATATGAAGAAAAATTTGACAGATACATTCTTATGCCGAATCAGGACAGCAGAACAAAAAATCATTTTCTATCTAAATAAGAATCCAATATGCAAAATTCGCTAAGAACCTCTGTTAGTCGACAACAAGGCGAATATTCTACAAAAAGAAATCTGACAATTTGATAAAAACTAAGAGAGATCCAAGCATTCAAAGTTGGAGTGAGAGAAAAAAACATAAGCTGTTTCTGACCAACACGTGGTAATTTAATGATTTCTTCAATTATGGCGCTATTCTTGGCTCATTCTTTTTTCTATATCCTCAAGACATGGAAAATAACAATAACCTATCTTTTCCTACCTCTCACGTGTGATGAGATTTGAAAAAAAAGTTGATAAATACGATGTCTCTCCCGTTGGCCGAATCTTGACAGCAGAACAAAAAATAATTTTCTATCTGAATATGGGTCCATTATGCAAAATTCGCTAAGAACATCTGTTAGTCGACAATAGAGAGAATCTTTGACAAAAAGAAATTTGGCAATTGGATAAAAATTTACAGAGATGCGAGCATTCAAAGTTGGAGTCAGAGAAAAAAACATAAGTTGTTTCTGACCAACCCGTGGTAATTTAAGGAGTTCTTCAACTACGGGAGCTATTCTTGCCACATTCTTTTTTCTATCTCCGCAAGACATGCAAAATAGCAATAACTCATCTTTTTCTGCACCACACGTGGGATTAGATTGGAAGAAAAAGTTGATAAATATGTTCTCTCTCCCCTTAGCCGAATCAGGACATCAGAACAAAAAATAATTTTATATCTGAATAAGAGTCCAATATGCAAAATTCGCTAACAACACCTGTTAGTCGATAACAAGGTGAATATTCTACAAAAAGAAATCTGGCAATTGGATAAAAACTAAGAGATCCAAGCATTCAATGTTGGAGTGAGAGAAAAAAACGTAAGCTGTTTCTGACCAACCCATGATAATTTAAGGATGTCTTCAACTACGGGCGCTATTCTTGGCTCATTCTTTTTTCTATCTCCTCAAGACATGCAAAATAACAAGAAGCTATCTTTTTCTACCCCTCACGTGTGATGAGATTTGAAGAAAAAATTGATAAATACGTTCTCTCTCCCGTTGGCCGAATCAGGACAGGAGATCAAAAAATTATTTTCTATCTGAATATGGGACCAATATACAAAATTCGTGAAGAACATCTGTTAGAACAAAGAGAATCTTTTACAAAAAGGAATCTGATAATTGGATAAAAACTTAGAGAGATCCAAGCGTTCATAGTTGGAGTTAGAGAAAAAAACCTACGTTATTTCTGTCCAACCCGTGGTAATTTAAGACGTTCTTCAACCTCAGGAGCTATTCATGGCACATTCTTTTTTCAATCTTCTCAAGACATGCAAAATAACAATAACCTATCTTTTTCTATCCCTTACGTGTGATGAGATTGGAAGAAAAAGTTGATAAATACGTTCTCTCTCCCCTTAGCCTAATCAGGACAGCGGAACAAAAAATCATTTTCTATCTGAGTAAGGGTCCAATATGCAAAATTCGCTAAGAATATCGGTTAGTCGACAACAAGTCGAATATTCTACAAAATGAAATCTAGCAATTGGATAAAAACTAAGAGAGATACAAGCGTTCAAAGTTGGAGTAAGAGAAAAAACATAAGCTGTTTCTGACTAACCCGTGGTAATTTAAGGATTTCTTCAACTACGGGCGCTATTCTTGCCTCATTCTTTTCTCTATCTCCTCAAGACATGCAAAATAACAAGAAGCTATCTTTTTCTACCCCTCACGTGTGATGAGATTTGAAGAAAAAATTGATAAATATGATCTCTTTCCCATTGGCCGAATCTAGACAGCAGAACAAAAAATAATTTTCTATCTGAATATGGGTCCAATATGCAAAATTCGCTAAGAACATCTGTTAGTCGACAACAAAGAGAATCTTTTACAAAAAGAAATCTGGCAATTGGATAAAAATTTAGAGAGATCCAAGCGTTCAAAGTTGGAATCAGAGAAAAAAACATAAGTTGTTTCTGACCAACCCGTGATAATTAAGTAGTTCTTCAACTACGGGAGCTATTCTTGGCACATTCTTTTTTCTACCTCCTCAACACATGCAAAATAGCAATAACCTATCTTTTCCTACCCCTCACGTGTGATGAGATTGGATGAAAATGTTGATAAATGTGTTCTCTCTCTCCTTATGCGAATCAGGACATCAGAACAAAAAAAAAATTTATATCTGATTAAGGGTCCAATATGCAAAATTTGCTCACAACATCTGTTAGTCGACAAGAAGGTGAATATTCTACAGAAAGAAATCTGGCAATTGGATAAAAAGTAAGAGAGATCCAAGCATTCAAACTTTGAGTGAGAGAAAAAAACGTAAGGTCTTTTTGACCAACCCCTGATAATTTAAGGATTTCTTCAACTACGGACGCTATTTGTTGGCTCATTCTTTTTTCTATCTCCTCAAAACAAGTAAAATAACAACAACCTATCATTTCCTACCCCTCACGTGTGACGAGATTTGAAGAAAAAATTGATAAATACGTTCTCTCTCCCGTTGGCTCAATCTGGACAGCATATCAAAAAATCATTTTCTATCTGAATATGGGTCGAATATGGAAAATTCGCGAAGTACATCTGTTAGTCGACAACAAAGAGAATCTTTTACAAAAAGAAATCTCGTATTTGGATAAAAACTTAGAGAGATCCAAGCCTTCAAAGTTAGAGTGAGAGAAAAAAACATAAGTTGTTTCTGACCAACCCGTGGTAATTTAAGGAGTTCTTCAATTACGGGAGCTATTCATGACACATTTCTTTTTTCTATCTCCTAAAGACATACAAAATAACAATAATCTATCTTTTCCTACCCCTCACGTGTGACGAGATTTGAGGAAAAAGTTGATAAATATGTTCTCTCTCCCCTAAGCCGAACCAGGACAGCAGAACAAAAAATTATTTTCTATCTGAATAAGGGTCCAATATGCAAAATTTGCTAAGAACATCTGTTAGTCGACAGCAACACGAATATTCTACAAAAAGAAATCTGGCAATTGGATAAAAACTTAGAGAGATGCAAGCGTTCAAAGTTGGAGTCAGAGAAAAAAATATAAGTTGTGTCCGACCAATCCGTGGAAATTTAAGGAGTTCATCAGCAACAGAAGCTATTCATGGCACATTCATTTTTCTATCTCCTCAAGACATGCAAAATAACAATAACCTATCATTTCCTAACCCTCACGTGTGAGAGATTTGAAGCAAAAGTTGAAAAATATGTTCTGTCTCCCCTTAGCCAAACCAGAACCGCAGAACAAAAAATTATTTTCTGTCTGAATAAGGGTCCAATATGCAAAATTCGCTAAGAATATCTGTTAGTCGACAACACGATGAATATTCTACAAAAAGATATCTGGAAATTGGATAAAAATTAAGAGAGATCCAAGCGTTCAAAGTTGGAGTGAGAGAAAAAAAAAACATAAGCTGTTTCGGACCAACCCGTGGTAATTTAAGGAGTTCTTCAACGACGGGCGCTATTATTGGCTCATTCTTTTTTCTATCTCGTCAAGACATGCAAAATAACAATAACCTATCTTTTCCTACCCGTCACGTGTGATGAGATTTGAAGAAAAAATTGATAAATACGTTCTCTCTCCCGTTATCCGAATCTGGACAGCAGATCAAAAAATCATGTTCTATCTGAATATGGGTACAATATGCGAAATTCGCTACGAATATCTGGTAGTCAACAACAATATTCTACAAAAAGAAATCTGGCAATTGGATAAAAAGTAAGAGAGATCCAAGCGTTCAAAGTTAGAGTGAGAGGAAAAAACATAAGTTGTTTCTGACCAACCCGTGGTAATTTAAGGAGTTCTTCAATTACGATAGCTATTCTTGGCACATTTTTTTTTCTATCTCCCCAGTACATGCAAAATAACAATAACCTATATTTTCCTACCCCTCATGTGTGACGACATTTGAGGAAAAAGTGGATAAATATGTTCTCTCTCCCCTTAGCCGAATCCGGACAGCACAACAAAAAATCATTTTCTATCTGAATAAGGGTCCAATATGCAAAATTCGCTAAGAACATCTGTTAGTCGACAACAAGACGAATGTTCTACAAAAAGAAATCCTGCAATTGGATAAAAACTTTGAGAGATCCAAGCATTCAAGGTTGGAGTCAGAGAAAAAACACATAAGTTGTTTCTGACCAACCCGTGGTAATTTAAGGAGTTCTTCAACTACGATAGCTATTCTTGGGACATTCTTTTTTTTTTTATCTCCCCAAGACATGCCAAATAACAATAACCTATCTTTTTCTACCCTCATGTGTGATGAGATTGGAAGAAAAAGTTGATAAATATGTTCTCTCTCCCCTTAGCCGAATCAGGACAGAGAGGAAAAATTTATCAACTTTTTCTGCAAATCTCATCACACGTGAGAGGTAGGAAAAGATAGGTTATTGTTATTTTGTATGTCTTGAGGAGGTAAAAAAAAAGAATGTGCCATGAATAGCTCCCGTAGTTGAAGAATTCCTTAAATTACCACGTGTTGGTCAGAAACAACTTATATTGTGTTCTCTGACTCCAACTTTTAACACTTATATCTCTCTAAGTTCTTATCCAATTACCAAATTTCTTTTTGTAAAAGATTCTCTTTGTTGTCGACTAAGAGATGTTCTTCGCGAATTTAGCATATTGGACCAATATTCAGATATAAAATAATTTTTGATCTGCTATCCAGATTCGGCCAACGGGAGAGAAAACGTATTTATCAATTTTTTCTTCAAATCTCCTCACACGTGAGGGGTAGAAAAAGATAGGTTATTATTATTTTGCATGTCTTGAGGAGATAGAAAGAAGAATGTGCCATGAATAACTCCTGTAGTTGAAGAATTCCTTAAATTACCACGGGTTGGTCAGAAGCAACTTATGTTTTTTTCTATGACTGTAACATTGAATGCTTGGATCTCTCTTAGTTTTTATCCAATTGCCAGATTTCTTTTTGTGGAATATTCGTCTTGTTGTCGACTAACAGATGTTCTTACCGAATTTTGCATATTGGACCCTTATTCAGATAGAAAATGATTTTTTGTTCTGCTTTCTCGATTCGGCTAAGGGCAGAGAGAAAAAATTTATCAACTTTTTCTTCATATCTCATCACACGTGAGGGGTAGGAAAAGATAGGTCATTGTTATTTTGTATGTCTTGGGAAGATAAAAAAAAGAATGTGCCATGAATAGCTACCGTAGTTGAAGAACTCCTTTAATTACCACGGCTTGGTCAAAAACAACTTATGTTTTTTTCGCTGACTCTAACTTTGAACGCTTGGATCTCTCTAAATTTTTATCCAATCGCCAGATTTCTTTTTGTAAAAGATTCTCTTTGTTGTCGACTAACGGATGTTCTTCTCGAATTTCGCATATTGGACCCATATTCAGATAGAAAAGGATGTTTTGATCTGCTGTCCAAATTCGGCCAATGGGAGAGAAAACATATTTATCAAGTTTTTCTTCAAATCTCATCTCACGTGTGGGGTAGGAAAAGATAGGTTATTGTTATTTTGCATGTCTTGAGGAGATAGAAAAAAGAAATGTGTCATGAATAGCTCCCGTAGTTGAAGAAATTCTTAAATTACCACGGGTTTGTCAGAAACAACTTATGTTTTTTTCTCTGACTCCAACTTTGAACGCTTGGATCTCTCCTAGTTTTTATCCAATTGCCAGATTTCTGTTTGTAGAATATTCGTCGTACTGTCGACTAACAGATTTGCTTAGCGAATTTTGCATATTGGACCCTTATTCTGATAGAAAATGAATTTTTGTTCTGCTGTCCCGATTCGGCTAAGGGTAGAGAGAACATATTTATCAACTTTTTCTTCAAATCTCATCACACGTGAGGGGTAGGAAAAGATAGGTTATTGTTATTTTGCATGTCTTGAGGAGATAGAAAAAAGAATGTGCCATGAATAGCTCCCTTAGTGGAAGAACTCCTTAAATTACCACGGGTTGGTCAGAAACAGCTTATCTATTTTTCTCTGACTCCAACTTTGAATGCTTGGATCTCTCCTAGTTTTTATCCAATTGCCAGATTTCTTTTTGTGGAATACTCGTCTTTTTGTTGACTAACAGATGTTCTTACCGAAATTTGCATATTGGACCTTTATTCAGATAGAAAATGATTTTTTGTTTTGCTCTCCCGACTCGGCTAAGGGCAAAGAGAAAAAATTTATTTAACTTTTTCTTCAAATCTCATCACACGTTAGGGGTACGAAAAGATAGGTTATTTTAATTTTGTATGTCTTGAGGAGATAAAAAAAAAAGAATGTGCCATGAATAGCTCCCGTAGTTGAATAACTCCTTTAATTATCACGGGTTGGTCAGAAACAACTTATGTTTTTTTCTCTGACTCCAACTTTAATCGCTTGGATCTCTCTTAGTTTTTGTCCAATTGCCAGATTTCTTTTTGTAGAATATTCGTCTTGTTGTCGACTAACAGATGTTCTTAGCGAATTTTGCGTATTGGACCCTTATTCTGATAGAAAATAATTTTTCGTTCTGCTGTCCTTATTCGGCTAAGTGGAGACAGAACATATTTATCAACTTTTTCTTCAAATCTCATCACACGTGAGGGGTAGAAAAAAATAGGTTATTGTTATTTTGCATGTCTTGGGGAGATAGAAAAAATAATGTGCCAAGAATAGCTATCGTAGTTGAAGAACTCCTTAATTACCACGGGTTGGTCAGAAACAATTTATGTGTTTTTTCTCTGACTCCCACTTTGAACGCTTGGATCTCTCTTAGTTTTTATCCAATTGCGAGATTTCATTTTGTAGAATATTCATCTTGTTGTCGACTAACAGACTTTCTTAGTGAATTTTGCATATTGGACCCTTATTCAGATAGAAAATAATTTTTTGTTCTGCTGTCCTGATTCGGCTAAGGGGAGAGAGAACAAATTTATCGACTTTTTCTTCAAATCTAATCACACATGAGGGTAGGAAAAGATTGGTTAGTCATCATCGCATCAAACCTAACTCTTGACCAAGAAACCCGATTGGTGGAAACTCGTGGAAAACACAAGAAGGCGATCGGATGGACATTGGCCGATATGCCAGGTATAAGCCCCTCGACATGTATGCACAAAATTGTTTTGGAGGAGGGATCAAAACCGTCAAGAGAAGCACAAAGAAGGTTAAATCCAGTAATGATGGAGGTGGTAAAAAAGGAGCTACTCAAGCTTCTAGACGCGGGAATTATGTACGCGGTGGCCGATTCGGAATGGGTTTCTCCAATCCATGTTGTCCCTAAAAAGACGGGGATCACCATCATCGAAAACTCTGAAGGTGAACGCGTTCCCACTCGAGTGCAAAATGGATGGAGGGTTTGCATCGACTCTCGCAAACTCAATGCGGCGACAAAAAAGGATCACTTTCCTCTTCCCTTCATCGATCAAATGCTCGAAAGATTAGCGGGGCGGCCTTACTATTGCTTTTTGGATGGGTACTCGGGCTATTTTCAAATCGCCATCGATCCAGAAGATCAGAGGAAGACGACATTCACTTGCCCCTTTGGTTGTTTGGCCCGAGGTATGCGTATTTGAGGTGATCGGGAAGAGGTTTGAGTTCGAGAGTAGGAGCTTCCTCCATTGATGGCTTAATGCGTTCTTGCGATATTTGGAGTTCGTCGTGAGGGGAACCCGAAATGAATTTTATTTCTTCATTATGTTCTTGCTGTATTTCTTGCTTCTCATTCGTTTGTTCTATCTCTCCCCAAACATCCTCAAAAATCGCATCGTATTCCTTCGAGTACTCTTCTTCCAAGTGTTCTTCAACCATCTCATCGATACATTGTAGTCGTTCGGGTACTTGATGGTGTCAAATATGTTGAAGGTTTCATGCGTTTGTTCATTCATTTTATACAAAAATAACACGGCTAGATTTTTCGTGAAGAATGATAGTAAATACTAAATTATTCAAATACAAACAAAAATTTATTTTTATTTTTAAATAATTCTCCACAATCTTTGTTTGCACCTCAAACTCTTGTTTCACGCGTTTGTTCGCTCGTTTCATGGAATAACAACTCGGCTAGATTTTTCGTAAAGAATATACTAAATTATTCAAACGCAAATTTTAATTTTAAAATATTTCTCCACAATCTTTTTTTCACCTAAAACTCATGTTTCATGAATTTGTTTGCTAGTTTCATTCCAAAAATACTCGGATAGATTTTTCGTAAAGAATGATAGTAAATAGTAAATTATTCAAATGCAGACAAAAATTTATTTTTATTTTAAAATATTTCTCCACAATCTTTGTTTGCACCTCAAACTCATGTTTCATGCGTTTGTTCGCTCGTTTAATGCAATAACAACTCGGCTAGATTTTTCGTAAAGAATATACTTAATTATTCAAACGCAAAAAAAAATTTGTATTCATTTTAAACTATTTCTCCACAATCTTTGATTGCACATAAAACTCATGATTCGTTCGTTTCTTCACTCGTTTTATAGAAAATAAACTCAGCTGGATTTTTCGTGAAGAATGATAGTAAATACTAAATTATTCAAATGCAAACCAGAATTTGTGTTCAATTTAAAGTATTTCACCACTATGTTTGTTGGCACCTAAAACTCATGTTTCATGCGTTTGTTCGCTTATTTTATAAAAAAAAAACACGGGTAGATGTTTTATAAAGAATGATAGTAAATACTAAATTATTCCAAAGAAAACCAAAATTTGTTTACATTTTAAAATATTTCACCACAAACTTAATTTCGACCTCGAACTCATGTTTCATGCGTTTGTTCGCTCGGTTTTTGCAGTAAAAACTCGGGAAGATTTTTCGTTAAGAATATACTAAATTATTCAAACGCAAACAAAATTTGGTTTTCATTAAAATATTTCTCCACGATCTTTTTTTGCACCTAAAACTCATGTATTATGAGTTTGTTAGCTCGTTTTTTTTAAAAAAATACTCGGATAGATTTTTCGTAAAGACTGATAATAAATACTAAATTATTCCTTTATTTTAAAATATTTCTCCACAATCGCTCGTTTCATCCAAAAAAAACTCGGATAGGTTTTTCGTAAAGAATGATGGTAAATACTAAATTATTCAAAAGGAAACCAAAATTGGTGTTCATTTTAAAATATTTCTCCACACACTTTATTTGGACCAAACTCATGTTTCATGCGTTTTTTTGCTCGTTACCTGCAATAAAAACTTGGCTAGATTTTTCGTAAAGAATATACTAATATATTAAAACGCGAACAAAAATTTGTCAACAATCTTTTTTTGCACCTAAAACTCATGTTTCATTAGTTTGTTTACTCGTTTAATTCATAACAAATACTCGGATAGATTTTTCATAAAGAATGATTGTAAATACTAAATTATTCAGAGGCGAACCAAATTTTGTGTTCATTTTAAAATATTTCTCCACAATATTTGTTTGTACCTAAAACTCGTGTTTCATGCGTTTGTTCACACATTTTATACACAAATAACACGGCTAGATTTTTCGTAAAGAATGATAGTAAATACTAAATTATTCAAATGCAAACAAAAATATATTTTTATTTTAAAATATTTCTCCACAATCTTTGTTTGCACCTCAAACTCTTGTTTCATGTGTTTGTTCCCTCGTGTCATGTGATAAGTCATTAATTATACACATTTTATATCCTATACATATGTGATATTGCACCATTATATACATTAATATTCTATTTATATCGATAATAATCACAAATTGAATGTTGATACTACTAATGACATATTTATGTGAATTCAGGTGCAATTTGGATGGAGCATAGCTTGAAAATAAATATGTTGGAGCACAAGATGGAAATAATAATCAAGACTCGGGCCTGCCGACACAGCCTCAGTATTTCGGCCATAACTCACAATCTGGACCTTCTCTATATGCATACTATATACTGTTGGAAAGAAGAGAACAAGGCCCACAATTAATTCCATATCACCAGAGCCCAATTCAGAGATATACGTGTCCCAAATTGACCATCTTCTGGACAGATCTATCATGCACTTTGCATTCACTCTTCATGTTTTTGCCATGCTCATTCACACTCTTTGCATGGGGCTTCATTCATCCCTCATGATCACCTTTTGAGAGGGATATAACCAGGTGCAAGGCATCTATTCTAATCACTTTTGAACTTCATCATTCTCTCTCTTGGAGTTGGGCAAGTCAAGCAAGCTTCACTCTTCCATCCACGCTTCATTAATGGGTTCTATCATTATTTTCTTTTCTTTATTTTCCATGTATTTCGAGTAAGCCCTTCGAGGCATAGTTAGTGTTTATGTTTTTGTGTTGTAACTTTTGAGACCATTAATAATGAATTTCATTTGAACGGTTATATTCAGTTTTTATTTACTTATTATCTTTCATGCTCAATGAATTATTTTAAGTTTATTTCGGTCAAATTCTATGTTCAATAGTAATTAACAAGGGCCACAAAATTCCTTTGGTTGCTTTGCTCAATAGCATCCATTAGAATTTGAATAATAGCCAAGTGCAAATAACTCACAACGATCTGAACAGTTCTAAACAAGCTCATTGTTTAGGAGGTTTTGATTTGTTTAAATAACCAATGATTTCTATTGAATTGGTTATGATATTCAAATAGGTTAGTGTTTTTATTTACGAGCTCATCTAAACTAAAACCCTATCTTTTCGTTTGAGTTATTTATCGGTTAGAGCTCATCTTACTGCACTTAAGAGATTAATTCCAAATTCATTATTATAATCAAGGATAAAGTTACACACAAATTCACTACACGAAACTATGCCTCATTCAACAAAACCACCACATCTCTTAATCTTTACTTTAAGTTTTCTCTTTACTTGTTACTTTCATTTTGTTGCAATCAACCAATCAACAACCCCCCCAATTGTGTGTCTTGTTTTAGGTCTTGTGTTTGGCTTTATTTATGGTCTTGGTTTCTCTTTATTTTAGTTTCTATTTTTATTGAGTCCATTTTCATTAGAGAAGTAATCTTTTCACCTAGTTTAGTCTAAATAGCTCTCTGTGGTTCGACCCCTACTTCCACTGTCTACTTTATTGTAGTTAAGTCTAGGGTTATAAATTTCTTTTGGTAAGTGTAAAACGACTGCAAAAATACCTCTTATCAAAATGGCGCCGTTGCCGGGGAGCTAGCAACGCGACTAGTCTAGGTCAATATTCACACTTCTCTTGTGTAGTACGGTAGTCTGCATTTGTGTCAGAGTAAACCGAATTCGTTTTACTTTTTGTCGGTCACATATTTTTTTTACTTTTTGTCAGAGTCACACTTTCGTTACCTTATATTTTTCACTTTTTGTCAGAGTCAGTCATACTATTTATTTTCACTTTGAGTCTGCATTACTTGCATTCACTAATTCTCTCTCTTACACTTGATTCCAGTTCATGAAAGCTACTCGTAGTTCTAATCTTCCACTTGCACCACTAGATCCGGAGATTGAGAGAACACACCTGGAGCGAAGAAGAGCAATTCCAGTCACACCGAAAGCAGCCGAAGAAACTGAAAAGGTGGAGAACTCGGACAGCGGAAGCGATCCTCCCACTCCACGAGCTTCTCCTCACGCTACAACAGGTAACACTACAACCATGGCTAATTTTGAGGATAGGACACTTAGGGACCTGTCTACCTTTGACTTTGCTACCAACCAGTATGGTATTGTACTACCACCGGTCCCGAATTTCAAGATCCATACGGGTCTTCTCCAATTGTTACCAACCTTCAATGGGAGTGCCGGAGAGGATCCGCACTCTCACATGCGTGAGTTCAACCATATCACCGCAACAATGATGCCGGCGGAGATTGAAGATGAAGGTCCTTACAAGCTGCGACTGTTCTCATACAGTCTTCGAGGACCAGCAAAGGACTGGTACTACCATTTGGCACCTTTTCCAACAACTTGGGTAGAACTTCAAAAGTTGTTTCTAGACAAGTATTTTCCTGTCTCTCTTACCGCTTCTATTAGGAAGCAGATTTGTAGTATTCAACAGGAAGTAGGGGAAACCCTCTACGAATACTATGATCGCTTCCAGAAGTTGTGTGCAAAATGTCCCAACCATCAAGTCCCAGAGAATCTCCTGATTCAACACTTGTATGATGGGATGCTTCAAGAGACTAGGGATAATGTAGATTCTGCTAGTGGGGATGCTTTCATAGATAAAACCGTTAGGCAAGCACGTACTTTGATAGAAACCATGGCCAAAAATGCTCAATCTAGTAGAACCAGATCTAGAATTAGGGGAGTTAATGAGATTAGAGACTGTGATTTGGAGAAGCGAGTGAATGGTATGGACGCCAAATTAGATAGCCTAGCTAATATGATAGCGTCATTCATGGGAACCAAGATGGAAGTGAAGGCATGTGGTGTCTGCACTCAGACGGGACACACGACTGATGCATGCCCAACACTCCATGATGAGGAGAAGGTCACGACCACTGCTTGTGGCATCTTTAAACTAAACCAACAAGGAAATTCAAATGGGGCCCACAACCGAAACTATGATCCCTACTCTAAAACATACAATCCTGGATGGCGTGACCACCCAAACTTTAGATGGCGTGACCCAGGAAACCAGCAACAACCTCCTCAAAACCATAATCAAAACTCTTCTTCTTCCTCACCTCCGATTGACCCTGCTCTGAAAAGTCTTTCTGACATTGTGACCTCCTTGGCCACATCAACTACTTCTTTTCAGAAGGATACCAAAAGTGCCCTAACACATCTGGGCACCCAAATTGCTCAAATATCCTCTGAATTAAACCAGTTAAAAACTCAGGGGTCCTCACAACTTCCTTCCCAAACTCTAAACCCCCGTGAGAATGCATGTGCTATCACCTTAAGAAGTGGGAAAGAAATAGAAGGGAGTAAGGAAAACATGAAAGGTGAAGGAGAGATTGAAGTAATTAGGCCGGAATCCGAGAAGATGAAAGAAAAGCCCAAGGAAATACCACCTTATAAACCTAGAGCCCCTTTTCCTAGCCGTCTAGCGGTTAACACCAAAAAGGATGAGGCAGAGAGAGATATCCTAGAGGTTTTCAAGAAAGTGGAAGTAAACATTCCACTACTCGATTACATTCGCAGATTCCCTCGCTATGCGAAATTTCTCAAGGACTTGTGTACGAATAAGAGAAAGCTAAATGGTCATGAGAGAGTAACAATGAGTGAGAATGTCTCTGCGGTTATTCGCAAGAAGCTTCCAGAGAAGCAAAAAGACCCTGGCATGTTTGCCATTCCTTGCAGCATTGGGCACCATGAATTTGCCCGGTGCATGCTTGATCTTGGGGCATCTATCAATGTCATGCCCTTTTTTATCTATTCTTCCCTCGGTTTAGGACCTTTGACAAAGACCGGGGTGATCCTTCAACTAGCCGATCGTTCTACTGCTGTGCCAGAGGGAGTTATAGAGGATGTCCTGGTTAAGGTCAATGGCCTTATCTTCCCTGCGGATTTCTATATTTTGCGTATGGATGAGTCTGATAGCTCACCGAGTTCGACTCCCATTCTTCTGGGAAGACCCTTCCTTAAAACTGCCCGAACCAAGATTGATGTGCACAATGGCACTCTTTCTATGGAATTTGACGGAGAGACCATCTCTTTCAACATCTTTGATGCTATCAAGCATCCTTCTGATGGGAATGTCTCCGCTATTTGCACCATCGACTCAATTGACGAGTGTGTCGACAACTTCTCCTCTTTTGAGTTCATAGATCTGCTCGAGACCATTCTTGATCTCTCTCCAGATGAGCAGGACCTTCTTCAAAGTCTATCTGCCTTGGCCATTGGAGAGGCTTCTTCCTCTTCTCCTTCTCCTACCTTGATAGACTTGAAACCCTCTCTTGAGCCCACCAAACCTTCCATTGTGAATCCCCCCTCTCTTGACCTAAAACCTCTACCAGCTCATCTCAAATACGCATACTTAGGTAAAGGAGACACTCTTCCAGTGATCATCTCTAGTAGCCTCACTGCTACTCAGGAAGAGAAGTTAGTTAATGTCTTGAGGGACCACAAGACTGCGATTGGATGGACTCTGGCTGATATTAAGGGAATCAGCCTTTCTACGTGTATGCATCGTATATTATTGGAGGATGGATCTAAACCATCCCGTGAGCCTCAGCGTAGGCTGAATCCTCCAATGATGGAAGTGGTCAAGAAAGAAATCATCAAACTCCTTGATGCAGGAATCATATACCCTATCTCTGATTCACAATGGGTATCACCAATCCATGTGGTACCCAAGAAAACTGGTATTACTATAATTGAGAATCAGGATGGTGAAAAAGTTCCTACGAGAGCACAAAATGGATGGCGAGTATGCATTGATTATCGCAAATTAAACACTGCCACCCGGAAAGACCATTTCCCCCTTCCCTTCATTGACCAGATGCTCGAGCGCCTTGCTGGGCGCCACCATTATTGTTTCTTAGATGGTTTCTCTGGTTACTTTCAAATAGCCATCGCCCCCGAGGATCAAGAAAAGACCACCTTCACGTGCCCTTTTGGCACCTTTGCCTACAGACGTATGCCTTTTGGGTTGTGTAACGCACCCGGTACATTTCAGAGATGTATGATGTCCATCTTCTCTGATTATGTTACCCGAATTATTGAGGTTTTCATGGATGATTTCACCGTCTATGGTGATTCATTCGATGACTGCCTGGGAAACCTAAAGATGATTCTTCAAAGGTGTGTAGAGACCGACCTGGTGCTGAATTACGAGAAATGCCATTTCATGGTGGATCAGGGCATAGTCTTAGGCCATGTGGTTTCCTCTCGGGGTCTTGAAGTAGATAAAGCAAAGATCGATGTCATTAGATCCCTTCCGTACCCGACCAGTGTAAAGGACATTCGATCATTTCTTGGTCATGCCGGCTTTTATAGGCGCTTCATCAGAGATTTCTCAAAAATCGCTCAACCTCTTTGTCTTCTTCTCCAAAAAGAGGCTTCTTTTGAGTTTAATGAGAAGTGCCAAGCGGCATTCGACCTTCTCAAGGAGAAACTGTGTTCTGCCCCCATCATTAAAGCTCCAGATTGGAATCTGCCTTTCGAGATCATGTGCGATACGAGTGATAGGGCAGTTGGAGCTGTTCTTGGGCAGCGGGATGGGCGAGAACCCCATGTTATCTCCTATGCATCTAGGACCTTAGACGATGCTCAGTGCAACTATACCACTACGGAGAAAGAGTTGCTAGCCATTGTTTTTGCGCTGGAGAAATTTAGGTCCTACCTCTTAGGGGTTAAGGTGATTATATACTCTGACCATGCCGCATTGAGGCATCTTTTCAAGAAGAAAGAATCCTAGCCGAGACTACTTCGTTGGATATTGTTGCTCCAGGAGTTCGACTTGGAGATTAGAGATAAACGAGGATCAGAGAATCTAGTTGCCGATCACCTTAGCCGCCTTCCTACGAGAATTGAGGAGGGTACCCCAATATCGGAGTTCTTCCCTGAGGAATATCTCTATGCCGTGCAAAGCTATACACCATGGTATGCTGATATAGTGAATTACCTGGTGGCTAAAGACCTACCAGAGGATCTTACACGTGCACAGGCTGATCGAATCCGATATGATTCCCGATTTTATATTTGGGATGAGCCTTACCTCTTTCGGATTTGCGCGGATCAAATTATTCGAAGATGTATACCCGATAATGAGGTCAGATCCGTGCTTGAGTTTTGTCACTCTCTGGAGTGTGGAGGACACTTTGGCGCCAAGCGGACAGCTCATAAGGTCCTTGAGTATGGCTTCTTCTGGCCCACTCTACATAAGGATGCTTACTTCTTCGTGAAGTCATGTGAGCGATGCCAAAGAACGGGAGGAATAACCAAAAGAGACGAGATGCCGATGAAGTATATTCTTGCATGTGAGGTCTTTGAAGTGTGGGGTATCGACTTTATGGGACCTTTTCCTCCCTCATACGGTTTTGAGTATATCCTCCTGGCAGTCGATTATGTCTCCAAGTGGGTTGAGGCCAAGGCCACAAAACGGGCAGATGCAAAAACGGTTGTGGATTTTGTGAAGGACCAGATCTTTAGTAGGTTTGGGGTCCCGAGAGTCATCATCAGTGATAGAGGAACCCATTTCTGCAACCGGAGTTTCGAGGCATTAATAAAGCAATACCATGTGACGCATAAAATCTCGACAGCTTACCACCCTCAAACCAATGGCCAAGCAGAGCTTTCAAATAGGGAGATCAAAGGCGTTTTGGAGAAAGTGGTGAACCCCACCAGGAAAGACTGGAGTCTTCGGTTGAATGACGCACTCTGGGCTTACAGGACTGCGTTCAAGTCCCCTGTAGGCATGTCCCCTTATCGGCTCGTCTATGGAAAGGCTTGCCATCTCCCAGTTGAACTCGAGCACAGAGCCTATTGGGCCATCAAGAAGTGCCATCTAGACTACCCAAATGATGCACTCAACCGGAAGCTACAAATCCAGGAGTTAGAGGAGATCCGAAATGACGCGTATGAGAACTCCCGAATCTTCAAGGAGAAGACCAAGATGTATCACGACAAGAAGCTTGCCCACAAGGATTTCAAAGCGGGTGATAAAGTATTGTTGTTTAACTCAAGACTCAAATTACACCCGGGCAAGCTACAAAGTAGGTGGATAGGGCCCTTTCTTATGTACGCGGTGGCCGATTCGGAATGGGTTTCTCCAATCCATGTTGTCCCTAAAAAGACGGGGATCACCATCATCGAAAACTCTGAAGGTGAACGCGTTCCCACTCGAGTGCAAAATGGATGGAGGGTTTGCATCGACTCTCGCAAACTCAATGCGGCGACAAAAAAGGATCACTTTCCTCTTCCCTTCATCGATCAAATGCTCGAAAGATTAGCGGGGCGGCCTTACTATTGCTTTTTGGATGGGTACTCGGGCTATTTTCAAATCGCCATCGATCCAGAAGATCAGAGGAAGACGACATTCACTTGCCCCTTTGGTTGTTTGGCCCGAGGTATGCGTATTTGAGGTGATCGGGAAGAGGTTTGAGTTCGAGAGTAGGAGCTTCCTCGATTGATGGCTTAATGCGTTCTTGCGATATTTGGAGTTCGTCGTGAGGGGAACCCGAAATGAATTTTATTTCTTCATTATGTTCTTGCTGTATTTCTTGCTTCTCATTCGTTTGTTCTATCTCTCCCCAAACATCCTCAAAAATCGCATCGTATTCCTTCGAGTACTCTTCTTCCAAGTGTTCTTCAACCATCTCATCGATACATTGTAGTCGTTCGGGTACTTGATGGTGTCAAATATGTTGAAGGTTTCATGCGTTTGTTCATTCATTTTATACAAAAATAACACGGCTAGATTTTTCGTGAAGAATGATAGTAAATACTAAATTATTCAAATACAAACAAAAATTTATTTTTAATTTTAAATAATTCTCCACAATCTTTGTTTGCACCTCAAACTCTTGTTTCACGCGTTTGTTCGCTCGTTTCATGGAATAACAACTCGGCTAGATTTTTCGTAAAGAATATACTAAATTATTCAAACGCAAATTTTAATTTTAAAATATTTCTCCACAATCTTTTTTTCACCTAAAACTCATGTTTCATGAATTTGTTTGCTAGTTTCATTCCAAAAATACTCGGATAGATTTTTCGTAAAGAATGATAGTAAATAGTAAATTATTCAAATGCAGACAAAAATTTATTTTTATTTTAAAATATTTCTCCACAATCTTTGTTTGCACCTCAAACTCATGTTTCATGCGTTTGTTCGCTCGTTTAATGCAATAACAACTCGGCTAGATTTTTCGTAAAGAATATACTTAATTATTCAAACGCAAAAACAAATTTGTATTCATTTTAAACTATTTCTCCACAATCTTTGATTGCACATAAAACTCATGATTCGTTCGTTTCTTCACTCGTTTTATAGAAAATAAACTCAGCTGGATTTTTCGTGAAGAATGATAGTAAATACTAAATTATTCAAATGCAAACCAGAATTTGTGTTCAATTTAAAGTATTTCACCACTATGTTTGTTGGCACCTAAAACTCATGTTTCATGCGTTTGTTCGCTTATTTTATAAAAAAAAAACACGGGTAGATGTTTTATAAAGAATGATAGTAAATACTAAATTATTCCAAAGAAAACCAAAATTTGTTTACATTTTAAAATATTTCACCACAAACTTAATTTCGACCTCGAACTCATGTTTCATGCGTTTGTTCGCTCGGTTTTTGCAATAAAAACTCGGGAAGATTTTTCGTTAAGAATATACTAAATTATTCAAACGCAAACAAAATTTGGTTTTCATTAAAATATTTCTCCACGATCTTTTTTTGCACCTAAAACTCATGTATTATGAGTTTGTTAGCTCGTTTTTTTTAAAAAAATACTCGGATAGATTTTTCGTAAAGACTGATAATAAATACTAAATTATTCCTTTATTTTAAAATATTTCTCCACAATCTTTGTTTGCACAGAAAACTCATGTTTCATTCGTTTGTTCGCTCGTTTCATCCAAAAAAAACTCGGATAGGTTTTTCGTAAAGAATGATGGTAAATACTAAATTATTCAAAAGGAAACCAAAATTGGTGTTCATTTTAAAATATTTCTCCACACACTTTATTTGGACAAAACTCATGTTTCATGCGTTTTTTTGCTCGTTACCTGCAATAAAAACTTGGCTAGATTTTTCGTAAAGAATATACTAATATATTAAAACGCGAACAAAAATTTGTCCACAATCTTTTTTTGCACCTAAAACTCATGTTTCATTAGTTTGTTTACTCGTTTAATTCAAAACAAATACTCGGATAGATTTTTCATAAAGAATGATTGTAAATACTAAATTATTCAGAGGCGAACCAAATTTTGTGTTCATTTTAAAATATTTCTCCACAATATTTGTTTGTACCTAAAACTCGTGTTTCATGCGTTTGTTCACACATTTTATACACAAATAACACGGCTAGATTTTTCGTAAAGAATGATAGTAAATACTAAATTATTCAAATGCAAACAAAAATATATTTTTATTTTAAAATATTTCTCCACAATCTTTGTTTGCACCTCAAACTCTTGTTTCATGTGTTTGTTCCCTCGTGTCATGTGATAAGTCATTAATTATACACATTTTATATCCTATACATATGTGATATTGCACCATTATATACATTAATATTCTATTTATATCGATAATAATCACAAATTGAATGTTGATACTACTAATGACATATTTATGTGAATTCAGGTGCAATTTGGATGGAGCATAGCTTGAAAATAAATATGTTGGAGCACAAGATGGAAATAATAATCAAGACTCGGGCCTGCCGACACAGCCTCAGTATTTCGGCCATAACTCACAATCTGGACCTTCTCTATATGCATACTATATACTGTTGGAAAGAAGAGAACAAGGCCCACAATTAATTCCATATCACCAGAGCCCAATTCAGAGATATACGTGTCCCAAATTGACCATCTTCTGGACAGATCTATCATGCACTTTGCATTCACTCTTCATGTTTTTGCCATGCTCATTCACACTCTTTGCATGGGGCTTCATTCATCCCTCATGATCACCTTTTGAGAGGGATATAACCAGGTGCAAGGCATCTATTCTAATCACTTTTGAACTTCATCATTCTCTCTCTTGGAGTTGGGCAAGTCAAGCAAGCTTCACTCTTCCATCCACGCTTCATTAATGGGTTCTATCATTATTTTCTTTTCTTTATTTTCCATGTATTTCGAGTAAGCCCTTCGAGGCATAGTTAGTGTTTATGTTTTTGTGTTGTAACTTTTGAGACCATTAATAATGAATTTCATTTGAACGGTTATATTCTATTTTTATTGAGTCCATTTTCATTAGAGAAGTAATCTTTTCACCTAGTTTAGTCTAAATAGCTCTCTGTGGTTCGACCCCTACTTCCACTGTCTACTTTATTGTAGTTAAGTCTAGGGTTATAAATTTCTTTTGGTAAGTGTAAAACGACTGCAAAAATACCTCTTATCAAAATGGCGCCGTTGCCGGGGAGCTAGCAACGCGACTAGTCTAGGTCAATATTCACACTTCTCTTGTGTAGTACGGTAGTCTGCATTTGTGTCAGAGTAAACCAAATTCGTTTTACTTTTTGTCGGTCACATATTTTTTTTACTTTTTGTCAGAGTCACACTTTCGTTACCTTATATTTTTCACTTTTTGTCAGAGTCAGTCATACTATTTATTTTCACTTTGAGTCTGCATTACTTGCATTCACTAATTCTCTCTCTTACACTTGATTCCAGTTCATGAAAGCTACTCGTAGTTCTAATCTTCCACTTGCACCACTAGATCCGGAGATTGAGAGAACACACCTGGAGCGAAGAAGAGCAATTCCAGTCACACCGAAAGCAGCCGAAGAAACTGAAAAGGTGGAGAACTCGGACAGCGGAAGCGATCCTCCCACTCCACGAGCTTCTCCTCACGCTACAACAGGTAACACTACAACCATGGCTAATTTTGAGGATAGGACACTTAGGGACCTGTCTACCTTTGACTTTGCTACCAACCAGTATGGTATTGTACTACCACCGGTCCCGAATTTCAAGATCCATACGGGTCTTCTCCAATTGTTACCAACCTTCAATGGGAGTGCCGGAGAGGATCCGCACTCTCACATGCGTGAGTTCAACCATATCACCGCAACAATGATGCCGGCGGAGATTGAAGATGAAGGTCCTTTACAAGCTGCGACTGTTCTCATACAGTCTTCGAGGACCAGCAAAGGACTGGTACTACCATTTGGCACCTTTTCCAACAACTTGGGTAGAACTTCAAAAGTTGTTTCTAGACAAGTATTTTCCTGTCTCTCTTACCGCTTCTATTAGGAAGCAGATTTGTAGTATTCAACAGGAAGTAGGGGAAACCCTCTACGAATACTATGATCGCTTCCAGAAGTTGTGTGCAAAATGTCCCAACCATCAAGTCCCAGAGAATCTCCTGATTCAACACTTGTATGATGGGATGCTTCAAGAGACTAGGGATAATGTAGATTCTGCTAGTGGGGGTGCTTTCATAGATAAAACCGTTAGGCAAGCACGTACCTTGATAAAAACCATGGCCAAAAATGCTCAATCTAGTAGAACCAGATCTAGAATTAGGGGAGTTAATGAGATTAGAGACTCTTATCATCATGCAATAAAAACTCGGCTAGAATTTTCGTAAAGAATATACTAAATTATTCAAAAGCAACCCAAAATTTGTTTTCATTTCAAAATATCTGACCACAATCTTTGTTTGCACCTCAAACTCATGTTTCATGCGTTTCTTCGCTTGTTTCATGCAACAAAAACTCGGCTAGAATTTTCGTAAAGAACATACTTAATTATTCAAACGCAAACAAAAAATTATTTTCATTTTAAAATATTTCTCCACAATCTTTTTTTTCACCTAAAACTCTTGTTTCATGAGTTTGTTTGCTAGTTTCATTCAAAAAATACTCGGATAGATTTTTCGTAAAGAATGATAGTAAATAGTAAATTACTCAAATGCAAACAAAAATTTATTTTTATTTTAAAATATTTCTCCACAATCTTTGTTTGCACCTCGAACTCATGTTTCATGCGTTTGTTTGCTCGTTTCATGCAATAACAACTTGGCTAGATTTTTCGTAAAGAATATACTAAATTATTCAAACGCAAACAAAAATTTGTTTTCATTTTAAAATATTTTTCCACAATCTTTGTTTGCACCTAAAACTCATGATTCGTATGTTTGTTCACTCATTTTATAGAAAATAAATTCGGCTAGATTTTTCGTGAAGAATGATAGTAAATACTAAATTATTCAAATACAAACCAGAATTTGTGTTCAATTTAAATTATTTCACCACCATGTTTGTTGGCACATTAAACTCATGTTTCATGCGTTTGTTCGCTTATTTTATAAAACAAAAACACGGGTAGATGTTTTATAAAGAATGATAGTAAATACTAAATTATTCCAATGAAAACCAAAATTTGTTTACATTTTAGAAAACTCATGTTTCATGTGTTTGTTTCCTCATTTCATCCAAAAAAACTCGGATAGATTTTTCATAAAGAATGATGGTAAATACTAAATTATTCAAAAGGAAACCAAAATTTGTGTTCATTTTAAAATATTTCTCCACACACTTTGTTTGCACCTCAAACTCATGTTTAATGCGTTTTTTTGCTCGTTACATGCAATAAAAACATGGCTAGATTTTTCGTAAAGAATATAGTAAATTATTAAATTGCAAATAAAAATTTGTTTTCATCTTTAAATTTTGGTCCACAATCTTTTTTTGCACCTAAAACTCATGTTTCATTAGTTTGTTTGCTCGTTTGATTCAAAATAAATACTCGGATAGATTTTTCGTAAAGAATGATAGTAAATACTAAATTATTCAGATGCGAACGAAATTTTGTGTTCATTTTAAAATATTTCTCCACAATATTTGTTTGTAGCTAAAACTCATGTTTCATGCGTTTGTTCACTCATTTTATACAAACATAGCGTGGCTATATTTTTCATAAAGAATGATAGTAAATACTAAATTATTCAAATGCAAACAAAAATTTATTTTTATTTTAAAATATTTCTCGACAATATTTCTTTGCACCTCAAACTCATGTTTCATGCATTTGTTCCCTCATGTCGTGCAATAAAAACTCGGCTAGATTTTACGTAAAGAATATACTGACTTATTCAAACGCAAACAAAAATTTGTTTTCATTTTAAAATATTTCTCCACAATCTTTGTTTGCACCTAAAACTCATGATTCGTTCGTTTGTTCACTCGTTTTATAGAAAATAAACTCGGCAAGATTTTTCGTGAAAAATGATAGTAAATACTAAATTATTCAAATGCAAACCAGAATTTGTGTTCAATTTAAAGTATTTCACCACTATGTTTGTTGGCACCTAAAACTCATGTTTCATGCGTTTGTTCGCTTATTTTATAAAAAAAAACACGGGTAGATGTTTTATAAAGAATGATAGTAAATACTAAATTATTCCAATGAAAACCAAAATTTGTTTACATCTTAAAATATTTCACCACAAACTTAATTTGGACCTAAAACTCATGTTTTATGCGTTTGTTCGCTCGGTTTTTGCAATAAAAACTCGGGAAGATTTTTCGTTAAGGATAAACTAAATTATTCAAATGCAAACAAAAATTTGTTTTCATTAAAATATTTCTCCACAATCTTTTTTTGCACCTAAAACTCATGTATTATGTGTTTGTTAGCTCGTTTCTTTCAAAAAAATACTCGGATAGATTGCAAAGAAAACTCATGTTTCATGCGTTTGTTCGCTCGTTTCGTCCAAAAAAAACTCGGATAGATTTTTCGTAAAGAATGATGGTAAATACTAAATTATTCAAAAGGAAACCAAAATTGGTGTTCATTTTAAAATATTTCTCCACACTGTAATGTGTATTTTTATACACATTTTTAGGGTTTTTATCATCTCAAATTCAATCATAATTCACATTATATGTATGAAAAAGCTCATAATTCATAAAACATAATTTGAAACCTCTTAATACGTTTTTGTGTGATTTTACAGGCGAAAAGGCCATAAAATGAAGAATTGGACCAAAACGCAAATCATGGGCCAAAGATGGCCAACCAAGTCTACCAAAACCCTACACAAATTCACCCAAATGACCGATTTTCAAACAAGCTCAAAATCGATCAAACTGCATATCCTTGGATTCAGCACGACAAGACGAATTGGTTGGTATTATTCTCCACCCCTGAGAACGCTGGCGAGCACCGGAATCCGCCAGCCAAAAAGCAAACCAGTCATGTTCTGACCTGAGAAAGCTTCTTCGAGCAACCGTGCCTTCTACAGTCCACCATTCGAGCCAAAAACAACTCTATTCTCTTCCTCTCTTCCTGCCCTTTCTATCCGTATGAAGAACTCATCAAATGGTGCAGAATCGAGTGAGAAATCTGATGTTAAATCAACTGTTCGACGAAATCCTAAATGAACTTTTGAAGAACTGATGAACCAACGGTCGAGTTTCGAACAGCGGATGAATTCGATCAACCATTTCCGTTTTTCTCAAGCAAAGATGATTCTTTTTGTGTCTTAAAGCTTTAGTAAAGGCTCACAATGAATTCCGAAGCCTCAATTCGATGAAAAAACAACTCAAAATCATAGTTTGATTCACGAGTTCAGCCGTTTTTTGGTTATTTTCGCGAAACTGAAACCGAGTTGGTTAATGGAGGAATTCTCTGGATTCGAGGCGGATTGGGAAGTCATAATGGTTGTGAAGCATCGTGAGGAAGTTGAGAACGAAGCCTGAGTCACCGTTTTGGATTTCGTTGTGTGAAATGCGAACAAAAGGTCGATTTGCACACTCTGGTCAGCAATGGCGGAACAGCGAACCGATGATACTCAGAACAGCAAAACTCGAGTTTTACTCGACGGTTTTCAACCATTCAAAGCCCTGTGGATTCGTGAGAAGATGGAGAAGAGATCTGGGTTGATGAATCACAGCGAAATGTACAGAATCACGAGCTCTAATCGATGGTTGTGAGAAACGGGTAAACGGGTCTGAAATCCAAGAGAAAATTCGATCCAAAGTCCAAATTCGCAACTCACAAAGCTGTCAGAGGATTGTTTTAGGACGAGCACACGATCGCAAGCCACAGAAGATCAAGAAAAGGAATTCAGCGCCAATTCTGAAGAAGAAGATGACTCATTTCATCAGTTATGACTCGTCTCACGCGATTCAAACCGGTTCGCCACACCAGATCAGCGGAACGAGTTAAAACGAGTCAGCACCCAGCTCACACAAAAGTCACTCGTTTCAAGCGAGCTGCAGCTCATGTCGTCGCATGAAATCCGGAAATTTAATTCAAAACTCAGCGCCAAAGGCTGAATAAGAAGACGACTCGTTTCGCATGTTTCGACCCGTCTCGCCACAGAAAATCAAAAAGACAGTTTGAAAACTCAGAGATTAGTAACGGAATAGCGACTCGTTTCACGCGATAACGACCCGTTTCACCACAACTTATTCTGAAGGGACCCACTGTCAGTCTCAGTAATGCGATTCAAATCGCATCTGAACTGAACTCAGTTCAGTTCGCGCGAATAAACGGATGAAAAATCCGATGATTCAAAACCGTTCAATTCTCAACCAAATTCAACGAAATTTCGTCCAGATCTTCAGTACACCCCACTTGATCTGCCTGAGCCAATGGAATCGCTCGGTTTGTCCCCTATTCTCCAGACCAGCCTCTCTATAAATTCGACCGATCAACCCATTTATAAAAATCATTCTTACAATCCCTAACTTATACACAAACACATCACTCTCCAATCATCTTCTTTATGCTTCAGTAACTCCATTACTGAATCTCAGAGCTTTTCGAGCTTCAGTTTTCGAGTTTGAGTGAAATTCACCAATTCGGGCTGATTTTGGTGAAAAAGGCAATTGATCGATCCGGCTGGGATCAAGCATCAGTTGGAGGTTCAAATCGGCTCAAGGAAGTTTCTGGTTGATCTTCTACGTCTCGGTTTGATCCAATTTTTATTTAATCTCTTGTATTCAATTTTAGATCACAAGATCCAATTTGTAAAAAAAAACATGATGAACACATGCCTAATTTCGGTCGATCTTATCATGTGTGAGTAGAATCTTGTAGGGATAGGCTTTTTGTGATAGAATTGTTCGAAATCTAGCTTTAATTTGAAGTAAATTGACTGATTTGGTTACTGTTCATAATATGCTGTTGAATCTGGATTTTTTTGATTTAATCGATTTGGTTGGATTAATTAGGTCATTTAGAACTGGATTTTCATGCATGTTAGTCCATTTTATCATCTTGAATCTTGGTTAAGGTTTTTGCTTGGTTTAGTGAAGTTTTTATTTCAAAAGTTGAGATCAAACACTAGTTGGTTGACTGGTGTTTGATCTGAAATTTTGATCTATTTGCTGAGTTTTTCTGGTTGAAATAATTCAAACTTGTGCCAAATCTGATAAACTGAATATTTAGTGATTAATGATACAATTTTTGATCAAATTGCCTTAAAAATCCCTACTTTTATCCTAATAATTCAAAAATACATTTTTCTGCAATTTTGTTTCTGTCATTCTCAGTAAAAAATTGCTTGACTTCAGATCTGATCAAAGAAAATTATAAAAAAAATATTTTATGTTTCTTTACATATTTTAGAACAACTTTTATATAATATGTGCCCAATGCTTTTATGTTAGATTTGTAAGATAAAACCTGTGCAAAGTTTTGACTTATCTAAATTTTCTGTTCTTGATTTTTGAATCTGTCTGTTTTTCTATGATTTTTAGAAATTAGTAAAAAAATCCTATAAATAAAAAAATCTAGGTCTTAGTGAATCATTTTGAAGTGTAGTTTCTTGATCTGAATTTTAATTGAATTATTGTTTGGATAAAATTTGAATTCCACCCTCTTTTGGCAACACATACCATTCTCTGCCTAATTTTGTCATATGTTCTGAGTTTTGTCCGTAATTATTGAAAGATCAATCTTTTTGCACCTCAAACTCATGTTTCATGCGTTTTTTTGCTCGTTACATGCAATAAAAACTTGGCTAGATTTTTCGTAAAGAATATACTGAATTATTAAAACGCAAACAAAAATTTGTTTTCATTTTTAAATTTTGGTCCACAATCTTTTTTTGCACCTAAAACTCATGTTTCATTAGTTTGTTTGCACGTTTGATTCAAAACAAATACTCGGATAGATTTATCATAAAGAATGATTGTAAACTAAATTATTCAGATGCGAACCAAATTTTGTGTTCATTTTAAAATATTTCTCCACAATATTTGTTTGTACCTAAAACTCATGTTTCATGCGTTTGTTCACTCATTTTATACAAAAATAACACGGCTAGATTTTTCGTAAAGAATGATAGTAAATACTAAATTATTCAAATGCAAACAAAAATTTATTTTTGTTTTAAAATATTTCTCCACAATCTTTGTTTGCACCTCAAACTCATGTTTCATGCGTTTGTTCCCTCGTGTCATGCAATAAACACTCGGCTAGGTTTTTCGTAAAGAATATACTAAATTATTCAAAAGCAAGCCAAAATTTATTTTCATTTCAAAATATTTGACCACAATCTTTGTTTGCAGCTCAAACTCATGTTTCACGCGTTTGTTCGCTCGTTTCATCCAAAAAAAACTCGGATAGATTTTTCGTATAGAATGATAGTAAATAATAAATTATTCAAAAGGAAACCAAAATTGGTGTTCATTTTAAAATATTTCTCCACACACTTTGTTTGCACCTCAAACTCATATTTCATGCGTTTTTTTGCTCGTTACATGCAATAAAAACGTGGCTAGATTTTTCGTAAAGAATATACTAAATTATTATAACGCAAACAAAAATTTGTTTTTATTTTTAAATTTTGGTCCACAATCTTTTTTTGCACCTAAAACTCATGTTTCATTAGTTTGTTTGCTCGTTTGATTCAAAACAAATACTCGGATAGATTTTTCATAAAGAATGATTGTAAATACTAAATTTCAGATGCGAACCAAATTTTGTGTTCATTTTAAAATATTTATCCACAATATTTGTTTGTACCTAAAACTCATGTTTCATGCGTTTGTTCACTCATTTTATACAAAAATAACACGGCTAGATTTTTCGTAAAGAATGATAGTAAATACTAAATTATTCAAATGCAAACAAAAATTTATTTTTATTTTAAAATATATCTCCACAATCTTTGTTTTCACCTCAAACTCGTGTTTCATGCGTTTGTTCGCTCGTTTCATGCAATAACAACTCAGCTATATTTTTCGTAAAGAATATACTAAATTATTCAAACGCAAACAAAAATTTGTTTTCATTTTAAAATATTTCTCCACAATCTTTGTTTGCACCTAAAACTCATGATTCGTTCGTTTGTTCACTCGTTTTATAGAAAATAAACTCGGCTAGATTTTTCATGAAGAATGATAGTAAATACTAAATTATTCAAATGCAAACCAGAATTTGTGTTCAATTTAAAGTATTTCACCACTATGTTTGTTGGCACCTAAAACTCATGTTTCATGCGTTTGTTAGCTTATTTTATAAAAAAAACACGGGTAGATGTTTTATAAAGAATGATAGTAAATACTAAATTATTCCAATGAAAATGAAAATTTGTTTACATTTTAAAATATTTCACCACAAACCTAATTTGGCCCTCAAACTCATGTTTCATGCGTTTGTTCGCTCGGTTTTTGCAATAAAAACTCGGGAAGATTTTTCGTTAAGAATATACTAAATTATTCAAACGCAAACAAAAATTTGTTTTCATTAAAATATTTCTCCACAATCTTTTTTCGCACCTAAAACTCGGGTATTATGAGTTTGTTAGCTCGTTTCTTTCAAAAAAATACTCGGATAGATTTTTCGTAAAGACTGATAATAAATACTAAATTATTCAAATGCAAATCAAAATTTGTCTTTATTTTAAAATATTTCTCCACAATCTTTGTTTGCATAGAAAACTCATGTTTCATGCGTTTCTTCGCTCGTTTCATCCAAAAAAAACTCGGATAGATTTTTCGTAAAGAATGATGGTAAATACTAAATTATTCAAAAGGAAACCAAAATTGGTGTTCATTTTAAAATATTTCTCCACACACTTTGTTTGCACCTCAAACTCATGTTTCATGCGTTTTTTTGCTCGTTACATGCAATAAAAACTTGGCTAGATTTTTCGTAAAGAATATACTAAATTATTAAAACGCAAACAAAAATTTGTTTTCATTTTTAAATTTTGGTCCACAATCTTTTTTTGCACCTAAACTCATGTTTCATTAGTTTGTTTGCTCGTTTGATTCAAAACAAATACTCGGATAGATTTTTCATAAAGAAGGATTATAAATACTAAATTATTCAGACGCGAACCAAATTTTTTGTTCATTTTAAAATATTTCTCCATAATATTTGTTTGTACCTAAAACTCAGGTTTCTTGCGTTTGTTCACTCATTTTATACAAAAATAACACGGCTAGATTTTTCGTAAAGAATGATAGTAAATACTAAACTATTCAAATGCAAAAAAAAATTTATTTTTATTTTAAAATATTTGTCCACAATCTTTGTTTGCACCTCAAACTCATGTTTCATGCGTTTGTTCCCTCTTGTCATGCAATAAAAACTCAGTTAGATTTTTCGTAAAGAATATACTAAATTATTCAAAAGCAACCCAAAATTTATTTTCATTTCAAAATATTTGACCACAATCTTTGTTTGCACCTCAAACTCATGTTTCATGCGTTTCTTCGCTTGTTTCATGCAACAAAAACACGGCTAGATTTTTCGTAAAGAACGTACTTAATTATTGAAATGCAAACAAAAATTTATTTTTATTTTAAAATATTTTTTCACAATCTTTATTTGCACCTCAAACTCATGTTTCATGCGTTTGTTCGCTTGTTTCATGCAATAACAACTGGGCTAGATTTTTCGTAAAAAATATACTACATTATTCAAACGCAAACAAAAATTTGTTTTCATTTTAAAATATTTCCCCACAATCTTTGTTTGCACCTAAAACTCAAGATTCGTTCGTATGTTCACTCGTTTTATAAAAATAAACACGGCTAGATTTTTCGTGAAGAATGATAGTAAATACTAAATTATTCAAATGCAAACCAGAATTTGTGATCAATTTAAAGCATTTCACCACTATGTTTTGTTGACTCCAAAAACTCATGTTTGATGCGTTCGTTTGCTTATTTTATAAAAAAAAACACAGGTAGATGTTTTATAAAGAATGATAGTAAATACTAAATTATTCCAATGAAAACCAAAATTTGTTTACATTTTAAAATATTTCACAACAAACTTAATTTGGACCTCAAACTCATGTTTCATGTGTTTGTTCGCTCGGTTTTTGCAATAAAAACTTGGCTAGATTTTTCGTAAAGAATATACTAATTTATTAAAACGCAAACAAAAATTTGTTTTCATTTTTAAATTTTGGTCCACAATCTTTTTTTGCACCTAAAACTCATGTTACCTTTGTTTGTTTGCTTGTTTTATTCAAAACAAATACTCGGATAGATTTTTCATAAAGAATGTTTGTAAATACTAAATTATTCAGATGCGAACCAAATTTTGTGTTCATTTTAAAATATTTCTCCACAATATTTGTCTGTACCTAAAACTCATGTTTCTTGCGTTTGTTCACTCATTTTATACAAAAAAAACACGTCTAGATTTTTCGTAAAGAATGATAGTAAATACTAAATTATTCAAAGACAAACAAAAATTTATTTTTATTTTAAAATATTTCTCCACAATCTTTTTTTGCACCTCGAACTCATGTTTCATGCGTTTGTTCCCTCATGTAATGCAATAAAAACTCGGCTAGATTTTTCGTAAAGAACATACTTAATTATTTAGACGCAAACAAAAAATTATTTTCATTTTAAAATATTTCTCCTCAATTATTTTTTCCACCTAAAACTCATGATTCGTGAGTTTGTTTGCTAGTTTCATTCAAAAAATACTCGGAATGATTTTTCGTAAAGAATGATAGTAAATAGTAAATTATTCAAATACAAACAAAAATTTATTTTTATTTTAGAATATTTCTCCACAATCTTTATTTGCACCTCAAACTCATGTTACATGCGTTTGTTCGCTCGTTTCATGCAATAACAACTCGGCTAGATTTTTCGTAAAGAATATACTAAATTATTCAAACGCAAACAAAAATTTGTTTTCATTTTAAAATATTTCTCCACAATCTTTGTTTGCACCTAAAACTCATGATTCGTTCGTTTGTTCGCTCGTTTTATAGAAAACAAACTCGGCTAGATTTTTCATGAAGAATGATAGTAAATACTAAATTATTCAAATGTAAACCAGAATTTGTGTTCAATTTAAAGTATTTCACCACTATGTTTGTTGGCACCTAAAACTCATGTTTCACGCGTTTGTTCGTTTATTTTATAAAAAAAACACGGGTAGATGTTTTATAAAGAATGATAGTAAATACTAAATTATTCCAATGAAAACAAAAATTTGTTTACATTTTAAAATATTTCACCACAAACTTAATTTGGACCTTAAACTCATGTTTCATGCGTTTGTTCGCTCGGTTTTGCAATAAAAGCTCGGGAAGATTTTTTGTTAAGAATATACTAAATTATTCATACGCAAACAAAAATTTGTTTTCATTAAAATATTTCTCGACAATCTTTTTTTGCACCTAAAACTCATGTATTATGAGTTTGTTTGCTCGTTTCTTTCAAAAAATACTCTGATAGATTTTCCGTAAAGACTGATAATAAATACTAAATTATTTAAATGCAAATCAAAATTTGTCTTTATTTTAAAATATTTCTCCGCAATCTTTGTTCGCACAGAAAACTCATGTTTCATGCGTTTGTTTCCTCGTTTCATCTAAAAAAAACTCGGATAGATTTTTCGTAAAGAATGATGGTAAATACTAAATTATTCATAAGGAAACCAAAATTACTCTTCATTTTAAAATATTTCTCCACACACATTGTTTGCACCTCAAACTCATGTTTGATGCGTTTTTTCCTCGTTACATGCAATAAATACTTGGCTAGATTTTTCGTAAAGAATACACTAAATTATTAAAATGCAAACAAAAATATGTTTTCATTTTTAAATTTTGATCCACAATCTTTTTTTGCACCTAAAACTCATGTTTCATTAGTTTGTTTGCTCGTTTAATTCAAAACAAATACTCGGATAGATTTTTCGTAAAGAATGATAGTAAATACTAAATTATTCAGATGCGAACGAAATTTTGTGTTCATTTTAGAATATTTCTCCACAATATTTGTTTGTAGCTAAAACTCATGTTTCATGCGTTTGTTCACTCATTTTATACAAAAATAGCAGGGCTAGATTTTTCGTAAAGAATGATTGTAAATAATAAATTATTCAAATGCAAACAAAAATTTATTTTTATTTTAAAATATTTCTCCACAATATTTGTTTGCACCTCAAACTTATGTTTCATGCGTTTGTTCCGTCGTGTCGTGCAATAAAAACTCGGCTAGATTTTTCGTAAAGAATATACTAAATTATTCAAACGCAAACAAAAATTTGTTTTAATTTTAAAATATTTCTCCTCAATCTTTTTTTCCACCTAAAACTCATGTTTCATGAGTTTGTTTGCTAGTTTCATTCAAAAAATACTCAGATAGATTTTTTGTAAAGAAATAATAGTAAATAGTAAATTTTTCAAATACAAACAAAAATTTATTTTTATTCTAAAATATTTCTCCACAATATTTGTTTGCACCTAAAACTCATGATTCGTTCGTTTGTTCACTCGTTTCATAGAAAACAAACTCGGCTAGATTTTTCGTGAAGAATGATAGTAAATACTAAATTATTCAAATGCAAACCAGAATTTGTCTTCAATTTAAAGTATTTCACCACTATGTTTGTTGGCACCTAAAACTCACGTTTCATGCGTTTGTTCATTTATTTTATAAAAAAAAACACGGGTAGAGGTTTTATATAGAATGATAGTAAATACTAAATTATTCCAATGAAAACCAAAATTTGTTTACATTTGAAAATATTTCACAACAAACATAATTTTGTTCTCAAACTCATGTTTCATGCGTTTGTTCGTTCGGTTTTTGCAATAAACTCTCGAGAAGATTTTTCGTTAAGAATATACTAAATTATTGATACGCAAACAAAAATTTGTTTTCATTAAAATATTTCTCCACAATCTTTTTTTGCACCTAAAACTCATGTATTATGAGTTTGTTAGCTCGTTTCTTTCAAAAAATACTCTGATAGATTTTTCGTAAAGACTGATAATAAATACTAAATTATTCAAATGCAAATCAAAATTTGTCTTTATTTTAAAATATTTCTCCGCAATCTTTGTTTGCACAGAAAACTCATGTTTCATGCGTTTGTTCCCTCATGTCATGCAATAAAAACTCGGCTAGATTTTTCGTAAAGAACATACTTAATTATTCAGAGGCAAACAAAAAATTATTTTTATTTTAAAATATTTCTCCTCAATCTTTTTTTCCACCTAAAACTCATGATTCGTGAGTTTGTTTGCTAGTTTCATTCAAAAAATACTCGGAAAGATTTTTCGTAAAGAATGATAGCAAATAGTCAATTGTTCAAATACAAACAAAAATTTATTTTTATTTTAAAATATTTCTCCACAATCTTTATTTGCACCTCAAACTCATTTTTCATGCGTTTGTTCGCTCGTTTCATGCAATAACGACTCGGCTAGATTTTTCGTAAAGAATATACTAAATTATTCAAACGCAAACAAAAATTTGTTTTCATTTTAAAATATTTCTCCACAATCTTTGTTTGCACCTAAAACTCATGATTCGTTCGTTTGTTCACTCGTTTTATAGAAAACAAACTCGGCTAGATTTTTCATGAAGAATGATAGTAAATACTAAATTATTCAAATGCAAAACAGAATTTGTGTTCAATTTAAAGTATTTCACCACTATGTTTGTTGGCACCTAAAACTCATGTTTCATGCGTTTGTTCGTTTATTTTATAAAAAAAACACGGGTATATGTTTTATAAAGAATGATAGTAAATACTAAATTATTCCAATGAAAACAAAAATTTGTTTACATTTTAAAATATTTCACCACAAACATAATTTGGACCTTAAACTCATGTTTCATGCGTTTGTTCGCTTGGTTTTTGCAATAAAAACTCGGGAAGATTTTTCGTTAAGAATATACTAAATTATTCATACGCAAATAAAAATTTGTTTTCATTAAAATATTTCTCCACAATCTTTTTTTGCACCTAAAACTCATGTATTATGAGTTTGTTTGCTCGTTTCTTTCAAAAAATACTCCGATAGATTTTTCGTAAAGACTGATAATAAATACTAAATTATTCAAATGCAAATCAAAATTTGTCTTTATTTTAAAATATTTCTCCGCAATCTTTGTTTGCACAGAAAACTCATGTTTCATGCGTTTGTTTCCTCGTTTCATCTAAAAAAAACTCGGATAGATTTTTCGTAAAGAATGATGGTAAATACTATATTATTCATAAGGAAACTAAAATTGGTCTTCATTTTAAAATATTTCTCCACACACATTGTTTGCACCTCAAACTCATGTTTGATGCATTTTTTCCTCGTTACATGCAATAAATACTTGGCTAGATTTTACGTAAAGAATATACTAAATTATTAAAATGCAAACAAAAATATGTTTTCATTTTTAAATTTTGATCCACAATCTTTTTTTGCACCTAAAACTCATGTTTCATTAGTTTGTTTGCTCGTTTAATTCAAAACAAATACTCGGATAGATTTTTCGTAAAGAATGATAGTAAATACTAAATTATTCAGATGCGAACGAAATTTTGTGTTCATTTTAGAATATTTCTCCACAATATTTGTTTGTACCTAAAACTCATGTTTCATGCGTTTGTTCACTCATTTTATACAAAAATAGCACGGCTAGATTTTTCGTAAAGAATGATAGTAAATACTTAATTATTCAAATGCAAACAAAAATTTATTTTTATTTTAAAATATTTCTCGACAATATTTGTTTGCACCTCAAACTTATGTTTCATGCGTTTGTTCCGTCGTGTCGTGCAATAAAAACTCGGCTAGATTTTTCGTAAAGAATATACTAAATTATTTAAACGCAAACAAAAATTTGTTCTAATTTTAAAATATTTCTCCTCAATCTTTTTTTCCACCTAAAACTCATGTTTCATGAGTTTGTTTGCTAGTTTCATTCAAAAAATACTCAGATAGATTTTTTGTAAAGAAATGATAGTAAATAGTAAATTATTCAAATACAAACGAAAATTTATTTTTATTTTAAAATATTTCTCCACAATCTTTGTTTACACCTCAATCTCATGTTTCATGCGTTTGTTCGCTCGTTTCATGCAATAACAACTCGGCTAGATTTTTCGTAAAGAATATACTATATTATTCAAACGCAAACAAAAATTTGTTTTCATTTTAAAATATTTCTCCATAATCTTTGTTTGCACCTAAAACTCATGATTCGTTCGTTTGTTCACTCGTTTCATAGAAAACAAACTCGGCTAGATTTTTTGTGAAGAATGATAGTAAATACTAAATTATTCAAATGCAAACCAGAATTTGTGTTCAATTTAAAGTATTTCACCACTATGTTTGTTGGCACCTAAAACTCATGTTTCATGCGTTTGTTCGTTTATTTTATAAAAAAAAACACGGGTAGATGTTTTATAAAGAATGATAGTAAATACTAAATTATTCCAATGAAAACCAAAATTTGTTTACATTTGAAAATATTTCACAACAAACATAATTTGGTTCTCAAACTCATGTTTCATGCGTTTGTTCGCTCGGTTTTTGCAATAAAAACTCGAGAAGATTTTTCGTTAAGAATATACTAAATTATTCATACGCAAAAAAAAATTTGTTTTCATTAAAATATTTCTCCACAATCTTTTTTTGCACCTAAAACTCATGTATTATGAGTTTGTTAGCTCGTTTCTTTCAAAAAATACTCTGATAGATTTTTCGTAAAGATTGATAATAAATACTAAATTATTCAAATGCAAATCAAAATTTGTATTTATTTTAAAATATTTCTTCACAATATTTGTTTGCACAGAAAACTCATGTTTCATGCGTTTGTTTCCTCGTTTCATCCAAAAAGAACTCAAATAGATTTTTCGTAAAAATGATGGTAAATTCTAAATTATTCAAAAGGAAACTAAAATTGGTGTTCATTTTAAAATATTTCTCCACACACATTGTTCGCACCTCAAACTCATGTTTCATGCGTTTTTTTCCTCATTACATGCAATAAAAACTTGGCTAGATTTTTCGTAAAGAATATACTAAATTATTAAAAAAATATACTAAAGATGTTTTCATTTTTAAATTTTTGTCGACAATGTTTTTTTGCACCTAAAACTCATGTTTCATTAGTTTGTTTTCTCGTTTGATTCAAAACAAATACTCGGATAGATTTTTCATAAAGAATGATTGTAAATACTAAATTATTCCGATGCGAACCAAATTTTGTGTTCATTTTAAAATATTTCTCCACAATATTTGTTTGTACCTAAAACTCAGGTTTCATGCGTTTGTTCACTCATTTTATACAAAAATAACACGGCTAGTTTTTCGTAAAGAATGATAGTAAATACTAAATTATTCAAATGCAAAAAAAAAATTATTTTTATTTTAAAATATTTCTCGACTATCTTTATTTGCACCTCAAACTCATGTTTCATGCGTTTGTTCCCTCGTGTCATGTAATAAAAACTCGGCTAGATTTTTCGTAAAAAATATACTAAATTATTCAAAAGCAACCCAAAATTTGTTTTCATTTCAAAATATTTGACCACAATCTTTGTTTGCACCTCAAACTCATGTTTCATGCGTTTCTTCGCTTGTTTCATGCAACAAAAACTCGGCTAGATTTTTCGTAAAGAACGTACTTAATTATTGAAACGCAAACAAAAAATTATTTTCATTTTAAAATATTTCTCCACAATCTTTTTTTTCTCCTAAAACTCATGTTTCATGAGTTTGTTTGCTAGTTTCATTCAAAAAATACTCAGATAGATTTTTCGTAAAAAATAATAGTAAATACTAAATTATTCAAATGCAAACAAAAATTTATTTTTATTTTAAAATATTTCTCCACAATCTTTGTTTGCACGTCAAACTCATGTTTCATGCGTTTGTTCGCTTGTTTCATGCAATAACAACTCGGCTAGATTTTTCGTAAAAAATATACTACATTATTCAAACGCAATCAAAAATTTGTTTTCATTTTAAAATATTTCTCCACAATCTTTGTTTGCACCTAAAACTCATGATTCGTTCGTATGTTCACTCGTTTTATAAAAATAAACACGGCTAGATTTTTCGTGAAGAATGATTGTAAATACTAAATTATTCAAATGCAAACCAGAATTTGTGTTCAATTTAAAGTATTTCACCACTATGTTTGTTGGCACCAAAAACTCATGTTTCATGCGTTTGTTTGCTTATTTTATAAAAAAAAACACAGGTTGATATTTTATAAAGAATGATAGGAAATACTAAATTATTCCAATGAAAACCAAAATTTGTTTACATTTTAAAATATTTCACAACAAACTTAATTTGAACCTCAAACTTATGTTTCATGTGTTTGTTTGCTCGGTTTTTGCAATAAAAACTTGGCTAGATTTTTCGAAAAGAATATACTAATTTATTAAAACGCAAACAAAAATTTGTTTTCATTTTTAAATTTTGGTCCACAATCTTTTTTTGCACCTAAAACTCATGTTTCCTTTGTTTGTTGGCTTGTTTTATTCAAAACAAATACTCGGATAGATTTTTCATAAAGAATGTTTGTAAATACTAAATTATTCAGATGCGAACCAAATTTTTTGTTCATTTTAAAATATTTCTCCACAATATTTGTCTGTACCTAAAACTCATGTTTCTTGCGTTTCTTCACTCATTTTATACAAAAATAACACGGCTAGATTTTTCGTAAAGAATGATAGTAAATACTAAATTATTCAAATGCAAACAAAAATTTATTTTTATTTTAAAATATTTCTCCACAATCTTTGTTTGCACCTCAAACTCATGTTTCATGCGTTTGTTCCCTCGTGTCATGCAATAAAAACTCGGCTAGATTTTTCGTAAAGAATATACTAAATTATTCAAAAGCAACCCAAAATTTGTTTTCATTTCAAAATATTTGACCACAATCTTTGTTTGCACCTCAAACTCATGTTTCATGCGTTTCTTCGCTTGTTTCATGCAACAAAAACTCGGCTAGATTTTTCGTAAAGAACGTACTTAATTATTGAAACGCAAACAAAAAATTATTTTCATTTTAAAATATTTCTCCACAATCTTTTTTTTCACCTAAAACTCATGTTTCATGAGTTTGTTTGCTAGTTTCATTCAAAAAATACTCGGATAGATTTTTCGTAAAAAATAATAGTAAATAGTAAATTATTCAAATGGAAACAAAAATTTATTTTTATTTTAAAATATTTCTCCACAATCTTTGTTTGCACGTCAAACTCATGTTTCATGCGTTTGTTCGCTTGTTTCATGCAATAACAACTCGGCTAGATTTTTCGTAAAAAATATACTACATTATTCAAACGCAAACAAAAATTTGTTTTCATTTTAAAATATTTCTCCACAATCTTTATTTGAACCTAAAACTCATGATTCGTTCGTATGTTCACTCGTTTTATAAAAATAAACACGGCTAGATTTTTCGTGAAGAATGATAGTAAATACTAAATTATTCAAATGCAGACCAGAATTTGTGTTCAATTTAATGTATTTCACCACTATGTTTGTTGGCACCAAAAACTCTTGTTTCATGCGTTTGTTTGCTTATTTTATAAAAAAAAACACAGGTTGATGTTATATAAAGAATGATAGTAAATACTAAATTATTCCAATGAAAACCAAAATTTGTTTACATTTTAAAATATTTCACAACAAACTTAATTTGGACCTCAAACTTATGTTTCATGTGTTTGTTCGCTCGGTTTTTGCAATAAAAACTTGGCTAGATTTTTCGTAAAGAATATACTAAATTATTAAAACGCAAACAAAAATTTGTTTTCATTTTTAAATTTTGGTCCACAATCTTTTTTTGCACCTAAAACTCATGTTTCCTTTGTTTGTTTGCTTGTTTTATTCAAAACAAATACTCGGATAGATTTTTCATAAAGAATGTTTGTAAATACTAAATTATTCAGATGCGAACCAAATTTTGTGTTCATTTTAAAATATTTCTCCATAATATTTGTCTGTACCTAAAACTCATGTTTCTTGCGTTTCTTCACTCATTTTATACAAAAATGACACGGCTAGATGTTTCGTAAAGAATGATAGTAAATACTAAATTATTCAAATGCAAACAAAAATTTATTTTTATTTTAAAATATTTCTCCACAATCTTTGTTTGCACCTCAAACTCATGTTTCATGCGTTTGTTCCCTCGTGTCATGCAATAAAAACTCGGCTAGATTTTTCGTAAAGAATATACTAAATTATTCAAAAGCAACTCAAAATTTGTTTTCATTTCAAAATATTTGACCACAATCTTTGTTTGCAGCTCAAACTCATGTTTCATGCGTTTCTTCGCTTGTTTCATGCAACAAAAACTCGGCTAGATTTTTCGTAAAGAACGTACTTAATTATTGAAACGCAAACAAAAAATTATTTTCATTTTAAAATATTTCTCCACAATCTTTTTTTTCACCTAAAACTCATGTTTCATGAGTTTGTTTGCTAGTTTCATTCAAAAAGTACTCGGATAGATTTTTCGTAAAAAATAATAGTAAATAGTAAATTATTCAAATGCAAACAAAAATTTATTTTTATTTTAAAATATTTCTCCACAATCTTTGTTTGCACCTCAAACTCATGTTTCATGCGTTTGTTCGCTTGTTTCATGCAATAACAACACGGCTAGATTTTTCATAAAAAATATACTACATTATTCAAACGCAAACAAAAATTTGTTTTCATTTTAAAATATTTCTCCACAATCTTTGTTTGCACCTAAAACTCATGATTCGTTCGTATGTTCACTCGTTTTATAAAAATAAACACGGCTAGATTTTTCGTGAAGAATGATAGTAAATACTAAATTATTCAAATGCAAACCAGAATTTATGTTCAATTTAAAGTATTTCACCACTATGTTTGTTGGCACCAAAAACTCATGTTTCATGCGTTTGTTTGCTTATTTTATAAAAAAAAACACAGGTTGATGTTTTATAAAGAATGATAGTAAATACTAAATTATTCCAATGAAAACCAAAATTTGTTTACATTTTAAAATATTTCACAACAAACTTAATTTGGAACTCAAACTTATGTTTCATGTGTTTGTTCGCTCGGTTTTTGCAATAAAAACTTGGCTAGATTTTTCATAAAGAATATACTAAATTATTAAAACGCAAACAAAAATTTATTTTCATTTTTAAATTTTGGTCCACAATCTTTTTTTGCACCTAAAACTCATGTTTCCTTTGTTTGTTTGCTTGTTTTATTCAAAACAAATACTCGGATAGATTTTTCATAAAGAATGTTTGTAAATACTAAATTATTCAAACGCAAACAAAATTTTTTTTTCATTTTAAAATATTTCTCCACAATCTTTGTTTTCACCTAAAACTCATGATTCGTTCGTTTGTTCACTCGTTTTATAGAAAACAAACTCGGCTAGATTTTTCATGAAGAATGATAGTAAATACTAAATTATTCAAATGCAAACCAGAATTTGTGTTCAATTTAAAGTATTTCACCACTATGTTTGTTGGCACCTAAAACTCATGTTTCATGCGTTTGTTCGTTTATTTTATAAAAAAAACACGGGTAGATGTTTTATAAAGAATGATAGTAAATACTAAATTATTCCAATGAAAAAAAAAATTTGTTTACATTTTAAAATATTTCACCACAAATTTAATTTGGACCTCAAACTCATGTTTCATGCGTTTGTTCGGTCGGTTTTTGCAATAATATACTAAATTTTTGTTTGCTCGTTTCATTAGTTTGTTTGCTCGTTTGATTCGAAACAAATACTCAGATAGATTTTTCGTAAAGAATGATAGTAAATACTAAATTATTCAGATGCGAACCAAATTTTGTGTTCATTTTAAAATATTTCTCCACAATATTTGTTTGTACCTAAAACTCATGTTTCATGCGTTTGTTCACTCATTTTATACAAAAATAGCACGGCTACATTTTTCGTAAAGAAAGATAGTAAATACTAAATTATTCAAATGCAAACAAAAATTTATTTTTATTTTAAAATATTTCTCCACAATATTTGTTTGCACCTCAAACTCACGTTTCATGCGTTTGTTCCGTCGTGTCGTGCAATAAAAACTCGGCTAGAATTTTCGTAAGGAATATACTAAATTATCCAAACGCAAACAAAAATTTGTTTTCATTTTAAAATATTTCTCCACAATCTTTGTTTGCACCTAAAACTCATGATTCGTTTGTTTGTTCACACGTTTTATAGAAAAAAAACACGGCTAGATTTTTCGTGAATAATGATAGTAAATACTAAACTTTCTGTTCAATTTAAAGTATTTCACCACTATGTTTGTTGGCACCTAATACTCACGTTTCATGCGTTTGTTGGCTTATTTTATAAAAAAAAACACGGGTAGATGTTTTATAAAGAATGACAGTAAATACTAAATTATTCCAATGAAAACCAAAATTTGTTTACATTTTAAAATATTTCACAACAAACTTAATTTGGACCTCATACTCATGTTTCACACGTTTGTTCGCTCGGTTTTTGCAATAAAAACTCGGGAAGATTTTTCGTTAAGAATATACTAAATTATTCAAACGCAAACAAAAATTTGTTTTCATTAAAATATTTCTCCACAATCTTTTTTTGCACCTAAAGCTCATGTATTATGAGTTTGTTAGCTCGTTTCTGTCAAAAAAAATACTCGGATAGATTTTTCGTAAAGACTGATAATAAATACTAAATTACTCAAATGCAAATCAAAATTTGTCTTTATTTTAAAATATTTCTCCACAATCTTTGTTTGCACAGAAAACTCATGTTTCATGCGTTTGTTCGCTCGTTTCATCCAAACTCGGATCGATTTTTCGTAAAGAATGATGGTAAATACTAAATTATTCAAAAGAAAACCAAAATTGGTGTTCATTTTAAAATATTTCTCCACACACTTTGTTTGCACCTCAAACTCATGTTTCATGCGTTTTTTTGCTCCTTACATGCAATAAAAACTTGGCGAGATTTTTCGTAAAAATGTACTAAATTATTAAAACGCAAACAAAAATTTGTTTTCATTTTTAAAATTTGGTCCACAATCTTTTTTTGCACCTAAAACTCATGTTTCATTAGTTTGTTTGCTCGTTTGATTCAAAACAAATACTCGGATAGATTTTTCATAAAGAATGATTGTAAATACTAAATTATTCAGATGCGAACCAAATTTTGTGTTCATTTTAAAATATTTCTCCACAATATTTGTTTGTACCTAAAACTCATGTTTCATGCGTTTGTTCACTCATTTTATACAAAATTTACACGGCTAGATATATCGTAAAGAATGATAGTAAATACTAAATTATTCAAAGGCAAACAAAAATTTATTTTTATTTTAAAATATTTCTCCACAATCTTTGTTTGCACCTCAAGCTCATGTTTCATGCGTTTGTTCCCTCGTGTCATGCAATAAAAAGTCGGCTAGATTTTTCTTAAAGAATATACTAAATTATTCAAAAGCAACGCAAAATTTGTTTTCATTTCAAAATATTTGACCACAATCTTTGTTTCCACCTCAAACTCATGTTTCATGCGTTTGTTCGCTTGTTTCATGCAACAAAAACTCGGCTAGATTCTTCGTAAAAAATATACTACATTATTCAAACGCAAACAAAAAATTATTTTCATTTTAAAATATTTCTCCACATTCTTTTTTTTCACCTAAAACTCATGTTTCATGAGTTTGTTTGCTAGTTTCATTTAAAAAAATGCTCGGCTAGATTTTTCGTAAATAATGATAGTAAATAGTAAATTATTCAAATGCAAACAAAAATTTATTTTTATTTTAAAATATTTCTCCACAATCTTTGTTTGCAACTCAAACTCATGTTTCATGCGTTTGTTCGCTCGTTTCATGCAATAACAACTCGGCTAGATTTTTCGTAAATAATATACTAAATTATTCAAACGCAAACCAGAATTTGTGTTCATATTAAAGTATTTCACCACTATGTTTGTTGGCACCTAAAACTCATGTTTCATGCGTTTGTTCGCTTATTTTATATAAAAAAACACAGGTAGATGTTTTATAAAGAATGATAGTAAATACTAAATTTTTCCAATGAAAACCAAAATTTGTTTACATTTTAAAATATTTCACCACAAACTTAATTTGGACCTCAAACTCATGTTTCATGCGTTTGTTCGCTCGGTTTTTGCAATAAAAACTCGGGAAGATTCTTCGTTAAGAATATACTAAATTATTCAAATGCAAACAAAAATTCGTTTTCATTAAAATATTTCTCCACAATCTTTTTTTGCACCTAAAACTCATGTATTATGAGTTTGTTAGCTCGTTTCTTTCAAAAAAATACTCGGATAGATTTTTCGTAAAGACTGATAATAAATACTAAATTATTCAAATGCAAATCAAAATTTGTCTTTATTTTAAAATATTTCTCCACAATCTTTGTTTGCACAGAAAACTCATGTTTCATGCGTTTGTTCGCTCGTTTCATCGAAAAAAAACTCGGATAGATTTTTCGTAAAGAATGATGGTAAATACTAAATTATTCAAAAGGAAACCAAAGTTGGTGTTCATTTTAAAATATTTCTTCACACACTTTGTTTGCACCTCAAACTCATGTTTCGTGCGTTTTTTTGCTCGTTACATGCAATAAAAACTTAGCTCGATTTTTCGTAAAGAATATACTAAATTATTAAAACACAAACAAAATTTGTTTTCATTCTTAAATTTTGGTCCACAATCTTTTTTTGGACCTAAAACTCATGTTTCATTAGTTTGTTTGCTCGTTTGATTCAAAACAAATACTCGGATAGATTTTTCGTAAAGAATGATAGTAAATACTAAATTATTCAGATGCGAACGAAATTTTGTGTTCATTTTAAAATATTTCTCCACAATATTTGTTTGTACCTAAAACTCATGTTTCATGCGTTTGTTCACTCATTTTATACAAAAACAGCACGACTAGATTTTTCGTAAAGAATGATAGTAAATACTAAATTATTCAAATACAAACAAAAATTTATTTTTATTTTAAAATATTTCTCCACAATATTTGTTTGCACCTCAAACTCATGTTTCGTGCGTTTGTTCTCTCGTGTCGTGCAATAAAAACTCATGCGTAGAGAATATACTAAATTATGCAAACGCAAACAAAAATTTGTTTCCATTTTAAAATATTTCTCCACAATCTTTGTTTGCACCTAAAACTCATGATTCGTTTGTTTGTTCACTCGTTTTAAGAATGATAGTAAATACTAAATTATTCAAATGCAAACCAGATATTGTGTTCAATTTAAAGTATTTCACCACCATGTTTGTTGGCACCTAAAACTCATGTTTCATGCGTTTGTTCGCTTATTTTATAAAAAATAACACAGGTAAATGTTTTATAAAGAATGATAGTAAATACTATATTATTCTAATGAAAACCAAAATTTGTTTACATTTTAAAATATTTCACCACAAACTTAATTTGGACCTCAAACTCATGTTTCATGCGTTTGTTCGCTCGGTTTTTGCAATAAAAACTCGGGAAGATTTTTCGTTAAGAATATACTAAATTATTCAAACGCAAACAAAAATTTGTTTTCATTAAAATATTTCTCCACAATCTTTTTTTGCACCTAAAACTCATGTATTATGAGTTTGTTAGCTCGTTTCTTTCAAAAAAAATACTCGGATAGATTTTTCGTAAAGACTGAGAATAAATACTAAATTATTTAAATGCAAATCAAAATTTGTCTTTATTTTAAAATATTTCTCCACAATCTTTGTTTGCACAGAAAACTCATGTTTCATGCGTTTGTTCGCTCGTTTCATCCAAAAAAAACTCGGATAGATTTTTCGTAAAAAATGATGGTAAATACTAAACTATTCAAAAGGAAACCAAAATTTAAGTTCATTTTAAAACATTTCTCCACACACTTTGTTTGCACCTCAAACTCATGTTTCATGCGTTTTTTTGCTCGTTACATGCAATAAAAACTTGGCTAGATTTTTCGTAAAGAATATACTAAATTATTAAAACGCAAACAAAAATTTGTTTTCATTTGAAAATTTTGGTCCACAAGCTTTTTTTGCACCTAAAACTCATGTTTCATTTGTTTGTTTGCTCGTTTGATTCAAAACAAATACTCGGATAGATTTTTCATAAAGAATGATTGTAAATACTAAATTATTCAGATGCGAACCAAATTTTGTGTTCATTTTAAAATATTTCTCCACAATATTTGTTTGTACCTAAAACTCATGTTTCATGCGTTTGTTCACTCATTTTATACAAATAATCTATCTTTTCCTACTCCTCATGTGTGATGAGATTTGATGAAAAAGTTGACAAATTTATTCTCTCTCCCCTTAGCCGAATTAGTTTCCTATTTGAATAAGGGTCCAATATGCAAAAGTCGCAAAGAACATCTGTTAGTCGACAACAAGACGAATATTCTACGAAAAGAAATCTAGCCCGTGGTAATTTAAGAAGTTCTTCAACTACGGGAGCAATTCATGGCACATTCTTTTTTCTATCTCCTCAAGACATGCAAAATAACAATAACCTATCTTTTCCTACCCCACACGTGTAGTGAGATGTGAAGAAAAAGTTGATAAATTTGTTCTCTCTCCCCTCAGCCGAATCAGAACAGCAGAACAAAACATCATTTTCTATCTGAATAAGGGTCCAATATGCAAAATTCGCTGAGAACATCTGTTAGTTGACAACAAGGCGAATATTCTACAAAAAGAAATCTAGCAATTGGATAAAAACTAAGAGAGATCCAAGCTTTCAAAGTTGGAGTCAGATAAAAAAAGATAAATTATTTCTGACCAACCCGTGGTAATTTAAGGATTTCTTCAACTACGGGCGCTATTGTTGGCTCATTCATTTTTCTATCTCCTCAAAACAAGCAAAATAACATTAACCTGTCTTTTCCTACCCCTCACGTCTCATGAGATTTGAAGAAAAAATTGATAAATACGTTTTCTCTCCCGTTGGTCGAATCTGGACAGCAAATCAAACCATCATTTTCTATCCGAATATGGGTCCAATATGCTATATTCCCGAAGAACATCTGTTAGTCGACAACAAAGAGAATCTTTTACAAAGAGAACTATGGCAATTGGATAAAAACTTAGAGAGATCCAAAAGTTCAAAGTTAGAGTCAGAGAAAAAAACATAAGTTATTTCTGACCAACCCGTGGTAATTCAAGGAGTTCTTCAACAACGGGAGCTATTCATGACGCATTCTTTTTTCTATCTCCTCAAGACATGCAAAGTAACAGTAACCTATCTTTTTCTACCCTCATGTGTGATTAGATTTGAAAACAAACTTGATAAATTCGTTCTCTCCCCCCTAGCCAAATCAGGACAGCAGAACAAAACATCAGTTTCTATCTGAATAAGGGTCCAATATGCAAAATTCGCTAAGAACGTCTGTTAGTCGACAACAAGACGAATAATCTACAAAATAAAATCGGGCAATAGGATAAAAACTAAGAGAGATCCAAGCATTCAAAGTTGGAGTCAGAGAAAAAAAACATAACTTGTTTCTGACCAACCCGTGGTAATTTAAGGAGTTCTTCAACTACGGGAGGTATTCATGGCACGTTCTTTTTTCCATCTCCTCAAGACATGGAAAATAACAATAACCTATCTTTTCCTACCCCACACGTGTGATGAGATTTGAAGTAAAAGTTGATAAATTTGTTCTCTCTCCCCTTAGCCGAATCAGGACAACAAAAAATCATTTTCTATCTGAATAAGGGTCCAATATGTAGAATTCGCTAAGAACATCTGTTAGTTGACAACAAGACGAATATTCTACAAAAAGAAATCTAGCAATTGGATAAAAACTAAGAGAGATCCAAGCTTTCGAAGTTGGAGTCAGAGAAAAAAAGATAAGTCATTTCTGACCAACCCGTGGTAATTTAAGGATTTCTTCAACTACGGGCGCTATTCTTGGCTCATTCATTTTTCTATCTCCTCAAAACATGCAAAATAACAATAACCTGTCTTTTTCTACCCCTCACGTCTCATGAGATTTGAAGAAAAAATTGATAAATACGTTTTCTCTCCCATTGGCCGAATCTGGACAGCAGATCAAAACATCATTTTCTATCCGAATATGGGTCCAATATGCTAAATTCGCGAAGAACATCTCTTAGTCGACAACAAGACGAATATTCTACAAAAAGAAATCTGGCCATTGGACAAAAACTAAGAGAGATCCAAGCGATTAATGTTGGAGTCAGAGAAAAAAACATAAGTTGTTTCTGACCAACCCATGATAATTAAAGGACTTCTTCGACTACGGGAGCTATTCATGGCACATTCTTTTTTTTATCTCCTCAAGACATACAAAATAACAATAACCTATCTTTTCCTACCCCTCACGTGTGATGAGATTTGATGAAAAAGTTGATAAATTTTTTCTCTCTGCCCTTAGCCGAATCGGACAGCAGAACAAAAAATCATTTTCTATCCGAATAAGGGTCCAATATGTAAAATTCGGTAAGAACATCTGTTAGTCGACAACAAGACGAGTATTCAACAAAAAGAAATCTGGCAATTGGATAAAAACTATGAGAGATCCAAGCATTCAAAGTTGGAGTCAGAGAAAAAAAGATAAGCTGTTTCTGACCAACCCGTGGTAATTTAAGGAGTTCTTCAACTACGGGAGCTATTCATGACACATTCTTTTTTCTATCTCCTCAAGACATGCAAAATAACAATAACCTATCTTTTCCTACCCCACACGTGAGATTAGATTTGAAGAAAAACTTGATAAATACGTTTTCTCTCCTGTTGGCCGAATTTGGACAGCAGATCAAAACATCCTTTTCTGTCTGAATATGGGTCCAATATGCTAAATTCGCGAATAACATCCGTTAGTTGACAACAAAGAGAATCTTTTACAAAAGGAAATCAGGCAATTGGATAAAAATTTAGAGAGATCCAAGCGTTCAAAGTTAGAGTCAGCGAAAAAAACATAAGTTGTTTTTGACCAAGCCGTGATAATTAAAGGAGTTCTTCAACTACGGGAGCTATTCAAGGCAGATTCTTTTTTTTATCTTCCCAAGACATACAAAATAACAATAACCTATCTTTGCCTACCCCTCACGTGTGATGAGATATGAAGAAAAAGTTGATAAATTTGTTCTCTCTCCCCTTAGCCGAATCAGGACAGCAGAACAAAAAATCATTTTCTATCTGAATAAGGGTCCAATATGTAAAATTCGGTAAGAACATCTGTTAGTCGAAAACAAGACGAGTATTCCACAAAAAGAAATCTGGCAATTGGAGAAAAACTAAGAGAGCTCCAAGCATTCAAAGTTGGAGTCAGAGAAAAAATAGATAAGCTGTTTCTGACAAACTCGTGGTAATTTAAGGAGTTCTTCAACTACGGGACCTATTCATGCCACATTCTTTTTTCTATCTCCTCAAGACATGCAAAATAACAATAACCTATCTTTTCCTACCCCACACGTGTGATGAGATTTGAAGAAAAAGTTGATAAATTTGTTTTCTCTCCCCTTAGCCAAATCAGGACAGCAGAACAAAAAATCATTTTCTATCTGAATAAGGGTCCAGTATGTAAAATTCGGTAAGAACATCTGTTAGTCGACAACAAGATGAGTATTCCACAAAAAGAAATCTGGCAATTGAATAAAAACTAAGAGAGATCCAAGCATTCAAAGTTGGAGTCAGAGAAAAAAAGATAAGCTGTTTCTGACCAACCCGTGGTAATTTAAGGAGTTCTTCAACTACGGGCGCTATTCTTGGCTCATTCAATTTTCTATCTCCTCACAACATGCAAAATAACAATAACCTGTCCTTTCCTACCCCTCACGTCTCATGAGATTTGAAGAAAAAGTTGATAAATACGTTTTCTCTCCCGTTGGCCGAATCTGGACAGCAGATCAAAACATCATTTTCTATCCGAATATGGGTCCAATATGCTAAATTAGCGAAGAACATCTGATAGTCGACAACAAGACGAATATTCTACAAAAAGAAATCTGGCCATTGGACAAAAACTAAGAGAGATCCAAGCGATTAAAGTTGGAGTCAGAGAAAAAAACATAAGTTGTTTCTGACCAACCCGTGATTATTAAAGGAGTTCTTCAACTACGGGAGCTATTCATGGCACATTCTTTTTTTTATCTCCTCAAGACATACAAAATAACAATAACCTATCTTTTCCTACCCCTCACGTGTGATGAGATTTGAAGAAAAAGTTGATAAATTTTTTCTCTCTGCCCTTAACCGAATCGGACAGCAGAACAAAAAATTATTTTCTATCCGAATAAGGGTCCAATATGTAAAATTCGGTAAGAACATCTGTTAGTCGACAACAAGACGAGTATTCCACAAAAAGAAATCTGGCAATTGGATAAAAACTATGAGAGATCCAAGCATTCAAAGTTGGAGTCAGAGAAAAAAAGATAAGCTGTTTCTGACCAACCCGTGGTAATTTAAGGAGTTCTTCAACTACGGGAGCTATTCATGGCACATTCTTTTTTCTATCTCCTCAAGACATGCAAAATAACAATAACCTATCTTTTCCTACCCCTCACGTGTGATGAGATTTGAAGAAAAAATTGACAAATATGTTGTCTCTACCCTTAGCCGAATCAGGACAGCAGAACAAAAAATCATTTTCTATCAGAATAAGGGTCCAAGATGCAAAATTCGCTAAGCACAACTGTCAGTCGACAACAAGACGAATATTCCACAAAAAGAAATCTGGCAATTGGATAAAAACTAAGAGAGATCCAAGCATTCAAAGTTGGAGTCAGAGAAAAAAACATAAGTTGTTTCTGAGAAACCCGTGGTAATTTAAGGAGTTCTTCGACTACGGGAGCTATTCATGACACATTCCTTTTTCTATCTCCTCAAGACATGCAAAATAACAATAACCTTTCTTTTCCTACCCGACACGTGAGATTAGATTTGAGGAAAAACTTGATAAATACGTTTTCTCTCCCGTTGGCCGAATTTGAACAGCAGATCAAAACATCCTTTTCTATCTGAATATGGGTCCAATATGCTAAATTCGCGAATAACATCCATTAGTCGACAACAAAGAGAATCTTTTACAAAAAGAAATCAGGCAATTGGATAAAAATTTAGAGAGATCCAAGCGTTCAAAGTTATAGTCAGCGAAAAAAACATAAGTTGTTTTTGACCAAGCCGTGATAATTAAAGGAGTTCTTCAACTACGGGAGCTATTCATGGCACATTCTTTTTTTTATCTTCCCAAGACATACAAAATAACAATAACCTATCTTTTCCTACCCCTCACGTGTGATGAGATATGAAGAAAAAGTTGATAAATTTTTTCTCTCTCCCCTTAGCCGAATCAGGACAGCAGAACAAAAAATCATTTTCTATCTGAATAAGGGTCCAATATGTAAAATTCGGTAAGAACATCTGTTAGTCGACAACAAGACGAGTATTCCAGAAAAAGAAATCTGGCAATTGGATAAAAACTAAGAGAGATCCAAGCATTCAAAGTTGGAGTCAGAGAAAAAAAGATAAGATGTTTCTGACCAACCAGTGGTAATTTAAGGAGTTCTTCAACTACGGGCGCTATTCTTGGCTCATTCATTTTTCTATCTCCTCACAACATGCAAAATAACAATAACCTGACTTTTCCTACCCCTCACGTCTCATGAGATTTGAAGAAAAAATTGATAAATACGTTTTCTCTCCCGTTGGCCGAATCTGGACAGCAGATCAAAACATCATTTTCTATCCGAATATGGGTCCAATATGCTAAATTCGCGAAGAACATCTGTTAGTCGACAACAAAGAGAATCTTTTACAAAGAGAACTATGGCAATTGGATAGAAACTTAGAATGTTCCAAACGTTCAAAGTTAGAGTCAGAGAAAAAAACATAAGTTATTTCTGACCAACCCGTGGTAATTCAAGGAGTTCTTCTACTACGGGAGCTATTCATGGCACATTCTTTTTTCTATCTCCTCAAGACATGCAAAATAGAATGCCGTTTGGACTATGCAATGCGCCTGGAACTTTTCAAAGGTGTATGATTTCTATCTTTTCTGATTATATTTGTAAATTTACTGAAGTATTCATGGACGACTTTTCCATTTATGGCAACTCGTTCGATGAGTGTCTCGATAACTTTATCCTAATAATGGAAAAGTGCGTTGAAGCTAACCTTGTCTTAAATTTTGAGAAGTGCCACTTTATGGTGAGCCAAGGAATTGTATTAGGTCATTTAATTTCAGAAAAGGGGTTGGAAGTCGACAAGGCGAAGATCGACGTTATCAAGACACTTCCATATCCTCGCAATGTGAAAGATGTCCGCTCATTACTTGGACACGCCGGCTTCTATCGGCGTTTCATTTAGGACATCTCAAAAATCGCACAACCAATGTGCAGGCTTCTCCAAAAAGAGATCAAATTCAAGTTCGACGATGCGTGCAAGGCGGCATTCGACAAACTAAAGGGGAAACTGTGCAAAGCGCCCATTATTCGACCACCGGATTGGAATCTCCCCTTTGAGATCATGTGCGACGCAAGCGATCTAAGTGTCGCGGCGGTTTTGGGGCAACGCATCGGGAAGGTACCCCACGTAATTTTCTACGCTTCTAAAACATTAGATGACGCCCAACGGAATTACACAACAACGGAAAAAGAACTATTGGCCATTGTCTTTGCATTGGAAAAGTTCCGATCATACTTGGTCGGGACAAAAGTTGTTGTATTTTCAGATCATGCCGCGCTCAAGCACTTAATGAAAACGAAGGAATGCAAGCCGCGCCTCCTCCGATGGATCCTTCTCCTTCAAGAGTTTAACGTGGAGATTCGGGATAAAAAAGGAGCCGAAAACTTGGTGGCCGATCATCTTAGCCGACTCCCAACAAATGAAGGTGATATCATTCCGATCAACGAACTCTTTCCCGACGAGCGACTCTATACTATCCATGGCATGGCGCCTTGGTACGCCGACATCGTTAACTACCTCGAAACTCGCGAATTGCCAAACACTCTCTCTCGAGCTCAAAAGGACAAAATAAAAAATGACTCACGCTATTACCTCTGGGAAGACCCCTACCTTTACAAGATTTGTTCCGATCAAATGGTGCGAAAATACGTGCCCGACCACAAGATAAATTCGGTACTCTCATTTTGTCACACTTTAGAATGTGGGGGACACTTTGGAGGGCAACGCACAAGTCATAAGGTACTCCAAAGTGGATTATATTGGCCAACTCTTTATAAAGATGCTAATTTCTTTGTAAAGAGTTGTGAAACTTGCCAAAAAACGGGCAATCTAACCCGCAAAAACGAAATGCCTCTTAAAGCTTTATTGTTTTTTGAGCTTTTCGATGTTTGGGGGATAAATTTCATGGGCCCCTTTCCTCAATCAAATGGGTATTTATACATTCTTGTGTGTGTTGATTATGTTTCAAAATGGTTTGAGGTCATACCAACAAGGGATGCCAACTCCAAAACGGTGATTGAATTCCTTAAATAGAATATTTTTCAGCGTTTTGGGGTGCCTAAAGTTATCATTAGCGATAGGGGTTCGCATTTCAATAACAAGTATCTCGAATCCCTTTTAAAAAATTATCATGTACAACACCGCATGTCAACCGCTTATCATCCCCAAACTAATGGGCAAGCTGAAATATCCAATCGGGAAATAAAATCAATCCTTGAGAAATTGGTTAATCCCTCTCGCAAGGATTGGAGTCAGAGGCTTGGGGATGCTTTATGGGCCTACCGCACCGCATACAAAGCACCGATAGGGATGACTCCTTTTAAACTCGTTTATGGAAAGAGTTGTCACCTACCGGTGGAAATTGAGCACAAAGCATTTTGGGCAATCAAAAAGGTAAATCAAGATTACCCAAAAGATGCGGGGTTGCGAAAATTGCAAATTCAAGAATTAGAAGAGCTTCACATTGAGGCTTATGATAATTCTCGAATTTACAAAGAAAAACTAACCATCGCTCACGACAAACTTATTCACAAAAAGGAATTTAAAATTGGCGATAAGGTCTTGTTATTCAATTCTCGGTTGAGATTACATCCGGGGAAGTTGAAGAGCCGATGGACAGGTCCTTACATAATTACCCATATTTTGCCATTTGGAGTATTTGAAATTTCTAGGGGAGAAGACATCAAATTCAAGGTTAATGGTCATCGCTTGAAGGCTTTTTACGAGAATCATGATACAAGGTGGTTCGATGAGCATGATTTAGAAGCGGTGCCACAAAGCGAGGGAAGGAAAGAATGAAAAGCATAAATGCGTCGAGCTCAAGACGTAAAACAAGGGCGCTTGGCGAGAGGCAACTCGCCGTGTCAGGTCGTCTTTCTCCTTTTTTTTTTTTTATTATTTTATTTTATTGTTTTTACAAAACTTTTCCTTTCACTTAAACTATTGCCATGCAAAAGTTTAAGTGTGGTGGGAGGTTTTGCACAAAACCCCAACAATTTCTTTCAAATTTTCCAATTTCCACATTTTCTCTTGATTTTAAACTTTTTGTTTGAGGACAACCAAAGGTCTAAGTGTGGTGGGGTGGTTTTGTGCAAAACAAAGTTTTGTTTTCTTGTAAAAATGTGAAAATTCATAAAAATTGAAAATTTTCAAAAAAAAAAAAAAAAAAAAAACAAACAAACAAACTCATAAATATAATAAAAATTTTAACTTTTTACTTGTTTTTTTTTCATTTTTGTTTTGTTTATTTTTGTACATAAAAGTTTGTGTGATTTAAAGAAAAGCAAGAGAATTATTAATGAAAAAGTAAAAGGTTTTGAAAAATGGAAAAGATTTTAAAACTAAGCCCTTTCAAGCAAATTTTTGAAAAATAGTTAGGGTTTTGGGAAATGATGAAAAGATTTGAAATTCAAAAAAGAGATTAATTATTGTCATGAATGCCATATTTTCCACTTCATTCCATTTATAATATCCATTTAAAATCCATTAAGCGTTTCGAAAATTCATAATTATTTCACTTGCCCCTTTAACGAAATAATAAATCTTTTTCCCTTAAATTAATGCTGTAATTAAAATTTTTGAAAAATCAAACCATACTTTTAATACCACTAGCTTCGCAAAATTTTTCTAACTCAACCTATCTTTTCATGGCATAGCTAATGACTCGTATGTCCATCTCTAATTTTCGCACTCAAAGCAAGTGACCGAAATCGTAACCTGTTATCCCTTCACAAAAAGAATTCAAAAATGTGAAAAATTATTTTTAAACCCTTGAAAAAGAAAAATTTTACATATCCGCAATAGAAAATGAAGGATTTTTTTTTTTTTGTACGTGCAAAGCACAGCTTGTCTTTTGATAATATGAGTGGATAGCATACCAACCTTTACGTGTTTATAAAAGAGAAAGCTGAGTTAGTTGAAACTTTTGGGGTAAATTGTATAAATTCACCATTTTAAATTTAGGGGGAGAAAGTATCAAAAACAAAATTAGGGCATTACTTTTTGGAAAAAGGTTCGTATTTGAAGGATTGGGGAATTTTAAATAAATTTGAATTTGAAATTATTAATGGATAGTCATCGACCCTCGTGTATTATTATAATAATCAAATATTAGTATATAACATTCATGGCAATAACTAAATCTCTTTTCAAAACGCTTTAAACTGATTCTAAAAACCCTAAGACTTGATTTTAATTTACGCTTGAGGGCAAGCTTGGTTTAAGTGTGGTGGATTTTGTAATGTGTATTTTTTATATACATTTTTAGGGTTTTTATCATCTCAAATTCATTCTTAATTCACATAAATGTATGAAACAACCGATTTTCAAACAAGCTCAAAATCGATCAAACTGCATATCCTTGGATTCAGCACGACAAGACGAATCGGTTGGTATTATTCTCCACCCCTGAGAACGCCGGTGATCGCCGGAATCCGCCAGCCAAAAGCAAACCAGCCATGTTTCTGACCTGAGAAAGCTTCTTCGAGCAACCTTGCCTTCTACAGTCCACCATTCGAGCCAAAACCAACTCCATTCTCTTCCTCTCTTCCTGCCCTTTCTATCCGTATGAAGAACTCATCGAATGATGCAGAACCGAGTGAGAAATCTGAAGTTAACTGTTCGACGAAATCCTAAATGAACTGTTGAAGAACTGATGAACCAACGGTCGAGTTTCGAACAGCGGATGAATTCGATCAACCATTTCAGTTTTTCTCAAGCAAAGATGATTCTTTTTGTGTCGTAAAGCTTTAGTAAAGGCTCACAATGAATTCCGAAGCCTCAATTCGATGGAAAAAAACAACTCAAAATCATAGTTTGATTCACGAGTTCAGCAGTTTTTGGTTATTTTCGCGAAACTGAAACCGAGTTGGTTAATGGAGGAATTCTCTGGATTCAAGGCGGATTGGGGAGTTATAATGGTTGTGAAGCATCGTGAGAAGATGGAGAAGAGATCTGGGTTGATGTATCACAGCGAAATGTACAGAATCACGAGCTCTAATCGATGGTTGTGAGAAACGGGTAAACGGGTCTGAAATCCAAGAGAAAAATCGATCCAAAGTCCAAATTCGCAACTTACAAGGCTGTCAGAGGATTGTTTTAGGACGAGCACACGATCGCAAGCCATAGAAGATCAAGAAAAGAAATTCAGCGCTAATTCTGAAGAAGAAGATGACTCGTTTCATCAGTTATGACTCGTCCCACGCGCTTCAAACCGGTTCGCCACACCAGATCAGCGGAACGAGTTAAAACGAGTCAGTACCCAGCTCACACAAAAGTGACTCGTTTCAAGCGAGCTGCAGCTCGTTTCGTCGCATAAAATCCGGAAAATTAATTCAAAACTTAGCACCAAAGGCTGAATAAGAAGACGACTCGTTTCGCATGTTTCGACCCGTCTCGCCACAGAAAATCAAAAAGACAGTTTAAAAACTCAGAGATTAATAACAGAAATAGTGACTCGTTTCACGCGATAACGACCCGTTTCACCACAACTTATTCTGAAGGGACCCACTGTCAGTCTCAGTAATGCGATTCAAATCGCATCTGAACTGAACTCAGTTCGCGCGAATAAACAGATGAAAAATTTCGATGATTCAAAACCGTTCAATTCTCAACCAAATTCAACGAAATTTCGTCCAGATCTTCAGTACACCCCATTTGATCTGCCTGAGCCAATGGAATCGCTCGGTTTGTCCCCCACTCTCCAGACCAGCCTCTCTATAAATTCGACTAATCAATGAATCTCTCTATGTTTTTATCTAATTGCCAGAGTTCATTTTGTAAAATATTCGCCTTGCTGTCGACTATCAGATGTTCTTAGCGAATTTTGCATATTGGACCCATATTCAGATAGAAAATGATTTTTTGTTCTACTGTCCTGATTCGGCCAAGGGCAGAGAGAACAGATTTATCAATTTTTTCTTCAAATCTCATCACACGTGAGGAGTAGAAAAAGATAGGTTATTATTATTTTGCATTTCATGAGGAGATAGAAAAAAGAATGTGCCAGGAATGAGGCCCGTAGTTGAAGAAATCCATAAATTACCACGGGTTGGTCAGAAACAGCTTATGTTTTTTTCTCGGACTCCAACTTTGAACGCTTGAATTTCTCTAAGTTTTTATCCAATTGTCAGATTTCTTTTTGTAGAATATTCGCCTTATTGTCAGATGTTCTTTGCAAATTTTGCATATTGGACCTTATTCAGATAGAAAATGATTTTTTGTTCAACTATCCAGATTTGGCCAAGTGGAGAGAGAACATATTTATCAACTTTTTCTTCAAATCCCATCACACGTGTGGCGTAGGAAAAGATAGGTTATTGTTATTTTGCATGTCTTCAGGAGATAGAAAAAAGAATATGCCAAGAATAGCTCCCGTAGTTGATGAACTCCTTAAATTACCACGGGTTGGTCAGAAACAACTTATGTTTTTTTCGCTGACGCCAATTTTGAATGCTTGGATCTCTCTATGTTTTTATCCAATTGCCAGATTTGTTTTTGTAAAAGATTCTATTTATTGTCGACTAACAGATGTTTTTAGCGAATTTTCATGATTGGAGCCATATTGAGATAGAAAATGATTTTTTGTTCTGCCGGTCGGATTCGTCCAACGGTATTGAGAACATGTTTATCAACTTTTTTTTTCAAATCTCATCACACGTGAGGCGTACGAAAATATAGGTTATTGCTATTTTACATGTCTTGAGGAGATAGAAAAAACAATGAGCCAAGAATAGCGCCCGTAGTTGAAGAAATCCTTAAATTACCACGGGTTGGTCAGAAACAGCTTATGTTTTTTTGTCTGACTCCAACTTTGAACGCATGCATCTTTCTAAGTTTTTATCCAATTGCCAGATTTCTTTTTGTAGAATATTCGCCTTGTTGTCGACTGACAGATGTTTATAGTGAATTCTGCATATTGGACCCTTATTCAGATAGAAAATAATTTTTTGTTTTGCTGTCCTTATTCGGCTAAGTGGAGAGAGAACATATTTATCAACTTTTTCTTCAAATCTCATCACACGTGAGGGGTAGGAAAAGATAGGTTATTGTTATTTTGCATGTCTTGAGGAGATAGAAAAAAGAAATGTGCCAAGAATAGCTCCCGTAGTTGATAAACTCCTTAAAGTACCACGGGTCGGTCGGAAACAACTTATGTTTTTTTCCCTGACTCCAACTTTGAACGCTTGGATCATTCTAAGTTTTTATCCAATTGTCAGATTTCCTTTTGTAAAAGATTCTCTTTGTTGTCGACTAACAGATCTTTTGGACCCATATTCAAGGGGAGAGAGAATATATTTATCAATTTTTTCTTCAAATCTAATCACATGTGAGGGGTAGGAAAAGATAGGTAATTGGTATTTTGCATGTCTTGAGGAGATAGAAAAAAGAATGAGCCAAGAATAGCGCCCGTAGTCGAAGAAATCCTTAAATTACCACGGATTGGTCAGAAACAGCTTATGTTTTTTTCTCTGACTCCAACTTTGACCGCTTGAATCTTTATAAATTTTTATCCAATTGCCAGATTTCTTTTTGTAGAATATTCGCTAACATATGTTCTTTGCGAATTTTGCATACTGGACTTTATTCTGATAGAAAATGATTTTTTCTTCTACTATCTTGGTTCGGCTAAGTGGAGAGAAAACATATTTATCAACTTTTTCTTCAAATCTCATCACACGTGAGGGGTAGGAAAAGAAAGATTATTATTATTTTACATGTCTTGAGAAGATAGAAAAAAGAAATGTGTCAAGATTAGCTCCCGTAGTTGATGAACTCCCTAAATTACAACGGGTTGGTCAAAAAACGGCTTATTTTTTTTTCTCTGACTCCAACTTTGAACGATTGGATCTCTCTTAGTTTTTATCCCATTGCCAGATTTCTTTTTGTAGAATATTCGCCTTGTTGTTAACTAACAGATGTTCTTAGCGAATTTTGCATATTGGACCCTTATTCAGATAGAAAATAATTTTTTGTTCTAATGTCCTGATTCGGCCAAGGGGAGAGAGAACATATTTATCAACTTTTTCTTCAAATCTTATCACACGTGAGGGGTAGAAAAATATAGGTTATTGCTATTTTACATGTCTTGAGGAGATAGAAAGAAGAATGTGCCAAGAATAGCTCCCGTAGTTGACGAACTCCTTATATTACCACCGATTGGTCAGAAACTACTTATGTTCTTTTCTCTGACTCCAGTTTTGAACGCTTTGATCTCTCTAAGTTTTTATCTAATTGGCAGACTTCGTTTCGTAGAAAATTCGCCTTCGTTTCGAGTAACAGATGTTCTTAGCGAATTTCGGATATTGGATCCTTATTCAAATAGAAAATGATTTTTTGTTCTACGATCCTGATTCGGCTAAGGGAAGAGAGAACGTATTTATCAACTTTTTCTTCAAATCTTATCACATGTGAGGGGTAGGAAAAGATAGGTTATTGTTATTTTGCATGTCTTGAGGAGATAGAAAAATGAAATGTGCCAAGAATAGATCCCATAGTTGATAAACTCCTTAAATTACCACGGGTTGGTCGGAAACTACTTATGTTTTTCTCTCTGACTCCAAATTTGATCGCTTGGATCTTTCTAAATTTATATTGCCAAATTTCTTTTTGTAAAAGATTCTCCTTGTTGTCGACCAACAGATGTTCTTAGCGAATTTTGCATATTGGACCCATATTCAGATAGAAAATGATTTTTTGTTCTTAGGCCGACGGGAGAGAGAACGTATTTATCAACTTTTTTTCAAATCTCATCACACGTGAGGTGTAGGAAAAGATAGGTTATTGTTATTTTGCATGTCTTGAGGATATAAAAAAAAGAATGTGCCAAGAATAGAGCCCGTAGTTGAAGAAATCCTAAATTACAACGGGTTGGTTAGAAACGGCTTATTTTTTTCTCTGACTCCAACTTTGAACGCTTGGATCTCTCTTAGTTTTTATCTAATTGGCAGATTTCTTTTTGTAGAACATTCGCCTTGTTGTGGACTAACATATGTTCTCATCAAATTTTGCATATTGGACCCTTATTTAGATAGAAAATGATTTTTTGTTCTGCTGTCCTGATTCAACCAAGGGTAGAGAGAACATATTTATCAACTTTTTCTTTAAATCTAATCTCTTAGTTTTTATCTAATCACAAGTGAGGGTAGGAAAAGAAAGGTAATTGCTATTTTGCATGTCTTGAGGAGATAGAAAAAACAATGAGCCAAGAATAGCGCCCGTAGTTGAAGAAATTCTTAAATTACGACGGGTTGGTCAGAAACAGCTTATGTTTTTTTCTCTGACTCCAACTTTAAACGCTTGAATCTTTCTAAGTTTTTGTCCAATTGCCAAATTTCTTTTTGTAGAATATTCGCCTTATTGTCGACTAACAGTTGTTCTTTGCAAATTTTGCATATTGGACCTTATTCAGATAGAAAATGATTTTTCGTTCTACTACCCAGATTCGGCCAAGTGGAGAGAGAACATATTTATCAACTTTTTCTTCAAATCTCATCACACGTGTGGCGTAGGAAAAGATAGGTTATCGTTATTTTGCATGTCTTCAGGAGATAGAAAAAAAAATGTGCCAATAATAGCTCCCGTAGTTGATGAACTCCTTAAATTACCACGGGTTGGTCAGAAACAACTTATGTTTTTTTCCCTGACGCCTACTTTGAACGCTTGGATCTCCCTATCTTTTTATCCAATTGCCAGATTTTTTTTTGTAACAGATGTTCTTAGCGAATTTTCAATATTGGAGCCATATTCAGATAGAAAATGAGTTTTTGTTCTACAGTCCAGATTCGTCCAACGGGATTGAGAACATATTTATCTACTTTTTTTTTCAAATCTCATCACACGTGAGGGGTACGAAAAGATATGTTATTGTTATTCTGCATGTCTTGAGAAGATAAAAAAAAAATTAGCCAAGAATAGAGCCCGTAGTTGAAGAAAATCCTAAATTACAACGGGTTATTCAGAAACAGCTTATGTTTTTTTTTCTCTGACTCCATCTTTGAACGGTTGAATCTCCCTTAGTTTTTATCCAATTGCCAGATTTATTTTTGTAGAATATTCGCCTTGTTGTTGACTAACATATGTTCTAATCGAATTTTGCATATTGGACACTTATTCAGATAGAAAATGATTTTTTGTTCTGCTGTCCTGATTCGGCCAAAGGGAGAGAGAACATATTTATCAACTTTTTCTTCAAATCTAATCACACGTGAGGCATTTTACATGTCTTGAGGAGATATAAAAAAGAATGAGCCAAGAATAGCGCCCGTAGTTGAAGAAATCCTTAAATTACCACGGGTTGACCGGAAACAACTTATGTTTTTTTCTATGACTCGAACTTTGAACGCTTGGATCTTTCTAATCTTTTATCCAATTGCCAGATTTCTTTTTGTAAAAGATTCTCTTTGTTGTCGACTAACAAATGTTCTTAGCGAATTTTGCATATTGGACCCATATTCAGATAGAAAATGATTTTTTGTTCTTCGGCCGACGGGAGAGAGAACGTATTTATCAACTTTTTTTCAAATGTCATCAAACGTGAGGGGTAAGAAAAGATAGGTTATTGTTATTTTGCATGTCTTGAGGTGATAAAAAAATGAATGTGCCAAGAATAGAGCCCGTAGTTGTAGAAATCCTAAATTACAATGGGTTGTTTAGAAACGGCTTATTTTTTTTTCTATGACTCCAACTTTGAACGCTTGGATCTCTCTTAGTTTTTATCCAATTTCCGGATTTCTTTTTGTAGAATATTCGCCTTGTTGTTGACTAACATATGTTCTTATCAAATTTTGTATATTGGACCCTTATTCAGATAGAAAATGATTTTTTGTTCTGCAGTCCTGATTCAGCCAAGGGGAGAGAGAACATATTTATCAACTTTTTCATCAAAATCTAATCACACGTGAGGGGTAGGAAAAGATAGGTAATTTCTATTTTGCATGTCTTGAGGAGATAGAAAAAAGAATGTGGCATGAATAGCTCCCGTAGTTGAAGAACACCTTAAATTACCACGGGTTGGTTAGAAACAGCTTATGTTTTTTTTCTGTGACTCCAACTTTGAACGCTTGAATCTTTCTAAGTTTTTATCGAACTGCCAGATTTCTTTTTGGAGAATATTCGCCTTGTTGAGACAAACAAATATTCTTTGCGAATTTTGCATACTGGACTTTATTCTGATAGAAAATGATATTTTTTTTCTACTATCTTGATTCGGCTAAGTGGAGAGAGAACATATTTATAAACTTTTTCTTCAAACTTATCACATGTCAGGGGTAGGAAAAGATGGTTATTGCTTTATTACATTTCTTGAGGAGATAGAAAAAAGAATGTGCCAAGAATAGCTCCCGTAGTTGATGAACTCCTTATATTACCAGGGGTTGGTCAGAAACCACTTTTGTTCTTTTGTCTGACTCACTTTTTGAACGCTTGGATCTCTCTAAGTTTTTATCTAATTGACAGATTTATTTTCGTAGAAAATTCGCCTTGGTTTCGACTAACAGATGTTCTTAGCGAATATTGCATATTGGACCCTTATTCAGATAGAAAATGATTTTTTTTCTACTATCTAGATTCGGCCAACGGGAGAGAGAACATATTTATCAACTTTTTCTTCAAATCTTATCACACGTGAGGGGTAGGAAAAGATAGGTTATTGCTATTTACATGTCCTGAGGAGATAGAAAAAAGAATGTGCCAAGAATAGCTCCCGTAGTTGATGAACTCCTTATATTACCACGGGTTGGTTAGAAACAACTTATGTTCTTTTCTCTGACTCCAATTTTGAAAGCTTGGATCTCTCTAAGTTTTGATCTAATTGCCCGATTTCTTTTCGTAGAAAATTCGCCTTGGTTTCGACTAACAGATGTTCATAGCGAATTTTGGATATTGTACCCTTATTCAGATAGAAAATGATTTTTTGTTCTGCTGTCCAGATTCGGCTAAGGGGAGAGAGAACGTATTTATCAACTTCTTCTTCAAATCTCATCACACGTGAGGGGTAGGAAAAGATAGGTTATTGTTATTTTGCATGTCTTGAGCAGATAGAAAAAAGAAATGTGCCAAGAATAGCTTCGGTAGTTGATAAACTCCTTAAATTACCACGGGTTGGTCGGAAACAAGTTATGTTTTTTTTCTCTGACTCCAACTTTGAACGCTTGGATCTTTCTAAGTTTTTATCCAATTGCCAGATTTCTTTTTGTAAACGATTTTCTTTGTTGTTGACTAACAGATGTTCTTAGCGAATTTTGCATATTGGACCCATATTCAGATAGAAAATGATGTTTTGTTCTATTGTTCTGATTCGGCTAAGGGGAGAGAGAACATATTTATCAACTTTTTCTTCAAATCTCATCACACGTGAGGGGTAGGAAAAGATAGGTTGTTGCTATTTTGCATGTCTTGAGATGATAGAAAAAAGAATGAGCCAAGAATAGCGCCCGTAGTTGATGAAATCTTTAAAGTACCATGGGTTGGTCAGAAACAGCTTATGTTTTTTTCTCTAACCCCAACTTTGAATGCATGAATCTCTCTAAGTTTTTGTCCAATTGCCAGATTTCTTTTTGTAGAATATTCGCCTTGTTGTCGACTAACAGATATTCTTTGCGAATTTTGCATATTGTTCCTTTATTCAGATTGAAAACGATTTTTTGTTCTGCTGTCCTGATTTGGCTAAGGAGAGAGAGGACATATTTATCAACTTTTTTTCAAATCTCATCACACATGAGGGATAGGAAATGATAGGTTATTGTAATTTTGCATGTCTTGAGGAGATAGAAAAAAGAATGAGCCAAGAATATCGCCCGTAGCTAAACAAATCTTTAAATTACCACGGGTTGGTCAGAAACAGCTTATGTTTTTTTTTCTCTAACTCCAATTTTGAACGTTTCGATCTCTCTATGTTTTTATCCAATTGCCAGATTTCTTTCTGTAGAATATTCGTCTTGTTATCGACTAACAGATGTTCTTAGCGAATTTTGCATATTGGACACTTATTCAGATAGAATATGATTTTTTCCTCTGCTGTCCTGATTCGGCTAAGGGCGGAGAGGACATATTTATCAATTTTGTTTTAAATCTCATCACACGTGAGGGGTAGGAAATGATTGGTTATTGCTATTTTGCATGTCTTGAGGACATAGAAATATGAATGTGCCGAGAATAGCTTCCGTAGTGGATGAACTCCTTAAATTATCACGGGTTGGTCAGAAACAATATATATTCTTTTCTCTGACTCCAACATTGAACGCTTGAATCTCTCTTAGTTTTTATCCAATTGCCAGATTTCTTTTTGTAGAATATTCGCCTTGTTGTCAACTAACAGATGTTCTTAGGGAATTTTGCATATTGGACCTTTATTTAGATAGAAAATAATTATTTGTTCTGCTATCCTGATTCGGCTAATGGGAGAGAGATTACTTTTGTGAGACATAATGAAAAAGGAATAATTGGGAAAGGATGAAAACTTGTTATTGTAATATTTATTTGTTCTATTTAATTAGGAAAATGAATTAAAATATTTTATTATTTTTTAATTAGAATGTTTTGTTGTTTTCCTAATTAAATAGAATAAATAAATAATAAATAAATAAAAAAGAAATGTGCCAAGAATAGCTCCCGTAGTTGATAAACTCCTTAAATTACCACGGGTTTGCCGGAAACAACTTATGTTTTTTTCGCTGACTCCAACTTTGAATGCTTGGATCTCTCTAAGTTTTTATCCAATTGCCAGATTTCTTTTAGTAAAAGATTTTCTTTGTTGTCGACTAACAGATGTTCCTAGCGAATTTTGCATATTGGACCCATATTAAGATAGAAAATAATTTTTTGTTCTATTGTCCATATTCGGCCAACGGTAGAAATAACGTATTTATCAACTTTTTCGTCAAATCTCGTCACACGTGAGGTGTGGGAAAATATAGATTATTGTTATTTTGCTTGTCTGGAGGAGTCAAAAAAAAAGAATGAGCCAAGAATAGAGCTCGTAGTTGAAGAAATCCTAAAGTACAACGGGTTGGTCAGAAACGGCTTATGTTTTTTTCTCTGACTCCAACTTTGAACGCTTGGATCTCTCTTAGTTTTTATCCAATTGCCAGATTTCTTTTTATAGAATATTCACCTTGTTGTCGACTAACAGATTTTCTTACCGAATTTTGCATATTGGACCCTTATTCAGATAGAAAATGATTTTTTGTTCTGCTATCCTGATTCGGCCAACGGGAGTGAGAACATATTTATCGACTCTGTCTTCCAATCTCTTCACACGTTAGGGGTAGGAAAAGATTGGTTATTGTTATTTTGCATTTCTTGAGAGGATAGAAAAAAGAATGTGCCAGAAATAGCGCCCGTAGTTGAAGAAATCCTTAAATTACCACCGGTTGGTCAGAAACGGCTTATGTTTTTTTATCTGACTCCAACTTTGAGCGCTTGGATCTCTCTTAGTTTTTATCGAATTGCCAGATTTCTTTTTGTAGAATACTCGCCTTGTTGTCGACTAACAGATTGTTTTAGCGAATTTTGCATATTGGACCTTTTATTCAGATTGAAAATGATTTTTTGTTCTGTTGTCCTGATTTGGCTAAGGGGAGAGAGAACATATTTATCAACTTTTTCTTCAAATCTCATCACACGTGAGGGCTAGGAAATGATAGGTTATTGTAATTTTGCATGTCTTGAGGAGATAGAAAAAAGAATGAGCCAAGAATATCGCCCGTAGCTGAATAAATCATTAAATTACCACGGGTTGGTCAGAAACAGCTTATGTTTTTTTTCTCTAACTCCAACTTTGAACGTTTGGATCTCTCTATGTTTTTATCCAATTGCCAGATTTCTTTGTGTAGAATATTCGTCTTGTTATCGACTAACAGATGTTCTTAGCGAATTTTGCATATTGGACACTTATTCAGATAGAATATGATTTTTTCTTCTGCTGTCCTGATTCGGCTAAGGGCGGAGATGACATATTTATCAATTTTTTTTTCAATCTCATCACACGTGAGGGATAGGAAATGATTGGTTATTGCTATTTTGCATGTCTTGAGGACATAGAAAAATGAATGTGCCGAGAATAGCTTCCGTAGTGGATTAACTCCTTAAATTATCATGGCTTGGTCAGAAACAACATATATTTTTTTCTCTGACTCCAACATTTAACGCTTCGACCTCTCTTAGTTTTTATCCAATTGCCAGATTTCTTTTTGTAGAATACTCGCCTTGTTGTCAACTAACAGATGTTCTTAGTGAATTTTGCATATTGGACCTCTATTTAGACAGAAAATGATTATTTGTTCTGCTATCCTGATTCGGCTAATGGGAGAGAGATTACTTTTGTGAGAAATAATGAAAAACGAATAATTGGGAAATGATGAAAACTTGTTATTGTAATATTTATTTGTTCTATTTAATTAGGAAAATGAATTAAAATATTTTATTATTTTTTAATTAGAATGTTTTGTTGTTTTCCTAATTAAATAGAATAAATAAATAATAAATAAATAAAAAAGAAATGTGCCAAGAATAGCTCCCGTAGTTGATAAACTCCTTAAATTACCACGGGTTTGTCGGAAACAACTTATGTTTTTTTCTCTAACTCCAACTTTGAATGCTTGGATCTCGCTAAGTTTTTATCTAATTGCCAGATTTCTTTTAGTAAAAGATTTTCTTTGTTGTCGACTAACAGATCTTCTTAGCGAATTTTGCATATTGGAGCTTTATTCAGATAGAAAATGATTTTTTGTTCTGTTGTCCATATTCGGCCAACGGTAGAGAGAACGTATTTATCAACTTTTTCTTCAAATCTCGTCACACGTGAGGTGTGGACTTAGATTATTGTTATTTTGCTTGTCTGGAGGAGTCAAAAAAAAGAATGAGCCAAGAATAGAGCTCGTAGTTGAAGAAATCCTAAATTACAACGGGTTGGTCAGAAACGGCTTATTTTTTTTCTCTGACTCCAACTTTGAACGCTCGGATCTCTCTTAGTTTTTATCCAATTGCCAGATTTCTTTTTATAGAATATTCACATTGTTGTCGACTCACAGATTTTCTTAGCGAATTTTGCATATTGGACCCTTATTCAGATAGAAAATGATTTTTTGTTCTGCTATCCTGATTCGGCCAACGGGAGTGAGAACATATTTATCAACTCTGTCTTCCAATCTCATCACACGTTAGGGGTAGGAAAAGATTGGTTATTGTTATTTTGCATTTCTTGAGAGGATAGGAAAAAGAATGTGCCAGAAATAGCGCCCGCAGTTGAAGAAATCCTTAAATTACCACCGGTTGGTCAGAAACAGGTTATGTTTTTTTATCTGACTCCAACTTTAAACGCTTGGATCTCTCTTAGTTTTTATCCAATTGCCAGATTTCTTTTTGTAGAATATTCGCCTTGTTGTCGACTAACAGATGGTTTTAGCGAATTTTGCATATTGGACCTTTATTCAGATTGAAAATGATTTTTTGTTCTGTTGTCCTGATTTGGCTAAGGCGAGAGAGAACATATTTATCAACTTTTTCTTCAAATCTCATCACACGTGAGGGCTAGGAAAAGATAGGTTATTGCTATTTTGCATGTCTTGAGGAGATAGAAAAAAGAATGAGCCAAGAATATCGCCCGTAGCCGAATAAATCTTTAAATTACCACGGGTTGGTCAGAAACAGCTTATGTTTTTTCTCTAACTCTAACTTTGAACGTTTGGATCTATCTATGTTTTTATCCAATTGCTAGATTTTTTGTGTAGAATATTCGTCTTATTGCCGACTAACAGATGTTCTGAGCGCATTTTGCATATTGGACCCTTATTCAGATAGAATATGATTTTTTGTTCTGCTTTCCAGATTCGGCCAAATCCAGAGAGGACATATTTATCAAATTTTTTTTAAATCTCATCACACGTGAGGGGTAGGAAATGATTGGTTATTGCTATTTTGCATGTCTTGAGGACATAGAAAAATGAATGTGCCAAGAATAGCTTCCGTTGTGGATGAACTCCTTAAATTATCACGGGTTGGTCAAAAACAACATATGTTTTTTTGCTCTTACTCCAACTTTGAACGCTTGGATCTCTCTTAGTTTTTATCCAATTGCCAGATTTCTTTTTGTAGAATATTCGCCTTGTTGTCGACTAACAGATGTTCTTAGCGAATTTTGCATATTGGACCTTTATTTAGATAGAAAAAGATTATTTGTTCTTCTGTCCAGATTCGGCTAAGGGGTGAGAGATTACTTTTGTGAGAAAGAATGAAAAAGGAATAATTGAGAAATGATGAAAAGTTGTTATTGTAATATTTATTTGTTCTATTTAATTAGGAAAGTGAATTAAAATACTTTATTATTTTTTAATTAGAATATTTTTATTATTTTCCTAAATAAATAGAATAAATAAATAATAAAGAAAATTGAGACTAACAGATCTTTTTAGCGAATTTTGCATATTGGACCTTTATTCAGAAAGAAAATGATTTTTTGTTCTGTTGTCCATATTCGGCCAACGGTAGAGAGAACGTATTTATCAACTTTTTCTTCAAATCTCGTCACACGTGAGGTGTGGGAAAATATAGATTATTGTTATTTTGCTTGTTTGGAGGAGTCAAAAAAAAAGAATGAGCCAAGAATAGAGCTCGTAGTTGAAGAAATCCTAAATTACAACGGGTTGGTCTGAAACGGCTTATGTTTTTTTCTCTGACTCCAACTTTGAACGCTTGGATCTCTCTTAGTTTTTATCCAATTGCCAGATTTCTTTTTATACAATATTCACCTTGTTGTCGACTAACAGATTTTCTTAGCGAATTTTGCATATTGGACCCTTATTCAGATAGAAACTGATTTTTTGTTCTGCTATCCTGATTCGGCCAACGGGAGTGAGAACATATTTATCAACTCTGTCTTCCAATCTCATCACACGTTAGGGGTAGGAAAAGATTGGTTATTGTTATTTTGCATTTCTTGAGAGGATAGAAAAAAGAATGTGCCAGAAATAGCGCCCGTAGTTGAAGAAATCCCTAAATTACCACCGGTTGGTCAGAAACAGCTTATGTTTTCTTATCTGACTCCAACTTTGAACGCTTGGATCTCTCTTAGTTTTTATCCAATTGCCAGATTTCTTTTTGTAGAATCTTCGCCTTGTTGTCGACTAACAGATGGTTTTAGCGAATTTTGCATATTGGACCTTTATTCAGATTGAAAATGATTTTTTGTTCTGTTGTCCTGATTTGGCTAAGGGGAGAGAGAACATATTTATCAACTTTTTCTTCAAATCTCATCACACGTGAGGGCTAGGAAAAGATAGGTTATTGCTATTTTGCATGTCTTGAGGAGATAGAAAAAATAATGAGCCAAGAATATCGCCCGTAGCTGAATAAATCTTTAAATTACCACGGGTTGATCAGAAAGCGCTTATGTTTTTTCTCAAACTCCAACTTTGAACGTTTGGATCTCTCTATGTTTTTATCCAATTGCCAGATTTCTTTGTGTAGAATATTCGTCTTATTGTCGACTAACAGATGTTCTGAGCGCATTTTGCATATTGGACCCTTATTCTGATAGAATATAATTTTTTGTTCTGCTTTCCTGATTCGGCCAAATCCAGAGAGGACATATTTATCAATTTTTTTTTTAAATCTCATCACACGAGAGGGGTAGGAAATGATTGGTTATTGCTATTTTGCATGTCTTGAGGACATAGAAAAATGAATGTGCCAAGAATAGCTTCCGTAGTGGATGAACTCCTTAAATTATCACGGGTTGGTTAGAAACAACATATGTTTTTTTCTCTGACTCCAACTTTGAACGCTTGGATCTCTCTTAGTTTTTATCCAATTGCCAGATTTCTTGTTGTAGAATATTCGCCTTGTTGTCGACTAACAGATGTTCTTAGCGAGTTTTGCATATGGGACCTTTATTTAGATAGAAAATGATTATTTGTTCTTCTGTCCAGATTCGGCTAAGGGGAGAGAGATTACTTTTGTGAGAAAGAATGAAAAAGGAATAATTGAGAAATGATGAAAAGTTGTTATTGTAATATTTATTTGTTCTATTTAATTAGGAAGGTGAATTAAAATACTTTATTATTTTTTAATTAGAATGTTTTTATTATTTTCCTAATTAAATAGAATAAATAAATAATAAAGAAAATGGAGACTAACAGATCTTCTTAGCGAATTTTGCATATTGGACCTTTATTCAGATAGAAAATGATTTTTTTGTTCTGCTGTCCTGATTCGGCTAAGGGGAGAGAGAACATATTTATCAACTTTTTCTTCAAATTTCATGACACGTGAGGGTAGGAAAAGATAGGTTGTTGCTATTTTGCATTTCTTGAGGAGATAGAAAAATAATGAGCCAAGAATATCGCCCGTAGTTGAAGAAATCCTTAAATTAACACGGGTTGGTCAGAAACAGCTTATTTTTTTTCTCTGACTCCAACTTTTAACGCTTGAATCTCTCTATGTTTTTATCCAATTGCCAGATTTCTTTTTGTAGAATATTCGCCTTGTTGTCGACTAACAGATCTTTTTTGCGAATTTTGCATATTAGAGCTTATTCAGATAGAAAACGAATTTTTATCCAGATTCGGCCAAGTGGAGAGAGAACATATTTATGAACTTTTTCTTCAAATCTCATCACACGTGAGTTATAGGAAAAGATAGGTTATTGGATGTCTTGAGGAGATAGAAAAAAGAATGTGCCAAGAATAGCTCCCGTGGTTGATGAACTCTTTATATTACCACGGGTTGGTCAGAAACAACTTATGTTCTTTTCTCTGACTCCAATTTTGAACGCTTGGATCTCTCTAAGTTTTTATCTAATTGCCAGATTTCTTTTCGTAGAAAATTCGCCTTGGTTTCGAATAACAGATGTTCTTAGTGAATTTTCGATATTGGACCCTTATTCAGATAGAAAATGATTTTTCGTTCTGCTGTCCTTATTGGGCTAAGGGGAGAGAGAACTTATTTATCAACTTTTTCTTCAAATCCCATCACACGTGAGGGGCAGGAAATGATAGGTTATTGCTATTTTGCATGTCTTGAGGAGATAGAAAAAAGAATGTGCGAAGAATAGCTCCCGTAGTTGATGAACTCCTTAAATTATCACGGGTTGGTCAGAAACAACGTATGTTTTTTCTCTGACTGCAACTTTGAATGCTTGGATCTCTCTAAGTTTTTATCCAATTGCCAGATTTCTTTTAGTAAAAGATTTTCTTTGTTGTCGACTAACAGATCTTCTTAGCGAATTTTGCATATTGGACCCATATTCAGATAGAAAATGATATTTTGTTCTGCTATCCTGATTCGGCCAGCGGGAGAGAGAACGTATTTATCAAGTTTTTCTTCAAACCTCATCAGACGTGAGGGGTTGGAAAAGATGGTTTATTGTTATTTCGAAGATAGAAACAAGAGTGAGCCAAGAATAGCGCCCGTAGTTGAAGAAATCCTTAAATTACCACGGGTTGGTCAGAAACAGCTTATGTTTTTTTCTCTGACTCCAACTTTGAAGGCTTGGATCTCTCTTAGTTTTCATCCAATTGCCAGATTTCTTTTTGTAGAATATTCGCAATAGAGAGATCCAGGCGTTAAAAGTGGGAGTCAGAGAAAAAAAACATAAGTTGTTTTTGAGCAACCCGTGGTAATTTAAGGATTTCTACAACTACGGACGCTATTCTTGGCTCATTCTTTTTTTTTATCTCCTCAAGACATGGAAAATAGCAATAACCTATCTTTTTCTACCCTCACATGTGATGAGATTTGAAGAAAAAGTTGATATATATGTTCTCTCTCCCGTTGGCCGAATCTGGACAACAGAACAAAAAATCATTTTCTATCTGAATATGGGTCCAATATGCAAAATTTGCTAAGAACATCTGTTGGTCGACAACAAAGAGAATCTTTTACAAAAAGAAATCTAGCAATTGGATAAAACTTAGAGAGATCCAAGCGTTCAATGTTGGAGTCAGAGAAAATGACATAAGTTGTTTCTGACCAACCCATGCAAATTTAAGGACTTCATCAACTACATGGAGCAATTCCTTGGGCATTCTTTTTTCTCTCACCTCATGACATGCAAAATAACTATAACCTATCTTTTCCTACCCCTCACGTGTGATGAGATTCGAAGAAAAAGTCGATAAATATGTTCTCTCTCCAGTTGGCCAAATCTGGACAGCGGAACAAAAAAGAATTTTCTATCTGAATAAGGTTCCAATATGCAAAATTCGCTAAGAACATCTGTTAGTCGACAACAAGGCGAATAATCTACAAAAAAAATCTGGCGATTGGATAAAAATTTAGAGAGATCCATGCGTTCAAAGTTGGAGTCAGAGAAAAAAACATAAGTTTTTTCTGACCAACCCGTGCTAATTTAAGGAGTTCTTCAACTATGAGAGCTATTCTTGGCACATTTTTTTTTCTCTCTCCTCAACACATGAAAAATAACAATAACATATCTTTTCCTACCCTTCACGTGTCCTGAGATTTGAAGAAAAAGTTTATAAATATGTTCTCTCTCTCCTTGGCGGAATCAGGAGAGCAGAACAAAAAATCATTTTCTATCTGAATATAGGTCCAATATGTAAAATTCGCAAAGAACATCAGTTAGAACAAGGAGAATATTTTACAAAACGAAATCAGGCAATTCGATAAAAACTTAGAGAGATTCACATCGTTCAAAGTTGGAGTCAGAGAAAAAACATAAGTTGTTTCTGACCAACCCGTTGTAATTTATGGATTTCTTCAACTATGGGGGCTATTCTTGCCTCATTCTTTTTTCTATCTTCTCAAGACATGCAAAATAACAATAACCTATCGTTTCCTACCCCTCACGTGTGATGAGATTTGAAGAAAATGTTGATAAATACGTTCTCTTTCCCGTTAGCCGAATCTGGACAGCAGAACAAAAAATCATTTTCTATCTGAATATGGGTCCAAAGGATCTGTTTGTCGACAACAAAGAGAATCTTTTACAAAAAGAAATCCGGCAATTGGATAAAAACTTAGAGAGATCCATGCGTTCAAAGTTGAAGTCAGAGAGAAAAACATAAGTTTTTTCTGACCAACCCGTGCTAACTTAAGGAGTTCTTCAACTATAAGAGTTATTCTTGGCACATTCTTGTTTCTCTCTCCTCAAGACATGAAAAATAATAATAACATATCTTTTCCTACCCTTCACGTGTCCTGAGATTTTGAAGAAAAAGTTTATAAATATGTTCTCTCTCTCCTTGGCCAAATCAGGACAGCATAACAAAAAATTATTTTCTATCTGAAGAAGGGTCCAATATGTAAAATTCGCAAAGAACATCTGTTAGAACAAGGAGAATATTTTACAAAACGAAATCTGGCAATTCGATAAAAACTTAGAGAGATTCGAATCGTTCAAAGTTGGAGTCAGAGAAAATACATAAGTTGTTTCTGACACACCCGTGGTAATTTATGGATTTTTTCGACAACGGGGGCTATTCTTGCCTCATTCTTTTTTCTATCTCCTCAAGACATGCAAAATAACAATAACCTATCATTTCCTACCCCTCACGTGTGATCAAATTTGAAGAAAAAGTCGATAAATACGTTCTCTCTCCCGTTGGCCGAATCTGGACAGCAGAACAAAAAATCATTTTCTATCTGAATATGGGTAAATCAGGCAATTGGATAAAAACATAGAGAGATCCATGCGTTCAAAGTTGGAGTCAGAGAAAAAAAACATAAGTTGTTTCTGTCCAACCCGTGGTAATTTAAGGAGTTCTTCAACTACGGAAGCTATTCTAGGCACATTCCTTTTTCTATCTCCTCAAGACATGCAAAATAACAATAACCTATCTTTTCTTACCCCTCACGTGTGATGAGATTTGAAGAAAAAGTAGATAAATATGTTCTCTCTCCCGTTGGCCGAATCTGGACAACATAACAAAAAATCATTTTCTATCTGAATGTGGGTCCAACAAGCAAAATTTGCTAACAACATCTGTTAGTCGACAACAAAGAGAATCTTTTACAAAAAAAAATCTAGCAATTGGATAAAACTTAGAGAGATCCCAGCATTCAAAGTTGGAGTCAGAGAAAATGACATAAGTTGTTTCTGACCAACCCGTGCTAATCTAAGGAGTTCATCAACTACGGGCAGCAATTCCTTGCACATTCTTTTTTCTCTCTCCTCAAGAGATACAAAATAACAATAACCTATCTTTTCCTACCCCTCACGTGTGATGACATTTGAAGAAAAAGTTGAAGAATACTCTCTCCCATTGGCCGAATCTAGACAGCAGAAAAAAAAACATTTTCTATCTGCATATAGGTCCAATATGTAAAATTCACTAAGAACATCTGTTAGTCGACAACAAGGAGAATATTTTACAAACAGAAATATGGCAATTGGATAAAAACATAGAGAGATCCAAGCGTTAAAAGTTGGAGTCAGAGAGAAAAACATAAGTTGTTTCTGCCCAACCCGTGGTAATTTAAGGACTTCTTCAACTATGGGAGCTATTCTTGGCACATTCTTTTTTCTCTCTCCCCAAGAACTGCAAAATAACAATAACCTATCTTTTCCTACCCTAACGTGTGATGAGATTTGAAGAAACAGTTGATAAATACTCTCTCCCATTGGCCGAATCTGGACAGCATAAAAAAAAATCATTTTCTATCTGAATATAGGTCCAATATGTAAAATTCGCTAAGAACATCTGTCAGTCGACAACAAGGAGAATATTTTACAAAAAGAAATCTAGCATGGATAAAACTTAGAGATGTCCTAGCATTCAAAGTTCGAGTCAGAGAAAATGACATAAGTTGTTTCTGACCAACCCGTGCCAATTTAAGGAGTTCATCAACTACGGGGAGCAATTCCTTGCACATTCTTTTTTCTGTCTCCTCAAGAGATGCAAAATAACAATAACCTATCTTTTCCTACCCCTCACGTGTGATGAGATTTGAAGAAAAGGTAGATAAATATGTTCTCTCTCCAGTTGGCCAAATCTGGACAGTAGAACAAAAAATCATTTTCTATCCGAATAAGGTTCCCATATGCAAAATTCGCTAAGAACATCTGTTAGTCGACAACAAGGCGAATATTCTACAAAAAGAAATCTGGCAATTGGATAAAAACATAGAGAGATCCAAGCGTTCAATGTTGGAGTCAGAGAAAAAACATAAGTTGTTTCTGACCAACCCGTGGTAATTTAAGGATTTCTTCTACCACGGGCGCTATTCGTTGCTCATTTTTTTTCTATCTTCTCAAGACATGCAAAATAACAATAACCTATCTTTTCCTACCCCTCACGTGTGATGAGATTTCAAGAAAAAGTTGATAAATACTTTCTCCCGTTGGCCGAATCTGGACAGCAGAAAAAAAAATCATTTTCTATCTGAATATAGGCCCAATATGTAAAATTTGCTAAGAACATCTTTCAGTCGACAACAAGGAGAATATTTTACAAACAGAAATATGGCAATTGGATAAAAACATAGAGAGATCCAGGCGTTAAAAGTTAGAGTCAGAGAGAAAAACATAAGTTGTTTCTGACCAACCCGTGGTAATTTAAGGAGTTCTTCAACTACGGGAGCTATTCTTGGCACATTCGTTTTTCTCTCTCCTCAAGACATGCAAAATAACAATAACCTTTCTTTTCCTACCCCTCACGTGTGATGAGATTTGAAGAAAAAGTTCATAAATACTCTCTCCCTTTTGCCGAATCTGGACAGCATAAAAAAAATCATTTTCTATCTGAATATAGGTCCAATATGTAAAATTCGCTAAGAACATCTGTTAGTCGACAACAAGGAGAATATTTTACAAACAGAAATCTGGCAATTGGATAAAAACTTAGAGAGATCCAGGCGTTAAAAGTTGGAGTCAGAGAGAAAAACATAAGCTGTTTCTGACCAGCCCGTTGTAATTTAAGGATTTCTTCAACAACGGGGGCTATTCTTGCCTCATTCTTTTTTCTAAGACATGCAAAATAACAATAACCTATCTTTTCCTATCCCTCACGTGTGATGAGATTTGAACAAAAAGTTGATAAATATGTTCTCTCTCCCGTTGGCCGAATCTGGACAACATAACAAAAAATCATTTTCTATCTGAATAAGGTCCAATATGTAAAATTCGCTAAGAACATCTGTTAGTCGACAACCAGGCGAATATTCTACAAAAAGAAATTTGCCAATTGGATAAAAATTCAGAGAGATCCAAGCGTTCAAAGTTGGAGTCAGAGAAAAAAACATAAGCTGTTTACGACCAACCCGTGGTAATTTAAGGATTTTCTTCAACTACGGGCGCTATTCTTGGCTCATTCTTTTTTCTATCTCCTCAAGACATGAAAATAACAATAACCTATCTTTTCCTACCCCTCACGTGTGATGAGATTTGAAGAAAAAGTTGATAAATACTTTCTCTCTCCCGTTAGCCGAATCTGGACAGCAGAAGAAAAAATCATTTTCTATCTTAATATGGCTCCAAAACATCTGTTAGTCGATAACAAAGCGACTCTTCTACAAAATGAAATCTGGCAATTGGATAAAAGCTTAGAGAGATCCATGCGTTCAATGTTTGAGTCAGAGAAAAAAACTTAAGTTGCTTCTGACCAACCCGTGGTAATTTATGGAGTTCTTCAACTACGAGAGCTATTCTTGGCACATTCTTTTTTCTATCTCCTCAAGACATGCAAAATAACAATGACCTAAATTTTCCTACCCTTCACGTGTGATGAGATTTGAAGAAAAAGTTGATAAATATATTCTCTCTGCCCTTGGCCGAATCAAGACAGCAGAACAAAAATTGATTTTCTATCTGAATAAGGGTCCAATATGCAAAATTCTCTAAGAACATCTGTTAGTTGACAACAAGAAGAATACTCTACACAATGAAATCTGACAATTGGACAAAACCATAGAGAGATCCAAGCATTCAACGTTGGAGTAAGAGACAAAAACATAAGCTGTTTCTGACCAACCTGTGGTAATTTAAGGATTTCTTCAACTACGGGGCTATTCTTGCCTCATTCTTTTTTCTATCCCCTCAAGTCATGCAAAATAACAATAACCTATCTTTTGCTACCTTTCACGTGTGTTGTGATTTGAAGAAAAAGTCTATAAATATGTTCTCTCCCCCGTTGGCCGAATCTGGACAACATTACAAAAAATCATTTTCTATCTGAATAAGGGTCCAATATGTAAAATTCGCTAAGAACATCTGTTAGTCGACAACAAAGAGAATCTTTTACAAAAAGAAATCTGGCAATTGGATAAAAACTTAGAGAGATCCATGCGTTCAAAGTTGGAGTCAGAGAAAAAAACATAAGCTGTTTCTGACCAACCCGTGGTAATTTAAGGAGTTCTTCAACTAAGGAAGCTATTCTTAGCACATTCTTTTTTCTATCTCCTCAAGACATACAAAATAACAATAACCTATCTTTTGCTACCCCTCATGTGTGATAAGGTTTGAAGAAAAAGTTGACAAATATGTTATCTCTCCCCTTGGCCGAATCAGGACAGCAGAACAAAAAATTATTTTCTATCTGAATAAGGTCCAATATCAAAATTCGCTAAGAACATCTATTAGTTGACAACAAGGCGAATATTCTACACAAAGAAATCTAGCAAATGGACAAAAACTTAGAGAGATCCATGCGTTCAAAGTTGGAGTCAGAGAAACAAACCTAAGCTGTTACTGACCAACCTGTGGTAATATAAGGAGTTCTTCAACCAAGGGGGCTATTCTTGGCACATTCTTTTTTCTATCTCCTCAAGATTTGCAAAATAACAATGACCTATCTTTTCCTACCCCTCATGTGTGATCAGATTTGAAGAAAAAGTTGATAAATATGATCTCTCCCTTCGGCCGAATCAGGACAGCAGAACGAAAAATCTTTTCCTATCTGAATAAAGGTCCAATATGCAAAATTCCCTAAGAACATCTGTTACTCGAAAACAAGGCGAATATTCTACAAAAAGAAATCTGGCAATTGGATAGAAACTTTGAGAGATCCAAGCGTTCAAATTTGGTGTCAGAGAAAAAAAAACATAGGCTATTTCTGACCAACCCGTGGTAAGTTAAGGATTTCTTCAACTACGGGCGTTTTTCTTGGCTCATTCTTTTTTCTACCCCCTCAAGACATGAAAAATAATAATAACCTATCTTTTCCTACCTCTCAGGTGTGATGAGATTTGAAGAAAAAGTTGATAAATACATTCTCTCTCCCCTTGCCGAATCAGCACTGCAGAACAAAAAACTATTTTCTTTCTGAATAAGGGTCCAAAACATCTGTTAGTCGACAACAAAGAGAATCCTTTACAAAAAGAAATCTGGCTATTGGATAAAAATTTAGAGAGATCCATGCGTTCAAAGTTGGAGTCAGAGAAAAAAACATAAGATGTTTCTGACCAACCCATGGTAATTTAAGGAGTTCTTAAACTACGGGAGCTATTCTTGCCACTTTCTTTTTTCTATCTCCTCAAGACATGCAAAATAACAATAACATATCTTTTCCTACTCTTCATGTGTCATGAGATTTGAAGAAAAAGTTGATAAATATGTTCTCTCTCCCCTTGGCCGAATCAGGATAGCAGAAGAAAAAATCATTTTCTATCTGAATAAGGGTCGATAAAAAGTTAGCGAGATTCAAATCGTTCAAAGTTGGAGTCAGAGAAAAAACATAAGTTGTTTCTGACCAACCCGTGGTAATTTAAGCATTTCTTCAACTACGGGGCTATTCTTACCTTATTCTTTTTTCTATCTCCTCAAGACATGCAAAATAACAATAACATATCTTTTCCTACTCTTCACGTGTCATGAGATTCGAAGAAAAATTTGATAAATATGTTATCTCTCCCCTTGGCCGAATCAGGATAGCAGAACAAAAAATCATTTTCTGTCTGAATATGGGTCGATAAAAAGTTAGCGAGATTCAAATCGTTCAAAGTAGGAGTCAGAGAAAAATATAAGTTGTTTCTGACCAACCCGTGGTAATTTAAGCATTTCTTGAACTACGGGGGCTATTCTTACCTTATTCTTTTTTCTATCTCCTCAAGACATGCAAAATAACAATAACCTATCTTTTTCTACCCCTCACGTGTGATGAGTTTTGAAGAAAAAGTTGATAAATACGTTCTCTCTCCCGTTGGCCGAATCAGGATAGCAGAATAAAAAATCTTTTTCTATCTGAATAAGGGTCCAATATGTAAAATTCGCAAGGAACATCTGTTAGAACAAGGAGAATATTTTACAAAAAGAAATCTGGCAATTCGATAAAAACTTAGAGAGATTCAAATCGTTCAAAGTTGGAGTCAGAGAAAAAACATAAGTTATTTCTGACCAACCCGTGGTAATTTAAGGATTTCTTCAATTACGGGGGCTATTCTTGCCTCATTCTTTTTTCTATCTCCTCAAGACATGCACAATAACAATAACCTATTTTTTCCTACCCCTCACGTGTGGTGAGATTTGACGAAAAAGTTGATAAATATGTTCTCTCTCCTGTTGGCCGAATCTGGACAGCAGAACAAAAAATTATTTTCTTTCTGAATATGGGTCCAAAAGATCTGCTAGTCGACAACAAAGAGAATCTTCTACAAAAAGAAATCTGGCAATTGGATAAAAACTTGGAGATATCCATGCGTTCAAAGTTCGAGTCAGAGAAGAAGACATAAGCTGTTTCTGACCAACCCATGGTAATTTAAGGAGTTCTTCAACTACGGGAGTTATTCTTGGCACATTCTTTTTTCTATCTCCTCAATACATGGAAAATAACAATAACTTATCTTTTCTTACACCTCACGTGTGATGAGATTTGAAGAAAACGTTGATAAATATGTTCTCTCTCCTCTTGGCCGAATCTGGAGAACAGAACAGAAAATCATTTTTCTATCTGAATAGTGGTCCAATATGCAAAATTCGCTAAGAACATTTTTTAGTTGACAACATGGCGAATATTCTACACAATGAAATCCGGCAATGGGATAAAAACTTAGAGAGATCCAAGCGTTCAAAGTTGGAGTTAGAGAAAAAAAACATAAGCTGTTTCTGACCAACATGTGGTAATTCGAGGAGTTCTTCAACTACGGGAGCTATTCTTGGCACATTTTTTTTTCTATCTCCTCAAGACATGCAAAATAACAATAACCTATCTTTTCCTACCCCTCACGTGTGATGAGATTTGAAGAAAAAGTTGACAAATATGTTCTCTCTCCCCTTGGCCGAATCAGGACAGCAAAACAAAAAATCATTTTCTATCTAAATAAAGTCCAATATTCAAAATTCGCTAAGAACATCTGTTAGTTGACAACAAGGCGAATATTCTACACAAAGAAACTGGCAATTGGATAGAAACTTAGAGAGATCCAAGCGTTCAAAGCTGGAGTCAGAGAAAAAAACATAAGCTGTTTCTGACCAACTCGAGGTAATTTAAGGATTTCTTCAACTACAGGGGCCATTCTTGCCTCATTCATTTTTCTATCTCCTCAAGACATGCAAAATAACAATAACCTATCTTTTGCTACCTTTCACGTGTGATGAGATTTGAAGAAAAAGTTGATAAATACGTTCTCTCTCCCGTGGCCGAATCTGGACAGGAGAAGAAAAAATCATTTTCTATCTGAATATAGGTTCTGATATGTAAAATTCGGTAATAACATCTGTTAGTCGATAACAAGGAGAATATTTTATAAACACAAATCTGGCAATTGGATAAAAACTTAGAGAGATCCAAGCGTTCAAAGTTGGAGTTAGAGAAAAAAACATAGGCTGTATCTGACCAACCCGTGGTAATTTAATGATTTTTGCTACTACGGGGGCAATTCTTGCCTCATTCATTTTTCTATATCCGCAAGACATGCAAAATAGTAATAACCTATCTTTTCCTATCCCTCACGTGTGACGAGATTTGAAGAAAAAGTCGATAAATATGTTCTCTCTCCCCTTGGCCGAATCAGGACGGCAGAACGAAAAATCTTTTCCTATCTGAATAAGAGTCCAATATGCAAAATTCGCTAAGAACATCTGTTAGTCGACAACAAGGCGAATATTCTACAAAAACATATCTGGCAATTGGATAAAAACTAGGAGATATACATGCATTCAAAGTTGGAGTCAGAGAAAAAAAACATAAGATGTTTCTTACCGACCCGTGGTAATTTAAGGATTTCTTCAACTACGGACACTATTCTTGGCTCAATCTTTTTTCTATCTCCTCAAGACATCCAAAATAACAATAACCTATCTTTTCCTACCCCTCACGTATGGTTTGATTTGAAGAAAAAGTTGATAAATACGTTCTCTCTCCCGTTGGCGGAATCTGGACAGCAGAACAAAAAATCAGGTGATATATTAACAGATGTGGTTGGAAGTCCATATTACGTGGCGCCAATGAAGCATTACAGGCAAGAAGCCGATGTATGGAGCTCTGGTGTAATTATTTACACTTTATTAAGCAGCGTCCCTCCCTTTTGGGATGGTCGGTGCATATAAATACATTCAATAGCTTGCACATAAGCAAAATGTCTTCTGTTATATATGCAAATGCTAAGTTTTGAAGAGAAACATAATATAGTGCATTCGTGTTTATATAAATTCCTTTATATTATTCCTCATTGCTTTTCTTTGCATATGGGTGCAAGGTTGAGTTCTGGATTTCAGCTTTTTGGTACAAATCAAATCCTCTTTTTTCTTTTATTATTTCAAATTATGAAGATATATGTACTTTTTTTTTTGCATGAGGAACTGGGATTTAGAACTTAAATTCGGGATGAAAGGGTTTTGTTATTTGTAAGTTGGGGCGAAAGTTTTTTCCATTCTTTATTTTATGAGGCATTGCTTGGATTTCTTAACAACATTTAAGAGATTTTATGGTTGGTTGTAGGTTCGTCCCTGTAAATTATGAAACATCCCTTATACCCATTTAGAGCTATAAATTAAGAAATGTGCTATATCCTTGAATTTTTCAAAAATGCCAAATTTCAGCTCTAATTAATATTATTATTAGAAAGATAAATTAGATATTTAAAATCTTTTGTAGAATTATAACATTAGCAAATATTAAATACTTTCATTGTGCTGCATACATATTTTCTGTCTAGAGGGTATATATTAGTCAGTTGTTATTATTATGTGTCCATTCAAATAGTTGGGGATGTGAATTAGACGAAATGAAAGTGATGTTGAAATCCAAGTGATGATGCAAATTGTAACTCAATTCAGAGATTCTTCTGAAGCAAATATCGGAAAAAGGAAAACATTCTTCGACGCGCTAGCAAGGTAAATACTTAGAATTTCGAATTAGTTCCTATTTTGGGAAATTCACAAGGAGTCCATGTGTTATCCTCCTTGAATTGTAATAGTTCAAACGTAAGACATATTTGATTTACTTTTACATGCTACCTCCGTTTTGTTGTTTTAATGCATCAAAAGAAGGCTGACGGGGCTTAATCTCTAATGTGTGGCAATTTGGAATAATTCAGTGTGGACGAGTAAGATCAAGGCGCCAAACTGACTTGAGTGTCAAACTGACTGAGCAACATGCTAAAGAAATTGTGCCATGTTCGAAAAATTGGCTGATGTTGAGAAGATTCCAGATTATAAGGCGATGATGGTGATGAATTGTTTCTATTTGAGTTGGTTACTATATGGAAAAATAATGTTTGTATTCAATGCTGAATTTTGTAGTGTATAATGTGACTACGCATTTATAATTGTCGCAACTATACTGTAATGAATTTATTCTTTTGAATAATGTTGTCAAATCTCGAGCAACGCACGAGCAACTGCTAGTTTATTCTAATTTATCACGAAGATTCTTTTCAAATTCTTTCTATTTTTTTCATACCTGCCTATCCTCTTCATTTTCCTTCTACTCAACATCTCCATTTCATTTTCATCCCTCTCTCCACTAGTCCATCCTCTCCCGAGCTTCTTTTAATCTCCCTCTCTCTCCCTCTCTCTCTCTCTCTCTCCAGTCTACAGTGGGGCAAGCTCCTTTTTTCCAGGAAAAAAGGAGGAAAAATAGATATTGTAAGTTTCATTTAGCTCCAAAAGGTTACAATTTTGTGTTTCTTATGTTTTATTGTCTTTCTTCTCTCTCAGTTTTAGTTGATTCTGTTTTATGGCTTATCTTCTCTTGCCGATGAGGTTTACGTTGAGTAACCACCAAAAAAAACTTGATATGCTTCCTTAATCTTGATTCGGATTATGGCTGTACTTGAGACATGTAATCAATTCTTAATTAGACAGTAATCTCTCGAAAGAGATTTAGGAAGTAGAGAGGAAGGATGGATGATGTTTAGGAACTAATATCAATTTACTCTCTCTCTATCTCTATGCCTGGCTTTATTCAATTTGTTTTCATATGAGACACACTGCAATTTCTCTTGTCCACATCAATCATCTTGGAACTAAACTACAAATAACACCACTATCTTATATGCACTTCAAGTGTTCGATTATATACTCAAGTGATTCTGTTATCTCAATAGAGGATTTCAGTTTGGCTCTTATACTAAAATTTTCAGCCAACAAATTTAAAGCATTTGCATGTGTAGCAAGAGGTCATGGGTTCAATTTTCAGCAAACACAATATAGCACATATTTAACAAAGTCTCTCAACCCAATGGAGGAAGAAGCAATATATGTGGATTAACTGAAATTGCAAGGGAGGAAGTACAAAATGCAAGGCTGGTAGCAAACTACTATATCCATTCAATTGCGTTAAGGTCTAACTAATAATTCGTTTAATTAAATTTCATAAATTTAGTTTACATATAGAAATATTTGAATTTGAATTTAATTATTTTAGGCGAGGTTAATTGAGGTTTGAAGCTTCATAATAGACCTAAGTTCTGGAGGTAGTGTTGCAGGTAAGTTTTATTAAACTCTTTTCAAAATTGAATAATTTTACTTATGCTTCTACAAACATTAATATTTAAGTTATTATTATTTTCGGAGTGTGGGGGTAAAAGAGGCAAATTTGTGTACTGAAACTTATGGAATACCAAGCATCGCCACGGTAATAAAAAAATAACTCATATTTTTTTTAGTTGTGAGATATTTTCAAAAGAATCTTCTAAAAAAATATATGTATATATTGAAAAACTACTTTTCTATTTATTTATATTGGTAACTTTTAGTTGCTGATATATGAAAACGGATTATCATATTCCAAAATTACAGTTAGCATCACCCCTCATTTGATACATATGGTAATAATATCATTTTTATTACCCCTAAAAAACTAAAAAATTGCATGTATATCCCTTAAAAAGTTAAATATCAGGTATACCCTACGAAGAGAAAAAATATCATCACGCCTCTCTATTCCTTTCGTATGAAATTCTAAGTATTTTATCCTCTTTCCTAAATTATGATTTTATTGATTTTTGTAACTGCACATTTTTCTTATATTTTTCTTCTTTGTAGCTAATGATAAATTAATCTCCAAATTTCTCTTTCCTTTATTCATTCTGATTTTATCCTTTTTTTTCTAAATTATGATTTTATTGATTTATGTAATTGCATCTTATATTTTTTTTTTCTTTCTAGCTAATGATAAATTAGACAAAAAAAAAGAATGTTATTTGTTTATGACACTTAATACTGGAGTTACATTAGTATATTGTTATAGTTTGTTTATGATGTTGTACAAGATTAATTTACCCTAACAAGACCATAACATCTCTGATTTGAACAAATTCCATTTTGATATACAATTTTGGCAGGATTTAGTACAGTGAGTCTTTTCTTAGTTTTTAGTTTATTTATTTGATTGATTTCATCCTTTTGTCTTCTTTGCCATCCATTGTCTTCTTGATTTGTTTTTGTCATTTGCTTTCCATTTTCCTTATAAGTTGTGCATAATGTTTCACTCTTGAAAATAAGCACATTTTTTTAAAATATTGTAGACTAATCAGTTTCCATCATTTTTCTTAATTCTTTTAAAATATGAAATGATGCAAAATATTATGCAACTTTCAATGTAAATATTATCTTGATGTTGGTCGATTGTTAGAAATTATGTCCAAATTATATAATAAAATAAATCAATTATAATTTGTCTAAATACAGAATAATAATACTAATAAACATTTTTAATCGAAAGGTCAAACCTGATATAGCCGTACGATCGAGTTGCAACTGCCCTAAAGTAACACTGCGCCCTCTTGTGCATGAAATATTGCTGATCTGCCTCCAAGATTATACACCTCCAGGCTAACTTCAAATCCACTCTGGTAGCACAGTCGCGTTGTGGATGGCGTCCACTTTGAAAGAAATGAAGCCGCGTACCGAATTTTCCGACCAAGTTGTATGATTGAATTTTTATTTAGTGGAATTCTTTGAGAATTTTGAAAAATATTTTTGAGAAGGGGATATGTATATCCTTTTGTTTTTCTTTTGCAATTAGAAAACGGACAAATAATGGAATTGCTGGTGAGAGACACTAAGATCAAGCAAAAAGTTAACACGTTATTATGTATGTGTTAAGAATATATACCACGTCATTGCTTATGTTTCATATTTAACGGACACTTAAGTACTTAACGGATGGAAGGACCAAAAACCCACCTATTAAATAGTTGAGGGACTAAAATTGCACCATAAAAAAGTTGAAGGACCAAAAATGAGCTAATTCAATAGTTGAGGGGGCAAAATTGGACTTTTCTCTAATAATAATAATAATAATAATAATAATAATAAATAATAATAATTGGCCTGTTGGCCTAATAGAAAATATTTTTTCTTCTATTATTATTACAAATGTATATTTTCCAATATTCCCCACTAATAATCAATATTCAATAATTTAAGTTTTAAAATTTAATGTATTATTTTATAAATAATACAACAGTAGTATGAGACATAACAAGATTCAAACTTCGTGTAAATTGTTGTAAAATGAAACTATTTGTTGTGCTTTGAGAATATGTAATAGAATTCGAACTTCATAGTTTGTTATAGCGAATATTGTAGAAAAAAAAATTAGTTGTTGCTTTCATAATTGAGATGATATATTAAATGTTTATATTACAGGTACATAAAATCTCGCGCTTTGCATTTGCTAGTTATTAACTACTATGTTTGGATTGTGGGAATGTGGGTGGACATGTGATTCCTATAGGAATGTAGTCTCAAAAACTTTTCATTCCCATGTTTGGTTCATGTAATGTGTATTTTTTATACACATTTTTAGGATTTTTATCATCTCAAATTCATTCTTAATTCACCTAAATGTATGAAAAATACTTATAATTCATAAAACATGAGTTGGAACCTCTTAATACATTTTTTATATTATTTTACAGGCGAAAAGGCCGTAAGATGAAGATTTCTACCCAAATTGCAAATCATGGGCCAAAGATGGCCAACCAAGTCTACCAAAACCCTACACAAATTCACCCAAATAACCGATTTTCAAACAAGCTCAAAATCGATCAAACTGCATATCCTTGGATTCAGCACGACAAGACGAATCGGTTGGTATTATTCTCCACCCCTGAGAACGCCGGCGATCGCCGGAATCCGCCAGCCAAAAGCAAACTAGTCATGTTCTGACCTGAGAAAGCTTCTTCGAGAAACCTTGCCTTCTACAGTCCACCATTCGAGCCAAAACCAACTCTATTCTCTTCCTCTCTTTCTGCCCTTTCTATCCGTATGAAGAACTCATCAAATGGTGCAGAATCGAGTGAGAAATCTGAAGTTAAATCAACTGTTCGACGAAATCCTAAATGAACTTTTGAACAACTGATGAACCAACGGTCGAGTTTCGAATAGCGGATGAATTCGATTGTAAACCGCGTAAAACCGTCGTTAAATTTCACACAATTTAGCAAAACAATTTATAATTTTCCCTAGCTTTACTCTTAAGTGTATATGTGGTCTTTTGAGTTTTAGGGGTCGAACACAAGGAGAATGGCCTTGAGATATTACAATTCTTTTCAAAAGTAGGTCTTGTTTTGTTCAAATGTTGTAGATTGTTTAAGAAGGTTAATTATGTATTAGATGGAATTTAATCGAGTTCGTACACAATTCTTTTGAAAATTCTTTAATAATATTTCCAAATGTCCAAAAGTTGCAAATGATATGTCAATGAAAACTAGAGAATGAGATCTTCACAATGCAAGGCAAATCAATTATCACTTTTATTCATATTTTTATGTAAATTTTCGTTTTAGTCCACACTTTTCATAATCAATCAACAGAGTTTTTCATAAAATCACAGAAAATCGAAAATTACTTCTAAAATCACCAAAATTTAACAGAAATTAGGAAAGCAAGTTCAGATTATGTGGTAAAAATCTCAGATCAAAAGGACTCATATTCCAAACATTATGGTCAAAACTCAGAACATATGACAGAATTGGACAGAGAATGGTATGTGTTACCAAAAGAGGGTGGAATTCAAATTTTATCCAAACAACAATTTAATTAAAATTCAGATCAAGAAACTACACTTCAAAAAGATTTACTGAGAATTAGATTTTTTATTTGTAGGATTTTTTTACTAATTTCTAAAAATCGTAGAAGAACAGTCAGATTCAAATTCAAGAACAGAAAATTTTAAAAACATCAAAACTTTGTACAGATTTTATCTTACAAATTTAACATAAAAGCATTGGGCACATATTATATGAAAGTTGTTCTAAAATATCTAAAGAAACACAAAATATTGTTTTTATAATTTTCTTTGATCAGATCTGAAGTCAAACAATTTTTTACTAAAACTGACAGAAACAAAATGCAGAAAAATGTATTTTTGAATTTAGAGGATAAAAGTAGAGATTTTTAAGGCAATTTGATCAAGAATTGTATCATTAATCACAAAATATTCAATTTATCAGATTTGGAACAAGTTTGAATTATTTCCAACCAGAAAAACTCAGCAAATAGATCAAAATTTCAGATCAAACACCAGTCAACCAACTTAGTGTTTGATCTCAATTTTTGAACTAAAAACTTCACTAAATAGAGCAAAAACCTCAACCAAGATTCAAGATGATAAAATGGACTAGCATGCATGAAAATTCAGTTCTAAATGACCTAAATAATTCAACCAAATCGATTAAATCACGAAAAACCAGATTTAACAGCACATTATGAACAGTAACCAAATCAGTCAATTTACTTCAAATTAAAACAAGATTTCAAACAATTCAATCACAAAAAGCCTATCCCTACAAGATTCTACTCACACATGATAAGATCAACCGAAATTAGGCATGTGTTCATCATATTTTTGTACAAATTGGATCTTGTGATCTAAAATTGAATACAAGATATTAAATGAAAATTGGATCAAACCGAGACGTAGAAGATCAACCAGAAGCTTCCTTGAGTCGATTTGAACCTCCAATTGATGCTTGATCCAGCCGGAACCGATCAATTGCCTTTTTCACCAAATTCAGCCCGAATTGGTGAATTTTCACTCAAACTCGAAAATTGAAGCTCGAAAAGCTCTGAGATTCAGTAATGGAATTACTGAAGCTTAAAGAAGATGATTGGAGAGTTGTGTGTGGAAAGAATTTGGAGAATGGAAGAATGAATGATCATGAATGGGTTGATCGGTCGAATTTTATAGAGAGGCTGGTCTGGAGAGTGGGGGACAAACCGAGCGATTCCATTGGCTCAGGTAGATCAAGTGGGGTGTACTGAAGATCTGTGCGAAATTTCGCTGAATTTGGTTGAGGATTGAACGGTTTTGAATCACTGAAATCTCGTCTGTTATTCGCGCGAAAATGAACTGAGTTCAGTTCAGACGATTTGAATCGCATTACTGAGACTGACAGTGGGTCCCTTCAGAATAAGTTGTGGTGAAACGGGTCGTAATCGCGTGAAACGAGTCGCTATTCCGTTATTAATCTCTGAGTTTTCAAACTGTCTTTTTGATTTTCTGTGGCGAAACGGGTCGAAACATGCGAAACGAGTCGTCTTCTTATTCAGACTTTGGCGCTGAGTTTTGAATTAGATTTCCGGATTTCATGCGGCGAAACGAGCTGCAGCTCGCTTGAAACGAGTCGCTTTTGTGTGAGCTGGGTACTGACTCGTTTTAAGCTCGTTCCGCTGATCTGGTGTGGCGAACCGGTTTGAATCGCGTGAGACGAGTCATAACTGATGAAACGAGTCGTCTTCTTCTTCAGAATTGGCGCTGAATGCCTTTTCTCGATCTTCTGTGGCCTGCGATCGTGTGCTCGTTCTAAAACAATCCTCTGACAGCCTTGTAAGTTTCGAATTTGGACTTTGGATCGATTTTTCTCTTGGATTTCAGACCCGTTTACCCGTTTCTCACAACCATCGATTCGAGCTCGTGATTCTGTACATTTCGCTGCGATTCATCACCCTAGATCTCTTCTCCATCTTCTCACGAATCTACAGGGCTTTGAATGGTTGAAAATCGTTGAGTAAAACTCGAGTTTTGCTGATCTGAGTATCATCCGTTCGCTGTTCCGCCATTGCTGACCAGAGTGTGCAAATCGACCTTTTGTTCGCATTTCACACAACGAAATCCAAAACGGTGACTCAGGCTTCGTTCGCAACTTCCTCACGATGCTTCACAAACATTATGACTTCCCAATCCGCCTCGAATCCAGAGAATTCCTCCATTAACCAACTCGGTTTCAGTTTCGCGAAAATAACCAAAATCTGCTGAACTAGTGAATCAAACTATGATTTTGAGTTGTTTTTCCATGGAATTGAGGCTTCTTAATTCATTATGAGCCTTCACTAAAGCTTTACGACACGAAAAGAATCATCTTTGCTTGAGAAAAACGGAAATGGTTGATCGAATTCATTCGCTGTTCGAAACTCGACCGTTGGTTCATCCAGTTTGAAAAGTTCATTGAGGATTTCGTCGAACAGATTACGGAAACACGGATTTCTCGCTCGATTTCGCATCATTCGATGAGTTCTTCATACGGTTAGAAAGGGTAGACGATGGAGAAGAGAATGAGATCGGTTTTGGCTCGAATGGATGATGGTGGAAGGCACGGCAGATCGACCATGGTTTCGGTCCGTTTTTGGCACTTGTTTTGGCCGAATTCCGGCGATCGCCGGAACTTCCAAAATCGGAGAATGGCACCATCATGTTCGTCTCGTCATGCGAAATCCATGGCTGGCTTGTTTGTTCGATTTCGAGCAGAATTGTGAATTATGAGGTTTGAAGAAGATGGGTTTGACCTGGTCAATTTGTTGACTTTGACCAATTTTGACCTGATTTTCAATTTGTGATTCTGAGAGTTCTAGAAGGTTTCTGATCACGAGGATTGTACCGTTGGGTTCGTTTCGTCGAGCTCTTCGTTTTGGTATACCGTTTGACCCATTTTGGAGAAGTTGACTTTTGGTCAACTTGGCGATTTTTGGCGTTTGGCTCGGTTTGACTTGGTTGTAGAAGGTTTTTGAATTGTCGTAAAAGTTTGGGGAATTTTTTGTAGAGTGTTTGAGGTTTTTAGTTGGCCATCTTTGGCCCATTATTTGCGTTTTGGTCCAATTCTTCATTTTATGGCCTTTTTGCCTGTAAAATCACACAAAAACGTATTATGAGGTTTCAAATTATGTTTTATGAATTATGAGCATTTTTCATACGTTTAATGTGAATTATGATTGAATTTGAGATGATAAAAACATATGATGAACACATGCCTAATTTCGGTTGACCTTATCATGTGTGTGAGTAGAATCTTGTAGGGATAGGATTTTTGTGATAGAATTGTTTGAAATCTTGCTTTAATTTGAAGTAAATTGACTGATTTGGTTACTGTTCATAATGTGCTGTTGAATCTGGATTTTCTTGATTTAATCGATTTGGTTAGATTAATTAGGTCATTTAGAACTGGATTTTCATGCATGTTAGTCCATTTTATCATCTTGAATCTTGGTTAAGGTTTTTTGCTTGATTTAGTGAAGTTTTTAGTTCAAAAGTTGAGATCAAACACTAGTTGGTTGACTGGTGTTTGATCTGAAATTTTGATCTATTTGCTGAGTTTTTCCTAGTTGGAAATAATTCAAACTTGTGCCAAATCTGATAAACTGAATATTTAGTGATTAGTGATACAATTCTTGATCAAATTGCCTTAAAAATCCCTACTTTTATCCTATAAATTGAAAAATACATTTTTCTGCATTTTTCTGTCAGTTTCAGAAAAAAAATTGTTTGACTTCAGATCTGATCAAAGAAAATTATAAAAAAAATATTTTATGTTTCTTTAGATATTTTAGAACAACTTTCATATAATATGTGCCCAATGCTTTTATGTTAAATTTTTAAGATAAAATCTGTGCAAAGTTTTGACTTCTTAAAAGTTTCGATTCTTGATTTTTGAATCTGTCTGTTTTTCTACGATTTTTAGATATTAGTAAAAAAATCCTATAAATAAAAAATCTAGGTCTCAGTAAATCATTTTGAAGTGTAGTTTCTTGATCTGAATTTTAATTGAATTGGATAAAATTTGAATTCCACCCTCTTTTGGCATCACATACCAATCTCTGCCTAATTCTGTCATATGTTCTGATTTTTTACCATAACTGCTGGAATAACAATCCTTTTGATCTGAGATTTTTACCACATAACCTGAACTTGCTTTCCTAATTTTTGTTAAATTTTGGTGATTTTTGAAACAATTTTCGATTTTCTGTGATTTTATGAATAACTCTGTTGATTGATTATGAAAAGTGTGGACTAAAACGAAAATTACATAAAAATATGAACAAAAGTGATAATTGATTTGCCTTGCATTGTGAAGATCTCATTCCCTGATTTTCATTGACATATCATTTGCAACTTTTGGACATTTGGAACTATTATTAAAGAATTTTCAAAAGAATTGTGTACGAACTTGCTTAAATTTCATCTAATACATCATTAACCTTCTAAAAACAATCTTCAACATTTGAACAAAACAAGTCCTACTTTTGAAAAGAATTGTAACATCTCAAGGCCATTCTCCTTGTGTTCGACCCCTAAAACTCAAAAGACCACATATACACTTAAGAGTGAAGCTAGGGAAAATTATAAATATTTTTGCTAAATTGTGTAAAAATTCAACGACGGTTTTACGCGGTTTACAAATGGCGCCGTTGCCGGGGAGACGGCTTTAATTGAGTTTATTACTAACCTCTAATCAATTGTCTAGTGTTTTTGTTTCATTTGAATTTTGAAGGTGCATGAGAAAGACAAGATCGCAAGGCGAAGTGCACACACCTGTAAAGAAGGACATTAACAAACATCTAAGGAAGGTCAAGAAAGATAAGGCACGAATCAAGCAAGACGAAAATTACTCAAGGCAAAAAGGACGTAACGAGGCTTCTCCTTCCATCCAAGGGCCTCAAGAAGAAGAAGAACAAAATTGGGAGCAACAACGAGTGGAAGGGCCACAAGAAAGAGCTCCAATCTCTCCAATCGTTCACTCATTATCATCCAAACTCTTTTTAGTTCTAATTCTCACTCAATATCATCATCGTCTCAAATTCATAAAAAAACTCAAGAAAGAACATTAGGAGAACTTTTAGACCATCAAATCCCTCGAAATCCTGGAAATATTGTTATACCAACTGTGCCCAATTTTAAACTAAGTCCATCTATATTAAATGTATTACCCATATTTGAAGGACATAAAAATGAGAACCCATATGCACATTTAGCTAATCTAGATCGTAAATGCACAGCATTGTTTGGTAAATCTGATAACTTGGATAATATCAAATTGATCCTCTTCTCCCACACACTTGGGGAAGCACCAAGGGATTGGCTAACCCACTTGCAAGGAGGTCCTTTTACAACATTTCAAGAGGTAGGTACGCGTTTTCTCAAACGATACTACCCGAGCACATTGACGGCCAAAATCCGCAAGGAAATCACGGGGATCCAACAAGGAGGAGGGGAAACACTTCAAGAATATTACGAGCGATTTGTGCGATTATGCGCATCATGCCCCAACCATAATCTCGACGAGACTTCACTTATCGACCAATTTCTACAAGGGATGAACGATCTCGATGCGCGATTACTCCAATGCTCGGCTGGAGGGTCGTTCAATAACATGACCCCATCAGAAGTGCGAGCTCTTATCGAAACCATGGCCGAAGGAAACCAAGGACGCGGGGGAAGAATGGGATCAGTGAACATGATAAGTACGGTTGACCTCAAGGCAATGGAATCAAGAATCACACAAAACTTCGAGACAAGATTTAGTCAAATGCTCAAAGCTGTGGGCGCGAAGATCGAGCCAAGAAAGTGCGAGTTTTGTGGGGATACAAATCATGCGACCGATGAATGCGATAGGCTACAAGAAGATGTCAATGCCGTCGGAAGCTATTCAAACCAACGCCAACCTTTCTCACAAACCTACAATGAGTCATGGAAGAAACACCCAAATTTCCGTTGGAAGAATGATGATGCGCCGCCTCAATTCTCACAATCCAATTACCAAAAACCGAATGTGTATGTTCATCCAAATGCACAAGCGCCACAACAACCTCAAGCTCACCCTCATCAACAACCTCCTCAACCCTCCACATCGAATTCCCAAACCTCTTCTCTTGACGAAAAGCTTGATAAAATGATGGCATTAATGGCGGGGAATTTCACAAACCTCACAACTGAGTTAGGAACCGTCAAGAATGATGTAAGCTCACTTAACCAAAACCAAGCTACGCAAGGGCGTCAAATGCAAAACTTGGAAATGCAAATCAAGCAAATCGCGGGGGAAGTCAATTTATTGAAGGGACAAGGGGGCAATCGGTTGCCTTCTCAAGGTTCGGGACCACTGGAGTACAAACCCATCAACGCGATACGCCTAAGAAGTGGGAGAGAGGTTGGCTCGGACGACGAAGAAGAAGAGTTAATGGTTCCAAGAAAGCAAGATGAGGAAACGAGTTCAAGCGCGTGTAAACAAGATGAGGCACAAGAAGAAATCAGGAAAGAGGAAGAGCCAATTCAAGAGAAAGAACAAGGAAAGAACGAAGAAAAGGAAATCGCGCAAGAAAAGGAAAAGAGGCGCGCACCATTCCCAACTCGACTAGCGGTTAACTCTCGAAAGGATGAGCTCGATAAAGATATTTTGGAGGTGTTCAAGAAGGTGGAGGTAAACATTCCGATTATCGATGCTATCCGAATGCACCCCCCATATGCCAAGTTCTTCAAGAATCTATGCACAAATAAGAGAAAATTAAAGGGGAACGAGACGATAAACCTACCATCTGTGATGAGCATCAACACGCGAGTAGCACAAAAAGAGAAAGACCCTGGAGTTTTCGCCATTCTGTGCACCATTGGTCTTCAACAACTCGCAAGGTGCATGCTCGACTTAGGAGCCTCCATAAACATAATCCCTAGGTCCGTTTACGAGACCCTGGGTTTGGGCGGCCTAAAGGACACAAGGGTGATGGTGCAACTCGCCGACCGTTCGACAGCCGCCGTCCTAGGTGTCGCGGAAGATGTACTCGTCAAGGTGAATGGTTTGGTGTTCCCAGCCGACTTCTACATTCTTGAAATGGGCGACAACGCCGATTCGTCCGCCATCCTCTTAGGAAGACCCTTTTTGAGGACAGCACGAACATGCATAGACTGCCACTCAGGAACGATGTCCATGGAATTCGACAACGAGAAAATCACCTTCAACATATTTGACACCATCAAGTACCCGAACGACTACAATGTATCGAGCATAACCATTATTGACGAGATCGATGAGATGGTTGAAGAACACTGGGAAGAAGAGTACTCGAAGGAATACGATGCGATTTTTGAGGATGTTTGGGGAGAGATCGAACAAATGAATGAGAAGCAAGAAATAGAGCAAGAACATAATGAAGAAATAAAATTCATTTCGGGTTCCCCTCACGACGAACTCCAAATATCACAAGAACGCATTAAGCCATCAATCGAAGAAGCTCCTACTCTCGAACACAACCCTCTTCCTGATCACCTCAAGTACGCATACCTCGGGCCAAACAACACACTACCCGTCATCATCGCATCGAACCTAACTCTTAACCAAGAAACCCGATTGGTGGAAATTCTTGGAAAACACAAGAAGGCGATCGGATGGACATTGGCCGATATGCCAGGTATAAGCCCCTCGACATGTATGCACAAAATTGTTTTGGAGGAGGGATCGAAACCGTCAAGAGAAGCACAAAGAAGGTTAAATCCAGTAATGATGGAGGTGGTGAAAAAGGAGCTCCTCAAGCTTCTAGACGCGGGAATTATATACGCGGTGGCCGACTCGGAATGGGTTTCTCCAATCCATGTTGTCCCTAAAAAGACGGGGATCACCATCGTCGAAAACTCTGAAGGTGAATGCGTTCCCACTCGAGTGCAAAATGGATGGAGGGTTTGCATCGACTATCGCAAACTCAATGCGGCGACAAAAAAGGATCACTTTCCTCTTCCCTTCATCGATCAAATGCTCGAAAGATTAGCGGGGCGGCCTTACTATTGCTTTTTGGATGGGTACTCGGGCTATTTTCATATCGCCATCGATCCAGAAGATCAGAGGAAGACGACATTCACTTGCCCCTTTGGAACTTTCGCCTATCGAAGAATGCCGTTTGGACTATGCAACGCGCCTGGAACTTTTCAAAGGTGTATGATTTCTATTTTTTCTGATTATATTTCTAAATTTATTGAAGTATTCATGGACGACTTTTCCATTTATGGAAACTCATTTGATGAGTGTCTCCATAACTTGAGCCTAATAATGGAAAAGTGCGTTGAAGCTAACCTTGTCTTAAATTTTGAGAAGTGCCACTTTATGGTGAGCCAAGGAATTGTATTAGGTCATTTAATTTCAGAAAAAGGGTTGGAAGTCGACAAGGCAAAGATCGACGTTATCAAGACACTTCCATACCCTCGCAATGTGCAAGATGTCCGCTCGTTCCTTGGACACGCCGGCTTCTATCGGCGTTTCATTCAAGACTTCTCAAAAATCGCACAACAAATGTGCAGGCTTCTCCAAAAAGAGATCAAATTCGAGTTCAACGATGCGTGCAAGGCGGCATTCGACAAACTAAAGGGGAAACTGTGCGAAGCGCCCATTATTCAACCACCGGATTGGAATCTCCCCTTTGAGATCATGTGCGACGCAAGCGATCTAAGTGTCGGGGCGGTTTTGGGGCAACGCATCGAGAAGGTACCCCACGTAATTTACTACGCTTCTAAGACATTAGATGACGCCCAACGGAATTACACAACAACGGAAAAAGAACTATTGGCCATTGCCTTTGCATTGGAAAAGTTCCGATCATACTTGGTCGGGACAAAAGTTGTTGTATTTTCAGATCATGCCGCGCTCAAGCACTTAATGAAAAAGAAGGAATGCAAGCCGCGCCTCCTCCGATGGATCCTTCTCCTTCAAGAGTTTAACGTGGGGATTCGGGATAAAAAAGGAGCCGAAAACTTGGTGGCGGATCATCTTAGCCGACTCCCAACAAACGAAGGCGATATCATTCCGATCAACGAACTCTTTCCCGACGAGCAACTCTATACTATCCATGGCATGGCGCCTTGGTACGCCGACATCGTCAACTACCTCGAAACTCGCGAATTGCCAAACACTCTCTCTCGAGCTCAAAAGGACAAAATAAAAAACGACTCACGCTATTACTTCTGGGAAGACCCCTACCTCTACAAGATTCGTTCCGATCAAATGGTGCGAAAATGCGTGCCCGACCACGAGATAAATTCGATACTATCTTTTTGTCACACTTTAGAATGTGGGGGACACTTTGGAGGGCAACGCACAAGTCATAAGGTACTCCAAAGTGGATTATATTGGCAAACTCTTTATAAAGATGCTCATTCCTTTGTAAAGAGTTGTGAAAATTGCCAAAAAACGGGCAATCTAACCCGCAAAAACGAAATGCCTCTTAAAGCTTTATTGTTTTTTGAGCTTTTCGATGTTTGGGGGATAGATTTCATGGGCCCCTTTCCTCAATCAAATGGGTATTTATATATTCTTGTGTGTGTTGATTATGTTTCAAAATGGGTTGAGGCCATACCAACAAGGGATGCTAACTCCAAAACGGTGATTGAATTCCTTAAAAAGAATATTTTTCAGCGTTTTGGGGTGCCTAAAGCTATCATTAGCGATAGGGGTTCGCATTTCAATAATAAGTATCTCAAATCCCTTTTGAAAAATTATCATGTACAGCACCGCATGTCGACCGCTTATCATCCCCAAACTAATGGGCAAGCCGAAATATCCAATTGGGAAATAAAATCAATCCTTGAGAAAGTGGTTAATCCCTCTCGCAAGGATTGGACTCAGAGGCTTGGGGATGCTTTATGGGCCTACCGCACCGCATACAAAACACCGATAGGGATAACTCGTTTATGGAAAGAGTTGTCACCTACCGGTGGAAATTAAGCACAATGCATTTTGGGCAATCAAAAAGGTAAATCAAGATTACCCAAAAGATGCGGGGTTGCGGAAATTGCAAATTCAAGAATTAGAAGAGCTTCGCATTGAGGCTTATGATAATTCTCGAATTTACAAAGAAAAACTAACCATCGCTCACGACAAACTTATTCGCAAAAAGGAATTTAAAATTGGCGATAAGGTCTTGTTATTCAATTCTCGGTTGAGATTACATCCCAGGAAGTTGAAGAGCCGATGGACAGGTCCTTACATAATCACCCATATTTTGCCATTTGGAGTATTTGAAATTTCTAGGGGAGAAGACATCAAATTCAAGGTTAATGGTCATCGCTTGAAGGCTTTTTACGAGAATCATGATACAAGGTGGTTCGATGAGCATGATTTAGAAGCGGTGCCACAAAGCGAGGGAAGGAAAGAATGAAAAGCATAAATGCGTCGAGCTCAAGACGTAAAACAAGGGCGCTTGACGAGAGGCAACTCGTCGTGTCAGGTTGTATTTTTTCTTTCTTTATTTTATTTTTCTTCTTTGTACAAAACTCTCTTTCACACTTAAACATTTGCTACGCAAAAGTTTAAGTGTGGTGGGGGAGGTTTTGCATAAAACCCCAACAATCTTTCTAATTTCCACAAATGTCTCATTTTTGAACTTTTTGTTTGAGGACAAACAAAGGTTTAAGTGTGGTGGGGTGGTTTTGTGCAAAACCAAGTTTTATTTTCTTGTAAAAATGTGAAAATTCGTATAAAAAAAAATTCAAAATTTCAAAAACAACAACAAAACTCATAAATACCATAAAAATTTAAACTTTTTGCTTGTTTCTCTTTCATTTTTGTTTGTTTTTATAAATAAAATTTTGTGTGTTTTAAAAGCAAGAGCTTTAAATGAAAAGAAGTAAAATGTTTTGAAAATGGTAATTTTTAAAACTAAGCCCTCTCAAGTAATTTTTGAAATCACTTAGGGTTTTGGAAAATGATGAAAAGATTTGAAAATTCAAAAAGAGATTAATTATCATCATGAATGCCATATTTTCTACTTCATCCCATCTATAATATCCATTTAAAATCCATTAAGCGTTTCGAAAATTCATAAATATTTCACTTGCCCCTTTTATGAATTTATAAATCGTTTTCTTTAAAGTAATGCTGTGATTAAAACTTTTGAGAAATCAAACCTTACTTTTAATACCACTAGTTTCGCAAAATTGTTCTAATTCAACCTATCTTTCATGGCATAGCTAATGACTCGTATGTCCATCTCTAATTTTCGCACTAAAAGCAAGTGACCGAAATCGTAACCTGTTATCCCTTCAAAAAAGAATTCAAAAATGTGAAAAATTATTTTTAAACCCTTGAAAAAGAAAAATTTTACATATCCGCAATAGAAAATGAAGGATTTTTTTTGTACGTGCAAAGCACAGCTTGTCTTTTGATAACATGAATGGATAGCATACCAACCTTTACATGTTTATAAAAGAGAAAGTTGAGTTAGTTGAAACTTTTGGGGTAAATTTTATAAATTCACCATTTTAAATTTAGGGGGAGAAAGTATCAAAACCAAAATTAGGGCATTACTTTTTTGGAAAAAGGTTCGTATTTGAAGGATTGGGGAATTTTAAATAAATTTGAATTTGAAATTATTAATGGATGTTCATCGACCTTCGTGTATTATTATAATAATCAAATATTATATACAACATTCATGGCAATAACTAAATCTCTTTTCGAAGTGCTTTAAACTGATTCTAAAAACCCTACACAAAGTCACCCAAATAACCGATTTTCAAACAAGCTCAAAATCGATCAAACTGCATATCCTTGGATTCAGCACGACAAGACGAATCGGTTGGTATTATTCTCCACCCCTGAGAACGCCGGCGATCGCCGGAATCCGCCAGCCAGAAGCAAACAATTCATGTTCTGACCTGAGAAAGCTTCTTCGAGCAACCTTGCCTTCTACAGTCCACCATTCGAGCCAAAACCAACTCTATTCTCTTCCTCTCTTCCTGCCCTTTCTATCCGTATGAAGAACTCATCAAATGGTGCAGAATCGAGTGAGAAATCTGAAGTTAAATCAACTGTTCGACGAAATCCTAAATGAACTTTTGAAGAACTGATGAACCAACGGTCGAGTTTCGAACAGCGGATGAATTCGATCAACCATTTCCGTTTCTCTCAAGCAAAGATGATTCTTTCTGTGTCTTAAAGCTTCAGTAAAGGCTCACAATGAATTCCGAAGCCTCAATTCGATGGAAAAACAACTCAAAATCATAGTTTGATTCACGAGTTCAGCGGTTTTTGGTTATTTTCGCGAAACTGAAACCGAGTTGGTTAATGGAGGAATTCTCTGGATTCGAGGCGGATTGGGGAGTCATAATGGTTGTGAAGCATCGTGAGGACGTTGAGAACGAAGCCTGAGTCACCGTTTTCGATTTCGTTGGGTGAAATGCGAACAAAATATCGATTTGCACACTCTGGTCAGCAATGGCGGAACAGCGAACCCATGATACTCAGAACAGCAAAACTCGAGTTTTACTCAACGGTTTTCAATCATTCAAAGCCCTGTGGATTCGTGAGAAGATGGAGAAGAGATCTGGGTTGATGAATCACAGCGAAATGTACAGAATCACGAGCTCAAATCGATGGTTGTGAGAAACGGGTAAACGGGTCTGAAATCCAAGAGAAAAATCGATCCACAGTCCAAATTCGCAACTTACAAGGCTGTCAGAGGAGTGTTTTAGGACGAGCACACGATCGCAAGCCACAGAAGATCGAGAAAAGAAATTCAGCGCCAAAACTGAAGAAGAAGATGATTCGTTTCATCAGTTATGACTCGTCTCACGCGATTCAAACCGATTCGCCACACCAGATCAGCGGAATGAGTTAAAACGAGTCAGTACCCAGCTCACACAAAAGGGACTCGTTTCAAGCGAGCTGCAGCTCGTTTCGTCGCATGAAATCCGGAAATTTAATTCAAAATTCAGCGCCATTCTCGCTCAGAAATGACCCGTTTCAAGCGCGTTCGACCCGTTCCGCCATGAAAGATCAAAAAGACGTTCAAAAACTCAGCGCTATTCTGAAAAACAGCACGCGACTCGTTTCACGCGATTTATGACCCGTTTCACCACAACCTATTCTGAAGGGACCCACTGTCAGTCTCAGTAATGCGATTCAAATCGCATCTGAACTGAACTCAGTTAAGTTCGCGCGAATAAACAGACGAAATTTCGATGATTCAAAACCGTTCAATTCTCAACCAAATTCAACGAAATTTCGGACAGATCTTCAGTACACCCCACTTGATCTGCCTGAGCCAATGGAATCACTCGGTTTGTCCCCCACTCTCCAGACCAGCCTCTCTATAAATTCGACCGATCAACCCATTCATGAAAATCATTCTTCCATTCTCCAAATTCTTTCAACACATTACTCTCCAATCATCTTCTTTAAGCTTCAGTAACTCCATTACTGAACTTCAGAGCTTTTCGAGCTTCAATTTTCGAGTTTGAGTGAAATTCACCAATTCGGGCTGATTTTGGTGAAAAAGGCAATTGATCGGTTCCGGCTGGGATCAAGCATCAGTTGGAGGTTCAAATCGGCTCAAGGAAGTTTCTGGTTGATCTTCTACGTCTCAGTTTGATCCAATTTTCATTCAATCTCTTGTATTCAATTTTAGATCACAATATCCAATTTGTAAAAAAAATATGATGAACACATGCCTAATTTCGGTTGACCTTATCATGTGTGAGTAGAATCTTGTAGGGATAGGCTTTTTGTGATAGAATTGTTTGAAATCTTGCTTTAATTTGAAGTAAATTGACTGATTTGGTTACTATTCATAATGTGGTGTTGAATCTGGATTTTCTTGATTTAATCGATTTGGTTAGATTAATTAGGTCATTTAGAACTGGATTTTCATGTATGTTAGTCCATTTTATCATCTTGAATCTTGGTTAAGGTTTTTTGCTTGATTTAGTGAAGTTTTTAGTTCAAAAGTTGAGATCAAACACTAGTTGGTTGACTGGTGTTTGATCTGAAATTTTGATCTATTTGCTGAGTTTTTCTGGTTGGAAATAATCCAAACTTGTGCCAAATCTGATAAACTGAATATTTAGTGATTAGTGATACAATTCTTGATCAAATTGCCTTAAAAATCCCTACTTTTATCCTATAAATTGAAAAATACATTTTTCTGCATTTTTCTGTCAGTTTCAGAAAAAAATTGTTTGACTTCAGATCTGATCAAAGAAAATTATAAAAAAAATATTTTATATTTCTTTAGATATTTTAGAACAACTTTCATATAATATGTGCCCAATACTTTTATGTTAAATTTGTAAGATAAAATCTGTGCAAAGTTTTGACTTTTTAAAGCTTTCTGTTCTTGATTTTTGAATCTGTCTGTTTTTCTACGATTTTTAGAAATTAGTAAAAAAATCCTATAAATAAAAAATCTAGATCTCAGTAAATCATTTTGAAGTGTAGTTTCTTGATCTGAATTTTAATTGAATTGGATAAAATTTGAATTCCACCCTCTTTTGGCATCACATACCAATCTCTGCCTAATTCTGTCATATGTTCTGAGTTTTGACAATAACTACTGGAATAACAATCCTTTTGATCTGAGATTTTTACCACATGACCTGAACTTGCTTTCCTAATTTCTGTTAAACTTTGGTGATTTTTGAAACAATTGTCGATTTTCTGTGATTTTATGAATAACTCTGTTGATTGATTATGAAAAGTGTGGACTAAAACGAAAATTACATAAAAATATGAACAAAAGTGATAATTGATTTGCCTTGCATTGTGAAGATCTCATTCCCTGATTTTCATTGACATATTATTTGCAACTTTTGGACATTTGGAACTATTATTAAAGAATTTTCAAAAGAATTGTGTACGAACTTGCTTAAATTCCATTTAATGTATCATTAACCTTCTAAAAATAATCTTCAACATTTGAACAAAACAAGACCTACTTTTGAAAAGAATTGTAACATCTCAAGGCCATTCTCCTTGTGTTCGACCCCTAAAACTCAAAAGACCACATATACACTTAAGAGTGAAGCTAGGGAAAATTATAAATATTTTTGCTAAATTGTGTAAAAATTCAACGACGGTTTTACGCGGTTTACAGTTCATCGTTGGAATCCTACATGACGGGAAAGTTTTTTTTCCATGATTTGACACATTCCCATGAAACATGGGAATGCGATTCCCACCAAAATACATAGGAAAGTTACTTTTCCATGCTTATTACATAATTACCCATCTTAACTAATTATATTTAATGATAATAACAATAATAAATATTTAATGATAATAACAATAATAAATTTTATTTTTTTATTAAATTTTTAATTATATTTAACTAAATGAAAAATATAAATAATATATATTTAATTAAGAAAAAAATTGCAATGAATAAATTTATAATGATATATTGTTATATTATTTATGAGAGCGAAAATTGTATTAATTAAAAAATAATATAAAATTTATAATTATAACATAATTTTGATATTTAATAATATTCAATTAGAAATTAAATAATATAAAATTGAAAAGAACTATATATAGTTTATAAAAAGATTAATACATATTAAAAAGTAATTATTTGAAATATTTTTATTTTTTATTTATTAAATATATTTAGATAAATTTAGTTATATTTAAAAAGTAATTATTATATTTAATTAAAAATCTAATATATAAATAATAAAATAAAATAAAATAATTTGAATTATTATTATTAAATTATAATTTTCTCATTAAAATATTAACTTTTTAAAAAATAATTTCAAGTATTATCATTAAAAATAAATTCTCTCATTGATATACTAAATAATATAGGTAATTATATATGATTGATTTCATATATTTAATTAACAAGGTATAATGGTCATTTCATTAATTAATAAATTGAAAAAAGTTTACATTCCTAGAAATCCAAATATGCAATCCAAATAATAATATTCCCATGGCATGATAATCTCATTCCCATCAATCACTTGTAAAGAAATGATATTCTTATAGTAATGTAACATTATCGCAATCCAAACGCACCCTAAGAGATGGGACAGAGGCTAAAGCCCTATGGATATGATATTGGCAAATTTCATTTAGTTTGAGTTGTTGAAGAATGAAAGAATCTCATGTGGCCTGATTTGTACGTCAGTGTTGTAGAGGGTCAGAATTGTTTTAAAATACTTAAAAATACAATTTTATTTTTTAACTCTGTTGTTAACACATTTTGAGAGGGGTATTTGGCTCTTAAAAACCAAAGTTTGACATGCAATTTTAATCTCCAAAATAAAATACTTGATAACTTTTGAATTTACACTTTTGAGCTGAAATTTTCATATGATACTTATTTTTCCACAAACATTATATTTAGAGGGGTTATTTTGTCAAGGTTTTTGCATGCTACTAATTTGCGGAAGTGGACAAATTAATTTTCAGTTTATATGGTTTCTGAGACTCCAACGAAGTCCAGTTGATACATAAATATCATACTTATTTTTTAGAGATCTGATAATGTACAATAAGGATTTCCCAAAATGCAGTATGACTTTTATCTTATTATGAAAAAATAGTATCGTAAAACAACAAAAATAGTATATAGAAAAAAAAAATAATATATTAAAATTGAAAAATAATATATAAAATTACGTCGTGTTTTGGACATGCTATAGACCGTTGTGCTTTCATATTTCTCTATTTTATATGGGATGAATTTATTTTGAGTTTATCGCGAGACTCTTCTAGTTCTCATGCTTGTATTGAATGTTTTGAAGATCTTTTTAAATGGTCGAATAGATCTGAGTGTAGCTCCCATGGGTTTCTAATCCTCAAGACAGATCTCGATTGTGAAAAAAGATATTTGATAAAATGCCTACATAAACTTTTAAAGATTTTAAAATTTTGAGAGAATACAGTTGATCCGAGAGTCTTGACAAACCTCCAGATAGGTTAGGCACTTCATTGGGGATGTGTAGAAGGAATTATGAAAGGTTGAAGAGGTGAAGGAGTAGTTGTAGCTCGGTTTGCCTGTTTTACGCCCATAAGGTGCCTGTGAAATTCCCGAAAGACATTTTCCTTTTCTTCCTGTTCGAAACAGTCACTGCATCTATTAAGCTTATTTTATCCATAATTAACACAAAACAAACATTTAATGAATTCTAAAATGTTTCTTTCTATTCAAAATTCCACAAGATAACATGTTTTATTAAATAAATTTGGTTTTTCAACCCTAAAATATGTGCATATGCACATCGGTAAGATAAATTATCAACACAACTTGTACGTATAAAAAGTAAAGATCAGTGTACCAATAATTGAGAAAAGGATCCTCCATCCTAAGCTAACACAATCCGTTTTTGTGGATTTTGATGCTGTTAGATCTGGTCCACATTAGGATTTTTGAAACCCAACTTGTCGTATCTGTTCAGGATTCTTCACAGTACTGAATTAAAGTTCGATGTCTACTGACATGAGGATATTTTATGTTTTAATGAAGCTAACATGCACTACAACAAAAACTGCTTGTTTTCACGATATTTTTCACACGAAACATGAACCGTGAGTAGTTAGAACATATTTGATGCTCAATTCCACGGTTTGCAACCCGTGAGTAAGTAAACAATCATTTACGAGTTTTTATTTAAAACGACACTGGTTTTAAAAATAGCCCAAATTTCATACGACCCCTGCAAAATCTCATAATTTCATGCGTACCCCTACAAAAAGTGAAATATCATCAATACCCCTACAAAATCACCCAAATATCATGTATACCCCTACAAAATCACGTATATATCATGAATACCCCTACAAATTCTTAAAATATCATGAACATCCTCGTCGTTAATATTCCGTCAAAATTTGTCAATCAAATAGCAACTATAATGATTGCATTATTATTAATTATTTTATTAAAATATAAAATAATTATTATATATTAATTTTTTATTAATTTCTTTTAGAGAATGGTAAATTTTTCTCTCAAGCATATTCATCTTGAACCTATTATATATAAATATATAAACTAAAAAGTAAAAAAATAACTCAATATAAATTATTACCATATTTACATTGAGAAAAAAATGAAAGAATAAAAAAAACAACGTTAATATTAATACTAAGTATATCATAGGGGTATCTATGATATTTGAGTGATTTTGTAGTGATATTTCACCTTTTGTAGGGGTATACGTGAAATTATGATGTTTTGTAGGGATACACGTGAAATTAGCCCTTAAAAATATTTCTAAATCTAACTTCCATTTGAAAATATTTGTAAATATGACATTTTCACCAACTATGTTGTTTTTTCACATTAATTTCCTGATGATTTTTTAAACCCTGACGAGAATATGATGAAAAAAATGATAAAATGTCTCTTTCGCCAAGAGATGTTCTTAGCGAATTTTACATATTGGACCTTATTCAGATCGAAAATGATTTTTTGTTCTACTATCCAGATTCGGCCAAGTGGACAGAGAACATATTTATCAACTTTTTCTTCAAATCTCATCACACGTGAGGTGTAGGAAAAGATAAGTTATCGTTATTTTGCATGTCTCGAGGAGATAGAAAAAAGAATGTGCCAAGAATAGCTCCCGAAGTTGATGAACTCCTTAAATTTCCACGGGTTCGTTTTTTTCTCTGACTTCAACTTTGAATGCTTGGATCTCTCTAAGTTTTTATTCAATTGCCAGATTTCTATTTGTAAAAGATTCTATTTGTTGTCGACTAACAGATGTTCCTAGCGAATTTTGCATATTGGACCCATATTCATATCGAAAATGATTTTTTGTTCTGCTGTCCAGATTTGGCCAACGGGAGAGATAACGTATTCATCAACTTTTTCTTCAAATCTCATCACACGTGAGGGGTACGAAAAGATAGGTTATTGTTCTTTTTCATGTCTTGAGGAGATAGAAAAAAGAATGAGCCAATGATAGCGCCCGTAGTTGAGAAATCCTTAAATTACCACGGGTTGGTCAGAAACAGCTCATGTTTTTTTCTCTGACTCCAACTTTGAACGCTTGAATCTCTCTAAGTTTTTATTTAATTGCCAGATTTCCTTTTGTAGAATATTCGCCTTGTTGTCTACTAACAGATGTACTTAGCGAATTTTGCATATTGGACCTTACTAAGATAGAAAATGATTTTTTGTTCTACTATCCAGATTCAGCCAAGTGGAGAGAGAACATATTTATCAAGTTTTTCTTCAAATCGCATCACACGTGAGGGGTAGGGAAAGATAGGTTATTGTTATTTTACATGTCTTGAGGAGATAGAAAAAAGAATGAGCCAAGAATAGCGCCCGTAGTTGAAGAAATCCTTAAATTACCACGGGTTGGTCAGAAACAGCTTATGTTTTTTTCTCTGACTCCAACTTTGAACGCTTGGATATCTCTTAGTTTTTATCCAATTGCCAGATTTCTTTTTGTAGAATATTCCCCTTGTTGTCAACTAACAGATGTTCTTAATGAATTTTGGAAAATGATTTTTTGTTTTGTTGTCCTGATTCGGCTAAGGGGAGAGAGAACATATTTATCAACTTTTTTTTCAAATCCCATCACACGTGAGGGGTAGGGAAAGATGGGTTACTGTTATTTTCCATGTCTTGATGAGATAGAAAAAAGAGTAGCTCCTGTAGTTGTAGAAATCCTTAAATTACCATGGGTTGGTCAGAAACACACTACTACAAAAGATGCATTCTATAACGGTTCTTAAATCTATTCTCTGTCGGTTTTGAACCGTTACCTTTGGCAATGTTACAAAACATATTAAATAACCGTTATTAAATTCACGTTGCTAAATCTGACGCGGTCAAACTTTCGCAACTGTTCACAGGGAGAAACCGATATAAACATTGACCTTTCATATCGGTTCTTATTAAATAACCGATATAAAATACATAACTTCCGTAGCGGTTCTTTATGAAGAACCGTTACAGAATCATGAGAAAAAACAACGGTTTTATAAAAGAACCGTTGCTAAATTTAAAACCGGAAAATTATTTTTTAATTTATTAATGCACTTAGTATCGATTTTCTGTTAATAACCATTACTAATCATATTTAATTTTTTTTATAACAACCGATTTTCTGTGACTAGCCCACATTGCTAGCCAAAATATTTATAAAACAAGCATGCATACAAATAAATCCACTGAAATATATCATCACTATATATATTATGCATAAAAAATTATTCATACAAATATTATTCAAACCAAAATCAAATATTTTCGGATATGAAATCGACAACCATATCCTTCACTTCCTCGATATTCTTCTCGGGATACACATCTGGTCCGATCGACTGTAGAAAAGAATATCAAAATTTGTAAGAAGTTGAACAAATCTAAAAATCGAAAGAAAATATGAATGAATTTGTAAATTTTTTGTTCATACCTTTTGAATAGTAGAGCCTTGCTGGCCCGTAATTTGACCCTAAACCCATAATTCACGGAATTAAAAATTACAAGGCCAAATAAGGAAAATACCCGAATCCTTAAATATTTTAAATTCTTCTGGCCCTTCATGTTCTTTTCCAGACGAAAACGTCGTGTCGCTCTGGAACACAATTAAATTAAGTCAGTAAATAGTGTTAATTAGTATATATTTAGGTGTTGTAGTATTTTAAATTACTTACGTGTTTAATGCATTCTGAATAAGCAACCCCGATACGTTTTGATTTGTCGGGTTCACGATGTAAACAACGAACTTCGACATTTGTAGAACAAGAAGAATCCAATGGTTCCTACAAATCATATTAAATTTTAAAGTTAGGTAAATTTAGAAAAAATAAATACAATATTTATTCGTAAAATAATATTCTAACTGTGAAATATAAGGCAGAAAGATCGGATCTGAAGTTCGTTTCTGAGCAACAATATGGATCGAGGAATAGAAAATTGTGCTGGTCGAATGCCGTGCAAAGGCGCTCACAAACCCTGCAGGTAAACCCCCATAAGGTCTTACTAAAATAAAATATTAATAAAGACAAAATTATTGAAAATTCATACATGCAGAAGATTTGTAGAATCCAGACGTTGATCCAATCATCCTTAAATAGTTCAACGATGTCGGAAATCAGTGTATGGATGACCATTTAGGATTTCGTAGGAAAATTTTAGTTAAGGAATTTTACCAAATTTGTATTTAAGTTAAGCGGAACCAATTTGGTCAGTTTTTTTCTAGGAAAGTCTCTCTCCCACCGTCCTTTGTCTCTGTTAATTTACTTTCATGTTTTATTTCCACAGCCTACAAACTCTAAAATGGCCATTAATCAACTTGCCTAAAACTCAAACTGCCCTCCTGAATCTGTATCTGGCCACCATGGATCAGTCTGAAAATTTCGTCTTTCTCGGTCACATCTGTCATACCTCTTCTTTTAGCCACTGAGATTTGGAATTAAGTACTCGCACCGTTGCCTTGTCGAGAATCGGGTCCCGTTTGACAGCCGACGACGCACTTTGCACTTTATCGGATTGTTTCTTCTTCACAGGAGCCGGTTTCTTCGGTGTCAAGGACTGCGTTTACAAATTTAAAAAATCGAGTAGAAATACTAGTATATATTAATAAAGTAGCGAAAAGTAAAAATACCTTATCGGGCAGCTCGACTAAGTGTGCAGGCCATGCGACATACGTTCCGACCAATTGACCTATGTATTCTGTATCGTCCACAGGACACGGAACACACACGTGAGCTAGGCCTTCGAGAATGTTGTCGATACAAACCCTGACATGATCGGGCAAAAGGGGGTTGTTGTGAATTGTAGCGCCGGGACCAGACGGATATAACCTCCCGTGCGCTACGAAAATCGGACCCTCATCCCCTTGGACCCAGAGTTTTCATGGAGTGGGACCCTGAAAAAAAGTTTTCACGTTAGAAAATATAATTAATTGAATATGGTATAATTTGCTTTTATAGAAAAAATATTAACCTGGATTTCTTGGAGATGTTGCTGTGGCGACACCATATTGGAGCTCACCTGAGTCGGGGGGCGAGATCCTTGCGACGAAGTTTCTAAATGCAGGGCATCATTCAATTTTTCAATCATGATCTGTATTGTCCCTTGGAATTCCTCTGCTTGTTTGCCTAATGCAATCTTCAAGGTGTCATCCAATTCCGCCTGGGTGATGCAACCGGCATGACTAGTTTTCCTCCTTGGCCCTTTGCCGTAAACAGTTGACAAGGTGGCAAATGTGGAGTGCCCCTGTAGCCTCCCAGGATGCTCGGGTGTCCCAATCGAAGCACTCAAGATGTCATTGTATCGGTCCGACTTAAATAAACCATGAGATGCTTCTTGAACCTTTGATTCCTGTGACAAATTTTTTTTATAAAAGGGTATGTAATTAAATTTATATTTAAATTTATATCGAAATAACTTAATTCACGTACCATGCGCTGGAGGACCTCATTAGTCACCGGATTCGGGACTGTCAAAAAACCCTCGGCTGCCGACTTTGCTCTCACCCTAAACCATCTCCAGGTTCGAGAGTCAGCAACTGAACTAACTCCCGACGAGGACGAAGATGACATAATGACCTCATTGTTGTCCCAATTAACGTCTTTGTACCCGGACGATCCGAGTCTGTGTGGATGGATGTTGTGCTTTTGCGCATCTTTCCCTTTTGCGCTCTTCTTCTGTTAAATATTTTTAATTAATAATATTAATGAAGTTTTCATATTAATATTTTTAATTAATAGATTAGTTAAAATCGAAATTAACATCCAATACCCTAAAATCATCAGATTCTTTCTGCCAACAAAACTCTGCCCATGCTTCCTCTGAGATATTGAATACGTCACACGGATTTTTGGGATTCGGTCAGCGGATGAAGTCCCTCACAAGTCTGCCTTTCCAACTCTTCCAATCCTCTCCCATGCGGCGGATGATTTTCTTCTTGTGAGTGTCATCCTTGATATTCCAATAATCCTAAAAAAAATAATTATAATACTAACCCTAAAAAAAATTATGATACTAACCCTAAAAAAAATTATGAGACTAACTATGGTTTACCTTCACTTCATTCCATAGAGTTTCTTTAAGATGCACGTCCACCCGCCTCCAGTCCTCAATCGTGTAAGGAACATGATCTCTCGCTAAAACCGCTGGATAGGTTGTAAAATTGGCCGCATATCTAGGGGTCCCATCGTCTTGAAAGACAACGTAGATAGATGATGGTGCCTTCTTGCGTAATTTCTCGCATGTTGTCCTTGCTCTTTTTCCCGATCCCTCCATTTGCAAATCCTAAAATTCACTCAAGCATTTCAACAAACACTTTATGTGCAAACCTAAAAACCATAAAAAAAAACCGAAATAAAGAAGATAATAACCTGTTGAGAGAAGTGGTACTCGCAGAAGAGAAGAACTCGACGGAGAAGCTCGACGGAGTCGACGGAGAAGAGGAGAGAAAGAGCAGCTGGGTGAAGAGAAAATGGTTCAGTGAAACAGAAGAGAAAGGAATTAAGCTCTTTGTTGTTTGAGCGGGCGGCGAAATGAAACAGCTGGTACTTAGAGAAAAAATTTCAAAACTAAGGGACTTAGTAACGGTTTTTAAAAGGAAACTGATACTAAATATTCATTCTTTATCGGTTTTTATGAAAGAACAGATACTAATGTTTGAGCTGGCGGGAAAATCAAAGAACCCATAAAAGGCACTTAGTAACGATTTTCAACAAAGAACCGATACTAAATTTAACTCTGTATCGGTTGTTTCCAAAGAACCGATACTAAATGCATCTTGCAATCAAAATATGCATGGTGTGAATAAACAAATTTACAGATTTCAATTTAAAAAAATTACACATCTAAATAAAAAAATAAAATTGCACACATGCAAAATTACATATGAAAATTACATATTTAATTAAAACATAACTATTTAGTCTTGTTGGATTTTAACGGTTGTACCCACACACCTTCTTCATGATCTGAACGCAAATAAGATGTCTGCGTATTACTTAGTAACGGTTTTCAACAAAGAACCGATACTAAATTTAACTCTGTATCGGTTGTTTCCAAAGAACCGATACTAAATGGGTCCTTGTATAATGCATCTGCAATCAAAATATGAATGATGTGAATAAAAAAATTTACAGATTTCAATTAAAAAAAATTACACATCTAAATAAAAAAATAAAATTGCACACTTAAAAAAATTATATATATATAAAATTACACATGCGTCGAGAGTTTGCAGCTCAACGAAACTGGCTGCCGATCTTCAAAGAAGTTGAAAGATAGAGAATAGCCGATACATTAAAATTACAAATAAAATTACATATGCAAAATTACATATGAAAATTAAATATTTAATTAAAACATAACTATTTAGTCTTGTTGGATTTTGACGATTGTACCCACACACCTTCTTCATGATCTGAACGCAAATAAAATATATGCGTATTATGTTCATCTTGCAAGGGTTCTATTCCGGTGGAAAATGGAGGTATTTCATCGAAATGATCATATTCTTCTTCGTCCACGACATCCCCAATACCGACAATTCGTCTTTTACCCGAAAGAACAACATGCCATTTTTTATCGGCCGGGTCGACAACATAAAAAATCTATTTTGCTTGTTTTGCCAATATAAAAGGGTCGTGTTGATGACCCAATCGGTTAAAGTCGACAGATACAAACCCTTCTTTGTCTTTTCTGACTCCACGGCGATTATCGATCCATTTACACAGAAATAGGGGTATCCGAAATTTGAAATAATCTAGTTCCCATATCTCCTCAATCCAACCGTAATACGACATTGATGTATCTTCAGCACCTGATAAAGCTACTAATGTCACTCCACTATTTTGCACTGTGCTTTTACGATCTTGTTGCTTGGTATACCAGATAAACTCATTCATGTCTTAACCTTGATAGGTGGACACTGTTGCTCCGGGACCGTTAGACAACCATTTAACAGATTCGTCGATATTTTCTGATCTCTGGGACTGTACTTTGTACGCGAACCATTTTACAAAATTAATATTATGCTTGTTGGTTATCCATATTTCATCTTTAGAAGGATTATGTTGTCGTAACTCGGCAATGTGCTCATCCACGTATGGAGACACAACAGCAAGGTATTGCAGGACTTTAAGATGAGCTTTGTTTCGTAATTCGAGGCCCACTTTAACAAGTTTGAATCCAATTATACCGGTACCATGGAGTCTACCCTCGTGTCGAGACATGGGAAGACCAATAGGTTCGACCCCGTCTAGATAATCAGTGTAGAACTCAATTACCTCTTCTGCATGACAACGGCTTCGGACAAGTCCTTTTAATTGACCCATCGCTCTCTCAAACGGGTACATGTATCGCAAGAACATTGGCCTACATATTTTTATCTCCCTGACCAAATGAACGGTTAAATGCACCATGATATCAAAAAATGAGGGCGGAAAATGCATCTCCAGCTCACAGAGGGTCAACACGACATCGGCCTGTAATTTGTCTAATATACCGGGATCGATCACTTTGGAGCAAATCGAGTTGAAGAAAAAACACAATTCGGTGATGGAGTGTCTGACATTTTGGGGGAGAATTCCTCGAATTGCAACAAGGAGAAGCTGGATTAAAATGACGTGGCAATCATGTGACTTCATACCAATCAATTTCAATTCATTAATCGATACATTTCTGGAGATATTCGATGAATAACCAGATGAAACCTTTATGGACTTCAGGCACTCCCACAAACTGATTTTTTCTTGTTTTGATAAAATAAAACATGCTGGAGGTAGGAAAATTAGATTTCGTCCATCCTGAGGTGCTAGTCCAGGCCGAATCCCTTTCATCAAATCTCATCACACCTGAGGGGTAGGAAAAGATAGGTTATTGTTATTTTCTATGTCTTGAGAAGATAGAAAAAAATATGTGTCAAAAATAACTCCCGTAGTTGATGAACTCCTTAAATTACCACGGGTTGGTCAGAAACAACTTATGTGTTTTTCTCTGACTCCAACTTTGAACGCTTGAATCTCTCTAAGTGTTTATCCAATTGCAAGATTTCTATTTGTAAAACATTCTATTTGTTGTCGACTAACAGATGTTCTTAGCGAATTTTGCATATTGGACCCATATTCATATAGAAAATAATTTTTTGTTCTACTATCCAGATTCGGCCAAGGAGAGAGAACATATTTATCAACTTTTTCTTCAAATCTCATCACACCTGAGGGGTAGGAAAAGATAGGTCATTGTTATTTTGCATGTCTTGAGAAGATAGAAAAAAGAATGTGTCAAGAATAACTCCCGGAGTTGATGAACTCCTTAAATTACCACGGGTTGGTCAGAAACAACTTATGTTTTTTTCTCTGACTCCAACTCTGAACGTTTGAATCTCTCTAAGTGTTTATCCAATTGCCAGATTTCTATTTGTAAAAGATTCTATTTGTTGTCAACTAACAGATGTTCTTAGCGAATTTTAAATATTGGACCCATATTCATATAGAAAATGATTTTTTGTTCCGCTGTCCAGATTCGGCCAACGGGAGAAAGAACATATTTATCAACTTTTTCTTCAAATCTTATCACACGTGAGGGATAGGAAAAGATAGGTTATTATTATTTTGCATGTCTTGAGGAGATAGAAAAAAGAATGAGCCAAGAATAGCGCCCGTAGTTGAAGAAATCCTTAAATTAACACGGGTTCGTCAGAACCAGCTTATGTTTTTTTCTCTGACTCCAACTTTGAACGATTAGATCTCTCTTAGTTTTGAACCAATTGCCAGAATTCTTTTTGTATAATATTCGTCTTGTTGTCGACTAACAGATGTTCTTAGAGAATTTTGCATATTGGACCCTTATTCAGATAGAAAATGATTTTTTGTTCTGCTGCCCTGATTCGGCTACGGGGAGAGAGAACATATTTATCAACTTTTTCATCAAATCTCATGACACGTTAGGGCTTGAAAAAGATAGGTTATTGCTTTTTTCAATGTCTTGAGGAGATAGAAAAAAGAATGAGCCAAGAATAGCGCCCGTAGTTGTAGAAATCCTTAAATTACCACGGGTTGGCCAGAAACAGGTTATGTTTTTTTTCTCTGACTCCAACTTTGAACGCTTGGATCTCTCTAAGTTTTTATCCAATTGTCAGATTTCTTTTTGTAGAATATTCGCCTTGCTGTCAACTAACAGATGTTCTTAGCATATTTTGCATATTATACCTCATTCAGATATAAAATGATTTTTTGTTCTGCTATCCAGATTCGGCCATGTGGAGAGAGAACATATTTATCAACTTTTTCTTCAAATCTCATCATACGTGAGGGGTAGGAAAAGATAGATTATTGTTATTTTGCATGTCTTGAGGAGATAGAAAAAAAAATGTGTCAAGAATAGCTCCCGTAATTAATGAACTCCTTAAATTACCACGGGTTGGTCAGAAGCAACTTATGTTTTTTTCTCTGACACCAACTTTGAACGCGTGCATCTCTCTAAGTTTTTATGCAATTGCCGGATTTCTTTTTGTAAAAGATTCTCTTTGTTGTAGACTAAAAGATGCTCTTAGTGAATTTTGCATATTGGACTCATATTCACATAGAAAATGATTTTTTGTTCTGCTGTCCAGATTCAGCCAAGTGGAGAGACAACATATTTATCAACATTGTCTTCAAATCTCATCACACGTGAGGCGTAGGAGAAGATAGATACAAAAAAGAATGAACCAAGAATAGCACCCGTACATAAGCTGTTTTTGACCAACCCGTGATAATTTAAGGATATCTTCAACTTTGGCTCAGTTTTTTTTCTATCTCCTCAAGACAAGCAAAATAATAATAACCTATCTTTTCCTACCCCTCACATGTGATGAGATTTGAAGAAAAAGTTGATAAATATATTCTCTCTCCACTTGGCCGAATCTGGAAAATAGAACAAAAAATCATTTCCTATCTGAATAAGGGTCCAATATGAAAAATTCACTAAGAACATCTGTTAGTCGACAATAAGGCGAATATTCTACAAAACGAAATCTGGCAATTTGATAAAAACTAAGAGATTCGAGCGTTCAAAGTTCTTGGCTCATTCTTTTTTCTATCTCCTCAAGACATGCAAAATAACAATAACCTATCGTTTCCTCCCCCTCACGTGTAATGATACTGGAAGAAAAAGTTGATAAATACGTTCGCTCTCCACTTGGTCGAATCTGGCCAGTAAAACAAAAATCATTTTCTATCTGAATAAGGGTCCAATATACACAATTCGCAAAGAACATCTGTTAGTCGACAACAAGTCGAAGATTCAACAAAAAAAAATTGGCAATTGGATAAAAACTTAGAGAGATCCAAGAGTTCAAAGTTGGAGTCAGAGAAAAAAACTTAGCTGTTTCTGACCATCCCGTGGTAATTTATGGATTTCTTCAATTACGGACGCTATTCTTGGCTCATTCTTTTTCCTACCTCCTCAAGACATTCAAAATAACAACAACCTCTCTTTTCCTACCCCTCACGTGTGATGATATTTGAAGAAAAAGTCGATAAATACGTTCTCTCTCCCCTTGGCCGAATCTGGACAGTAGAACAAAAAATCATTTTCTATCTGAATAAGGGTCCAATATACACAATTCGCTAAGAATATCCGTTAGTCGACAACAAGGCGAATATTCTACAAAAATAAATCTGGAAATTGGATAAAAACTTAGAGAGATCCAAGCGTTCAAAGTTGGAGTCAGAAAAAAAAACATTAGCTGTTTCTGACAAACCCGTGGTAATTTATGGATTTCTTCAATTACGGGCGCTATTCTTGGCTCATTTTTTTTCTATCTCCTCAAGACATGAAAAGTAACAATAACCTATCTTTTCCTACCCCTCACGTGTGATGAGATTTGAAAAAAAAGTTAATAAATATGTTCTCTCTCCCCTTGGCCGAATCTAGACAGCAGAACAAAAAATCATTTTCTATCTGAATATGGTACAATATGCAAAATTCGCTAAGAACATCTGTTAGTCGACAACAAGGCGAATATTCTACGAAAAGAAATCTGACAATTGGATAAAAACTTAGAACATCCCAGAGTTCAATGTTGGAGTCTGAGAAAAAAAAACATAACTTTAAGGATTTCTTCAACTACGGGCGCTATTCTTGGCTCATTCTTTTTTTTATCTCCTCAAGACAGGCAGAATAACAATAATCTATCTTTTCTACCCCTCACGTGCGATGAGATCCGAAGAAAAAGTTGATAAATACGTTCTCTCTCCCGTTGGCCGAATCTGGGCGGCAGATCAAAAAATCATTTTCTATCTGAATAAGAGTCTAATATGCAAAATTCGCAAGAACATCTGTTAGCCGACAAGAAGGAGAATATTCTACGAAAAGAAATAAGGCAATTGGATAAAAACTTAGAAGATCCAATCGTTCAATGTTAGAGTCAGAGAAAAAACATAAGCTGTTTCTGACCAACCCGTGGTAATTTAAGGTTTTCTTCAACTACGGGCGCTATTCTTGGTTCATTTTTCTATCTTCTCAAGACATGCAGAATAATAATAACCTATTTTTTCCAACCCCTCACGTGTGATGAGATTTGAAGAAAAAGTTGATAAATTTGTTCTCTCTCCCCTTGGCCGAATCAGGATAGCAGAACAAAAAATAATTTTCTATCTGAATTTGGGTCCAATATGCAAAATTCGCTAGGAACATCTGTTAGTCGACAACAAAGAGAATCTTTTACAAAAAGAAATCTAGCAATCGGATAAAACTTAGAGAGATCCAAGCGTTCAATGTTCGAGTCAGAGAAAATGACATAAGTTGTTTCTGACCAACCCGTGCTAATTTAAGGAGTTCATCAACTACGTGGACCAATTCACTAAGAACATCTGTTAGTCGACAACAAGCGGAATATTTTATAAAAAGAAATCTTTCAATTGGATAAACACTTAGAGATATCCAAGCGTTCAAAGTTGGAGTCAGAGAAAAAAACATAAGTTGTTTCTGACCAACCCGTGGAAATTTAAGTAGTTCTTCAACTACGGGAGCTATTCTTGGCACATTTTTTTTTTCTCCTCAAGACATGAAAAATAGCAATAACCTAACCTATCTTTTCTTATCCCTTACGTGTGATGAGATTTGAAGACAAAGTTGATAAATACTCTCTCCCGTTGGCCGAATCTGGACAGCAGAAAAAACAATACTTTCTATTTGAATATAGGTCCAATATGTAAAATTCGCTAAGAACATCTGTTAGTCGACAACAAGGACAATACTTTACAAAAAGAAATCTGACAATTGGATAAAACCTTAGAGAGATCCAAGAGTTAAAAGTTGGAGTCAGAGAGAAAAACATAAGTTGTTTCTGACCAACCCGTGTTATTTAAGGAGTTCTACAACTACGGGAGCTATTCTAGACACATTCTTTTCTCTATCTACTCAAAACATGCAAAATAGCAATAACCTATCTTTTCCTACCCCTCACGTGTGTTGAGATTTGATGAAAAAGTTAATAAATATATTCTCTCTCCGCTTGGCCGAATCAGGACAGCAGAACGAAAAATCTTTTCCTATCTGAATAAGGGTCCAATATGCAAAATTCGCTCAGAACATCTGTTAGTCGACAACAAGGCGAATATTCTACAAAAAGAAATCTGCCAATTGGATAATAACTTAGAGAGATCCAAGCGTTCAAAGTTGGAGTCAGAGAAAACAACATAAGCTGTTTCTGACCAACCCGTGGTAATTTAAGGATTTTCTTCAACGACGGGCGCTATTCTTGACTCATTCCCTTTTTTTTATCTACTCAAGACATACAAAATAACAATAACCTATCTTTTCCTACCCCTCACGTGTGATGAGATTTGAAGAAAAAGTTGATAAATATATTCTCTCTCCCCATGGCCGAATCAAGACAGCAGAACAAAAAATCATTTTCTATCTGAATAAGGGTCCAATATGCAAATTTCGCTAGGAACATCTGCTAGTTGACAACTAGACGAATATTCTACACAAAGAAATCTGGCAATTGGATAATACCTTAGAGAGATCTAAGCGTTCAACGTTGGAGTAAGAAAAAAACATAAGTTGTTTCTGACCAACCCGTGGTAATTTAAGGATTTCCTCAACTACGGGGGCTATTCTTGCCTCATTCTTTTTTCTATCTCCTCAAGACATGCAAAATAACAATAACCTATCTTTTCCTATCCCTCACGTGTGATGAGATTTGAAGAAAAAGGTGATAAATATGTTCTCTCTCCCGTTGGCCGAATCTGGACAACGGAACAAAAAATCATTTTCTATCTGACTGTGGGTTTAATATGCAAAATTTGGTAAGAACATCTGTTAGTCAACAACAAAGTGAAAATATTAGGGAGATCCATGCGTTCAAAGTTGGAGTCAGAGAAAAAAAACATAAGATGTTTCTGACCAACCCGTGGTAATTTAAGGAATTCTTAAACTTCACGAGCTATTCTTGCCACTTTCTTTTTTATATCTCCTCAAGACATGCAAAATAACAATAACCTATCTTTTTCTACCCTCACGTGTGATGAGATTTGAAGAAAAAGTTGATAAATATGTTCTCTTTCCACTTGGCCAAATCTGGACAGGGGAACAAAAAATTATTTTCTAACTGAATAAGGGTCCAATATACAAAATTAGCTAAGAACATCTGTTAGTCGACAATATGGCGAATATTCTACAAAAAGAAATCTGGCAATTGGATAAAAACTTAGAGAGATCCAAGCGTTCAAAGTTGGAGTCAGAGAAAAAAACATAAGTTGTTTCTGACCAACCCGTGGTAATTTAAGGATTTCTTTTACTACGGGCGCTATTATTGGCTCATTTTTTTTTTCTAGTGATTGTGGACTCGTACAAGGATATGGAGTCCTATCTTTTCCTACCCCTCACGTGTGATGAGATTTGAAGAAAAAGTCGACAAATATGTTCTCTCTCCACTTGGCCGAATCAGGACAGCAGAACGAAAAATCTTTTCCTATCTGAATAAGGGCCCAATATGCACAATTCGCTAAGAACATCTGTTAGTCGACAACAAGACGAATATTCTACAAAAAGAAATCTGGCAATTGGATAAAACTTTGAGAGATCCAAGTGTTCAAAGTTGGAGTCAGAGAAAAAAAGACATAGGCTGTTTCTGACCAACCCGTGGTAAGTTAAGGATTTCCTCAACTACGGGCGTTATTCTTGGCTCATTCTTTTTTCTACCTCCTCAAGACATGGAAAATAACAATAACCTATCTATTCCTACCCCTCACGTGTGATGAGATTTGAAGAAAAAGTTGATAAATATATTTTGTCTCCCCTTGCCGAATCAGTACTGCAAAACAAAAAATCATTTTCTTTCTGAATAAGGGTCCAAAACATCTGTTAGTCGACAACAAAGAGAATCTTTTACAAAAAGAAATCTGGCAATTGGATAAAATATTAGAGACACCAATGCGTTCAAAGTCGGAGTCAGAGAACAAAAACATAAGATGTTTCTGACCAACCCGTGGTAATTTAAGGAGTTCTTAAACTACACGAGCTATTCTTGCCACTTTCTTTTTTCTATCTTCTCAAGACATGCAAAATAACAATAATATATCTTTTCCTACCTTTCACGTGTCAAGAGATTTGAAGAAAAAGTTGATAAATTTGTTCTCTCCCTCCTTGGCCGAATCAGGATAGCAGAACAAAAAATCATTTTCTATCTGAATAAGGGTCCAATATATAAAATTCACAAAGAACATCTGTTAGAACAAGGAGAATATTTTACAAAAAGAAATCTGACAATTCGATAAAAAGTTAGAGAGATTCAAATCGTTCAAAGTTGGCGTCAGAGAAAAAACATAAGTTGTTTCTGACCAACCCGTGCTAATTTATGGATTTCTTCAACTAAGGGGGCTATTCTTGCCTCATTCTTTTTTCTATCTCGTCAAGACATGCAAAATAACAATAACCTATCTTTTCCTACTCCTCACGTGTGATGAGATTTGAAGAAAAAGTTGATAAATACGTTCTTTTTCCCGTTGGCCGAATCTGGATAGCAGAACAAAAAATCATTTTCTATTTGAATATGGGTCCAAAAGATCTGTTAGTCGACAACAAAGAGAATCTTTTACAAAAAGAAATCTGGCAATTGGATGAAAACTTAGAGAGATCCATGCGTTCAAAGTTGGAGTCAGACAAAAAAAACATAAGATGATTTTGACCAACCCGTGGTAATTTAAGGAGTTCTTAAGCTACACGAGCTATTCTTGGCGCATTCTTTTTTCTATCTCCTCAAGACATGCAAAATAACAATAACATATCTTTTCCTACCCTTCACGTCTCCTGAGATATGAAGAAAAAGTTGATAAATATGTTCTCTCTCTCCTTGGCCGAATCAGGATAGCAGAACAAAAAATCATTTTCTATCTGAGAAGGGTCCAATATGTAAAATTCACAAAGAACATCTGTTAGAACAAGGAGAATATTTTACAAAAAGAAATCTCGCAATTCGATAAAAACTTAGAGAGATTCAAATCGTTCAAAGTTGGAGTCAGAGAAAAAACATAAGTTGTTTCTGACCAACCCGTGGTAATTTAGGAATTTCTTCAAGTACGGGGGCTATTCTTGGCTCATTCTTTTTTCTATCTCCCCAAGACATGCAAAATAACAATAACCTATCTTTTCCTACCCCTCACGTGTGATGAGATTTGTAGCAAAAGTTGTTAAATACGTTCTCTCTCCCGTTGGCCGAATCTGGACAGTAGAACAAAAAATCAATTTTTATCTGAATATGGGTCCAAAAGATCTGTTAGTCGACAACGAAGAGAATCTTTTACAAAAAGAAATCTGGCAATTGGATAAAAACTTAGAGAGATCCATGCGTTCAAAGTTGGAGTCAGAGAAAAAAACATAAGCTGTTTCTGACCAACCCGTGGTAATTTAAGGAGTTCTTCAACTACGGGAGCGATTCTTGGAACATTTTTTTTTCTATCTCCTCAGGACATGCAAAATAACAATAACCAATCTTTTCCTACCCCTCACGTGTGATGAGATTTGAAGAAAAACTTGATAAATATGTTCTCTCTCCCGTTGGCCGAATATGGACAACAGGACAAAAAATCATTTTCTATCTGAATATGGGTCCAATATGCAAAATTTGCTAAGAACATTTGTTAGTCGACAACAAAGAGAATCTTTTACAAAAAGAAATCTAGCAATTGGATAAACTTAGAGAGATCCAAGCGTTCAATGTTGGAGTCAGAGAAAATGACATAAGTTGTTTCTGACCAACCCGTGGTAATTTAAGGAGTTCATCAACTACGGGGAGCAATTCCTTGCACATTCTTTTTTCTCTCACCTCAAGACATCCAAAATAACAATAACCTATCTTTTCCTACCCCTCACGTGTGATGAGATTTGAAGAAAAAGTTGATAAATATGTTCTCTCTCCAGTTGGCCAAATCTGGACAGTGGAACAAAAAATCATTTTCTGTCTGAATAAGGTTCCAATATGCAAAATTCGCTAAGAACATTTGTTAGTCGACAACAAGGCGAATATTCTACAAAAAGAAATCTGGCAATTGGATAAAAACTTAGAGAGATCCAAGCCATCAAAGTTTGAGTCAGGGAAAAAACATAAGTTCTTTCTGACCAACCCGTGGTAATTTAAGGATTTCTTCTACTACGGGCGCTATTCCTTGCTCATTTTTTTTCTATCTCCTCAAGACATGAAAAGTAACAATAACCTATCTTTTCCTACCCCTCACGTGTGATGAGATTTGAAGGAAAAGTTGATAAATACTCTCTCCCGTTGGCCGAATCTGGACAGCAGAAAAAAAAATCATTTTCTATCTGAATATAGGTCCAATATGTAAAATTCGCTAAGAACATCTGTTAGTCGACAACAAGGAGAATATTTTACAAACAGAAATCTGGCATTTGGATAAAAACAGAAATATGGCAATTGGAAACACGATAAACTAACACTTTCGCCAACTATGTTGGCGAAAGTCACAAAACTTCAAAATAACCAATCATTTAAACGGTAATCCTAAAACTAATCCTAAATGAAAGTCTAAATTTAAAAATCATACTTTTGACAACATACTTGGCGAAAATGATTTGTTTTCTCCAACTTTGGCGGCGAAAAGTGTCATATTTACAAATATTTTCAAATAGAAGTTAGATTTTAAAAATATCATATTTATAAATACTCTCTCCCGTTGGCCGAATCTGGACAGCAAAAAAAAAATCAATTTCTATCTGAATATAGGTCCAATATGTAAAATTCGCTAAGAACATCTGTTAGTCGACAACAAGGAGAATATTTTACAAACAGAAATCTGGCATTTGGATAAAAATTTAGAGAGATCCAGGCGTTAAAAGTTGGAGTCAGAGAGAAAAACATAAGTTGTTTCTGACCAACCCGTGGTAATTTAAGGAGTTCTTCAACTACGGGAGCTATTCTTGGCACATTCTTTTTTCTCTCTCCTCAAGACATGCAAAATAATTATAACCTATCTTTTCCTACTCCTCACGTGTGATGAGATTTGAAGAAAAAGTTGATAATAACTCTCTCCCGTTGGCCGAATCTGGACAGCAGAAAAAAAAATCATTTTCTATCTGAATATAGGTCCAATATGTAAAATTCGCTAAGAACATCTTTTAGTCGACATCAAGGAGAATATTTTACAAACAGAAATCTGGCAATTGGATAAAAAATTAGAGAGATCCATGCGTTCAAAGTTGGAGTCAGAGAGAAAAACATAAGTTTTTTCTGACCAACCCATGCTAATTTAAGGAGTTCTTCAACTGTGAGAGCTATTCTTGGCACATTCTTTTTTCTCTCTCCTCAAGACATGAAAAATAACAATAACATATCTTTTCCTAACATTCACGTGTCCTGAGATTTGAAGAAAAAGTTTATAAATATGTTCTCTCTCCCCTTGGCCGAATCAGGAGAGCAGAACAAACAATCATTTTCTATCTGAAGAAGGGTCCAATATGTAAAATCGCAAAGAACATCTGTTAGAACAAGGAGAATATTTTACAAAACGAAATCTGGCAATTCGATAAAAACTTAGAGAGATTCACATCGTTCAAAGTTGGAGTTAGAGAAAAAACATAAGTTGTTTCTGACCTACCCGTGGTAATTTATGGATTTCTTCAACTACGGGGGCTATTCTTGCCACATTATTTTTTCTATCTCCTCAAGACATGCAATATAACAATAACCTATCGTTTCCTACCCCTCACATGTGATGAGATTTGAAGAAAAAGTTGATAAATACGTTCTCTCTCCCGTTGGCCGAATCTGGACAGCAGAACAAAAAATCATTTTCTATCTGAATATGGGTCCAAAGGATCTGTTTGTCGACAACAAAGAGAATCTTTTACAAAAAGAAATCTGGCAATTGGATAAAAACTTAGAGAGATCCATGCGTTCAAAGTTGGAGTCAGAGAAAAAAAACATAAGCTGTTTCTGACCAACCCGTGGTAATTTAAGGAGTTCTTCAACTACGGGAGCTATTCTTGGCACATTTTTTTTCTATCTCCTCAGGACATGCAAAATAACAATAACCTATCTTTTCCTACTCCTCACGTGTGATGAGATTTGAAGAAAAACTTGATAAATATGTTCTCTCTCCCGTTGGCCGAATCTGGACAACAGAACAAAAAATCATTTTCTATCTGAATATGGGTCCAATATGCAAAATTTGCTAAGAACATTTGTTAGTCGACAACAAAGAGAATCTTTTACAAAAAGAAATCTAGCAATTGGATAAAACTTAGAGAGATCCAAGCATTCAAAGTTGGAGTCAGAGAAAATGACATAAGTTGTTTCTGGCCAACCCGTGCTAATTTAAGGAGTTCATCAACTACGGGGAGCAATTCCTTGCACATTCTTTTTTCTCTCTCCTCAAGAGATGCAAAATAACAATAACCTATCTTTTCCTACCCCTCACGTGTGATGAGATTTGATGAAAAAGTTGATAAATACTCTCTCCCGTTGGCCGAATCTGGACAGCAGAAAAAATAATCATTTTCTATCTGAATATAGGTCCAATATGTAAAATTCGCTAAGAACATCTGTTAGTCGACAACAAGGAGAATATTTTACAAACAGAAATATGGCAATTGGAAACACGATAAACTAACACTTTCGCCAACTATGTTGGCGAAAGTCACAAAACTTCAAAATAACCAATCATTTAAACGATAATCCTAAAACTAATCCTAAATGAAAGTCTAAATTTAAAAATCATACTTTTGCCAACATAGTTGGCGAAAATGATTTGTTTTCTCCAACTTTGGCGGCGAAAAATGTCATATTTACAAATATTTTCAAATAGAAGTTAGATTTTAAAATATTTTTGAAACCAACGTCCTTTTAGAAAAAAAGACTCCTCATTTACACGGTTTTGTTTAATAACCGTTTTAAACTCTCTCTTGTTAATACGGTTTACCTCATACCCGCTTCAATAACATTTGATATCATGGCTTTATTAAAAATCGGGTGAAAAAAAACTGAAGTAGGCTTCACCGCCTTAGTTTTTGGGAAAGAAAATCCCACTCCCGAAATTCCTCACTCCCAGTTCTGCCACTTCTTTCTCTTTCCTTTATCAGCGGCGACAACGATCGACAATCGGATCTGCTCGGTTTTGTCACGAATTCACTTTAATTCGTGACTAATTTCTGGATTATTTGTGGATTTAAAGAGAAAAAATGGAATGATGAAGACAATTGATGAAAATTCTAAGAACAGATACAAATTCAAATCATCACATCAAGTCTGAGTTCTATTCTTCCCTCTCCCACCTATTTATACCCAAACGAGTGAAACACCAGTTTGACTGGACTCTTACTACTACCTCTCTAGACATGGTCCATTATCCTCTCTCTTAATAATTATCTAATGCTTAACCATACAAAGAGTGCCACATGGTACTCCCGTAACTACCTATTACACATTTTTATTTTAATCCCTTACAATTTTATTATTACAAAAAATAGAAAAATCATTACATTCCCCCTTCTTAATGAAACCCTGCCTCACGGTTGAAAGTCGGGAAATTGTTTCTTGATCGCCTCGGGCCCTTCCCACGTAGCTTCTTCCACCGGCAAGTTAGACCATTGAATAAATCATTGCGGCGTCGGTGCATTGTTTCTCTTCACAACTCGTGTTCTAATTATAGTGACGGGTGCAACCTTGAACTACCCTTCCGTCCTACCAAGAGTAAGCTTGTAGCGACGGTTTTTTTGTTCCCGATTTTCTTCTTTAGTTGCGACACATGGAAAACTAGGTGTATTTGAGAGCCCTCCGGAAGTTTGAGGCGGTACTTCACACTCCCGATTTTTTCCAACACTTCAAATGCCCTGTAGTAAAGCGCATGGAGTTTGGTTCCTCGATTTAAAGAGACCGAGGTTTGGCGATATGGTTGAAGCTTCAAATAAGTCACATCTCCTACTTTAATTTTTCTTTCGCTTCGGTGTTTATTCGCGTAAAGATTCATTCTTTCTTGGCCCTTCTTATGATTTTCCTTGATAAGTTTGAGAGTTTGATGTCTCTCTCTCGCCCACTCATCTGCGGCCGTGTTTCTTGAGTTTGTGGCATTCCCAACTCCATCGAACCCGGTTTACACCCATAAAGCGCTTTAAATGGACGAATTTTCAAAGAGTTATGATACGATGTTTTATACCACCACTCGGCTTGAGCAAGCCAATTAGTCCACTTCCTTGGTACGTCTTGTACCATGCAACACAAATAGTTCTCGAGATATTGATTCACTCTCTCCTTTTCCCCATCGGATTGAGGGTGATACAAAGTGCTCAATTTTAATTTCGTCCCATGTAATTGAAAAATCTCGCGCCAAAAAAAGCTCGTAAAATTTTGTCTCGATCGCTCACTATACTTCTCGGCACTCCATGCAACTTGCAAATATTTTCAAAAAATAATTTCGCAACCGTTTGAGCTGTAAAAGGGTGTGTTGAGGCAATCCTTCTATTCAATTTTGGCAAGCCTTCTATAAAATCCATGCTCACATCGGTCCATGACGATTCGGGAATTTCTAAGGGTTGGAGAAGTCCCAGACTTGCCACGTGTTCTCCCTTGTTCCTTTTACACGTGTCATATTGTTGCACAAAAATTTTCACATCCATTTTCATTCGTTTCCAAAAGAAACCCGTTTTAGCCTTTGATAAGTCCCTAGATTTCCCGTATGCCCCCTTCGGCCAAATCAAGCATGCTCGTTATAAGCTTCTCTTTTAAAGCCGCATTATTGCCAATACAAAGCCTCCTGTTATACCTCAATAATCCATTACTCAAAGAATAATCGACCATCCCCCCATTATCGAGTGACAATTGTTCCATGATTTTCCCCATCTCCTCATCCCCATTATAACTCTCTTATAATATCTTCTACCTCTTTATACCTCTTCAATACCACTCTCGTCCCCCCTTCGAGACAAGGCGTCCGCGGCATTGTTCTCCACTCCATTTCAATACCAAATACGATAATTCATTCACATCATTTTTGCTACTTCCCGGTGTTGTAATTGCGTGTTTGCCTTCTCTTCTAACAAAAACTTCAAACTCTCATGATCCGTTTTAATGAGAAATCTCTGTCCCAACAAGTAATGCCGCTATTTCTCTACCGCCATAATCACCGTTAAAAGTTTCTTCTCATAAGTCGACCGCCGTTGATTTGTTTACACCCAAGGCTTGACTAAGCAAATCAATCGGTTGCCCCTCTTGCATAAGAACTGCCCCAATACCGGTCCCACTTGCATCCGTCTCGACCACAAACTCCTTTTGAAAATCGGGTACTCGAAACACCAGTGCCTTGCACATCGCCTCTTTAAAGTCTTGGAAAGTCTTATCCGCCTTCTCCCCCGACAAGAACCCGTCCTTTTTTAATAAATCGGTGAGAGGTTTCGCCATAAGGCCGTAATTCCGGATGAACTTCCGATAATAGCCCATTAACCCAAGAAATCCCCGTAATTGCCTTCAATTCTTAGGTTTTGGCCATTTAACTATCACCTCAATCTTACTCGGGTCCGCCAACCCCTTCGTAAGAAATAATATGTCCAAAGTATTCGATATGAGAGACCCCAAATGAGCATTTGGATCTTTTTGCATACAATTGATTATTTTACAACAGCTCAAAAATTGCCTTAAGGTTGATAGGGGTATTTATATAGATAATTACGCCTATCTTGTATCTTACTTTCTGCACTTCTATTTCATTAGTTTAGTCTAGTTTTAGTCGAGAATCAAGATATTGCTAGAGTTCACTTGTGTTTTAAAAAAGGAGCATACAACGATGGAAAATAGCGCATTTGGAACACATTTGGAGCAAGAGGCAACTTGGCATGGTGCCGACACTTGATGGAAGGAAGAACGGCAGTTCCAGCACCTATCATCGCACCTTGGAGGCTCAAAATCTCTCCCTGGAGGTTTCAAACCCGCTCCATCGCTACCTACACCCGCTCCCTGGAGACTGCCGACGGCTATTGAGTATTTTGGGCATAACTCATTCTTTGGACCTTGGGCCGGGACAAGTGAATAGGCATTGGAAAGCTAAGAGGAAGGCCTACAATGTTCATCAAGGCGCAGAGAGCTAACTTGAGCGGGGAGACAGCGTAAATCATGGATCTTCACAGCTGGTTGAATTACGGCAGATTTGGAAGATTCGGCAAGAGGAATTAATACGAATAAATCTAGGGCAAATTAATTGGAAGATCATTTTTTGGCCCTCTGAGGGGTCCCTTGGCCTATATAAAGAGACCCCCATTAGAAGAGAAGGAAGGAGAGACAGCCGCACAATACAATCTCCATCAATAGTTTAAGGTTGGCTCCTGCGAGATAGGCTCTGCCTCGTCGCGGTGTGATTAGAATAGAAGGGGCGACGCAACTCAAGCTTGAGGGATTTGACTTCTCACAGAAACTAGGGTGTATTCTTACTCTATTTTTATGATGTATTTCTGTCTCTTATTATCTTGTATCTCGTTAGTCATGTTTTGTAACTAAACCCTCTCTAGGGTTGGATTGGTAGTAGTCAAAATAAAGTTCATTCAAATCTGTCTTGCAATGTGTTTGTTTCATCTTGTGTTAGATATTTTACTTGTGATCTTTATCTTTATATGATTGCACGACATGATCTAGTACTCAAATCAGTAGGTGTTGGACCGAAAGGTGAAACCTACGACGCGATCAACAGGTGTTGGACCGAGAGGTGAAACCTGTGATAAGGTAAGGCGCGAGAGGTGTTGGACCGAGAGGTGGAACGTATGACGTGACCATACAGGTGAAACTTACGACGCATGTGCACGGCGCCTTGGGGATTGTGCCGAGCTTACGGACTGACAAACCACCCACATCAGAAGGGCCAGTGACAGGCCCTCCACGCGAGGCCGAGTGACATCCTTACATTAGAAGAGAGGAGTACGGCGACCACGGAAGGAGGTGCAGAACGACATCCCATCAAGTCAAGAGAAACAACACAAGACAGAGGAGGATAGACGGACTTGCGACAAACCTAATCGGCGCCCTAGATCTCTCATCTCGACTCCAAACAAACCTTAATCGCGAGCGTGACCAGTGATAATCGCGTCCGCGACTTCCTTTTCTTTATTTTCTTTATTTTTATTTAGTACACAACCAACCAATAATCTCATTATATCTGGACTACAAAAATCGTTACCAAAGTCAATCTAGGCCTCTCTGTGGATGGACCCTTGATCCTGCTATCTACAATTCATAATCAGGATATTACAAGTTTTGTTTGATTTGTCCCTATACGACAAGGGCCTATCAAAATCGTACGGGTATTGATTTCTACGGGGAAATCCTCCCTGACGCTGCTCATAACTCCACGTTTCTTCCGCATCCCATCGATCTTCTTGTGTGTTTCTCCATTGATTTCTTCTTTTTTCTTGTTCGTTTTGATTTTGGCGAGGTCGATCGGTATTGGAAGGACCCGATCCTCCTGATCCAGCGTTTTGCTGCATCATTTGAGTGATTAAAGTCTCCAATCTGTCGAATCTCCCCTCGTTGCTTACTCTTAGATCTTCGTATTGCTGGCGGATCTCTTGGATTTCGTTAGAAACCCTTGGGATTCGCTCGAAATTTTCCATCATGACTCTTCTCACTTGATCTTCTTCATTCTAGTACTTGCCTCCTTTCACCATGGTTCACAGTGAAGCGATCTGGTATAGAATCGTTGTGCTTTGATACCAATTGCCACGAATTCACTTGAATTCATGACTAATTTGTGGATTTAATGAGAAAAAATGGAACGATGAAGACAGTTGATGAAAATTCTAAGAACAAATATAAATTCAAATCACTACAACAAATCTGAGTTCTATTCTTCCCTCTCCCACCTATTTATACCCAAACGAGTCAAACACCAGTTTGACTGGACTCTTACTACTATCTCTCTAGACATGGTTCATGATCCTCTCTTTTAACAATTATATAATGCTTAATCATACAAAGAGTGCCACATTGTACTCACATAACTAACTATTATACGTTTTTTATTTTAATTCCTTACAATTTTATTATTACAAAAAATAGAAAAATCATTACAAGTTTCTCTTTCTTCTTCTGATCAGGCTGCTGAAGCTCTTTTGCTCCTCCCCAATTCTTCATCAGCCATGGATGATGTTAAGCTATGTAAGTCTGTCTATAGATCGTCATCACTTAATTCATTTTTATTTCTCACTGTCTTGAGCTTAATTGAGTTTGAGTGATGTTACGTGGTTGATGTTTTGTCGAAATTTGGATAATGATATTTTTCCTGATCTTAATTCGTAGAGTTAGATCTAGTTTTGAATATTGATTTAGTTTTGAAAGGCTTTATTTGTTAATTTGAGCTTAGTCAGGATTAATTTCGATCTCATCAGCCTCTGTTTTGAATATCCTTGAACTTCGTGTCTGTTTATTGTAGCTTACTTTGTATTTTCCTTTAATTATACATCTTTTTAATCTAATATTTTGGTAATAAGGTAATTAAAACTTCAATTAAACAGGTGGAGCATATTATTATAAAGGATTATAGAATGGCAGCACATGAAATTCTCGAATTATTCTGTGAGTTCATATTACTGTACGGCTTTTCCTATAGTTGAAACTCAAAGTCAAAGGTCCTAAAAACCCTAGTAAAAACAAATAATTAAGTCAAAATCAAGTTATTAATTAAGCTAAAGAACTATTTTTTTTCTTATTTCAGTGAGTGCCCTCTTGATTTAAAAGAAGCAATTTCAAGTATTTGTTTTGCTGCTCCAAGATGCGTGTATTTAAGAGAATTAATGCAAGTTGAGATGCTTTGTGGAGCAAAATATGGTAAAGAATTTGTCACAGGTGCCACTGAATTGTTATCTGATTGTGGATCTGATTGGGGAGTAAACCGTCAGGTCAGCAATTGTATTATGTGAGTATAATTATAAAAAAGTATGAATTTTTATTTTTTTAATATATATTGCGGTTGATCCGTTGAAACGTCGCAGTTGTCAGAGATGCATATAGTTATGTTGATCTACAAAAAATTATAGGTAAAGTAATTATACAATTTTCCATTTTTAATTCTTTTTTATATACTAGCTTAAAAGTTACAAATTCTGATTTATTATTTCGTTTATAAGGAAACTTAAATTAGGTGATGAAATGAAGCAAGTCTGAATATTTGGGTGTTTGATTTATTATTTCAGCTAAAGGTTGTGGAATTAAAGCTCATGGAATTATGCGGTACTTCGAATCTTAATTTGCCGAAGTAAGCAATCATTTTTTTTATATTCTTTTTAATGTGGAAAATTTCAGATAAAACTTAGACCCCTCTAAAATTTCATGTAAAAATTACACATAAGCCATTTTTAATTATTTATTTATGTATTGTGTATTGTTACGTCTTCCTTGGATGCGAGAAACGACATATAAGAGGCAAAAATGAGTGGAGAAGAAAGCTTATAGGATGAATGGAAATCATATGTTCCTTAATCCAAAAAAACAAGAATAAAACAGATTCATTTATTTATTTTATTGAAAGACTCTTTTTTCTATATATCAATGAATAATATTATAATCATCACTTTTATTTACGAAATAAAACAGGTTTATTCTTATTATTGAATCTCTTTTTTTCGACAATATCTGTGAAGAAAACACTCAAATTCAGACACAGATTTTCTACATGCCTATGATAATTTGTGGGATTTTTTATATTTTGAAGGAATCTTGTATATTTTGAAGGAATGTTGTATATATTGATTGCATGTAATAATTTTTATTTAATATAATATGTTTTGTTCAAATATGATTGTATCATTCGTTATTTTGATGATTAAAGTGCTTATAGTAAAAATATTAATCTGATTATTAATATTAAGTTAAAAATATAAAATGTGTAGTACCCATGGGTATTTAATCGTGTTAAAAAGTTAAATATTGATCCTATATGTAATCATGGTTTTAACCGTGTTAATATACTCGCGGTTACAACCATGTTAAGGTAGTTGCACATAAACATGGTTTCGACCGTGTGTATAGACCCATGGTGATAAAATTTCAAAGTTGAGTACTGTGAAATAATTGTAAAGTTAGATGACTTCCCGTGATTTTAGTAAACTTGAGATGATTATTTGAGTTATAAGTCGGTGATGACGTGGACTACTTAAATCAGCGATGATGTGTCATATACGTGTCAATTCCGTCAATAAATGGATGAAAAATTAACCGGTTGACCTAATTTGGACAAATCAAAAGTTGAGTGACCTAGGAGAAAATTGAAAGTTGGATGACTTATGTGATCATTTTTTAAAGTTATGTGATCTACGATGATATTTATGATTTGCCCTATAAATATATATATATATATATATATATATATATATATATATATATATATATATATATATATAGTAATGATAAAATTCTCCGATTCTTCTGAAAATTTATGCACAACATATTCAAAACATATATATTCCATCCGTACAGTTGAAATTTAAATCAGCCAATAACAGTATATATAGCCGTCGTGCTGGAGAAAAAAAAAGCTACCAGAAGAAAAATAGGAGACGCCAGAGGGAGTGCTGCATGACGGTCGTGATTTAGGCGTGATTTCCCCGTCGTGTAAATACATTTCCCAATTTTCTGTAGGATTAGTGCCCTAGGCCAAATGTATTTGTATTAGGAAATGGATTATGTATTAAGACATTATTATTTATTCAATAAAGGTTGTTTCTTATATATCTATGTGTATAGGTTGTGAATGTAAATCTTGTATCAACCAAGAATGACACTTCGGGTTCACGTCATCAGAATACGTGATTCTGATAGTAGAACTGTGAACCAACGAATGGCATTCTAATTGTCCCTAGTGATATGTAGGATGATCATCCAGCCTGTGAATAACTAGTGTGGATATGTAGCTTCTTGTGGCGAAAGATTTCAAACAAGTTCATGGTATTGACTATGAGGAAACTTTCTCACCTGTAGCTATGCTTCAATCCATCAGAATTCTATTAGCCATAGCAGCATATTATGACTATGAAATATGGCAAATGGATGTCAAAACAGCTTTTCTAAACGGAAATCTGACCAAGGACGTGCATATGATGCAACCCGAGGGTTTTGTCGATCCTAAGAATTCTGGTAAGGTTTGCAAGCTTCAGAAATCCATCTATGGATTGAAGCAAGCGTCTCGAAGCTGGAACCTTTGTTTTGATGAAGTCATCAAAAAATTTGGTTTTACCAAAAGTGAAGTTGAGCCTTGTGTTTATATGAAGTTCAGTGGGAACACGGTAGTATTCCTGGTGCTTTACGTAGATGACATATTACTCATGGGAAATGACATCCCAACATTATTTAACGTCAAGAAATGGTTGGGAGATAATTTCTCGATGAAAGACCTAGGAGAAGCCTCCTACGTGCTAGGAATCAGGATCTATAGAGATAGATCTAGAAGGCTTATAGGTCTGAGTCAAAGTACATACATAGACAAGGTCATGAAACGGTTCAGAATGCAAGAATCCAAGAAAGGATTTTTGCCCTTGTCACATGGCGTTTCTCTCAGTAAGACACAGTGTCCTACAAGTGAGCAGGAACGAAGACGCATGAATAAGATCCCATATGCTTCGGCTATAGGATCTATCATGTATGCCATGATATGTACTAGACCAGATGTGTCATACTCATTAAGCGCAACAAGCAGGTTTCAGTCTAATCCAGGTGAAAGTCACTGGATAGTTGTTAAAAGAATCCTTAAGTACTTACGAAGAACTAAGGACCTGTTCCTAGTCTATGGAGGTATGGAAGATGAGCTCGTTGTAAAGGGTTACACCGACGCAAGTTTCCAGACAGACTCAGACGACTTTAGATCGCAATCAGGTTATTTATTTTGGTTAAATGGAGGCGCAGTGACATGGAAGAGTTCCAAGCAATGTACTGTAGCAGATTCTTCAACGGAAGCAGAGTATATAGCCGCTGCAGAAGCGGCTAAAGAAACTGTTTGGATAAAGAACTTTTTGGAGGAACTAAGAGTAGTTCCGAGCATCTCGGAACCAGTAGATCTATATTGTGACAACAATGGAGCGATCGCACAAGCAAAGGAACCGAGATCTCACCAAAAGTCCAAACACATACTGCGACGCTTCCATCTAATCAGAGAGATCATACAAAGGGGTGATGTTAAAATGTGTAGAGTGCCATCGGACGACAATGTCGCCGATCCATTAACTAAACCACTCCCGCAAGCGAAGCATGAGGGTCATGTGAGGTCGATGGGCATGAGATGCTTAGAGTTGGCCTAGTGCAAGTGGGAGACTGTAGGATTAGTGTCCTAGGCCAAATGTATTTGTAATAGGAAATGGATTATGTATTAAGACATTATTATTTATTCAATAAAGGTTGTTTCTTATATATCTGTGTGTATGGGTTGTGAATGTAAATCTTGTATCAACCAAGAATGACACTTCGGGTTCACGTCATCAGAATACGTGATTCTGATAGTAGAACTGTGAACCAACGAATGACATTCTAAATTGTCCCTAGTGATATGTAGGATGTTTATAGAGATAGACATACTTCAGGTAAGAAGATACATATCCACACTAGTATATTCGCAGGCTGGATGATCATGTTCTGCTGATCATGGACATAGGGATGTCAAGTCTGGAATATAGGCACGTGTTAGCAAACACGTACTGGACTGACCACACTATGAGAATATGCATGGTATATGTCATTAGTGATTCTCATATGAATAGTGTGCTTGTTCCTACGACCTGAGGTCACCATGGATTCTTGTATGAGGAACTGCATACTTTAATATGATCTTACTTCATCCGTAACGGGATGATCATTAGGGTCATCATTAGGTATGCACTAAATCATGACGAGGAATGTGAGTGATCAAGATGGGATTTGTTCCTCTCGTTAAGAGGGAGATATCTCTGGGCCCCCTGATGAACTAGGACTGAAGGAAATGCATGGTCATGCTCAAAATGGATTAACATGTGTTGTTAATATCATTTTGTATTTGTTCAGTCTAATTCTCGATCAAGAAAGAGACTTTTATCAAACTCAAGGATGACATATTACCGTGCCTTGTGATCAAGATGTATATCGTAGAATAAAAGGAATAATCAAGTGTCTATTCAGATAGGTTTATGATCGCTGATCATTTCATTTAAGAAGACGGTCAGCGAGGAGTTCCGTTCAATTAATTTCACTTTATGATCGCACGAAGGAGAAGGAAGCAAGATGAAAGTTCGTTCAGAACTACATCCGCTTCTCTCTCCCGGATCAGGAAGATCCGAGGTATAAATTTTAATAGCATAATCTCGTACTTTTATTACCTTAACGATGATCCTAGGGCGGGTTGAATCCATAGGTTCCGCTGTGCATGTAATGTACATGGCTATGGATTCCCCAACATTTTCATTCAAGAAACTTGATAAAAAAGATATTTCGGTCATTAACAATTGTTCATGCGTTCAAAAAAAAATTGTTCATGTATTTTAACCAATATTATCATTCCATCAAGCCCATGGAACACAAGTGGACAAAAATGAAAGAGTGCTTCCACCATTCCACTATGGAAATCAAAAGTTGATAATTGATATCTCCCGGGTTTTAGATGGAGATGAATAAGACCCAAATCCTAGTAAAGGCTTGTTTGGATGTAAAGAAAAAGCTCATGTTTATTCAGGATAGGAAAAAAATACTCAACTTTTCAAAATGCTTGTTTGGATTGCCAGTTAGGATTTTATTGGGAAATCTTAGGATAAGATTTTTTAGGAGATGTATAGAAGTTGTGTGGAAAAAAACTGGCCAAAAAACTGACCAATTGGTCCTTTTTTTTTCCAGGAAACTCTCTCCTCGCCGACCGTCTTCTTTCTCCTCAATTAATTTCACTTTTACTTCCATTCTCACCAAACATTTCTTCTTCCCCAATCTATTCGCTCACACTCCAAATTCTATTAACTCCATTACTCACCGTGCCCGAAACTCCCCAATCTATCCAGCTTGTGACTTTGACGGTTTGACAAGCGTGAGAGAGGAAGAGATAGAAAGGCAACCTGAGAGAGAGAAAGGAAGAAACAAATGGAGATGCAATATTTGAGCTTGAAAAGGTGACATAAGAAGGCAACCTTCTGATTTCGTGAAAGTTGAATTTACAAAGGAACAATCGAACTCCAGCGATAAAGACGTACTCTTTGAGGTGGATTTTGATTGAAATTTAATTCCTAATCTGAAGAGAAACCATTAATTGAGCTTCATGATTCAACCCCTATTTTTCCAACTGAATTACATATCAAAATTCGGTACTAAATGTTGAAAATCCAAATATTATTCCTGATGGATTAATTGATGCTATGACTAGATTTTTAGGGAGATAATATTTTGTGAAATAGAGATTGTTAGATAATTTTTTAGTTAATTTTGTGTGAAATATTTTTAGAATTTTATGTTCAATTTTTGAGTTAGTAGAGATTGTCAGATAATTTTTCGTTAAATATTTTTTTTTGTGAACTTCAATCTTTGTTATTGTTTTTTTAGTTAGTAGAGATTGTCAGGTAGTTTTAGTCAAAAAATAAAGAGATGAAATTAAGAAAATTAACAATACAGCTCTTGATAAATTGATGAAATAGTGATACAATAAAGAAATACAAATAGTAAAAAATAGTAAAAATACAAGGTACTTCATCTATTTTGATAGGAAGGGATGATAAATATGAGTGAGGTAGAAGAAGAATGGTTATGATAGGATTCCAACTTAACTTTTCTCTTAGGGCCCGTTTGGCAAGTGGAATTAGTAGAATGGAATTGAATTTTAAGATGGAGAAGTATAAAATTCTGAATTAATTAGTTCTAAAGTTTGTTTGGATGCTAGAAGTATAAAATTCTGAAAAACATAATTCCTTGTTTGGTTGATTGTAAAAATCTGGAATTATGTAGAATGGAATTGAATATAATATAATATAATATAATATAATATAATATAATATAACATAATATAATATAATATAATATAATATAACATAAGTAATATAAAATAAAATAATATAAAATAACATAATATAATATAATATAATATAATATAATATAATATAATATAATATAATATAATATAATATAATATAATATAATATAATATAATATAATATAATATAATATAATATAATATAATATAATATAATATAATATAATATAAAATAAAAATATAATATAAAATAAATAATATAATATAAGATAATATAATATAATAAAGAGATGATGGAATTTTGGACTTCTAGCTTTTTTAGAGAATTACATTTGGATGAAATTGTATAGAGAGGAAATTCTAAGAATTACTTAATTCTTATTCCAATGGTTTCCTAAACAAAGAATTTGTAGGAAATAGAATTTTGAGATCCAATTCCACTCCCTAATTCCACTTAATTCCACTTGCCAAATGGGCCCTTACTTAAGTATGTGTATGTTGAAAATATAGAAAAATATGCAAAAAAAATGATGTGTAAGAGAATATATGTACTTGTAATATTCATTATTATATAAATAAACTATTAGAACTTAATGCAATAAATTATTTTTATTTTTATTTAATAATAAATTAAAAAACCGCAGCATATAGCAGACTTTTCTTAGAATATTTTTTATCAAAAAGATTTCTTTATACAATAAATATTGTAAATTACAATTAATTTTTGTCACACTTTTTCTACACCGAGAATTTATAAAAGATTAAATATATCACAGAGTTTTTTTTTTTTTACATAAATGAATATCTTAAAAGATTTTTCAATTAAAATAAAATACTCTTTTCTTTCTTTCTTATCTTTCTATCTTATCTTTCTCAAGAAATTTTTAGTTATCATTATTTGAATAATTTTTTCTAATTAAAATCTTTATATATAAATTTGTTTTTAATTTTCTATTTATATTGAGCTTCATATTAGTTTAGCTCCCTATAAATTTTTCTTTCAACTGAATGTGTGAAGAACTATGTTAAAGATATACATAAAAAGAAAATATTGTATAAAAGAATGACATTTTACATAATTAGATTTTTGTAACATAATGTAAAATCAATGCAAATTTTCTGCAGTTTGTACACCAAAGTTTCCACCCCATCCAACCAAAATCAATGCAAATTCTCAGTTCTCATACTCCCGGCTTATATCACTCTTATCAAACTTGAGGTCAAAAAGGACAACGAGAGAAAGCGACCAATGGAAAAAATCAAATAAACCTGAATACACCCGGTGTACAAAATAGCCTGCTAAGATATCCGTCAAGTCTTTCCGGTCTGTGAACACCGAGTGTAAATAATAATTATCCACACGTAAGGAATAGAACAACTACAGAAAGCGACCAACGGAAAATCATGTATGAATCCGGTGTATGATCTGTCTTCACATTGTCATCTAAGGATCTTACGGGTGTAATGCGCCGCGGGCATATGAGGATTCTCCAAGAGAAAGGGCAAAAGACAACAGGAAAGCAAGCGAGGGTGCAGTTGTGCGCGTTTGTGTGCGATTTAAGTGCTTTATTATTGTTACCTTTTCTTTTGTTTCTTCTTCTTCTTCTTCTTCTCACTCGATTTGAGTTCGATCTGGTGAAACTCGCTCGGTTAATCGAAATAGTAATTTTCTCGTGTGAAATCGCTTCATGTCGGGAATTAGGGTTTGTGTTTTGCGAGGTTGATGAAACCGAGGAGAACCGCTCGATTTAGGGTTTGGAAGAGCTTCTCAGATTTCTTCTCCGGATGGAGGGTGGTGCAAGCTTAGACTTCATTTTCCAGGTAATTGAAGTCTTTCTTTTCTCTTTTGTTGCGATTTTTGTGCTTTTCTGTGTTTATGGCTGTGATTGGAATCGAATTAGGGTTTTAATTTAGCTCGAAGTTGAAGCTTAAGTAAGAAATTAGTGTTATTTTGGCTTTAATTTACCTTCTTTTTGAATCAGGGTTTCTTTTCTGGGAATTTTGTGTGACAAATCATCTGAACTAGTTGATTTACTAAATTGTTTGTGATAAGTCGTTTCGATTTTAGTTAATTATAGTAGTTAACGTAAATTTGGATTGTCTTCGATCTCTAAGTGCAATTATGATTTCTTCCACCAAATTTAGTAGTTTTCTTTAATAATTATGAAATTAGGGTTTTTTGTGGGTCTTATTGATTCGACTAGTGTTTGAAATTTCACCTGCCCAATCATAATAATTGGCCTGGATATATTATCAGCTGGGAATAACTCTGTTATTCCTAAATTGGTTGTTTTTTCTCCAGAATTTGACATAAAGTTATTTCGACATAACATGTTCTCAGTTTTGAATTTTGAAGTTAAAACCTAAGCCAGACTGTTACTTTAACAGAACACCTAAGCCAGACTGTTACTTTAACAGTACAAACCTCATGAATTTCACAAACAAGTCTGTGACAATTAAATCAACACAAGAAAGTTCATTATTTTTACTCTTTCCTCTTTCTCACAGGTCTCTATCCATGGATTATGAAGATACCGACTTTCAAAGCCAAAACTTTGAACTAAAATCCGAAGAAACCAACAACAGCAACAACAAATTCCCCTCAATTCTTCGCCCTTTCTCTCTCCCAAAATTCGAAATCGAAGATCACCATCTCTCTCTAAACGAAGCAGAAACCCTATTCACCATCCCAAATCTCTCTCACTCCTCCAATTGGATCCACGATTCAATTTCACGAACCAAAAATAATAACTCTGCTAATGTCTGGTCAGAAGCGACCTCAACAGAATCGGTTGAGATGTTGTTAAATTCTGTTACGGAACAAGACGAAAGAGTTAAAAATAACGATAATAATAATAACAACAATATGGATGGACACGATGTGCATGACATGGATTATTCTCACATAATGGATGTAGATCCTAGTAGTAGCATTCTTGAAGAGTCAAAGTCAAAGTCAAACGTTCTAGAAGAGTGTATTACTGAACAGAACCCTCTTGAAGATTCTAGAAGATCTGACGGGTTGTTGGAGTCAATTACTTACCCGATTAGGAATTTAGGCAATGAGATGCATGGCAATTTTGGTATTACAAACCAGTTTGGAAATGTTAATGTTGGTTATCCTCAAATTGGGAAGCAGATTTCTGAGGAGATGTTAAATATCAGGGATGTAAGTGAAAAAAGCCAGGTTGATACTGAAAGCAAAGATAAAGAGAGTACTGAAGAATCAGTTAGTGCTAAAATTGTAGATGGTACTACGGGTTCTGTTGAGGTTTTGAAGGAAATGGAAGCTCAGCAGAATAATGAACGTGATTTAGTTAGTAAAGAGACTGTTTTGAGCCAGAAGGATGTAGAATCTTCTGTGAGTTTAACTGGTACCAGTACTGGTACGGGTGGAAATATTGTTGTAGAAGATGTAGATCCTCTGTTGAAAAGTCAAAGTGCTGAGCTGGCGCCAGCTGAAGAAGGCTTATTAGCGAGTGATACCATAAAGGATCAATCAAGTAAGTAAATTTTCTTCCATTATCGCACCATGAAAATGACATGCGTTCTTGATATTTTTTAACAAGAGTGCATGCATGTCTTTCTTAAAGCTCCGTATTAAGTTTCATAATTACGATGTAATCTATTTAATTGCTTTCTTTTTAGCAGGTTCTGATCAAATTGGAGGAGAGACAATAGAACCAGTCTCAGTACAGGATAGTATTAAATCAAGTGACAGTACTGTGTTGAAGGAAAAAGAAAAAGAACCTTCTTTGGACCCAATTGAAATGCCTGTTATCGCCTCTGTGGCTTCAATTGACGATTCATCGCCAAAACTGCCAGCTGTGCAAGAAGAAGAAGCAGGTGAATTTCTAATCTCATAATTTCAAGCTAATTAATCCCTAATCTAAACTTAAATAAAAAAAGGGCCTATAATTTTTGAATTGGATTACGATACGTGCAGGAAATGAAGAGAAAGAGACTGTTGTTGCTCCTTCTACAGAGGAAAATCCTTCTTCTGTCATTTCTGAAACCAAGCTTGAACATAATGTTGAAACTAATACGTCCTCAGCTGAAAAGGAGTCTCAGGAAGCTAACCCTAATTCTGACGGTACTCTCTCTCTCATATAGATATATAATAAGGCTCAAGTACCTAATTCAGTATTTGAAGTCTCATACTTACAAATCATCATTTGTCATTTATGCATTGAAATCTGTGTTTCCAAAAAGAGAAATCTCTCATTTTATCACCAAGTATGGATCTCGATGCACATCCACTCAACAATAAGTCTTAAACCCTAAACCCTAAAACCCTCAATTAACCCTAAAACACTAAATTAACCACTTATTGATTGATTATCTTTTTGCTTTACAGCGGCCAAAGACAACAACCCAGCAAATACAAACACTCCTCCTGGATCTCCTACAATAATCAGCTGCAGCCAGAGCTGTTTAGAGGAAGAAGCTAAGGAGAGTGAAGCTCCGTCTGAGCTCGTCAGCAAAGAGAAATCTGAAGAGGGGAGTAAAGAGAGCGTGGACGATAAGAGCTTCTCTTTCAATGTGGTTGCTAATGTGGCTGATGAGAGAGAGACTGCACCTGACTGGAAACCTTTTCATAGTTTGAAGTCCCCCAAATCGCCTGATATCGGCGCGGTAATTCTATTCTCTCTCTCTTGTTGTGTTTGTGTCTGTGCAGGCCAAAACATCATTCTGAAATTGGGATAAATGCACCGTTAGTCCCTGTACTTTAACAGGGTTGCGATTCTGTCCTGTACTATTTATTTGGCCTATTTGGTCCCTGTACTTTAAAAGAATTGTGCATGATTAGTCCCTGACAGAGGGACTAGTCATGCATGTTTACATAAAATACAAGGACCAAGCATGTCAAATTAATAGTCTGGGACTAAAATAAATTGTAATCCAACTACTAAAGCACAGGGACTAACGGTGCATTTATCCCTCAATAAGGTAGAATTCTAATGTGGGATTTCGTATAAACAAGTTTAGCATAAACATAATCTTGAAATAAATGCTCTTTTATTGTATATATACAGGTTGCAAAGGAGAGTAGTCCTAATGTTGTATCTCCTCCAGAAAAGAATAACTCCCCAAAAAACCCAACTGAAAGTACCGAAATTATGAAAATGCCATCCACAGAGGCAAAGACAAAGACAAAGGCGGAGACACCAACACCAACACCAGAACCGTCACAGAAGAAAAGAAGAGAAAGGAAAAAGAACCCTTCTCTCTCTTCCCCCCTCTCTCCTCCTCTCTCTCCTCCAAGTACTGCAATGCATTTGGAGTCGATGAAAAAGCATCCTGGCTTCCAAGAAGGAAGCAGTAAAAGTGCTGGTAAAAGTGCTAAAAGTAAGATGACTCCTATCTCATCTTCTTCATCTTCGTCTGGTTTGCCGGATCTGAACGCTTCGGATTCCGCGCCACATCAGCCTTTCACTGACTTGCAGCACGTGCAGTTACGGGCTCAGATCTTTGTTTACGGATCTCTCATGTAAGTTTGTTCTTTTCTAATTTGTTCATTTTTTTGTTTGGTTTTCATGTGCTGCTGTGAAATCTTAAAGCATTGTGTATTTACTTGCAAAATGAGAAATATAGTATAACGAAGGAAAAAGTAGGTTGTGAGTATTTGCAAATCTACATATGATATGTTGTATATTTTATAGGTTCATGCTCAAAATTTGTTACGTATTTTTTCCTTGTTTTCTGTCATGGAATTATTTTAACCTGTTCCTTTTTGTTCTTTTGCAATTGTAGTCAAGGGGTTCCGCCTGCAGAAGCTTATATGGCGTCAGCTTTTGGCGATTCTGGTCAGCCAAATTCTTACCCTTTCTTTCTCATACATTTTGTGCTATACAATAAAGTCAAAACTTATTTATCAATATTATTTGTTTAATAGCAGATGGTGGAAGGGCAAAATGGGAAGGAGCATGGCGTACCGCTGTAGAGAAAAACCAGATCCCCAAATCTCCTTCTAGTGCAATCGAAACCCCCACTAATTCTCGTTCAGGTATTTATTATCATATTATTATGCAATTGAGCCACAATTCAACCCAAATTTATCCTCAATTTACCTACCAACACTTCTACTGTTCTACACTTCTTTTCAGCTCAAAGGACGACTGAAAGCATTAAAGAAACCCCATCCAAAAAGAAATCAACTCACTCAAGTAGCCGAGCCGGTACCAAATCCCAATCCGTACCAACTCAATCTCCACCAATCGCACCAGCTCTAACATCACCAACCGTTCCTTCTCCCATTTCAAGAGGAACCCAATTAGACTTCACTCAATCCGTACCGCCCATATCCCCAATCTACAACCCGTACCAACCACTACAAATGAAAAGTCAAAGTCAACCGAACATCTCTCCTTGGTTATCGCCGGCCCCACATTCCAATCCGTGGGGCATCAAAACCGGTACGGTTGTCTCAACCGTACCGACCACTACAATCACAACTGTTGAGCCTTCAAAAATGACGCCTAGGAGAAGAAATCCGCCCTCTTCTCCTGTTGTTTTACTAGCCAGTAGTTTTCCTGTAACTGATACTCCTGTGACTGCTTCTCCTGTACCAACAGATGCGCAAAAATCGGTACCGGTACCAGTACTGTTACAAGTTTCCAATGTGACACCGCCTACTCAAAAAACGAGGAAAAGGAAGAAAGCGTCAAGTTCAGCACAGAAAGAGCCTGATAATAATAATCAGTCTCAAACTTTACCACCACCATTAGCCACTTTACCGCCACCATTAGCTACTTTACCGCCACCTTCTGTAACTCCATCTCCCGTAATCTCACCTCCTTTACTCCAATCTCTACCTCCAGTTCTTCCTCCCCACAAAATCCTTTTCCACGGCCAGCTCGCCTCCAGCACCTCCCTCATCCCCACTCCCCAACCGTCCAATCACGCGTTGCCAGCTGGCACCTCAACCAGCATTGTCCCCACAGATCAAAGCAACAAATCCATCTCAATCTTCTCAGAAGACGCAAATTCCAGAATCGAGAATTCAAAACTTCAAGCAGAAGAAGCGGCTATGCATGCAGCAGCAGCAGTCAAATACAGCCAAGGCGTGTGGTCCCATCTGTCAGCCAATAGAAACTCTACGCTGACATCAGACGCCGAGCAGAAGCTGACATCAGCGGCGGCTGCAGCTGCTGCCGCCGCTTCCGTCGCAAAAGCCGCTGCCTTGGCCGCAAAACTCGCATCAGAAGCGGCTTTACAAGCCAAAATAATGGCTGAAGAAGCAATTAGAACCGGGCAGATCGGGCAGCAGGGCGGGCAGCCAGGTCAGCAGGGCTCGTTTATTGCTTTTGCGAGAGAGGCGGCGAAGAAGAGAGTGGAGGAGGCGTCAGCTGCAGCCAAGCGGGCCCAGAATTTGGACGCGGTTATCAAGGCGGCTGAGGTGGCAGCTCAGGCGGTGTCTCAGGCCGGAGTTGTGGTGGCCATGGGAGACCCGCTGCCGTTGGGGATTGAGGAGATGCTTGAGAACCTGCCTGAGGGGTTCTGGAAGGGGTATTTTGGTAATTCGGAGAAAGAGAGAGGTGGGATTGGTGGTGGTAGTAGAGCTCCTTTACTGTTGGAGAATCGGGAAAAGGATGGACGTAATGTTGGGAATCTGCAGTTACAAAGAACGGAACAAGGTATGGATTTGGTTGCTTTTTTTTCTTATTGGGTTCTTTTATGGTTTGATATGGTGTTGATTGTCTTTGTTTGTTTGATTATTTGGATTTATGTTTGATGTTGTTGCGTGTGTATTGGTTGTTTGTAGCAGGGAATGAATCAGGAGATAAAGATAAAGCCGGTGGTAATAAAGATAAAGCTGCAGTTGAACCGCCGAAAGAAATTTTAGATGGCATTACAAAAGGATCACATATTGAGGTTAGTACTTGTTGGTTTGTTGAGGCGAAGTTAGACTTTAGGCTTAATTGCGGTTTAATTGTGCAATTGAGGATCAATTAGGCTTTGTCTTGACTTAATTAGTTTGGTGGCGACTAGCAATTTCTTCTTTACCCTGAACTTAAAATAGCAACTCCATCTATTTATTAAATTGTTTATTTATCTATTTTTTTATTTATTTTGTGAATCAGGTGTTGGCTGATGAGGCTGGGCTTAGAGGAGTTTGGTTTGGTGCGAGCGTTCTTGATATTGAAGAGAATAGAATGCTAGTCTGCTACACTGACCGATTTGCTGATGAAGGTAATAAAATGATTTGGCAAAATTTTCCCATAACACCCCCAGCTTTTCTGAATATTTGAAAATTCACCTAAGTTTTTAGAGTACCACTTTGCCCCGATAAATAGATTGAATTTTGTTCAATCATTGACCTTATTTTTGAACAAAGAAAATACCCCTCATTATTTATTTTTTTTGCATTTTTGCTAATAAAAAACAAGAAATAAACAAGAAACACAATACTTCGCGACATTTCTTTTCAGGATACCGTTTTTATGATAGTATTTTGTTTCTTGATTTATGTCACACAAATAGTATCTTGTTCTACACATCTTTCCTTCATTAACATTCTACAATTCATTCATATTCTAGTTCTTCATTTACATTTCACTATAACATTACCTTTTCCTTCACTTTTTCTTTTCTTTTCTTTTCTTTTCCTTCTCGATTTACATTTTGCTTCTAACAGGACTAGGCCAGCGGAGAGAGTGGATTTCGGCGAGATCCGACCCCGACTCGCCCCCGAGAATCCGCAAGGCGCATCCGATGATGGTCGGTTATAAGCCGGAAGGAACGAGGAAGCGCCGCAGGGAGGCCGTCGGGACCGGCGTTTACGCCGTCGGAGACCATGTCGATGCCTGGATCCGAGACGGGTAATTAATTGTCTGTTTGTTTCTCTCTATTTTTCTCACGTTTGATTCTTTATGATTTTGCACTACAAATTACAAACATAAACCAAAAGTTACCTTGTATTTGTCATTTTCCATTTTTGCAATGACCGTACCTCTTTTACTTATCCACTAGATTCATATTGCATAAATGTTCAAAAGGTGAGCACAATATTTAGAATTTACAGTTACACCAGCAGTAATTCGGGTCTTTCCAATTTGGATACTCTTATGTTTTTGTTTGATGAAAGAATAAAAAGCACTTGTAGAGCTTACAACCCTCTCTTTTTTCTTCCAGTTGGAGACAAGGTATTATCACTGAGAAGATCGATGGAGATACCAAGTTCACTGTTCAGTTCCAAGGTAACTTCACTTTAATTCATTATACTTTCTTTATTTTTCCCTCATTTAGGTTCTTCTGTTCTTTTTTCTTAATTTCTTAAATGCATTTGAGGCGTAAAGATGGCTAATAGAGGCTATATGCTTAAAACATAATGAGAGGCAAAGTAACTATTAATGTGTTGTTTTATGAACTAATTCAAGGTGCTGGTGGTTCTTCAATTGTGGAAGCTTGGCATCTTAGACCCACTCTCGTTTGGAAGGACGGCCAGTGGTCTCTTTGGGTCCGTCCCCATTCCAAGAAAACTCACCCCAAAGAGGTTCCTTTCTCTCTCTCTATCAAACCCTAAACCCTAATTTCATTTATACCCCCCATCAAAATATCATGCACTATACTATACCCCTTTAAAAGTATCACTAATATTCATTATAATTTAATGACAGAGTGAGTCTCCTTATGAGAAACGGCAGAGGCTCGGCCACCTGGCACCTGACACCACCAACCAAGCAGCATCAACAGTTGAAACTTCAAATCCAAGCAATTCAAAAAAGCCTGAAAGTTCAAAACCGTTCAGTTTACCCACCGTAAACGAAGAAGATAATGATGAGATTTTCACGGTCGGTAAATTCACAATGGGAGAGACAAAAACCTCAAAACGAACCAGTACCCAAAAGGAAGGAGGATCTAGGGTTGTTTTTGGCGTTCCAAAACCGGGTAAAAAACGAAAGTTCATGGAGGTAAGCAAGCATTTCAGCGAGAAATCCGCAAGAGAAGAAAACCCTAACCCTAATCCTAACCCTAATAATCCTCCTGGTAAATCCGCCCATTACTCTATGCCTCAAAACCGCGCGCCGAAGACAAAGGGAAAGGAAACGGCCGAACCGAAACCTAAAACAGGAGTCAAATCGATAAAAAACACTCATCAAAATGGTAATCAGAGCTCTTCCAGTTTTGACTCTTTAGCTGAACAGAGGGCCCCGCTTAGCAGCCTGGTTGGGGCGTTGAAAGAGAAGAAGAAGTTAGAGCAGGATTTAGGGGCTAAAAGGAAAAATGTGTCGGTTGAGGTTGGGAATGAAAAGGAGTCGGTTACGGACTCTTCTGAGCCTCGTAGATCTAACCGTCGGATCCAGCCGACCAACAGGGTGAGTAATTTATTGTTCATACCCTTCAAAAAGTCAATATATCAAATTTGCCCTTCTAAAACTCAAATAGTATGTTCATTTTACTCAATATTAAAAAAGTACCAAATTTGTCCATTTCTATTTGGGTTTTAAAAGGGTATTTTTGATACTGGCGATTGTAGGAAGTTATATGAATGTCAATGGCCCCATTTTGCTTAATTTTGGCAAGATATTTTTTTTCTTTATTTGATTGATTGAATTATTTGATTATTTAGTTATTGGAGGGTCTACAAAGTTCACTTATATTAGCCAAAATTCCTAGTGATAAGGGTGCTAGAGGCGCCCCGAAAGGTGCATCATCTAAAGGTACATTTATTTATTTATTTATTTTTGCCATTTTATTTCTATTTTTGTAGTTAGATTTATATTTCTTTGTTAATGACTGAAAGTTTATGAAACAGGTCGACCTTGAAACTCTCGTGTGTGTGAAAAGAATATTTTTATGGTGTACATAAGAGGTGTACCTCCTGTTAAGATTGGTCTGAGTTTGAGATCTTTTTTATTTGTGTGTTTTAGACTTAAATTGTGATTGTTGTTAGCCTAAGTTAGCTTTTATTTTTCCTATTTGGTTGTAGTTTCTTTTGCTTGATTTGTCGCCCTTACTGTAGTATTAATGCTGATATAATGATGTGTACCTTATTTAAATAGCTGAGCACGACATGGATGTTTAGATGTAAGTTAGGAGGCTGTTGATTCTGTGTTAATTGTTTGATTGTAGTTATTTGTTGTGTTGTTTTATGACTTTATCTCTTGCATATTTATTCGAGTATTTTAGAAAGATTTTGGAAGATTACAACAAATTTAACGAGAATTGATATTGATCTTTCGGAGTGCACTACTGGCCCATGTTACAAGTGAAACGGGCCTTCCATGCAAAAGTAAAATACGGCCCAGCCCATGACTGTTTCTTTCCGCCGCTGTTTTCGCCAACAATACGAAACCAGCGGGAGCATCAATCCGTAAAAGAAACTTCAGACGAAATCCACTCTCTAGACTATCCGATTTCAAACTTTCTACTCAAATCAGGTCGAGGAAAATTCTACTCAAATTAGGTCGAATAAAAAGAGGGCGAGGGCTATCTGAATCTCAAAACCCACACTAGCAACCATGAGTGCCATGAAATTTTGCCGCGAATGGTACGCCCAAATTCCCCTATGATATATATTCGTAAATTACAAGCGATTTGTATTGAAACTAGGGTTTAGGGTTCCTGATTTTGTTCTTATTTATTTTTTCCCGTACTCTTTTTCTCTTTACGTCAACTGATTCTGTGTATTTTGCAGTAATAACATATTGTATCCGAGGGAGGACAGGGAGCAGAAGGTCCTCCTTTTCGCCTGCCGCAATTGCGAGCATCAGGTTCTCCCTTCTTCCTTTCTTTCCGCTGCCCAATACAACAAAACTATTGCATCAAATTCTGAAAAATAAAACAAAATATTTTGTTTAATGAATGGTTAGGAGGTGGCGGACAATAACTGTGTGTACAGAAACGAGGTGCACCACACGGCTGCTGAGAGGACTCAGGTGCTTCAGGACGTGGCGGGGGATCCCACGCTGCCTCGCACCAAGTCTGTTAAGTGCGCTGTCTGCGGCCATCCTGAAGCCGTCTTCTTTCAGGTCTGTTGTTATTATAAACCCTAAATCCCTAAATTGGTAACGGTAATAAGGTGAAATAGTATTTATTTATGAGGGATGATATGGTTTGGGTTTTGGTGCTGGTTTGTTTGACTGAGAGTTTTTAACTTTTTGTTTCTGTTTGTTTATTTATTTCGCTTGTTTGACTAAATGTTGCTTAATTGAAATACTGAATAGTTATGGTCAATTGAGTTTGTAGGGTTAAGTTTAGAATGAGGCGTTAGTCCTGGTTTGTTGGTTGATTGAGTGTAAATTAGTTGCAATCAAGGTTAATTACATACAGTGGCTGTATTTGGCTAAATCAAGCCTAAATTCCGTAATTTGTGTATCAGCCTGATTGGAAATTGTCGAATTTGAATTAATCTTTTCGTGAGTAGGTATAATTTAACTAAATTCTACTGGTACTGTTTAAGTGAATTATTTGCCTAAATTCTGCTGCGCGGATTAATTAAATTTCATTTCATCTCTTAACAATTGAAGTATAATTAATTCACTATTGTTGAATGCCAATGCAGGCTACGGCTCGAGGGGAAGAAGGAATGACACTCTTCTTTGTGTGTTGCAACACTAATTGTGGTCATAGGTGGAGAGATTAACACTGTTTTGATGCAAATCAAGTATTAATCTTGTAAAAGGGGTTGGAGGCCCCAGAGACTGAACTTGATAACAATAGGACTGTAGGAATCTTCATTTTACAAAAAAAAAAAAAAAAATTAGTGGTCGAGTTCACACTTGTTTTAGAAAATGGAAATTGTTAGAATATACTTAATTCTATTGTCGGTTCTAACTTCTGTGCTATGCTTTTAAGATTAATAAATTTGGACTGTTTTCTTGTGGTGAAGATACTAAATTTGGACTTTTGATACCATTTCTTATACAATGTGATTGCGCATGGGTCGGGGCTAAACACTAAAGACTAAAATACTATAAAAGAGGAATAAATACCGAGATGAAAGTGGATGACTATAGAAGGTATGTTTTCAAAATGATGTCACTGCATAAACATCTCACTACAGCAAAATAACAAATTCCAGACGGCCCCAAACCGTCTAGATAAGAGAGAAAAACTGTCCGTATATTCCGGACAACAGACCGTCTGGATTGGTCCGTCCAGAGTGACACGTCCGAGAAAACCAGGAAATGCGGACGGGTAACACGGACGGCATGTGGGTTGTCAGCGAAAAGATAATCCGGACGGCCCACATGTTGTCAGGAAAAAGCTTTTCGGATGGGTAACACGGACGGTCACGTGTCGTCCGGATAGATAGTTACGGATGGGTTATTCGGACGGCTTCTTGTGGTGAAGATACTAAATTTGGACTTTTGATACCATTTCTTATTATGGTATTGTACAATGTGATTGCGCATGGGTCTGGGACGGCCCCAAACCGTCCGGATAAGAGAGAAAAACCATCCGTATATTCCGAACAACAGACCGTCTTGATTGGTCCGTCCAGAGTGACACGTCCGAGAAAACCAGGAAATGCGGACGGGTAACGCGGACGGCATGTGGGTTGTCAGCGAAAAGGTAATCCGGACGACCCACGTGCTGTCAGGAAAAAGCTTTTCGGACGGGTAACACGGACGGCCACGTGTCGTCCGGATAGATAATTACGGATGGGTTACTCGGACGGCTAGCCGTCCAAATTAATGACACATATTTTTCACAGCAACGCCTATTTTTTCTATAGTTCCATTTTTTTTCCACCCCCCAATTTTCGTAAAATTTCCCATTTTGAATAAAATAAAAAATTATAATGCAAAAAATATAATTCAACTTTAAATTAAACGTTCAAACAGGTCATACAAGCTCCAATTCATAGTACAAGTCTCTAATGGCTTGTTTGGTTTGCTTGGTTTGAGGGTAGAGTAGGGGAAGGGAGGGGAAGGTAAGAGAAGTGAAATATTTTAAATGGAGATATAAAATAAAATGAGAAATGGAGAGGAGAAGTAGCAAATTAGAAAAATATGAATATGGAGGGGGGAGAGAACTCGTACAAACTTTTTATTTATTAATTTTTTCTTTTGTACAAATGAAAATTTGTCCATTTAACCTTGATTCCTCTCTAACTTAACCAAGCATGAAGAGAGTTAAAGTCTTCCCCCTTATTACCCCATCCTTATTCCCCTACCTTTGCTTCCCTCCCTTTACTCCTAAACCAAGCAGAGCCTAAGTCATATAAAATAAAACCATGTCAAATCGTTCGACGCATAGAAATCGTTTGACGAAAACAAAAGTCACACGAAATTAAAATAAACTAAAATAATGCCATACTAGTTACTCCGCCGCCAAGTCTTTAACTTCCTTCTCGTCATTTGTGTTGTTAATCTTTTAAAAAAAGAAGTAAAATACATTAAAATTAAAATAAGGACTCAAACCCTAAAACACAGTATACACAAAAACCCTAAGTCACTAAGCTACAATTCGTAACATAAACACGAAACCTTAATTCAACATATAAAAAGAAATGATACTGGAGGCTGCGACATCGGTGTAAACGAGCGGAGGAAGTTCGCCCTCTCCTCCATGATAGGCAGTGGCACCGATGGTGTCTGTAGCAACTGCATGTACGATCCATAGTTCACCGTCATCGCCATCATCGAATTTATACCAAACGGATTACCCTGTCAAAAAATGATATTAAATATTTAAATTTTAATTATATATAAATTAGATAATGAGTTTAATATTGTCCAACGATTTACCTGACTGTATTGTGGAACTTGGGGCTACGGCACTTGTACATGTGACGGACTCGGCTAAAAAGGTAAACCCTAATTTAGAACTAATATGATTTTTTTTTTTAAATAGAAAAATTATATCCAGACGATATCAGAATCCTATGGTGATACATGAGAGGCCGATCATGTAGATGACCTGCGGGATGGGTGCAGGCAGCTGGAGGGATGAGGCATGGGAGGCTCTATGATTGTGGTTCTATAGTCAACACCCGTAAAATCGGAGGTTCATCGTCCAGAGGATCGGCATCGACCGATAATTACTGGTAGCGTGCGCCTTCAACTAGTGCTCAAGCTGCTATGAACAATTAGATTGACGCATTGACTGTTGGGGAATCCATAGCCATGTACGTTACATGCGCAGCGGAACCTATGAATTCAACCCGCCCTAGGATCACCGTTAAGGGAATAAAAGTACGAGATTAACTATTAAAATTTATACCTCGGATCTTCCTGATCCGCGAGACGGAGAACGGATGTAGGCCTGAACGATTCCGACTAGCAACCTTCTCCTTCTTGAAGCTCGACTTCGTGAACCTCCTTGCTTCTCCTAGGGATGAAGAACGATCGCTCGCAAGTTCTCAATTTAGAGAACCTCTACTCATATCCACGCGAACTTCAAACAAACAGAATAACATGACTCGGCTAGACGAGCCCGGAAATACTTTCCGAAATAACCTTACAAAACTCTCTCTCTCTCTTTTCTGTATTACGACAGCCTCTAAGGCTTCTAAATTGTGTGTCTAATAGAGAGGGATTGCCCTTCTGTTTATACTCGAGAGGGAGGCGAACGATTGCTCAGTTACCATAACTGAAAAACCTAATCTGCGCCTATTCCATTCCCAACGGAACTATTCCGTTGCCAACTGAATAGATATTTCCTTAACAGAAAACTTGGCAGCCAAGGTCATTATAGTTTCCATATCTATTCCGTTCCGAACGGAACCATTCCGTTGAGAACGGAATAACACTGTTTTGCATAATCAAGAATCCAATAGTTGATTATTTCGTTCACTAATTTATACATCATATGTATAACTGTTTTGAGGTATTTTCATCCTGTATGAATGGAGTTCATTATGTGACCGTGTAGGTTCCATTTAATGCTGGTAGATCTTCTAAAGTCGTAAGTCATGAGTAACCTCTAGACTGATGTCATGACTACCCATGTTAAATGAAATGATCAACGATCATAAACCTATCTGAATAGACATTTGCATATTCCTTTTGTTCTACGATATATATCTTGATCACAAGGCATGAAAGTATGTCATCATTGAGTTTGATCAAAGTCTCTTTCCTGATCGAGAATTAGACTGAGTAAATACAAAATGATATTAACAACACATGTTAATCCATTTTGAGCATGGTCATGCATTTCCTTCAGTCCTAATTCATTAGGGGGCCCAGAGATATCTCCCTCTTGACGAGAGGAACAAATCCCATCTTGGTCACTCACATTCCTCATCATGATTCAGTGCATACCTAATGATGACCCTAATGATCATCCATTACGGATGACGTAGGATCATATTAAAGTATGCAGTTCCACATACAGGAATCCATGGTGACCTCAGGTCGTACGAACAAGCACACCATTCATATGAGAATCACTAATGACATATAACATGTATATTCTCATAGTGTGGTCAGTCCAGTATGTGTTCTCTAACACGTACTTATATTCCAGACTTGATATCCCTATGTGCATGGTCAGTAGAACATGATCATCCAATATGTGAATATACTACATATCACTAGGGACAGTTTAGAATGTCATTCGTCCGTTCAAAGTTCTACTATCATAATCACGTATTCTAATGATGTGAACCTGAAGTGTCATTCATGGTTGATATAAGATATGTACATTCACAACTCATACACACAGATATATAAGAAACAACCTTTATTGAATAAATAATAATGTCTTAATACGTAATCCATTTTCTAGCACAAAATACATTTGGCCTAGGGCACTAATCCTACATTGACGACTCTCGTGACTCAACAAGCACAAATGATGACTCAACAAGCACAAATGTTGAATGAACATAATCAGTTTCAACAATAGATCCAGTCATTCCTGAACCAGTTTATTCCGTTCTGCACTTAGGTAATATCTCTTTATTTTCATAACTGTAGATAATATGATTCAGATACTAAATTTTAGGAAAAATATGTTGCAGACGGGTACTTCAAGCGCGAGCTCTTCCGACAAATATGTTACCGCTACAACCGCTGCCTTCTTATTGATATATTCACCTGTTTTCTTATCCGTCTTTGTTGTCTTGAAAGTCTCGAGAAATAAAACATGTCTTCCCAATTCTTTAACCTATTCTTGATTGAGAAAAAAAAACAAAGTTACCAAAATTACACACAATTTCTTCATTTATATTTAAATATGTTACCTTTTTTTTCCTTTTGTGGACCATGGTAATAGACCCCCGTTGTGTGTACCCTTTGCAGCTGCATGATTCCCTTGGTTCTTCCTACTCTGATCCCTCCATGATTATGTATCTCATCCTTTACACATCTCTATCCATTGTGGAGTTGTAGCCCACCACGGGATCAACTTCTTCACATTTTCGGCGCACGAATACAAATCTGCAATATTCGGCCCCAATTCATTAATGGCGTTTTGGCGCGTGTAGTACGCAATATTTCTAAATCTATTACCCGCCATCATATTGAAGGTCCGTTTGATATCTTTTTCGGTGTCATTCGGATCCCACTGGTAACGATACTGTTTATTTGAAAAATTAATATTGAATCTAAGTAATTATGATGTACATATTGAAGCAAACAAATGTACTTAATTATACGAGCATACCTCGAACTCGTTGCACAAGTTTTTCTTGTCATCGTCCGTCCATTGCGAATATTGTGTGCAATCTTTATTGAACGTTTTTGCAATTGCACATAAATCACGCGAAATACGTGTGTTAACCTCCGGACCCACTTGAGTACATATCCTATAAAACAGAAAGTTAGAAAAAATTTTAACTTTAATTGAGAAGAATTTCATATACCGATCTCCACTACAACATATCATCGGCCTATCCTCAGGGCTTGCGGGAATCGTGCTAAGTTGATCGGGTCCTCGACCACGGCCATGAGGCGCTGCCGTGGGCACATGCTCGACCATGGGCTCCCGATACGGCTCCGGCTGCGAAGATGAATAGACATCACTCCTAAAACAGCGATCAACACGCTCTGCCATACGCATCCTACAAAAGAAAATATTTGTTAGTAATAAATCAATGTATTATATACGTATTGTACAAAAGATAAATTTGTACTTTTATATTTCGTCGTCGTCAAAATTGTCAATTCCATCAAATTCTTCTTTCTCGTCTAGAGGTGGAGGTCGAATCTCCACATCTGGCACACTCGACACGTATAGTGATGTTTCGATATCGTCCGGTTCTCGAATATCTAAATCAACTACACGTCCATCTTCTTGAAAATACTCCTTACTATTAAAATTATTATTGATATTCGCATAATTTATTTCAAGTTTCGGCCTAATTTTCGTAGCAACCCACCACTCGCGCCTATCTCGTGTATCGGAAGGTTAATGCATATAATAACCTTGAATTGCTTGATGAGCCATCAGGAACGGCTCGTAATATCAAAGTGAAGATGTGTATATTAATACAATGACTCCATGTTTTTTTTATCCTTTCTTAGGCCTCAAACCAAATTATCGAACCAACGACACTTGAACAAAACAACTGAATAAATGGTTCAATTGCGTTGGTATTTAGCAACACATAAATATGTGCTGTATTCAAATTTTTATCATCCAAATCTCGAGATCCAGTACCCATCCTGCTTCCATCAAAGTGTCGGTCTGGTTATGTAACTCGAGTTGTAACATCATATGCGAAATAAATAGAGCAAAAGTAATATTAATAAAAAATAACGAAATAATTTAATTGTACTAATTATATTTTTTACTATTTTTTTAATCAAAAAACATATTATTAGAAAAAAAATGTAAATAATATTAATGAAATCGAATTTTTTGATCTACTAATATATGAACACTAATAATTAAATCTAATTGTATCTTGATTAACCTAACTACAAATTAAATTAACAAATCCTAATAATCCTAAACCCTTAACCTTAACCCTAATATACACCTAATTACCCTAATGACAACCAAATTAATAAATCCTTACAAACCACTAATAAAACCTAAATTCAATTCATATATTCAAACGTAAATATCCTAAAATAAAAATTTATACAAATTATACAAATTAGGAAAAAAATTGGAGCTAAAATAAAAATTACGTTAGGAAATTGAACGAGAAGAGGCGATTGAGAGTGAAGATCGAAACTCCGGCTACCACCACTGTCCACAACCCCTTAATCCACCACCACAAGCCACCATAAATTAATCAACAAACCCTAACCCGCCGCACTCCTAAGTCGCCGCTGCCCACAACCCCCTTACTCCAGTACCACACACCACCAAACGCACCAAAACGCTGCTGTCAAATCCCATATGTCGGATTCAAGTCCTAAACCCTAGCCATTTTTGCTTCGTTCGTGTGCAGAGAAGAGGAAGAAAGGAAGAACGAAAGAAAGAAAGGGAAAGAAGGAAGAAAGAGGGTCGGCTGCTTTTTTTAATAAGCTAGCCGTCCGAAATTTCTATCATGGACAGCTAGAGCCGTCTGCTTTAATTAATAGCACACAGACGGGTCCCACTGACTGTCCGAATTATTTAATAGCCGTCTGCATTCTATTCTTTTCATGGACAAATTTTCTTTATCGGGACGGGCCGTCCGTTTTCTTATCGATTTTCCCGTCGGCCCATATTGCGGACGGTTCGTACCGTCCGAAATCTCCCATTTTGCTGTAGTGTCTCTACTATGCAGGGCCGGCCACGATGAATTGGTTGCTCTAGCCCCAAATCGTAATCGGCTCTAAAATATTTTTTTCCATTATAGAAAATACGAAATAGAGCAAACGGTAATTTTTCATAAAATATTTTGAACATTTTCTTTGCTTTAATAGCTTATAAACATAATCGATAACAATTTTTTGAGTTCACATTTTATTTGTTTCCTTTTCCCTTTAAAAAAATTCTTTAAAACATTACTTTTCATTTGTTATTGTAATTTGGAATATTATTCTCTATTTAAAAATTCAATAAAAAAAAACCTTATGTTGACAGGTAATTTAAATGAAAATTTTAATAAAATAAATAATGCAGAAAATAGGAAAATAAATACTATAAAAAAGTTATATAATTTACATACACGTATTAGCTTGGAAAATTGATAAAAAAAAAAAAATACTTCGGAAGTTAAACAGGAAAATAAGTTGGTTCTTCGGTTCTCTCCAATGAGCACCCCCCCCCCCCCCCCCCCCCCCAAAAAAAATTACTATGCACAATGAGAAAGTGGGAGAATGTTTAGTACTTATTTTCTCAATTATAAATAAAATGGAGGCTAAAATGTCCTCTTTTTTCTTCAAACAGTTCCATGTAATCAAATTGCATTGGATATTGAACTTATTCCTTTCTTAATGGGCCAAAGTAATTGATGTACAACCCACTTTTTTTTACAGGCCTTGTACTATTTTCAACATTTATTTTTTATAAGGTCCAGACATATAATTGATGATTGCCCTGGCCCAGATGACTGCCCTAACCTACGGACTTGCTGGTCTTGTTCTTGTGCCGGTCCTGCTACTATGTATTTTTTTATTATAAGAAAAAATAAGAAAAACAAAGAAAGAGAAGAGGAACAGTTTAAATCCATCACCGCCTCATTCTCAAGTGTGTATGAAAATAAAAGAATGAAAAGGTTAAAGGTAAAAATAATTCTTCACAGAAATTTTGTGTTTTGATGTGTTCGTCTCATTCTTCTCCCTATCATGTTCTCTCGCACTCTTCCATGAGAAACAAAAGATTAATCTCTTTCTTTTATTTGTTCATTTCATGACTGATATGCATCTCCGGAACAATTCTATATATGTGTTCTTCCTCTCCAAAAACAAGAAGATAAATTATGTCTCTTTTTTTTTTTTTTTTTTGAGGGAGTCGCTTGCTTAATTTTCTTAATAGGATAGACTCATATGTCATCACCTATATTTTTAAAACAAGAAGATGATTTATGTCTCTTCTCTCTCTTTTTTTTTGAGGGAGTCACTTGCTTAGTTTTCTTAATAGGATAGACTCATACGTCATCACCTAATATTATACCACTAGACCCTTCTAGTGGTGGTCACTTCTCTCTCTTTGGATTGTTTATTTTGGTTTTGATATTGGTTCGTGAAAACAAATCCTCTCTAACCTCTTGAATCAATTCAATAACAATCCATAATTCCAACATATTTATCCTCATACGGATTCTAAACGATGCATTGAAATGTATGATTCCAAGAAATCCTATTCCATGAAATATAATTTCAAGACATGTGTTATTGATATGTTTAGTTTTGTGTATTCACTTCAAGGAATGTATAAGATCTTGATTTATTAATATTCCAAATTTGACAAATTTATTAGATCAACAAATTAATGAGGAAAAAAGTTTTCTTATAAAGATTTATTTTCTTATTTTTGCGTTGCCTCCTCATGGAACTGTGGAAAGCCACCAATTTTCGTGGCTATTATATTCCCACCAAATATTCCCATCGGCATCTCAGATGCTATTACTTTATTACCTAATGACATACCAAATGTAGAAATAAAATTCATCCTATTTGGATGCCTTGGCATACTCATTTAAACGAACGAACCAAATGACCCCTAAAGGATCTCTTAGTTTTGGGTTTGAATTCTCATTCATGTGACACTTGACTTTTTTTTATCAATATTAAAAATATTGGTACAGTTTTTAACAAGGTTGGAAATAGCGTTTAGCAGTTTGTAGCGTTTAGGTTATGTTATAGCGGGTAGCGAGTAGCGAATGCTATAGCGGACGATATAGCGGTTGTTATAATTTGTAGCGGATAATATTATTAAGTATCATCAAGAGAAAATACATTCTTTTGTAAAAGGAGAGTGATTGTTTGGCTTATTATTAATCAAAAAATATTGTAATTGTATTATTTCTTTATTAAATAAATTCTTAAATTTAAACATCTTATTTTTTAAATTGAAAAGAGACTATTTAGAGCTAAAAATATATAGCAGAAATAAAAGCACAACGTGCAGCGTTTAGCCGCTGACGCGTAGCGTTTCGTGCTGTAGTGACTCTATGTTGGGAAATCCATAGCCATGTACATTACATGCGCAGCGGAACCTATGGATTTAACCCGCCCTAAGATCATCGTTAAGGGAATAAAAATACGAGATTAACTATTAAACTTTATACCTCGGATCTTCCTGATCCGCGAGACGAAGAACGGATGTAGGTCTGAACTTTTCTGACGTGCAACCTTCTTCTTCTTGAAGCTCGACTCTAACGAACTCCTTGCTTCTCCTAGAGTAGATCGCTCGCCAGTCTTCAAAGCAGAAGACCTCTACTCGTATCCACGTCGAACTGCAGACGCACGGAATAACCGGACTCGGCTAGATGAGTCTGGAAATAACTCAAAACTCTCTCTCTCTCTCTCTCTCTCTCTCTCTCTCTCTCTCTCTCTATTTCTGCGTATGACGGCTTTCTAAAGCTTGAGAATTGTCTGTCTAATAGAGAGGCACTGCCCTTCTATTTATACTAGAGAGAGAGGCGAATGATTGCTCAGTTACCATAACTAAAAATCCTAATCTGAGCCTATTCCATTGCCAACGAAACTATTTCGTTGCCAACGGAATAGGTATTTCCATAACGGAAAACTTGGCAGCTAAGGTTATTACAGTTTCCATATCTGTTCCGTTGGAAACAGAACTATTTCGTTGCCAACGGAATGATACTGTTTTGTTCAATCAATTATCCAATAATTGATTATTTCCATGACTACGCATGTTAAATGAAATGATCAGCGATCATAAACCTATCTAAATAGACGTTTGCTTATTCCTTTTGTTCTACGATATATGTCTTGATCACAAGGCATAGAAGTATGTCATCCTTGAGTTTGATCAAAGTCTCTTTCATGATCGAGAATTAGACTGAGTAAATACAAAATGATATTAACAACACATGTTAATTCATTTTGAGCATGGCCATGCATTTTCTTCAGTCCTAGTTCATTAGGGGTCTAGAGATATCTCTCTGTTGATGAGAGGATCAAATTCCATCTTGGTCACTCACATTCCTCGTCATGATTCAGTGCATACCTAATGATAACCCTAATGATCATCCCATTACGGATGACGTAGGATCATATTAAAGTATGCAGTTCCACATACATGAATCCATGGTGTCCTCAGGTCGTAAGAACAAGCACACTATTCATATGAGAATCACTAATGACATATACCATGTATATTCTCATAGTGTGGTCAGTCCAGTACGTGTTGTCTAACACGTACCTATATTCCAGACTTGACATCTCTATGTCCATAATGAGCAGAACATGATCATCCAGCCTGCGAATATACTAGTATGGATATGTAGCTTCTTACCTGAAGTATGTTTATCTCTATAAACATCCTACATATCACTAGGGACAGTTTAGAATGTCATTCGTTTGTTCACAGTTCTACTATCAGAATCACATATTCTGATGACGTGAGACCGAAGTGTCATTCATGGTTGATATAAGATATGTAAATTTACATTCACAACCCATACACACAGATATATAAGGAACAATCTTTATTGAATAAATAATAATGTCTTAGTACATAATCCATTTCCTAGCACAAATAGATTTGGCCTAGGGCACTAATCCTACACTCTATAACACACTATTTGCAACTATGATTTTTAATAATATATCTTTTTTTTAATTTTCACTGAATTTGCTTTTTGTTAGTGATAAAAAAACATAACTCAGTGTATACACTTTAACTAGTGTTATATTACTAATAATGTACCACCACTTTGATAATCTAGTGGTATGAAACTAGTCCACCTTTCCATATGTGAGGGGATCGAAAGCAGAATTTTAGAGAGTTTTTTAGAGAGATTTTCATATAGGTTTATATATGGCCTCTCAGTGTGTGAATGTGCGTGCTTGTGTTATGTATGCCTACAGACTATTGTAAAAAAATATTATTAATAATGTAACATTATGATGATAAATTATTCATAACTGAAAAAATCATTATGGTAACACCATGGTACCGATATTTCTTATAGATATTGGTAACCCTTTGTCATTGTTTTCATTCTTTTTTCTCATCTTTTTTTGATGCACATCACCTATTTTCCCTATGCCGTCCCGATCAAGAAATTTATTAGTTTTTCCAAGTCCATTGATATTCTACGGCAATAATTAGTTTTTGTAAAAGGTAAAAAATAATTAGTTAGAATGTTAGATTGATGTTTCATGTTCAATCTCGATTTCGTAAGAACCATCACATCATCATTTGTTTTCTGAATTTCATTAACATTATATGACAATCTTGACGAGCTTATTAGTACTGCATGATGTGATTGATTGAATTAACATTTCTTAATATATCATTGATTTCTCGTGAGCTATGGTTCTCCCTTTCAATGGTACTATGTGACGATTGTTACAATAACATTATATGATTTGTTGCGTTAATGTTTCTTATTTATCTCTAATTTTGTGAGAGTTACCGCCATCCCATGTTGGTTCTCGAGTAGGGGACTGGAGGTCACAATCGTAAGATAGGCTAGGGTTCTTCTGAGACTAGGCGTTCGAAACATCATTAAGGTCATGTGATAGACCTTCCGAAACGGCCCATCACTCTCACGGGCATACTAACCCTCCTCATCTGAAGTCCCTACAAGTGGTTTATACGAGGGACCTTATTGCTTATGATCGCGAGTGCCTCTGTTCCTGTCCATGTGAGTATATAGTCTACACGAAGTAAAGGGCCCTGGTTTGGTCTACCACCTAAGTTTATGATTTTTTTTGATTTTGCACATTAAATTTTTAAACTAAGCTAAAATGTAAAGAAAATTAAAAAAAAGAAATAAATAAAAAGATGCAGAATGCATGCAGGAATATTCTCCCTCCCAAACTTAAATTTGGCACTATCCCGGTGGACTTCGCTATCTACTGATAAAACTTAAAAATGAGAGTAAGAACTCATTACCGTCACCTAGAAGAAGGCTGGAGATGGTGGTCCATGTCGGCTGTTGGACCGATGTCCTACCTAATTGGTTCGCTGTATCGGTCAGGATCTTCTAGTCCATGTCTTACCAGTCTTTTTTCGAACATGAAGTCGAATGTCATTTTTTTTTTCAAAAAAGAAGAATGGGTAAATTTTGCTATAGATGACCCAACTTTTCATTTTGTCCAAATTGATCGTTCAACTTTTAATTGCCTCGAAATCACTAAACTTTTAATTTATCCAAATCAATTCACTCAATCCAACTTCTATCCATTATTTAACGGAATAATCACATGAGATCCATGTAATATGCCATGTAACCAGCCAAGTCAGCATTCATATTTGATTTATAATATTTTTTCTTTTCTTGAAAATAATTTTGATGAATTCGATTTATTCATCATTTTTATAAACCACATATAATATGATGACGTGGCAAATAACATGACTCTCTATAGGAATGTCATATCACAACTCCGTTAAATAATTTATGAAAGTTCGAAGAAGTGACTCGATTTGGACCAATTAAAAATTGACTTAAAGGTGATTATTGAAAGTTTGAGTGACCTATTTGAACAAAATAGAAAATCGAGTGAGAGCTTGTGAAATTTATCCAAGAAAAATAAATTATTTTTAATTAAATCTTGTATTGATTCTACTAAAATTTCCGGAGTGAATTCTCTTGAATTTTCTTTATTTTTTGAGCTCCAACTTTGCACGATCTTAACTTGTATATTTCTCTCGCTGCAATATGTGAAGAAAAAAAAAATTTAATTAATAACTGAAGAGATAAGATGATCTATTGATTTGAAGAATCAAGATGCAAAGTTAGATTGAGATAATGAAGCAGTTACTGTCAGTTGGGTTATTAGTAGGTCATTAATGTTCTTATTTCCACCTTTCACTAAGTTATCATTAGTATGACTTCTTTTTTTGTATTACTTCATCTTGTTACGTGTTTTTATAAAGTTAGATGTCGAATATTTTACAAAGAATTTTTGAAGCGAATGTTAGTAAATAATATAATAATATTTTTCTATACTATGAGTCAATTCAAATCTTATTTTGATTTTACCTAAATTTCAATTCCATCCACTTATATTAAGACAAACAATATAATTAAGATTTTACACGAGTATTATCTTAGTATTTCTTAATTCTGCTGGGTATGTATGAACCGTATGATCGTTAATTTCGGGTTTTGCAGGGTATACACAAAATTCGCCCCCAAAAATAAATATGGGCTATGATCCGGCCCGGTAGGCCATTTATATTGTGACATCACATCTCAGCCTCCATTTTATTCTCTAAATCGAAGCCCATTGCTTAAACTTAAATCATCCTCACTCGTATTCGTTGTTTCTTCCCCATTGAGCTTCAGTTATATCGACGGAGAATCGATAGACAAAGGCAGAGACGGTGCGTTATTTTGCTTGGATACAGGTTAGTTATTATTATTATGAATTGATTAGCAGGCATTTAGGATCTCTGACGATTCCTATCATTTTTTCTTCGTTTTCAATTGTGTAATGGTGTCTTTATCTAGGTTTCGGTTCATTCTAGAAAAAAAAAAAAATCTCATTTAGGCTCTCGTTGATTCTTTAAACTTGTTTTCAATTGATTCTTGGAGCTCAAAATATAAGTGATATTTAGCAATATTGACGGTTTAGGCCTTATCTGGTACTCATAATTCATCTCTACTGTTTGCATCCTTTTGATCCCAATTTAATTTATTTATTTATTCACTGTTTTCTGTTTGTTTATTTGGTTATTGAGGTTTAGTTAGAATATTTGAGAGCTTACATAAGTCTTACTGGTAAAATTTCGCTTGATGGACGAAATTGAAATGTTTGATATGTTTACGAATGTAATATGTATTTGATTGGAAGTTCTAAATTTTATGCTTTTTGTTTCCCACTTTCATCAGAGAATAGTTTGAAGTACTTGGTCAAATATAACAGACTTCAGTGGGGCAAATTTACAGAGAAAAAAAATGTTTAAACATTTAATCTGCCAAGCATGGAATAAACAAACTTGTTCTTCTAATTTCGGAAATTCCGCCGTCTTATTTCTGAAAAGAGGATTTCATGATGGCCAGGTAAAATTGTATAAAATCACTAAACTTAATTCAACAAAAAAATTTTCAATCCATTTTATTGTGCGTATATTGAGGCTAAATTGGATCAAACTGAAAAATTGAGATTCAGAGGCACAATTTAGTTCTAATTGGGGGCTAAACTGGTCCAGATCTTGTCTCAAATCACATGATAGTTTCTTAATATAAATTTCCCCAATTAATTTTCTTCCATTATTTTTTCATTCTTCTAGATTCTAAGCTCGTCAAGAAGCTTTTTCGGAGTAGAAGACTTCCTGGACGACGACAACAGCCGTCCATACACCTACAAAAAGGAAAAAAGACCAAAAAACCCTCCAAAACACGTGTCCTTCAAGAGCCGCATGATCGCCTACATGGAGCCCTTCACTCTCGACGTTTTCATCTCAAAGCGTTTCGTCTCAGCTTCAGTGACCCATCAGGTCACTTGCAAGCAGGTCGCCGTGGCCGGCACGAATTCGAAGGATATAAAAGCGGTGTTGAAAAGCCGGTCTGATATTCCTGCTTGCTTGTCGGTCGGGCGGTTTTTGGCTGAGAGAGTTAAGGAAGCGGATGTTTATGCGTGTAGTTACACGCCTAGAGAGAGAGACAGGTTTGAGGGGAAGATTAGGGCAGTCGTTCAGTCGTTGATTGATAATGGGATTGATGTGAAGGTTTATGTCGATTAGGTTGTTAATGGTGGGGTTTGAATAAATGTGATATTTTGATAACTTATGAGGATGTAATATGCTCTATGTTTTAGTGTCTCTATGTTTTTGTGAGTGATTTTATTTGTTTAGTCCTTGATTTTTTTTTAATTCACAGAAGATGGTTCGCTTTCGGTTTATATGCATGCCAGTTGTCTTAATTTTTTATAGTTATTCTTGGATATAATGATATTTGAGTTCTGTTGGTCGTCCGGTCAGGTCAGATTAGGGTTCAAATTTCTAGTCATATCTGAACTTGAGACCGGTCAGATTAGGGTTCAAAATTCTAGTCATATCTGAACTTGATAGAGTATTAGATATAGGATTAGTTGTCAATTAGAATTTGTACCCTTAAGATAATCAACGGTTGGATTTAATCTAACGGCTAGTTATTGTATGGTTAGGATTAAGTCTTAGGCTTATAAATAGCTCTTGTAATCTCCTCAATTAAGCAAGAAAATACAATCACTCATTTCCTCTCTCTTCGTCTATTCCCTTCCTCTATTCTCTCTACATCTCAACATGGTATTAAAGCCTCATAACTTCTGAAAACAAAATCCACCCTTTTTTTTTTACCTCAAGATCCTCTCTTTCTCCTTCCAAGAAGTTTTCTTTCTTCAAATTCTTTCTCAAGATCCTCTCTTTCTTCGTTCTTCAACAAGAATTTAACAAGAAATTGTCAAAATTTCTTTCAAGAAGCCTTCTTTCTTCAAATAAATCAAAAAAATTCCATTTCTTTTCTCACCTCTATTTTCCAATAAAAAAAATACCTCTTAAAACCTCTGACTTTATCTTTCAATTTCCTTTCTAAATCCATTGAATTCCACTGAATTCACCTCTTAACTCTAAAAACAATCTCTCAAGAACCAAAATTCTTTAAAGAAACAACAAAGATTCAATTTGCCTCAGAAAAACCCTCTTCTTTAAAGAATCAAGGGAGCAAACCCAAATTGGTTTCACCTCTACCTTGAATCTATTAGAGAATCATCATTCACATTATCATGGAACTTCAAGAAGCTATTCCAACTCTTCATTCAACAAAACTCAGGTTTCTTCAACCTTCTTTTCTCTTTTCTGTCAAATGGCCCCTACATCTTCCAATTCCCAAACCACAAACACAAACCTGAGCTCTCTGGACACTAGTACAAGACTAGTTACTTTTAATCATCAATTAGCAACAAAAATTAGATGATAATTACTTCCTAATTTGATGGTCGTAGATTGGGTGATTTCTTAGATTTCTCAATTCAGCCTCCCCAAAAACAATCAACAACATCAACACAACCAACAATACCACTGAAACCATACCAAATCAAGCTCACCTCACCTGGCAAAGGTAAGATAAACTCATTCTTGGCTCGATTATATCTTCTGTTACTGAAGCTGTTGTAGCTTAGTTAATCAGCTACACAACCAGTGCAGCAGTATGGACTGCACTCAATCAATGCTACCAGTCAACTTCAAAAGCGAGAAGACACGAGCTCAAACACCAACTTCAAAACACGAAACAATTGGGTCTTACTTGCTCGGAGTTCCTGAGCAGGATGAAATACACAACTGACGAACTCGCGGCCATTGGTTGTCCCGTGCAAGACGAGGACCTGGTGGATTACTGCCTCAATGGCTTAGGGCCTACATACGAGAGTTTTGTGATGGCGATCAATCAAATCGTCGTTCCCCGAATTTTCCGGTCGTCTCCTCAGCCATGAGCAAACCCTAGCACGAAATCGCCAAATCTCCATTAATTTCGCCATCTCTACTTCTTCGAGTTTTAGCGGCGCCTCGAATGTATTGAGCTTCCAAGGACTCGGTCTACAACTTCAAAATACACTGGCCGGTTATAATTCTGTTAATGGGCCTTATACCCATGGGCCAAATTCTCATGGGTCTAATTTTATGGGCTCCACTCAATATTCTCACCCAACTGGGTCATTTCAGCCTCAATATTCAACTTGGCCCATCTCAATCCTCCATTTTAGGTCCCATTCCAAATCAACAAAGTCTCGAAGCACTTGCCACCCAATTTATCAAAACTCGGTTTTCTAATAATCGGAGAAACGATAAAAAACGTGACAAACATAATACCAATAATAATAATAAAAAGAGAAAAGTCCATTTTTGCCCTTCAACTATTGAATTAGCTCATTTTTGGTCCCTCAACTTTCTATTGGTCCAATTTTAGTCCCTCAATTATTCAATAAGTGCATTTTTTTGTCCTTTCATCCGTTAAGTGCTTATGTGTCCGTTAAATTTGACACGTAAGCAATGACGTGACATTAGTAACGTGACAAATGTTTGAAAAAAATAAAAAAAATCATTAATTCCCCTCTTTTCTTAAAACATTATTTTTATTCAAAAATATATATATTTTATGCATAATAATAATAATAATAATAATAATAATTGTAAAAAGGTGCGTTGTCAAATTTGCAAAATTCCTGGTCACACTTCTGAGATATGTCGTTGGCGCAATCAAAACAACCAACCTCAAGCCAACACGGTCTATATCTAAATCTTGGCCAAACTTATTTTAATTCTTCTACACATGATTTAAAACTTAATAATGTCTTACATGTCCCTCAAATAACTAAGAACCTAATAAGCATTTCTCAATTCATAAAAGATAATCAAGTTATTATTGAATTTAATCCATCTTCTTGTCTTATTAAGGACCTAGTAACTAGAACCACTCTTCTCAAGGCTACCTTAGATAACGGATTGTACCGATTACCCTCTATTCTTCACAAGCAACATTTCACCTTCTTTGGAGTCAAGGGGCCCGCCAAAGTTTGGCACCAACGATTACGCCACATTTCATCTAGTGTTATTAGGAATTTAATTTTGTAAAATAAACTTAGTACATTCTGATGTATGGGGCCTTCTCCAGTTACTTCAAACTCTGGTGTTCGTTACTTTGTAATTTTTATTGATGATTTTTCGTGTTTTACTTGGGTTTATTTGTTCTCTTCTAAATCACAAGTACTACAAATCTTTGCCCTCTTCAAAGAAAGGATTGAGAACCTTCTCTCTCGATCAATTAAGACGTTCCAAACAGATGGCGGCACAGAGTTTCTGCCAATCAGATGAATGTTTCCCTCCATCACGCATATAACCTTCTGCCCACATACCCCGGAACAAAATGGACGTGCTGAACAAAAACACCATCACATTGTTGACTTCGCCCTCTCCACCATGGCCTTAGCTTCCATTCCTCAACTTTATTGGGATAATATCTTCTATAGTATTGTTCATCTCATAAACAACATTCCAAACACAAACTCTCCACAATCCTCTCCATACCAGATTCTTTCACAAAGAACCTGATTATTCCCTCCTTCGAATCCTTGGATGTCGATGATTTCCCAACACAAGGCCATACAACTCGCACAAGCTCGAACTCCGCTCTATGCCTTGTGTCTTTCTCGGTTATTCTCCTTTGAAGGAATGGATTAGACTAGAAATTAGATTATGAGAAATACGTTTATTCACTTCATATATGAATGAGTGTATGGGTCATTGACATATTCACATATATTAATTCGACCATGAATGACACTTCGGGTTCATGTTATCAGAATTCGTGATTCTGATAGTAGAATTATGAACCAATGAATGACATTCTAAATCATCCCTAGTGATATGTAGGATGTTTATAGAGATAAACATACTTCAAGCAAGAAGCTACATATCCACACTAGTATATTCATAGACTGGATGATCATGTTCTGCTGATCATGGATATAGAGATGTCATGTCTGTAATATAGGTACGTGCTAGAGACCACGTACTGGACTGACCACACTATGAGAATATGCATGGTACATGTCATTAGTGATTGTCATTTGAATAGTGTACTTGTTCCTACGATCTGAGGTCACCATGGATTTCAGTATGTGGAACTGTATATTTTGATATAATCCTACGTCATCCTTAACCGGATGACTATCAGGGTTATCATTAGGTATGCACTGAATCATGACGAGAAATATGAGTGACCAAGATAGGGATTTGTTCTCCTCATCACGAGGGAGATATCTCTGGGCCCTTGATGAACTAGGACTGAAGAAAATGTATGGCCATGCCCAAAATGGAATGACAAAGAGTTGTTAATATCATTTTGAATTTATTTAGTCTAATTCTTGATCAAGAAAGAGACTTTGATCAAACTCAAAGATAACATGTTTCTATGCCTTGTGATCAAGACATATATCATAGAACAAAAGGAATAAGTAAATGTCTATTCAGATAGGTCAATGATCGCAGATCATTTCATTTAACATGGGTAGTCATGGCGTCAGTCTAGAGGTAACTCATGACTTATGGTTTTTAGAAGATTGTTGCCAGCGTTAAATGAAACCTACACTGTCATACAATAAACTCCACTCTATTGAGATGAAAATACCTCAAAACATTTAGACATGTGATGTATAAATTGGTGAAAGAAATAATCAATCATTAGATGATTGATTGTGCAAAACAACACACTTCCGTTCTGAACGGAAGGTGTCAGTTTCTTGGTAGCCAGGATTTTCACAGTTTTAGAAATACAGTTCCGTTCTGAATGGTACAGGTTCTGTTTAGAATGGAATGGCGTAGGAAAATTAGGTTTTCAATTATGAAAACTGAGCAATCTTTCGCCTTCCTCTCTAGTATAAATAGAGGGGAAGCCTTCATCTATTTTACGCAAAATTTAAGCCTTAGAGGCAGATGTTATACTCAAATAGAGAGAGAGTTTTGTGAGGTTATTTTCGGAAAGTATTTCCGGACTCTTCTAGCGGAGTCCAGCAATTTCGTTTGTCCGAATTTCGCGTGGATACGAGTACAGGTTCTCTATCTTGAGGACTAGCGAGTGATCGTTCTTTCATCCCTAGGAGAAGTAAGGAGGTTTGCGAGTTGAGCATCAGAAGCAAGGATGGAGAAGGTTGCAAGATGGAAGTTTGTTCAGACCTTCATCCGCTTCTCTCTCCCGAATTAGGAAGATCCGAGGTATAAATTTAAATAGCTAATCTCGTATCTTTATGTCCTTATCAATGATCTTGGGGAGGGTTGAACCCATATGTTCCGCTGTGCATGTATCGTACATGGCTACGGGTTACCCAACAGTGGCATCAGAGCGTTAGTTAAGGAAAAAATCATCAATTATATTTAAAGTTTATTAAATTATAGTAAAATAAATTTTAGGATTTTAAAAATATTATTTCAAAACATCACGAAAATAGTTTCTAGGAATATAATATTAGATATTACGATTTCTTAGAATAAAAAAATAGTTTTTCGGAATCAGTTTTGCAAATGGAACTAAAACAAAAGGAAAGAGGATTTTTCAACACTGTCTCATTCATAACGAATCAGTTCTGTTCCGAACGGAACAACGCTGAAATTCGCTAAAACTCTAATTTTTATTTTACAAGGAATTTGAATATAAATAGTATGAGCCTTAGATCTGTGATTGTTCTGTGATGTAATCTTGGTGTGTTAATATTTTTAATTTTATTTTAATATCTATGGCAACCTGTAAGTTGTCCAAAGTTATAATTTATTTTTCTAGCAATAAGATAGTTGTTAGGATAGATATTATATAACGGCTACAAAACGAGACGAGGATCTTAGCGCAATCTTTAGAAGATTGCATTGGATCATCGCGCACACACAACGAAGGATTCATTGAAGATTTCAGCGACCATCTGAACATAGATCTAGGTCTAGGAACCTCATGATCGTTCATGAGGAATAGGCTCATACTACATTTAACTTAGTTTCTGTGATGTTTATATTTATAAATCTAAACAAAATTCTTCATAATATTAAGTAACGAGGTACCTCCTATGTCCCTGAAACCCCCGTACTCATACAATTTTCCTCATAGGTCATGCCGGAGCTGAGCATATGGGGGATTGTCTTTGGAAAGGGGCACACGGAAAGTAGTAACCTGCATGGGTCATGCCCGGGCTGAGTATGCTGGGGACTGTTTTGCCGATACTCATACATGGTTAAACTTAACTGAGCAAGCAAATCAGATTTGGACTCAGGGCACAAGATGGGATAACACATCGTGATCGCTCGCTAATCTCCAAAGTAGGAGACCTCTACTCATATCCACACGAACTTCAGATAGACGGAAATAGAGGGGGCATGCCCCTCTATTTATACTAGACGAGTCCGGAAATACCTTCCGAAATTACCCTCACAAGACTCTCTCTCTCTCTCTTGGCATTACGGCTGCCTCTAAGGCTTCTAATTGTGTGTCTAATAGAGGGGGCATGCCCCTCTATTTATACTAGAGAGAGGGATGAAAGAATGACAAGTTTCGATAAGGAAACCCTTCCAGCCTACAGAGTTCCGGTCGGCCGGAACAATTTCAGCTTTTGTAAAATTTAGATTCGGTCAACCGGAACTTGTGTTCCGGTCGGCCGGAACAATTTCAGCCTTTGTAAAATTTCAGCATCTAATGCTTTATTCTTTCACCAATTTATACATCACATGTATAACTGTTTTTGAGGTATTTTCTTCCCGTCCGAATGGAGTTCATTGTGTGACCATGTAGGTTCCATTTAACGCTGGCAACGATCTTCTAAAGACCGTAAGTCGTGAGTAACCTCTAGACTGATGTCATGACTACCCATGTTAAATGAAATGATCAGCAATCATAAACCTATCTGAATAGACGTTTGTTTATTCCTTTTGTTCTACGATATATGTCTTGATCACAAGGCACGGTAATATGTCATCCTTGAGTTTGATCAAAGTCTCTTTCCTGATCGAGAATTAGACTGAACAAATACAAAATGATATTAACAACACATGTTAATCCATTTTGAGCATGGCCATGCATTTCCTTCAGTCCTAGTTCATTAGGGGGCCCAGAGATATCTCCCTCATGATGAGAGGAACAAATTCCATCTTGGTCACTCATATTCCTCGTCATGATTCAGTGCATACCTAATGATGACCCTAATGATCATCCCGTTACGGATGATGTAAGATCATATTAAAGTATGCAGTTCCTCATACACGAATCCATGGTGACCTTAGGTCGTACGAACAAGCACACTATTCATATGAGAATCATTAATGACATATACCATGCATATTCTCATAGTGTGGTCAGTCCAGTACGTGTTCTCTAACACGTGCCTATATTCCAGACTTGACATCCCTATGTCCATGATCAGCAGAACATGATCATCCAGTCTACGAATATACTAGTGTAGATATGTAGCTTCTTACCTGAAGTATGTTTATCTCTATAAACATCCCACATATCACTAGGGACAGTTTAGAATGTCATTCGTTGGCTCACAGTTCTACTATCAGAATCACGTATTCTGATGACGTGAACCCGAAGTGTCATTCATGGTCGATCTAATATATGTAAATATATTAGTCACCCATACACTCAATCATATATGAACTAAATAAACGTGTTTCTCATAATCTAATCTCTAGTCCAACAGTTTGGCCTAGGGCATAATTCCTTCAGTTTCATCATGAGTCAAGATCCATATTTCATTGAGCACTAAAGGCGCTCCGTCACAAACCTTAGTGCTCAACTATTTAGGTAGGAACACTTTCCAATTGCGTCGTATACAACTCTTGTCTTTTATCGAATGAGCAAAATTTTGAACTCATTCTACAAGTTTCATATGCAATATAAAGTTTATTTAAAATTAGAATTGTCCTAATTTTGTTTCATATATTGTACTCCCACTATTTTCTTCAAATCAATCACCTTCAGTAATATTGATTCGGAAACTTTCAACTGAATGAAGTTTCTGTTGGGGAACCCGTAGCCATGTACGTTACATGTGCAGCGGAACCTACGGGTCCAACCCGCCCTAGGATCATCGTCAAGGAAATAAAAGTACGAGATTAACTATTAAAATTTATACCTCGGATCTTCCTGATTCACGAGACGAAGAATGGATGTAGGTCTGAACTATTCTGACTGGCAACCTTCTCCTTCCTGAAGCCCGACTCCACGAACCTCCTTGCTCTTTCTAGGGATAGGGATGAAGAATTACGATCTATCCTTGAGAATGATAAGCTCGATAGCACAAACTGCCCTTAATGGTTCAGGACCCTGAGAATTGTTCTCAAGAGTGAAGGAAAGTTGTATGTCCTTGAGACACCCATCCCAAATCCACCACCTTCAACCACTGTAAATCGGGTAAAACCGTCGTTTATATTTCACACAATTTAGCGAAATAATTTATATTTTCCTATTATTCAATTTATGAGTATGAGCGGTAAATGAGTTTAGGGGTCGAACACAAGGAGGTGTGGTCTCAAGAATTAACTAATCTCAATGATTTATCTCTACTGTAAAATCGTTTAGTTCATGGTTTATTAGGTAAATTTCCAAGTTTAAATTTAATTTTCAGTTTTGTTTCAAGAATTCAGCGCGTCACACTTTAGTGTTTTAATTCGTAACTAGACCAAATAAACTCCGAATCCATCACATGAGATACCGTTGGAAACTAGAAAAAGAGATCTAAGATATGATTCTTTACTGTTATTATTATTTTATTCAAGAATTTCGAGATATTTGCAGATCAGTTCAGAACTTACTTCAATTTCGAAACCGGTTCAGCAGTAACTTCAGAAAATTGTAGAAAAATCACCATGGCTTGACAAATCCCAAAATATTTATAGAAATTCAATGATCAAGTTATGGATTAGCTGTAAAAATGTGGTACAACTTTGTATAGTATTTTGAGATTTATAATGAAAACACAGATCTGGATCAGAAACTGGATCTGACAGACCAGTACTTACGAAAGTTGTAATATCTCCTGATCTGTCTTAACAACTACTATTTTAAAATTCAGATTTAGATTCTACACTTTGAAATACTTTAATTAGGATAATTTTTGTATTTTTATTATTTTTTTTTATATTTTTAAAAATTCAGAAGAAAAAAAACAGTAAATCTGGACAGAAAGGTCAAAAACAGAACAATTACAAATTTAGAAAATTAATATCTCACAAATTGTAAATCAAAATTGAGAAAAATTTGGTTTGAAAATTATCTAATAAATGAGAACTAAATTTTAAAAATATTTATTTAATTTTTCAGATCTGAATTAAACACGAAATTAGAGTGAAAATACTAAAAAAAACAGAGAAGAAACAGCAGCAAAACAGAAACTGGATTTATAGGAAATTTATGTGATGTAACAATCATTAATCACGTAAGGTATAATTCTACAGATTTAGATGATGGATTTGAGCAATCTAAGTTAAGATTTACTCAAGAAATTGATTCAGGTACTAGTTCATCCCAAAACAGCCATTTCAAAACAAAACTTGAATTAAATCAATCACAACTCCAAATTAATCACACAAAATACTAAGCTAAGAATTCTAAATAATTAACAAGTCAATAAACCCTGGATTTAATAGGTCAATTGATGAAAAATACTAAGCTAAATAATTTTCTCCAATTTATTCAAAAATTTGTGTGTTCATGACTATTCATCAAAATTCAGCAAAATTACAAGATATTAAAGCAAGATTTCATGTATACAACTCATAAATTCCCTCCCTATTTAAATCTACTCACACATATTCACAACAACAAGAATTTGACAAAATTTCATCATGATTATTACAAAATTGAGTTCTTGTGATGTAAAATTCAAATCAAGATATTAAAAGAGAATTGAACTAAACGGAGAGTTGGAGGACCATCCGGTATCTCCCTTGAGTCGATTTGAACCCCCAATTGCTCCTTGATTCAAGCTAGAATTGACTGATTCGAATTTCACCCAAATCAACCTCAATTTGCTCGATTTCACTCAAAAACGAAAATTAGAGCTCAAAAAGCTTTGAGACTCAACAATGGTGGTTCTAGAGGTAGAAGAAGAAGAATGGAGAGTGGTGTATAAGTTAAGGAGAGTTTGGGAATGAGTGAATTTCAGTTTGGGGCCTTGAGGTGCCTTATATAGGGAGAAAAGGCTTGAGAAAGTGAAGCTCTGTTTGATTAGTTCCGAAATTTGAGGGGCAAAAACGGGATTTTTTGTTGATCCAGATCTGATCATATGGATGAAAAGAAGCTACGGTTCGAATTTGAGGAGTTTTCGTTGAAAAATGAGGGAGATATTTGGATTTGAAGTTGCTGAATTTTTCCTCTGTTTTTGGCGGAAAAGGCTTCAGATCGGATCTGAGTTTGAACCGCGAGTGGTTACGCTGAAAAGTGGTTTCCTTTGCTGATCCTCTATGGTGAAATGGTTCGTTGATTGAGTGAAACGAGTCGCTAATTGAGTGAAAAAAAAAATATCGTGCGCTGTTCTTTATTTGGCGCTGAGTTTGATCTAAGTTCAATGCCATTTTGTTTCTTAGTCCATTTCCGTTACATTTCAAATCAGATTATGATCTTCCTCTACACTTCACCTCACCACAAATTTTCAGTCCAGACATCTTGTCCTCGTTGTCACGAACCCACAGAGCTTTGAAACGCTGAAATTGGTTGAGATCGAATTTGAGCCAAAAGAAGAGCTTCACTTTTCCGCCAGCTCCGAGAAGCAGTGACATTTCGAACTCAAACTTATAATCAGAGATTCTCAAAACGGCCAATTGGAAACTCTTCCAAACTTCCTCACGAAACTACAGCAACTTGAATGGGTGAAAAACATCAAGTAAAACTCGTGTTATGGTCGAAAAACGAATCTTCAGCCTCGTTCAGCTCCAGCAGCGTTAATTCTGTCATTTTCATCTAAAAAATCCGTTTTTCCTCAAACAATATCAAGATCAAACACTCAAGCACTCATCTACACTTCCATGAGATTGTTCATGTTGTCTTTCTGCCTCCAATTCCATTTGTAACTCACCAATTTTGCATGGTTACTGATTCAGTTTTTGACTTGGTTAAAACCGACAAGTCATTAGCCAAACTCTAAGCTCAAGTCCCTTTCGGATCAAATTGAGACTTCAAACAACTTTATAGTACCCCATATAAACTCTTTAAATCAATAAAATGTCATCTTGTTTGAGAAATTCGAACCAATTTGATTTGAACAAAATTTGACCGTTAAAGCTGGAATTTCTTGAACAGTTATTGGTACGACTTCGAACTCAAATATCACCTCTCAGTTCTTCATCATGTTCGGTGTTCTTGGTATTCATGGAAAGAGGAAAGATAGAAGAAGAGAATGAAATTGGTTTTGCATGAAAAGGAGGTCTGTGGTGTGAGTTATGGACTTGAGAAGTTTTAGCTCGAATTGAGTTATTTCAGCAACAATAGAATTTAATTTCATTGAATACTTACTTCAAACTCGATTATCTCACTCAACTCTTCATCACTTTTTGAGTTCCTTATATGGTTGGAAAGAGGGGAATAAGGAGAGGAGAATTGCTTTGGAATTATGACAAACCGAGGTCTGTGCAGGAAATGGTGAGCTCGAGAAGATGGCAGCTCGAAATTGGTTATTTTTGGGCTAAACAGTAATTTTTCACGTTTTCCAGCCATCGCCAGCATTTCTGGCTCCAATGGAGCTTACAGGTAGATCAGGCTCATTGAGACGAGTCATTTGACATTAAGCACGTCCAATTCTGGTAACTTCGAAATTTTCGCGATTTTTCGAGCGGGTGACTGGCTGTTGACTTTGACCAGTTTTACCAGTTTTCACTGATCATTTCTGAGCGTTCTAGGAGGTTTCTGATCGCGAGACTTACACTGTTAGATTCGTCTCATCGAGTTTGACCTATTTGACCAATTTCAGAAAAGTTGACTTTTGGTCAACTCAGCGATTTTGGACATTTGACTTGGGTTGACTTGGTTGTAAAAGGTTGTCGAATTGTTGTAAAGGTTTGGGGAAAATTTTGTAGAGTTTTTAGGGTTTTATTTGGCCATCCTTGGCCCATCATTTGCGTTTTGGTCCAATTCTTCATTTTATGGCATTTTTACATGTAAAATTACACAAAAACGTATTAAGAGGTTTCAAATTATGTTTTATGAATTATGAGCAGTTTTGATACATTTTATATGAATTATGATTGAATTTGTCATGATAAAAACCTTAAAAATGTGTATAAAAATACATATCACAACCGCTTCTGGAATCGATCGAGGCACTTATCAGAAGTGTATTGATGATTCTGATGAAGTAGCCTAGATGATGTTAGTAGGAATGAAGCCTAAGCTTCAGAAGTAAATATTTCTTATGGATGCCTATGATATGATCAAGGTGATTAAGAAATTATTTCGAAAGCAGGCTATAATCCAGCGCTACGAGGTCTCCAAGCTACTAATCAAGAGCAAGATGGTTTAGGGCTCATCTGTGGATACTCATGTATTCAAGATGAGAAGCCACATTGATTACTTAGAGAGACTTGGTTTGCAGTTGACTTAGTTCTTGGATCACTTCCTCCGAGCTTTAATTGGTTCATCAATGAATATCATAAGCGTCAGATGAAGAAGACGATCACAGAATTGCATAAGATGCTTAAATGGGCGGAAAAGAACATAGAGGCAAAAGTTGTCATTGATGCCCTCAGGATTGAAAGGGAAAGGGAGTTGTGAAGACAAGCCAGATGAGAGAGCTGGACCAAGAGCGAAAGCAAAGTGTTGCCTAAATCCGATGAATCCAAGGAAGTGATAGCATGCTCTATGCGTGATCACTAGAGAGGACGATGTAAGATATGTCAAGAAGAAGAATCAATGACTGCCATATTAGGTATTCTTCTTCCTAATTCTCTACTTGGATATTGGATATCCACTGTAGTTCTCACATTTTGAATGTGCAGGATATTACTCAGAAGTAGAATATTAACTAGAGGAGAAATCGACCTACGAGTGGGGAATGAAGCAAGAGTAGCTACGTTAGCTCTAGGATTTTATTGACTTTGCCATTGTGGACTTGTAATGAAATAAGTGTTATTTCTATATTAGCGTGAAAATGGTTGTAACATTTATTATAATTAAATTTTTCTATACAAAAGGGAATGACTTTTTCTATTTGAAATAATAACTTAGAAAATAACCATTATAAGCTAATAAATAAGTCCATTGATTTCCATGAAATATATTTCTTGCAGTGTCATCTAAGTTACAAATTAAGAATCGCATTTCTAAAATCCACCCTATGTGGAACGGTAGAGTCATTGGATCTAGGATTATTTGAGACGTGCGAATCTTATTTATCGAACAAGATGACAAGAATAGACAAGCTTCACAAAGTTGTGGAATTGTTTTATGACTTGTTGAGACTCGTACATATAGATGCACAAGAAACAACAAGCATGACCGCTAGAAAAAGGGATATCAATATTTCATATTAAATTATTTTAAGTAAAATGTATACGTAATGAAACGCAAAATCTTTGAAGTGTTCAAAGCATCTAAGAATGAAATACGAAATCACATTGACAAGATAATAAGAGCACTTCGATCGGATCGAGGTGGCAAGTATTTGAGTCAATAGTTTGACGATCATCTTAAAAAATTGTGAAAATGATTCACAATTAACTATACATGAAACATCTCACGACGTGTTCTGTGATCAAGACATATATCGCAGAACAAAATGAATACGTAAATGTCTATTCAGATAGGTAAATGATCGCTGATCATTTCATTTAACATGGATAGTCATGATGTCAGTCTAGAGGTCACTCATGACTTATAGTCTTTAGAAGATCGTTACCAGCATTACATGAAACCTACACGGTCGCACAATGAATTCCATTCATTTGGGATGAAAATATCTCAAAACATTTATGCATGTAATGTATAAATTGGTGAAAGAAATAATCAATCATTAGATGATTGATTGTTCAAAATAACGCACTTCCATTCTGAATGGTAGGTGTCAGTTTCTTGGCAGCCAGGTTTCGCAGTTTTGGAAACACAGTTCTGTTCTGAACGGAACAGGTTTTATTCAGAACGGAATGGCGCAGGAAAATTAGGTTTTCAGTTATAAAACTGAGCAATCTTTCGCCTCACTCTCTATTATAAATAGAGGGACAACTCCCCTCTATTTTACATACAATTCAAAACCTTAATGGCAGCCGTTATACACAAATAAAGAGGGAGTTTTTGGGGGTTATTTCGGAAAGTATTTCCAAACTATTCTAGCGGAGTCCGACAATTTCGTTTGTCTGAAGTTCGCGTGGATATGAGCTGATGTTTTTTTTTATCTTGAGGACTAGCAAGCGATCGTTCTTTATCCCTAGGAGAAGTAAGGAGGTTTGCGAGTCGAGCTTCAAAAGCAAGGAAGGAGAAGGTTGGAAGATGGAAGTTTGCTTAGACCTTCATCCGTTTCTCTTTCCTGAATCAGGAAGATCCGAGGTATAAATTTTAAATAGCTAATCTCATACCTTTATTTCCTTACCGATGATCCTAGGGAGAGTTGAATTCATAGGTTCCACTGCGCATGTATCGTACATGGCTATGGGTTCCCGAACATCCTTCTCATAAGGAATACAAATACTTTTATCTCCCCACAAATCGCCTATACATTAGTCGACAGATTGTGTTCGATGAAACCTATTTTCCCTTTCAACATCTCTTAACAAACCCATCATCCTCCGCTCCAAATACCTCACAACATACTACTCTCTCCATTCTTGAAAGTAACCCTCTTGAAAATAACCCTCCCATCGTAACACCATCCCTAAACAACACCTCACCACCATCTTCCGCATCCTTTCTTCCTGATCCACAACCATCTCAGCTAGTCAAGGCATTTATCCGCCAGTGAAGTAGATCTCGAACAAGCAATGCAACCAATCCCGAAAGAAAGGGAATCATAAGTGGAGTACTTCCCTCTCTTCGGAAGATAAAGGTACGAATATTTCTCATGGATGGAGAGCGCTGGTTGATGGTGAAGAAGATGCTCAGGCATGATTACTCGAACACACGATAACACTCGCAAAGCCAAGAAGCACACTGATTTTATCGCCTACACATCCACCAAACATCCTATTTCTATATCTTTACTTCCCGACGAGACTGAACCTATATGCTTTACAAACATGAACAAACACCCTAAATGGCACACTGCAATGGAGGAAGAATTTAATGCACTTCTTCAAAATAAGACCTTGATTTTAAATACCCATTTACATCATTTAGCAGCGCGAACAAATGCCATCTTTACCACCCAACTTCTCTCAAAATCTTGTCGGATGTAAATGGGTATTTAAAATCAAGAAAAACTCCGATGGCTCCATCCAACGTTACAAAGTTCGTCTTGTTGCTAAATAATATCATCAAGAAGAAGGTATCGACTATACTGAAATAGTCCAGTCGTCAAACCAACCACCATTCGTGTTCTACTTACCATTGCTCTCTCTCATTCCTCGCCTATCCGGCAACTCGATGTTAATAATTTCTTTCTCAATGGTGATCTCGAAGAGACGGTCTTCCTGCAACAACCACAGGCTTCTCTGACCCAACTAGGCCACACTATGTGTGCCAGCTTCACAAAGCACTTTACATCCTAAAACATCGCGTGTGGTTTCACAAAGTTAAAACCACTCTCACTGGTCTTGGCTTCACGAGATCGATTTCTGACCCCTCCATTTTCATTAGCAAGAGTGCCAATGACCTCACCTTCATCCTTGTGTACGTGGACGATATTATTATCACTCGGAACAACAACTTGATCATCCAAAATCTAATCAATGACCTTCACTCTCAATTCTCCTTCAAAGATCCTTGCCCACTTCGTTACTTCCTTGGAATTGAAGCCTACTACTTTCCCACTGGCATCTATCTTTCTCAACCTCAATATATCCTCAACCTCCTCCAAAAAGCAAAGATGGACGGCACAAAACCTTGCACCTCTCCTATACTTGTAGGGGAACTACTCTCCAAGCATGATGGCAAACCTATGGACAACCCCACTCTCTATCGCAGTATTATTGGGGACCTGTAATACGCCACCATCACTCGTCCTGAAATCTTGTTCGTCGACTATAAAGTCTCTCAATTCATGCATTCCCCGACTACCACACATTAGACTGCCGTTAAGCAAATTCCTCGCTAGCTCAAAGGAACACTTACACTCGGGCTACAATTGCGCCCTGTGAAATCCCTCTTCCTTCAGGCCTTCTCTGATGCGGATTGGGCAGGTTGTCTGGATGACCGACGATCAACCACCGGCTAGTGCATCTTCCTTGACCCAAATCTAATCTCGTGGAGTTCCAAGAAATAAGGACTAATATCTCGCTCTAATACCGAGGCCGAGTAAAGTAGCCTTGCCATGGCTACCCAAGAAATCATTTGGCTTCAATCCCTTCTATTCAACTTCACGTCCCTCAAACATGACCTCCTATCTTATGGTGCGATAACATTGGTGTTGCATACCTTACCCAAAACCCGGTGTTACACTCTCGCACTAAATACATCTGCATTAATTTTTATTTCTTTTGGGAACTAACCACATGCAAACAACTCCTTGTCCAATTCATCAACACCAAAGGTCATATCGCGGATGTTCTCACTAAAGGATTGTCTACTCCACATTTTCAGTGTCTTCGTCGTGCGCTCATTGTTCAAGAGCCAGTTTCGCTTGAGGGGGGATGATAGAATATTAGATATAGGATTAGTTGTCAATTAGGAATTGCACTCTAAGATAATCAACAGTTGGATTTAATCCAACGGCTAGTTATTGTATGGTTAGGATTAAGTCCTAGGCTTATAAATAGCTTTTGCGATCTCCTCAATTAAGCAAGCAAATACAATCATTCATTTACTCTCTCTTTCTCTATTCCCTTCCTCTATTCTCCCTACATCTCAACAAAACTTTTGGGGTTTGTGTCTGATCTTCGTGTGAAACTTCGAGCCCGTAGAAATTCAGCTTCAAGCCAGTTAGATTTGTATTTTTTTGTTAGTAGACGAAAAAAATCTACGTCTTCCCTTGACAAACAAAAAAGTAATTAATAAGGACCCTGTTGTTTAACAATTGAACAACCTGCTGCCGAAAGGATGAAAGCAGATATGTTGTGTTGCTTAAAGTTCAACAATTTTGGATCCTATTAGTTTAAATTCAGATGGCTAAGATAGCTCTGTTTCGGTTGCTTAATTTAATAATTGGACTTTGGCCTTAGAGGTGAATTCACATCTCAAGAATCACTTCCTCCACAAGCAAAATAAAGTAGAAAGAAAAGAAGTTGTTGATAGAGACAACATACTTATCATATCAATATTCATCATATTGTGGGTTAACCGCTACTCCATTTCAAACAAAATGGAGAGGCATACCCTTTTCAATATAGTTTGACAAGTCAAAAACATTAAATTAGGATATGTATCCACTACTAAAAAAAAGTCTTGTACTGGCGAAAATGTACTGGCATGATGGCCAAGTGCTAGTAAACGGTTCACGCAAGAAATTTAATGTCGACTTTGGATGCTGTATGACCGAGTGCCTGTATCCCTTCCGCTTCTCACAAAATTTCCCTAAAACTAATCCCGCCCATCCCAAATTTTAGTATCAAAATCCCACCAACGCCAAATCTCAGTACTGAAATCCCGCCATCCCCAAATCTCACCATTGAAATTATCAATCCCACTAAAATCGTGCACCCCTCTTTAGATTAAACTCCTGTTCAGATCCACCAAGAAGGTGACTCTTTCAGATTTGATTTCTCCTCTTCACTTCGCCTCTCTTCAGATCCACGAGTTGACGAGACTTCAGATTCGACTCCTTTCTCCCACGGCTCTTGAGATTAGTTTGCCTGCCGCCGATCTCCGTGACCTGAAGAGGTACTGCCTCAAATCTCCATCCTTTCTCAATTTTCCTCATTTTCATTTCGTCCCTCTTTCTTTCCTTTTTGTTTACGAAACCCTAATCCAAGAGTCTCAGGCGGCCCACCCTTTCCCCCCTGAAACTGAAACTGAAACTGAAATTGAAAGCTTACTTAGGCTTACTCGCAACAAGGATTGTGTTGCTCGGCAGGATTTGTGTCTGGTTTTTGAGAGGATTCGGATCTCTGACTCAAGCTCTTTTTTTTTTCGGTAAGAGAAATGATGTTAAACTCAAAAAATCATGGATTTATTGATATATACGTGGAACATGTGGCGGTTGATGAAGAGGGTGACAATGCACCTAAAAGAGTAGTAGGGTTGGATTCTCTGGTTGATGTATCTTTCGATGAAGCGTTAGAGGAGAAAGAGAGTGAAGATGATAATTCTATTCAAACTATCAACAGTGAAGATAATTCTAACGAGTGTGATAGTTTTTTTGAGAGTGGTGAAGAAGAAGTCGTTGAAGAGCTATCCCATTTCTCTCTCGGTATGACGTTTATCGGAGTTGAGGAATTTAGGGTGGCAGTAAAAAAACTATGCAATTGAAAACACGAAAAATATTAAATTTGATAAAAATGATAAGCAGAGGCCAGAGAGTTAAAGCGGTATGCAAATGGCTAGGGTGTGATTGGTATTTGTATGCCTCATTACATAAGCAAACCGGGCTTTTATGATTAAATCGCTCAACTCTGAACACAAGTGCTTGTATTCTTTTAAGTGTAGTCATGTCACGGCACCGATTCTTGCAAAGAAGTATGAAGCAAGAATTGTTTCACAACCTGGTTGTAGATTAAGAGATATGAGAGATACAATAAGAAATGAAATGTTGGTTTCAGTTTCTTTGAGTCAATGTAAGAGAGCAAAGTTAATAGTAATGAAAAAAGAGTTAGGAAGTTACACAGAGGAATATGCGAGAATTTGGGATTACGCTGAGGCGTTGAACAAGTTGAATGAAGGTAGCACTATAAGGGTTAATTTGAATAGATTGCATGATTCAGGAGATCCATATTTTTGGAGAATGTATATTTGCTTTGATGCGTGTAAAAAAGGATTTTTAGCCGGATGTAGGCAAGTGATTGGATTAGATGGATGTTTTTCTAAGGGACCTATCAAATTTGAGATATTATGTGCTGTTGGGAGGGACGGAAACAACCAGATGTATCCTATTGCTTGGGCAGAGGTGGATGTGGAGAATACGGAAAATTGGAAGTGGTTCATACAACTGCTAAGTGCGGACCTAAACATGGGCTCTGGTGATGGATGGACGTTGATTAGCGATAAACAGAAGGTAATGAAATCATTATTTTTTTTTCATTTTATTAATTGAGAAACTTACTCTCTTTAGTTTTGTGTAGGGATTAGAAAAATGTATCAAACTTTATCTACCCAATGCAGAACACCGGATGTGTGTGAGGCACATATATTCCAATTGGAGAAATAAGCATAAGGGAGGTGTTCTAAGGAAGAGACTTTGGCAATGTGCAAAGTCGTACTCACTTTCACAATTTGAAGAGAATTTAGGCTCACTCCGGGCCGAGTCAGAAGAAGCCGCCACAGATCTTTTGAATAACGATCCTAAGCATTGGTGTAGGGCTTTTTTTAATGATAATGTGAAATGTGATGTTGTGGATAATAATCTATCCGAATCATTCAATAAATGGATTTTAGATGTTAGACATAAGCCGATCATCACTATGCTTGAGGAAATAAGATGCATGGTGATGGAAAGAATCGCAACACTAGCGCTTAAAGGTGGCAAGTATAACCATGATATTTGCCCTAGAATCATGTCTAAATTGAATAAAAATATAAAACTAATTAAGGATTGTAAAATACAATGGAACGGTAAAGATGGTTATGATGTTGTTCAAATGATAAAAGGTGGGCAAAATAAAATCAAAGAATATGGGTACGTTGTTAATATGGAGAATTTCAGTTGTACTTGTAGGGCATGGAATATTTCCGGTATTCCGTGCCCTCACGCTATCTGTGCCATATTTGACAAGAAGAAAGAGCCAAAGGATTTTGTCTCCTCATGGTACACAAAGATCCTACATCAAAGGACATATTCTCACTTCTTGAAACCAGTTGTTGGTCAAAATGATTGGCCAAAGACAAATTATGATCGTCCTTTACCTCCGCTTCACAAAAAAATGCCCGGTACACCTAAAAAAAATAAGAGAAATGAGGGAGGGGTGGTCCCAAAGCCAAGCGGGCGTACAATTACAAGAATGGGACAAATCATAACATGTCGCATTTGCCACAAGCAAGGGCACAACAAGGTGACATGTCCTAACAATAAGGTACGATGTTATAATTCTCAAATTTGCTCGAAAGTAGCTTATAAAAAATTAAAAACCTCAAAATTGTTGAAATCAGAAATTTTGTGAAATTTCAGCAAATTTAGGGTCTATTTAATAAATTTTAGGACTGTTTTTTTGCAAAATTCTGGTTTTTTTTGGAAATTTCTGCAAAATTCGGAGTTTTTAGAAATTTCAGCAAATTTCAGGTTTTTGTGGAATTTTCAGCAAATTTCAGGGTTTTTAAGTTAATTTCGGGTACTTTTGAGCAATTTCAGCAAAATTCAGGGTTTTTTGTGGAATTTCTGCAAAATTCAGTGTTTTTTTGGATATTTCAGCAAACAGAAATTTTTTTCTGTAAATTCAGGGGTTTTTAGCAAAGTTCAGGATTTTTAAGTAAATTTCAGGGTTTTATTAGAAATTTCAGCAAAATTCAGTCTTTTCAGTGTATTCTGAAAATTTCAGCAAATTCAGGGTCTTTTCAGCAAATTTCAGGATTTTGTGTAATTTTCAGCAATTTTCAGGTTTTTTGTTAAAATTTCAGATTATATAGGGTATTTTTGAGCTGATTTTTCAGGTTTTTTTGAGCTGATTTTTTTATTTCCTGCAAATTTGAGAAATTTATTAGAACTTCTACAAAATATATAAACTAACTTTTTATAATTTTTTCAATTAAAAATAGGGTGCTGAAGCGAAGCGGAAGAGAACGGAATCTCATGCTAGTTCAGTGGATTTAGATTGACTTTTTAAAGCAAAAATATGACTATTAAGTGATGAATTGTAATTTTTTAATGATAAATTATAGTTTTTGTAAAGTCAATTTTAGGAGAAAGATTTTGAGATTTTTTTTTATTTGGAATATATAATTTTGTTAAGAATATTTAATATCTCTACTATTTTCTTTTTGGATGACATGTTGAAGAGTTGGAAGCGATAATTTTTCCCTAGTTTAAAAATTTGACATGATAAAAATTTTCTTGAATCATTTATTATAATTCATAAGATTTAATTAAAAAAAAAAGGTCTTAAAAAGTGTATTGTTTTGGTGTATATTCATTTTTTTAAATAATGATCACATCCTTCCTTATGTCTTAGAAACATATGTCACATCATCGCTTATGTGTCAATTTAACGGACACATAAGCATTTAACGGATGGAAGGACAGAAATTGCACTTATTGAATAGTTGAGGGATCAAAATCAAACCAATAAAAAGTTGGGTTGATTTAGGTGAAAGTGTGGTTGGGGGAGAATGCGGATCATTATTACGTTCTATCGAGGTTTCTTCTCAGTCGGATGCTCACTGTCACCAAGGTGATTTTTTCTTTCTTATCTAAGAGGTTAATTAATCACAATTCTATTTGATTCAATTTCTGATGCGCTCTTTCAAATACCTCAAAATATCTTGTACTACCCTGCAAAAATTATGCTTTATGTTATTGGTCTATGTATTAAAGTCATTGCGATTTGCTACTATGCTTATTTGGAATCATTCTAGATCATCAGTATATTGAATGTGCCAAGTTAGTTTATTAAATGCTGACATGCTAGTTCCAATTACCATTGTTTTGATCAGTAATAAGCCCTTATTTTTGGCTTTTTTATGCCTTATTTTGGTTTGATTCATGTTAACTTGCATATCTGTTACGATAAAAAGAACTTGCATATCTGTTGTTAAATTAGGGGTAATTGCACAATCAAGAGTTTTTGCATATCTAATTGAATAATTTGGTTATTTTTTGCATATCTTTCCGTTTCTCTTTGATGTTACATTTGCATTTTACCAATTATATGTGTGATTTTACCCTCTCATTTTATTGCTTTAATGCAGTTGAACTGCAATTTTAGATAGCCTTTTCTTTAATTTTTCCCTTACATTTTTGTTTTATTTTTTTTATTTTTCAGATTCCTAATCATGTAGCTATCAAGATTGCTTTGGAACTGAAGAAGCTTCTAGTTGATAACAGCCTTCTTGATGTGTATGTTTTTTCGCTTCATTCTTTGTTTCAAACTTCTTGTTTCAAATATGCTTTTACAAAATACTGCAACATGCTTTAGCATTTAATATATCCTTCTTTTATGATGTAATTGTTAATTAGTTGAGAGGGTTTATTACCCATTTATTGGTTGGTGTTATTTTTTTAATCTCATCAATATGTTTATTTTCACAGCTCACAATCTGATTTAGAAGCCAATCTATTTAAGGTATGTTTCATTACATTTAATCATTTTCACATTAATGTTGGTTCAGAGAGATTTGTTAATCATTTCATTGGTCTTAAATTGCAAACATTTCCTATCTATTAAATCCAAATGTTTCAGGAAATTAAAAATTAACTCGTTTATCTTTTTTACTTTTCTTTTTCTTTTCTTTTTTTAAACTTTTGCAGCTTATGGAGAGAAGGGGCTACGGTGAGGAATATATTAATCGGTACAAAATGATGACCAAGTGAGCAATTCTATTTATTTTTTCCCTTTTTCATCAAAATACGGCTTAATAACTATACAAAATATACCCAAAAACTGTATCTTATTCCTTCAATTCCATGCAATTGAGGACCAGTACAAAATTCATCTCCTAAATATTCTTTTCTTTAGATGTTATCTTAATAATAAATTTGTTGCCTTGATTATTATTATTTTTTTAAATTAGGTTTCATCATCAAAGAGTGCCATTAGTTATTCTGGTATGCGGTACTGCTTGCACTGGTAAATCAACTGTCGCAACTCAACTTGCTCAGGGACTCAACTTACCAAATGTTTTGCATGTAAATTCCTCTCTTTACATTATATTTTTTTTATTCTCTTTGATGTTTGAAAGATTCGATGTGCTAACCATTTCTCATATCCTCTCTCTCTCTCTCTCTCTCTCTCTCTCTCATAGACTGATATGGTGTATGAATTGCTACGCACATCAACAGAGTAAGTTTTAGTATTGTTTATTTATTTATTCATTTATTTTTATTTATTTTTATTTATCTTTTTATTTTTATTGATTTGTTTAATTTGTGTAGTGCACCACTAACATCAACGCCAGTGTGGGCTAGGGATTTCGATTCCCCAGAAGAACTTATTAAAGAATTCTAAAGAGAGTGCAGAATCGTTCGTAAAGGTATCTCTTAATGATTTTATTTTCCTTTTTTGACTATAAACAAATTATATTTTGTTGTGATGTAGTACTTGGTATGTTAGTATTTTTTTTTTTTTTTTTTATCACAAGGATAAAACTTTTTGGTGGGTTCAAAGTCTGGAAAAAATAGGAATAAATTATATTTTGTTGTGATAGGTTTGGCTGGTGATTTGAAGAAGGCAATGAAAGACGGAAAACCCATCATAATAGAGGTATACAATCTTTCCTTATTTAATATTTAATTTAATTTCAACAAAACTAAAAAAATAAACAAGATTATTATCACAGGGAATCCATTTGGATCCAAGCATATATTTGATGGACGATGAGAAAACCGAGAAAACAGAAAACCAAGAAACCCAAAATTTTGATGCACCTGGTGCAGAAACGCCATCTCAGCAAGAAGAAATTTCAGAACTTAATTCTAAGAGAGAAAAGTCCAATCACAATAAACACAACTTAATTTTGACAACAGCAGATTTGAGCTATCATACCTTCACAAAATCGTACTTGGAGGAGCCGCTTCTAGAGGGGAAACGACTGGGCGGCATGGCCGGCTGATCCTCCGTCTTCTTCTTGTCGCAGCTTCCGCTACCAGACGACGCCATCGCGGCCGAGGCGCTATCGCCGGCGGTGGAAGAGGCGCCGATCGACGGGTCTGCTCTCTCTTGCATTTTGCGAGCGAATGATGCGAAGAGTGTGCAGAACGGCAGGTGTGAAAGAGCTTCGTTGGTTTGAACGTCTTTTGTTTTTATAGGTTGCCCGCCATATATATTCGTTTCAATCCGGCCGGTCGCTGTTGAGCGGAGTGCGGTGGCGATTCGATTCTGACCAGCGATTTGATTTCTACGAAGTGGAGAACGAACGAACTCGTTTTCTGGGCCGGCCTGTTGAAATTGAACGGGCTGGGCTTTTTTTTTTTTTTTTTTTTTTAACTCCTAGAACTCATTTATGCAAACACTAAGGACCTGTTTGCTCATAATAGTTTTGTAGAGCCACAAGAAGCTAAAGAAGTGTTTGATTAAAGGGTAGATTTCACTCCAAGTCGCTTAACTCTAAAAAATAACTAAATAAATCGCTAATTTTTTAAATATTCCGTAGATGTTCCTAACTTTCAAAAATGACCAAATAGGTCACTTAAATTTAAAAAATGACCAAATAAATTACTAAAATTTTAATTGTTAAAAATGGATGAAAATTAACTGGATGACATATTTGGTCTTTGTTTAAAGTTGAGTTATCTCTTGGTGACAATTAAAAGTTTTGTAACTTATTTAACAATTTTGGAAAGTTGAGTAATCTTATGAGACAATTGAATGTTAAGTTACCTATTTAATTATTTTTTAAAGTTAAGTGACATACGGTAAAATTTATCCTTGATTAAAACACAAGAAGCTCATCTCAAAAAAAAAAAAAACACAAGAAGCTACTCTAGAAGTTGACAAAAGTTAGAAAAGAATAATATTATTGTATTATGATTTAAATTGTAATAAATGCAATTGTTTCTAATTATATGCAATGAAAACATTCTAATGGAATATTTTTAATAAAATATATTGTGTTTACAATTTATTTAAATATATGTTATATGTAACCTTTGGAAAAATTATATATTGAAATTATTAGGAAAAAAAATCATCATGAAGATTTGATTTATGTTCAATCTTATACTTAAAACATGAAGTTTGGTTTTTAGCTGTCTTACTGTATTGAATTTTTTTAAGAAATACTGTCCACTCGTATATAATTACTTTATGTAGTGTTATATTGAAAAAGTTATATGAAAAAAAATAAGAATTTGTATTATATTTTTTTAATTTTCTGTTAAATAAAAAATATACGTTTGGGAAGTTTAAAATTTTACATTCTTGTTTGAATTTAAGTGCCTTAATATTATATTGCAAAGATTTGCAATTCATGGCATCCAGCAACGTAGTATTACCATTTTAATCGTTACTAAATCAAATGAAAGGACAAAAGACTAATTTTCGGAATGGTCATCCTTTCCTTTTCTAATCTAAGCCTCCTCTCTCTCCAGTGCAATTCACAATTCACCCAGAAGGGGCTACATAATTTTTGGATGTTCAATGAAGAGTTTTGGTGGCAAACTCATAGTATATTTTTGTTGAGTTTTAATATACTATATTGTTGTAGCATTGATATAGATTTTAAATTGGCAATATATACAATTTTTTTGCTCGACTGAATTTTAATTATATACTTCTTTTGTAGTGTTGATGTAGAATTATAAGTGCAAATATATATTTTTAAGCATATTTTAGTAGTAATATACTATTTTGTATGCCAATATACTGTTTTCACCATGATGGAGAGGTGGAAAACTTGGCTACATATGTGAAAAAGGACGAAATGGAGATGACAGAGTGGAGAGCGTCAGAAGGGAGAATATATATATTGAGAAAAAACGGAAAATAAGGAATAGGTGTTGTGTAATTAATTATAAGTACCCAAAATAACCCTTTGAATTTGAAAGGTTTAGATTTAATCTATCATAAAAAATAAAAATAAAAACTTGGGCAACATATACGAACTCCTTAAAATATCACCAAACCCCGACTGTCTTACATCGAAATTCTGATGAGTGGGTTCAGCGCTTAGCCACCAAATCCGACCCATCCTCGCCACCTTCCAACCTCCCTTTGCCACCAAACCCTGATGATATATTTTGGAAAGGTCATTGTTTCCACTGCCTAAGATTGTTAGGAACCGAGACGCAACAGCAAACACAGAAAGCAAGACGCAAGAACAAAAAGATATTTTTTACGTGGAAACCCTAAAGGGTAAAAAACCACGGCCGCCGGCACTCAAACTTTCTTTATACTTGGAGAAAGAGAAAATACAATACAATTGTTTGTGGTTGTTGGAATGAATAAAACTCTACCCCTACCCCTCTATTTATAGGATAGTCATACCTAATATAAGGAAATAATCCAAGGAATTACTGCCACAATTAACACCTAATATATGGAAATACAAATATAAGGAAATAAATATATTTCCAATTCCAATTGTCACTTATGGAAATAAGTCATGGAGAGTAAATATGGAAAACTTTCTTATCTCCTACCGGGTTTCCTTTTATACGGTATCTAGAATTTTCCAGAAGTCTCCACACCAAACAATCTCCCACTTGGAGACTTCATAAAGATACGAATCCTTTGCATTGAATCCATTCTCCTTTCTCCCCTGTATCTTTCTTGAGCCCGGCGACATGCTCCCACTGACTCACTCGACCAACCCCACTGAGGCAGCGCACAGCCTCAGCTTGTCGATGGGGACTTCCTTGGTCAACTGTCTGGGACCCTGTTTTAGACCGTATAAGCTTTTCTCGAGCTTATACGCTAGACCCTCCTTTCCCGGGGTCTCAAAACCTTCAGGCTGCACCATACAGATGTCCTCCTCCAAATCGCCATGGAGAAACGCCGTCTTGACATCCATCTGCTCGAGGTGCAAATCTTCGGCCGCTACAATACTTAACACCGTACGAATGGTTGTTAACTTCACCACCGGCGAGAATAACTCTGTGTAGTCAACTTCTTCTTTCTGTAGGAATCCCTTTACTACCAATCTCGCCTTGTACCGCTGGTTGTCAAATGGTTCATCCTTTATCCGATAAACCCACTTGTTTTGTTGTGCCTTCTTGCCATCTGGTAACCAGGACAATACCCAAGTATTGTTCTTTCCGAGAGACTCAATCCCATCTCTCATTGCACGCTCCCACTTGACAGAATCTCCCGTCTCTACCGTCTCATGGTAGTCCTCAGATTCGTCATTTGACCTATCCTTGTAGTAGCGTGACCCATCTTGGACCGAAGCTGGTCCCCACAAATCGTTCTGCACCAAGTCTAGCTTCCCCGTCTTGAGTTCTCGTCCGACAGTCAAAAAACTAACCCGTTTTTGTTTGCCGAGCACGCAGTTCTCACAGAAACCGATTTCTACCGATTTCACCTTGGGTAACAAACCCTTTGAAGCCAGTACTTGCAGTCCTTTCTGACTGATATTACCGAGCTGATTATGACAAAATATCGGCTCGGTTGTCGCTCCCGGAACCGCTAACAAATCTCCCTTATTTTTCGTGAGATAAAGGGTTCCTATTTTTGTACCCTTCGCTACAACCATTGCACCCTTTACAATCTTCCACAATCCATTCCCAAACACGGTTTTGTAGCCCTCACTATCCATCTGCCCAATGGATATCAAGTTCTTCTTTAAACCCGGAATATATCGAACACCCCGCAAAGTCCATCTAAATCCGTTACTCGATTTTATTTGGACATCGCCCATGCCCGATATGCATAGCGGTTTCCCATCCGCTAAGTACATTTTTTCAAATTCTCCAGATTTAAAATTCAAAAACTTATCCTTCTGTGAGGTAGAGTGGAAGGATGCGCCTGAATCCAGAACCCATGACTCGATATGGTTGTCGATGCATAGAACTAAGGCATCGTCTGAATCCTCCTCAGTGGCGGAATTTGCGGAACTTGTTTCCGCCCTTTTCTCCTTTCTTGGGGATTTGCAGTCCCTTTTCATGTGGCCCTTTCTACCACAGTTCCAACACTCCAACTCGCTGCGACCTCTTGACTTGGATCGTCTGTGGTTGTTGTTTCTCTGACCTCCATGACTCTGACTCTCCACATTCAAGGCTGAACTCATGGAACCCGAGGTTTCGCTCCGCTCCCTTCGCCGAATATCCTCGTTCAGGATGCGGTCTCGTACCTCCTCAAAAGTCAGATCCTCCTTGCCGCCGATAACGTCTACTGTCGTCGACCAGCTTTCCGGCAATGATGACAACAACATAAGAGCCTTCGTCTCTTCACCCAGGTTCAATTTAAACGAGTCTAACTGGTTTGAAATAACCTGAAAAGAGTTCAGATGCTCGGCCACAGATCCGTCTTCCGCCATCTTCAGATAGAAAAGACGGCGCATCAGATGCAGCTTGTTTAATGAAGACGGCTTCTCGTACGTGTTGGATAGCGCCTTCATGATTCCAAAACCCGTCATCTCCTTCGCCACGTTGAACGCCACGTTCTTGGCTAAGGACAATTGTATGTAGCTTAGCGCCTTGCGATTCATCTTCTTCCATGCATCAGCGGTGATCCCTTCTGGCTTCGTTTCGAGTAGCGCATCTTCTAGATCATTCTGGCAGAGCAACGCTTCTGTTTGCATCTTCCAATAGCTGAAGTCTCGCCCGTCGAACCGACCCACCGACACCTTGCTCTCGTCCATCGCTCGTCTACGTATCACCTCCTCGTTCACACCCAAAGGGAATTTTCTTCGAACCTTGGCTCTGATACCACTTGTTAGGAACCGAGACGCAACAGCAAACATAGAAAGCAAGACGCAAGAACAAAAAGATATTTTTTACGTGGAAACCCTAAAGGGTAAAAAACCACGGCCGCCGGCACTCAAACTTTCTTTATACTTGGAGAAAGAGAAAATACAATACAATTGTTTGTGGTTGTTGGAATGAATAAAACTCTACCCCTACCCCTCTATTTATAGGATAGTCATACCTAATATAAGGAAATAACCCAAGGAATTACTACCACAATTAACACCTAATACATGGAAATACAAATATAAGGAAATAAATATATTTCCAATTCCAATTGTCACTTATTGAAATAATTCATGGAGAGTAAATATGGAAAACTTTCTTATCTCCTACCGGGTTTCCTTTTATACGGTATCTAGAATTTTCCAGAAGTCTCCACACCAAACATAAGAAAGGGGCATCATGTCTCACACTGCCGGTTTCTGGTTAGATATATAAAATATCGGTGTGAGAGGCGCTTTGCCAAGTTTGTGGGAAAATATGACTAAGTCTGCTTTCGACGGCTGTTATCGTTGGTGAAACATCAGACACCAGCTCATACTATGCCCAGTCTAATAGTCCGGGAGGCTTCGACATGCCATTAGATAGACCGGCCAGCCTAGCATACTATGTTGCAAACTATAACAACAAATTAGAGAGAATTTGTTGAACATTAATATATTAATATTGATGTATTAAAATATGTTACAACTTGGATACAAAATGTAGGACATATATAACAACATAAAACAAGCTTCATTCACCCACAAAAGAGTAACCTAAATATTTAACACCACCACAGCCAGCCCCAAAGCACGGCCAAAGCTTTCAACATCCCCCAAAAACTTGCAACTGGATTGTCCCTGGCCTTTTCCGCCCAACGCCAACTCACAAACCAAACAAAAAGGTAAATATACTCTATTAGTTATTTTTGTTATTAATATATAGTTCATATTTGAAAGAAGGTAATCTATTTGTATTCGTACGTATTCGTATCCGTATAATCTCGAACCGATTGCATAATCAGGATGTTGTTTCTATTTGTATCTATAAAATTTAGGAAAAATATTTGAGCCTCCCATCTTACTTAAGAATTTTTTTTTTATTAGATTCTAATAGCTCCAATATATTTCAACTCAAAATTTCAACCAGCACATATTATTAGCTCCCGGGCTCCCAATCTTTTAGCTCAAAATTTTATAATCACAACAATACACCTTAAATTTTAAACATTACAGCTTTATTTCACAACAATATATCTTATGTTTTAAACATTATACTTTTATATTCACAATAATATACCGTACATTCTAAATAAAAGAAAGAAAAACTAAAATAATTGAAGGTACAAATCTTATCATCAATTTTCCTCATAATTACATGTATTTTTCGTATATATATTTTATCTAACATTATGGTTTTTTTTTTTGTAATAAGATGTCAACTCAGGTCTAGAGAATGAGACTAATGAAGATATATCTTTATATCAAAATAATATACCTTATATTTTAAACATTATATATTTATATTTTCAACAATATATTTTACATGAGAAGTTGGTTGTCAGGGGAGATACTGAACAAAACAACTAGAAGTTAAATTTCATGAGCGTCATTTGGAGCTTCTAATCTTGTCAACAAGATGTCGGAGCTCGGGACGGCATAGAATCGGGAATTCTGAATGAATTTAAAATGCCTTCCAATTTTATGAACACGTGACGTTTTTTTCTTACACGGGAGCCACATCTTGAGAGAGCTAATTAGCCGATTCCTAAAATTTATATGGATATAATGTAACCACCAATACAAATCAAATTCGTAACTGAAAACTATTTGTACTTGTATCAAAAAAGTAATAATAATATGAATACGCTCTGATCATAACCTGAACCATATCCGCTCATTTATACCTTATTTGTAATCTAATTTTATATGATCTTTCTTCAATACTAATCCAATTCGATATGACCATGCACGTTCCTATCTAATCTTTATAATAATATATTACAAGGGATTTTAGGGTTGTCAATGGATCTCCAAAATTTGATAACCGATCCGAATCAACTTAAATGAATCGCATGTGGATTGTAAAAATGTTTCTAATAAGAAAATGGATTCGCATTTGAATTTTTGAGCATGCCGAAATCACGACGACAGTGTATAAAATTAAAAAAAAAGTATATAATTTTTTTTTGTAACAATATATATTTAAACAATGAAAACAGTATATAAAAAGAAAAACAGTATTATTAAAACAGCATATACAAATGCTAAAAGTAAATAATGCATAAAAAATAAAAATATATCTAAAATAGTACATAGAAAAAAAAAATATATTGAAAAGTGGAAAAACAGTATATATAGAGTCCGTAGTGATTTGGATGTGCTACATTGTGTCGTGATATCAGATTTCCATTTTTAGATTATTTATTGTTATTACTTTTACTTAAACAATCATATTTACAAAAAAAAGATAAGTACACAAATGTTAATAAAAATAAAGAAAATATGAATAACTGATAACAAATCACCATAATGCGTAACAGAAAAAATATAACATACAGAACAAATATAACATATAATGCTATATTATAACAAATATAACATATAATGTTATATTATAAATAGTAGATATATGATAATTTGAAAAGAATTGCAAATCAATTTCTTTTTCAACAATGAGCCTCAAAGATATTTTTCATCCAAGTTTTTCATCAATCATGGAAAAAAAAGAAAGATATGACAAATATAAGATTTATGTTGTATTATAATCAGTGTTTTAAATAGCGGCGCAATTGCGAAAATTACCCATAAACGCAACTCGCGATGAAATTATAGCAACAATAGCGTTTTCGCCGCTACAGGCGCTATAGCGGCGCTATTGCGGTTGAAATAGCGGAAAAAACCAGCGCTATAGCGCGCTATTTGGATAGTGTTTTTTTATTTAGACCCGAAATTCATTAACCCGAACCCAATCCAATAAGTAATTAAATCCAAACCCAATAAGTAAATAAACCCAAACCCAAAAAAAAAAAAATACATTTCTTTCTCCATAGGCAAACGAAGGCAAAAAAAATGATAAAGACAAAAAAATGATAAACCCAAACCCTACATTTCTAAAATGAGGAAGTTGATTCATCATGTTCATCCGAAGATGATGAAATAATGAATGCTAATTTCTCTTCATCCGAAGAATAAATAATTAGTTTAAGTATTAATATTTATTTTGGATAATTAAGTATTTGTGTGTTTATTTTCGATAATTAAGTTTTCATATGTTTATTTTATGTCGCATGTTTAAATACGGACAATGAATTTTGTGTGGTGCATGTTTAATTATGAATTATTGTAATATCTTTATTTATGGTGGTTCTGATTTTGATTTTTATATTGAAAATTTTGTTATAACTATACAAAATGGCATTTCCCCGCTATGAAGTCGTAGCGGCGCAATAGCGCCTGCTACCGCGATCCGCTACAAAAAAAGCTCAAACGCTATGGACCGCTGTATCACAACTTAAACCATTGATTATAATTTATATGATTTTATGGTGTATTCAATAGATTTTGTGTCAATTTTTTGTTTATGTTATAAATCATATTTTTTTTGCGCAGACATGTATTTTTTTTTCAAACAAAAAAGATTTATAATAAGTTTCAAAACCCGATCCGAAACTCGTTAAATTAATGTGTTTAATTCAAATATAGGTTTTGGTTTTTCTAATAAATTTAGATTCGCATTTGGATCTTGATCTCAATTAAATGTAGATATGGATTTTGCGTGGATCCTATCCAAACCCCGTCCAACGCTAAGTGATTTAGTAGATAAATAGGATTACTCTCACAACTCATTTGCAATCACTCTCACAATCTTACTTATAATTTGCGAATATCAGAAATACAGAAATCATATAAGGTTTACCATTTATTGAGAATAGTTATAAAAATATATTAGTATGGCTGAACATTCGGTTCAATTTTTTTGAAAACAGAATCAAACCCGTTTATTTCGGTTAAACCGGTTCGGTTTTTTGGATTATGTTCTTCGGTTCGGTTCAAGATCTATTGTGTTTTAATTAAGCCGGTTCAGTCCGGTTTTGGACTTTGGAAAACCGGAAAAACCGAACCGACCGATATATTGGTTCTTATGTTAAACAATTTTTTTTTTTTGAACTCGTTCTTATGTTAAACATTTATGTTAAACATTTATGTATATATTTTAGATATTTTGAACTATATTGATATATTTCGAACTTGGTTTATTTAGATTTGATGTTTTTAACTTGTAATATGTTATTTTTCTTTTTCAAGGAAGCAAGAGTTTTGAAAAACGAAATCCTTGATCATATTAATCAAAACTCCTTTACATCAGCCAGTTCAATAAAATTTACATTACAAATAGAAATTAAAATGAAATAAGAAAACAACCAAGACCTTTTCACCTATATTACATAACAATCCAACTCATACTAAAGAGAATCAAGTTAAGCCGGAATCAACAAAATACCTCGCAACCAAGAATCTACATCAGACTTAATTCTCCAGAAACATTCCTCTATGTTTAGGTTTTTTCCTTGGAACAGAACCCCGTTCCGACTCAACCAAATATGCCAACATATCCATCCTCACCATATGTACCAGATCTTTAGTCTTCCTTTGTCTAATCCTTAAGGTTTTAGAGACTATTCTTCCATCGTAGTCCCTGGTTGGTGCCCCACATAGTTAATGTGAAGAAACAATTTTGACCAAACTGCCCTTGCGAACTCACATCGAAAGAATATATGGTTGGTTGTTTGCTGAGTTGTCAGAACACAACAGAGGCAATGGCCATACGTGATGCCTCCTCTTTTACTATAATTGTCTTTCATCATGAGCTTATTTTGCATCATTAACCACAAGAAAACTCTGATTTTCGCCGGTAATTTGCACTTCCAAATATTATAGACCGGGGCATTGATGATACCTGAATTGCTGATCAGATTATAAGATAGAGTCAAACTGGAATTTGGAAGAGGACTTTTTATGGCTCTTGGAGGCTTGTAGAGAAAAATTCCCGGTTTCTCTATCTTATAATCTGATCAGCAACTCAGGTATTATGAAATAATATGTTATTTTTAACTTGGTTCAATGTTATATGCTGCTTAAGTTTGTAATTTCTTTTCATTTTTATAGCAAATGTAAAAATATGATTTATTTGATAATTTGGTTCGGTTTAAACCGGTTAAAATCCGGAAAATTCGGTTCAGTTCAAATTCGGTTTAAAACTTAATTCGGTCGGTTCGGTATTGTTAAAATATAAAAATACATTTGTATATTATGAAGGCTGTCAACAAATTAGGAAATATGTTTCTTGGAAATAAGGTTTCTTGACAAGGAAGTTTAGTATTACCATGAATTCGATTTCTTGACAAGGAGGTTTAGTATTTCCATGTGTAGGTGTTAATTGGGGCAGTAATTTTTTGGGGTATTTTCTTATATTAGATATGACTATCCTATAAATAGAGGGGTAAGGGTAGAGTTTTATTCATTCCAACAACAACAATATTTTGTATCTCTTTCTTTTTCTTGTAATAAGAAATTTATCTTATTTTTCAAGTTCCATTGTTCAATCATTTCTTCTTCTATTATTGTTCTTTCTTGGGCTAGTGTGAGCGTATTGCTGCACTATTATTTCCGCTGCTGATAATCACAAGGTCACTGCTGGTTTAGTGCTGTCGTGTTACTGCGCAGTCACTATTGTTTTGTTTCTCTGTTAGCGACGCGGTTACCTGATTCAGTCCTTGTGTGACTGTTTGGTGTCTTTACATAGTATCAGAGCTTCAAGGGCGATAGACGACGATGTTGGCGATAAACGGTGTTGTTCTCGTCCCTTGATGAAGAAGATGATTGTTTATTACGGCATCCATGGAGTTTGGAGGTCGGCTTAGTGGACTTGGTATTGAGGTTCTAAATCTTTCGAATTATTCTATGTGGAAGAGTTGTATGGAGTCTTGTATTAAGAGTGAGGGGTTATGGGAGATCATTGTTGGTACGGATGTTGCACCGACGTCTGTCATCAGTACGGATGGTACGGTGACGAATGCAGACGCAGTAAAGGAGTGGTCGAAAGCGAATGCTAAGGCGGAGTTCTTGTTGAAGACGTCGATATCACGCGATCTATTCGAGTATATTAAGGGGTGCAAATCGGCGGCTGAGATTTGGAGAACTTTTGACGAGTTGCTCAATAAGAAAAATACGGCACGATTACAATTTCTGGAGAATGAGTTGGCGAGTTCCACACAAGGTGAATTATCTATCTCTCAATATTTCTTGAGAGTAAAGGGTTTATGTTCTGAAATTTCTATCTTGGAACCGGAGGAGGCTATTTTGGAGGCAAAGTTGAAGCGGTATATTAGTCGCGGTCTTCGAAGAGAGTATGTCCCGTTCGTTACCTCAATACAAGGGTGGGCGCAACAACCATCCTTGACGGAGTTTGAAAATTTGCTCGCTTCTCAAGAATCGTTGGCTCGACAAATGGCGGGTGTTTCGGTTTCCGAAGGCGAAGGTCATGCTCTTGTGTCTAACAAAGTAAAACTCGGTATGACCAAGAGGAACGGAAGAAGGAGGTTACGAAGAAGGGGGAGCCTTCCTCAAATAGTGGTTCTCGGTCAGTTATCAAGTGTTACCGATATGGGAAACTCGGTCACATAAGGAAGAATTGTTGTGTTAAGTTGAGGGAAGGAAATGTCGCGGGTAAGGAGGATATTGTGAAGTGTGAAGTTTGGGATACGGGTTTCATAGCAGAAGGAGTTTCGTTAGACGTGTGTGCTTCTGTTAACTACGAGGACAACTGGATCATTGATTCCGGTTGTGGTCATCATTTGACTGGTGACGATTCCAAGTTTTCTTCACTTCGCGGGTATAAAGACAATACTGCCTTTGTTACTACCGACAACAGTGTTCACCATGTGGTAAATGAGGGCGCGGTTGTTGTTTCTGATAAAGACAACAGGTCGATAACTCTCGACAGTGTTTATCACATGCCTGGTATGAAAAAGAATCTTCTGTCGGTGGCAAATGCGGTTGATGCGGGTCACTATGTGTTGTTTGATCCGAAGGATGTGAATTTCCTCCGGAATATTGAGGAGGTGAAGGGTGATGTTACTCACATCGGTAAGAGGGTAAAGGAATTGTATGTTCTTTCGGCTTCTTCCTCGTATGTTGACAAGATGAGAAACAATGATGGCGTGTCGGTTTGGCATGCTAGGTTCGGCCATGTGGGTATTGACAAGTTGAAGGCGATAGTTTCGAGGAATCTTGTCAACGGGCTTCCGTCTCTTTCTTTTGCAAGTGGTGTTAAGGTGTGTGAGGGTTACCAATATAGTAAATCTCATCGACTGCCTTTCGAGAAGTCTCAGCCAAGGTGTAAAGGTGCGTTAGAACTTATTCATGGTGATTTGATGGGTCCTACGCAAAATGCGTCGTACGGGGGTATTTTATACGGTACACTTGGGTTTATTTTCTAAAGGAGAAAATTTAGAACAATAATTGAGGGAAGGCTTGATAAAAGGATTAAAAAGTTTCGAACCGACAATGGAGGCGAGTTTACATCCAAGGAGTTTCTCTCATTTTGCGAGAGGCACTACAAGAAAAACAGTTATCACCTAGGGCCTAAAATTTTCACTTACGGCGCCGTAGGTGATAAGCTAATATTACCTACGGGGTCATAGGTAATGATGTCACCGTAGGTGATAGTAGAGTATCACCTATGACCTCGTGGGTAATAATAAAAGTCTGTAAGTGATTCTTTATAACACCTACGGCCTATTTTTTTTCACCTACAGAGCGTGGGTAATAATGACATTTCAAAATGCCGCCAGCGGGACAACATAGATTTCAGAAAATTTTGGATAGACAATATATTATCACCTACCGCTTATCCGTAGGTGATACTATAATTTTACAAAAAAAAAAAGAAAATGAAAACTGGCCCATCAAAATAACTAAGTCATAAACAATTTACACTTTCCTCTCTCTCTCTCTCTCTCATGCACTCCGCGATCCAGACCACTTTCCTCTTTCTCTCCGCCCAAATCTGAACCACGACGCCGCCGCTCCCCCATCGACGCCGGCCACTCCCCCCATCGCTGCCCCCACTCCCCAGCCGACGCCGTCCCTGCTGCTTCTCGCCTTTCTTGAGATCATAACGAAGGGTATATTTTATATGTTTTTTAAAATTACTTGTTTTGTAGAAGGGTATATTTGATTAATTGGATTATATTTTTAAATTGTGAATAATTAGGATTAATTACGTATTAGTGTAGATAAGTCTTAGGGTTATATAGGAATAGCATTAGGGTTATAATTGTACACATGTGTCAAAAGTATTAGGGTTCTTGTGTTAATTAGCATTAGTACTACTTACGATTACGGCTAAGTATGATTAGTAACAACATTGTATTATTTTTAGATTGATCACTTATGGAGGGTGATCGAAGTTGGATGTATGTTCGGGTCGAAGATCATGCAATTAGTGAGGACTTTATTAGTGGGGTCACCCAATTTCTAGATTATGCTTTCTCACAAGTAGAAAATATTGAAATGATAGATGATAAACCGTGTGTCAAGTGTCCATGTACCCAATGCGCTAATTTGCTTTATAAATATCATGATACTATAGCTACTCATTTAGTGGGAAATGGCTTCGTTCAGAATTATTTAGTTTGGCGCGAACATGGAGAATCAGAATTAACCCGTAACACTTTTGCATCTCAACTAAATGTTACAACCGTTCATGAAGAATGAATGGAACAAATGATAACCGATGCAGCATCTCCGGAGTTAAATTGGGATGATGAACAACATAATCATGAATTTGCTAGGTTTTCTGATATGTTGCATGCGGCAAAAAAAACCCCTATGGGAAGGCAGCTTCGTATGTGGACGTCCTTAAACGATCAAAGGTGAAGAAGGGAACAACGACATATATCAATAGAAAGGCTGCGGCAGTAGTGGTGTGGTGTTTAATATGAAGTTAAATATATATTTATATTTAGAGTTCAATATATACTTTTGTTATGATGAAAATTTAAGAGAAATCAAAAATGCCGGCTTTGATTCGCTGTGCGAACGGAACTGAAAGTACATCTTAAATATATTTTATATAATACAAAAGGAATCTTATGAATGCACCATGTCCGAGCGGTTTGGTGATAACTGGAAAGATGATGGAGTTGAAGATAAGGACGAAGAGTGGATGCAAGCGGCAGGCGGGAAGTCACACGGACGTGTTTACGGCCTGCCTAGCATTTTTGACCCGAGTAAAATACAGTCATCACCATCATCTGCTGCAAGATCGACGGGCGCTAACTACACAACAGTCCCTCATCCTTCAGAGAGTCATGAGGAGTTGAATGCACTCCGGAGTAAGGTTGAGGAGTTACAAGAGAAGGAACAACAAAGAGAGATAGAGATGCGAGAGTTGCGACAGACGGTCGAGCGGCAGATTGAGACGGAACGAAACCGTATGTGGGAGGAGTCGCAATGACAAGTGTCCGAGATGTTTCAAAGGATATCCGCGCAGATGAAGCTACGTTTTACCCAAATGTACAACCAGCCATGGCCATTTCAGATGGTGTGTGTTTAAATAATTAAAAATTATATTTTATTTAGATTTTACTTATTCTTTTTTTTATGGAAGGGAAATATGCAAGGAGGACAATCATCAGGCTCAGGATCGGGATCTTCACAACAGCAACAACAATCCACAATGGTTTCATTTTACTTACTAATACTTCAACATTTTTATTGATAATTAATTCTTTATTAAAATTGAATAAATCTGAATTACATTTTCATTTTGAATAATTTTTTGTTTATGGAAGGGAAACATGCAAGGAGCGCAACCATCTGACGTAGGTTCGGGATCTTCAAATCCCTTTGCTTTTAGTCTTGGTCTCGGGCAAATGACTCCGTTCCCACCATTTTCTGGATTTGGCCATGTGCCATTTATTCCTCCGCTCTCTCAGCAGTCACCTTTGACGATGATTCACCCATTAACGTGACGCCCTCCATCCGTATGTGCTTAACACTACTTTTAGTTTTTAAATTTTAGGATTTATTTTGTCTAAACCCTAGGGATCACAAATAACATGTATATCGCTCGTAATCATAATTCCAATCCCTAGGCCCTAAACCCTAGATTTAGGTTTTAAGGTATAGAGTTAGTTTTTGTCAGGGCTATATACATTGATTTACTAATTGTCAAGGGTATATTACCATGAAAATATTATAGGTTTTAACTTCATTAGAAAATTAATTTCATATGAGAATTGAAATTTTGTATGCTTTGTAGAGTAATGAATCTTCTATAGCACCGGGATCTACACGTGAGCACTCCCCATCAGCCGTCAATGCGCCGGCCGTCAATCCTTCTGTTATGGACATGCCTACTTCGGACGAAAATGTGGAACACTTAGGTTCATAGATTAGAGTTTCTTAATTAGGGTTATGCTTTTATGTATGGATTTAATGGTATTTCATGTTTGTGTTGAATGTTTGGATATTTTGGATGTATGTCGACATTTCGATTTAAATTAATGCATGGGTAGCTTAACTATTGCGGTAAGAATTGATATTTAGGATTTGTTGTTATGATTGATTGTATTTTTTCTATTTTAAATGGAGATTCAATAAAATACAACAGCCATATATTCCTTTGGCAATAAAATATCACCTAGGGCCTGTAGAAGATAACCCTAATTTCAGAGACCTTGTATGAATTATCTCCTACGGATCTGTAGGTGATAAACTAAAGGAAAAAATATTATTACCTACGGTACTGTAGGTGATAAACCGTAGGCAAAAAACTATTACCTACGCGCCGTCGCTGAAAAGCACGTTCGACCGGCAAGAGGCAACCATTATCACCTACAACATGACCGTAGGTAATGCTTTCACTATACCGTAGGTGATAGTTATCACCTACGGGCCGTAGGAGATAATGACTATTAGCCAGGGACCTTTAACCTATGGACTATTACCTACGGGTGACCGTAGGTGATAACTATCACCTACGGTTTTGGGGGTTATCACCTACGGTTTTGATCTTAGGTTATAACTGTTTTTCCTGTAGTGAGGCATGACATCAAGAAGGAGTTTACTTGTGCTTATACACCGCAACAAAATGGTGTGGCGGAGAGGAAAATTCGACATCTGGTAGAGGTGTGTAGGAGTTGGGTGTACGCAAAGAATTTACCGAAGGCCTTATGGGCGGAAGGTATGGCATGTGCTACCTACGTGGTTAATCGGCTTCCCTGCAGTCCGATTAATATGAAGTCACCTCACGAGTTGATGTTCGATGAGAAGCCAAGTGTGAAGCATTTGAAGGTGTTCGATTGTATGTGCTTTGTTCACGTACCGGATGAGAAGAGGACGAAACTAGACGCTAAGACTCGGAAGTGTGTTTTCATTGGTTATGATCAAAGAAAGAAGGGATGGAAATGCATGGATCCGACAACTCATAAATTCATTGTCTCTCGAGATGTGGTGTTTGATGAAGCGTCTTCTCTATATAGTGATGGTGGTTCCCAAGTGGTAGTTTCGAATCTGCCGACACTACCTGTTGTTCACGTGGGAAACCCGGGTGTTGATGACATGGGTAACCCGAGTGAAGATCCGAGATTCTCGTCGCCTACGTCGACTGTCACGAGTTCAAGTGAGATGGATCAAGGTGGCAGGGGGGGCAACTAAGTGCAATCGCAATACACAAGCTCTAAGGAGGTCGACAAGGACGGTAACTCGGCCGGCTAGATACAGAGATGAAAACTTCATGTCGACGTATTTGTGTTTCTTTTCAGGATCGACAGATGGTGAACCTTCATGCTTTGAGGAGGCGAAAGGTAACAAGTCATTAGAAGATGCTATGGACGAGGAGATGCAAGCTCTTCGGAAAAATGAAACTTGGGATCTTGTTCCGAAGCCCAAGGGAGTGGATCCGGTTACATGCAAATGGGTCTACAAGTTGAAACGCAAGGCGGATGGGAGTGTTGAGCGTTATAAAGCGAGACTTGTAGCGAGAGGGTTTTCTCAACGGTATGGCGAGGATTATGAAGAGACTTTTAGTCTCGTCGCCGAGATGACATCCGTGCGAGTTGTGATTTCAATGGCTGCTTCGCTAGGTTGGAAGTTGTGGCAGCTGGTTGTGAAAAATGCTTTCCTGTATGGTGAACTCGACAAGGAGATTTATATGGAGCAACCGGTTGGATATATTTCCAAAGTACATCCTGACTATGTGTGCAAGCTGAAGAAGGCGATGTATGGTTTGAATCAGGCACATCGAGCTTGGTATGGCAAGATTGCAGAATATTTGCAATTTTGTGGTTATTCTTCTTCGAGTTTGGATCACAGTTTATTTGTGAAAAGGAAGGCGGGTCTACACGTGGTCGTTCTTTTATACGTGGACGACATGATCATCACCGGCAATGATGAAGGCGAAGTTGCAAGACTTCGGGGCGAGCTCTCGATTCGATTTGAGATGAAGGATCTTGGAGAGCTTAGTCAGTTCCTGGGATTGGAAGTGGAAGGTTTGAAAGACGATTTTGTCTCTCAAACGGACTATGCTGGGAAGCTCATTGAGAAATTTGACGTAAAAGAAGGTAAGCATTGTTCGACACCGCTGAATGCAAATTTCAAATTGAGACGTGATGATGGAAAGGTACTTCCGAATCCTCGGAAGTTTCGTGCTCTTGTTGGAAGCCTGATTTATCTCACGATTACTAGATCGGATATTGCCTTCGCGGTCGGCCTGGTGAGTCGGTTTATGCAAGCTCCGACAAAGTCGTATCTGGATGTAGCGAAGAGAATTCTCAAGTATGTGAGTTCGACTCTTGATCTCGGGTTATTTTATAAGAAGGGTTCCGAGTTTGTTTTGTATGGATATACCGATACTGATATGGGCGGTAATTTGGATGATCGGAGATCGACATCCGGTTATGTTTTCTCTTGTGGTTCTACAAGTGTTTCTTGATGTAGTAAGAAGCAAGATTCGGTCTCTCTTTCTAGTACCGAGGCGGAGTACAAGGCGTCATCACTTGCGGGACAAGAGTGTGTTTGGTTGCGGAGGTTGGTCGAGCATGTTTACAATGCGGTTACGGGTCCTACGGTTATTCGAGGCGACAATCAGAGTGCGTTGAAGTTGGCGACCAATCCTGTTTGTCACGAGAGAACCAAGCACATCGAGATCGAGCATCACTTCATTCGTGAAAAGGTGCTTGTTGGAATTATTGGAGTTGAGGAGGTGAGAAGCATTAACAACGTGACTGATATCTTCACCAAGTCTCTCTCCAAGGGATCATTCGAATTATTGCGAGCCAAGTTGAGGCTCTTAGCCAAATGCACTTTAAGGGAGAGTGTTAAAATATAAAGATACATTTGTATATTATGAAGACAGTCAAGAAATTAGGAAATATGTTTCTTGAAAATAAGATTTCTTGACAAGGAAGTTTGGTATTATCATGAATTCGATTTCTTGACAAGAAGGTTTAGTATTTTCATGTATAGGTGTTAATTGGGGTAGTAATTCTTTGGGGTATTTCCTTATATTAGATATGACTATCCTATAAATAGAGGGGTAGGAGTAGAGTTTTATTCATTCCAACAACAACAATATTTTATATCTCTTTCTTTCTCTTGTAATAAGAAATTTATTTTATTTTTCAAGTTCCATTGTTCAGTCATTTCTTCTTCTATTATTGTTCTTTCTTGGGCTAGTGTGAACGTATTGCTGCACTATTATTTCCGCTGCTGATAATCACAAGGTCGCTACTGGTTTAGTGCTGCCGTGTTACTGCGCAGTCACTATTGTTCTGTTTCTCTGTTAGCGACGCGATTATCTGGTTCAGTCCTTGTGTGACTGTCTGGTTTCTTTACAGGTATAACATATTTCGGTTTGATTTTTATTTGATTTAATGCAAACCGGTTCGGTCGAACCGGCCGAATGTTCACCCCTATATATTAGATTGTGCAAGATGATTTATTCTTATTTATTTGCTCCAGCCAGAAGTTCCTACATCGAACTCGGTTTCTAGTATAAGGTGGAATTCTCTTTCAGTTTCTTTCCTCAAAATGGCTACTGAAGGGTAAGTTCCAAATCCAGAAAGCATTAAACATACGGATCCAACAAACTTGCGGTGCTCGTGCTCTAGGAGACTAATCACCGCACGCTCTATCCCCGCAATAAAAAATAGTCTTTAAACTTATTCTCCACCAAACAAATATTAAATTTAGAACCTTGCCTAGTTTCGTGCATATCCTAATAAAACATCAAAATATCACTTTTTCTACTAAAAAACATGAAAATATCAGCTATATACTCGTTATCTTTGAACTTTTTGGAAGTTTCTGAATCAACCCTCTTTCTACTAAATGACCAAAATGTGACGTTAGAAGATCATAACCGCTTGCTGTTATTTTTATATTTGTTGAATAAATTATATGATCTCTTTATATATTTTTCAAGAGGTAACATGCACATGTAATTACCTTTGCTTGCTGGCCAGGTCATGAGAAAGAGACTAGAAAAAGATTAAACCTGCACTCGCTCTCACCACGACATGTGGACTCAACACTGTCTACGTGCCCCCTTCTCTCAACTCAAAGCCTTCGGCCCCTCCACCACCCCTCGTCCCTCTCCACTCCCCCTCATTATCCTCTGATCAATTCCTCCACCAAACAAACCAAATTGATATTTTTCAAATTTAACCACGTCCATCCATCCGTCTCCAAATTACTGTATCAGACAGCGTCATTCATCTTTGAATAAAAGAGAGGGAGAGATCACCATGAATCAGTGTGTACCAAGCTGGGATTTGGAGGATCCTAATCCTCCACTACCGATGTCGGATTTTGAGGTGGCTGAACTGACATGGGAGAATGGTAATATTTCATCGCATGGGCTCGGACCGCCACGAATCATCAAGTCCATGCCCAGGTACCCAACTGCAGCCACCTCACCTGCTACTCCGATCTCCTGGACCAAACAGCAACTCACCGGAGCGGGAACTTTAGAAGAAGTTGTTAAGGAAGCGGCAAGAACTCACATGCTACTTCCTGTATCTGGTCCGAACTTAGTACCTTAAACAGTTTACTATGCAAAGACCCTATTAACATTCCAACTTAGTACCTTGAATAGTTTACTATAACCAAATAATGTATCCAGATTTAATTAAACAGTCCAAAGTAGTTAACCAATAATTTAAGTTTGAAGATGTTGTAGTTCTAGGTTATTGTAACTAGTAGTTGAGATCTCTTTTCAACACTCAAAAGTGATAACTATTTTTTTTTTTTTAAAGTTCAACTCATTTGGGTTAAGAGACTTTACTAAATATGTATTATATTACGGTTGCCGACAATTGAACTCATGACATCTTGCTATACATATGAATATTTTAAACAACTAAATTACAAGACATTTGCAAAAACTATTGGGAACTTCCATTTCTCCACTTCTTTCTCACACTTGCAACACTTTTTTTATCATTGCAACAATTTTAACTTACAAGTTACAACCAAATACATTTTGCTTATATCTTGTATGTAGAGGGAGCTGAATAGATGATTTGTGTGAAACATCTACCTCTATACTTTGTATAGAAACCAAAAGATTTTTTTTTTCAAATATAAAAAGAGATTTTATTTGAATCTATTATCATAATTATTTTGTTTTTCATTTCGAAATATTGTATTTAATTTTTATGTAAAATACGGAGAAAGATGATTTGTGCAAGGCATCTATTCGGCTCCCCTAGGTAGTGAAGCTCCATATAGTGTCCTATGTATGTACATAAATTTGGTACCTCTCTTCAATATTGATTTAAAGATAAGATTACATTCATTTAAATTACTGAGTGTAACAGGTGTGGCGCAATTGGGGGCAGTTGATGCACTTGTGCCATGCACAAGGGATGAAGTGGAAACATGCATGGTGATGCGAAAACGACCGAGGCTGGTGGGGGAAGATGGCAAGTTTTGTGCGAGTCAGGGCAGTGCGGCGCCTGGAGACGATTTAGGGTTTACAACCACAACGTATAATTCGACGTCAGTTACGCCATTGGATGGAGGTTCGCCGGATACCGAAAATGCTAGCATTGTTGGTGGTGCCAATGATTCTATTTGCCATAGCCGGCGATCTCAGGCAAGCAAAAAGAAAAGATTTAAATTAGATATCAAGCCACATTACGTCCCCGCATTTTTGTTCTCTCACTAGAAAATAAGTGAAATATTGCGGTGGTGAGTAGTAGTACTTGAATCGGCTTAATGCATCAACATGTTCCACCACCATTGTAACACATTTAGCTTACTAAAGAATAAATTTTTTTTTTTTAGGGCGGCAAGTAAATTGCTTGTTGCATTTTCATTAAACAAAGAAAATTCATTACAAACTTTCGAACAAAAAAAGTAGAAAAAAGAAAAGCAAGATCTAGGCCTTCTGCTTGTTCCACGGAGCATATCCACGGATACTGGTGCCAACCTCACCATTGATTCAGCAAGAACGCCATAAAAACTCACCGATAGAGATTGCGAGAGAGATTGCCAAAGAAGATCTCGTCCAGAGATAACCGTCAAGATATAACTTAGCCCTAGCCACCATAGAGAGAGAACCGATAGACGACAGAGGCGTCGCCGCCCAGAGGGAGGGAGAAGGTGTCGCCTCACAAACACTAAAAGAGGATGGCCTCACAAGAGAAGGGGACTACCGTGATTTTCGAACCACAAGAGAAGAATCCGCGATGAATGAGGGAACCACCAGCTAGGTTAGGGACTTGGCGCCAAACACAAAAATCAACGAGGGACAACTCTTAAGCAAGCAAATGCAGCGGCATAGGCGCCACCACCTTCTAGGTTAGTGGTGGCACCATAGATCAATGAGAAGGAGAGATAGAGGAGAATAGAGGAGACCAAGATAAACGTCTCAGCAGCGAGTCAACCAGCGGCGTACCGTCAAGATTAGGGTTTTTGCGCCGCCTTCAAGGTCAAGAGAAACCCTAGCGGGAGGAAAAGAAAAGAGACCATGAGAAACATCTAACCAGATAGTCAAGGAGACTAGGGTTTCAGTGCGTCTTAAAGGTTAGGGTTTCGGCACCATCAAACTCGCAAGAAAGAGAGGGAAAAAAAGAAGAGACGCCATGAAAGATAGCGAACGAGTGCAGCGACTCCAATGACGTCGCTGATTTCGACACCACCGGCCAGATCCAAGAGAAAGAGGGGGAAAACGTTAACTGAGAACTTAGATCTATCGACAGAGAGGTAAGAACCGAGCTAGGGTTTCACAGCCGTCAACATCATCAGCTGCGGCGGTAGAGAGGTGAGATCCGAGCTAGGGTTTCATGAGAGAGGAAGAAGAAAGAGAGAGGAGAGCAAGCAGACCATGAGAGATAACTTGAGAGCACCAAAGAGAAGCTGAGAGGAGAGGGAAGGAGGAAGGGCGCCGGAGCTTCAGAGAGAGGAGGCGCCGGAGTTGGGTGGGGGGGAGGCGCCGCCGCTAGGGTTTGCCCTCCCCCCAATGTAATCTTTAAGTTTACAAGTTTTTTACTTACTAAAGAATAATTACTATGATTTTCCCAAAAAAAAACACAAATATCACTTTGTAAAAGATTGTGTAATGCCCCAACTCTACTTTTGTTATTTATTTTAATTCATAATATTGTCATTGTGATTTGAGTCATAGCAATAGGGTCGAAAGCCAAATGATGTAAACAAGTCCTTGCAGTATACTTCTTGCTCATGCAACTTTTCAAAAAAATGAGAAAATGCAATATACTTTTCATATTAAAAATTTATTAACATTGTCGTTTTATGTTTAGAGAGATGTTGTCTGTGACGACGAAGAGCTCATGATAGCGCGGAAAAGTGATATTATTGAAAGAGCTTCAATCTCAACAAAAAGAAGCAGAGCTGCAGCCGTTCATAATGAATCCGAGCGAGTAAGAAACTAAACCAAATACCATTGTATCACTATTCTTATTTTGCTATTTTAATGCATTTTGTTGGGACCAGTATAATTAATATGCCTTCTAATTGAAACTGAAATTAGTAACGACAGTTTAAAGTGGGCTAGTTTGTCATGTAACAGATCTGTACTAGTTGCCTGAAAAAGTGTTCTCCCAATGATGAGTTAAGACAATCACTAGCTGGATTTTGGGACCATTCCTTAAATAATAAGGAAATTTGATGGTCCCAAATATTATCAGCGAAAAATCAAATTAGCTGAACAGATAACATATGGGACCATTTATTACATTATTAGGAAAATCAAGTTTCCTGTGCACTTATGATAGAATAATATGTATAACAAGTCATTCGTCATGATAGTGCAGTGACCTGCTTAAAGGAATTTAATTTTGGGCCCTATATGGCTTTCTAGTTCACCTAAAATGTTGGAAAAAGATAAAAAGGTGTCAGTTCTGTTTACTGTGATATAATTTATTTGAAAAAAATAATTCTTTCAAAAAGAGCTTGCAAATTGGTTATGTTATACCTTGGTCCCCTGTCTTTAATTTAGATATATTAAATAATTAGAGACTCATGAAAATCTTCAAAAAAAAAAAAACCAAGATTATTCTAAAAAATGTTGAGGTTATGGGTTCGAAACTCGGCAAAGATGATTATGTAAAAATAAATAAGGGACATAGAAGTCCACCCTATAAAATAAAATAAAAATCGGTTCATCTTTAAGTACGGTATATATTCAGGCAAATAAGAGCAAGAACTCGAATACATAATCTCCTAACTTGCTAATTATAATCATAATTGTCATGCAGAAAAGAAGGGATAGGATCAACCAAAAGATGCAGACTTTGCAAAAGCTCGTTCCAAACTCGAGCAAGGCAAGTAGCAATTTGTCATATTGACTTTAAACCAAATTAAGGATGGATTAAATTTGACAAAATCTATATGCACAATCTCCTAATTCATTCATTCCACTTCACCTCACTTTTTTGAAATATTTGAAGTATACCTAACTAAACTTGTACGTGTTTACTTCCCTCAAGACGGACAAAGCATCGATGCTAGACGAGGTGATAGACTACCTAAAGCAGCTCCAAGCGCAAGTCAACATGATGAGTCGGATGAGCAGCATGATGATGCCAATGGCCACGATGCCACCCTTACAAATGTCAATGATCGCCAACATGGCCCAAATGGCTCAAATGGCGCAAATGGGCCAAATGGCCCAAATGGGAATGGGCATGATGAATTTAGGACAATTAGGTCATTCGGCCGGATATACTGGTTTAGCTGCAGCTCCTCTTCCCCATCCAGTTCCGACTACCTTTGTGCCGATTGCTCCATCTAGTTCAACTTCATGGGACGCCTCTAATGATCGCATGAAGCAACCAGGGGGGAATCTAATGCTAGATCCTTTCGCTGCCTTCCTTGCTTGCCAGGCTGGACAGGTACTAATTGGACAAATTCTGTAGTAATTATTTCATAGTTCCATTTTTTTAAAAGGAAGAAAATAAGCAGGGTTAAAAATAGGAGATGGTTAATTTACTTTGCTTATATTAACTTTAGCTTGTATTAAATTTTATAAGGAAAAAAGTATTTTTTGTTAGATCCGAACCCAAAATTAGTGGGTTGAGGACTTTGCCGAACATTTGGTACAGGTTAGAAAGATTTTTCAAAAGTTCAATGGTGTCTTGCTGCTCGAGCTACTGGCTAGAAAGATTTTTTTTTTTAACACAACTAGTTTTCAAGGTTTTTGTTTGGTACTTAGTTAGATATTTACCACTATAATGTTTTTTTAAGAGGCCAACTTTTTTAAGTCAAAAATGCAATTCCTTCGATATTTTGGATAAGATGGGCTGTATATGGGCCCAATTTCTTAAAGTGATATAAACCAACAATCAGAATGTTGAATTAGGTTACAGTAGGTATGTCTAGAGTGTAATGTTATTTATTCAACTTTTTGTCTTATTTTCAAGATTGTATTTAGTCTCCTCATCTAACCAGAGTGTAACATATTCTATTTGGTGATAGATCAACGCATTAGTACTGATCATTATGTCTATGGCATTTCAAACACGAAAAATTGTGATGGCTATTAATTATGTTGAATTAAAATATAATTGTTATTAATTTATGCAGCAACCAGCGAGTGTAGAAGCCTGCAACAGGATAGCTGCTATGTACCAAAAATTGTACCAGCAAAATCAGCCACCTAACCCGGATTCATAGACAATTTCTGCTTCACATATTATTCAGGTTTGCTTGATGAGACTTTTGTCATGATCCATGTACTTTTCTAGTTCTGAGGGTAGAGGAGGAGATTTCCCTCAAATTAAGAAAACCCTAAGATTGAAAAGAATAAAAGATGCTGAAAGCAGCTTTGAAGGGCAACAAAATTGTATTTGAAATTGTAATTTATTTAGTTTTCTATTTAGGTTTTTTGGAATAATTGTCTACTCTTGCAGTCTACTTTCGGTTATAAGCACATTTAAAATGATTGTTTAGTATGTACACTACCTTTTGATAGAAACTAAAGAGTTTCTTCCTTCAATCTCTATATAGAGGCGTAGATTTCATGTATTCTCTTGTGAAGCTCTTTGCCGGCATAATTATCTTTTGATTTTGTTATTAAAAAAGTTATCTTTTGAAAGCCCTATGCTTTTTTGTATATACTATATAGTTTAAATAAGCCGGGAGATTTAGCTTTATGTTTTGGTTGGCCTTGTTTTTAAGGAAAACTAGGCCATTGGGTAGAAAATTTCATTAATAGATGATATGCAAGATTTACAATAAATTGTTTATAGGAGAAAGATAGCAGACATAGCTTATGTTGTTGCAAAAACTATTAAAACCAAATACTATTTATCCAACCCATTGAAATATTTTAGTATCAAATCCTGAGAGGCCTCAGCGTCGCACTGCATGGCACCGCCTGAGAAGGTCCTCCTTGCTGATACTTTCACCTCTTCTTCTCCCTTCTATATGTTGGATTTTTTTTTGTAAATTTGAGGAGTTTTTAGCAAATTTCAGCATATATCCACATACTTGAGGAAAAAATTTGGGGGTTTATGACATGTTTACGCATATTGCATCATTTATAAGGCTTTGGTTCAACAACTTCAGAAAATCTCAGCATATTTTGAAGAGTTCTAAAGCTTCTATAAAAAACTCTACCAGTAGTCTATTGTGGTTGTTATTTCTGCACTGGTACGAGATTATTTCAAAGAGTTATAAAGGTTTCTCGAAGAATGGCGCATGTCGACAGTAATCATCGCGGCAAAAATACTGACGGTTTTCTCAATGGTTTAATCTGCATTGAGAAAATAGAGCTAAAGATTTAGGGCATGTGTTTTCTTTTATTTTTTATTTTTTTTAAGTTTAGGTTTTAAATTGCATCGAATGTAATGTAGAAATATACATTGCTTATCACTTTTTTTATATTATTAATAAAAGTCTTTAACAAGTTCTCGCCTACTATTTAAAAAAAAAATTCTAGAATTATTTCTCTCTATAGATTACAAATATGCGCAACATTAATCATAGTAGATATTAAGTTGACCTTCTCGTTACTGAAAAATATATTGTTCCTTCCTAACATACCTCCCAAAAATATGCTTATCATGTTGCATCCCCTCCAATGTTATAGAAATCGCTAGGCGATAGTCGGGCGGCGGATGCCATCGAGGATTAATCGGGGATTAGTCGAGGATTAATCGGATCTAGACGGATTTTCATTTTTTAATAATTTAAATATATATCATTATTTTATTAACCATTTTTATATACATTTAAGTGCAAAAAGGTAAGCTTGCTAAAATAAAAGGGCAATTTTGAAAATATTCATTGTTAAAAATTAAGGACCATTTTAGAAAAAAGCCACAAACCAGCCATATCACGTGAATAAGTGGGCCGGCCCACTTCTCTCTTCTCCCTCATCTTTCCTCCACCTCCATCCGATTCTTTTCTCCTCTCTAAGCTTCTCCCTTTCTCAAGCAAATTACAAACCCTAGATGCCGAAATTCGTAAATCCATTAGAATCTTTGTTCTAAAGCAAGAAAACTTCGGAAAAAGAAGCCCTAATCGGAGAAAAATCGGCAAAAATTGGACTTGGACGGACCTAGGCGGACCTCTAGGCGGGATAGCGCCTAGGTCAAACGACTACAAAGTCGGTGCGGTGGCCGGCCGTCTAGCGCCTAGGCTTCGCCTAGACCGATTTTTAGAACAATGATCCCCTCCATTGAAGCTTATGTACGCTTTTCCCATTTGTTGTATGTTGGGGGGGGGGGGGGGGGGGATTGATTCTAGTACAACGTTCTAGATTGTTTGCATCCCCTCCATTGAAGCTTATGTACGCTTTTCCCATATCTATTAAAATCCACCATCATCACCAACTGATTATGTATGAGTTGAACAATAGATACAAGTGCATGTAGTTGGCATCCACGCTTGAGAAGATTTTCTTATGTTAGAATTTTGTTTTGAATTAGGACTTTGTCTTTTTGTTTTTCAAAGTATTGGATAGTAATCCTATTTTTTGTGTCATAAAGTGCAACTGCCTAGTAAAGTCTCAGCATTTTTCTCACCAAAATTATGGGCAAAAGGTTATAGGCAAAATTAGCTTTATATAATAAAGGGAAATGTGCAAGCACGACGGCACTGTAGATATACTGTTTTTCCACTCTATATACTATTTTGTTGAATGGACCCCCTAATTGCATATTTGGGCTCATTTGGGCTTTTATTTTTAGTATGTATTTAAGACCTTTGACCTAAAGGATAAGACAAGAGTTCATTTTCCATCTCTTCATTTTTCTCTCTCTCCTCTCTCTCTCTCTCTTTTGGCCACCATTAAAGACACCAAAAGTTGCCTCGAATCTACGTCAAAATTCACGCTTCCGACAAGAAATCCTAACAATCTGGTATCAGAATGAGGTTCTACGCGTAAATCTCTACCGGATTTCACGTTTTGCCTAAACCGGTACAAACCGGTTCAAAACCGAAGGAGAAACTTTATTTTATGGGTTAATGAAAATGTCGGGACAATTTGATATTGAGAAGTTTGACGGTAAGACGAGCTTTGCCTTGTGGCAAGTTTGTATGTTGGCAATTTTATCCAGTCATGGGGTAAAAGATGCGGTTTTTGGGAGAGACAAGTTGCCGGATGCCATAACGGACAAGAAATGGAGAGATATGGATGATAAGGCTCTCTCCATTGTCCAATTATGCCTTAGCAATGGGACGTTGCAAAATGTTATGGAGGAAAAAACGGCGAAAGATTTGTGGGAAAAATTACAAAATACTTATATGAAAAAGTCGCTCACGAATCGATTGCGGTTAAAGTCACGTCTTTATACGCTCCGGATGTCGGAGAGAGGTTCCGTGTCCGAACATATTTCGGAGTTTGTGTCGATTATTAATAATTTGGCCAAAATTGACGCAAAGGTGGATGATAAAGATCAAGCCCTTTTGCTTTTGTGCTCTTTACCCGCTTCATATAAGGGGTTTAGAGATATGATGATTTATGGAAGGGAGAAAATCTCTCTTGAGGATGTTAAATCGAATTTGCAAGCGAAATCTCACATCGATGGTGAGATAATTAACGAGAAAACCGGTACGGGTTCCGGTTTGTTTGTGGATCGCGGTCGTTCGTCCGATCGGTCGTCGAAAAATTGGAGAAGCCGGTCGAAATCCAAGGGTAAATATAATCCAAATATTATTTACAATTATTGTAAGAAAAAGGGCCACATCAAGGTCGATTGTTACAAATTGAAGAATAAGCAATCGGCGGATAATCGTGGCAAAGGTTCCGAATCGGCTAATTCGGCAAATATCGACAATTTTGATTTACTTTCTGTTGTCGATAATTCCTTAGAGGATGAGAATTGTTGGATTATGGATTCGGGGGCATCTCAACATATGACTCCGAATCGAAGTTGGTTTGTAAAGTACGAGCCTACGGATGGGACAGTTATTATGGGAAATAATAATTCTTGCAAGGTTGCCGGTACCGGTACAATATCGCTCAAGTTTCATGATGGGCGAATTCGGACGTTAACGGGTGTGCAGGACATACCCGATTTGAAGCAAAATCTTATCTCGTTGGGATCGCTTGAATAAAGAGCTTGCAAGTTCCGAATTGAAGGTGGAGTTATGCGCGTTTCAATCGGTGCCCTCACAATCATGAAGGCGAAACGCATTGGTGCACTTTATTTTTTGCAAGCCTCGACGGTTACCGGAAAGGCCGGTACAATTATTTTGGAGAAATCGAATTCAAACCCGGTTCAAGAAAACCCGCCGGTTCAGGATAAACCGGTCCGATTCGTGCCGGTTCAGGAAAAACCGGCTCGGTTCACACCGGTTCAGGAAAAGCCGGTCCGTTTCACACCGGTTCAAGAAAAACTGGCTCAGTTCAATCCGGTTCAAGAAAAACCGGTCCAAGAAAATCCGGTTCAACCAAAGTCCAACCCAAAACTGACCCCGGTTCAAACCAAACCGGTTTGGATTCCAAAAACCAAACCCGAAACAAAATCCGTCTCGTTCAGTTCTGCCGCTATTGTCCGTTCAAGTTAGATTACGGATGAGGAAATTACGAAGTTGTGGCATATGAGATTGGGTCACATGAGTGAGCGTGGTATGACGATTTTAATGCAAGCGAAATTTGTTGGGCGGTCAAAGTACCGGAAATCTGGAATTTTGCGAGCACTGCGTTTTCGGGAAGCATAAGCGAGTGAGTTTTTCGACCGCCATTCATACAACAAAGGAGAAATTGGAATACATTCACTCCGACCTTTGGGGGCATTCTCGCGAACCGTCCAAAGGAAAATGTTCAAGGTATATGCTCACTTTTTTTGATGATTTTTCGAGGAAAGTTTGGGTATTTTTCTTGAGAGAAAAAAAATGAAGTATTCGATTATTTCAAAATTTGGAAGAAACTTCTAGAAACTCAAACGGGTAAACGGGTCAAGCGGTTGCGAACCGATAATGGGTTGGAATTTTGTAATCGCCAGTTTGATGATTTTTGTGCGGCCGAAGGTATTTTGCGACACAAAACTGTTGTGCATATCCCCACAACAAAATGGCGTGCCCAAAAGAATGAATAGATCACTTCTTGAGCGTGCGAGAAGTATGATTTCAAATGTGGGTTTGGGAAAAGAATTTTGGGTATAAGCGATTAGCACGGCGTTCTATTTGATTAATCGATCTCCAACTACCTCGATTGAGTTGAAAACGCCGGAAGAAGTTTGGTCGGAAAAGCCGGCCGATTATTCGATGTTGAGAATATTCGGGTGTCCCGGATATGTGCATGTCAATGACGGCAAGTTGGAACCGAGGTCGAAGAAATGCGTATTTATTGGATATCCCGAGAATGTTAAGGGGTATAAATTATGGTGTCCGAAGTCGGGAGAGACGTTATTTTTAACGAAGCGGAAATGATTCGAGAAAAAGATGCGCATGAGTTGAGAATAAATGACACGGTTCACTCCGAGGTGGAGCATGATGAGTCGGAAAATGTTGGGAATGAAATACCGCCCCGAGCGGAAGTTGACTCTTTCGCAAGCGGGTTTCGCCGAAAAGGTTTTACACCATTTTGATATGCATAAATCGAAGGTAGTTTCTACCCCTCTTGCGGCAGATTTTAAATTGTCGGCGGATTTATCTCCGAAAACCAATTCAGAGCGGAAATATATGGAGAAGATTCCATATTCGAGTGCGGTCGGGAGTTTGATGTATTTGATGATGTGTACCCGACCGGATTTGGCGCAAGCGGTCAGTGTCGTGAGTCGGTATTTGTCGTGTCCCGAAAAGGGACATTGGGAAGCGGTAAAATGGATTTTTCGTTATTTGAAAGGTACGATGAATGCATATTTAGAATTCGGATCGGATCCGAATGGTGAGTTAACGGGTTATGTTGACTCGGATTTTGCGGGCGATCTCGATAAAAGGCGTTCGCTAACCGGCTACGTGTTTACGTTTGGGAAGTGTGCGATTAATTGGAAAGCCACACTTTCGACTACCGAGGCTGAGTACATGGCGTTAACCGAAGCGATAAAGGAAGGTATTTGGCTAAGGGGTTTTGTTGGCGAGATATTGTCCATTCAGAATCCGGTCACGGTGTATTGTGACAATCAAAGCGTCATTCATTTGACGAAGGATCGCATGTACCACGACAAGACGAAGTATATTGACGTGAGGTAACATTTTGTGCGAGACGTGACGGCAAAAGAAAACATTGTGGTGAAGAAGATTGGTACCAAATCGAATCCGGCATATATGCTCACCAAGCCTCTTCCGATTGCTAAGTTTAAATTGTGTTCCGATTTAATTTCAGTTTGTAACTAGCATGTTGTTAGTATATTATGTATGTTTTTATTTTTACATTTGTTTATGTTTAGTTATGTGCAATTCGGGTCCAAGGTGGAGATTGTTGAATGGACCCCCTAATTGCATATTTGGGCTCATTTGGGCTTTTATTTTTAGTATGTATTTAAGACCTTTGACATAAAGGATAAGACAATGGTTCATTTTGCATCTCTTCATTTCTCTCTCTCTCTCTCTTTTGGCCACCATTAAAGACACCAAAAGGTGCCTCGAAATCACGTCAAAATTCACTCTTCTGACAAGAAATCCTAACATATTTTCTCAATTTTACATATTGTTTTGCCATTTTATATACTGTTGTTTATTCTTTGTGTATTTTTTTTTTTTACTTTTATATATTGTCTTCTTATTTTATATACAGTTTTCTCATTTTTATATACTGTTTTCACTTTTTATGTTTATACTGTTATTAGAAAATAAATTATATATATTGTTAAGTATATATTGTTATTAGAAAATAAATTATATCTATTGTTTTTGGATCCGTTATGAACAGTTGTGCTATACTACTGTCCTGCTCTATCAAATCTCTATAATAAATATTCACCATGTTAGAACTCTTAGTAGTTCGCTAGCCAGTACGATTCATATAGACTCAATATTTTAGCCTTAAAATGTTCAAGTTGGATTGTGCTACAGTAGATCCACATAAATGTTGAATATAAGATATTTCATCATATTAGCATCTTACCAAATTACGTTAAGTACTTGAACATTTCTTCTGCTTGGTGGCTCCCTCCACTTTATTCAACAGATAACAGAGGTTATATCTCTAGTATATGGAGCTTCATTTCTTGTAGTATTTAGTCTGAGAGAAAAAAAACAAATGTCCTGTGACCAGCACACATGAAGTCATTACCTTGGCCCTTCAATTTTGTGATGTCCACAAAATGAAGAATCAAGAAGATGGTTTCATGCGTAGCTCAGATTAAAGAGGTAGAGCAAAGATATGTTAATGAATCAAAAGGATCCAAATGTTATCTTTTCTCATTTTGTCCAATTGGAAGTGATCACATTTCCAAGAAAAAAATAAAATACAAATTAGCTTTTACAAAAACATATACTAAACATTCAGAAAAAAATATGAACTTATCAGAAAATATTAAATAATAAAATTCTTTCCTCAAACATATTGAACTTCAAATTCGGAAAGCACATAATATGAATTACAGAAGGAAAAATATATATGTCTCCCCAACATCCCTCCTGAGCCTTGATGACATGGCATCCAGTGGTGAACCGGGCTCAGCACGTGGTAAACCACAACACTAGACCTCGGTCCACGCTCTTGTCATGGACTCCACAATTTTTTTCGTGGAGTCCCTCCATTCGGCCGGATCCAGTTTACATCTTGTTCTTGTAAAGGAACATCAAAAAAACATCAGACTTGTAACCATGAGAGTGAAAAGATCAGAAATATGAAAATAACATCTTTGGATTTCTTTTGGAAAATAATGGGGTTAATCTCGCTAATAATTATTTGACTGTCCGTTCAACCGAAAAAGGGAACCTCACGTACTGGTCAAGTAGAAGCGCATTCAGTGAAAGAAGCACTGATCAGCATAACAATAAGGTTATTGAATTATAGAAATTTTTAGAAAAACACGTATTATCTTAAACTAATTACAAGAGATCAATCACTATTTATAGGGAATTTATGTTGGAATATATTATGTGGAAACTCAAAATATCTTCATTACACATTGAATAATTTGACCAAGTCAACCAACTTAAAATTTGTAACATTCACACGATTTCATTTATGTGTCTCAACTCGCACCACCCTTTAAGAACCTATTAATTGTCATTAAGCCATTGGTAAGTTACCCCAACCATTTTCATAATATATACCCGACTACTACCTTGTAAAGAGACTTGAGCTAAAACCATGTATATAATAACAGTAGAGGTGGCAAATGGGTGGGTCGGGTCGGCTTCGGGTCTGGTCATTTCGGGTTCGGATCATTCGGTCTCGGTTAGTTCGGGTCTAGTGTCGTCCGGGTCTCGATCGTTCGGATCTCGGGTATTTCGGGTTTCGGGTCGTTCGGGTTTCGGATATTTCGAGTCTTGGGTCAGGTCGGATTTCATGTCGTTGACTTGTCAATATTTTCAGGTCAGGTCGGATTTGGGTTCGGGTGGGTCGGATTTGGGTTCGGGTGGGTCGGGATGGGACGGATTTTCGGGTCAGGTCAAATTTTGCAAACTTTAGTTACGCATTGTGTTTAACTTGTGAAAAATATTTGTTTGAACAAATATCTATCTATTTTCAATTTTGCGCAACTAAAGAGTCCGATGAGTTCAAAAGACTCAAATAGAATTTTATGTCTTAGAAACCAATATAACTAATATATTATTTTCTAAAATAATATATTTACATTATAAAAATAGAATAAAATATTATAAAATAATATATAATACTAGCATAAGAGTGAAATCAACAGTTTTATGACCATTCATTCATTACATGCAAGTTCAGGCCATTCAGGTTCGGATAATTGAGCGGGTCGTTCGGGTTACGGCCTTACGGGTCATTCAGGTTCGGGTCATTCCGGTCTCAGGTCATTCGGGTCTCGGGTTTCAGGTTTCAGGTTTCGGGTTTTGGGTCGTTCGGGTCTCGGGTCATTTGGGTCTCGGGTCGTTCGGGTCTTGGGTATTTGGGGTTTCGAGTCGTTCGGGTTCCGGGTATTTCGGGTTTTGGGTCGTGTAGGTTCAGGTTGGGTTTCGGGTCGTTGACTCGTTAATATTTTCGGGTCGGATCGGGTTTGGGTTCGGACGGGTCGGATTTTCAGATCGGGTTAGATTTTACCACCTCTAAATATCAGTATGAGAATCCACATAAATAGAAGGGGATCTCTATCAATCTCTTCCATCATGGACATGACCTTAAGAAAAGACATAATCCGTAGCATCTTAGGATGATTTTCATATCTCACATGTAAGGAAAATACATCTTAGGACATATACACCTAAACCCTAAAAATTAGTAGGGATAAATTCACATTTAGTCCATATACTTTAATGGATTGGCAGTTTAGTCCATGTACTATTGATTTAGCTTTTTTTAGTCCATGTGCTCTGTAAAAAGGTGCACCATTGGTCCCTGTCTAACGGAGCATATCAAAGCCGTTAATAATTATCAAACATTGACCATTTTACCCTTAAAACCATATTTTCTCTTCTTTCATTCCACAGATACCTTCATTCTCAAATCGTGAACTCCTCTCTCCACTCAGCCCTCGTAGCTCCGCCCCTTTCCTCGTCGGTCAGTCCTGGCCGCCCCACCCCGCCACCCGTTCCACACCTCTTCCCCTCTACTCATACTGATCGAACTCCACTATTAGCACGAACTGAAGATCTGACCCGGCTCTCCCTCAATTGATCCGTGGAACTGTTGCCCCTTTCTATCTGACGAAACTGTGGTACTGGTTCTCTCTTCTTTATATTCAACCGGTACAAATATCTATACTAGAATTCGTTCTTATTTCTCTAGGCTTCTTCTCTGTTTTTCAATATTAGTGAATTACAGGAGCTCCAGATCTATCTATTTACTATTTATCCCTTTTTTGTTGAATTGCATCTTCTGTTATGGTTCTGGGCTGATGTGAGGTGAATTGTTAATTTGGAAATTTGTGCTTAATTAAGGGCTGTTATTTGCACTCAACAATTTTCTCTTCTTGATTAGCTATTGGAACTGGAATGTATAATTAGGGGCTGAATTAAGATTTTTAGTTGGACACAATTACTTAGATATGATTATGGATTAATTGAGACTTTAACTGAAATTGGGGCGCTTATTAGGAGCCCGGAATACTGCTTAAGTATTATTTGGTCTTAATTAGCTTACATATGTTAATTTGTGAAATTTGTTTTTATTTTCAGAAACTAAGGTTTAAGATTGAAGCTTCAGTCAATATGATTAGGAGCATGACAAGAGGGATGGTTGTATGACAATAGAGCATAGATGGTCAGATCATGACGATTTTGATTTTTCTACCATGGTGTATGACTGATAAATTATATGATTTTTAAATTGATATTGTGAAATTTTATACAGTTTGTTTAGATTGAAAAATTTTACACACTTTGTTTAGATTGAAATTGTGTGATTATGAAGTTTGTTTGGTTTCAGAATTTATTTTGACTGAGAATGGTTCAACTGAATCTTGGTATGTGGCTCAAGAAAGAATTTTTATTTTTATTCTAATTTTTATTGAATTTTGTTTAGAATCATTATATGATGAAGAAAGGATACAATCTTGATGAATAATGTACTGGTATATGATATAATTATATTCAGGATTCATGTATGATACAACAGATCTAAACAATTATTCAATTGGTATGACTTCATAAACAGTAAACCAAAATCGACAAGAATTGTATTTATATATTCTACAAAAATGTCTTTCATAAAACTTAACCTCATTTATGCCATTAAACCAAAACCACACTCAAAATTTTATCAATATAGCAATCAATTGTACATAATTACATACATTACATCAACTGATTCATCCATACATTATATCAATTCATATATCTATACGCAACTATATTAAGTTAAAAACATTTATACCCATATAACAACTGAGTTTTACATTGAAACATCCAGTATTAGCCTATTTGATGCTCAAGGAGCGATCCCGTGCTTTGGCCTCTTGTATAAGACTAAAATCTGAACAACAAATTTGAAAGTTTACAAAAATAGTTAAATTTAAGAAAAATAAAAACAAACTACATGACACAGTACTGTACCTAAAGTATTCTCCAATGGATCTTTATTGACCTTAATCATGCTACTCAATTTCAGTAGCATACTTCTGTGGAGAGTTGCAAGAAGGCCATCAAAAAAGAGCAGTTGCCTTTAAATTAACCATTTCATCTTCTTATTCTTGGTTCACACGACTATTACTCACACCCATTAATAAGTGAATTTCCACAATTTAATTATCAGCAAGAATTTCATCAAACACTTGATGAGCACTAAACTTTTTATCTTCATTGGTCACCCGTTTGTGAAGACACAACCCTTTGCCGGTTCCAGACTTTGAGTCAAACCGAAGAGATGCATCCGATTTCCACGATTTTTATTCTTCAATCGTATTTGTTAAAAAAAATTTAGAAGCTCAACTACAACAGCTGCTTTATCCCTATTTTGAAAAAAAGCAGCTTTTTTTTTCCTCTTTCTGATTCGGATTTGAGAGTGGATGATGAATCTGATTTTCAGTTAACGACGCCTCACAATGAACCAATGGCGAAGGATAAATCTCATTTTTGAATTGAAGAAGTCTCACAATTCGGTACAGCGCCAATAGCAGCCAAAGCTTTCATCTTTGTCGCACTTTCTTCCCCTTACATTTGAGAAAATTCCATTCCTGGATAACTTATACCAATTTTTTGTGCCAATGGAATGTTTGTGCATACCTGCTTTAGGGGAAGAAGAAGACATGGAGAGGGATTGGAAAGACAAGACATGTGCTGAACTGTAGCCAGAGGGGAAATTTCGGCATTTGCATGAGTCAATGGATGAGATTGCCCCACTTATGATCGGCCGTGTAATGATAGATAAGGAACGTAAGTAGAAGATTGAGTAGGTGACGAGTGTGAGTAAGAAGAAGAAAGGTTTTGGTATTGTTGCGTCCCTGGTGGATATGACACTCTGCTCGATCAGCAAGAAGGGGACGGAGGAAGGAACACGATTCATCCAGAGGCGATGGAGAAGAGAGGAGACTTGATCTGCTAGAGGCGATGCGGAAGAGAGGAATCGCGAGCTCGATCTGCTAGAGAGAGGAAGAGAGGAACTCGAGCTTGATTTGGAGGAGACGGAGGAGAGGGCTGAGGGCAAAATTGTTATTTCGAAATTTTATTAATAGTGTTAACTGCATGAGTTAAGACAGGGACCAATGGTGCACCTTCTTGCCAAGTACATGGACTAAAAAAAGCTCAATCAAAAGTACAGGAACTAAACTGCCAACCCATTAAAGTATAGAAACTAACGATGTATTTATCCCAAATTAGAATATATATGATATTGATCACACTATTTTGTACGTGTGCCCATGTATGTAACAAATTATGTAACAAATATTTTAAACAATATTTGGAGTTGGGCATTGAAGGAGATCTCTATCAATCTCTTTCATGGATTTGACCCTAAAAAGAGATACAACCCGTAGTATCTTGAGGTGATTTTTATATCTCACACGTGAGTGAAATACACCTTAGAACGGAGTTCAATCGCTCGGGTAAAAAAACATTTTGATTATAACTTCTATTATTTTTCTATCAATAATCATTATTTATAAATATTTAAATTTTAATTAAATTAATTTATTAATTTAATTCCTAATCGCAATCGGTACTTCCAAGCAAAAGTTCTAACAATTTATTCCTAACAGGTATGGTCTATGGGTCTCACGTTTGGTTATTACAATAATAGACACACATGCTGCATAGATTATTGATGCACAATGTTTTAATGAGGAGAGAAAGAGTTTTGCATATTAACTAATCTTATTTTACAATATTCAGTCTAGGCTATATATAGACTGAAGAATCTACAGATACATTGAATCCAGTTCCTATCTCAAGGGCCTAACAAACTATTCTAATCTAACCGTTCATTCCTAACTGATTACATCTTAGCCTTTGATTAATAACATAATGAATCTTGACCATTCATTTGTATAGTCACTGGAGTGTCCAGCTTTCTCTCTTAACACCCCCCTAAGCTGAACTGGGGCTTTCGACACATTCAACTTGCTCCTTAAGAAATTAAATCGACTTGTTGACAGACCTTTTATGAAAATATCTGCTACTTGGTCTTGAGAATAAAGAAAGCGAACATGAAGAGTGTTGGACTGAACCCTTTCTCATACGAAGTGGTAATCGATCTCTATTTGTTTTACTCGAGCATGGAACACTGGGTTTTTGGCTAAATATGTCGCTCCTAGGTTGTCGCAATAGAGAACTGGTATTCTTGGTGAGGAAACAGAAAGCTCATGAAATACATATGTGAGCCAAACAGCTTCACAAGCTGCAAGGGCCATTGCTCGATATTATGCCTCTGTACTCGATCGAGAGACAGTAGGTTGTTTCTTCGCCAACCAGGAGATTAGATTGGGTCCAAGATACATGCAGTAACCTATGGTGGATCGTCTGTCGTCTGGACATCCAACCCAATCCACGCCAGAATATATGTGAAGAGAAAGATCATTTGATCATTTAATTAATAATCCTTGATCAATCGAGCCTTTAAGATATCTCAAAATTCTTTTTCCTAGAGACCAATGTTGATATATGGGAGAATGCATGATTTGACTCGCTTTATTGACAGCAAAAGCGATGTCGAGTCTACTTAGTATGGCGTATTGCAAAGCGCCTACTACACTGCGGTATTGAGAAGGATCAGAGAGAAGAGAGCCTGTGTGTTTTGAGTAGATTTCATTGTTTGAGATGGGAGTTAAACAAGATTTTGCGTCTGCCATTTTGGATTTTGTTAGGATGTTTTGAATGTACTGTTTTTGGCAAAGGTGACGTATGTTTTTGTTGGTTGTACATTCAATTCCAAGAAAATAGTGAAGAGGCCCGAGATCTTTAAGAGTGAATTGAGAATGAAGTTGAGAGATGAGGGATTGGATGAATTAAGGATGATTGTAAATTGTAATGGATGATTTTGTTTTGAGAAAGAAGAGAGAGGAGTCAGATTGGGATGTAAGAAAACCGAGCATTGTGAGGCAGATGCTCAATTTATGGTACCAAGCCCTTGGCCCTTATTTGAGGCCATATAAGACTTTCTTGAGAAGACACACTTTGTGAGGGTTGTTTGGGTCTTGAAACCCCTTCGGTTGTTCCATGTAGACAATTGTGTCTAGGTCGCCATTTAGAAAGATATTATCCACATCGAGTTGTCGTATCGTCCAGTTAAAGGTTACGGCAATGGAGAGTACCAACCGTATGGTTGTCGCCTTCACAACGGGACTGAAAGTCTCGTCGCAATCCACCCCTTCTTCTTGAGTGAATCTCTTTGCAACAAGACGTGCTTTGCAACGGTTGAACGTTACATCAGACTTCTTCTTCACCCTGAAAATCCATTTATATTTTACTATGTTAGTATGTGTAGGTGGATCTGCTAGTTTCCATGTACCTGACTGAAGTAGCGCGTCGATTTCTTTTGCCATTGCTTCTCTCCAATGAAGATCTTTATACACTGAAGTGAAGGATGTGGGTTCTGTGATGGATTGGATAGGGTTTTGTTGATATTTTATAGAGGTTAGGGCTGTAAAATCCGGATTGTTGTTTACTGGAGGCCTATAGGTGGGCGGGGGGGGGGGGGGGGGGGGGGTTTAAAAGGCCTAAACGAGCGAAAACGTGAATACTTGTACTTTTTAGGGTTTTACTTTTTAATTATTTTTAGACTTTTGTTGATAGTTGATTAAATTCTAATTGACAAAGTAAATTAAATAAACAAGAAATTTAAAGTGAATAGAAAAAGCAACTCAATACCGAACACCAGATCTGATGACGAAGTTCGGCGCTGTGGTTGTGTTAGGCTTAACCACCCATTTACTCGCTAGCGACTCTTACCACGTTCACGAGTTGTCTACTCTCCGGGACTTGTCTTGCGACGATAATCACTAAACTAAATAGTGTTTGATTACAAAACCACGATCCAGCGTCGCCTTACAACAAACTCTTGACGGCCGGCAGAACAATCAACTTACAAACGGTTTCTTTCAATCAAAAAACCCAACAACCTAGATCTAATTCCTCTCAAAATTACTCACAAAAATCTTTATTAATTAAACTTGTTTCTAGAGAGAAAAGCTCAGAAAATATTGCTTGGAAAACTTGGTGTTTCGAAAATGGAGCAGTCCTTATAAAGATGGAAGGAGCATGCCACAAAAATGGAAAAACAGACTATTCCGTTGCCAACGCTATATTCCGTTGCCAACGGAATGTTAAAATGGAAACATAATCAGCCAAATCTATGCTCAAACAGCTATAAATCTATGTATTCCGTTGCCAACATAATCATTTCGTTCCCAACAGAATCACTATTCACAGAACAGAATCATTCCGTTCCCAACGGAATCACTATTCACAACCCAAGTCAAAGTGGAGGAAGGCTGAAAAATTGAGATTTTTCTCTAGATTTTGGTTTAATTAATCAATCCAAAAACACAAAACAAACTCAAAACAATGAAGAGCTCCAACTCTTGAATGCCAGGAACGAGTCTTGAGAACTTGAACCGCGATACAATTCTTCGACAACTTATGATCTGATCGAGATGAACAGCTTGCATGTCGATTCAAACTGGATAATTTCCTGATCTTATACAATAAACTCAAACAAGATTAGTAATTACGGAATAGTTTTAAACATCATCAAACCGAGAACAACACGGATGTCGTTTTGTTTTGTAGAATTTATTTTACTACGAGTCACTATGGGATGAGTTCGTTGAGTTTGTTGTGATTGCGAATTTTCAGCACTGGATTGAGGCTTGTTGTAGCTTGAAGAAGGTTGATTGATATTTACAGTAGTAGAATTGTCTTGTTGATTGTTATCTTGAATGGTAATTGTCTGTGTAATATATGGTCATTGTATTATTGAGAGAGGTACTATACTAGTGCTGGTTTGTTGATGATTAGTTGATGTATTGTTTGATTGATTATGAAAATGAAAGATTTCTTCATTAAAGACTACATTTTGAGTAATGTAAAATTGATTTGTGCTTAGATCTAAACATCTGTGGCCCTTTTTGTCATTGCAATATGCTAGAAAAACACGTGGAATTGATTTGAATTGTAATTTGTGTGTATTATAAGGTTTAATATATGGAAACCATAGACATCCTATAAATTTGAAAAAAGAATAATTCGGACTTCTTGAGAATAATTTGTTAAAAGGAGATAAAAATGGACTTGATTGAGTAGGTAATCTGTGAATTAGAACAACAGCACTTGAAAATATGTAATCCCAATATTGTAGAGGAATTTTAGCATGTGAAATTATTACTAAACTTAACTCAACAATATGTCTGTTTTCTCTGAAATTCCGTTTTGTTGTGGGGTATAAGGACATGTAGTTTCATGTATAATATGAGGATAAAATTTAGGTAAAAAGAAAAATTTACTACCTCCATCTGTCCTTATTCTTTTAATGTTCTTTGAGAGTAAATTTTCTGTTTGATTTTTGAGTTTAGAAAATACTTGTTGTACTTCGGATTTTATTTTTAAGAAATAAATTCAGGTGAATCGAGAGAAATTATCAGTAAAACAGACATAATATCTTGTGCCATTTATTGACGGTTCCCTAGCCGGTCCCCATACATCACAATGTATGAGTTCTAAAGGTGAAGAAGCAACAAAATCAGAATTTTAAAAAGGTAAATGTCTAGATTTAGACTTACAACAATCTGAACATAGTTCATATTTATTGTTTAAAAGGGAAATGCAATTCTTTCTAGCTAAATGTGAGACCACTTGAGAGGAAGGAGGAAGGATGGCCTAGTCGCCTATGCCAGTTTATTTGTGAAACCCTTGAACCTAAGAATGCACAAGGTTGTAAATTTGAACTAAAAGCAAATTTGTTTGAATCTGGTAGGGAGAAGAGACCATCAACAGCTTTAATTTGGAGTAGAGTATCCTTGGTGCGAGGGTCCTTTATTAAACAAAGATTAGGATGAAATTCAAGTATTACATTGTTATCAATTGTAAATTTATTTAGACTTATTAATTTATTTAGACTTATTAATTTTGATTATGTATGTTTAAAGATGAAGAACCAGTTGAGTGAATATCCAAACCTGCACCATTACCAATAATCACTCGATCGTTGCCTGTGTAGATTTGATGAGTACTAAGGCTGTTCATGTCCGGTGTGAGGTGGTGCAGTGCACCTGAATAAATGAACCAATCATTTGTAGCGGGAGGGTAGGTTTGTGCCAAGTAGGCATATCGCCAATTACGAATATCTCCAGTGTGACAAAATTTCTTGCAAATTTGACACATTGGTTTGCGCCAGTTTTTGTTGTTGTTTTTGTAGGATTAGTGCCCTAGGCCAAATGTATTTGTGCTAGGAAATGGATTATGTATTAAGACATTATTATTTATTCAATAAAAGTTATTTTTTATATATCTGTGTGTATGAGTTATGAATGTACATTTATATATCTTATATCAACCACGAATGATACTTCGGGTTCACGTCATCCGAATACGTGATTCTGATAGTAGAACTGTGAACCAACGAATAACATTCTAAACTGTCCCTAGTGATATGTAAGATGTTTATAGAGATAAACATACTTCATGTAAGAAGCTACATATCCACACTAGTATATTCGCAGATTGGATGATCATGTTATACTAATCATGAACATAGGGATGTCAAGTCTGGAATATAGATATGTGTTAGAGAACACGTACTGGTCTGACCACACTATGAGAATATGCATGGTATATGTCATTAGTGATTCTCATATGAATAGTGTACTTGTTCCTACGACCTGAGATCACCATGGATTCCTGTATGTGGAACTGCATAGTTTAATATGATCCTACATCATCTGTAATGAGATGATCATTAGGGTCATCATTAGGTATGCACTGAATCATGACGAGAAATGTGAGTGACCAAGATGGGATTTGTTCCTCTCGTCAAGAGGGAGATATCTCTGGGCTTCCTGATGAACTAGGATTAAAGGAAATGCATGGCCATGCTCAAAATGGATTAACATGTATCGTTAATATCATTTTGTATTTACTCAGTCTAATTCTCGATCAGGAAAGAGACTTTGATCAAACTCAAGGATGACATATTGGTCATGCTCAAAATAGATTAACATGTGTTGTTAATATCATTTTGTATTTACTCAGTCTAATTCTCGATCAGGAAAGAGACTTTGATCAAACTCAAGGATGACATATTACCGTGCCTTGTGATAAAGACATATATCGTAGAACAAAAGGAATAAACAAACGTCTATTCAGATAGGTTTATAATCGCTGATCATTTCATTTAACATGGGTAGTCATGATATCAGTCTAGAGGTTACTCATGACTTACGATCTTTAGAAGATCATTGACATCGTTAAATGGAGCCTACACGGTCACACAATGAACTCCATTCATACGAGAGGAAAATGCTTCAAAACAGTTAGTTATACATGTGATATATAAAATTGGTGAATGAAATAATCAATCATTGGATGATTGATTGTGCATAATCAGCACACTTCCGTTCTGAACGAAAGGTGTCAGTTTCTTGGCAGCAAGGTTTTCGCAGCTATGGAAACTATATTCCATTCTGAACAGAAGGGTTCCGTTCTGAACTGAATATGACAGAAAATTAGGTTTTCAGTTATGGTAACTCAGCAATCGTTCGATTTTCTCTCTAGTATAAATAGAGAGGCAGCCCCTCTCTATTTAACATACAATTCTAAAGCCTATGAGGCTGTCACAATACAAAAAGGGAGAGAGAGTTCTGTGAGGTAATTTCGGAAAGTATTTAGGGTTTGGCCGAGTCCAACCTATTAGAGGCTAGCGAAACCCTAAACCCTAAACCCTAGAGTTCTGTGAGGTAATTTTGGAAAGTATTTAGAGGCTAGCCGAGTCCGGTTATTCCGTTTGTCTGAAGTTCGCGTGGATACGAGTAGAGGCTTTGTAACTTGAGAACTTGCGAGCGATTGTTCTTCATCCCTAGGAAAAGCAAGAAGGTTCGCGGAGTCGAGTTTCAGGAAGAAGAAGGTTACAAGTCAAAATAGTTCAGACCTACATCCGTTCTTCGTCTCGCGGATCAGGAAGATCCGAGGTATAAATTTTAATAGCTAATCTCGTACTTTTATTCCCTTAACAATGATCCTAGGGTGGGTTGAATCCATAGGTTCTGCTACGCATGTAACGTACATGGCTATGGATTCCCCAACAGTTTTGGTTCTTGTTGTTGTTCTTCTTCCTGTTGTAGTTGTTGGTGCTGGTGTTGTTGTTGTTGTTGTTGTTGTTGTATTGGTTTTGTTTGTGATTTGGCCGATTGTCTTGAGTAGAATTGTAGTTCTGGTTTTGAGAGGGCTTTCTTATATGTGGAGGCTGGTAGTAGGTTTGATTATGGTTGGAAGTTTGATTGGGACGAATTGTATGGGTTAGAGCGACAAAACTAGAATTTCCAGAAGAGTTCTTTTATTTATTTTCTTTTCATGGTTTAAAAGAAACCTTTGTAAATCAGATAGAGAGAGGAATTATGTTCGAGAGGTTATCCCAAAGTAAGAACTATCATACTCATCACCCAATCCATTCAAAATTACAACTACAAGATCTCTTTCATCAACCCGATCCCCCAAAAATTATAATTGATCAGCAATAAGTTTTAATTTGGAAAAGTATTCGGTGCAGCTCATGTTACCTTCTCTAGTATTGTTTAGCTGATTTCGAAGTTCCATTATTCCGGCCATGGAGGCAGAAGAGTAGGATTTTTGTAAAGAGATCTATACTTCGACAACTTATAACTTGAATTAGACCGGATTCGGTGAGAGATACTAGCAGCCAGGCTAGAATCAGTGAGTCTTGAGCGATCCAGGCTTTGTATTCAGAGCTTGATTTGTCAGTCAAGGCACCTGGCGAGTTTGCAACTGGGGTTTTAGGTAATCGAGAAGGTTATGAGCTCTTAAAATGGGAATCACCATAGATTCCACAATAGATAGTTGGATCGATCCAATTTGAGAGGAATTGGATGTGTGATTGTGATCAGTTTTGGTACAGTGGAATCAACATTGGTGAGTACCGGTGAGGAATTTGTTGGATCCATATCAAGATCTGGAGATTAAGAAAGAAACTTTCTTGAACGCTTTTTGATAGAAGTTTATGGAGAGAAAGAAGTAAGAAAGGAAAATTTCTCTGTGTTTTTTTTTTGGAGGGACTAAAGGACAAAAGTTCTTTTAATGAGTTTTGGATCTTGAAAGAATTGAAGAAAAATGAAGAATCTTTCAGAACAGAAAGAATGATCGAATGAGAGAAGAAAGATAAGAGATTGATGCAGTACTTATAGTGATAGAATTTATTTAATTTATTGGCACCCGTCTTGTACTGAACAGAAGTAAAAGAAAGAGAAGAATAAGAGAAAGCAAAAACCAAGATTTGGATATGTTATGGCGTTAGTCTAACGCTTCTGATATCATGTTTTAATGAGGAGAGAAAGAGTTTTGCATATTAACTAATCTTATTTTACAATACTCACTCTAGGCTATATATAGACTGGAGAATCTACAGATACATTGAATCCAGTTCCTATCTCAACGGTCTAACAAACTATTCTAATCTAACCATTCATTCCTAACTGATTACATCTTAGCCTTTGATTAATAACATAATGAATCTTGACCATTCATTTGTATAGTGATTGGAGTGTCCAGCTCTCTCTTAACACACAACCTCTCACGATTTGATTTTAATCTAACAATTTGATTTTAATCAGATCTAACTTCTTGTACTGAGATCATTCTAATATACTTCTAGTCTAAAACTTGACCAATCATAATCTAATTCTAATTAATGACCGATGATATTTACAAACGGCTTTTATGTCAACATATACACTTGCGGCAGCAATGTAACCAGTTTCTACATTTTTTGTAATATTATTTCTTCTAGTTATATAATTTTCTTAGGATTTGTTTAATACCAGTTCCGTTGGATTTTGCCTACTAATTCCTGAAAGTAAAACTATTTAACATGTAGTGTACATTATATACTTCTATTTAGTATACATTTTATTACATATTTTATACTTTTTAATAAATTTTGGGATACTAAATAATAATCCATGACCAAGGAGATCACCGGATCGTTATGGACCTGGACCTAATAAAAGGCTATTTCAAATATCAACTATAGCTTTCTTAAGAAAATGATAGTGTCGAAATGTTAGGCCGATAAATTGTAATAACCCATAAGAAAATATGATAAATAAGAAAATTATGGCCTGAAATTCATGGCCCATAGGCCATACTCGAGCAAGATAGAGGAAAATAATAATAATAATAATAATAATAATAATAATAATAATAATAATAATAATAATAATAATAATAATAATAATAATAATAAAGGGCTAAAAGTTCTTACTGAAAAATTAAGATAAACCTTCATTTTTCTTTTTTCGTGATAACACAAAATCAGCCTTTAGTACTGCTTAGTATTAAATATCATTATCATAGCTTAACTTATTATAGTTAATAATATAAAAACATCAAGTTTGCCTCAAAAAAAAAAATAATATAAAAACATGCAAAGAAAAAAATAAAACCATGCAGTTTCAAGAGGGTAATTATGCCTTATGCTGTTTTTTGCTAATTTATATACTGACAATATATTATATGAAATTTGACTTCTGTTAAGCAGCACTCCATATCTTAATTATGTCTTAAGCACTTTCATCTTAACCATCCCTAACTAAATCTACCATAAAAAGATTCTTCCCACCGAAGTGGATGTGGAAATGCAACCAACCAATGGGTTGGAAATGGGAAAAGGTCAGAAAACAGCATAACTTTTTTCTTTTTCATGTTTGTTTAATATATGAATGTGATTCTTTAATAAAAAATCGTATTATGGCAAAGGCTATTATAGTCTCGTAACCAACAACCACATGCTCTTGTCTCATGATTTCCGATCGAGTTTTTGACCCTTTTTTTTCAACAAACACCCCGCCAAATCCGGAGCTAATTCTGATTTTCTAAGGCCAAATTCCAAAGTCGAATGCATAGTCACCGAGTGTAGGATAGTAATAATGATATGAAACAATTACAAATTATGGGAAGTGAGCTTCTAAAATTAAAATCTATTTAACAAAAATTTGGCATTTTAGATGGTAATTTCATATTTCAAATATAATATATTTATGTCAATATTGGTTTCAATCAAAAGTTTGATCCAAAAAGAAAGAAAAAAGCAAAATGTATGAATTGACATTTTTACATTCAATTTCTGAAGATGGTGTAATTGGAAGTTGGAACGATCATATGAGGTGGCGAATTTTTCTTTCATTTGATTTGATTTTTTTTTTATTCTTCAAGATAAAATATAAATATAAATATAAAAGTTCTTATCTTTTATTAGATTTCTTCTTTATTCTACATTGAAAATAATTACATAATTAACAAGAAATTGGACAATTATGTTATATAATATATTGCTACTATCAATTCATGTTAAAAACCGTATCAAAAAATAAAATTCATGATAAAAAAGAGCTAAAAACATATATTAGAGCAATATATTACATAAAAGTATATTTTCCTGATTTATAGAATTTTTTTTGACGTTGATGATCGGTGATAATTATATATTCAAAGTCTTATATTAAAATATGAATTTCAAAATTGCGAAAAAAGTATGCTTGAATAATGTGAACAAGTTTGATTCTAAATGAACTTTATCCATTACTTATTTTTTTCAAGGCGGCAGTTATTGTATATTAAATTAAACATAGAAATATGCAAATGAGTTTTGAATCTAACTTTTTGCTTCACTTGTAATATACTTTACCAACTAGGTTATGAAACATTTGTTTATTGATTAGTTATTAGTTATATGATGATTTTGCTAATTAGTCTTTTTATATATGAAAATGCATGTATCCTTTTTTCACATGGAAAAAATATATAATCATTTTAATAATTCTATCAATATATGTTACACATCAAAGCATTATGAAAAGAATGTGATATCAACTAACAACTATATCACATTATTTTCATCTACACAGATTTTTCTCAATAAAAGTATTGTTGTCCTCAGTTTGATGATATTTAAAACTATTCCGAGCTACTAATATTTTTGTGTGAAAATATCTTGAGCCAGATAGTCGCACGTTCAAGTTCTCGGAAATGTCTCGGTCGTATCCTGTCTATCTCAGAAGAATAAGAAGTCGTCACGCATGCAAAGGATTTCAAGAGAGCATTTCAAGGCGTGGGAGCAAGCTTCTTAGCTCTTAGTGTGGGTTTAGTTTGGTGAGAAGTTTAATTATTATTGAAAAGAGAGTATAATCTGCAAATTGCCTATTTCTGGCTAGTTCCGTTGACAACGGAAGTGGTCCGTTTCCAACAGACCACTGAGTTGGCAACAGAACTGGCCCGTTGAAGATTATCTCTCCCTGACATCGGCTGTCGATTTGTATTGTATAGTCCGTTGGCAACGGACCATTCGATTTTTAGCCTTTGAGAGAATATCTTGCTTTAATTTCCTTCCGTTTTTACAGTCCGTTGACAACGGAATAGTTCCGTTGGCAATGGAACTGCGCAGGATTCCTTTTCTGAAGGCTGCTCATTCCTCCTTTAAAAAGAGGCCGCCTTCTCAGAAAGATACACGATTTTCATTGATAAAAAGCAGAAATTCTCTCTTCTTAATACTAGTTAAATTCTCTAAATCTTAAAGTGAGATTAGTGGAGTTTTGAGCGTGCTGCTTGTGTTTGTTTGTTGAGTTTATCGGATTGTAAGTTATTGCTCCATCGATTCGTCAAGGTTGTTGTAAGACGAGCGGTGGTTCGAGGTCCTGTAATCGATCTTGTTTGTTAGTGATTATCGGAGCCGCAAGGCAAGTCCCGGAGAGTACGCAACTCGTGAACGCGGTAAGGGCCACTAGCGAGTAAACGGGTGGATAACGCTAACGCAACCACCTCGCCGAACTTCGTAAACAAGTTCGTGTGTTCGGTATCTCTTTACTCTTTCTATTTACTTGAATTTCTAGTTTATTATTTTTCTTTGTTAATTAATATTCAAACAACTATCAATAAAAGTCTAAAAATAATAAAAAATATAAAACCCTAAAAATACGAATATTCATGTTTCCGCACATTAGGCCTATTAAACCCCCCTATAGGCCTCCAGTAAACAATAATTGGTATCAGAGCGGGAATATAGACCGTTTCAAATTCCAATTTGAAATAACGTGTATTCGATTCATGGCGACTCCTCCGATCAACCGTCTTCAAATCGCGTATCCCGACAAGCTTGACGGCAAGAACTGGAACGTCTGGAAAAGATGCATGATGAACGCGTTTGATCTTCACGGTCTTCGAAAGGTAGTGGAAAATGGTTTTACCGTAGATTTTGTAAAAGATAGTAACACAACCTATACCGAGGACACTAAAACCAATAAGACACTTGACATAATGGCACAGAATTTAATTCTCACAAATATGTTGAACACTTTTTCTGTAATAATCGATGGTTGTGAATTCTAATGAAATGTGGAAGGCCCTCCTAAATAGATTTGAGAGAAATAATCAAATGAAAAGAACCAAACTCATGAAACTTGAACAACAATTTGATAATTTCCGGTTAATCGAAGGTGAACCCGTCGAGGATATGTACACTCGTATCCGAAACGGATTCACCGCTTTATGAGAGAAACTAACCGATAATTGAGTTGTAGGAAAATTGATTAGGGCAATGCCATCGAGCTGGGAAGTACTTCGAGTCTCATTGGAAACTATGCTAGCAACAAAAGATATCGGGCCGGAAGAACTCGTCAACTACTTCCGTAACTTCAAAACCCGAGTGAGGCAAATGGGAACCAACTCCCAACCCAAAATGGTGGCTATGCCGGCAACGAGCTCGATTGATGAGGATGATGAAATAGCGTGCTTGGTGCGACAATTCGGTGAATTTCGAGCCAAGGAAAAGCGGTTTAGCGACAACCGACGTCGCAACAACCAAAAGACGTACTGTTTCGAGTGCAACAAGAAGGGACACACCATCGACAATTACTTCACCCTACATCCCAAGCTTGCTTCGTGGAACAAGAGGGATGATGAAAAACGTGATGGATGTTCAGATGATCGACGCGAGCGACATGAAAGGCGATCCGACAATCTATACGGCAAAAGACGAGAAAAGAGGCATGATGACCAAGGAAAGGACAAGAAAAAGAAGGCAAAAGGTCATTCCGCCAAGGTGGCCGTATGGGGAGAAGAGTCGAGCGATTCATCCGATGGTTCCAGTTCGGACTCCGACTCCGAATCGGACATGGTGAATGTCGCATTCATGGCATATGATGATGTGGACGAGGTATGCGAAAGAGCGATACAGGAAATAATTCGACTAGGACAGCTTCCAGCTCAACCCCATACTTCTCCCGCAACATCCTTCATCGACACGACTTCCTCCTGTTCTTCCCGCGACACGAGTCGCGAGATATATCTCGATCCCACTGTAAATTATGTTTTAGAAGAGATAAAGGTTCCTAGTTCCAATCAAGTTATTGAAAATGTAGAACCCGGAATCCGCGATGAACTAGAACAAGAGTTAAAAAGGTTTCGGGAGTCTCTTATTAGTACCCAAGAACTACTCATTGTTTCCGAAATTTCGGTAAGGTCGTACAAGGAAAAAATAAAAGAACTTAAAAAATTAAATTTAAATAATAACAACTCAATCGACGAAAACTTAAACAAGAAGATAAATAATTGTATTTGTGAAAAATTAAAAACCGAAATTAGTCATCTAAAAGTCGAAGTTGTAAGTTTAAAATGTGAAAATAAATCTCAAGTCTGCTTGCGCCAGCAATGTCACAAGCAAACTTGATTAGACAACTTATTTATAGGGCAAAACCAAATGATAAAACTGGCTTAGGGTTCAAGAAAGAGATCGGTACCAACCGAAAGACTTTATAAAAGAGGTCCTAATGGTTATTTTTATGAATTAGTCGACACACATGTTCCGAGAAAGATTCAACCTAATGAATCACAACATCGAGCTCCCAAACATTACACTAATGCACATCAAACACAAAGTTTTCAAACTCAAACAATTTTGAGAAATCAAACAATTTTTCAAAATCAACTCTCTTTAATGCCAAGTCGACCGAACCAAAGCTTAGGAAAGCCGAATTTTCAAACCACTATAAAAATCATTTTGTGAAAGATACTGAAGAGTCCTCGAATCCGATTTGTTCATTTTGCAACTATTGTTGCAAAATAGGTCATATCTCACTAGAGTGTCTCATGTGTAAACCTGCTAATTCTTCAAAATTTGTTTGGATGCGTAAAGATAGAAACACTAGTAGCCCTACCTCCGACTTGGAGGTACCGAAGTCTACCTAGACTCTTCGGTAAGCTCCCCCCATTTTAACCTAAGCCATATTTTTAAGGGGGAGCTATGGGCAGGAAATCATATTAGTTAAATACTCGCATTCATTTTAGCTAATATGCTTTCTTGTAGATATGTCAAAGTTCATCGCGTAAAACCGATCAGTGGTGTTTGGATAGTGGTTGTTCCCGCCATATGACCTGGGATAAGAGTAAGTTCAAGACCTTGAGACCCTTCGACGGAGGAGATGTCACTTTTGGCGGGAATCAGAAAGGAAAGATAGTTGGTGTGGGTTCGATCGGCACAGGTAGTTGGACATTGGAGAATGTCTATTTTGTGGTAGGACTTAAACATAACCTAATTAGCATAAGTCAATTGTGTGATGCAGGATATGATGTGAAATTCGATAACATGAATTGTCATGTGATTCAAAATTCGGATCATATTACAGTTTGCATGGAAAAAAGAAAGGGTAACCTTTATTTCTTTGACTTTCATTCTTTTGTGCCAGGCACTCATTATCTGACCGCTTCGGAATCGAGTTCACATCTATGACACAGGCGACTGGACCATGTATGCATCGACACAATTTTGAAATTATCCCATAAAGAACTAATTTCAGGTTTGCAATCACACAAACTTAAGCTAAATGGGTTATGCGATGCTTGTGAGCGTGGTAAGTACTCCAAGTCATCGGGTTTTAAGTCCAAGAAGGTAATTTCGACGAAGCGCCCTCTCGAGCTACTTCACCTCGACTTGTGCGGCCCTATGAGCGTCTCTAGCCTCGCCGGTAAAAGGTACTGTTTTATAATTGTAGATGACTCTCGCTTTACTTGGGTTTATTTCTTGATTCAAAAGAATGAAACTAGTGATGTGTTCATCAAATTTTGTTCCCTTGCGGAAAATGAACAAGGCACCACTATCATTACGGTTCGTAATGATAATGGTGGCGAGTTCAAAAATGCAAAATTTGACGATGTTTGCTCATAAAGGGGATATAAACGTTAATTTTCCACTGCACGCACTCCACAACAAAATGGGATAGTAGAGCGTAAAAATCGCACTCTTATTGAGCTTGCACGTACCATGTTAAACGAACATCCCACTCCGAAATATCTTTGGGCTGAGGCAGTTAACACTGCTTGTCACGTCGCGAATCGCGTCAGCCTAAGGTCAATTTTGAAAAAGATATCTTATGAATTATGGTACGGTCGCAAGCCAAATATCTCGTACATGAAAGTTTTTGGTTGTAAATGTTTCATTCTTGATGAATCTGATAAACTTGATAAATTTGATTCGAAATCTAACGAAGGAATTTTCATTGGATATTATAATACAAGTAAAGCGTATAGAGTCTATATTAAATCTTCACGGATTATTGTTGAATCCGTGCATTTGCACTTTGATGAAACTAAAAATGGGGCCGAGAAAGGTGTTCTTTTGACAGATACAGGTACAAGTGGTGGACTTACAGGAGAAAATCAACCGAATATCATCGAGTTCAATCTTGGCGATCCGACTTTAGACGAACCCGCCATTACCGCCACACAAGACTATCAACCGAATGGGAAAAATTCAACTCAACAAGCTCAAAACCTTATTCGAGTCGTCTCTCGACCTATTATTCAACCCGAGCCGAAACATCCCTCTTATCAAATTCCGAAAGTATTACGAGAAGTATCCGCACATCCGTTAACAAATGTAATGGGTGACCCACGAGAGGGAGTTCGAACCCGATCCGGTACAAGAAACCTCGTCGCTTTTTGCGCCTTTCTATCTCAAACCGAGCCCAAATCCTTCAAGGAAGCAAATGGCGACACCGATTGGATTCTCGCCATGCAAGATGAACTCGCCCAATTCGATCGAAACCGTGTTTGGACCCTAGTACCTCGACCCGACAACCGATCCATTATTGGTACTAAATGGGTTTTCCCAAATAAACTCGACGAGCACGGTACTGTGGTGCGAAACAAGGCGAGATTCGTTGCTCAAGGTTTCAAGCAACAAGAAGGAGTAGATTTTGAAGAAACATTTGCACCGGTTGCTAGGTTGGAATCCATTAGACTACTCTTAGCATACGCATCAATTAAAGGGTTCACGCTCTTTCAAATGGATGTTAAGAGTGCGTTCCTAAATGGATTCCTCGAAGAAGAAGTCCACGTCGAGCAACCTCCCGGTTTCAAAGATCCGACCAATCCCGACTACGTGTACAAATTGACGAAGGCGTTATACGGGTTGAAGCAAGCACCTCGGGCTTGGTATGGACGGCTTCCAACATTCCTTGCATCTCACGGATTGGAACGAGGGAAGAGCGACATGACACTCTTCACAAAGAAAAGGAAAGATTCAATTTTATTAGTTCAAATTTATGTTGATGACATTATTTTTGGATCTAGTGATGCGGCACTTGCCGAGGAATTTTCTGTTTTGATGCGTAGTGTGTTCAAGATGAGCATGATGGGCGAACTCAACTTCTTTCTTGGATTGCAAATCAAACAAACCGGTGACGGTATTTTTATCAACCAAGCAAAGTACACGCGCGAATTGCTCAAAAGATTGGTATGGACCAACGAAAGACGAGCGATACGCCAATGGTGAAAGACGTAAAACTCGACGCCGATGATTCAGGTGAATCTGTAGACATTTCCGGTTATCGAGGTATGATCGGTAGTTTACATTATTTAACGGCTAGTAGAACTGATATTATGTTTGTTGTATGTTTATGTGCCCGATTTTAAGCAAACCCCAAAGTTTCACACCTAAATGCGGTTAAAAGGATTTTTAAATACCTACAAGGGACAATGAACTTAGGGTTATGGTATGGCCGTGACAGTAGTCTGTCACTTTTGGGGTATACGAATGCTGACTTTGCAGGATCTAAAGTGGATCGAAAAAGCACTAGTGGGACGTGTCAATTTTTTTGAGGGAATTTGGTCTCGTGGTCGAGTCGAAAACAGAACACGGTCACGCTTTCATCGGCCGAAGCAGAATATGTCGCTGCTGGCAGCTGTTGTGCACAACTACTTTGGTTGAATCAAACTCTCGACGACTATGGACTCAACTTTCGGAAGGTTCCAATCTTGTGCGACAATACGAGTGCAATTTGTATTGCCAAAAATCTTGTGCAACACTCCAAAACGAAACATATCGAGATTCCTCATCATTTTATTCGCGATCACGTCGACAAGGAGGATGTCGAGATATTTCACATTGGAACGGATGATCAAGTCGCGGATATCTTCACGAAACCGCTAGCTTATGCTCAATTCTCAAATCTTCGATTAAAGCTCGGTATGCTTGAATTAAAAGATTAATTACTCAATAATTTTCTTTTGGGCATTTTTTAATGAATTCTCCTCGATTTCTTTTAACTTTTATTCATTTTTCTTACCTTATTTTGATTTTTTGAAATAAAGTTTATGTGCTTTTTCATTTTAAAATAGTTAAATATTTTATAAAAATATTTATTTTTTGACGAAAAAAGAAAAAATTGAGCAAAAACACTAGTAAAAACCCTTGTATCATCCAAACCTGCTTCAGTTCGTTCCCAACGGACCTCTTGCGTTCCCAACGGAACTCATGCAAAATCAACGCCCATCCAGGATCTAATTTCGCAGAACGGATCTCTCCGTTCTCAACGGAACCTCAACGGAACATTCGTTGGTAACGGAAGTGGTTTGTTGCCAACGGACTGTGCGACTTTCGGTTTCTGGATCTAATTTTCCAAGAATCCAAATTCTAAATCCCCTTAATAACCGGCGCCTCCTTCCTCTTCTCTCCCAAACTCATAACCCCTTCCATTAAAACACCCTTTCAACCTTCTCTCTTCCAAACCTCAAAACCCTAACCTCCAATTTCACCCAAATAACCACCTTCTCCAAGTCCTTTGACCTTCAAACCTCATCCAATCCACTCTAAAGGCCAAATCTCCACCAAATCCTTACTCAAAACCTTCATACCCCCTCTCAACTTTGTGGATTCGAGATTTTTCATTCCGGCCGTGTTACTCGCATTTCGTGATGATTCTCTTGCGAATTCGACCCATCGGCAACTCTCTCTTCAAGAATTCAACAAGGATTTGGTATAACTTCATCTCTCTCTATCAATTTCTCAATACTTCAACCTTATAAATGGCACCAAAATCAAAAACGGGAATCACGACGACGGCGTCAAAACAAAAAGCACCCTCAAACCCCGAATTGGATTTCAATAACAAGAAAAATACCTTTCTTTTCAAAACACCGGGCGCTTATGATAAATTCCACGACAAATTAAGCGCGAAAAATGCATGCGAGATCTTTTATGCTCTCCGCCACGAGAAATCGTGCAAGATCTACGATTTCGTGATTCAATTTCCGGAATTTTGGAAATTTACCGGGCTTTTGACCATATCCGACCCCGATTACGAAACCCTAATTCGCCTCTTCTACGCAAATGCAACATTTGATGACCAAACCTATCAAGTTACCTCGTGGCTATTCGGGCATCCCGTAATAATAAACCCGTCCAAACTTTGCGAATGGTTCGGTCTTGAGGTCACTCAAGACCAAGAGTGTTTCTATATCCGACGCGCGAATGAATGGCTCGGTAGCGAATCATATGAACAAATGAAGGAATACATGCATGGCGACCCTCCAAACCACAACTTGACGAATTACGAACCGCGACAACGGATTATTTTTCACTTCGTCAATAACATCCTCACTCCATTCGCGGCTCTTAAAACCAATTTCGAACGGCGCAACATTTACCTTCTTCGTTACTTATGGTATAAATCCAAATCAATTAATATTTCTTTCTTAATATACCATCACATGCAATATTTCTCGCAAATTGGAAACCTTCCGTACGGGAATCTTCTTACTTGGATTTGCAATAAATTAAATATCACGATTCCCCGTGCAATCCTAATAAACCCTTTGGAAAAAGTTCCTAACCATGATCTCCTAGATCTTGACTGTTACACAAACCAATACAATCTTAAACCCTACTTTTGTGATATGGACACGTATGGCACCTTGTGGCCATCCGATACGGAATCGAAAACACCTGACAGTCTCACGCGCGCTTTACGCGCATTAAATCCTCAAGCTAATCCGGACCCGGCAAACCCAAACCCTAACCCTCCGGCGGAACCTGTTATCCACCAAGACCCGGCATTGGAACCCGAGGTCGATAGAAATAACTTTGATGATGACGACGCCGTTGATTTCGACTATACCACCGGTACAACCGATCAAGTGTTACGCGCTATGGCCCGTCGCCAAACAAGGGATCTCGCGGCTCTTCATGACGGCCAACAAGAGTTACGCATACGCCAAGATGAGAGCGAAGCATGTTTTGTGGATTTTGTTCAACAAAATAACCATATGTATCAAGACCTTTATCGGATTCAACAAGATAATTTCCAAACTCTACTCTCGGCTTTCAATGGCCGGTACGCTCCCGGTTCCTCTTCTTCCAACCCTAACCCCTCCGACTTTGGCGGACCGGCCGAGTAACCCGTGACCCTTCTCCAACTTTAACCTAAACCCTAATTGCGTTTTGCTCTCTCTTTTTTCGTTAATGATTTTTTTTAGACTTATTATTATGTTCCATTATCATAAATTTGTGGTTTGTATTTTGCTTATTTGTAGTTTTTATTTTCCTTTATTTTGAACTTGTGCTGTAATGTTTTAGTCGTTTGATCTTCTTTAAAACTCAAATTTCGTTACAATTAATGTGTGCATGTGGTTCTAATTTTTTTTTTCAACAAAAATAAATGCATAAATAAATAAAAATAAATACAATTCATGGGGTCTTCACTTAAGGGGGAGCACATATAGAGGGGGAGTTCTTGCCTATCGATCGTGTTCCTTTTGCATATTTTTCAGAAAGGGGGAGAACGAATTTAAACTTGCTCAATTATCGGAATAGTTTTGAAAATCATCAAAAGGGAGAGTTTGTTGTCCTCAGTTTGATGATATTTAAAACTATTCTGAGCTACTAATATTTTTATGTGAGAATATCTTGAGCCAGATAGTCGCACGTTCAAGTTCTCGGAAATGTCTCGGTCGCATCCTGTCTATCTCAGAAGAATAAGAAGTCGTCACGCATGCAAAGGATTTCAAGAGAGCATTTCAAGGCGTGGGAGCAAGTTTCTTAGCTCTTAGTGTGGGTTTAGTTTGGTGAGAAGTTTAATTATTATTGAAAAGAGAGTATAATCTGCAAATTGCCTATTTCTGGCTAGTTCCGTTGAAAACGGAAGTGGTCCGTTTCCAACGGACCACTGAGTTGACAACGGAACTGGCTCGTTGAAGATTTTTCTCCCTGACATCGGCTGTCGATTTGTGTTGTATAGTCCGTTGGCAACGGACCATTGGATTTTGAGCCATTGGGAGAATATCTTGCTTTAATTTCCTTCCGTTTTTACAGTTCGTTAACAACGGAATAGTTCTGTTGGCAATGGAACTGCGTAGGATTCCTTTTCTGAAGGCTGTTCTTTGCTCCTTTAAAAAGAGGCGGCCGCCTTCTCAGAAAGATACACAATTTCTATTGATAAAAAGCAGAAATTCTCTCTTCTTAATACTAGTTAAATTCTCTAAATCTTAAAGTGAGATTAGTGGAGTTTTGAGCGTGCTGCTCGTGTTTGTTTGTTGAGTTTATTGAGATCGGATTGTAAGTTATTGCTCCATCGATTCGTCAAGGTTGTTGTAAGACGAGCGGTGGTTCGAGGTCCTGTAATCAATCTTGTTTGTTAGTGATTATCGGCCCGGAGAGTAGGCAACTCGTGAACGCGGTAAGGGCCGCTAGCGAGTAAATGGGTGGTTAAGACTAACGTAACCACCTCGCCGAACTTCGTAAACAAGTTTGTGTGTTTGATATCTCTTTACTCTTTCTATTTACTTTAATTTCTTGTTTATTATTTTTCTTTGTTAATTAATATTCAAACAACCATCAACAAAAGTCTAAAAACAATAAAAAAATATAAAATCCTAAAAATATGAAAATTCACGTTTCCGCACATTAGATCTATTAAACCTCCTTATAGGCCTCCAGTAAACAACATGTATAATTCACTAAATATATCAAATAGTAATAAATAGTAGCAAGTTATTCCAACAAAGAGTATATGCTCCTTCATTTTAGCGAGAGCGTAACTCGCTATATATATGGAGTCAACAAAGAAACACAGGCTCACTAACATGAACAAATGTCAAGTCTTGCGGATCTTTGTCCATCTTATTTATTTTTTCCCCTTTCCATTGTTTTCAACTAATAAGTTGTTATAACCTCTCATAACTGTATGTCTATCCTAGTGTTATTTTTAACAATTATGTATATTCAAGTGTTACCTAAATCAATGATACATATATGTCTTGCTGGACTTGTGCATACTAAACTCCGCGTGGGGCATGTAAGTTAAAACAGAAAGTTTAACCAATCAATATGCTCTTCGTATATGGTATGATAAATATGTAAAGAGACTAATAAAATCAAGAGAATAAACATTATTATATAGTTATTTTTCTTATATACTGATACGGAAGTATGTTGCATAATTTTCTTTTTGCAATTTTAATTAATGAGTCCAAAAAAAAAAAATTATGTTCAACCCATTTTGGTTGAAAGACTTTGCTAGTATATATTATATATGTAAATAGTTCAACCAATTAAATTATAAGTCATTTGCAAGATATTCAAATATGGTAAGTTTTGTTGCAGTTATCTGAAATGAGAAGTATACAATAATATAATTATCATGAATCTTATAACATAATATATCTTAGGCTATTCTATAAAATGTACACAATTTATTGATTTATAAATCGTTGAATTTTGTTGCCCACCGGAAATAAGGAGGAAATGAGGAAATTAATTATCTCATCTTAAAATATCTATAAAAAAATGAAGTTACATGAATAACCAAAAAGGATATTGTTGTCAGTACAAGTTGGATTTAATATTTTGGATAATTATTAGGTTTGAGTAGTTATGTTGGGTTAAGAAGTATTTTAATTATAATAAATGATATCAGAACAAAATATTGTTAGTACCTTGGTGCCGACGAATCCAATATGTTAATTGAAAAAGAACTCGGGCTACATCGTGTGACGCTAAGGTTAGCATTTGTACAAGGATGAGACTAATCCACATATTAGTTCAGACGAGAATGTCGTAAATGAGGGAGATTTTTTACACACTAAAACAAAATTGAGATAAGAGAAGAATTAGTCCAACTTTAAATGTTCAATAGATAATAGAATTACTTAAATAATAACAAAATATATTTTTCAACTTAGATTAAGCATTTGTTAGTCTTAAGTAGTTGTACCGAATCAGTAAATCCTTGAATCCTAAGACATTTGATACATAAAAAATGTACTAATCCTCTTGTCTTTACGATTGATAGAAGTTAAGTTTTTCTTTTATGAAAGTTAAGAAAATTAATTCCATTGTTATTAGGAACTAAAAAATCAAATAATTTATGTTACTAAAATTAGAGTCAATTTGGAGTAAACATTTCAAAATTAACGAACACACATTTGCATTATTATGTAACTCCTCAATATTTCACTTAACAATTCTTATATAGCATCGGGTCTACTGGGTATAGTGGATATTGACAGAAAAAATTATGAATTACAATAACAAACTCACAAAATTATAAATGTATCTTTCAAATAAAGTATTTCCATCAATATATCGATATTATCTGGTTTGATTGCATCGTACACGCCAGCTCTTCATATAAGTTGTAGGAGAATTAATCCACTGCTTGATTCACGCATGAAATTCGGCATTTTCTCCCCGTCATAATGCGAACTATATAGGAATTAATGTCCCTTTAAAAAGATTTCCTACTTGTGGGTAGCAAGATATTGCGAATGTGAGAAATTCCCTCTCGTGACTCACATTTTTAACTGGAATTAAGGCTTGGTGATGACTCTAGTTTTCCTGATATTTGATTTGGGGACTTTTAAATACAAAGCATTTTTTTTTTGTTACATGTGTTTACTAATTTATGAATTCACAAATTCATCTGAGTTTGTGAATGGCCACGTGATCCGCCCTATCCTAGTTCGTACTTCGTCTGTACCAAAACAGTAGCATCAAAGATGACCTTCTGAAAACTCCTCGAAAGAAAGAGGTCATCGTTTCTCTCAGACCCTAATACCGCTTGTCACCTATCCAACCAGTGAAGTCGCGAACCTTCTACATCTGCCGGAGAAACAACCCTAGCAGGATGTCACGAGTACTACCCGCATGACGATTTGAAAAGCCAATATGCAAATTAGGCTAGCTTAGTATTATGCAAAGGGAAATTGTAGCGACCATGTAGCGACGGATTGAAATTATATAATGTTTTCTCGCATTTCTATATATGTTATATACTGTTCATTTTTTTAATTATATATTATTTACCGAATGAATTTTTATATACTATTTGTTTTCAATTTATATGTTTGTATATACTGTTTTCATTTTTTTTTTTAAATATATACTGTTTTATCGAATTAATTTTTATATACTGTTTGTTTTCAGTTCATATATTTGTATATACTGTTTTCAGTTCATATGTTTGTATATACTGTTTTCAGTTTATATATATATCGCTACAGGGTCGCTACAGGGTCGCTACAGTACCTATCGCGCAGTATCAGCTCCCTTATGCAAATTAGGCTAGCTCAATATTTTTTAATTTTATTGATTAGGAATAGCATTTGAACTCTTTTAAAGAATATTATTTGTAATCTTCAATTTGTAGTAACTTTTTAATCTTTAATGAAAGTCTTAAATAGCCTTTTTGACTACAATTCAAAAAAAAAAAAATCTAACTTTGATCTGATGTACCTTGCGAGGAGAGAGAGAGGGGTTGTTGTAACAAAATTAAATAGATTTTGTAATATGAGTTTCATAAGCGAAATACAAAAGCAACAAAATCCATGAATTTTGTGAATTTAGAAATAGATGTATTACAAAATTCCTTGAACCAAACAAATTATGAATTTTTAACCAAATTTATGATTTATAAGTATATGTGTCATAAAAACTCTCAAATCAAACATGCCCATACACGGTCTTGATTTTAGGTTAAAAAGGTGCGACTCAACTCTAATACAGTGGATTTTGAATTATCTAGTTCGGTTTACAATTCAAAAAAAAAAAGAATTATCTAGTTCGGCTCAGTTCTAAGCTTTCAGGTTACTCAAATTCCTAACTCCGTTAATTTTTGAAAATATTTCGCATCGAGACACTCTGATTTAGCCGGTCAAAGGATTCTTTCATGTATTGATACAAAATTCGTATACATGAATAACTTGTCTGTATATGTGTCCATCATAAGCCCGAATTATTATGCTCTTTTTGATCAAATTTTAGACGATTATGGTAATTTAGATGATGATTCATGTTAACAAAACGAATCAATTATCAAACATACAAAACTCTCCATAAAATCAAGTGACTTGATATGCATCACTGGTTTATTTGACACTAACAATAACCAAAATTCAGAAAATGACAAAAAAAATATTGATGTATAAAAATGTCGAGACAATCTTGAAAAAAAATAATGAACTTCCATTCAAACTTGTATCATGTGTAATTCAAATGAACGAGAAACAACCTCCCATCTCTTTATACATTGCTCATATATTAAGGGTGTGTTTATTTCGTGAAAATGTGAAATTATCATGGTAATTACATTTCAAAAAATATTATTCCTTGAAATCACATTACCATCTCATGATAATATTTTTGTTTACCAAACAAATTTAAGTTTGTGGGAAAGTTATTTATTTATTTTGTGTTTAAATATAAAATGATTAATATGCCCTTGAAGCTCTAGTATAGAATATCAACAAGTACAGTTATTATTAGGATTTTTTTTTCAAAATGGCACTGTTCACGGAAATAATTAAACAGTTAGCACTCGTTTGGAAAAAATTTGGAAACTAGCACTTTCGCCATCACTGTTGGCGGAACCAAAGTTGGTTCCGCCATCGGTGATGGCGGAACCCATTATACCCCTGTTTGGCACCCTAAAACCCCATTAATTAGCTAATTCAGTGGTTCCACCATCACCGATGGCGGAACCAGTGCCAGAGATTTTTCGAACAATTTCCCTGCGTGAGAAGTTATTGACATTGGTTCCGCCATCACCGATGGCGGAACCAATGTGGCATTTTCGCAATTAACGCTAGGGTTCACCAGTTTTTTAGCAAAAAAAAAATTAAAAAAAAAGAAAAACACTGGTTCCGCCATCAGTGATGGCGGAACCAGTGCCAGTGTTTTTTTTTTTTCTTTTTTTTTTTTTTAATTAGTAACGGTTTTTTTGAAAGAACCGTTACAGAATTGCTTAAATAATCAAAATCTGTAACGGTTTATTATAAACCGTTACAGAATGAATAACTTTGTAACGGTTGTTTCCTAAAACCGTTACTACTTACAACAATTAGTAACGGTTTTCATTAATGCACCGTTACAGATTTTCTTAAATAGTCCAAAATCTGTAACGGTTTATAATTAGTAAACCGTTTTTTTTTTTTATTTTATTTTATTTTATTTTTTTATTTTTTTTAATTAGTAACGGTTTTTGTAAAAGAACCGTTACAAACTTACTTAAATAGTCCAAAACCGTTACTAATTACAAAATAGTCCAAAAAAAATCTAGCCTTTCCTCTGTTTGATTAGTAACGGTTTGAATGGAACAACCGTTACAGATTTTGGACTATTTAAGTAATTTTGTAACTGTTCTTTATAAAAACCGTTACTAATTAAAAAAAAAAAAAAAACACGGTTTACTAATTATAAACCGTTACAGATTTTGGACTATTTAAGAAAATCTGTAACGGTTCGTTAATGAAAACCGTTACTAATTGTTGTACGTAGTAACGGTTTTTAGGAAATAACCGTTACAAAGTTCTTCATTCTGTAACGGTTTATAATAAACCGTTACAGATTTTGACTATTTAAGCAAGTCTGTAACGGTTCTTTCAAAAAAACCGTTACTAATTTAAAAAAAAAAAAAAAAAAAAAAACACTGGCACTGGTTCCGCCATCACTGATGGCGGAACCAGTGTTTTTCTTTTTTTTTTTTCTTTTTTTTTTGCTAAAAAACTGGTGAACCCTAGCGTTAATTGCGAAAATGCCACATTGGTTCCGCCGTCGGTGATGGCGGAACCAATGTCAGTAACTTCTCACGCAGGGAAATTGTTCGAAAAATCTCTGGCACTGGTTCCGCCATCGGTGATGGCGGAACCACTGAATTAGCTAATTAATGGGGTTTTAGGGTGCCAAACAGGAGTATAATGGGTTCCGCCATCACCGATGGCGGAACCAACTTTGGTTCCGCCAACAGTGATGGCGGAAGTGCTAGTTTCCAAATTTTTCCCAAACGAGTGCTAACTGTTTAATTATTTCCGTGAACAGTGCCATTTTGAAAAAAAAATCTATTATTAGCTAGCACAATATACTTATAAGTAATTAAATATAATGATTATATATTATGTATATAATACCTAATTTAATTTTTATAATTTAATATATCATCTATAATCGCGGTATAGTTTTCCATTCATTCTATTTAATATTAATTAAAAATATCATAATAATTATTTTAATATATATTTAATTTAAGTAAAATATGATAAAGTAGAATATATATTACAAATATTTTTATAATAAATATTAAAAATGAGGGCATATTGGTAATAAGCATGAGAATGCAATATTACCAAGTTTTTTGTTGGAAATCACATTCTCATGATTTGTGACAACATCACATTCCATGGGAATGTGATATTACCGTCACGTAGAAGTTCCATATAAAAGTAAACAAATTAATGTGATTCTCACATCCAAATTTTTCTTGGAATGTACAACTTTTTCATTAAGTAAACACACCCTAAAAGTTTATAGCAAAGCTTCGCAGTACAAGTTCATGTAGGTGAAGATAAACCCATTCTCTTTTTGTTATATATACTTAGAAAATGAAATAACAGAAATGAAGAAATGGGATGTAAGGTGTCTAGTTCTTTGCTGGAACGTGTAGAAAGCAAGAAACGAAGCAATCTTCACCGAAAAATCGAGGCCAAGCTGGATGACGACGTGGACGGCTCAAGAGGAAGCGGGACTATGGCTAAAACTTCTCTAGATACTCCCCTTTTAACTAACTGGATGACCATGTACAGGGGCGAAACTAGAATGAGCAAATAGGGGTGGCCAAAATATATAATGAATTAATAGAAGGGCCAAATTAATTTTTTTTACAAAATTAACATGGTACAAATGGGAGATATGTAACATTTTCTATTTTATAAGGGGGGCCATGGCCCCTTAAGGCCCCCTTACTAATTCCGCCCCAGACCATGTATGCAATTTCTTCTCTTTGTAACTCTTTTTTATTTGATTTAATGAAATTATTGATAGGTTTTTGGTCTTCCAACATTCAAAAAATAAAGTGAAAAAGCATATTATGAGTAGTAGCTCTCTTTATTTCTCTAATTCTAGTGTGGATGCCCAAATAATAATTATGTAGTATTAAACTTAACTTCTTTTGGCCTTGAATTAATAAAACGTGGACAGGCTATCAAATAAAAAGATATACAAAATGCAGAAAGAACATATAAAATATATATTGATATACAAAAAATATTCTTTTTCAATTTGTTATATACAAAAATATAATTGGCAACAGAAAATAATAAAAAAAAAATATGATAAGTTGATATTTAAGTGATGTTTAACTGGGTGATGCGAATGTTTTTCCTAAAATCAATAGTTACCATTTGTGTACATCTTATTTATCAGAGTTAAATAACTAGTTAATGTGACAATAATAAAAGTGTCCAAAATAGATGAAAACTATGGTAGGATTGATTTCTCTTAGCCTCAAATTATATATGTTAAATCATACTACTATGTGATAAACTTGATTCTACGTAGACAATAATAATTTATTAGATTATACATCATTATCAAATAAACATTTTTTTTGTTTGTTAATAATTTTATCCCTAAAAAAACAAATTTAATGTATTAGAAACATATACTATAAAGGGAAATTTTTCAAAAACCCCCTAACTTTTCTGAATATTATCAAAAATCATCTAACTTTTTAGATTCCCTCTTTTAGACCCCATAAAGTAGTTTGAATTAATTTCTAGCCCCCTATGAGGATTAAATCTAACATATAAGGTGTTAAACTTTTCTTTATACCAAAATACCATCTCCATTCTATAATTTATTTAAGATATAAATAATTACACATAAATAATATATATAAATAATTAACAAATAATAATTACACATCCAAAATATAGTTAACATAATTTAAATATTTTTACTACATAACTAATACATAAAAGTAATAGGTAAAATTATTATTTTCTCTATTTTCGCATAAAACATTATTTTATTAACATATAAAATATTATTATCTATAGTTTGATTCTCCTTTGCTTGCATTTTATGTAAAAAAAATATATTTAATGATTTTTTATTATGCAAAATATTTTTTATCAAATGTAATTTTTTTTATTTTTTATGCTTTTATTATCTATAATATTTTTTATTTTATGTATAGTATTATTTTGTTGTATCTAAAACACTATTTTATATTATAGTTAACTTTTCATGGTTTTGTTTATTTCTTCATTCTCATTTATTTATATTTTATGTAAAATATTATTTTATTTATTATCTTGGAATGTACAAATAAAATATAAAAAATAGTTTGAAGAGGATCATTTTGGTCCATATAAAGTTTGTTTGGGAGGAATGTTAAGTTTAATTCTTGGAGGAGGTAAAAAGAAAAAAACCATTGTACTTTAGAGGGACTAAAAGAAGGAATCTAAAAATATAGGAGTTTTTTTTTAATATTCAAAAAAGTTAGGGGTTTTTTGAAAAATTTTCCTATTATAAATTTTCAAAGTAATAGAGCAAATTTTCTGCTCTCAAATTTCTTCACATATAAATAAGATGTGAATTGCAGGAAAATAATTTTGTTCAAAAGAAATATGTTAGGTTTGTATTTAACATAAAATATTATAGGCTAGTTAGCTGAGTGTATTGCATAACAAATCATAATTATAGATCATAAGTTAAAATCTCGTTGACATAAAATGGTAAAACTCCTTTTGATAAAAAAAAAAAAAAAAAAATAGACTTGATCCTATATTTTCGAAGGCTTTTGACAATTATCATACCGAGACCTTGAACTTCAATCCTTAATTGTTCACTAACAATTAATGTTGATTTGTCTTTTAGTTGTGAAAATATACAATTGTCTCAATTAATTCTAATTTGAGCAAATTATATTACTGGAACTTATTTTTTTTCTCAATTAATCAATTGTGTGGTAAATATAAATGAATATTTAAGTAAAAATAAAATAAAAAATGAAACAAACTTTTAATTGCAGGGAGAGTATTAGAAAATATTTACTGACCCCTTGGCTCGAGAAGTCGTCTGGGTAAGCTTTGATGAGCTAAAGACGGTTTGCTTCGCTTTGCTAATATTCGCTAGGGTTTATGAACTAGGTTGCTTCGCTTCACTAAAGCATGGGTAAATAGGTTGTCGCACACCCGGCCCTAAGGTTTTGGGGCCCGAGGCTAATTAAATCACGTATTAATATGTTTAAGAAAGAAGCTTTGCCAAATAAATCTCATTTGAGGCCCTAAGATTTTGGTTATTATATTTATGGTTACAAACAGTGGCAAATCATGGTTTATATTAATGGAGCGCCATAATGAAAATCACATAAAAGATCTAAAAGTATGATATACATATGGGTAATTATATCATAAAATACTATAATAAAACGGAGGATCTTTGCTCTCATATTATGTTCTTCCATTGTTATGAAGTAAAAATAAAATAGAAGGAAAATGTGCAAACACGACTGCATTGTAGCACGGCACTGTAGATATACTGTTTTCCATTTTATATACTGTTTTCTCATTTTTATATATGATTTTGTCATTTTATATACTGTTATTTATTCTTTGTATTTTTATATTTTATATTTTTTATATAATGTTTTCCCATTTTATATATTGTTTTTCCCATTTTATATATTATTTTCACTTTTTATGTATATATTGTTATTAGAAAATAAATTATATATATTGTTCTTGGATTTGTCGTGAACAGTCATGCTCCAGTGGCGTCGTGCTCTATCAGGTCCCAAAATAGAATACCTTTCAGATTTTGAGGTCTTTGATCCTGAGCATCAAAGTTCAGATCTCCCTCACTTGTAATTAGATTGTGATTATAATTGTGATTTGGCCTCCACTTACTCCAACATGTTACTAGCAAAACACATTTTATTTACCGTCATACATTCACTTACAATCAAAGGTAAATGTAATTTGGAGGAGGGTGTGAATTGTGAAATGAGACGACGGGGTGTAAGTTGGGAATGCATACCATATTTCCTTCATCTCCGGCGTTATTCACGCTGGGCGTGCATCAAAAAGTCATGCACCTTTGATAGTTCTGTTCACACCCATAACTATAAAAACTGTCTCAAATCTGACAGTTTACCCCACTTCTGTATTTTATACCCGAAAACAGTATCCCCTCATCCCCTCGGTAAAAGCTAAAAAGATAGAAGATATTTCACATCTAACCTTACAAAACTTAAAAATATATCACACAATAAATTCATACAATTAGGCGTCATCGGTTGAGATCAAAATATGAGTTCTTTTTGGTAAATAGATTTTTTTTATTGTTTTGTAAAAAGTAGTCATATTATTTTTTTGCCAAACATTTTTTGTGGCATTTTTACTGAGAAAAAGGTATCCACCACAGTCGTAACTTGTATCTTGTTCTTTATTTTCTACATTCACTAATCACTAGTTTACTTAAGAATACATATTTATTGTACTGCAAATCAAATGGCACAAATACGAATTTAAAAATTAAAGATACAATTTTTTACAAGCTAAAAGACAATCACTGTATTAAACAAAAAACTCTTAAAATATTTGACTGTTCATGCATTTTTCTAAACACAAACATGGAAAAGAGGGCGTAAATGTGATATTTTGATGTTTAAAGGATACACTATAAACTAGATCAAAAGAAAGAAAAGCACTTGTAATTAGCAGGGATCATAAGATGGCCCAGTGGCATGTGGTTTCTGTCCAGCCTCCATGGCAGGACCAACGTGGCTGGTTGCCTGATAGATGGTTGCCATTTAAATCGGTTGCATGTGAAATAATAGTTTTGTGGGCCAAATTTAGGGTTTTGTTTTCATGAAGTAGGTGGACCCAACACATCTTAACTTCAAAGGAGGCTTGTTTGTAGGCGTGAGGGTGACATGTCACAAGTCACAACGACGGTGCTTGGCTCAAAGATTTTGTCGTTCTTTGGTAGATATTGGAGTTCATTTATAGCGCGGTCTCACGCATAAGTTGATCAATTTGGCATCTGAAATTTTTATATCAAACATCAAATTGAATTTAAATAATCTTGAATTGTGTGAATTTTATACAAAATTACCATTAGAAATTATAACATGGTTCATCAACATATTATAATTTGATTGATAAGAACTTGTAAAACCCAATTTTTGTTTCAACATTCTCCAAATCAAACATATCAAAAAGTTGATCAAACGGCATGAAAATCCTCCAAAAGCCTTGGCATTGTAAAATATTTAACCTAAGTGGGAACAAAACTGTTTTTGAGTTTCAAAATTTTCAGGTCAAATGATTTTTGGAGTTCTGAAAATTGGTAGGATGAAGTTTGAAATTTTGAACTCTCCCTCCACGTTTCCCTCTTCTAGGATTTATTGTAGGACTGAGTCCTGACAAGTCTCATTAATTAGACCCGTTATCGCACAACACACCCCACTATCATGCATAGGCGGTGATTTAGTTCAATCCATATATTTAATTAGAGAAAGTTGCAAAAAAAAAAAAAGAAATTGCAAAAATTCCACTTTCCACAGGTGAGGGATCAAATTTCAGGTTGAGCAAAATTTTAGAGAGGAATTTTCAGATAAAATTAGATGTGCTCTCTTAGTATGTGTGCGTGTGTTATATATGTCTACGGGTTATTATAAAAAAAAAAAAAAAAAAAGACAAAGTTACAAAGAACCTTATAATAAAAAAAATTCTGATGGATAAAGGTTTTTTAGTCTCATTTTCATTATTTGAATTGATGATCTTTGATTTATGTCTTAATTCACTCAACTAATTAGGATATGAGCCAATTAAAACTTTTATCATGAATTTCAATTGAATTAATGTATTAGTTATAACACAGAATCTTTATATCAATTGCTTATACTTATTTGTTTTGACTTATTAAAATTTGTGTATTTAACTACTTGAATTGAGATTTAAGGCTAATTTATTAGATAATGTAATAGTACTTTATTTTGCCATAAGAAAAATAAGTATATTGGATAAAGCATGACAAAATATACATTTACTTGAATTGTATTTACAAATTAATGTGAAATCTAATTAAAAAAAAAATAATGTGAATTCAAGAGAACAATAAAGAACATACTTTTTTGCTGAATTCCTAACAAAATGTGGAGGTCAATTTTTTTGATTTTCCAATAATGCAGCAGCTTCTCTAAAAATTTCGGTTATTTGTTTATTTTATCCTTGTACCTAAGTTTAATCAATCGTACCTGTCCCATGTGACGCCCCCATAATTCATTTTAGGCTTCCTTTTGTATACTATAAATACACCCAACTCCCCATTTCAATCCCAACCCACTCAAAACCAGCTTTCCCTTCAAAATCCATCAAATTTACAACAATGGCTGCTTCTTCTCTCTACACATTGCTTGCTTCTCTTGTTCTGTTCTCTCTGTTTTCCCTTTCTCTTTCCTTCAACCCTAAAAACATCAATTACACTACCTCTGAGGTTGCCAGGCGGCAATGGACCTCAGCCAGTGCCACCTGGTACGGAGCACCTACCGGTGCCGGCCCTGACGATAATGGTACATTATTATCCACATTTCCATTTTTTGTGTTAATAAGTGGTTTTTAAGCTCATTTTTAGTATATTGAAAACCACCAATGATTAAAAATGTAGATTTAGTACGAAGGCATTTGACCTTTGTTTGAGGGGTTTACACAGTCAACTGATTACATAACTAAATTCGTCCAATAAATGAATTTTTTTTAAATGGCATATTTTCTTTTGTAAATTAACAAAAAAAATGTTTTTGCATAGGTGGTGGATGTGGGTTCAAAAATGTGAACTTGCCCCCTTTCCAAGCCATGACTTCATGCGGCAACCACAACTTGTTCAAAGGAGGAAAGGGATGCGGCTCTTGCTATTATGTAATTCCTCTCTTTCTAGGCTATTGATAAAACACTGTTTGAAAAATGTTGAATTTGGAAGATCTGGACCCAAATCAACTCCAAAAGTGAAAATAAAGAAGATGAAAGTTAAAATAAGAATGTTTCCTTATTTTGACTAATTTTGATAATGTCACTTGCTTATACTAGGTGAAATGCACTGGTCACCCTGCTTGTTCTGGCAGGCCATCTCACATTACCATAACTGACTTGTGTGATGGAGGCGTTTGCATTGATGCACCGTTCCACTTTGACATGAGCGGTATTGCATTTGGGTCCATGGCTTTTCCTGGTCGTTCTGATGAGCTCCGCCATGCTGGTAGACTTGCCGTTCAATTCACCAGGTAGATTAAATATTTAATACTTGTTGTTAATTTTAGCTTTAGTTAGTTTTAGCAAAACATCAAACTAATGAACTAAGTCATTTTGGGATTTACCGAGAATCTACCAAAAAGGAGAGAATATAGTAAGTTTACCAATTTGAGAGTGAAATAAGATCTACGTCTCAACTTAATTCATTTTCTTTCAAGTTTTAATATCAGGAATATGATTCAATAAAAATAAGGAATATGACAAGGAAAATCTTCCCACATTGTACAAAATGCATTGACAAAAAAAGGTTGAAAAAGAAAAGATCAAGCTAATATTTCTTTCTCTATGCCTTAAAGCACAACATTATTGCAACTTATCATGGTACATGTTCTTTGGAGCCTTTGCAAGCTCAAAATAAAAAAATCTTTCTAAAAAGTACTACTAGTGTGTTACCAAATTAATAAAATGTTTTTCTCTCCCTCTCTTTCTAGTTTTTTTTTCTACTTTTTCATTTTCCAATATCTTTTACTTTCTAAGTGAATATTCCCCCCTTTCCTAAATCATAAATATCATTTATTTCTCTTAATTTTTTTACAGAGTACCGTGTGAGTACCCAGGAAGGACCATTTCATTCCACGTGGAGGAAGGCTCAAACCCTAACTACTTTGCAGTATTGATCGAATACGAGGATGGTGAGGGCGATTTGAACCAAGTCGATTTCATGGAATCCAACTCTCCGTATGCAGGTGCTGGCGGATGGAGGCCGATGCGTGAATCGTGGGGCGCTGTATGGAGAATGGACTCTACTCACCCTATGATGCCCCCGTTTTCCATCAGAATTACCGACGATAAGAATAGGAAGCTAGTGGCGAAAGACGTAATTCCGCCTAACTGGAAGCCTAATGCTGTCTATCGGTCGGTTATTCAGTACAGCTAAATTAATTAAAGCTGGTTTAGAATATTATTGTGGTGTTTCTTTTTCTTTTTTTTTTCTTTTTTTGGGTTATGAATGGGTGTGAGTTTTATATATGTGAGGTTATATGTATTATATAGTAGAGGTTTGTAAGAGTTGGATTTTAAATATTTATGGAAGATTATGTGAAAGCAGTGGAAAAAGAGGAGGTTTTCTCTCCCACTCCATTGTCCTTTCTATTTACTACATATCTTTGTTCTCTGTTATTCTCTATTTCAGTTTACTTTTTTTTTGAGAAAAAATATGGACTTTTGTGGCATAAAGCAATAATATTTTTACTTAAATAAGTATTGAAATTGTGGAACTTCGCACATTTTAATCCATGGTATTTAATGATGAGCACATGTATGTGCTTATCATACGTACTATGGATCTAAAGTTTCATCCAAATGTTACAAAATTCTAGATGTGCTTAATTCAATACTTCCAACTTTGTGACTGAAGAAAATATGGAGCACTTCTTCAAAAAAAAAAAGAAAAAGAAAAGATGGAGCAATCTATGCATGTGAAGGCAAAACTTCATGAAAAGCCAAAATTCATGCCATCAATTATTAAAGTATGCATGTTGATTCTTTTAATGGTTTTTTTCAATGATGATTGAAGGTTAAATTGTTTTACTTGATTGCTTTGTGGTATAATCCTTCTCCAAAAGAGGCAAAGAAGAAAAAACAGAAAATAAACAGCGGTAGATTCAAAAATCTTATTGGGCGAATCTGCTTTTGAGAGTACTTCAGTCTCGCTTTAATAAAAGCATATGCTGAACAGACTATGCAGTTCGCAGAATAGAAAAGACCGAGTAACTAACCTCATTATGGTTTGAACTCTTTTTCAAGATGGAACTCCTATTTTTTTATTTGCAATAATAATGTTGTTTTTGTTCAATTTGCAAGAATTTAGTTTTATGATTATCATTCAAATAAATCAGAAATTAATCCAATAAACACACTATCAATGGTGCATGAATAAACAACACAAACAGTAATGACGACTTTCGATATGGATTTTTGTAATTAGAGTAAAAAAAAGGGAAAATGTTGAAAGAAGGCGGTAAGTGCCTTTTCAATGTGCCAATTTTTTTTTAGAACGAACTTACAATTTGTGCGTTGATAGTTTTTGCTAAATATGTATTAAGTAAAATTATATTTGTTGATACTTAAATTTGAGATTTTTCAAAGTTCTAATATGTCTTACTATAAACATTAATCAATGCGTCAAATTTGATGTCGTATTTGGTACATCATTTTAGATACCCACATACTGTTTTTATAAAACCAAAAACCCAATACTATTATTGCAATTTGCAAACAAAAGAAATTAAAGCAATCATTTTGCAAATTAAAGAATTATTCACCGACACTACCGATGAAATAAACTTGTAATTATTAGATAATACTGTTTTAATACTATTTTTGTTATTTAACTAATGCAATTGGCAAGAAATCACATAAAGGAAAAGCTTTCACAAACATATAATGACTAAACTATTATCTTATTTTTGCAATTTTTGTGGTCCGAAACCTTTTCAGCAGAATTTTTTAAAAAGTAGTTATATTGAATGTGATCTAAAGTAAGAGACAACCCATGTGAAAGTAGACCCTTGTTCAGAATCAAGATTTTAATAAGGTATGTAGTTTATTATTTTAAGAAAGGATATATATACACTTTAATGCTATTCTTATTAGCTAACTAGTGTCTCCCAAAGGAACACTAGTTGGACTATAAACTAAGCATTACATGGAATTTTTTTCTTTGAATGATAAAATAAAAGAATTAGGTCATGTCACATTGATGATAAAACTACAATAAGCCCCTTAATTAAATTTCAGAAGTCTCAACTCTCAATACATCTATGAACCAATGCATTCGAAAACTAAATTTAAAATAGATTTTCAATCAACTTTGTTTTTTCAATCAAAAACTATTTCTAGAAAGTGTTCTAAAAATCTGACCTAGGCGGCCGACTAGCCTTCCACCGAGGAATTAAGGGCAAATCGGCCCAAAAAAAAAATAGTTTTGTCGCCTTGAACCGTCTAATTCCCGGTTTGTCTGATTAATTACCGATTTTTCCGATTAATTTCTGATTTTTCTGATTAATTCTACGAATCATACACTACTCGAGAAGGCACGGTACATGCTTCTCTTTCACTGCTCTGTATTGCTTCGATAAAGACTTCTTTCCTTACAAAAAAGAGACCAATTCTAGTCAAAGAGAAAAATAGAGAACTTCTTTCCGATATGAGGAAATTTCCAATAGGGAGGGCTCAAGAGTAGGATTAGGTAACTCCGCGCACTTCTTCTCTCTTTTATGAAGAGTATATAAGATACGGAAAGGAAAATGAGTGCTAGGGGATGACTTACTAGATCCCTCTTCTATGGCAGGGTTACAAAAACTTTATCTTTCTGCCTTGTGTCTCGGGAAGTCGTCTAGAGCCAATTCCACTTCTAGTTTCTCACCGTCTGACTCTAAATTTTTCCGCCTAACTACTGATTTTTCCGTCTAGATCCCGATTTTTCCAATTTATTCTGATTTTTCTCACCTAATTCAAAAAAAATTGGTCTTACATTTTCTAAATTTCACATCCCTCTAGTACTTGCATGTATATGTTGAGAAATTTCCTATTATAATCCTAAAATACCTAGGTGCCCGTCATCTACGCTGAGTACCTGCCGTAACGCATAGCAACCGCCTAGTGGTTTCTTATAACACTACTTCTAGAAAAATAGAAAAAGGACTAACTCAAAGTTGGAACTACTAGTAGTTATTTTCCTTTCCTATTATATTAGTTTTTAAAATAGTTATGTAACAAAATACATTTGTCAAACTAATCTTGAGATGCTTGATTTGTATAAATAATATCTTCAAACTCAGTAACATAAAATCTTATTTTGAGTTCCCAAAGTTCTAAACAACTTTTATATGTTTTTTTTCAGTTTTAGTTCAAACTGAAAACCTAAAGAAAGAAGAAGGTTAAAAAGTTCAAAATAAAAAAGAAAAATATTTAACATCCCTACATAATTTGTGCAAATTTATTTGTTAGATAGATATTGTAAAAAATTACTGTAATATTTTGTCTTGTTCATTAAAATATTTTAAATATACATTATTTGAAGGATGTTTGCATTTTATATGAATTATGAGAAGCAATAAATTAAAATGAAACTAATATCAGCAAAAGTGTGCAAATTGAGGTTTTGTAACAGTGCATCATTTGCTTTTGCTTGCTGGGCCCAAATGCTCACACGGAGTTTTAAGGATTGGATACTTGGACCTCTCATTCCTTTAGTTCTCTCTCAGGCTTATACATATCATAAAAGATAACACATCATGTCGTATCATTTTTCATCTTATACAATTTTATGGGCAACTATGATAATTAGTATTTCAGACAATGCATAGATAGCACGTATAAAAAATGGTACATATAAATTGATATAACAATACATGATTATATATCCTCAAGCCTTGCCTCAAAAAAAAAAAAAAAAAAAAAAAAGCATGATTATCTATGTTACGCGGATACTTCAAAAAAGCAGCCGTACGCGTATCGGATACGTATCGGACACGGATACGGCACCGATACGGCTCCGATACGTTTCCGATACGCCACGTGGCGTATCGTATTATTTTAATAATAAAAAAAATGTTTGGACACGGCGGGACACGGCCCGACACGGACGGACACGGATAGGACACGGCTTGGACACGGAGCGATACGGATTGGACACGGTAGGGCGGCGGATTTTGATTTTTTGATAAATTAGTAACGGTTTTTACTACAGAACCGTTACAGATTAGTAACAGTTTTTTAATATTAGTAACGGTTTTTAAAAATCTGTAACGATTTGGACTATTTAAGCAACTTTGTAACGGTTTTTTTATAAAAACCGTTACTAATTGTGAATTAGTAACGGTTTTTATAAAAGAACCGTTACAAAGAGTCTATATCTGTAACGGTTTTTTAAAAGAACCGTTACAAAGAGTCTATATCTGTAACGGTTTTATAAAAGAACCGTTACAAAGAGTCTATATCTGTAACGGTTTTATAAAAGAACCGTTACAAAGAGTCTATATCTGTAACGGTTCTTTCAGAAAAACCGTTACTAATTACACTATTAGTAACGGTTTTTATTAAAGAACCGTTACAAAAAAAAAAAAAAAAACGTTACTAATTACACTATTCGCCGTATCGTATCCGGAGCTTTTTCAAGATTGCCGTATCGCCGTGTCCGTATCGTATCGGATACGATACCCGTATCCGTATCGGTGCAACATAGATGATTATATATAAAAAAGAGTTGCTATGTGACAGTAATTTATTGATATAACAATACATGAGTATATATAAAAAGGAGTTGCTATGTGGCAATAGCAGTATATTAATGGAATAATAGGCTGGATTAGGAGTGACTGGCGACATTTAACCTATCATGGATACTCTTAGGTGGTGTTCGGCAAGGTGAAATAAGAGTGGAAGAGTGGAAAAAGTGTGTTATTCCAGCCGAACAAGGGTGGAAGTAAATGGAATAAATGTGTGGAAGAGAGGAATTTCCTAATTCCATGGGTGAGGGAGTGGAAGATCTTTATTCCACGGAATAAGCCAAATTTTAGGACGAAAATACCCTCATTTCTTCCACCATAAGCTGATGTGGCACTAGCAATTAATGCACTGTTTCTCTCTCTCTCTCTCTCTCTCTCTCTCTCTCCTTTCTTTTTATAATTTTTTTGTAAAAAAAGATGAATGAAAAAATCACTAATTTTCGATAATAATTTAATAAAATCATAAATTTGAAATGTGCAAATGATTGTACTCATTTTTCTCTATCTAAAGAGATATGTCTTCCTATATTTTTGAATAAAATTTTATTTTATTTTTCTTTTGTTATTGTATTTTTAATTGAACATTCATGTTTTTGTATTTTTCTATCTTATTTAATTAAAAAAAATTAGAGATTATTAAATAAATTAATAGAATATAATTAAAATAAGGATATTATAGTAATTAGTAATTATTTCTATTTTTTAAATCAATTTTTTATTCCATGAAACTTGCCGAACAATAATGGAATAAAATGGAAGAACCACTCTTCCACTCTTCCACTATTACACTCTTCCACCATAAGCTGATGTGGCACTAGCAATTAATGGGAAAGTTTCACATTCCCAGAAAAGTTTGGATGTAGGAATCTCATTCCCTTGTTTACTTTTACATGGAAATCTTACGTGGCAATAATATAGCATTCCCATGGAATATGATATTGTCTCAAATCATGAGAATGTGATTACCACAAAAAAAAATGGTAATATTACATTCCCGTGCTTATTACCAATATGCCCTCAATTATATTTCTTATTATAAGAATATTTTTTAACATCTATTATGCTTTATATATTTTATTTTAAGTTAATTATTAGTTAATTTTCAAAAAATATAATATAATATAAAATGAAAAATATTTCCATAATTATTATGATCTTTTTAATTAAAATTACATAGAATAAATGAAAAATTGTACATCGATTATACATGAAATATATTGAATTGTAATAAATTAAATTAGAAATTAAACATGATTATCTAATAGTTATATTTACTTATAAATATATTATGCTAGCTAATAATAACTACACTTATTGATATTCTATATTAGAGTTTCAAGAACATATTAGTCATTTTATATTTAAATACAAAACAAATAAATAACTTTCCTATAAACTTAAATTTGTTTGGTAAACAAAAGTATTTTCATGAGATGATAATGTAATTTCAAGGAATAATATTTTTTGAAATATGATTACCATGATAATCTTATATTATCGCAAAGTAAACTCCTCAGGTACCATTTCATGTGACTTCGTACCATATATATCTTGCACTTAAATGTGCAATCATGGAACAATTTTGAGACCTACATCCATACTATTCGTCAATTCCTTGTCTCATTCAGTTATTCTAATTATTGCATATCCTGCTTACAGAATAACAAATGTGTTAATGAACATTTTCTCTTTTCAACCAGTCATTTGAGCACAAAGAGGCAAAATTATTGGTATGGCCTGGGGACCAATTAGAAAGTTATTCCGTCGGCAATATGCAGATTTATGACGTGTTAAATTTCTTAGCATCTAATATTTATCTAGACCATAACATTTTGGGTATCAATATATTTTTATAATGCTACTATATATCTTCTGATATTATATCATTATCCACATTGACATTTTCTTTTGAATATTAACTTGCATTTGCTCAAAAGGACGTGAAAAATAAAGCAATGGGTTTAATTGTATCTTTTAATTTCCGCATCATTCACTGCATTTTATCTTGTAGCATGTGCTCTGCTTTTGTTCTTGTTCTGTTCAGTTAAATAACGCCAACCAAAACCAATGATGTGCAAAGAATCAAGAAAAAGGCCATAACTCAGTAGTAGAGATGGGATTGGATAAGCAACTATTGGGGTCAGGGGAAACCAAAGCAAGAGTTGGCACATGGTGTTGTTTCGTTTGCGTGATTTTATCTCTGCAAGTGTGTATCGCCAATGCCAATCTCACAGGTTTTCATGTTAGTGCAAGACTTTTTTCTTGAAAGGGCCAAAAAAAAAAAATTAATTAAGGGAATGGCCAAGTTTTAAAAATATTTGCAAAAATAGTCATTTCGCCCAGCCACCGGGCGAAACACAAGTAGTTTCGCCCAGTAACGGGGCGAAACAGCGCTAATCACGTTTTGCTTAATTAAGTCTGTTTCGCCCAGCAGTCGGGCGAAACAAGCCGTTTTTAGTATCGGTTTTTGGACATAACCGTTACAGAATATAGCCTTTTAGTATCGGTTTTTAGAAAAAACCGTTACAGAATATAGAATTTAGTATCGGTTTTTACAAATAACCGTTACAGAATTTAGACTTTTAGTATCGGTTTTTACAAATAACCGTTACAGAATATTCTTTCGCCAGATTGCTGGGCGAAACAGCTCTGTATAATTCCAACCCACTGCCGTTACTTCGAGTGTTTTTTCGCAAATTTTCGAAACAGAAAAAAAAGGGCGACGCAGAGGCGAAAAAAGAGGCGAAAAAAAACAGAAAAAAGGAGAGGGAAGGTATGATGATTTCTTTGACTTTAGATTTAGTTAATTTTGGTTATTTGCTTAAAATTAGTTTCAAATTAGGTTTATTTGCTCAAAATTAGTTTCAAATTAGGTTTATTTGCTCAAAATTAGTTTCATATTAGGTTTATTTGCTCAAAATTAGTTTCAAATTAGGTTTATTTGCTCAAAATTAGTTTTCCATTTGTGTGGTTGATTTGAAATTAGATTTATTATTTGGTTGATTTTGTTGATATTGTTAGAAAAAGAAGAAGAAGAAGAAGAAAATATAATAATTACAAGTAAATTTGTAATATTTTTTCTAGTTTAGATACATATTTATTTTTGAAATTATTTATTTTTGAAATTAATTTTTGTAGTTTAGGTAATGTATATATTTATTTTATAAATTATTTTTCTTGTTTAGGATTATTTATTTATATTTTTTTTGTTATAGATATATTTTTTAGTATATTATTTATAGTTTTATTTTTTAAAAGTTTAAAAAATCAAATGTATGCTATGCATTTATTTATTTATTTATGTATGTTTATGTATGTTTATGTTTATGTATTTATTTATTTATTTATTATTAGTTTTTATTTATTTATGTTTTTAAAAATCAAATGTTTAAAAAATCAAATGTATGTTTATGTATGTATGTTTATTATTAGTTTTTATTAGTAGTTTTTATTTATTTATTAATATTATTTTATTTATTAATATTATTTTATTTATTTATTTATATTATTTTATTTTTTAAATAAAGATGTCATCTGACGCGGGACCTAGTCGGCCAAATTATGCGCTTCAGTCACAACAACACATGCATCGGACGAACGAGTTTGGCAACACTGAAGATGTAACTATCAAACCCATGCGCTACCGACAACATGAAGTTCCGGTAATTTTATTTTTTGTTAGGGTATTACTTAGAAATTTTTTTAGAAAGTTAAAAAAATCATATGTATGTTATTTATTTATTTATTTATTTTATTTATTTATGTTTCTGCAGGTTCCATGGGACGATCGGTGTGCCCCTTTTTTGAAGAAAGCAACCTTACTACAAACTGCCAGGATGGGTTGGCTGGATTACGACAGCAGACTGATAAGCGCTCTGCAGGAACATTGGAGACCGGAAACACACACGTTTCATCTGCCTGTTGGTGAGATGACCATAACGCTAGATGACGTTTCGTGTTTGTTGGGAATGCGGACGGACGGTGAGGCAATGTGTTTAAATAATAAAGATATTGATTGGAAGGGAAAGGTCACGCAACTACTCGGGAAAGAAATCCCGGAATTGGAGTTTAAGGGAAAGGGGAGAAGCAAAATTTTATTGAAAAGAACATGGTTGAAAAATAATTTTTCCGATTTGGAAATTGATGCCCCGGAACAGAAAGTCGAGCAGTATTGTAGAGCCTACATGCTTGCATTATGTGGGGATGTATTATTTACGGAAGCTTCGGGAGATTGTGTTTCAGCACTGCCTCTGCTTTTATTAGAAGACATGTCGGTTTTAGATAGATGGGCATGGGGTAGTAGAGTTCTTGCGTACCTTTACAGGGCATTGTGTAAAGGTACGCATAAGAAACGGAAAAATATGGGAGGGTGTATCATGTTGCTGCAACTGTGGGCATGGGAACATATCACTGTCGGACGACCCGTTCCTAAAGATGTACGCAAGGAACTGCAGGATATGGCGAATTATGGTGATGAAGATGAGAGACCTACGGTTGGTTTTTTGTGGAAAGATTGTACTCAATACGCGGATATAACACCTCATCGGCATTTGCCGACACATCGCGATCAGTTCGACAGTTTGGTCGACACTCAGGTGGTTTGGACACCTTATGACGCATTCCGTCATATACTCCCGCCGATAGTTGCGCACGAAAAAACTATGGGGCTTCTTACAGTGCCATTGATCTATTTTTGGATTGTCGAGATGCATCGTCCGGAGCGGGTGTTGCGTCAGTTCGGGTATGCGATGGAAGTACCCCCAAATTGCGAGTACGACAAACGATTGCACGATATCGCAAATTACCGTGGAAATGATTGGCCTACCGTACATTCAGCTTATCTGGCTAAGTGGGAAGAGAAACGCTTGGGACGTGAAATAAATATTCCTTCATGGCGGCCGTATGACCTTAGCCAGTATGATGCATACTGGAATTGGTATAGAACGGCAACCGATCCTTATGTGCAGTCCGATATCCCGCATGCTACGGTATCGTATCATCCGATGGTTCCGCAAAAAAGGAAAGCGGTAATGAAAATAATTGACTATTATTTATATTATTATTTATTCATATTATTTTAGTTTTTAAACATTACTCAAATATTATTTTTTAGCATGCATTTCTTTTGGAGGCCTGCAAACATGGGTTCGAAGCGCTAAAAGCCGAGTGCCAGGAAGCAAATTATATGCCCCCTTCCAATCGCCAAACAAGAATCTAAGCGCGTGTTTCTTGGCGTGCCAAGCCTTCCAATATGATATGGTATATTCAAATTTTAATTTGACGGTTTCCACTAGGGTTACTGGTTTAATTGTTAAATCTGCTCTAACGACATCTAGAATTAGCCCCGCAATAAATGCACTTGTTAATTGTTTGTGGTCGTTGTTAGGTTGTTGATTAACACATACGTGTGGTTGTGTCAATTTTTTAATCTCAAACACATGTCGTTTATTTTTGCATTCATACAGCCTCCAATCACAGCCAGCGCGGTCATCTTGTAGCTTGCAGACTACAGTGTAGATCGTTTTGTTCGATTTGGAGACTACAAATTCTCGGTGATGCATGACGCTGTATAATTTTACGGCCGATTGTAGCTCTGCTTTCGTGTCGAACGTCTGTCCCTCATACAAACTATTATCGCTACTCACATGCATGCTCTTACCATATAAGATATCGATTTTCGCTTCTTCCCACATAGTAGTATCTTCAAACTCTTTCGCCGGAGGATTACCGAAAGTTCCTACACTAACCATCTCACCCACTTCCGTATAATTGTTCATAACATCTATTTCTGGTTCGTCGCCTTCTTCCATTTCTGGCACTTCATCTTCATCATATTCGTCCTCTTCAACATTTTCAAACTCATCTTCGTCGCCTTCTTCCATTTCTGGCACTTCATCTTCATCACGATTTATTACAGGTTCTAACCTCTCAAGCTCGTCATCATTAAAAGGTACATTTGATCTACTACTAGTTCCTACATAGTATTCTCTACTTTGGATGCGTTCAACGTATATTTCTAATTCAGGCCAACCGTGTTCACCATATTTGACGTACTGAGCAAAACTAGCTAACTGTGAATCATTCGAAATTTTGACTATATTAAAACACAAACAATCATTCTGACGGTAAGGAAACCTACCACTAATTTTAAGATCGTCACTATTAGGCCAACCGGTGGTAGCATAAATTTCTAAACACAATCTATAATAATTTCTATTTCTACTACGCGGGAGAAGAACACCTTGTTGTGGAGCGTAATTGTATCCGCTCGAATCTTGAACAATTTGACCGTTGTAATATAGAAATATTTCAGAATTTTGTGGCATTTTCTTGATAAGGAGAAAGATATAAAGAGAAGAAGTTTGCAAGAGAGACTTCTGAGATTTAATTTTTTGATGATCAAGTATAATAAGAGGACTCTTTAAATAAAAATCTAAATCATATACCTAAAAATCCTGAGATTCCTCCTATATTCTAGCATGTTAAATCAATGTTACCCACTAAATAAAAAGCTAAATTGTCATTTCAATCTGAAAAAGTAAATATTCTCTAGTACCCTATATCTGAACCCTAAACACCTAAAAATCCTGAGATTCCTCCTATATTCTAGCATGTTAAATCAATGTTACCCACTAAATAAAAAGCCAAATGGTCATTTCAATCTGAAAAAGTAAATATTCTCTAGTACCCTATATCTGAACCCTAAACTGTATACCTAAAAAAACTTAGATTCCTCCTATAGCCTAACATGTTAAATCAATGTTTATGTACTAATATTCTCTAGTACCCTATTTTTCTGTTTATGTACTAATAGCCTAACATGTCATTTCAATATGAAATAAGTTATTTATTATTATTTTTTTGTCCTCAGATTTATTTTATTTATTTTTCTGTGTAAATTCGCCCTTTTTTTGGCTGTTTGGAAAATTTTCGAAAAAACAGCTCTTTCGCCCAGCGAACTGGCGAAAGAACATTTTGTAACGGTTATTTTTAAAAACCGATACTAAAAGTCTTTATTTGTAACGGTTATTTACAAAAATCGATACTAAAAGTCTTTATTCTGTAACGGTTATTTCTAAAAACCGATACTAAAAGTCTTTATTCTGTAACGGTTATTTTAGAAAACCGATACTAAAGCTTTTATTCTGTAACGGTTATTTTTTGAAAACCGATACTAAAACTCTCTATTTTGTAACGGTTATTTTGGAAAAACCGATACTAAATCGTTTATTCTGTAACGGTTATTTTGAAAAACCGATACTAAAAACACTGTGTTTCGCCCCACTGTTGGGCGAAACAGGATTAATTAAGCAAATTCACATTACGCGCTGTTTCGCCCCGTTATTGGGCGAAACTACTTGTGTTTCGCCCGGTGGCTGGGCGAAATGGCTACTTTTGCAAATATTTTTAAAACTTGGCCATTCCCTTAATTAATTTTTTTTTTTTGGCCCTTTCAAAAAAAAAGTCTTAGTGCAATAGTTTTTATCACTCAGTTGGCGGTGGCTTGTTACTGTGAATTTCCTATATTCTATATTCTATGTATCATAGTATATGATATGTGGACGGAGCTTGTTTTGTTTCTGTTTATTGAGAATTAAAAAGTTTTCTTCATATTAATTAATATTATAGAAAAATTTTAAGAGATCAAAAACATAAAAGTACATGTATTTTGAAAAAATTTCTTCGTTGAAACATTACTAATGTTTGATATATATTACTCTGTCACCAGGCCCCGCCCCAGAGTTCCTATAAAGTACTACCAATGTGGCTATTCTTTAATCTGAATATATGTTTACTATAGTGGGCTAACACAACTATACACAAGCCCAACATTGGCCTAAAATTTTTGTCAGATTGGATTCACAATAAGATGCTGAGCCAGGCCCCAAACGCATTTTGCCATGAGGTCCTATATAATATTTATTTATATGGCCGAGAAACATGACTTTTTTTTTTGATACCATTATTTTCCAAAATAAATCAATACTTGTCACTGTTTTGAAAATAATGTGGTAACTACCATTTCCGCCACTACTAGTGGCGGAACAGATGTTGTTCCGCCACTAATAGTGGCGGAACATGTGAATTTTATAATTTTTCAAAAACGGGATTAATTAGTGAAAAAAACGTGTTCCGCCACTGCCACTGGTGGAACAGGGGAAAAATTTGCCTGTTCCGCCACTTTCACTGGCGAAACAGAAAAAAAATTAATTTTTTCTAAAAAATCATGTTTAGTCAGTCAAATGAGAAATTTTTGAAAAAATTGAAAATTCACATGTTCCGCCACTAGTAGTGGCGGAACAGATGTGTTCCGCCACTGATAGTGGCGGAAATGGTAGATATCACATTATTTTGAAAGGGATGGTATTTACTGGTTTATTTTGAGAAATAATGGTATAAAAAAAAAAAAAGTCGAGAAACATTAAATGTACTCTTTTCTTGCTATCTTTTATTTCGTGCCAGCCCAACTAAGATCGATTTATCTATAGCCCAACAGAAAGTTCACCTTTATCCAACTTTATAAGTCACTCTCCTTGGTCGGATCAAGGTTATTCATTACTAAATTACTTATATATAAATACTTATATATAGAAAATAAATAGCCAACTTATTTTGCTAAACAAGCATAAAAATTCCAACTTACCGTTCTATCTTATTTTACAGACCATAACTGTTAAACTTCACGTTAAATGGCGTTTCAGTCTCACCTTCACTATCCACTGTAGATTTATTAGTTTGGTTAGGTATAAGCTGAAGTGTCTTGTCGCAGTTATAAATTGAATTGATAAATTCAATTTTAAATTTCTTTTATTTTTGTAAATTATTATATAATCAAAGACTTTTGGATGTACAAGTTTGCAGAAACAAATACGGAATAGTACAGGAACGGTTTGCGACCATTGAGAAAGTACCATTCCGTGCACCCGTCACGAACGGCTGCCTCTCAACTAACCGACCTCATGCAGATGAAATGCAACAAAATGAGCTCGAACATACTCAAAGAGATAAAGTCGCCTGGAGATGGACCCCACATGGCACCTCCAACGTATGCTGGTACAACATACAAGATAATTGAAAAAATGTGGAAATTAAAACTACCGCCAAAATTCCAATTGTTCGCCTGAAAGATTCTGATAAACATTCTACCGACTATAGACAGCCTACAAAAGAGAGGTGTTACGGTGAATTGTTGCCCATTGTGCAACTGAGATGGGGAGACGGCCCAACACCTATTCACCTCATGCTCATTCTCGCTGCAAATTTGGCAACGAAACTACGATTTTTTGTTGTTGTTGTTGTGTGTGGTGCGGACTTGAAGGAGTTAAGTCCAAAACTGGGCCAACGAAGCAACAACAAACTTTCAAATATTCCTCAATTTCGCAATCTGGCGTGGATGGCGGTACAAGCACAACCGTATCCTTCATCATCGCTGGAACCGCCGGAATTGACCGGAAAACACGAAAAACCTCCTATCAGCCATGAAAATAGACCGTTTTGAGCTGAGAATTTCTCGAACTTGCCATTTCCTCCACAGACTTCTGTTTGACAAAATTTCAACGCCATTCTCTTCTCCTTATTCCTCTCTTTCCAACCATATAAAGAACTCAAAAAGTGATGAAGAATTGAGTGAGATAATCGAGTTTGAAATAAGTGTTCGATGAAATTGAATACTGTTTTTGCTGAAATAACTCAATTCGAGCTGAAACTTCTCAAGTCCATACTCACTCCACATACCTTCTTTTCACATAAAACCAATTTCATTCTCTTCTTCTATCTTTCCTCTTTCCATGAATACCAAGAACACCGAACATGACGAAGAAATGAGAGAGATATTTGAGCTGAAGTGTGTCAGTAACTGTTCACGAAATTCCAGATTTAACGGTCAAAATTTATTCAAATCGAATTGGCTCGAATTTCTCAAATAAGGTGGTATTTTCTTAATCCAGAGAGTTTATATGAGATAGTATCAAGGTGTTTGAGGTTTTAATTTGATTCGAAAATGACTCGGAGTTAGAGTTTGGCTAATGACTTGTCGGTTTTAACCAAGTCAAAAGCTGAATCAGTAATCAAGCGAAATCGGTGAGTTAGGAGTGGAATTGGAGTCCTAAATACAACATGAACAATCTCATGGAAGTGTAGATGAGTTATTGAGAGCTTGATCTTGATGTTGTTGGAGGAAAAATGGATTTTGTGGTGGAAATGACAGAATTAACGCTGCTGGAGCTGAAATGGGGCTGAAGCTCGGTTTTTCGAGCATAACTCGATGAATTCTCGATCTTTTCCAATCATTAAAGTTGCTGTAGATTCGTAAGAACAAGGAGAAGAGATGTGAGGTGTAAATTCGTGCTAAGAGGCAGTATGTCACAAGTTTGAGATGGAAGTTTGAATAAAAACGAGTGCTGAAAAAACAGCATGAGTGTTGATCTTCAAAGAGGCATAACTCGAGCTTCGCTCAACAAAATCGCCCCATTCAAAGTCCTGTGGGTTCATGAAAGAGTACAGAGTAGTTCTAGATCAAGAGATTGAGTTAAGGTGCAAAGAAAATGAAGAAGAAAACTCGAGTTTGAACAGTTCGAATATGGCAGAGAATTGAATCGATTTAAAAGCTGAAGCGGGATGACTCGTTTCATACAACAGACTCGTTTCAAAGAACCACGACCATTTCACCACAAGGAAAGAAAGCAGAGAGCAGAGTTTAAAAGAAAAGAAAAAAATAATTCCGCGTCAACTCAGATCTGATCTGAGCTTCAGATCCACGCTCAAGGAAACAGAGGGAAGATATAAATTTCGAATCCCGCTCAAATCTCAACGAAAACTCACCAAATTTGAACAGCAAGTTCGTGAAGCATGTGAGATCGGATCTAGACCAAAATAAATTCCCGAAATGTCCCTAAATTCTCGAATTAAACAAAGCACAGAATTGGATCATTAAGTCCTATTTTTCTCTATAAAAAGCATCTCACTCAACCATGAAAATCACTCATTCTCCCACTCTCCTTAACTTATACACTACTCTCCATTCTTTTTCTTCTATCTCTAGAACTACCATTGTTGAGTTTCAAGCTTTCTTGAGCTCTAATTTTCGTTTTTGAGTGAAATCGAGCAAATTGGAGCTGATTTGGGTGAAATTCGAATCGGTCGATTCTAGCTTGAATCAAGGAGCAATTGGAGGTTCGAATCAATTCAACGGAGCTACCGGCTGGTCCAACTCTCGGTTTAGTCCAATTCTTCTTTAATATCTTGATTTGAATTTTAGACCGCAAGAACTCGATTTTGTAATAATCATGATGAAATCTTGTCAAATTCTTGTTTTTGTGAATATGTGTGAGTAGATTTAGATAGGAAAGGAAATTTATGAGTTGTATACATGAAATCTTGCTTTAATATCTTGTAATTTTGCTGAAGTTTGATGAATAGTCATGAACACATATTTTTGAATAAATTGGGGAAAATTACTTAGCTTAGTATTTTTCATCAATTGATCTATTAAATCCAGAGTTTATTGACTTGTTGATCACTTAGAAGGCTTAGCTTAGTATTTTGTGTGATTAATTTGGAGTTGTGATTGATTTAATTCAAGTTTTGTTTTGAAATGGCTGTTTTGGGATGAACTAGTTCTTGAATCAATTTCTTGAGTAAATCTTAGTTTAGATTGCTCAAATCCATCATCTAAATCTGTAGAATTATACCCTAAGTGATTAATGATTGTTACATCACATAAATTTCCTATAAATCCCTATTTTTAAACCGAAAATCAAACCCTAATCCAGTTTCTGTTTTGCTGCTGTTTCTTCTCTGTCTTTCAGTATTTTTACACTAATTTTGTGTCTACTTCAGATCTGAAAAATTAAATAAATATTTTTTCAATTTAGTTATCATTTAGTAGATAATTGCCAAACCAAATTTTGCCCAATTCCGATTTGTAATCTGTGAGATATTAATTTTCTAAATTTGTAATTTTTCTGTTTTTGATCTTTCTGTCCAGATTTACTGTTTCTTTTCTTCTAAATTTTAAAAATATAAAAACAAATAATAAAAATACAAAAATAGTCCTACTTGAAGTATTTCGAAGTGTAGAATCCAAATCTGAATTTTAAAATAGTAGTTGTTAAAGTAGATCAGGAGATATTACAACTTTTGTAAGTACTGGTCTGTCAGAACCAAGTTCTTATCCAGATTTGAGTTTTCATTATAAATCTCAAACTACAAAACATAATTGTACCAAATTTTAATATCTAATCCATAACTTAATATTGAATTTCTGTAAAAATTGTGGGGTTTTTCAAGCTTTGGTGATGTTTCTATAATTTTCTGAAGTTGCTGTTGAACCGATTTTGAATCTGAAATAAGTTCTGGACTGAATGACAAATAACTCGAAAATCTTGAATAAAATAATAATAATAAAAGTAAAGAACCATATCTTAGATCTCTTTTTCTAGTTTCCAACGGTATCGTGAGTTGGATTCGGAGTTTATTTGGTTTAGTTACGAATTAAATCACTAAAGTGTGACGTGCTGAATTCTTGAAACAAAACTGAAATTTGAATTTAAACTTGGAAATTTACCTAATAAACCTTGAATTAAAAGATTTTACACTAGAGATAAATCATTGAGACTAGTTAATTCTTGAGGTCACACCTCCTTGTGTTCGACCCCTAAACTCATTTACCGCTCATACTCGTAAATTGATTAATAGGGACATATAAATTGTTTTGCTAAATTGAGTGAAATATAAACGACGATTTTACTCGATTTACAAATGGCGCCGTTGCCGGGGAGGCGGCTTGCGTCGAGTTTTAACTAACCCATCTCATATTTTCTCTAGTATTTTTGTCTCTCTTATTTTTAAAGGTTATTAGGGTGCAAGACCTTTCAATGGATTGGCAAGGCGAGAGATGAAGGAGATTCAATGACGGAAAGACAAACGTGGACGGGATGGCCACACGATGGCTATCCATGGCACAATGGTGAAAGCTCCTTTGAGAAGACACAACCTCTCTACGGACAATCTTACGGGCAAGGAGAGTTGTTCAACCACTCGTCTAATCAGGAGTCGAGGGATGAAATGTTGAACCAACCTTGGGGTTTTCAACCTCAAATGAACTTCCAAAACCCGTACACGCCCGCCATACCAACCCATTCCTCCCAACTTTACCTCTACCAAGACGAGTACTATCCTCCAAACCAGGAGTATCAACAACCACAAACTTCTTCATATGATCAATTGTTCCAAATGATGAACGCCATGCAGAAAGATCTTAACAAAATGTCCAACATGCTTGGCGGATTTGTCGACGATATCAGACAAGCCTGCACCACTTCCCAAATGCAAACTGAGGATCCCATGATAGAAGAACCCTCTCTCCAACCTTGTTACAATGAAGCTAGTCATTGTGATGAGTGTTCTTGGGTTCAACACGATAATCAAGAATTGGGGGTGGAAGAATGTTCAAATGTTGCCGAAATATTGGAAGCGGAAGAGGTCATGAAAGAAGAAACCGTATTTTTGAAGAGTATTGGTGTGATGAGGAAAGAGGGTCAGAACAAGAAGAAGGGGATGTATCTTCTGACGAGTCGACCGTCATAGAACCGATTTTCAAACTTGAAGATTTAAGAGTTGAGGAATGTCAAAGCGATGAGGGAATTGATGGGGAAGATGAGGAAATGTTCGAAGAGGAAGTAATGGGAAAAGAAATCCCTTGCTTGGAAGAAAAAGAATATCGGTGTAATGGAGAAAGCAAGTCAGACCATGAAGAGGAGATTGAATCTTGTGAAGACTCGAGTGCCTCAAATCCTAGATTCAACTTTGAAGATTTTTGGTGTGATGTGGAATGTGAGTCAAATCATGACTCAATGGTTGAATCTTGCGACGAGTCAAGCGACACTAACCCGAGTTTTGAATTTGAGAAATCGTGTGTTATCGATGAGAATGAGTCAAACCATGACTTAATAGTCGAAACATATGACGAGTCGAGCACCCTAAACCACGAGCCAACTCCACGAAATTTCCCACATCCTATCTCTTGCCAAACCATACATTACACCCAACTCAAAATAAGCGGTGTGATGTACATCGACCTGCCAACCAATCAAGATGGAGTAAACTTGGGTATTGAATTGCCCCTCTCAACGAAAACTGACCTTAAACTCCTTTCAAAACCAAAAAGACCAGTCATTTCTCTTTGCAAAACCAAGGATAGGCAACACGGGCCAAATTTCTTACCACCTAGTTGTTAGTAGTATGCCCTAGGCCAATGTATTTGAGTCCTAGATGTATGGATTGTGTTGAACAAACATTGTTTTTTTGTTTAGAGATATTTTATATAATAAATGTGTATTGGTTATTTTATTCTTATTACTAAAATGAACCTTGAATATGATATTCAGCTTTATATCATCAAAGTATGTGACTTTGATAGCAAAACTATAAAGTATTATGATGATCATTCATAGGATGTTTGTGAGACAAACATACTTTATGATAAGCTATGAATGTACATCAGTATGTTAGTTGACTGATGGTCACGTTTTACTGATCATGAATAAGAGTTATTAAGTCATTAACATAAGTATATGTTAGAGACCATATACTGGATTGACCCACCGTGAGAATACTACATGGTTCGTGTCATTAGTTATTCTCAGTAAATAATGTATCTGTAATCCTTAGACTTGAGATTATCTCAGTTTCCTACATGAGAAATTTTATACTTTAATATAATCTAACATCGTCTTTAATCGGGCGGTCATAAAGATTATAATTAGGTATATAATGAATTATGTGGAGGAAAGAGTTTAATTAAGATAGGATTTGTTCCTCTCATAAATTGAGAGAGATATCTTTAGGCCTCTTGATGATTTGATTGAAGAAACGCACGGCCGTGCTCGAGTGAATTAATAAGGTGTTATTAATGTCATTTCATGTTCAATCAAATTCGGTGTCAAGAAATATTTATCGACCAATATAAGGTTGACACATACCATGCCTTATGGACGATACAGATATCGTGTAACAAAGGGATACAATGCATGACATAAATTAGGTTTGATCGAATCATCTATACTTGCTTAATTTGGGTAATCATGATGTCTTGCTAGAGGCCGCTCATGATTTATAATCCATTGTGATTGTTGCCAACATTAAGTAAACCTACAGGGTCACACACAAAGAACAACTATTGAGACGTACACAGAAAAATCATAACTTATGTGATAAGTTGTATGGAGAGCTACATAGTCAAGTGACACATCCAATCCTACATCTTATATGATAAGGTGTGTTGCACATATGGTTACGTAGTTACCATGCACATAGGATATGAAACTTATGGACTATGTAGGCACAAGAGACACCCCAAAAATCAGTTAAAGGATCATAATATTTTTGTCCAAATTTTGTGAGACAGAAAGGAGAGAAAAATCCGAAAAATTATTCTCTTGTTATTTTCTGTGAGAGAAAATGAAGAACGGATACTAGCATATATCGTTCTTTATCCGTTCAAAGGGGTTGTTCGTGTGGATACCGATAGAGGACGAAGCGAAGTGCGGCGTCTTTGTGATTCGGGTCGAAACCGTGGTTTTGTTTGGAGAATCGATTTGTTTGGAGAATCGGTTTGCTTGGAGATCGGTTTGTCAGACCGGTTAGGCGAAACATACAAAGGATCGGTTTGGAAACCTGTTTGGAATCGGGCAAAGAAAAGCGTCAACCAAATTCGCTTTTGATCATCACGGATTAAGCGTAATCCGAAGGTACAAAGTTATGAAATTTTCTTTGATTTAATTGTAATTCACGGATCCTTCTTTTGGGTTTCGAATTCGATTTCGTTTCGTTTTTATTTTTCCGCTGCGTGATGAACGGTAGAAACTCAACACTAGTGAGCTCCTACAAGGGTTTGCTCACGTCTACGATCCTTTCGAGCGAGACTAACACAAGGGGTGTCGACCTCAAGACATAAAACAAGGGCGCTGGCGAGAGGCAAATCGTCGTGTCAGGTCGTATTTTTTCTTTCTTTATTTTATTTTCTTATTTTTACAAAACTTCCCTTTTACACTTAACCATTTGCTACGCAAAAGTTTAAGTGTGGTGAGTGAGGTTTTGCATAAAACCCCAACATTTTTTCCAATTTCCACAAATTTTCTCATTTTTGAACTTTTTGTTTGAGGACAAACAAAGTTTTAAGTGTGGTGGGGTGATTTTTTTGCAAAACCAAGTTTCATACGATTCTGCTTCCCCTTCTTTTGATGTATCCTACCCTGCCGGAATCGAAGAAGGTTGAGATGACTCATCATACTCTTGTAAAAATGTGAAAATTCATAAAAATTGAAAAAATTGAATATTTTCAAAAAAGAAAGCAATAAAAAAAAACTCATAAATACCATAAAAAATTTAACTTTTTTGTTCTTTCATTTTTTGTTTTGTTTTTGTAAATAAAAGTTTGTGTGTTTTAAAGAAAAGCAAGCGAATTTTAAATGAAAAAAAAGTAAAAGTTTTGAACAAGGAAAAGATTTTTGAAACTAAGCCCCTTCAAGCAAATTTTTGAAAACACTTAGGGTTTTGGAAAATGATGAAAAAATTTAAAAATTTAAAAAGAAATTAATTATTGTCATGAATGCCATATTTTCCACCTCATTTCATTTATAATATCCATTTAAAATCCATTAAGTGTTTCGAAAATTCATAAATATTTCACTTGCCCCTTTAATGAAATTATAAATCATTTTCTTTAAAGTAATGCTGTGATTAAAACTTTTGAGAAATAAAACCTTACTTTTAATACCACTAGTTTCGCAAAAAATTTCTAACTCAACCTATCTTTCATGGCATAGCTAATGACTCGTATGTCCATCTCTAATTTTCGCACTAAAAGCAAGTGACCGAAATCGTAACCTGTTATGCCTTAACAAAAAGAATTTAAAAATGTGAAAAATTATTTTTAAACGCTTGAAAAAGAAAAATTTTACATATCCGCAATAGAAAATGAAGGATTTTTTGTACGTGCAAAGCACAACTTGTCTTTTGATGACATGAGTGGATAGCATACAAACTTTTACTTGTTTATAAAAGAGAAAATTGAGTTAGTTGGAACTTTTGGGGTAATTTGTATAAATTCACCATTTTAAATTTAGGGGGAGAAAGTATAAAAAATGAAATTAGGGCATTGCTTTTTGGAAAAAAGGTTCGTATTTGAAAGATTGGGGAATTTTAAATAAATTTGAATTTGAAATTATTAATGGATATCGACCCTCGTGTATTATTATAATAATCAAATATTAGTATATAACATTCATGGCAATAACTAAATCTCTTTTCAAAACGCTTTAAACTGATTCTAAATCCTAAAACTTGATTTTATTTACGCTTGAGGGCAAGCTTGGTTGAAGTGTGGTGAGATTTGTAATATGTATTTTTATACACATTTTTAGGGGTTTTATCTTCACAAATTCAATCATAATTCACATTAAATGTATGAAAAATACTCATAATTCATAAAACATAATTTGAAACCTCTTAATACGTTTTTGTGTGATTTTACAAACGAAAAGGCCATAAAATGAAGAATTGGACCAAAACGCAAATGATGGGCCAAAGATTGCTAAAGAAAACCCTCAAAAACCCTACAAACATTTACCCAAACATTTACAACAATTCGAAAACCTTTTACAACCAAATAAAACCAAGTCAAATGCCGAAACGTTGAGTTGACGAAAAGTCAACTTTTCTGAAATGGGTCAAACGGTATACCAAAATGAAGAGCTCGATGAGACGAATCCAACGGTATAAGTCTCGCGATCAGAAACCTTCTAGAACTCTCAGAATCGCCAATTCAAAATCTGGTCAAAAACTAGAAAAGTCAACCCTGCAGTAAAAGTCAACTCATCTTCTCCAAATTACTGATTTCTCAAAGTACTCAAAACCAATCAAACTCACCACCCTTCGACTTGTCTTGACAATACAAGTACAACCGTATCCTTCATCATCGCTGGAACCGCCGGAATTGACCGAAAAACGCGAAAAACCTCCTGTCAGCCATGAAAATAGACCGTTTTGAGCTGAGAATTTGTCGAGCTTGCCATTTCCTCCACAGACTTCTGTTTGATAAAATTTCAACGCCATTCTCTTTTTCTTATTCCCCTCTTTCCAACCATATAAAGAACTCAAAAAGTGATGAAGAATTGAGTGAGATAATCGAGTTTGAAATAAGTGTTCGATGAAATTAAATACTGTTTTTGCTGAAATAACTCAATTCGAGCTGAAACTTCTCAAGTCCATAACTCACTCCACAGACCTCCTTTTCACACAAAACCAATTTCATTCTCTTCTTCTATCTTTTTTATTTCCATGGATACCAAGAACACCGAACATGACGAAGAAATGAGAGAGATATTTGAGTTTGAAGTCGTGCCAGTAACTGTTCACGAATTCCAGATTTAACGGTCAAAATTTATTCAAATCGAATTGGCTCGAATTTCTCAAATAAGGTGGTGTTTTCTTGATCGAGAGAGTTTACATGAGATAGTATCAAGGTGTTTGAGGTTTTAATTTGATTCGAATACGACTCGGAGTTAGAGTTTGGCTAATGATTTGTCGGTTTTAACCATGTCAAAAGCTGAATCAGTACTATTTGCAACCTTGATATTTATATATCTCAGTTTACTCGATTGGTCACCATCTCGCGTTGTAGCAAGCTAGGGTGTCGATCCACAGGGAGGCCAAATAGTCCTGACCCATGTGTACGGGATGAAGTACGATAAAGAGGTCTGGCGCGAAGGGGTCTAGGGATCGATGGTTTCACCGTAGCTCCACTTGATCAGTTGTTGGTTCCTCACGAATCGCCGTGCTTACTCGTCACGACGCAAAAGGCTCTCATCACCTCATCTTCTGCGCGGAGGCCGCTCTCACCCGTCGTCCGAAGTCGTAAGCCTGTCATATCATCTGCCTTGTTGTTGGTCTGTGGTTGTGAGGGGGATCCACCCTTGTATCGCGAAGCCGACTGTCGTAGTGAATCGCAGTGTCCTCACCCCCAGGTCATTGCCCGACCAAGGTATAAACCCTTTGGGTTCTGTGGCGTTCCTTTCTCCGCTCAATCGTCCCGGATACAGTCGTGTCTCGTCGGTCCGAGTCTTGTTCGCAGGTCTGGCTTTGGGATTCTCCTCTCGGTACTTCGCATACTTGCCTAAATATTTGTAATTGTGTGGCCTACACACTTAAGGTAAGAGTTAATTTGCACAAACAATATCACAACAAAGAATACAACGAAAAAGATAGAGATTGATAAATTGAATCAAGTTTTACTAGGTTATTAACATCTGACCCTAGACGGGTTTATTTACAACACATAAAGATACACAAGATAAAGAAAGATTAAACCAAAGATGTAGTCGGGCTCTGGCGTTGTAGCCGCTCCTCCCTTCTGCCTTGGAATGGACCTCCTAACTAACTACTCGTGACCACGGTGAGACACGAGCCTCATCGCGGGAGCCTGCGTTCTCTTCTTTGGTGGAGATTGTCGTATGGTGGCTAGCTTGCCTCTTCTTGCAAATGGGGACCTCGTTATATAGGCTAAGGGACCCTTGTAAAGATGACATTTCTTCCGGACCAAGAAAATATATTTCCATTAATTGGCCCTAGATTTATTCCCATTAATTCCTCTTGACAAATCTTCCAAATCTGCCATAATTGATTAGCTGTGAAGATCTGTGGATTACTCTTACTTGGCGCCCAAGTTAGCTCTCTGGACCTTGATGAACGTTGTAGGCCCTCGTCTTAGATTTCCAACGCAGATTCACACGTCCCGGCCCGATGTTCAGAGAGAGAGTTATGCCCAAAATACTGAACAATTGTCAGCAGTTTCGCAGGGTGCGGGTGAGGGCCTCAAGGGGGCGAGGATAGGTGCTGGAACTGTCGTTCGTCCTCCCGTGAAGTGCTGGAACCATGCCAAGTTGTCTCTCACTCCAAATGTGTTGTTTTCCATCGTTATGCGCTATTTTCCTGAAAAACAAATGAACACCGGCAATAACTTGATTCTTAACTAAAACATAAGGGAACTATTAAAATAACTAATAAAAGTGAAGAAAGTAAGTAACAAAATAGGCGTAATCTTCATTGTCCACACGTAGGTTGACTTCTCCTTTAGCTAATCTTCTACTTCTGAGTAATATCCTGCACACTGAAAATGTGAGAACTACAGTAGATATCCAATATCCAAGTAGAGGATTAGAGACAGGAATAACTAAAATGATAGCCATTGATTCTCTCTCTTGACATACCTTACATCCAACTCTCAAGTGATCACTCATAAAACACGTTATCACTTCCTCGGTATCCTCGGGTTATGGCAACACTCTGTCTTCACTCTTGATTCAGCTCTACCATCCGGCATGTCTTTTCGACTCATTTTTCCTTTCAATCCTGAAGGCATCAATGACAACTATTGCATCCATGTCCTCTTCCGCCAATTTGAGCATCTTATGCAATTCCGTGATCGTCTTCTCCATCCGAAGCTTATGATACTCAGTGATGAACTATTAAAGCTCGGAGGAAGCGATCCAAGAATCAAGTTAACTGCAAATTCTCTTAGAATAGGCGAACCAAGTCTCTCTAAATAATCAAAGTGGCTTCTCATCTTAAATAAATGAGTATCCACAGAGGAGCCCTAAGCCATCTTGCTCTTGATTAATAACTTCGTGACCTCCGAACGTTGAATTTTAGTCTGCTTTCAGAACATTTCCGTAAGCTACTTGATCATATCATAGGCTTCCATGAAGCCTATTTGCTTCTAAAGCTTAGGCTTCATTCCTACTAACATCATCTAGGCTACTTCATCAGAATCATCAATACACTTATGATTTAGGATGGGTGTCTCAAGGATGTACAACTGTCCTTCACTCTTGAGAACAATTCTCAGAGTCCTGAACCAATCAGAAAAATTCGTACCATCGAGCTTATCCTTCTCAAGGATAGATTGCAAGTTCATAAATTTCGAACTCATTCTACCAGTTTAATATGCAATGTGCAGTTTAATGTTTATTCATTTAAAATTATCCTAATTATGTTCATATATTATACTCCCACTATTTTTCTTCAAATCAATCACTTTAAGCAGTATTGATTCAGAAACTTACAAATAAATGAAGTTTCATAGTGGGGCAAGATTCATATTTCATTGAGCATTAAGTGCGCCTTGGCCCAATCTTCAACGTTGAAGCCTCAATTATTTACGTAGGAATATTTCCAATTATATCACATGCATCATGGGATGAGTATCTTATATTCGGTGTATAATCCCATCTCGTGCCCCAAGCCAAAGTCCGACTTGCTTGCTCAGTTAAGTTAAACCATGTTTGTGTATTGGCAAAATATTATCAAATACATTCAGCTTTGGCATGACATGTGCTTGACGTTATTTCCCTCATGCCCTCCTCTTAAGATAGTTCCCACATTCTCATCTTTGGCATAACCCATGTGGAATGCTATCAGAATATCGAGGACTTTAGGAGTATGCAAGGACTTCCTTACATAATATTCTGAAGGATTTTGTTTACATTTAAAATATAAACATCACATAAACTGAGTGAAATATAGTATGAGCCTATCCCTCACGAGCGATCATGAGATTCATAGTCCTAGATCTAATTGTAGTTGTAATCCTCCCTATAATCTCGTAAGAACAAGAAGACGTCGTGCATTAGCTTAAGATTTCAGGCTTTGGAACTCTTCGTGTTGGGTCTACGATTAGTTGAGTTTTTGAGTATATTATTCCATCTTAAATTGAGAAGAAAATTGCCAAAACAAACTTATTCTGTCCACAATGAAATAAAACCTATCTATTCCGTTGTCAATGGAGTAGACCGTCTTCCACTCCGTTGAGGACGCAACGGCTCTATAAATTTGGTTATTCTCCGTGCTATTTCATTGTTGACGGAATAGGTTCGGTTGTCAACAGAATAGCCTTGAATTTAGCCGTTTGGAATTTAATTGTCTTTGATTTCATTCCTTTTTGGTATTCCTTTGTCAACGGAATATATGCGTTGTCAACGGAATAGCCTGTTTTTTCCATATTTGTGGGCTGCTCCTTCCTTCTTTTAAATAGCTAGCCTCAATCCGAATTTCTCTATCAGTTTTCTAATAACAAAAAGCTTTTTCTTCTCTCTTTATTATTGAATATAATCCACTCAAAAGTTCTGTGAGATTAAGGAGAGATTAGCGATTGATTCACGCTTGTCTATTGAAGTTAAAGAGATTGGGAGAATGTGTGATTTTCATGGTTGAGGCTTGAGGTGCTTTTTATAGAGAAAAATAGGACTTAATGATCCAATTCCGTGCTTTGTTTAATCTGAGAATTTAGGGGCATTTCGGGAATTTATTTTGGTCTAGATCCGATCTCACATGCTTCACGAACTTACTGTTCAAATTTGGTGAGTTTTCGTTGAGATTTGAGCGGGATTCGAAATTTGTATCTTCCCTCTGTTTCCTTGAGCGTGGATCTGAAGCTCAGAACGGATCTGAGTTGGCGCGGAATTATTTTTTTCTTTTCTTTTAAACTCTGCTCTCTGCTTTCTTTCCTTGTGGCGAAATAGTCGTGGTTCTGTGAAACGAGTCTGTTGTATGAAACGAGTCATCCCGCTTCAGCTTTTAAATCGATTCAATTCTCTGCCATATTCGAACTGTTCAAACTCGAGTTTTCTTCTTCATTTTCTTTGCACCTTAACTCAATCTCTTGATCTAGAACTTCTCTACACTCTTTCATGAACCCATAGGACTTTGAATGGGGCGATTTCGTTGAGCGAAGCTCGAGTTATGCCTCTTTGAAGATCAACACTCATGCTGTTTTTTCAGCACTCGTTTTTCTTCAAACATCCATCTCAAACTTGTGACATACTGCCTCTTAGCACGAATTTACACCTCACATCTCTTCTCCTTGTTCTTACGAATCTACAGCAACTTTAATGATTGGAAATGATCGAGAATTCATCGAGTTATGCTCGAAAAACCGAGCTTCAGCCCCATTTCAGCTCCAGCAGCGTTAATTCTGTCATTTCCACCATAAAATCCATTTTTCCTCCAACAACATCAAGATCAAGCTCTCATCCAAGTTTTTCATCAATCATGGAAAATAAAGAAAGATATGACAAATATAAGATTTATGTTGTATTATAATTTATATGATTTTATAGTGTATTCAATAGATTTTGTGTCAATTTTTTGTTTATGTTATAAATCATATTTTTTTTGAGCAGACATGTATTTTTTTTCAAACAAAAAAGATTTATAATAAGTTTCCAAACCCGATCCAAAACTCGTTAAATTAATGTGTTTAATTCACATATAGGTTTTAGTTTTTTTTAATAAATTTAGATTCGCATTTGGATCTTGATCTCAATTAAATGTGGATATGGATTTTGCATGGATCCTATCCAAACCCCGTCCAACCCTAAGTGATTTAGTAGATAAATAAGATTACTCTCACAACTCATTTGCAATCACTCTCACAATCTTACTTATAATTTGTGAATATCAGAAATACAGAAATCATATAAGGTTTACCATTTATTGAGAATAGTTATAAAAATAATTATAGATTAGTATGGCTGAACATTCGGTTCAATTTTTTTGAAAACAGGAAATTCACATCCTTCGGACCAAACAACACATAGTGACCCGCATCAACCGTATTCGCCACCGACAGAAGATTCTTTTTCATACCAGGTACGTGATAAACACAGTCGAGAGTTATCGACATATTGTCTTTATCAGAAACAACAACCGCGCCCTCATTTACCATATGGTGAACACTGTTGTCGGCAGTAACAAAGGCAGTATTGTCTTTATACCCGCAAAGTGAAGAAAACTTGGAATCGTCACCAGTCAAATGATGACCACAACCGGAATCAATGATCCAGTTGTCCTCGTAGTTAACAGAAGCACACACGTCTAACGAAACTCCTTCTGCTACGAAACCCGTATCCCAAACTTCACACTTCACAATATCCTCCTTACCCGCGGCATTTCCTTCCCTCAACTTAACACAACAATTCTTCCTTATGTGACCGAGTTTCCCACATCGGTAATACTTGATAGCTGACCGAGAACCACTATTTGAGGAAGACTCCCCCTTCTTCATAACCTCCTTCTTCCGTTCCTCTTGGTCATACCGAGTTTTTACTTTGTTAGACACAAGAGCATGACCTTCGCCTTCGGAAACCGAGACACCCGCCATTTGTCGAGCCAACGATTCTTGAGAAGCGAGCAAATTTTCAAACTCCGTCAAGGATGGTTGTTGCGCCCACCCTTGTATTGAGGTAACGAATGGGAAATACTCTCTTCGAAGACCGCGAATAATATACCGCTTCAAATTTGCCTCCGCAATAGCCTCCTCCGGTTCCAAGATAGAAATTTCAGAACATAAACCCTTTACTCTCAAGAAATTTTGAGAGATAGATAATTCACCTTGTGTGGAACTCGCCAACTCATTCTCCAGAAATTGGAATCGTGCCGTATTTTTCTTGTTGAGCAACTCGTCAAAAGTTCTCCAAATCTCAGCCGCCGATTTGCATCCCTTAATATGCTCGAATAGATCGCGTGATATCGACCTCTTCAATAAGAACTCCGCCTTAGCAGTCGCTTTCGACCACTCCTTTACTGCGTCTGCATTCGTCACCGTACCATCCGTACTGATGACAGGCGTCGGTGCAACATTCGTACCAACAATGATCTCCCATAACCCCTCACTCTTAATACAAGACTCCATACAACTCTTCCACATAGAATAATTCGAAAGATTTAGAACCTCAATACCAAGTCCACTAAGCCGACCTTCAAACTTCATGGATGCCGTAATAAACAATTATCTTCTTCATCAAGGGACGAGAACAACACCGTTTATCGCCAACGTCGTCGTCTATCACCCTTGAAACTCTGATACCATGTAAAGAAACCAGACAGTCACACAAGGACTGAACCAGATAACCGCGTCGCTAACAGAGAAACAGAACAATAGTGACTGCGCAGTAACACGGCAGCACTAAACCAGCAGCGACCTTGTGATTATCAGCAGCGGAAATAATAGTGCAGCAATACGCTCACACTAGCCCAAGAAAGAACAATAATAGAAGAAGAAAGGATTGAACAATGGAACTTGAAAAATAAGATAAATTTCTTATTACAAGAAAAAAAAAGATACAAAATATTGTTGTTGTTGGAATGAAAGATTGTTGTGTTGCGTTTAGAATTTTCATGTAGCGAATTGCGTATAGCGCAGCGTATAGCGCAGCGTATAGCGTAGATGTTGTGGATATACATTTTTATAGCAGATAATATGTGTAAATATTTCTTTCCCTATTTACCACTACGTAATATATGCACTAAAAAATCTAAAAGAAGAAATATGCAACACTAAAACATGATTAATATTAAAGTATTAACAATAAAAGTTTGAAATATTCTTGTCAAAAATTACATGTCCAAAATCAAAATATGATTAATATTAAAATATTAAAATATTAAAATACAACATATCTATCCATTAAAAAAAATCCATTAAAAAAATCAATTTAAAAAAATCCATCAAAAACGCTATTCAGACCGCTATACCACAACACACACATGCAACACCGCTATTGCGGACAGCTTCACTGCTAAATCATCGAAAAACGCTACACCGCAACAAAACCGCTGCGCGCAACATTTAGCTTCTAGAAACCGCTATAGCGCCGCTACAGACCGGTATTTGCAACACTGATAAATATTGATTAGGGACCTGGTTTGTATCTATATACACCCGTTCAACAAGTTTCTACGTTAGCTCTAGCATTTTGTTGACTTAGCCATTGTGGACTTGTAATGAAATAAGTATTATTTCTATATTAGTGTTCAATGATTTATTTTCCTATAAAAAAGATGATTTTTTCTATTTGAAATGTTCATTTAGAAAAATGACCATTATATGCTGAATAATAAGTCTATTGATTTCATGACATATACTTCTAGCAGTATCATTTAAGTTATAAAATGAGAATCGCATTTCTAAACTCCACCCTATGTGGAACGTTAGACTTATTGGATCTAGGATCATTTGAGACGTACGAATCTTGTTTATCGAACAAGACAACAAATGGCAACCTTTACAAAGTTGATGAATGGTTTTATGACTTGTTGAAACTCATACATATAGATGCACGAGAAATAACAAGTATGTCTACTAAAAGAAGATATCGATATTTCGTCTTAAAATGTTTTAAGTAAAACGCTTACTTAGGGCATGTTTGTTTTGGTGTACTTCAAGATACATGGATATGAGAGAACATGGATACAAAGATCCATGTATATTGAGAATACAAGGTGTTTGTTTGATTTGATGGCTTATCAATCCTGTATTATAAATTTTGTTGTTTGTTTTGTCCAAAATTCAGGATTTAGCATGTTTGTTATTTTCATATATGATAGGAGTTTTTTCTCGGAGACAACACAAAATATAATTTTAATATAGAAAAATAAACTAAAATATTATATTAATCAAGTAATAGTATAAGCTAAAAGTGCTCAATTACAGACCATGTTGCATGCTAATAAATGGTCAAAAAAAACGAAGAAAAAATAAAAAAAGTCAAAAGTCAAAACAACAAATAAACAACAATTAAAACCCCTCTATATTTCTCCTCAGTTAACAAAATTAATTTGTTGAACCCTATCAGCCCTTTATAGCCCAAGTGTACACAATCTGCAATGCACACAATATATAAAAAAGTAATTATTTAAAACATATATTTATCAATAAACCAAATTATTTAAATATAAAGTATTGCTCTCGACAAACCAAATCGTGCACATAATTTTCTGACACAAGTTTCATTTCTAATATCAGCATTGAAGCAGAGGAAAAGACTTTGAAAACCTCCTGCAAATATTAAGATGAACAAAATAACAATAATTGAGTTTCTTTTTACCTTTAAGGTAAATGGGTAAGCAATTAAACTGGCAATAATTGTGCTTTTCAGATTTACACTACTGCACCTGTACTAAGAGGTGTTTGAAGGGTTAATGAGTGACAATTTGAAGCATTGGGAGGCAATTTTCATTACTATGAGATTTCATTAACATCAACTTGTACCTTTAAATACATCAACCGAAACTAGATTTAATTAACACAGACACCATGAACCCAGCTTCAACAATTCTATCAAAAAAAGAAATATATCAAATCAATAGTTTAAATATGATTGTGAATTCCATTTAATCAGATGAAGAAAATATGGAGAGTAACTGTGTACTATTGTGGGAAAAATCATGGGTATGGAGGTGAAATTATTGATTCATACTGGTAGCAGTACCAGTTTTGTTGATGAGAGCGTAGCTCAGTCATTGAGACTGAAATTGGAGGCCACAACTCCTCTATCTGTCATAGTGGCCAATGGTGAGAGGGTCACTTGTGCTAAGAAGGCCTCAGGGGTGGAATGGGAGATTCAAGGGTGTGGTTATAATCATGAAGTTGGGGTCCTTCGAGATGATACTAGGTATGGGTTGGGTCAGGGAACCGAGTCCCTTTCAACTTGATTTGAGGGGCAGTAGTTTGAAATTCAATTGGGGGGAGAAACCATTGGGCATAATGGTCTGGAGGAAGGCAGGCTAAACAGTCCCATGCTGAATTGCTTGGAGGTGGAATTCATGCTCCACATGCTGCAAGAGGAAAAAGAATAGTCCAGTGAGGTATATATTCCTGATTCAATAAAACAATTATTACTAACCTATAGTGAATTATTTCAGGAACCTACCCAATTACCTCCCTGAAGAGTACACGACCAAAGCCGGCACCGAGCCGATAAATTTGAGATATTACCGCTATTCCCAGGCTCAAAAGGAGGCTATCGAGTCAATGATTGATGAGATGTCGGAAAATGGGATCATTAACAAGAGTCAAAGTCTCTAAAAAAGAAAGATGGTCCGTGGAGAATGTGCGTAGATTATAGAAAATTGAATAAAGTCACTATTAAAAATAAATATCCCATATTGATTATTGAAGATTTTTCGGATGAGTTAAAGGAGTCTAGCATATTTTCTAAAATTGATCTTAGATCGGGTTACCATCATATTAGAATGAAGGAGGGGGAAGAACAAAAAACCGCTTTTCGAACCCATTTAGGGCACTGAATTTAAGGTGATGCCTTTCGGTTTAACCAACGCACCAGCCATATTTTAAACTATTATGAATGAGGTTTTTAAGAAGAAAATAAGAAAAAGGGTATTGATTTTCTATGATGATATTTTAGTATATAGTAGCGATCTGGATTCTCACATTAAATTATTAACAAAGGTCTTCGAGATATAACGGGAAAATCAGTTGTTTGCCACAGAGAGTAAATCCTCATTTGGAGTAGCTCAAATAAATTAATTAGGGTACATAATCTCTAAGGAAGGGTTATCTACAGATCCTCGCAAGATAGAGGCCATGATTAATTGTCCGCCACCAAAAACAATTAAAGAATTACGAGGGTTTTTAGGCTTAATCGATTACTAAAGATGATTTGTAAAAAAATTATGGATCCATAAGTAAGCCACTCACGGAGTTGTTAAAGAAATGAGCTTTTGTTGGAATGAGGAGGCACATGTAGCTTTTGAGGAATTAAAAAGAGCTATGGTTACCGCCCCAGTCTTACAATTACATGACTTTGGCTGATGCTTCCGATGTTGGTATTCGGTTCATACGTTCGTAACGCAGTGGAAAAAAAATTCGAATAGAAACCAAAAGAAGAATCCGTGAATTACAATTAAATCAATCAAAACTCATAAATTTGTACCTTCGGATTACGATTAATCTGTGACGAAAAGCAAAGATCGGATGAACTCTTGTCCAAACCAAAATCGCCAGTTTCCAGACCAATTTGTTGAGTGATCCACCTAACCGGTTTCGCAAACCGATACTTGATTACTTCTTCTAATTGATCCTCCAAACAAAACGATTCTCAAACTGATTCTCCACCCATCTCACTGAAACTAGATTTAATCAACAAGACGCCAGGCACCGTTTTGTCCTCTGTCGGTATCCACATGAACAACACCTTAAACGGATGAAGAATGGTGTATGCTAGTTTCATTCTTCACGTTTTTGTCTCACAGAAAATTCAAGAGAGAAATTCGGTTTCTCTCTTTCTCTCTCTTTTTTTGTCCCACAAAATGGAAGGAGAATTATGAATGGCTTAATCTGAAATTAAGAACTTCTTGGGTATATATAATCCCACCCCTTCAAGGGTTGCCATTAGTTATTTAATCATATGTACATGGTAACTATGTAACAATGTATGTAGCATCTTATCATATAAGATATAGGATTATATATGGCAATAAATATATAGTCTTTCATATAACTTATCCCATAAGTTATGATTTATGTGTACGTTTTAATAGTTATTCTTTGTGTGTGACTCTATAGGTTTACTTAATGTTGGCAATAATCACAATAAATTATAAATCATGAGCGGACTCTAGCAAGCCATCATGACCACCCAATTTAAGTAAATATTGATGATTTGATAAAACCGAATTTATGTATACATATTGTATCCCTTTGTTACACGATATCTATATCAACCATAAGGCATAGTACGTGTCAACCTTATGTTGGTCGATAACGTTTCTTGATCCCGAATTTGATTGAGCATGAAATGACATTAATAACTCATTATTAATTCATTCGAGCACATCCGTACATTTCTTCAATCAAATTCATCAAGAGGTCTTAAGATATCTCTTAGAGGAACAAATCCTATCTTGATTTAACTCTTTCCTCCGCATGATTCATTTTATACCTAATCATAACCCTTATGACCACCCGGTTAAAGGTGATATTAGATTATATTAAAGTATAAAATTCCTCATGTCGAAAACTGAGAAAATCTGAAGTCAAAGAACTACAAATATTTCATTGAGAATAATTAATGACACAATCCATGTAGTATTCTCAAGGTGGGTCATATCCAGTATATGATCTCTAACATATACTTATGTTAATGTTTTCAATAACTCTTATTCATGATCAGTAAAATATGATCATCAGTCAACTAATATACTGATATACATTCATAGCTTATTTAAAAGTATGTTTCTCTCATAAACATCCTATGAAAGATCAGGGACAATTTAAAATACAATTCACAATACTTTATAGTTTACTATCAAAGTTACATACTTTGATGATAAACAACCAAAAAAGAAATCCTTATTCTAAATGGAATCTTTACTGGCCATATGATTTTTAATATGTTTGAGATATGGCTTCCCATCAAGATTGTGGTATAAGCACTCCTTGTTATAAAGACTTTCTTCTCATTCCACCTCCATCCAGTGCCGGCTCCGGATTTTGAAGGACCCTAGACCAATATTCAAAAAGGACCGCAAAAAAATTTAAATCATAGTAAATTTAAAACACACAATGCAAAAATATATGTATATATATTAGTACATCAAAAACAAAACAAAATATTTAGTATCAACATTATATTGATTTACAAAATTTATAAGACTATAATCATCATTTGAATATAGCTCTCTTCGGAAATTTCGAAGCAAAAGTATCAATGATTTCATTAGTATCAATCTCGTCCGTTAAATCACTTTCGATTGACAATAAAGCTAACCCGTTTAATCTTTCTTGTAACATTGTAGATCGAAGATAGATTTTAATCAATTTTAGCTTTGAAAAACTTCTTTCTCCTAAGGCAACGGTAATCGGTATCATCAAAAGCACTCTATAAGCATTCCAAGCATTTGAAAAATTACCCTCAGAATGCTTCAAATAATTAAGTATGTTAATTGGTGTTTTGACCTCTTTTGGCAATATAGTTTTCAAACGCTTTAACTTCACAAACAAATCATTTCTATTAACATCTGAAACTCCATTATATTTCAATTTTTTTTCAAGATTGAAACAACAATTCTTCATTGACTCAAACAAAAAATTGAAATTTTATTGATAAACTTCAAATTGTTTAAATCTAGATTTGAATGATGAAATTGCTTGATCTACAATAAATATAAAGTAACCCGTCCGGAATTTTTTCAAAGCCGAACGTGTTGCATCTTCACTACCTTGCTCATCAAATTGTTTCTTTCTTTTAATAATTCGTTTTTCAACAATCCTAGATTCAACCCCTAATTCGTTTTCCATTTCAATCGCATCACGCAATGCCTCTTCAAAACTAACTTCTCTAAACCGTTTAAAATAATTATCAAGGTTGCTTAATTGATCTATTGCAACATCCATATGTATGTTTTCACTTTGAAGAACTTTGCTAACCCCATTAACAACAAATAATATGTTGTACCAAATAACAACACTTAATAAGAATTCAAAAGATCCGAGTTCGTTCTTTGCAAGAGATATACAATGACCTCTCGTACCATTATCCGTGTCTTTCTCATTTGCTAAATCCATCAAAGCATTTTTTATGCTTAAAATCTTGAATCTTAAAGGCTTAATAATTTCAATTCGACTTTCCTAACGCGTTTTTGATAATTGCCTAAGCGTAAAACCCTTAAAGTCCTTCGCATGCTCTAGCATAACCGCCCATCGTTGTGTCGAAGAAGAGAACAACACAATGTGTTGTTGCATCACTCCAAACAAATTTCTTGCTTCAATAGAACAATCGGCTATATCGCAAAGAACGAGATTGAGACTGTGACAACCAAAACTTCAATTTTTATCAGTTATGAGCCAGACCCGACCCATTAACAAGCCCAACAAGATAATAAGCTGCGGTAGCCATTTTGACGAGGGCATAATATATGTGCAGTTTACCTTATAACTTCCTATAAAAAATAATGGAGGTTCTGCCGCAGCAATGTGTGAAAACACAAAAAAGAAATATTACCTACATCTCCATTTCAATTAACTTGAGAAGGCCAATTTTCATGAAATCTATTGTTCAATTTGCACTGAAAATGTATGACCCAATCAGAAATGGAGACAAAGAAATGGAAGTTGTGCTTTCCTTAGCTGCACACAGTCACACTCAAAAAGCTACAATTACAAAAAAAAAAAAAAAAAAGGAAAAAAAAAACAAAGAAAAGAAGAAAAAAGAAAGACATGTTGCTGCCTGAGAGAAAATACAGACTTGTCTTCCTTCCATTTCATAATTTTTATCCCTAAAGCATACAAGGTAAATGTTAATTTATAATTCATATTATTTTTATCTATTCTATCTATGATTCTTATTATTCTGTTTTTTTTACATATTTTTCTATTTTTAGTTCCATTATATTTCATCTAAGTTATTTTTTCATGCAAATAAGGTATTCGACAAATTGTCCAATAGATAACAATATTGAATTATGATGTAAAATGAAAAAACAGTTTCGTAAACAAAATTCTGGGTTTCATAATAGAAAAATAAAGCAAAAAAGATGTGAACTTGAAAGACCGCTTGCTGCTTCAGTTTTTAAGTTATTTGATGCAAAGCGGAAAAAAGAAAATTGTTCGAGTCTTGCTAATCAAGAAAATTATGTATTTCTTTGAATTATTTTTGTTGTTGAAAATAGGTGTAAGTCTTTTTGTTGATGTATCTGAAGGATAAAATTAGTATGTCTTTTTCTTGGATTTCAAAATTTTAGAAATTACATTCGAAGTTATTATTTTTTTAGTTGCATTTTTATTGTGAGGACAATATTTTAGAATAATATATGAAGCTTGTTACAAACTGGGATAGGAGTACAATCAAAATTACGGACCGGCCCTGCTATTAGATACCCCAAAACTTCAATATTTATCACTTATTAACTACTAAAATCACTTTAAAAATCGTAATTGTCTGTAGCCAACTTAAATTTACAAATTCAAATTTATCACATCTTTTCACTCCTCTACAAAACACAACATGAATCCATCAACCTTCACATATGGCACAAAACCAACTATTATCTAATTAAGTTAATATAGTTTTACTGATTCAAATGAGTTTTCAATTTGATTCGCGCAATCTGCTTGTTTAAGCAAGTTTTGAACACCATCTATCCATTTTTGTTTAGTAAAGCTGTTTTCACATTCAAATTGTATAAGACCTTCTGCTGTTCTTAGGCTGAAACAATTCGTTTCTACCGAGCTGTCTTTATCTTGTTCTGCCCACGGCGGTATTTCATTATATGCTCCATAAACAATACCTGTAAATTAATTATATAAAAATAATTAGAATGATCAATCTACTAAGTTTGTTGAAATTATGTTATATACAGATTTAGGTTGGTCTTTTTATGTAAGCCAAAATATGTTATCATTTTTTTTCACTTGCTCTTTTTATTCTTTGAAAGAGTGCCTCCAATGTGCTTGCTCTTTAGCTTTAGTATGACCTGCTAGAGAATTTAGAAATCTTACATTTAGTATATGAATCAAAATCTTACAAGGAAAAGTTTTGTATTTTGTTAAAAATTTCTACCTGTGACTTCTTGTTGATATAGATTGATACCCGCTTCAATCGTAAAGCCCCTACAAAATAAACAAAATATAGGGTTAATAATTGTTCATCTTGTCTTAATGAATTTGGCAAATTAGGATTAAATTGAGGGGTCTTTTTTTTTTGAATAAAATGAGGCGGGCTAAATTGAGGGTTAATTGGGAAAACTACTTTATCACAGTACTGACATTCTATCAATCATTACCACTATGTACTAGACAAAATTGCAACAATTAATTTAGTAAAAAGCACATCAATTATTGCAAATTACAATTATTATATGATTTAATTACCTTTTCTGGTTCGTTTAAGCAATTCGCCTTCTTTGCACCAAATATCAGGGCTAGAAGAGGGGATCTTCTCAAATGGAATAACGGCCGCATTATTTCTAGTTTCTCTTTGCACTCTTTGTTTAAATGCAGCTGCTCCTCTCAAAGCTGGTTCATTCCATTTAATTCAAAAAGTTAATAACATATCTATAGTAAATTTAAGTAAATCACAAAATTTTCTATATTGATCTACGCCTAAGCAAGGTAAAATCTTTCATAAAAAAAAAATGCAAGGTAAAATCTCCTTTGTATGATGTGGTAAACATTTTTTTTTTCTTTCAATTTTTACATGCAGTAAGCCAGGCAATCAAACATGTAAGTTTTGGCTTCTATGAAAAAGCCTAATTATCTTAGTTTCAATTTTCAAAGATAGATTAATATGATAGCTATATATACAAAGTACAGGCTACAGATTTACCTTTAAAGAAACTAAATTTGTCTTTTCTTAATTTTATTTTTATTTTTATGGAGCTTGAGCAACAATATAGGCTTAAATGAGGCCCTAAAAGTTACCATTCAAACCTAAAAAAGAGGAAAAACACTAGAATCCCATTATATTTGAGTTGTTTTGTAAGTATTAATAACCTGTTAATTATATAATATAAAACAAGTAGATTAACAAACCTGTTGCAGCAGCAGCAGTAAGGGTCATCAGATCGCCAGGTGTCCTCACATCAACGGCCGATCTAATCGCTGATGCGACAAAATCCCGATCCACGCCACTCATCTCAGCCAGCTCAATGCAATGTGAGGCGATCAACTGAGTCGCTGACATCATCACCGCCCCCAATTTCTGATTTTCCGACTTTGCCCCTGAAGCGACTGAAGCAACCGCAGCTGCCACTCTGGCGACCGAGACTGCTGCATGGATTTCGGCTCGTTCGGCTCGAGCTTTCTCTTTTTCTTTGTCTTTGGTTTTTTCGGCTTTTGGTTTGGATTTGGCGGCGTGATCTCTTTGATGGAACCATTTGGAGATTGATTGGGGGTGATGGTGTTGGTGTGTGATTGTTGACTTGTTGGAGCCTCCATTGATCTGTAAATGTTGTTCAAGATTAAGGTTTTATGATCCGTCGTAATTTACATGAATTGTACCAGAACGAACTAGAACTGAATTTAAGGGTTATATAGCTTGATGCCTACCTAAAGATAAATAACAAATACATGCAAAAAATTGATCAAATCCGCAGTCTGGTAATCTTCTAACAAAAATCCGTAATTTAATTTGATTATAATAAAACCGTAACATATACTTGAATTAGATGAATACATCAATCAGAGCGGGTTTTTTCCGGGCTTTGGACATAATTCCACCAAAGCCCATAATAATCGTTTAGAATCCCTCATAATTACATTTTGATATTATTATGATTGATCTTTATTATAATTCACTAAATTTTTTTAAATGATTGGATTTCACTAAAATGAGAGGAATCTACAGAAATATCTACTTTACGCATGAATTTTGAAAAAAAAGAAAAGAAAACTGAAAGCGCGACGGGTTAGAGCACACGCAAAATGCAACGGAATTTTGTATATATTGGTTTTCCGCTTGTCAATATATTATTTTCTTTCTATATAACGTTTTCATTGTTTTATGTATATATTGTTTATTAGCTCTATATACTGTTACAAAGAATAAATCATATATACTATTTTTCTAAATTTTATATATTGTCTATTGTCTCTGTATATTATTTTTTCGTGAAAAAAATAGTCGTGCTATTTGATGGGAAACCCCTGCCATGAAGCAGGTCCCAAAAAGAAGACTGACTTTCTTGTTTTTAAAGGAAAAAAAAATCAAAAGATAACGACAACTTTCAATGTAATTTTCTTACATATATTAACTTGAACATAATTAGATCCAAATCATAAGACCTTTTGATACACCACTACAATATACTTACTTTTTGTTGATAATTCAAAGCACTAGAGGCCGCAAAGACAAGAGTTTCTGGAATGATTAATTCCGGTAACCGATCCACTACAAAATTGTTGTTACGCTTCATGCCGCCCGAAAGAAGCGCTTTCGAAATCTCTGAGGCAGAAACGCTCCAAGATCTCGACAAATACTCCATCGGTTCCATCGGAGTCTGAGGCGGCGGTACTGCCATTACTCCCCCTTCTAATTCCTCACCTTCCTCTCTGTACCAATCATATTCATTTTTTTTTTTTTTGAAAGAACAATCATATTCATTTATTGCTAGCATGTTGTCTTTCTTATCACTTCTTTTTCTTGATAAATAGCCTTTGTTGTTCATTGATGAGGGAAGAGTGGTGTTGAAGAGTTGAGAGTGGTTTGCTGGAGGAACGAATGAACGGATGGATATATAGGAGGGTGCACAGAGCACAACAGTGGAAAGAGGAGGGGACAAAGAGACAAATCCCTGAATTTCTTTTTGGGGTTCTTTTTTGGGTTTGGGTCACTGTTTGGTGGTATATAGATTTTAGAATTAAGAGACTAAATGCTGTGTTGCTTTTCTTTCTATCTGGAGTTTGTTTCCAGGTTTTACTGGTAAGGTTTTGAACGAAGCTTGATTTGGTGTTGGAACACAAGTTTGAAAGTTGAAACAGAGTATGAGGGGGCAAATAATGAAGTGTGCAAAAGGCTCCTATAATATATATATATATATTCTTAATATATATTATTCTATAATTTTGGACATCAATTGTCTTGCTTACACGTGGCAGCAAGTTACTTTGAAGTTAGAACGGTAGTTCCAAGTTGCTTTGAATTTAAAATGGATAACAATACTGATTAACAATATAGTAGTTTTGAGGCGTGATGGTAGAGTTGGTGAGGTTTGATCAACCTGTCACATGTTCGAAACCCACAAGTACTCTCGAGTTATTATTTTTAGTTCAAATTAGAATTAACCCATCAAATATTTTGTTGTCACATGTTCAAAACCCACAACTCTTGAATTATTATTTTTAGTTCAAATTAGAATTAACCCATCAAATATTTTGTTGTCACATGTTCGAAACCACAACTCTTGAATTATTATTTTTAGTTCAAATTAGAATTAACTCATCAAATATTTTGTCGTCACATGTTCGAAACCCACAATTCTTGAATTATTATTTTTAGTTCAAATTAGAATTAACCCATCAAATATTTTGTCTATGCTTGTATATTATAATTTTGAATGGGTATTTCTACAGTACTCGCACCTTAATGTTCCACGTTAGCCACAAATTATTAGCCGTCCAATTTTAATCAATTGGCTTTAATTTTCACACTTTATATTAATTATACTTGCTACTAAGGACCTCAATTAAAATAATGCTCAATTTACACTAATGAGTGAACAAAACAAGACAAATGTAAAATTTCACAATCATCCTTCACAAGCATGGAAGATAATGTTGTGCCTAAGGTTTCTAAGCAAAATATCCAAATTTGAAGAATTTCAAAAATTCATATATTTTCTTCTGAAATATTCTAGAATTTTAGCTTGGATAGATATGTTAATTTTTTTATTTTCCATGATAAATATTACAAGAGGTTATCAGAAGTATTATATGATAATTAATCTAAAGAAGGGTCTCACGAGATTAATATTATAGTATGTCCATTCTAATGTGTATCTTTTTTAGCTTCTTTTGTGTCTATTGTAGAAAGATGTTAGTAATGAAATAACTACAATTTTTGTGATTGGAATGGAATCTATTGTTCATGTTATGTATCTATAAATATTCTGGAAAATTCGGGTTCATAGTTAGTCATTCGTAATACGCGAATAATACGGTTCACGATACGTTCGTGTATAATTCGTATTGAACGTTTTTTAAATCGGTTAAATATTCGGTCAACTAAAATGGAGACGGTAATAATTCGTCAATTCAGTTCATTATTCGGAAAAATTCGGTATATAAAATTATGTAAATATATATTTTTTATTTAAAAAGAACTAAGAAAATATTATTATTTGGTAAAAATTCGGAAAATACGGGATGAATTTTTGTTATGTCAAAAATTCGCGAATGAATGCGAATTATTGAAATGGAGACGCGAACTTCGCGAATTTTTAAAAATTCGGAAAATACGTGTATAATACGCGAATTATTCGCGAATTGAACAACTATGTTCGGGTTTTGTGTATGTGTTTTGGTTTGTATAAACTTAGCAAATTAATGTCCGGGTTTTCTAAATCCTTTGATTTATTTTTTGCTTATTTTAGTTAAGTTTATTGCATTAGTATTTGTGTTTTTTTCATTCCTTATTAAGTACAATTGAAAAGCATTATAAATATATCGCGCAAAGCGCGAGCTTCCTCTTGTATTATTATAAAACCAAATTTCAATGAACTAAAATAAATAAATGATTTTTTTTTTTGAATAAAAAAAATGAATGATATTTTGTAAAATTAATTTAAAATCAGTTTGGAATAACATAATTTTTTTATAGCATAGGGACTTCTTTGCCCGTTTCTCATCATATTGTTCTGCACTTTAAAGTGAGTTTTCACCTGTGTACAGCGTTAGAAAAAGTACAATTAAAAAGAATTGAAAGATAAAAAAGTAACTAATAATTATAAGTAATAACAATCTGCTAAAAGCCCCTGCATCTCTAAACTAGATTATATACAGGGGGGTTTCATGCAATTTTCTAGAGTATAAGATTTTCAATATGGAAAAAATGCTGGGGCTTGTTACAAATTTCCAGATATATTATATGTTGAAACGAGCATTCTATGTTGCACGGATACGAATACGCATGTCATATTCGATACGATAAGGGCACAGTGACACGGTAATTTCAAAAAATCTGGACACGATACATCTAGAGGTGGCAAATGGGTGGGTCCGGTCGGGTTCGGGTCGGGTTATTCGGGTTTCGGGTTGTCCGGGTCTCGGGTCGTTCGGGGTCTCGGGTCATTCGGATTTCGGATCGTTCAGGTCTCGGGTATTTCGGGTTTCGGTTCGTTTGGATTCGGGTCAGGTCGGGTTTCGGGTCGTTGACTTGTCAACATTTTCGGGTCGGGTCGGGTTTGGGTTCGGATGGGTCGGGTCAGGTTAGATTTTGCCAGCTCTAGTTATGAACTGTGTTTAACTTGCGATGAAAAAAAATCAATTAAATATATATCTATTTTCAATTTTGCGCAGTAATTAGAGGCCGATGAGCTCAAAAGTCTCAAAGAAAATTTTATGTCTTAGAAATCAATATAACTAACATATTATTTTCTAAAATAATATGTTGACATTATAAGAAACATAATAAGATATTATAAAGTAATATATAATACTATTATAATAGTGAAATCAACATGTGTATGATCATTCATTCATTATATATAAGTTCGGGCCATTCAGGTTTGGGTCATTCAGGTCTCGGGTCATTCGGATTTCGGGTCGTTCGTCATTCGGGTCTCGGGTCATTTGGGTTTTGGGTCGTTAGGGTCTCGAGTATTTCGGGTTTCTGGTTATTCGGGTTCCGGGTATCTCGGGTCGTTTGGGTTCGGGTCGGGTTGGGTTTCGGGTCGTTGACTTGTCAATATTTTCGGGTCGGGTCAGATTTGCCACCTCTCTCTCTCTCTCTCTCTCTCTCTCTATATATATATATATATATATATATATATATATATATATATATATATAATTTTTATATTATTAATTATATATCTAAAAATTTTAAAAATATAAAAAATAACCAAATATAATAAAGAAAATGCCAAGAAGAGAACAAGAATAAAAAATATGAAAAATCTTTTTTTTAAACAAGAAAAAGATACAATTTCGTCTTTAGTTATGGTTCTCATGAGTTAGCTTTATTAATAAAAAAAAGAAAAAAATATACTTAAAAAAATAGGCTTTAAAAAAATGATTTTTGTTAGTAAGAATGTTTTATTTTTTACTTTCAATTTTTTATTTTCTGGGATCTCAGGACTTAAATACTAAAAATCCCTTCACTGTAACTTTTATTGAAACAAAACCTTTACATAATATTCAAATAATATATAAAAAAATGAATTAATGATAAACAATATGTAAACACACTTTACAAGTTCTTTATCTATTATTTCAAAATAATGAGCTACATGTTATTTCTTTATTATTCCAATATGAATTAAAATGTCTTTTTTGACAATAAAACGTTACAATTGACATTAAGATTTTTTTAATATATTAAAAATCAGGGAAGTTTTCGAATAGAGATAATTTAAAGCAGTTTTTCAATATTTTAAGAAGATAGAGACTTTTTCATAAATATGAGAGATATATAGTTTCTGAAAATTTACCTTGTAAATTATATTAAAATATCTTTTCTTAAAAAATAATAAAATAATTATTCAACTTTAAGACTTTTGTTTCAAATAGCACTATTTTGAAAAATAATTAAGAAAATAGCATTGGATTGAAAATATTTGCAAAACTAGCACTTCCGCTAAGCTTTCTGGCGGAACAACCAATCTTTTTGGCGGAACATAAGCTTTTGTGTTTTTGGCCATTAGCAGCCTTAAAAATATCTTAATTAGGCTAAAAAAATATTGTGCCTCCAAGCCCTTTGGTGGAACAGATTAAAATTATAATTTTCAGCGTTAACTACAAATTTAGCAAGGTAATTAACCAAAAAAATAAAAAAATTATGTGTTCCTCCAAGTTTTTTGGCGGAACAACCTATTTTATATTTTTTGTCCCTTAAACAGCCTTGAAAATATAGCAAAAAAAAATTATTGTTCCGCAACATTGTTGGGTGGAACAATTTTTTTTTTTTTTTTGTCAATCTCCTTACTAATTTCTAGTTAACATGAAAATTAAAACTTTAACCTGTTCTGAGAAAGAACTTGGTGGAACAGTATTTTTTAACTTAATTAAGATAGTTTTAAGGAAAATTAAAAAATATGTCATGTTCCTCCAAGATCCTTGACGGAACAGCTTCTGTTCAAACAGGAAACTTGTCAAAAATGCTATTTTTATTATTATTTTCAAAACGATACTATTTGTTGAATTATTTTTCAAATCAATGCTACTGAAAAAAAATCCAACTTTAAACACTCATAGTCATAATAATTAAGATGAGATTAATCCTCTCTTCTAACCTTGTGACAAACTTATAATAATTTACAAGGGTCCCTAACAAATATGTGCGCAAATTATGCACTAGGAGTTTTGTGATCTTATAAAACAAAATGATTCAAAATCATGCAATAGTCTCATCAAACTTGTTATTTTCGGATAAAAGGAGATTCCCTCTAAAAGATGGACAATATGTGGACGAAATTTATGCTCAGATAAAATAGAATTGTATGAGATAAAGAACAAGAAGGAACAAAAAAATCTAAACAAAAAACTATGTTAGCAGCATGAAAAAAATCTAAGAAACCAAGAACTATGCAAGCGGGATGAAAAAAATCTAACAAAGAACAGGCAAGCAGCATGACACTTATGGAAGAAATGTAACACATATCTTTTTCTTTTGAAAGGTAAGTGTTACGTTGTATTAATTGAAAATGCGAACCGTTACAAATGAATATTTATATCATGAAATGCTAAAAAAAACTAAAAACTAAAAAATGATGGAAAACTTGCTACAAGGTTACTACTAAGACTAGATAATACACTCTATAACTTTGTCTTATAGTCCAATACCGTCCTCCGTTCTTTTGCCGTGACCAGTGGCGGAGCTATATAAAGACCGGAGAGGGTCATATATAGAGATCGGAGGGGCCATGATCCCCCAAGATTTTTTACAAACTAGTATATATAAGCGGAATTGTAGTATATTTTATTATAGCCTGCTCGCAAATGTGATCTACTGTGTACCTCGAATTTCTAAAGATGTGTCTATGACGCTCCTTCCATATTTCCCAACAAGTAGCTGCTCAGAGTGTGTCCCCATTTTCGTTGGTTTTCTTTAGGAAGTTTTGCATTCAAACCTTGTAGGAGGTGCATAGGATCCTTAGCTAACTTGCAGGTCGGTACCTGCAAGAAAAATTATCTGTTGCTTCATGTGGGTTTCAAGTAACACAAATCTTAACAACAGGAGGTATCTAACAAACATGGGCATTTAACAAATGCCGGCATTCATTATTGAGATTTTTTTTCTTTGAAAAATTATAAATTAACAAAATAAATTATGGTTCACCATGTATGTACATGATATTTTGACATTTTCTGAGAGTGGATATGAAATTGTTTATTTAATTACCATCACTAAAATAGTATAGTGGTAATATACTAACCCCATATTTTCATAAGCGAAGGTTCGAATCCCGCGTTTAGCATGATTGATTTAAAAATAGAATAAAAATCAAACAATCGCTTTTAATTTTTCCTCAAAAAAAATTGTTTATTTAATTGTTGTCATTTTAAGAGCAAGCAATAGGTCTCACGATATTTATCATCATTGCTATTCTAATTTTAATCTGACGGCTTAAAAGCACAAAACACAGATTGTGTTTCACGAAAAGCATCCAGCGCAAGCCCTTTCACATAAACTCTCAAAATGGACTTAAGAAACAGAAAATGAATCATCTCTCATTCCTTTTCTTTCTTGTTTGAACATATACATTTTTGAATAAGGAGAGATGAGATATAACATATATAAAAAATGGTTTTAGGATTATATATGATACTTTAATATTGGGTACACATGAAGGTACGCGTTTTATAAAATGTCATTATTAGTTCAAATGTTCAATACCATTAATCAAGGCTACAAAACCTCAATTTTTCATCTGTTTCCTTCAAATATTTTGTTTTTTCCCCTTAATTTTGTTTTTTGTGCTGAATGCTGACGACCTGTTGCTTTTGTGGTGTTTGGAGTATTGTGTTTGGATTTATTTAGGGTTTTGAGAATGGAACTTTCTTTAGGTCCCCTTTGTCAGGTAATTGGGGCACAAATACTGTCCCACTTTTATTCTTTTTCACAACCGGTTGTTAGTTCGTATTTAATAGACAACAACATGTATGCAAGTTTTGAAAAAAGAAAAAAAAATGGATTTGAAGTATGGTGCAAGATGATTGTTAATTCTAAATCCCTTTTGTCATGTTCGAAACTATTTATTATTATTTCAAACTAAGTTTGAAACTATTTTCCTTCTCCATGCTATCAAAAAAAGTTAGAAACTATTTATTTTAGGTATGTCCCGATTAGAAGGATTTGTGCAATAGAGCTGTCGAATTATTTAGTGAAGATGATTTTATTGATCTAAATATGATCTAACTTGGATCCAAAGGAACCGAAATTTGACTCTGGAGAATAGTTCAGTTGTTT